>OY728133.1:1296543455-1297906448 GCA_963277665.1 Viscum album
CTGGGTTTTTTCATGACAAAATGGAATCAGTGGATTCCCTTATTATTTAGGGTCTCAGGTAGATTAGATATTATATTTTTTGGGATTCAATAGGTGGGTGGAGAAAGGAAGTCATGAAAGCTTTCCTGTCCCAAGCCTCAAGTTTCCAGGGGTTTTCCGGGATTTGAATTTTTATTTTTCTTTGTCTGTGTGGATAAGTGATGAAAAAGGAAGTGAGATGGTGTTACGCAACAAGATTTCATGGAGTACAAAACCATGTACACCCCGAGTGCATGGTTCAAGGTACTTCATGTGGTTGATTCTTGCTCGGAGCATGGTTTTCTAAACCATGTTTACAGGTTTGCATAGACACTAGTTCTTTATTTTTGGAAGTTTTGATGTCAGTTTTGTTTTGCCTTCATTTTGGTTGGTGTGAGTGGATCTCAAAAATGAAAATGGTATTTAGTGAAAGGGTTTTTTAAAAGGGAGTGATTTTTTTGAGTAGAGAAATTGTTTTTGAGATGGAAATTGTTTTCTTTTAGTGGAATGTGCAGTTTTAAAGGAAAAAAGGGAGGTGTTTTGGAAAATGTTTTGGGATCTTAGAAACACTTTTTGGAATGTGAATTGGAAAATGTTTGGGAATTTGGAAATGTGTTGCATTAATGATAAGTGACATTTTCAAATTGGTTGACAATTTGTGCTTTACATTGAATGAAGTGTTTTGAATTGACCCTTGGCATTCCTATGCGTGATAACATATATAGAGGTATGCATGTGGAAAGTGGAAAATTGGTGGTATTTGTGGAGGTTCTTGAGCTAGCAGAGGGATATATATGTGTGTGTGTGTGTGTGTGACTTCATGGAATACCAATGGTGGGTATTTAAGTTGTTTTTTTACTGAAAAATGGTTTTCAAAAGGGTAATTTAAATTTCTTGAAAAGTGAGTGATAAATTTTTTAGTGTTCTCTTTTGGTGTTTGGTATCCTTTTTCATGGGATTTTGGTTTTGAAATACTAAATTGTGGTTGAAATTGTGATTTGAGTTTGATTTTTAGTTTGTTATTGATATGTGGAATTTTGATTTATAATGTGTTTCGATTCAGCTTCTTGCTTCTTATTTTGATTATGACACATAGAAAATCCCATAGTGTTCTAGTGAGTCTCTTTTAGTTGTTGGTTATACCCAGATTTTTAGAGGAGTGGTGGAATTGAGTTCTTTTTGGTTGTTTTCCATATTCCATGGTGATCATGATCTATTGAAGGCATCAGACTGGCTAGGTGAAATCATTAGTGTTTTCAGATTGTTAGGAACTCCCAAAGCTATGAGATCTCGTACTGGTTCGAGTTCATTTGAAGGTTTAATTTTGGATTCGTGAAGAAGATAATACCAGTGTTGTTTCATGATGGGATGTATTAGAATTTTTTTAATACCACTTTTATCAGATGGTGTATACCTGAGGAGGTAATGGAGAGGAAGGTGGAAGAGCTCATGAGTTTCAACCAAGACTAACGAACAATGAAGTCCTATGTTGGGCATCTCAAGGAGTTGGTTCCATTTTCTCCAAATTTAACATCGTGGAATCAGTAAAATTTACTCAAGTGTGAATTCTCTATCCAAGGTTCAAGGACTGATTCCTTTTTGGAATTCAGGAAGGTTCCCCATCCGGTGAAGAGAGAGAACCGGAGGAACCTATTTCTAACAAGTCTTCTTATCACTTTCATATTTTAATAGTCTGGTCACTCTCATGTTTTCTTCTAGTTCAGTTGGTTTGAGTACTTTAAGTTTCATTGTCATCATTCTTAGAAGTATCTCCATCAGTTTTGTTTTCCGTTATTTGGTTAAAGTTTTCAAAATCAAGGTGGTTAGGGTTTTGGAAGAAATTTTGAATTAGTGTTTATATAAGTATTTTCATTGACGACTCTACCTATACACTGAATTGAGGGGTGGATCTGGTGCTTTTCTTGATTTCCAACCACACCTGAGTCTTATTGGTTTTCCTTCTTCTTTTTTTAGATAAAAAAACAATGTTTCATATGTAGAGGCTTACAAAATGATGTTTCATCTAACGTGGTTGTTTGGGACATCCAAAGGAGATTTTATAAGTCTCTTGAATGAAAGAGGAATTTAAGGTTGATAATCATCAAATCCTGACTACGGGGAAACTGATTCTTCAAGACATTAGAACTAAAAACATAGGTCTTAGAGTGAAGCTTTTCATACAATTAGGAATTGTTTGGGGTGTGGGGGACAACAGTTCAGTTTTGTATCCAGTGTTAGAATGGAGACAATTTAAGTTCTCATTATATCTTTCTTATTTGTAGTCTCCTTTGTTCTTGTGAGTTCCACTTTGGTTGTAAGAATACATGGTGGTCTCTTTTTCTTGTGATTCCAATAGTTGTGTCTTTTTGAATGTGAAAAATCTGATTGGTTATCCCTATGTGGTTAGCCTTTGTTGAGTGGTTTTTGTTTTTGTACATGCTCATTTAGAGATGCATGTGTCTTATGGAAATGATGCATTTTGGTATGGATCGATGATTGGTTTGAGTTTCTTTCATCGGGTTTTCCATATGTTAAAGGTTTCTGGTTTGGATTGGTAGTCCCTGGGGACTATGCTGGTTGGTCTATGTGGGATTTTCTGTTAGTGTTTATGGTTTCCACTTTGGTTCAGGTTATCAGTTCTAGAGTTAGATCATGCTGAGAGTCTCAATATTGGTTGTTCTAGTTGGGTTTTTATGGTGGGAAGAACCCTCTTCATCTCCTGATGTATCTTATCATTGCATTTTACCTTAGAGCTGTCCATGTGTGACTGTTTGAGTGAAAAGTCACACTGAGTTCGTGATTTCGTTGGCCTCATTCAGTTTCGAACACGAGTTTGATCCCTCATTAGATGAGTGAATTTTTGGGTCAAGAATGTATTTGTGGTGGGGAGAATTGCCACACATCAACTATAATTTATCAATTATTTAATTATAACTAGTTTTTCTTATGATTTTCACGTATAACTAGTTTGAAATTTTAAATTTTGGGGGTTTCTAGTAGAGGCGCACAACTGGCACACGGTTTGACCAACCATTCGACAAAATAGTTCGTGATTTCTAGCCTTTTGAAAAATATAATAATATGAAAAAAAATAAATATAATGAAAATAATGTTTTAATAGTAATAATAATAATGATAATATTATTATTATTATTATTATTATTATTATTATATTTATGTTTAGTTTTTTATAGGAAATCCTAAATGGGGTTATCCTCCTCCCTTTCCCCCTATACAGTACACCCCCTACACCCCCTTCAATCTCCTACTTGCACTACCCCCCATCGAACGAGGGCCCTCTGGAGAGCCTCCCTTCTTCCTCTGGTGATGTCTCCCCTCGTGCATGAATGACCCCTCCTTTTTCTCTCACACGACTGACCTTCCTTCTGTTTGTGCAACCCAACCCACTGGGAGAAGCTTCGGAACACCGCTCCCTCTCTCTAGAGACTGAATCTCCTCCCGTTTTGGTGTGAGGATCCCTCTAGTGAGCCTCTTCTCCATTCCCCTTCCCCTATTTTTCTGTTTTCTTTGATTTTATGGGGTGAAAACACTGTTTGAACCCTAGGTTTGAGTTAACTTTGATTTTATTTGTTTCTTCTATTTTAAGGTGGTGTGGAAGGTACATTAGGACTCCATTGTGCGTATTCTGACAACCATCATTGAAGGCGATGTGGTTTAGGGTGTTTTGGTTCACTACAACTATTTTGGGGTAAGGTTTTTATCCCATTATTGTTGTCACTCAATTATAATTTAAATATTTTTTAGTTTATGGGTTCTTAGTGTTATTATTTTAGTGAGTTGAACCTTCCACTATAATTATTGAGACCCTAGTATTGTCTGTAGTTTGTTGGAGCTTTCTTGAGGCAAGTTTGAGTCGCCATAGTCTAAGGAGACTCACCTGTGCATGCATAGGTAAGTGTATATATATATATATGGGTTCCCCTATTACATGTATAATCATTTATAGGAGTGAATATACATGTATGGGGATAGGTTTTACAATGTATATATATGAAAATGTATACGTAGGTGAGCGGTGAATAGTATATGAATATAATCATATATGTAAGGATTCGCTTACACCTGTTCATGGCTATGAAGATGTGTTCATAGGGGCTAGGTTTTCTTATATGTATGTGAAGCTGCATATGCTTAGTGGGGGAGCAAAAAATTCTAGTAAGAAATCTCTAAGAGTTGACTGTTTGGTTTGGTTATACCTTGAGGTAAGTCCCCTATTCCCATGCCTGTAATTGGAATTCAATAATTTCATTAGTGTTTTAAAAATTGTTTTCAAAATTAAATAGTGTATACATTCTATGAAATGTGTTAGTGATTCTCATTGTTGGAATTTCTTTTATAGTTCATGATTCACTTTTATGTTTTGAAATGTGTAGTCTTCTTTTAAATATTCTTCTAAGATTGACACTTTAAATTCTTAAAGGTGTTTTTGAAAATGGTTCTATATTCATTTTACATAATTTATAAATTTTACAATATGTTATTTTCCTGTTGTTATATGCGCTAGACCCTATTTGGAAAAAGGTAATACATTTCTAAGGCTCAATTGGTTTTAAATGTTAAATATTAAAAATAGATTCCTAAATTTTTTTGAGAGTGTAAAGTATTTCCAAGGGTATTTGGCATGAGTATAATAGTTGTAAAAGATGGATTGAATGAAAATGATTTAGTGTGTGGTTTTAGAAAGGGGAAGTTTCATGTTTTGGGTAGTTTAGAAAAAATACATGGGGTTTGGTATGAATTTTAGGTTAATTAGTAATTTTCCTTTCTTAAAAGGTTTACTTTGTATTATGAATGGTTTCAAGATAGTTTTTTAAAAGTGTGGTTCATTGGTTGTTTAATTGGATTTTTAAAGGGTTTTGGAAAGTGTAGGGTGTTTATGCCTTTTCTAAAATGACAATATTTATTGTAAAGAAATAAGGCTTGTTTGGAACTTAGAGAATGGTTTTCAAAAGTGGAAAACCCCTCTTAAGGCATTCCCCCTAGCTTGAGAAATGTGAAAGAAGTATTAATCTTTGATTTATGATATGTATATAGTGTTGAGGATTCTACGTTATTGTATGACATGGAAAAGGGGAATGTGCTTGTAGAGGGAGAATGGTGGTTATAGGTTGAATGAACTCTGGATAAAGAAATTTCTATGTTCGTATGTGTTTAATTAATAAAACCCCACCACCAATGAAATTGAGCACATGGGAAACCCTGGGTAACTAGGTGGGTGGACTAGGAATACTGTTCTAGTGATTCGAGGTGGCTTCGGCTCAATATCACTTAGTAGGATTGACGAATATGACACAAAATAAATATATGGATGATTATTGGAGACTACTAGGGTTACGAGGTGGACCTATACTAGTGGATCATGCTTGAGAACGGGATTTTTTGTGGTTTCTATACCACTTTTCACCAAGACGCGATGTTCTTGGGTCCTATTACTTTCTATTACCTACAGTACCCATCCCATTTTTAGTTCTCTTTGTCTATTTAGAGCCCTCTTGTGAAAAACATATTTTAATTTAAATTTCATTCCGTTCATTTTGAAGTGGTAATGAATTCTTGGAATCTATTTTAAAAATGTGGTGGAAGATAAACACTTTTAATGAAAATGGAAACTTGTTAAATTATTTTAAAAGAATGAAATAAATTATTTTAATATGTCTTATTTTTAAACTAGAATTATTGAGTTTCTTTTTAAAGGAAAGGGCATATGACTTTGTTTTTATTTGGAATTACAACTGAGAATCTCCATGCTCACTCTTACTTTTTTTTCAGTTTTAGGTTCTTCTAGTTTTGGATCACTCTTGGAGCAAGTGTCATTTATGTTCCATGGTGACCCATGAGGTCACTTGCGGTATATCTTTTTTCTTAGTTTATTCCTTTTTCAGCTGCTAGTTTTTGTAGTTTATTTTCTTTTATTGATCTATTTTTTGTAGTTTATGTTTCTTTATCCATATTTTTTATGGTCCAAATCACTTCCAACTAGTTTATTTTGATGCATGACACTAGTTTTCATCCCAGAGGGATCAAGATCACCCCTCATGACATGTCACTAATCAAATTAGGTGGTCGATTCAAGGTTTTACTGGGTTGGTTCATAAAAAAATGGGATTAGAGGAGGCCCCTATTATTTAGGGTGTTAGGTAGCATAAAGATTAGGTTTGTTGGGATTTGAGAGGTATGTTTAGGAAGGAAGTAATGATCACATACTTGTCCCAATCCTCGAGTTTCCAGGGGTAGTCCAAGATTATAATTTTTCTTTTGCTTTGTTTGTATGGATAAGGGATTACAAATGAAGTGATTCGGTGTTATATGACGATCTATCATGGAGTAGAAACCCATGTATATCCTGAGTGCATGGATCAAGGTAATTTATGTGGTTGATGATCAGTTGGAGAATGGTCTACTAAACCATTTTTCTGAGCTGACATATCAACAAGTTCCTTATTTTTGGGAGTTTTGATGTGAGTTATGTTTGGCCTTTGTTTTGGTTGGTGTGAGTGGATCTCAAAAATGAAAATGGTTTCTAGTGAAATTTTTTTAAAAGGGAGTGTGATTTTTTGGAGTGGAGAAATGGTTTTTCAGTTGGAAATTTTTTAGTCAAATGTGTGGTTTCAAAAGATGAAATTGGAGGTGTTTTGGAAATTGTTTTGGGATATTGGAAACACTTTTTGGAATGTAAATTAAAAAATGTTTGGGAATTTGGAAATGTGTTTATTAAATTATTAGTGAAATTTTCAAATTAGTTGAGAATTTTTGATTTGCATTGAATGATCTGTTTTGGAAATGATAAGTGTTTTGAATTGACCCTTGGTATTCTTATGAGTGATCGCATATATGGAGGTATGCATGTGGAATGTGGAAAATTGGAGGTATGTTTGGATGGGTGATTGAGCTTGAATAGGGATATATATATGTGTGTGTGTGTGTGTGTGTGTTTGTGTGTGTGTATGTGAGTGTTAGAATTTATGGAATACCAATGGTGGGTATTTAAGTTTTGTTTTCTGAATTTTTTTTCCAGAAAGGGTAATTTAATGGTTTTTGAAAATTGAGTGAGAAATTGTTTAATTTTTTTTTGTGTTTGGTATCCTTTTTCATGGTCTCTTTGTTTATAAATACTGAATTGTGGTTAGATTGGTGATTTTAGTTTGAGTTTTATTTTTTGATTGAAGTGTGGAATTTTGATTTGTGATGCATTTTAATTTGGCTTCGTGCTCCTTATTTTCAGTATGCCGCTCAAAAAATCCAAGAACGTTCTAATGAGTCTCTTATAGTTGTTAGTTCTACCAAAAATCTTAAAGGAGTGGTGGAATTGAGTTCCTTTTGGTTTTTGTTCATCATCTATGGTGATTGTGATCTATTGAAGGAAACATGTGGGTTTGGTGAAATTGTTCATGTTTTCAGGTTGTAGGGAACTCCTAAAGCAATGAGAGCCCATGCCGGTTTGAGTTTATTTAAAGGATTATATTTGGATTGGTGAAGGAGATAATACCAACATCATTACATGATGGGATGTCTTGGTAGGTGTTTAAGACCAATTTCATTTGATGGATTATACCTGAGGAGGTAAAGGCGAGGAAAGTGGTAGAGCTCATGAGTGTCCAACAAGACCAACGAATAGTGAAGGCCTAAGTTGGGAATATCAAAGATTTATTTCCTTTTTCTCCAAATATAAAATCATAAAATCAGTTAATATCTATCATTTGTGGGGTATCCGTCCAAGGTTCAAGTACTGATCCCTTTTTGGAATTCATGAGGGTTCCCCATATGGTGAGGAGAGAAACTGGAGGAACATATTTCTGACAAGTCTTCTTATTAGTTCCATCATTTAATAGTTGGCACACTCTCTTGTTTTCCTCTAGTGTGGCTAGTTTGAGTACTTTAAGTTTCCTTGTCATCATCCTTCAAAGGTTTTCCATCAGTTTTGGGTACTATTGGTGGGTTGAACTTGTCAAAACTAAGGTGGTTAGGGTTTTTGATGAAATTTTGAATAAGTGTTTATCTGATTGTTTTCATTGAAGACTCTACCCAGACTCTGAATTGAGTGGTGGAGATGGAGCCTTTCGTGATTCTAGACCACACTAGAGTCTTCTTGGTTTGTCTCCCACTTTCATTAGCTAAAAAAAGTCTCGTCTATAGAGGATTATGAAAATATGTTTCGTCCATTGTGGTTTCTTGGGTCATCTGAAGGGTGTTTTGTAAGTCACTCTATCGAAAGAGGATGTTTTTGTTGATAATAATCAACTCCTGACTATAGGGAAGTACATTCTTTAATACATCACAGCTCCAACCATTGGTCTTAGAGTGAATCTTTTCACACAGTCAGGAATTTTCTAGGGTGTGGGGGACATTGGTTCTATTTTATCTCAAACATCAGAATGGAGACAATTTATGTTCTCATTGCATCTTTTTTAGTTTTAGTCTCCTTTATTCTTGTGAGTCCCCATTTGGTTGTAAGAATATGCGGTGATCTCACTTCCTTGTGATTCCATTGGTTTTTTCTTTTCGAATGCCAAACTCTAATTGGTCATCCTTGTGTGGTTATCATTTGTGGAGTGGTATTTGTTTTGGTGCGTGGTAGTTTAGAGATGCATGTGTCTTGTGGAAATGATGAATTGTGGTATATATCGATGCTTGGTCATAGTTTATTTTTTTGGGTTTCCTTTATGTTAATGGTTTCTGGGTTGGATTGGGAGTCCCCGATGACTATATTGGTTGGTAAATGTAGTAGTTTCAATCGAAGTTGGTGGTTTCCACTTTGGTTCAGGTTAGCAGTTATAGAGTTAGATCATGCTGAGAGTCTCAATGTTGGCTATGTTAGTCAGGTTCTTCTGGGGGGGATAACCCTCCTCGTATCCTAATGGATCTTCTCATTACAGTTTTCATTATATTTGGTCAGGTGTGATTGCTAGAGTGAAAAGTCACACCAAGTTAGTGATTTCATTGGCCTCGTTCTGTTTCGAAATTGTGTTTGATTTCTTGTTTAGCTGCATGAATTTCCAGGGGAATAAAGTGTTTATGGTGGGAATAATTATCACACCCTGACCATGATTTATCAATTATTTAATTATACCTATTTTTTCTTGGGAGTTTCAAGTCGAACTGATTTTAAATATTAAATTTTGGGGGTCTCCAGTAGAGGTGCATGGATGGCGCATGGTTTGAGAAACCGTGCGACCAAATTATTCATGGTTTCTAGGATTTTTAAAAATAAAATAAATTGAAAAAAAAGAAATAAAATGAAAGGAATGTTTTAATAGTAATAATAATAATGTTAATATTATTATTTTAGTTATTATTATTATTATTATTATTATTATTAAGACTGAGATTATTATTATTATTATTATTATTATGTTTAGTTTTTTATGGAAAACCCTAAAGGGGGTCTTCTTCCTCCCTTCCCCACTATGTAATGCACCCCTTAACCCCCTTTCCTCTCCTACTTGTGCTACCCCCACCAGCCGAGGGCCCACCAGCGCGCCTCCCTTATTCCTCTAACAACGGTTCCCCTCGTGTGCAGGTGATCCCTCTTCCTCTCTCCCGTTGTCGGACTTCCTCCTATTCACACGGCCCGACTGACTAGGAGAAGCTCTGGCATACAACTAATTCCATATAGCAACCTAATATCCTCCTGTTTTGGTGTGATAATCTCTCCAGTGAGCCTATTATCCCTTCCCCTTCCCCCATTTTTCTATTTTTTTTGATTTCATGTGGTACACACACTTCGACCAAAGCCTAGGTTTGGGTTAGCTCTGATTTTCTTTGTTTCTTCTATTACAAGGTCAGGAGGAAGGTCCGTCGGGACTACTTTTTTCATGTTCTGATAACCAATGATAAAGGTGGGGCAGTTTAGGGAATTTTGGTTCACCGCCAATGTTTTGAGGTAAGGTTTTTCTTCTGTTCATATTATCGCTCACTTACAATTTGGAGATTTTTTACTTTATGGGTTCCTAGTGTTATTCTTTGAGTGAGGTGAAGCTTCCAACTATAATTTTTGAGACCCTAGTATTGTTTGTAGTTTGTTGGAATGTTCTAAAGGAAGGGAAGAGTCATCTAAGTCTATGGTTACTCACCTTCATGTGCATAGGTAAGTGTATATATATATATGTGGGTTCCGCCGTTAAATGTATAATCATCCATAGAAGTGAATATAGTTTTATAGGGATAGGTGTTCCCATGTATATATATGAATAATCATACATAGGTGAGTGTAGACTAGAATATTCATGAAAGAATATATGTAAGGATACCCTTGCACATGTTTATGGCCATGCAGATGTGTGCATAGGGGCCAAGATCCTTACAAGTATGTGAAGGTGCATATACTTAGTGGGGGATAATAATCTTCTAGTTAGTAAGCTCCATGAGTTGAAAGTATGGTTTGGTTACACCCTGAGGTTGGTCCCCAATGCCTATGCCTTTAATTGGAATTCCATAATTTTTTTACTATTTCAAAAAGTGTTTTTAAAATTAAATAGTATATACATGCTATGAAAAGTGTTATTGATTCTTAGTGTTGGAATTTCCTTTACAATTCATGATTCACTTTTATGTTTTTGAAAATGGTTTAGAATTCAGTTTTCATAATTTTTAAAGTTTCCAACATGTGATTTTCTTGTTGTTATATACACATAAACCTTTTTGAAAGAAGGCAATACATTTATAATTCTCAATTGGTTTTAGATTTTAAATCCTTAAAAATGGCTACCTAAATGGTTTTGAGAGTGTGAAGTATTTACAAGGGTCTTTTTCATGTGTATAATAGTTGTCCAAGCTGGGTTGAATGAAGAGGGGTTAGTGTGTGATTTTAAAAATGGAAAGTTTTATGTTTGGTTAGTTTAGAAAAAATTCACTGGTTTTGGTATGAATTTGAGGTTAATTGGAAATTTTACTTTCTTAAAAGGAATTATTTATTTTAAGTATGGTTTAAAGCTAGTTTTTCGTGGTGAATTTATTGTTTAATTGGGGTTTTAAAGGGTTTTGGAAAGTGTTGGGTGTTTACTCTTTTTTGTAAAATAAAAATATTTCTTGTAAAGTAATGAGGCCCATTTGGAACTTGGAGAATGGTTTGAGAAATTTTAAAACCCCCTTGAGGCATTCCCTCTAGTTTGAGAAATGTGACATAAGTGTTAATATGTGATTTGTGATATGTGTCTAGTGTTGAGGCTACTACATTATTGTGTGAGGTGAAAAAGGGGAATGCTCTTAAGGAGGGAGAATTTTGGTAAGAGGTTGAATGGTATCTAGATAAAGAAAGTGTCATTTTTTATGTGTTTGGTTGATAAAACCTTACCACCATTTAAATAGAGCATATGGGAAACCCTAGGTAACTAGGTGGGAAGACTAGGACTAGTGTGCTAGGGATTTGAGGTGGCTTCAGCCTAGTATCACTTAGCGGGATTGCCGACTACAACTCTAACTAATTATATGGATGATGATTAGAGGCCACTAGGGTTACAAGGATGTCACATACTAGTGGATCATGAACGAGAATGCACATTTTTGTGGTTTCTATACCACTCTTCACTGATACGTGAGGTTCTAGGTACTAATTACTTATTAGTACCTATAGGTACCATCCCATGTTTAGTGCTCTTTGGCAATTTGGACCTCTATTTTGAAAACTATATTTTAAATTAAATTAAATTCCTTTCATTTTGAATTGGTAATGCATGATTGGAATCTATTTTGAAAATTTAGTGGGTAAGAAATTATTTTCTTTAAAATTGAAACATTTTACTTGATTTTAAAAGAATGAAAAACATTATTTTAATTTGTCTTATTTTAAAACTAGCATGATTGGGCTTCATTTTAAAGGAAAGGGTATAGGTTGTTGATATTTTTTGGCATTACTAGTGAGAATATCAGTGCTCACACCTAATTTTTTTCAGTTCTAGGTTCTTCTAATTTGGGATCACTCTTGGAGTGAGTGTAGTTTATGTTCCATGGTGACTCACAAGGTCACTTGAGTTATGCCTCATTGCTTAGTTTATTTGTTTTTCTACTGCTAGTTTGTTAAGTTTATTTTCTTTTTTTATTTATTTTGTTAAATTTATGTTTTTATCTATATTTTTATGGTCCAAATGATTCCCAACTAGTTTATTTTGATGCCTTAAATTAGTTTCTAGTCCATGGGGATTGAGAACACCCCTTAGGCCTTGTCGTGGATCGACTCGGGTGACTAGTTTAGGTTGACCTAGGTTGGATCGTGTGAATTTGGATGGTTATAATAATGAGTATAATGAATATATATATATAATGAATATAACATGATAATAGTTCATTATAATTAATATACCATTCAATTCCATAACATTAAACCATCAAGGGAATGATACAGTTGCTCGTGTGTATGTACGCCCTACCATCTCCACGACGCGATGAGATTCATTCTCCACATTAACCATTAAATAATGATTATAAAATTTATATGATGAGTAAAAATAATAATTATGAACACAATATCATTCTGTATATGAATAAAATAAATCATATGTGTTACAAACATGACTTACATGAAAAAACATGTATAGGAAAATGAAGCAGTTAACACCTGAAACAATGATAATACTAAAATATTATTATCAAAATTATATAATAGGATCATATATAATATCATAAATATGGATATGATCTTTTTATAATTTAATAACATGCTTTAACCATTATACATGAGGTTAATTCACCATCTACTAAAGGAAAGTACACAGTAAGAGTTAATTTTCAATCTCATTATTATCCGAGATTGTTTATGTGTAAGTATTTACTGAGACATATTTATCATCCATGTCCATGTTTCTTAAAAAAAATTCAAAAAGAATATTTTTAAGGTTTTATTTAAGGGAATATTTAAATAAAACATCATTTTAAATGTTTTAATGATTTATTTTTTTTAAATCTTTCTCATTAATGTCCATGTTTTCAAAATGGTTTTAAGGATTTATTTATATAGACATGTATGTTTTAAAATTTTAATTACATTAAAAATTTTCAAATTAGTATAGAGAACTTTGATTAAAAAACATCTTTTAAATGTCATCTTTTATAAATTGCATGACTTTTTAATGTTTTCAAAGTAAAAGGTATATTTCTCACAAAGAGTTTTAATGATTTTTTTAGATTATTTTCATCCATGTAAAAATATTTTTTGGGACTTTATGATTAACTGAGGTTTATTTGTTATAATAAAATATACTATATTATATTGAAGGGTTTATTATTTGTTTGACTGGGGATGCACTATTTCGATACAATTCATGGTTTATGGGTAATGTATTAACATTTCACATGGTAGTTTTAATATGATTGATTATGTAGGTTATGTTTTGACCCTTTCATAAGTGGAATAAATTGGACTTAGTAAGTGATGGGTGGGGTCTAATATAGACCCTTGATGCATTGGTTGGTATCATTAGACAAACTAGTTTCATGGTACAAGGCCTTAACAGTATGGTTATTTATGGTCTTGGCATGAGTCCTTGACGGTATGGTTATGATGTCTGACATTATGCGTTTCCTCGTTATATGATTAGTTATAGATATTACATCTGATTATTCAACTAGTATAATATCCATGTGAATGTTTAAATGGAATTATTTGATTCATTCATTCCATATTATGCTGATGATTATGTTTAAAAGGCTTTTGTTTTAGTTTTATACCTTTCCTTAAAAGTTTATGCATATTTATGATAGTTTCCACTATATTTTTTACCCTTACTAAGCATATGAGATCACCCATTTCTTATGTTTTATTTTCCTAGGATTCCAAGAAGCGTTTTATTATTGTTATTATAGGTTAATATAGGAAAATGATGGATTTATCAATGAATTATCTTGGTTTTATTTTATGTTTTTAATTTTATATAAAGCTCATGAATATAATCTATTTTCCAAGACTGTTAAACTTATCAGTCCTTTGGGATTTTATTCCTTCTAATCATTCCAATGTATTAAAATAATTCACTAACTCTGAGCTTCTGGGGTTGGGGAGTTATCGTTGGTATAGGGCATAATCATATTTTTAATTCTCGAATTTTCTTTTCAAAGTTTCAAAGTGGTATGAGACAGTTTGATTCAAAAATATATTTTATAAATGTTTTACATTAGTTTTTAAAAATGTATAGGTTATCTTATGAAAGAAAATGAAATTTTATGAGTAACATTTTGAAAATTTCAAGATTATATGTGTTGGTACTTAGACATTTAATGGTAGAGCCTAATATAGATTATACAAAGGGTTGATCCCCATTATAGCTCATGGGTGAGATTGATATATCTTATATAAAGGGTTGAGCCCCATTATAGCTTATGAAATACATGTGATCCCGATATAGCTTATATTAAGGGTGAGCCCCATTATAGCTCTCCAATGCATTGAGTATTCTAAAGGTGTAAGTCAAGCATATAGTTATTCCATTTGTAAGGGTGATTGTAAGAGTGATATGACAATGATGACCCAAGGTACCTACATGATTTTCAATTCTTACTAATATGGTTTTAATAAAATATTTTTAATGGTTTTTCATGTTTTCATAGGATTAACGATTTACTTTATTTAAATAACTTACTGATATTTTTTTCTTATCCCAAGTTTTAAAATGTTATTCATAGGTATCAAGATTATTAAGGATAAAGAATAGGCCTTGATGAAAGTATTGAAGATGTTTCCTGAAAATAATTCATGTTTTATTTTAAAATAGTTTTCTTTGGTAGAAAAAGTGGATACCGAGTATAACTGTCCACTTGTAACGTATGAGTTTACTATTTAATAGTTATTTAAGAATTCTCTAAAACTATAAACAAAAAAGATCCACTAATGTGTATTCTAGTTCAAAACATCTAGAATATATAACATTTAAGGCCAGGTCCTTATAGTTTGTATAAAAGGATGGTTTAGAAAAATTTAGAGATTAAGATGTCTTTTTAAGAGATAGAAAAATACTACCAGTTTATAATTTTTATGTTTATCATATGTTCAATATCTTATAAATTCCTTTTTAGGATTTATTTTCCAAAATTTTTAGTTGATTAATGGTATTTTTGGAGACATTTATTTTTGAGGTAATTATGGGTTATTACTTTTTTGGATGAAAAATTAAAGGCATGAGATAACATTTGAGGTTAAAATATGTTATGGTTATTTTTGAGGATTTTATCTCATTTTTTAGAATGTTATAAAATTATATAGATTTTGAAAAATTAAAAAACATAGACCATGTGACAACCCGTCACGATAAATAAGGTAGTGGGAATCGAACCCACAACAGAAGTGTGATCGGGGTTTATCGCCTACCAATGGCCTATGCGAAGTCCCTTGTTAGTATGAATTTATATTTTTAGTTAAAAAATATGATTAAATAAGAATAAGTTGATTTTGGGAACTTAATTTTTATCAAATGGATATCCATTGTATTTGAAAATGATTTGGTGACTAAGTGAGAAATGTTATTTTCGAAGACATTAACTATTATGGGAACTTTATAAGATTAAACTAAATAGAATTATATGTGATCTTAATTGAGGAGTATTGGTTGAATTATATTTTGTAAGAATCTATAATTTTATTTGTGGACTTATAGATAATTAGGTTATTTATGTAAATAATTAACCTATAATGGAGAATATGTGACTAGGTTAATTAACTTTTGGTATGATACATTAGGAGTGGTTGATGTTATTTAAAGTTTAATGTTAGAACATATCTTGGAAGATTTTTGGATTAAATACTTTTGATTTTTGGTATTTAATCTTAGTTATAATATTTTTAAGGAATTTTAAGGATATTTATTTATTTTTGAATGGTCTATGTTTAACTTTTGGTATTACAGTTGAATTTTGGAGATTAAAAGCATTTTTTCATAATACAATGTTTTATTTTTTATCTTATCCTAAATATATTAGTTTTGGTTAATGATTCAAGATAGGATAAATGGATATATAATTTTTTTGTATTATGTGATTTTATAGAAGCTTATTCATCTTGAATACTCATCGTTTGGAAAAAATATGAGTTTTGTTGGAAATTGATTAAAGGACAAAACTCTACTTTTAAAGTAAGTATGTTTCCTTATATTCTTAGTCATGTAAGTAAAATAATTCTTCAACATTATGAAATGGGTCTTAAAATAAAAATTTTTCTATTTACTTTTCCTACTGTGAAATCAAATACCTTTTAACCAATCATAAATCTATGGTTTTTTATTTTTAGCTTTCTCTTGATCATATTTTTTATCACTCTCCATCAGAACATGATTATTAGATATTCCTTTATATACATGTTTGACTACTTGGAATCCTAGTATGTGTTATCTCAGGTGACCTTCATAATATCATTTATATCTTTTAAAGTGGTAGTTTTATTAATTATTTTTCTGATGTGGGATTGAAATAAAGGTATTTTGAAAAGTCATACCTTAGTTTCCAACCCCAAATTCAAATTATGAGGACAAAATTTCCCAGGGGGGGGGAAGAATGTGACATCTAATTTTTTTAAAAAAAGAGACAGAATGTTCGATAACATATATAATAGGCTACCATTCTTGTACAAAAATCATATAATTTTTTGTGAATAGTAATTTTTTTGTGGAATCCATATCATATTTACATTTTAACTTTCACAACTACATAGGGGGTAACCTTTACAAATACGTTTTGAATACCAATCACACAATATTACCTAAATATATTTGCTGAAAACTTATCATTTAAATTTGTCTCATTACCTAATTAATTAGAGAGCTATCATGATCTCACCTGCCCTTAGTTTATCATGAAACCACCCATATACATAAACAACGCCCAAGAACTATAACATAATCATAACAGATAAAACGAGTATAAAGGAAAAATAAAATTTCCAAATTCTAATCACAAGATATCATTTAGAATCAGAAGGTCCAAATTATTTAAATATGTCCCTTTTATTGTTGGACATTTTTAATAATAACTTTAGTAATTATTTTTATTACCATAGTTAAGGGTAAATCAAGTAATTAAAGGTTAAAATAACATTATAATAATATAAAACAATCCTAAAACCTGTCTTCATCTTATTTAAGGATTATATTCTGACCTTGAGCATCCTTGGATAAATTTTAGACCACTTGGAGCCACTTGGATGACTTTAATGCATTTATAATATTATATTCAATGAATAGTAATTTTTGTTACACTTTTGTTTTTAAAAAGTAAAGTATTTTAATATGGAGTTATAAAAGGGATATCTTCAACATTAAATATAAAAGATTACCTAAATCATGGTAATTTATTTATAATTTTCATAAATTAAATAATTAAATCTAAATATGACATAAAGATGATGTAGTAATTTCTTAATTAATGAAAGAATAAAATAAATGAATTTATAAATGTTAAAATAAAGATTATTTGACATAATTTATTCCATAAATGAGTTTTTTAGATATATTTAACATGTTAGTGATGATTTAAATGGGATTTTTCTAACTTATCTTGTTGTTATGATATTCTTTAAAAGTCAACTATTGAATAGTGTCAGAATTGACCCTATTGGTATTTTAAAATATAAAATAGTCTATTAAATGTTATAAAATTTATAAAAGTATAATATCCAGCCAAAGAGTTGAGATAAATATAATAATATCATTAAATACTCATTCATTGGTTCTTTGGCATGATTTGATCGTTATTTTAACCCTCAAACTATAAATAACATGATATCACAGTATGATTAAAAAGTGTAAAATAAGGGTTAAAACAAAAAGATAAGGATTAAAAAATATTCAGAACATGTATAATTTTAATTTAATGGTCTGCATTAAACCCAAAATCATATTATATTATAAATAAATTTGTTTGGGACCATTTGGAATAAAAATTTAATCTATATTAATTTAATACTTTTAATAATTCCAAGGGTGCCCCTCCCCTCTCCTATAAAAAGGATCCCATTACCCTCCATTACTCACACTTTAAAAACATTTTAATTTGTCCAATACATACCCAAAAAAATTCCTATAATACCTAACCACATTATTTAATCCTTAGTTTAGGTGGAACACCCTCCTTAATTGTGCTATGGTGTTCTTCAATGGCGATCAGACAAAGAAGATGTATTGTTTTCTTTAAGTATTTATATTTTATTTCTTCTTACACATCCTTAAAATCTACTCAATACATGATGAAATAATAACTATAGTTTTATAAATATACTGATATGTTATTATGTTAACATCATCACCTAAATCCGTCCCCACTTTCATTAAATTGGAAAAGGATTAATGATTCACGTCTATGTGTGAACTATCTCCTCCACAAACCGATCTAATTTATTTTCCATAACCATATCACACGACTTGTTATAATAATGGAATTAATGTTTATATGTGATATTCATGACATATTAGTTATTATAAGATAATAATATATCAATTACGTTCTTACTTTTCATGCACATAAAAATGATAATGTCGTTCGTGTGTACATGTGAACTATCACTTCCACAAAGTGATGTGATTCGTTTTATTCACTACATTACTTGTATGATATATATAATTATATTTATATTATTAATAAGATATTAATTATTTTATTATAATTATTGAAATTCAAAACATTACTTACCTTCTTTCCATAATGATCAATGAAAAATGAAGATGTTACCCATGCGTACGTATGACCTACCGTCTTCATGATTATAACGTTGTTCATTTTTCATAACCATAATTAATGGTTTTTAAAGGTATAATTTATGTATAAAAGTTAAACTTATTACATGAATATTATTCTAGAGATGATGGACTTTTGACCACATAGTCTATTAACATCGTACGAAGTTAATTTTTGACTCAAGTACTTAATAATGAAAAAATATCCGATATAAACTTAAATAAATATGTAATTGTTATAACATGGTAATAAGTGATATTAAAATAATAATAAAAATGAAAAAGGTTCTCAAGAAATTATAAATTAATATAATTTTATTATTTAGGATTATAAATATTGTACACAATGATTTAGACTCAAGGTAAGGTACTTTTTAACTCAAAACAACGTTTTAATGTTTTGATGATTTATTATTATAAATATTTATATCTAATGTCCATGTTTTAAAAACGGTTTTAAAGATTTATTTATATTCACATTAATGTTTTAAAATTTTAATTTTTTTCAAAAGTGTAACTCCCCAACCCCAATTACCCATATTCGGTTCTTTATTACATAATATTGGCATGATACAAGGAATCATGTCCCAAAAGACCGATCAGTTTAGTATTATTGGAAATAAGATATATACATAAGTTCAATATTACAACTTGAAAAGAAATAAAACACTAATTTATTCCATTAGAAACAACCAAGAATCCTAGATTATTCCCGTAAGTCACTCATAACTAACTTCTTCATATCCTGTGAAAATTAAACATAAGAAAGGGGTACGCTCAAATGCTCAGTAAGAGTAAGAAATATAGAGGAAGATAACATAAACATTAGGTATGGTGAATAATTGAAAACAATTGCCTTTACAAATAATAAACACGTAAACATTATGGTAGGAATATGAGATGAGTAAATAATTTCATAATAAAACATAGTCATGGTTATTCCACTAGTCAAATAACCATATGAACCATCAATTTTATTTTCATAATGAGGGAATGTATAATGCCAGACATTCTGAAACATTTTGTCAAGGCCTCGGCCAAGACGTCTAAAAATGATTAAGGCCTCGGACAAAACCATATATCAAATTGTGAAAGGCCTCAGCCAATTGCACACCTAATTGTCTCAGGAGACCTACTGATGCACCGAGGAGCTATAGCAGTCACCACCCATCACATAATAATTCCAATACATTCCTCATATGGAAATGTTGAAAAAACATGCATTTGTATTAAAACTAGCATAAGAAATGTCAATAATTTAACCATAAACCATGAATGGTATAAATATATCACATCCAGAGTCGAACATATCACAAAACTTAAATACAATATGGAATATTTGTATCATAATAAAACAAATTCAAACAAGTGTAAATTTTATCAAAGGATGTTGACATAGATGAAATCAAAACTTTTTGAGAGAAATATATCTTTCTCTTTTGATATAATATAAGAGTAACATAATTATAAAAGAATACATTTATTTTTAAAATATTCTTGTAATATTGTAAGGTAAGATCCGATGATGTTATAATGGTGCAAAATAGCAGCACCTTCCGTATAAGTTAAAAAAACATTCTTACCTTAATTTTGTCAAAAAGGTCATAAAGTACCTTGTTTGGAAAACAATGGAAAGATTCATTTCAAAAAATATACGGTCAAATAAGGGTATAAATGACTTTAAACCATAGTATATTAAATATTATAAATGTTTTGAAATACTTTTTTAATAAAACACGGATGTGGATGATAAAGAGGTCATAGTAGATACTTACGTAAAAACAACCTCGGATAATAAAGAGATTGTGAAATTAACCCTTACCTTATACTTTTACTTGGTAAAGGGTATGTTAAACTCTTTTATAATATTTAAATCATTGTTATTATATTATAAATGAACCATATACAGAAATATGATATCATATATTATACTCTAATATTGTTTTGTTAATAACATTTTAGTATTATCATCCTTTCAGGTGTTAACTGATTCGTTTTCCTTTATTTGTTTTGTTACATAAGCCATTTTTGTTATGGATATGATCTATTTAATTCATATCCATAATGATATTAAGTTCTTAAATAGTATTTTGAATCATAAAATGAAAATTATTCTTGAATGGTTACGATGGAGAAATGAACCTCATTGTGTTCGTGGAGACGATAATCTGTACGTACACATGAGCGACAATATCATTCTTTTGATATTAAAATCATATGTAAATAGATGTTATATAATATATAAATAATAATTAACAAGTTATATTTATTATTTACATCATTTATACATCATTATTATAACCATCCAAAAAAATAATGTATTGAATTACAACTACACCACAACGTGGAGATGGTATGTCGTATATACGCACGTATGGTGACTTTGTCATTAATATGATGGATAAAATAATGAATATGGTTGTAAAATTTTTATAATAACATAAAAATATATAGAATATACTAGATTTATTATTTTATAATGGAAACAACAAAGAAATAGGAAGTGGAATAAGAAAAAGAACTTGAAAGAGGTGATGAAATATTTACCTCTTCTTTAGGTTATTCCTTTTGATTTGATCAAAAGGGATCCTTAGGTTGGATTTCTGATCAAACTATGGCCTCTAGGTTACATTTAGGGAAATTGAGAGAATATTTGGGTAGTTTTTGGCCGATCCAAATGACTTTGGAGGTGTGATTTTGAGAGAAGGGGAAGTTCCCTTTTATAAGAGAGGAGAGGGGAACCTTAGGAAAAGATTGAAATATTATTTTATAATAAAATAATTTTCAATTTATAATGGCTCAAAAATGATTTATTTATAGGATAAGGTGGGTATGGGTCAAAAACCTTTCAAAAAAAGATTTTATACAGGTTTTGGTTACCAAATTAACATTATCTTTTAGATTTAACTCTTAGTTAAATAGTTTAACTTTTACCATGTACTCTTGAATTATTATAATAATTGCTTAATAAACTTACTATAAAATGGCAATATAACCTAAAGTGGTTAATTAATGATATAACTATAATTATATAAGTTTTTTGGAAGAACCTTAGATTTTTATTACTATTATATAATTTAATAATATAATATTTTTTTAAGAACTCATTTATGTCAATTTTGACACTATTTAGTATTTGGTTTTTGTAAAAGTCATAAAAACATGAATACTTAGAAAACAATACATTTACTCAACCCTAACATGTCATATTAATATAAAAAATTCATGTATGTCATAAAAACTTTGAAATTATATTTAGTTTAATATTTATAATACCATTTATTTGATTTTTTCATTAATAAGGTAATTACTGAATCATCATTGTGTCATAAATAAATTTATTTATTTAATGTATAAAAATTATAAATAAAATAAAATTATGTATAAAATCGTTTTATCTTTATAATGAGTATTTATATTGGAAAATATAACTTATATAACCCCATGTAAAAATTGTTTTACTAAGAGATATATGTTTATGTCATTTTTTTCTTTACTTTAAATTAATTAATATAATGTGACATTATCACTCTCAAGTGGCTCCATGAGGTCCAAAAATCAACCCACTGATGTACATCGTTGGACATGTATCAACCAATAGGATTAAGACACATTTTAGGGTAATTTCATATTATTTTTTACCCTTATTTACCGGATTTACACTTTAACCGTGGTAAATAAAATATTTACCGAAATAATTATTCATAATGAATAAAAATAAAAGGTACCTATTTAAAAAATTTGTACCTTATGATTCCAAATATGTAATGCATTTTTAAAAATTCAAAAAACATAAGTGGCAAAAATTAATTTAAAATTAATTCTCGTTGTCAAAACAAAAAAGTGTGTTTTTAAGAAATAATAACTATCAAAAGATTGACACTTATTTATGTCCAGTTTAAATGTGAAATTACATAAAATGACCTAAATTAAATTAAATTATAAAAATATAATCCAATGATACTTTAAAACCACACAAAATTATAATTTAATACTATAAATTATTTCAATTAAAAAAATGGTTTTTGATTAAAATTTAGTATTTTTCACTATTCATAAAAAATAGAAGGTTTTCATAAAAGTACCAAAAATTCACCCTAAGATAATTTCGATATTCCGAATTCAAAAATGAAGTCCATTTTGAAAAAAAATTATAAAATTTCAAAAAGTGGGTATTACTATTTATAACAGCTAGTTTGATTGGTCGCGGTGTGTTAGAATCTCGAAGTTGCGTACAATGAAAGATATTGAATTATTCAAAGGGAAACGTACCATGGAAGCTTGGGGGTGTTAAATTATTTTCTCCTTAAAATAATTTCATCCTCGAAATTTCTATAATACCACCACACAAAAAGATTTGGGTGGTTCGTCATGATATGTTTCTCGTGTTCCCACGTTGCATCTTCTATCTTATAGTTTTTCCATATAACTTTTTCCAGAAGAGTCATCCGGTTTCTCAACACTTGTTCTCTGGTATCAAGAATCTTGACAGGCTCTTCAAAATAATATAGACCATGTTCCAGTTAAATTTCCTCATAGGTGAGAACATGTGTTGGTTCAAACATGTATTTTCTCAATAGTGATACATGGAACAAGTCGTGAACTTTGGAGAGACTTGGTGGAATTTCCAAACGGTAAGCTACAAAACCAATTCCTTTTAGAATTTCAAAAGGTCCGATGTAACTGGGACTCAATTTACCCTTCTTACCGAAAATTACAACACCCTTCCATGGAGATACATTCAAGAAAACATGATCACCTACTTGAAATTCCAAATCCTTCCTTTGATTATTGACATAACTCTTTTTCCTGCTTTGGGTTGCTCTGATGTGGGTTTGGATAATCTTCACTTTTTCCATTTTTTCCTCAACAAGTTATGGGCCTATGAAATTTCTTTCACCTATATCATCCCAATAAGTTGGTGTGCAACATCTCTTTCTGTATAATTCTTTATATGGTTCCATCTGAATACTTGAATGGAAACTATTGTTATAGGAAAATTATACGAAAGGTAAATACTGACCCCACATACCTTGAAAGTCAAGTGAGAAAGATATCAAAATTTCATCTAAGGTTTGAATAGTCCATTCTGATTGTCCATCAATTTGAGGGTGGTAGGCAGTGCTCAAAAAAAGTTCAGTATCTAGGTCCTTTGAAGACTTACCAAAATCTTGATGTAAAACGGGGTTCACAATCAGAAATAATTGATTGGGGCACTCCATGAAGTATTACAACTTCATTAATATATAGTCTTTCTAGATGTTCAAGTGGAAAATATTCTCTTATAGAAAGAAAATATGCTGACTTGGTATAACGATCAACAATGGCCCATATTGCATCATTCTTTCTAGGAGTTTTTTGTAGTCCCATGACAAAGTCCATTGTAATATCATCCCATTTCCACTCAGGTATGGGAAGAGGTTGCATGAATCCTCCAAAATGTTTCCTTCCATATTTCACTTGTTGACAAAAAATACATCTAGACACATAATCAACAATCTCCCTCTTTATGTTGTCCCACAAAAGATGTTCCTTCAAATCTCTATACATCTTAGTGTTACCATTTTGTATAGGGAAATTGGAGCTATTAGCATCATGCAACAATTCCCTTTATATATCAGCTATATCCGGAACACAAATTATCTTCCCAAATTTCAAAATTTCAGCTTCATATATGAAGTCAATCAATCTCCCATTATTATCAACTATAATTTTCTTTTGAAACTCCTCATCATTAGTCCGAAAACGTTTTATAATTTCTAGTAAAGATGGTTTGGAAACCATTTCAAAAAGTATTTATGTTTCACCTTCCATGGTTATTCCCATATCCATCTTTACTAGATCCATGAAAATATGATCCCTTTCAACTCTCATCTTGTTGAAAACTCCATGATCCTTTCTACTCAAATAATATGCCACCTTATTTTCCTTCCTCGAGTGGTAGTGTATAGTATAATCATAATCCTTGAGTAGTTCAAATAATCTCCTTTGCCTCATGTTGCGTTCTTTTTGTGAGAAAATATACTTCAAACTCTTGTGATCAGTATAAATCCCACATTTTTCACCATAGAGATAGTGTCACCATATATTCAGAGCAATTATTACAGCTGCTAACTCAATATCATGAGTGGGATAGTTTTTCTAATGAATTTTTATCTATCGTGATGCATATGAAATAACTCTATCATTATGTATAAGGACACAACCAAGTCCTTTCATTGAAGCATCACTATAAATAACAAACCCATCATTCCCTGATGGTAGAGTCAAGATAGGAGTGTTGAATAATCTTCTCTTTAGTTCTTCAAAACATTCTTCAAACACTTTTTTCCAAATAAATTTAACCCATTTATGTGTGATCTTTGTTAATGGGTTAGCCAACTGGGCAAAATTATGGACAAAACGTCGATAATAACCAGCTAAACCAATAAAACTGCGTACCTCAGTTATACTGGTCAGTTCTGTCCATTCTTGTATTGCCTTGGTCTTTGAAGGATCAACATAGATTTAATCTTTAGAGAAAATATAGCCAAGAAAAGAAATCTCTTGATGCCATAATTCATACTTTCTAAACTTCCCATATAATTCATTCCTTCTGAGGGTTTTTATAATAGTGTGCAAGTGATTTTCATGATCTTTGTAGCATTTTGTGTATACCAATATATCATCAATAAATACCACTACAAAGTCATTAGGATATTACTTGAAAACTCTATTCATTAAATCCATGAAGACATGGGGTGCATTAGTCAATCCAAAAGGCATTACTGTAAACTTTTAATGCCCATACCAGGTTCAAAATGCTGTTTTCAGAATATATTCCTTCTTCACACACAAATGATGATATATAGATCGAAGGTCAATCTTTGAAAAATATTGAGCTCCATGAATTTGGTTGAATAAATCATCAATGTAAGGTAGGGGATACTTTTTCATTATTTTTATAGCATTGATCTCCCTCTAGTCAATGCACAACCTCATAGATCTGTTTTTCTTCTTAACAAAAAGGATAGAGGATCCCCATGGAGAAACACTAGGGAAAATAAATACCTTATTACACAATTCCTCTAGTTGTTTATTTAGTTCCACTAATTCCACAGTGGCCATTCTATAAGGAGTCTTTTATATGGGCCTTGAACCAGAAATTAAATAAATGGAAAACTCAATTTCCCATTCTGGAGGATGTCTAGGTAAATCCTATGGAAACACATCAACATATTCTTGCACAATAGATACATCCTCTATTTGAACATTAATTTCCTCACCCATAGTTATTTTATCTCCTCCCCCCCAATAATTAAATTTAGTAGAGCTACTGGGGGTGGATCTAGATAAGAATCAGATGGTGAAATTTCTGCTCTAAAGATAAGGTATTCCTTACCATCATTGAAAATTATAACCTCTTTCTTCTTACAATAAATTTTCGCATCATGCTCTAAAATCCAATCAATACCGAGGATTATATCAAATTAAATCATGGGTATGACAATGAGATCAGAAAATAAAGAACATTTATATGCCATAATGGGAACTGGTTCACAAAAATTTGTTGCAATGATACTTCCCTTAGGAGTTTTGACTGAAAACTCCCCTGTTAAATCATATTGTAAATATCTAATTTTCTTAGAAAACTGGGAATATATGAAACAATGGGATGATATAGAATCAAATAAAGTGTTGGCTAAACTTTAGGAAACCATTATATTAACTACCACCACATATTTTGAAGCTTCAACCCCAGCATTAGTGATCACATAAGCTTGGCCTTGCTCCCTTGGCCTTTTCTGAGGTAAGTTTCCTTGGCACTTAGGAAATTTATTTTCATAATGTCCCATCTCCCTGCAATTGTAGCATTAAACATTGATATATCCTTTCTTCCCCTTACAATCACCAGAAAGATGCCATTTCTTCCACATTTGTAGCATACTCCTTTTCCTTTTAGATAGGCACCAGGTTGCTTCCTTCCACAATTATCACAGGGTGGAAATTCAACTCTTCCCTTCTTCCCTGTTTCCTTATTTCCTTTCCTAGGGTGTTCACTAGATCTCTTCTTCTCATGATTTTACTTAAAGTAGTAAGACTTATGGAATTCCATTTTTGTCTTGATAGCACATGAGACAATATCTTCGTACGATGAGAAGGATTTCGAGACTAATGCTTGATGAAAAAATGGTTTCAACCCATCAAAGAAATGATCAATCTTACTTATTGGGTTACATATATAATCTTCAGCATGCCTTTCTAACCTTATAAAGTTAGCTTCATACTTTGCGACATTATCATCCACCTTTTGTGTTTTTAATTAATGACCACTATTGATATTTATCTCCCGTGAGGTGATAAACTACCATGAAAACGTTTTCCCTTTTGCTACTCCCCAAAGCATGAAATATTTTCTCTATAGAAGTTATCAATTACTCAAATACAAATGGATTTTTAGACCCATTGAATTTTGGTGGTTGTTTCCTCATAAAGAGTTCTAACATTGATCATCTACATTGTGGATCATGGTGCTTCATATGGGTAAGATTATTATTCACAACCTGAGTGAGTTTTCCTAGTTTAGTGATAAAATGATCGGCACCAGTTGCATCACCAGCTCCACTATAATTATCTTAAGTTAGAGGGAAATCCCTACATGGATTACGTGCATTGATACAATTTCCATTCCTTCCACTAGCCGCCATTTCTAAACAATGGAATACACTAGATTAGTTTATGAATCACAATACATAATTCCAAACTTGTAAAACACTTAACCTAAATTTACTAATTTATGGATATAATTGATAATCATAAAAAATGTTTTCTTTGAGGAGGTATATACTCATAAATCCTTTATAATTGTTTTTAAATAAAATGTGAATTATCCAAATCATATCCCCCAGGAGTGTCGTAACCAAGAGTACAGAAAAGCCCATTATCGTGCACCAGTATACCCTGGGTCAAGCCTGAAAATCCTTGTTAGATTTTTCACTCCTAGTTACATTTGTGCCAGATCCACCTCTACCTACTCATTTCTAGACAAGGATGTATTGCTTGGAAAATACAAAAAATCTACACATTACCAAAATTCAAGGAAGTTATCCTATACTAATCCTCAAAGTCTATCTTAGGGTAACGTTCTCCAATTAGGGTTTTTCTAAATCTAGTTTCCAAGGTTTGTATTAAACTTCCTATGATACCAACTGTAATGCCCTGACCCCAGTTACCTAGAGTCGGTGCTTCATTACATAATATTGGCACGATACAAGGAATCATGTCCCGTAAGACTAACCAATTTAGTATTATTTAAAACAATATATATACATAAGTTCAATACTATAATTTGAAAAGAAATAAAACACTAATTTATTCCATTAGAAACATCCAAGTATCCTAGATTATGCCTTCAATTCACTCATAACTAACTTCTTCATATCCTGGGAAAATGAATCATAAGAAAGGGGTGATATCAAACTATCAATAATAGTAAGCAGTATAAAGTAAGATAACATAAACATTAGGCATGGTGAATAATTGAAAACACATGCCTTTACAAATAATAATCATGTACACTTTATGGCAGGAATATTTTCTGTGTAAATAATGCCATAATAAAACATAGTCATGGGTATTCCATTAGTTGAATAACCATATGAACCATCAATATTATTTTCATAATGAGGGAATTTATAATTCCGGACACTTTGAAACATTTTGTCAAGGCCTCGACCAAGATTTCTAAAAATGATTAAGGCCTAGGCAAAAACAATATATCAAATTGGGAAAGGCCTTGGCCAATTCCACATCTAATCATATCATGAGACCTACTAATTCACCAAGAAGATATATAGGGCTCCACTTATCACATATTAAGTACAATACATTCCTCATATGAAATGGTTGAAACATAACATAAACATTCGTATTAAAACTAGCATACGAAATGTCAATACTTTAACCATAAACCATGAATGGTATAAAAATAACACATCTAGAATTGAACATATCACAAAACCTTAAATACAATATGGAATATTTTTATCATAATAAATCAACTTCAATCAAGTGTAAATTTTACTAAATGATGTTGACATAGATGAAATAAAAACTTTTTGAGATAAATATATCATTATATTTTGAAATCATTTAAGAGTCACATAGTTATAAAAGAAAAAATTTATTTTAAAAATATTCTTATAAGCTTGTAAGGTAATATTCAACAATGTTATAATGGTTTAAAATAGCCACACCCACCATATAAGTTAAAAAAACATTCTAACCTTAATTTTGTCGAAAAGGTCATAAGGTGCCTTGTTTGGAAAACGAGAGAAAGATTCATTTGAAAACATATAAGGCCAAATAAGGGTATAAATGAATTTAACCCATAGTTTAGTAAATAGTAAAAATGTTTTGAAATACATTTTTAATAAAACATGGATGTGGATGATAAATAGGTACCAATAGATACGTACGTAAAAACAACCTTAGATAATAAAGATATTGTGAAATTAACCCTTACTTTGTAATTTTCCTTGGTAGAGGGTACATTAACTTCGTTTATAGTAGTTAAATCATTATTATTAAATTATACAAGAACCATATACCTAAATATGATATTATATATGATCTTCTAATATTGTTTTGTTAATAATATTTTAGTATTATCGTTGTTTCAGGTGTTAACTTATTCGTTTTACTTTATATGTTTTGTTACATACGTTGTGTTTGTTATGGATAGAATGTATTTGATTCATATCCAGAATGATATTAATTTTAGAAACATTATTTTAAATCATAAAATTAAAATTATTCTTGAATATTTATGATGGGGAAATGAATCTCATCGCGTTTGTGGAGACGGTAATCCGTACGTATGCACGAGCGGCAATATCATTCTTTAGATATTAAAATAATATGTAAATAGATGGTATATGATATATACATAATCATTAACATGTTATATTTATTATTTACATCAGTTATACATCATTATTATACCCATCCAAACAAAATAATGTATTGAATAACAACTACACCATGATGTGGAGACGGTAAGCCGTACGTACGCACATATGGTGACTTTGTCCTTAATATGATGGATTGAATAATAAATATGGTTGTACCATTTTTATAATAACTTCAAAGTATATATAAGATATTGGATTTATTATTTTAGAATGTAAAAAACAAAGAAATAGTAAGTGGAAGATGAAAAAGAACTTGAAAGAGGTAATGAAATATTTACCTCTTCTTCAGGTTCTTTCTTTTGATTTAATCAAAAGGGATCCTTAGGTAGGATTTATGATCAAACTAAGGCCTCTAGGTTTAATTAAGGGAAATTGGGAGGATATTTTGGTAGGGGTTGGCTGATCCAAATGGATTTGGATGTTTTATTTTGAGAGAAGGGGAAGTGTCCTTTTATACGAGAGGTGAGAGGCACCTTATGAAAAGATTGAAATATTATTATATAATAAAATAATTTTCAATTTATAATGGATCAAAAATAACTTATTTTGAGGATAAGGTGGGGATGGGTCAAAAAAATCTCAACCAATAGGTTTTAGTTAGGTTTGGGTCACCATTTTAACATTATATTTTAGATTTAACACTTAGTTAAATTGTTTAACTTTTACCATGTATTCGGGTATTATTATAATAATTGATTAATAATCTTACTATAAAATTACAAGAGAACAAAAAGTGGTTCATTAATGATAAAAATGTCATTATATATGTTCTTTAGAAGAAACTTAGATTTTTAGGACTATTATATAATTTAATAATAAAATATTTGTTTTAAAAACTCATTTATGTCAAATTTTACACTATTTAGTATTTGGATTTTGTGAAAGTCATCAAAACTTGATTACTTCGAACCAAATACATTGAATCATCCATAAAATGTCATATTAACCTAAAAAATTATCATATGTCATAAAAACTTTGAAATTATATTTATTTTAATATTTATAATACCATTTATTTGATTCTTTCATTAATAAGGTAATTACTGCATCATCATTTTGTAATAAATACATTTAATTATTTAATATCTAAAAACTATAAATAAAATAAAATTATGAATAAAATCATTTTATCTTTATATGAGTATTTATAGTCGAAAATATAACTTATATAACCCTATGTAATAAATTATTTACTAAAAGATATATGTTTATGTCTTTTTTGTCTTTACTTTAAATTAATTAATATAAAGTGTCATTATCACTCTCAAGTGGCTCTATGGGGTCCCAAAATCGACCCAAGTATGCCCAGGGTCGGACATGTATCAACCAACATAATTTAGTATTATTTATTTACCCTTATTTACCGGATTTACCCTTTAACCATGATAAATAAAATATTTACTGAAGTAATTATTCATAATGTATAAAAATAAAAGTTACCTATTTACACAATTTGGACCTCCTGATTCAAAATATGGAATCTATTTTTCCAAATTCAAAACACATAAGTGGAAGAAAATAATTTAATATTAATTTCTGTTGTCAAAACAAAAAACGTGTTTTTAAGAAATAATAACTATCAAAAGATTGACACTTGTTTATGTCCAGCTTAAATGTGAAATTAAACACAATGACCAAAATTATATTAAATGAAAAAAATATAATCTAATTATACTTTAAATCCACTAAAATTTATAATTTAATATTGTAAATTATTTCAATTAAAAAAAGACGTTTTTAATTAAAATTTTTTATTTTTCACAATTCATCAAAAATTGAATGTTTTCATAAAATTACCAAAAAATCACCCTAATAAAATTTCAATTTTTAAAATTTAAAAATGATGTCTATTTTGAAAAATAAAATTTATAAATTTTCAAAAAGTGTGTATTACTATTCATAACGGCTAGTTTGATTGGTCGTGGTGTGTTAGAATCTCGAAGTTGCGTACAATGAAAACTATTGAATTATTCAAAGGGAAACGTACCATGGAATCTTGGGATGTTACAAAAAGTTTTAATGTGTTATGAAACACTTTGATTCAAAAATATTATTTTTTAATGTTTTAATTTTTTTTAAAAAATGGATTGATTATTTCAATAACTTGGAATATTTTTTAACATATAATCCAATAATGGAATTTCTATATTTCATTTCGCTATCATGTATTAATGTTTACTTTATAGATTTTCCATTTTATTTTAAAAAACATGTTTTCATTTATGAGTGCGTATCTTGTAAAGCTGAAATGTGATTTCATAGTGAAAAGGTTATTTTTCATTTATGCATGTTTTATTTATTATGATCATGTTATGGTTCATGGGAATTATTTTAGTATATGGGTAATTTCATGATCAAATGAGGTTGGGTGATCCCATGATATATCTATAGTTCATTGGGTAATGATAAGAAGTTAGATGATAAGGTTTCTCCTAAGATACTTAGGGAATATAGTATGATGGGTATTCCAAACATAACCATAAAGGTTACTCCCTATGTATCTATGAAAGATACAATGTAAGCATGATATGGATGCTACAAGTTAATTTTATCTTTTGTGATTTCTATGAAGTTTTATAGGAATCTTATTATTTCATGAGGTAAGATAAAGATTTTATGTTTTATGGGTGAAAAGTATGATTTTGTAAAAATGTTTTCATGATTTTATAATATTCATGGATTAATGATTTCATTCCTTATTTTATATACCTTACTAATATTTTTGTGCTAAAACAAAGTTTTTGAATTTTTTTATAGGATTTTAAGAAGAATAGAGTCATGTATGGGATTTGGGAAAAGTTAGGATGATTAAACATGAAAATAAACCATGTTTCATTTTAATTTTTTTTGTTTTATGGAAGAAATAGATACAGCTGGAAGTGTCCACTTTGTATTTCTATGGTTTTTTATGTATTATTTATGGCCCGATTATCTAGATCTCTAAACATGAAAATATCCTCAATGTAAAATAAATTAAAAATATTGAATTAACTCAATATTATGTAATGTATAAGGTTGGGTCCTTATAGTTGGTATCAAATGATGGTTTAGACAACTTCAAAGACTAGGATTTTTTCTAAAGAGTTAGGGATATCATCACGAGTTTATAATTTTAATGTTTATTATAAGTTTAATGTATAAGAAATCCATTTTTAGGCTTTATGTTCCAAAATTTAAAGGTGATTAACAATATTTTTGGAGACATTTATTTTTGAGGTAATTATTGGTTATTGCATTTTAGGATGAAAAATGAAAGACATGAGATAAAAATTGATTTTAAAATATGTTATGGTTATTTTTGAGGATTTTATCTCATTTTTGGAATTTTATCAAAATTATACAGTTTTATAAAAAAGACAACCCATAGGAATGGTGAAAACCTATCACATCGGTCAAGGCTGCAGGAATAGAACCCACAACCAAAGTGAGACAAGGATTTATTGCCTACTACTGGACTACATAAAGTCCCTGGTTAGTATGACTATATATTTTTAGTTAAAAAAGATGATGAAATACGAATAAGTTGATTTTGGGAACTTATGTTTTATCAATTGGATATCCTTGGTATTAGAAAATAATTTGTGAATTAAGTGATAAATGTTATTTTGGAAGACGTTCACTAATTTGGGAACTTTATATGATTAAGGTAAATATAATACTATGTTATTTTAATTGAGGAGTATTGGTTGAATTGTATTTTGGAATAATCTATGTTTTCATTTTTGGACTTATAAGAAGGTTATTTATGGAAATGATTAACCTATCTTAGAGAATATATCATTAGGTTAATTACTTTTTGGAATGAGACATTAATAGTGATTTATGTTATTCAGAGACAAATGTTTAAATTTATCCTGGAATATTATACAATCAAATCCTTTTGAATTTTTGGTTTCAATCTTAGTTTGGATTATTTTGAGGACTTTTAAGGATAGTAATATGTTGAATGGTCTATTTGGAAATTTGGGTATTACTGTTGAATTTTGGAGATTAAAAATAGTATTTATTCTTATAAAGGATTAATATTTTTTGGTAATTATCTTATAATATCCAAAAAATATTGGTTTTGTTTAGTTTCTAATGATAATAGAAATATATAGTTAATATTTTTTGGATTATGTGATTCTATAGAATTTGATTCATCTTGAATACTCATTGTTTGGAAGAAAAATTGATTTTGCAGTGGAAATTGATTAAAGGATGAAACTATACTTTTCAATTAAGTATTTTTCCTCATGTTCTTAGTCAAGTAAGTAAAATAATTCCACAACTTTATGAAAATGATCTAAAAACAAAAATGTTTTCTGTTTACTTTTCCTACTATGAAGTCAAAGACCGTTTAACTAATCACAAATTTATTGCTTTGTGATTATTAATTTTTTTCATGATAAGGTTTTCTATCACTCTCCATTGGAACATTATTGTTATATTTTCTTCCATATCCATTTTTTCCTACATGGAATCCTAGTATGCATTATCTCAGGTGACCTTCGTACTCTCCTTTCTTTCTTTTAAAGTGGAAGATTTATTGATCCTTTTTCTAATGTGGGAAAGCAATAAAGGTATTTTGAAGAGTCATACCTTAGTTATTAAACCAAAATTAAAATTTTGAGGATGAAATTTCCCAAATGTGTTGGGGTAATATAATATCCCATGTTTTTAAAAGGAAACACAATTTTCAATAGTGTACATGAAACCCCACTTCAAGCTTAAATGGAAAACTAAATATTTTTATTTAATATGGTAGTTATCACCTAAACATTAGAATGGAGGGAATGAAAAGTTTTTAATGAATTATGAAAATATGATTTACACATGTTTATATAATGATTCATTGGTTACTAAATTAACTTTAAATTAAAGTAAAAACTAATTTAATATAATTAATGTATTTTTATGAAAAACTACTAAATGTGAATAATTGTGTTTATAAAAAAATAAAATCACTCTTTTTGGATTATATTAATTAAATATTAATTCAATATAATGTTTAAAATTAATATTATGTGTTTCCTAGACATTATATAAGAACAAATATAATTTTACGAATAAAATGACTGTCTTTCTAAAAATACAGTCTTACCCCCTTTTAATGAAGAACCCATTTTAAATATAGTTTTTGACACTTTTACACATTCTATTTGACAAAAATAAAATTATTCATTGGAATTGGGACATCAAAATTTACTTTGGTTGAAATTTTGGTATTTTTTAAAAAAAATCATTTTTAATGAATAGTGAAAAATACTACATTATAATTTAAAACTTCCTTTTCATCTAATTTATTTATATTTTAATGTTATATTTTTAATTGGTTTTAATTTATATTTACATTATATTTTATAATTTAATCCAATTTTGGTCATTACAAGTAACTTAACATTGAAATTAGAAATAAAATCACATGAATATTTTGATGGTTTTTACTTAAAAACCCCATTTTCTCATTTTGAAAATGGGGATTATGTGATGGGTGGTTACGTGATAAACCAAATATGGGTTTTTATGTGATAAAAATAATATGAGTGGGTTTTTGATAATCCAGGAATGGGTGGTTATGTTATAACCTCCAATGCATTGGGTACGGAAGACGACCGTATGATAATTCCATTTAGTGATATGTGTGGAAGTCAACTGTATGGTTATTACATTTAAGTATGATTACATACCAAGTTACCTTTATATGTTATATGTTTATTTCTATGGGTTTTATGGTAATATTTTCAATAAAAAAATATTAATAATTGAGCTTATATTTAGTGAAGTGTATTTAATAATTCTTAAAGGTGAAAAGTATTACTTTATGTTAAAGTATTCATGGTTTAAATGATTTTGAATGACTAAAAGTTTTTCCTTCTTTGCGTATCCATTAATTATATTTTTATGCTCATCCCAAATTTTCAAATGTATTTCATAGGATTTAAAGAATAATAATGTCAAATATGGGATTAAGAAAAAGTTATGATGTTAAAACAAGAAATGAAACCGTGATTATTTTTAAATGTTTTTGATTTATAAAAAAATTAGATAGTGAGTAGAAGTGTAATTTGTAATATTTTTGTTGTTATGTATGAGTTATGTCCTAATTATCTAAAGCTCTAAACTTGAAAAGATCCTAAATATGAAATAAAGTCATATTATTGACTTAACTTAAGATTATGTAATGTGCCCCGACCATAGAAGCCTGGAGTCAGTGCATTATTTTAATACATTATCATGATTACAAGGAATAAAATCCCAAAGGACCAATCAGTTTTGCAGTATTGGGTAATATATTACCTACATGATCCTTTAATTACAATTCAAAACATAAAATATGACATAGATAATCCTTTGAGACCACGATTATTCTCCTTTTTTAACCTTCCCTATCAAACATAATTTATATCTTGGAATCCTAGGAAAATAAAACATAAGAAACGGGTGATCTCAAGTATATAGTAAGGTTAAACAGTAAAAAAAAACTTTCATAAATAAGCATAAACTTTTAATGAAAGTATAAATCTAAAACACAAGTCTTTTAAACATAAAATTGAACATAATATAGAAATAATAAATCAAATAATTCCATTTGAATATTCACATGGATATTCTACTAGTCTAATAATCATATGTAATATCAATAACTAATCTCATAATGAGGGAATTCATAATTAAAGACATCTGAAACATATCTTCGTGGCCTCGACCAAGACATATAAAAATAAATGGTTAAGGCCTTCGGCCAAATCCATATCTTAAAATAAATGGGCAAGGATTGAGCCAAGTCTATATCTAGTTTTTATCATGAGACCTACTGATACTATGAGGGGCTATAGCGGGCCCAACCCATCACTTAGTAAGTCTAATTCATTCCTCTTATGAAAGGTGTAAAACATAACATAAACATTCATATTAAAACTAGCATATGAAATTTTAATACTTTACCATAAACCATGAATGGTATAAAAAATAGCACATCCATAGTCAAATTTATCATAAACCCATCAATACAATTTAGAATATTGTATTATAATAAATCAACCTCAATTAATAATAAAATCTGAGAAATTATGTTTACAAAAATAATATAATAATATCTTTATTGTTATTTGAGAGAGATATCCTTTTTTTTTACTTTTAAATCATTTAAAAGTTGGACAATTATAAAAGAAAAAATTTGTTTTTAAAATAATATTGTAAGATTGTAATGGAAGCTTCAAAATGTTAAGGTGTCATAACAACTTAAAATAGATTCTCGTTCCATATAAGTTAAGAAAACATTCTTTCCTCAATTTTACAGAAAAGTAATAAAGTACCTTGTTTGGAAAACAATAGAAAGATTCCTTTCAAAATGTTTTATAAAAAGTAAAACAAGGGTAAAAATGACTCTGAACAATTGTTAATAATATTTTGAAATACATTTTATGAAACATGGAAATGTATTATAAATATTTTCTTGTAGATACTTACATATAAATAACCTCATATAATAATGAGACTTTGAAATTAACCCCTACCACTCTGAATATTTAAAAAAATGATGATAAATGTATTCATGATATGAAATATAATAGGGGAATAACATACACCTGACACAAAAATATGTGGTGAACATGTCTTATATCTCATGGAAATTAAAAGTGAGATGGAATTCTCTTACCATAGGTCCAATACTCACTGCACGTGTCTGAAACTCCTCTTCTTCAGGTGTCTCCTTTTTATTTTCATAAAAGGACTCCATATGACAGATTTCTTCCCAATGTACAACCTCTAGGATATATTGGGGGAAGTTGGGAGATGAAATGGGTAGGTTTTGGTAGAGCCAAAGGGCTTTAGAGGTGTGAATTAAAGAGACTGAGAAGTGCCCTTGTATAAGAGAGGGGGGAATTTTAAGAAACTGTTAAAATATTAATTTATTATAAATTTATTTTCAATTTTAAATAGATATAAAGTAATTTAATTCTAGGATAAGATGAGTATGGTACTAAATCCCCTCATCCAATTAATTTTATATATGTTTAGTTCATAAATTAACCTTATATTTTGGATTTAACCCTTAGTTAAAAGGTTTGACTCTTATTGTGTCTTTTTTTATTTTTACACTATAGGGTTAATATAGTAACTATAAAATGAAAAACAAACCCTAAGTGGATAATTTATGAACTATTTAACACTATTTAAGTTATTTGGGTGAAACTTATATTTTTATGACTTTTATTTCATTTAATAAAATATTATTTATTTTAAAGTATCATTTATGTCAATTTTAATACTATTCAATATTTAAATTTTTATAAATATCAAAACAATATGATAACTTCGACCCAATAATTCCAATATGTCACTAACATTTCTATATTTTCTATAAAATTTGTGGATGCCATTAATTATGTAAAATTATATTTATTTTAATATTTTTAATATCATTTATTTGATATCTCTATTAATTAAACAGCTACTGCATCATCATTGTATCACCATTTAATTTAATTATTTAATGTCTAAAAATTATAAATAAATTATCAGGATGTATATAAATTTATCATATTTCTAAATACTATTTATAATCTGGAATATCACTTATATAACCTCATATTAAAAATAAAATAGTTATTAAAATTCAAATATGTGATTTTTAACTCTTCTTTAAATAAAATATAATAATGGTCAAATTTCAATACAAGTGGCTTAAAAAGGATCATATTTCTGAAATAAGGTTGATTTGGGTCGAAAAATATTTATACAATGAAAGGTTTAGGGTAATTTTATATTATTATAATATTATTTTTACCTTTAATTACCTTATTTACCTTTCACCGTGGTAAACAAAAATCAAAAGTTACCATTCAACAAAAAATATTTTGATCCTATTAGAGCACATTTTTCATACTGATTACAAACAAATATATCTATTTTTTTAAATTCAATTCACAAAATTAGTAAAATTACGTTTAATTTTAATATGAAAATGTAGCTAGAAGGTGGGTAAAAATACATTAAAAATATTTATTGATTTTTTATATCTAATTACATTATGAAAATGATTCCAATGACATATATTGTGACATTAAAATAAATTTAAATTAAAATCATTATTTAAATGAAAAAGTCACTTTTTTTAACAATAATGCAATGTTTTCCACTATTTATCAAAAATTGAATGTTTTCAGAAAAAAAATGCACCTTAAGATAATTTTTATATTCTGAATTAAAAAATAAAGTCTATTTTACCAAATTCAATTTCTAATCGTGACTATAGTTAAATTTATTATTGTTCTCAAAAGTACATAAAAAGTAGTTCCTTTAAGAAAATAGTATTTCTAAACATCTAACTATTTTACCGAAACATATATATTTCATTATAAATATGTTTTATTTATGTGAAAAAATTATAAATAACATTTAAAAATTATTTATTACTATTTATATTACTATATTTAATAGATCAGTTATAAATATATCATTTAAATAATTTTAACACTAAAGTATTATTTCTTAGAAACTCAATCTTGAGTGTTACTCAAGACAAGTCGGTATTGTATGAAACACAAGTTATTAAAGATAATGTACTGTGAAATATTTGGGTGTTACATTCTCCCATCCTTCAATAAATTACATCCTCATAATTTAAACTCAGAATAAAAAACTATGGGTTGAAATTTTCAAAATATCTTTATCAAAATATCACATCATAAAATGGATTAATGAGACCACTATTTTAAAATAAATAAAGAGAAGTATGAAGGTCACCAGAGATAACACATATTGGGGTTTCATGTAGGAAAACATGGACCTAAAAGAAACTATAACTATCAAGTTTTGAGGGAGAGCGATAAAAAACATGATTAATAAACATAGGTTAATTTCTACTAACTTTAAAACCTTTTAATTTTTATAATTCCTTTTATATAATTACTTATTATGTTATAATAATTAGTTAATTATTTGATATCATGTCGGATGTTTTGTCGATATTCGGTACTCGAGTCAAAAATGAACATGGTATGATGTTAATAGTCCATGAGGTCAAAATTACATCATATAAAAAATAATATTCCTGAAATTATTATCATTTTTATTCATAAATTATACCTTTAAAACAAATCATTATGTATGAATCTGAAAAATGAACAATGTTATAATCATGGAGACGCAGGTCGTACGTACTCATGAGTAACATTTTCCATTTTTCATTTATCGTTATGGGAAAAAGGTAAGTATTATTTTATATTTACAAGATTATAATAACATCATTAATATCATATTAATCTTTTATATATACTTATATATATCATACAATTTATGTAATTAATAAAAATGAGTCACATCACTTCGTGGAGGTGATGGTTCACACATATGCACGAATGACGTTAACATTTTTATGCACATAGAAAGTAAGAATTTAATTGATATATTATTATCATATAATGATTAATATGTCATTAATATCAAATAAAAACATTAATTAAATCTTCATAACCACTCATGGGAGATGGTTATGGAAAACGAATTATATCGGTTCGTGGAGATGATAGTTCATACGTACACACGAACGATTAATTAATTTCCAATTTAGTGTAAGTGGAGATAGATTTAGGTTATTCTATAAACGTAATAAAATCTCAGTATATTTAGGTTAATGGATTTATTATTTCATCTTGGGAGAATAAGGTTTGAAGGAAGTTTAAGAAGAAATAAAATAGAAATACTTAAATAAAAACAATACCTTTCCATCAAATGAGCACCTTTCTTAAATCCTTACCACCTCTAAGAAGGGTAATCTGCTTAAAATAAGGCCTCAATAACGTATTTATGGATTATATTAAGATTTTTGGGAAGATTTTTTCCTAACCAAAAGTTTTTTAAGTGTGAGTAATATAGAGGAATGAGTACTTTTTTATAGGAGAGGGGAGGGGCACCCTTAGAATTATTAAAAGTATTAAATTATTATAAATTAAATTTCAATTAAAAATGGATCCAAAATCAGTTATTTTGAGTATAGGATGATTATAAGTCTAAATATAATTATCCAATAATAATTATACAAGTTTTGGATATTTTTTAATCCTTATCTTTTTTGTTTTAACCCCTTTTAACTCTTACCATTTTTTCAAGTAATTTACACTTTGAGAGTTAAAATAATTACTAAATAATGGAATAAGACCTATTAATGAGTCATTAATAAATATTTTAGAGTTATATAAACTTTTTGGATGATTATTATATTTTTATAAATTTTGTATCATTTAATTAAATATTTTATATTATGAAACATGAATTATGTCTATTTTAAGATTATTCATTTAATAACTTTTTTAAAATATCATAACAACTTTATTCCATAAAAAACTATATTAACTCATTATTAACATGTCATATTAATCCATAAAATTCATGTATGGAATGTAATATTTCAAATTATATTTATTTTAATGTTATTAATATCATTTATTTGATTCTTTCTTTAATAAATCTCTTACTACATCATCTTTGTGTAATAATTAAATTCAATAAATTAATGTATAAAAATTATAAATAAATTACCATGATGTAGGTAATATTTTTATATTTCTAAGGACTATTTATAGTATAATATATCACTTATATAAACCCATATTAAATTTTTTAGTAATAAGAGACATGACTATGACATATTTGCCTTTACTACAAATTAAAAGTTATAAATGTCATAATCACACCAAAGTGGCTTAAAAAGGCCACAAGTTTGACCCAAGGATTATATGTTTCTAAAATAAATCATCCAATAAGATTATAATAAGTGTTAGGGTAGTTTTAGATTATTATTGTATTATTTGTACCATTAATTACCCTATTTACCTATAACCGTAGTAAATAAAATAATAAAGTTACCATCCCAAAAAAATAATTTTGATCCTATTGGAACAAATTTTTAATACTTATTACACCATGTATGTTATTTTTTGGAAAATAAATTCACAGAAGTTTCAAAATTAAATTTTAAAATTAATCTCGTTGTTGGAATGAGAAAACGAGTTTTTCAAGTAAAAATTTCAAAATTTCACGTAGTTTTTCCATTAAATTTTAATATGTAATTGATTATAATGAACTAAATTAGATTTAATGATATACAATTAATCTAATTAAACTTTAAAACCAATTAAAAGGACAATATAACTATATAAATAACTTAGATGACAAAATAGATTTGAATTAGAATGCGGTGTTTTTCACTATTCATTATAAAATGAAATTTATCAGAAAAATACCAAAAAATTATCCAAACTAAAATTTTATGTCCCTATCCCAAAGGATAAGTTTATTTTCTCATATTAAAAATATAAAAGTGTAAAAAAACTATATTTAAAATGGGTTTGTCATAAAAAGATGGTAAAATTCAATTTTTTTAAAAAATACTTCTTTTATCCAAAAAATTGAATTTGTTCTTATATCAAGCCTATAAAACATATAAGATGAATTTTAAACATTAAATTGAATATAATAAATATATATTTCATCAATAAAATCCATCCAGAGTGATTTTTCTATTTTATGAACTCACTTATTTTTATTTAAATAGTTTTTCAGAAAAACATATCCTTTATTTTCAATTGGTTTTTATATTCAAATCTAATTAATTTTCCATCCAATGATTTATTATATAAACATTTGTAAACTATATTTTAATAATTTATAAAATATCATTCATTACTTCCATTATAACGACTATGTGATAATTACAACTTAAAATAATAATAATAATAATATATTATTTTTTAGTATAACTCATTCTTTTGTGAAACGTAAGATTTTGGAGAAACCCATTGTTGTGTGTGGGGTACTCTATCGATCATAGATTCCATTTAAGGTAAAATATAATTCATAAATATTAATAAATATGAAAAATACTAATTCTATAATTACCTTGGATGTTACATCCCCCCTTTTGGAAAATGTGTCCTCACAATTTTAAATTTGGGCTCGGTAATTAAGGTTTCATGTTTCAAAATAACATCATTAAAACCCCACATCAGAAAAAGAGTCAAAGAAACTTCCACTTTAGAAGAAATAAAGTGAAGTAAAAAGGTCACCTGAGATAACACATACTATGATTTTATGTTGGAAAACATGGATATGGAAGAAAAATTAACCATCATGTTCTGATGTCGAGTGATAGAAAACATGATCAGGAGAAAGCTAACAAACAAAGAAGCACAAAAATGTGATGGGTTAAATTGTATTTTATTTTTTAGTAGTAAAATTAAAAGTAAAATGTTTTTTTACGATCCTTGTCATAAAGTTGAGTAATTCTTTTACTACTAATAATAAGTATACAAGGAAATATACTTACTTGAAAAGCATAGATTCATCCTTTGATCAAATTCTACCACAGACTCATATTTTTCTCCAAATGATGATATAATAAATATATGTATCATAAATTAAATTTAATGTTTAAAATGGATCTAATATGTTTTCTAGACATGATATAATAACAAATTCAGTTATTTGGATAAAAAAGTATTTTTTTAAGTGAAGTTTTACCGCCTTTTGATAGAGAATCCACTTAAAATTTAGTTTTGACACTTTTATATGTTATATTTGACAAAATATAATTATTATTTGGAAGTAGGAAATAAAATTTTACTTTGGATAAATCTTTGGTATTTTTTGGATAATATTCATTTTTTATTGAATAGTGAAAAATACTGCAATTTAATTCAAAACTGATTTTTCTTCTAAGTTATTTATATAGTTATATTATCCTATTAATTGGTTTTAAAGTATATTTACATTATTTTTTCATCATTTAATCCAATTTAGTTTATTAGAATCAATTTTATGTTGCAATTAAATATAAACACATGTCAATCTTTTGATGGTTTTTTCTTTTAAAAAACTTGTTTTCTCATTTTGATAAAGGGGATTAATTTTAAATTAATTACTAAAAATTATGTGTTTTGAATTTTGAAAAATGGATTCCAAATTTGGTATTATAATATCTAAATTATTTAAATAGTTCCTTTTTATTTTTGGATATCATCAATAGTAACTTTAGTAATAATTTTTATTATCATCATTAAAGGTAAATCAGGTAATTAAAGGTAAAAATAATATTATAATAGTATAAAACCACCATAACACATGTCCAAATTTAATTGGATGAATTTATTCTGATCATGATCATCCATGGATCGATTTTAGAACCACTTGGGGCCACTTAGATGACTTTAATGCATTTATAATATTATATTCAACGAATAGACATTTTGGTTACACTTTTGTTTTTAAAAAGTAAAGTATTTTATTATGGAGTTATATATGGCATCTCTTAGAATGATAATACTCTTGAAAAATCTGACAGTATTACCTATACCATGGTAATTTATTTATAATTTTAGTCAATAAATAATTTAATTAAATGGAGACACAAAGATGATGTAGTAATTTCTTAATAAAGGAAAGAATCAAATAAATGATATTAATAATATTCAAATAAATATAATTTGAAATATTTTATTCTATACACTATTTTTTTGGATTATTATGACCTGTTAGGATTGATTTAATTTATTTGGTTCAAAGTAACCTAGTTTTTGAGATATTTTAAAAAATTCATGTAATTAAACGTGTCAAAATTCACAAAATTCATATTTTAATATATAAAAAATTTAAAATATAAAATTACTAAAAATATAATATTCATCCAAATGGTTAATATATGTATACAAATGTCATTAATTAATCGTTCATTGGATGTTTTTCATGATTTTTTCATTATTTTAACCCTCTAAGTGTAAATTATTTGACAAAATGGTAATCATTAAAGGGGGTTAAAACAAAACGATAAAGATTAATAAAATACTAAACCTTATATAATTTTAATTGTATGATGGGGATTTGACAAAAAATCGTCTTATCTTTGAAAGAAATTATTTTGGGACCATTGGGAATCAAAATTAAATTTTTATTAATTTAATACTTTTAATAATTCCAAGAGTGCCACTCCACTCTCTTATAAAAGGTACCCACTATTATCTATTAATCACACTTCAAAAAACTTTTTTTTTGCCAATATCTTCCAAACAGTCTTCCTATAATCCCTCCCTACATTCTTGAAGCCTTATTTTAGACAGAACACCCTTCTTAGAGGTGTTAAGGTGTTCTTCACAAGTGATCAACCGAAGATGAGGTATCATTTTTTAAGTATTTCTGTTTTATTTCTTATTACACTTCCTTTAAATATTATAATTATAATATTAAATAATAAATATATTATCCTTCATATACTGAAATTTTATTATGCTAATATAATCATCTAAATCCATCTCCAATTTTTTCAAATGGGAAATGAATATTCTGTTTGTGTGTACGACAGACTACCGCCTCCTGAACCGGTATAATTTGTTTTTCATTACCATCAATCAAGACTGGTTATAATGATGGAATAAATGTTTATATATAATATCCATTACATATTTATCATTTCAAATTAATAATATTTTAATTAAATTCTTACTTTCCATACACATAAAAAGGATAACATCATTCGTACGTACGTGTGAGATATCACATCCACAAAGCGATGTGAATCATTTTTATTCATCACATCACTTTTATGATATATATATAAGTATATTTAAATGATTATTTTTATTTTAATAATATTATGATCATTTTGTAAAGATAAAATAATAATTACCTTATTTCCATAATGATCAATGAATGATAGAAAACGTTACTCCTGCGTAAGTACGACCTACCATTTCCATGAATGTAACGTTGTTAATTTTTAATACCATAAATAAATGGTTTTATTTAAATATATATTTGATGTAAAAAATTGATTATTATGTCATGAATATTATTCTAGATATGATTTAATTATGACCCCATGGACCATTTACATAATAACAAGTTTATATTCAAATCAAGTATCGAATATCAACAAAACGTCCGATATGAACTTAAATAACTAGATAATTTTTATAACATGGTAATAAGTGATATAAAAGAAGTAATAAAATTAAAAAAAATCTCAATAAATTATAAATTAAGTTAAATTTATTATTTAAGAATATATTAATTTTATGAGACGGTTCAGACTCAAGGTAAGAGATTTCGTCTCAATATACTTTCACTAAGGCATTTCTTAATGATATGCACCTTTATTTTTTTATAAGGTGTATATACAACCACTTTTAAATTACATATCCATACTATATCTATACTCATGTTATTTAATTTTTTGTTCAATGTAATTCTTTCCCATGTCTTATAATTTAAATTTTCAAAATGGTAAGGGATTCTTTAACTAAAACATCATTTTAAATGTTTTAAAGATTTATTCTTCTAAAAATTTCTCATTAATATACATGTTTTCAAAATTTGTTTTAAGGATTTATTTATATAGAAATAAATGTTTTAAAATGTTAATTCATTTAAAAATTTTCAACGTGGTATGGGACACTTTGATTCAAAAATATTCTTTTTTAATGTTTTAATTCTGTTTTGAAAACGGATTTATTATTTTGATAACATGGAATGTTTTTTTAACATAAACACCAGGAATGGAATTTCTCACTTTCATGTCACTATTATGTATTACTGTTTAATTAAAATTTTACCATTTTATTTTAAAATATTTTTTTTTATTTATGATTGCACGACTTGTAAAGATGAAACGTGATTTCAAAGTGGAAATGTTATTTTTTCCTTTAATCTAGTTTTATGTGTTATGTTTATGTTATGGTACTTGGGAATTGTTTATGTATACAGGTGGATCTATGATGAACTAAGGGTGGGTGAGCCTATGATAGATCTCCAATGAAAATAAACCATTAGAAAGGGGTGAGATCAGATTCTCAGTAAGGTTAAACAATAAAGCAAAATCATTCATAAATAACCATAAACTTTAAGGAAAGTATAAAATTAAACACAAGACTTTTAAACATAAACTTGAATATAATATAGTAATAATAAGTAAAATAATTCCATTTCATCATTCACATGGATATTATACTAGTCTAATAAAAACATGTAATATCAATAACTACTCTCATAAGGAGGGAATGCATAATGCCAGATATCTGAAACATACTATTCAAGCCTCAGCCAAGACATTAAAAAATAAATGGTTAAGGCCTCAGCCAAATCCACATCTAAAAATAAATGGTCGAGGCCTTGGCCAAGTCTGTATCTAGTTTGTCTCAAGAGAATTACTAATGTATCGAGGGGATATAATGGGCCCCACCCATCACTTACTAAGTATAACACATTGCTCATATAAAAAGGGTAAAAAATAACATAAACATTTGTATTATAACTAACATACAAAATGTTAAAAATTTAACCATGAAAATAAATGGTATTAAAATAGAACATACACCTTCAAACATATCATAAACCCTTTAATACAATATGAAAGATTTTATTAGAATAGATAAATCTCAATTAAGCAAAAAATCCAATAAGGATGTTGGCATATATGAAAATAATAATCATTAAAACTGTTTGAGAGAGATACCCCTTTTTTACATTGAAATCATTTAAAAGCCTCACAATTAGAAAATAAAAGATTTATTTTAAAAAATAAACATGTAATATTATAAGGTAATTTCAAAATGTTAAGGTTTCATAATGATGGAATATAGCTTCTCACACCATATAAGTTAAAAAAACATTCGTTCCTTAATTTTTCGAAAAGGGAATAAATTACCTCATTTGAAAAATGACAGAAAGTTTCCTTTCAAAATGTTTGATAAAAAGTCAAACATGGGTAAAAATGACTTTAAAATATTTTCCGAGAATAGTAATAGTATTTTTAAATATATTTTTATGAAACATGGACATGGATGATAAATATGTCCTTGTAGATACTTATATATAAACAACCTCAAACAATAATGAGATTGTGAAATTAACCCTTATATAAAACCATAAAAAATTAATTTTTGAAAACATTTGAATGAACTTAAAAAATAGACATAAAATTTCCTTTATAATCCTTTTATATTCATATAAATAGTTATGAAAAATAATATCAAAAATATTGAAATGGAGAATGATTAATTCTTTAAACATTTGACACATTCCATACCTCTTTGAACATTTATATAATAAGTACAATATATTAAAATGAATATTTAAATTCCACGAAGTTAAATTGATTCATGATATAAAATATATTAGGGGTAGTACATACCCCACACACAAGAAATAAGTGGTGAACATGGCTTATATATCATGAAAATTAAAAGTGAGATGGATATTCTTTTATCATAGGTCTCATACTCCCTGTACATGTCAAAAACTCCTTTATAATGGCTTTAATCATATTATTAACTTCTAATAGAATCATAAAATTATTTATGGTATCATATATGATTCATTTATGACTTTATATTACTCATTTATTAATAATTTCTTAGTTAAAGAAACATTCAGGGTAATAATCCCTTTGTTTATCATACGTGTTTTGATTTTTTATTCTTTAAATTTTTACATATATCAGGATTTACTTACTTATATAATTTAAAACATGATTTTTATATCATAAATATTATAAATATATATAATAGATAGATATATAAAATGGAATACACCGTTCATAGAGATGATAAGACGTACGTACGCATGAACGCTATTTCCATTTTCTATCGTATTGAATGGAAGCAAGTAAATGGTATATATAAATATATATTATTATGTTAGCATTATTATGTCATATATTTCATACTTATTCATAATATATATTTTTATAATCATTCTTGACTGGTTAATGTAGAGGATTAATCTCATCACGTTGTGGAGACGGTTATTCGTACGTACACACGAGCAAAAGTATCATTTCCTTAATGGTTAAATGGTATGGATTTCCATGGAATATGAATTTTAAAGAGAAAATATCATTTTATATTTTTTATTTACATCCTTTTTATTTATTTTTATACCTGTATAAACAAATTATATATGAAAAATAGTTTACACAACAGCATGAAGATGGTAAGTCGTACGTACGCACACATGGTGATATTGTTTTTCATAGGATGGGTAAAAGAATGATTATGGTTGTAATGTCCCAGATCTAGAAGCCACACAATGGGTTCCCCGAACCTGGTTGGTCACATGACCTCAAGTGCATTCCCCCAAATGCCAGAAGATGCCAAACTAGCAGTGAGGACCCATGTCTGATAGTGGGGACACTATTCCCTTATTTTTCAAAGTGTAGCGCAGCGGAAAAGATAACATACAATAGTGGAAGCAGTAAAAAATATACAACTGAAATGGAAAAATGAAGTAAAATAGAACTAGATATCATATATATAAATATTAAGAATGTTACTAATTCTGTGAAAGAAGCCATAATAGGATACACTGCAACACAATATAATACAACTCAAAGTACAAGGTACCACCAAGAAAAACAAAGCAAAGTAAACATAACACAATAGTATCGCAAGCCTAAACTTGGTCCCATTCTCTCCTACTCCTATGCTAAAGTCATGTACCTATTTAGGGACCCTTTCTGTTATCGACACCCACATAAATGTAATCTGTTTGGGCAAAGACATGACCCTAACAGGGTGTGAGAAATAAATCCCAGTACGCAACCACCAAAGGCCCGTGCCCAACTGTCAGTGATAATGTGCAACAGTAGTGTGTAGTAGTAAATGAAATAAACTAATCAGTACTCAAAAGTAACTAACTTTACCAGTTATATTTTCATTTTAATATTAATTTAACCATGCCAAGCCTGTGCTTTAACTTGGCAGGTATAACATATGAAGATCACTACGGTGAATATTCATGATAACACTGTCCACAGACATACAATCCCTACACTCAGGTAATCAGAATCAAAACCCACATGTGTCTTTCCACAGGTATAATGAATATTTCCCATAGGCATACAAGGTGTCGCCCACATGCACAGAAACTACTGCCCATGGGCATAGAACTACTGCCCACAGACATGAGAAAGGTTTCCCGCGGGGTAAACGAAACATTTCCCTCAGGATATACAAGTAATCGGGCCAATCCCAACACATAAGCAAGAAATTATATACAATTCCTCTCAAGGAAAATCAAATCATGATAAAATTCACGGTATACCCACAGGTATTCTGGGAAAATGGATAAACTGAGGAACGCACCCCCAGTGTGGTCCTGGATAGTGATCCCAAACAACAGTTTAAACTTATCAATAGATTATGTATACAATTATAGATATATTTTCAGCAAAGTTATCAGACATAAGACACACCAAACATGGGTCTGTAGCACAACGGTACACAAATTCAACTCAACAGTTGGAAATAAGCACCAAACCACCTACCTCGATCGTCTCTAATCAGTATACATGAACGAAGCCTCCTGAAACACCCATCAATGATGTAGATCTAGGATAAACGTTCTCTAATTGAAAATAAAATAACTTTCCCTCGAGAAAGAATTAGTAAGAAACACACAAGGACATGGAAGAACTCACCCGCACTGTTCAATCGAGACCATCCAAGAAGGATTCAGATTCCTGGTGTGTGGTTGGGAGATCTCCAAATCTCTAGCCTCTTCTCTTGGCTCCAAAATGAACTCAAATCCTCCTCTACCAAATGAGGAGGATACTGCCCGTTTTAAGAAAAAAACCAACTACATGACGTGTACTCTCAAGTACACAACATGTACTTTTCATTTTTTAAACTGTTCCTCTGGCGGCTTCTATTCACCGCGACATTGTTCATCTGTCGACTTGTGTACACAACATGTATTCCTGATTACACGGCGTGTACTATCACTCCGCTGGTGGCAGCTTCCATTGCCTTACTATTCACCAGCTGACAAATTACACGACATGTAAATACTAAGTACACGGAGTGTAGTCAGTTTTTCCACCCTTCATCACCGGCAGTCCTACACGCCCTGTGTACTCATCCCACATGACCAAAGTACATGGATTGTGGAAAAGTACATTGTGTGTACCCACAAAATTTTGGATTTCCCCCCATTTTCCTCATTTTTCTCAAAAACACTTAAGGAAAAAGGAAAAGAAGAAACTCGTACTTGAAGAATATGAACTGGGTTCTTACAAACTTTCCCCCTTAAAGTAGTTCTTCCCTAAATTTCCCTTCCAAGGGTGGCAAAGATAAATTTTTAAACAACTCCATCCACTGAGCACATACGTCAGTCTCCTGCTCCCAGGTTTCATTCTGTACTTAGCCATGATGCCATAACACCCGTATGAGAGGAATTGACTAGCCTCGGAGAACCTTCATGATCCTGTCAACAATACAAATCAGATGCCCCTCAAAGGATGCATCGACCTGAAGCTCAACATCCTTGGGCTGAAAAACATGAGATGAGTCTAAGTGATAATGGTGTAGTTGAGATACGTGGAAGACGTCTTGCATGGCCTGGTACCTCTGTGGTAACTGCAACTGATAGGCAATTGGCTCGACTATCTCAAGAATATAAAATAGCCCCACATACCTCGGTGAAAGTTTACCATGTCTCCTGATCCACCTATGTCCCAACCTCGGTGAAACATGTAAGAAAACCTTATCCCCAACCATGACCTCTAAGGGTCTTATGCGGCAATCAACATAATATTTCTAATGAGACTATGCAGTATCCATCCTAGTCTGTATCAACTGGACCTGCTCAGAAGTCTCCTGGATGAGGCGTGGTCCCAGTAAAGTTGTCTCACCTACCTCCATCCAGCATAAAGGTGATTGGCATGGCCAACCATATGAAGCCTTGTAAGGTTCCATCTCAATAGTTTCCTAAAAACTATTATTATAGGAAAACTCCACTAGGGGTATATGCTTCTCCCAAGATCCTGAAAAGTCTAGGATGCATGCACACAACATTTCCTCTAGCACCGGTATCGTACGCTCTGACTGTCCATCGGTCTGAGGGTGGTAAGCTGTGATCAAAAACACCTGTGTACTTAGTGCCCTTTGAAAACTTTTCTAGAAACGAGACGTAAAACGGGTGTCCCTATCTGAAACGATAGAATGAGGTACCCCATGAAGTCGTATGAACTCTCGGATATACAGCTTCCCGAGCTCGTCAACACCGAAGGTCTCCTTGATTGGAAAAAATTGAGCTACCTTCGTGATTCTGTCAACAACAACCCACACAGCATCATTTCCTTGAGGTGACCTCGGCAACCTGGTCACGAAGTCCATCACGACATCATCCCATTTCCATTCCAGAATGGGTAACTGTTGTAATAGTCTGGCTGGCCTCTGATGCTTCTCCTTCACCTGCTGATAGGTGGAATATCTCTCAACAAAACCAGCTACGTCTCATTTCATACCTGACCACTAATGCTGACGTCTCAAGTCACGGTACATTTTGGAATCTCCGGGATGCACTGCCCAAGCTGAAGCATGAAACTCCCGCATTAAATCCTCACGTATATACCCTGGAACCAACACTCGTCCATGGATATGCAGTACCTCATCATTGTTTATCATCCAACCGGGAGGAGGGCCCTCACTTGCCACCGACTCCTATAGAAATAGGCCTTCCAAATAAAATAGTAGTCTCATCCTCACTCTATCCAGGAGGGTAGAAGTCACAACTAAGGATGAAAGATAGGTTTTCCCCTGACTATCATGCACCTCCAAATGCATCTCATAGAACAAATCCATAAGCTTCCACTCACCACTGGCCTCATGAACTTCTTGTATCTGAGTCTTCCTACTCAGTGCATTAGCAACTGTGTTACCCTTACCAGGTGTATATGAAAGCTCAAAGTCGAAGGATAGATAGTATTCAACCCACCTTCGCTGTTCAAATTCAGGTCACGCTGGGTAAAGATATACTTGAGACTTTTTTGGACTGTGAACGCCCCAAAATGGTCCCCCAAGAGATAATTTATCCAACAACATAACACATAAACAACTGCATCCTACTCGAGGTCATGTGTCGGGTAATTCCTCTCATGTGGCCTCAACTTCCAAGACCTGTACGCAACTACTCGATCGCCCTACATCTATATTTTTCCAAGCCCAATACCTGATGTATCACAGGAAACTGTATAGATTTTCCCTTACTATAGAAGTATCAGGATTGGTGTTGATGTCAACCTTCCCTTCAGCTCTTGAAAGGATATATCATAATCTTCTGACCAATCGAACTTCACACCCTTCTTAGTCAAACCCATCAACGAAACTGCTAAGTGGGAGAAGTCCTATATAAAGCGCCTGTAGTAACCATCCCACCCCACGAAACTCTGTATCTCAAACACATTCTTAGGATGCTCCCAAAAAACTACTGCTCTCACTTTATCTAGGTCCACCGCAACTCCTGCCTCTGAGATGATATGACCCAGGAAGTGTATCTGGTCCATCTAAAAGTGGCACTTTGAGAGCTTAGCATATTGTTGATGCTCTCTCAGTATACTCAATAAGATATCAAGATGGGTAGCATGGTCATGTCGAGTGTGAGAGAACACCAAGATGTTTTCCATGAAGACTACCAAAAAATAATACAGATAAGGATGGAACACACGATTCATCAGATCCATGAAAACTGATGGCGCGTTTGTGAGTCCGAACGACATAACCAAGTACTCGTATAGACCATATATACTCTGAAAAGATGTAAGCGGTATGTCTGATGGTCTAACACGTAACTGATGATATTTGGATCTCAAGTCAATCTTCGATAACACTTGTGATCTATGAAGTTGATCCAAAATATCAGCAATCGTTGGTAAGGGATATCGGTTCTTGACCGTCAGATGGTTCAACTTCCGATAATGTACACAGAGTCTGAGGGTACTGTCTGACTTCTTCGTAAAGAGGACCGGCGAACCCCAAGGAGAAGTACTGGGTTGGATGAAACCCTTTTCCTATAACTCCTCTAAATACCTCTTGAGCTCTTTCAACTGAAGTGTATCTATCCTATAAAGAGGAATGGACACTGGTGCCACTCCTGGCACAATCTCAATAGAGAAATCCACCTCTCACTCCGAAGGATGACCTGAAAAGTCATCCCGGAAGACATTCCTAAAAAGATCAACTACTAGTGGTAAATCCTTCTGACAAGTCCCCTAATAATCCATATATATGCTCACAATCTGGGCTATCACTCCACCTCGCGCACGATGCTCGAGTCTAGCTTGGCTCGCCTGGACATCCCATTTTCCCTTATATAAAAACTCTTCACCATCTGGTGGTGTGACGCTCACCCTGTGATGATAGAAATCCATAAAGGCTCGGAAGGGTACCAACTAGTCCATCCTGATAATGAAACCATAGCTTGTCATCTCTAAGACATAGAGGTCCCATAAGAAGTGACACCCACCAACCTCTAGGGGGCACTCCCTGCACTGATGCACACCATCCGTTATTGTTCCCAACAGAGTGTCTAGCATCAAAACATCAGAATAAGATGAAACATAGAGCCCAAGGATCTCTACAATGGTCAAATATATGAAGTTATGTGTAGCACCCGTATCGAAAAGTAATGATGATAAAACAGAAGCTACTAGAATAGTACCTATGATAGTAGAAGGTCTGGGATCCTGCTCATGTTGGGTCTGTTACACTTCATATGCCTGCCTAGTGCCACGACCTTGCGACACAACCTGGCTACCCTGAGCTATCCTGCCCTACTGCCTATGAGATTTCAATGTCTAGCTACCACGGACACAACCACCATCTCAGCCTACACGCCCCGATGTATTCCAATTTTCTGACTGGTAAGAAGTTACTGGTCCTGCTCCCGCACGCGGAGTCTGCACAGAACCCCTCTCACTAGCCACTGGTGGAAACACCCTTCAAAAATGTTTTAGATGACCCACCCTACTGCAATCTCGACACTCCACTGGGTCTCATGGACACTAAGGTCTCTTTTGACCCTCTCTACCACAATGGTAGCACATGACCTGGCCACCTGAAATATTTTTCTGGCTAGTACTACCACTGTGAGAGAAGTCTATCTGCCTCTTCCTCTTACTAGTAAGAATATTACCAAAAACTGGTGTTGAACCGCCCTGGCCCACTCCACTAGCTTGTCGCGGGTTCCGCTCAGTAATCAGTACTTGGTTCACAATATCATTCACTTTAGGAAACCTGAATGCATTCACCAGTTCTTGGATGTCATATTGAAGACCATCCACAAAGCATCTACCCTCAACGTCTCATAACCCACCAAAACGAGTGCAAAATGCTAAACCTTGGTGAAGTGAGTAGAATAATCCATCATTGACAAGGAGACCTGTTGAAAATTCATGAACTATCGAGCTCGATCTACCCTTAGCGTCTTCATGGAGAAGAATTCATGAAAGGCTGCCTGAAAATCTTCCCACACCATGTCTCAGTGATGCTCAGACTGGGTGATAACATCCCACCACCTCTTGGCAAAATCACACAGCTTGTATTTAGCGAGCTTGACCCTCCTCCCAGGAGGCATCTCCAGATTCTCGAATATCGTTTGCATCGAATCCAACCATGACTCCACAGCCTATGGTTCGACATCCCCAGAAAACGTAGGTGGATGATACTACTGGATTATACAAGCTAGCTCTGCCACATATGTGTCAGCCAGTGGTGCTCCTAGGAAGGTCTACATGAACCTCATAAAGCCATCACGGAACTGCGCATCTGTGCCTTCATCCTCCATAATGGTCGGCGCCGCATCTAGCACTACTAGAGGTTCCATCGGTAGCCTGTGGCCTACCATCTCTGGAGTATACTTGTTGCCGCTATTCTGGCGAACAACTCGAGGTCGTCTCGGTGACATGACTCTTCTAGGTCAAAGCACACATTAGATCATGATTTATCAAATATTGAAAACTAGGAGACCTAGAAGGGAACAAGAGAAGGAAATCATTAAAGATATACAAAACTTGACTACACGGTGTGTATAAGTAGTAAACAATGTGATTTCATAGGCCATCCACATGGGCGTGTAATCCAGCTAAAACAGGTTGTGTAACACCCCACACACATGGTGTGTCTTCTGAATACAAGGCGTGTATGTGAATACTTCTTCCCTGCCTGTTTCCTTCTTCATGGTTAAGCCACACAGCTCTCCTAAAACAAGACTACACGGTGTGTCCCACGGAAACACAGTGTTTACGCGACAAGCTCTTCACCGGCTCGTGTTGTTCATGAAACAACCTATGTACCCTGATTACACTACACAACGTGTTATAAAAAACAAGACGTGTACAAAGAAGCATCAGACCGACCCGTGTTGCTCGCTACACGGCCGGATACATGGCTGACACTACACGGTGTGTTCTAGGCGAACACAGCGTGTAATAAGAAAGATAACATCGACCCGTGTTGTTCATGACACGGTCGGGTACCCGGGTCAGACTACATAGCGTGTTCAAAGGAGACATGGCGTGTATGCATTAAGGTATCCTCCGTCTGTTTTGTTAGTTACACGAGCGGACACTGGTTCAACACTACACAACATGTACAACAGGTACACTTTGTGTTTCCCCAAGCCATTCCCTACCATGTGTCCCCGCCCACATGGGATATAACATTGGAAGATACTACACAGAATGTACTGAGGGTACAAAACGTGTGTTGAGGGTACACGATCTATACTTAAAAAGTTTCCATTTCTTCCTGAATAGAATAACACATGACATGTGTCCATAGAACTACACAACATGTATGTTGGGTTTTCCGGATAGTAAGCCTCTGAAACTACTCCAGAACCTAGAAAAACACAAAAACAAACACCTAAGTTCCAATTTATGATTCGTGGGAGCCATACACCCCACGAATCAAATCTTGGAATCTTATACATGTTATAACAAAGTAAAATCATCAATGATCCACCAAATTCCAGTCATTGAGGGCCCATACTCCCCAAAAACCCAAAGTTTGGCGTTCATTCTATCAAAACTTCACACAAAAACACCCTATCAAATAGAGGGTATTTATCAAAGAAGCTATCACAACAGCATGATTTTCTAGCACAACAACTATCACAACAACATGCAACTTCTAATGAACCTACATGGCATGGAAAGAATGCATGACATGTGATTTCTAGAATGTGCCTAAATGATGCATGAGATGACATACCCTCATATCATCAGGTTGCAACTAAATAGAACCCATGTATAAAATATAAATAGCACACTACAAGTATGTCACCAAACGGTGAAAATCAATTCAATTGTCAAAAATGAAAAATCATAAAAAATGCAATAAACGAGGTAGACTAGATTTTCCTTGTACACAGGTTACCTACTCCCAGGAACATCTTACTAACAACTACCATTTTCTGTCCTATCCTTGACTATAGGCTCCAAATAGTATGTCAAAGAAAAGAACCCCCTATGATACCACTTTGTAACGTCCCGGATCCGGAAGCCACACAACGGGTGCCCCGAACCCGGTTGGTCACATGACCTCAAGCACATTTCCCCAAATGCCAGAGACTGCCGACTAGCAGTGAGGACCGAGGTCTGATAGTGGGGAAACTATGAACACATTTTTCAAAGTGTAGCGTAGTGGAAAAGATAACATACAATAGCAGAAGGAGTAAACAATGTACAACTAAAATGGACAACTGAAGTAAAAGAGAACCAGCAGTCATATATATAAAGATGCAGCATGTTACTAATTCTGTGAAGGCATCCATAACATGATACACTGCAATACAATACAATAAAACTCAAAGTACAAGGTAACTCCAAAAAAACAAAGCAGAGTAAACAGAATGTAGCAAAATCACATGCCTATGCTCGGTCACATGCTATACTACTCCTCCGCTACAATCATGTACCTCTATAGGGACCCTTGCCCCTATCGACACCTGCAGAAATGAAATCTATTTGGGCCAAAGACATGACCCAAACAGGGTGTGAGAAATAAATCCGAGTAGGCAACCACCAAAGGCATGTGCCCAACTGTCAGTGAAAATGTGCAACAACAGTGTGCAGTAGTAAATGCAATAAACTAAGCAGTACTCAAAATTAACTAACTTTACCATTTATATTTCCATTTTAATATTCATTTAACCATGCCAAGACTGTGCTTTAACTTGGAAGGTATAACATATGAAGATCACCACAGTGAATATTCATGATAACACTATCCTCAGACATACAATCCTTACCCTCGGGTAATCAGAATCGAAACCCATAGGTGTCTGCCCACAGGCATAACGAATATTTCCCACAGGCATATGAGGTGTTGCCCACAAGCATAGAAACTACTACCCAAGGGAAGAGAAACTACTACCCACATGCATACGAAAGGTTGCCGGCATGCTAAACGAAACACTACCCTCAGGATATACAAGTAATTTGGCCAAGCCCAATACATAAGCAAGTAATTTTATATAACTCATCTCAAGGAAAATAAAAGCATTCTAAAATTCACGGTATACCCACAGGTATTCTGGCCAAAAGGATAAATAGAGGAATGCACCCCCAGGGTGGTCCTGGATCCAAGCAGTGATACCAAATAGTAGTTTAAACTTATCATTAGATCATCTATACAATTCTAGATATCTTTTAAGCAAAGTCCTCACCCATACGACACCCCAAACATGGGTTCGTAGCACAACGATACAAAAAATTCAACTCAAAAGTTGGAAATAAACACCACACCACCTACCTCGATCATATCTGATCAGTGTACATGAACGACGCCTCCCGAAACATCCATGAACGACATAGATATGGGATAAACGTTTGATAATTAAATCTCAAATAACTTTCCCTCAGGAAATAATTGGTAAGAAACACACAAGGAGAGGGAAAAACTCACTCGTGCAGTTCAATCGAGACCGTCAGAGAAGGATTCAGATTCCCTGTGTGCAGTTGGGAGATCTCCAAAGCTCCGACCTCCTCTCCCTGCTCCAAAATGAACTCAAATCATCATCTACCAAATGAGGAGGCTACTGCCCATTTTAATCAAGAAAACTAACTACACGATGTGTACTCTTAAGTATACAGCGTGTACTTTTCATTTTTTAAACTCTTCCTCTTGAGGATTCTTTCCACCGCGAAACTATTCATCCATCGACATGTGTACACAACATGTATTCTTGATTACGGGGCATGTACTTTCGCTCCACTGGCGGCTGCTTCCACCACCTTACTATTCACCTGTCGACTGATTGCACAACGTGTAAATACTAAGTACACGACATGTAGTAAATTTTTACACCCTTCATCACTAGAAGTCCTACACACCCTTTGTACTCATCCCACATGGCCAAAGTACATGGTGTGTGGAAAAGTAAACAGCGTGTACCCACAAAATTTGGGATTTTTCCCCCATTTTCCTTATTTTTCTCAAAAATACTTAAGGAAAAGGGAAAAGAAGAAACACATACCTCAAGAATAATAACTGGGTTATTACAATGGTTGTACCATAATCATAAAAAATATCATAATTCATTAGATAATAGAGTTATTACATTATTATTGAAACAATTTAATAAGTGTAAGTAGGGGAAGAAAAAAAACTTTAAAAGAATTAATAAAATGATTACCTCTTCTTCGAGTGTCGCCTTTTGATTTGCAAAAAAAGAATCATTAGGATGACTTTATGACTAAAGTATGGCCCTAGGATGTATTGAGGGATGTTGGGAGAGAAATTGGTAGGTTTTTGGCTTGGCCAACGAGATTTAGAGGTGCGAATTAAAGAGAAGGAGAAGTGCTCTTTTATTAGAGAGGGGAGGAGTACTTTATGAAACTCTTAAAATATTAATTTATTATAATTTTTTTTAATAGATCCAAAGTGAATTATTTGGAGGTTAAGATGAGGATGGGTTTCAATACACTCAACAAACAAATTTTAGACATGTTTAGGTCATAAAATTAACTTTATCTTTTGTATTTAACTCTTAGTTAAATAGTTTAACTCTTACCATGTCTTCTTGTATTTTTACATTATAGGGTTAATATAGTTACTATAAAATGAAAGACTAACCCCAAGTGGATCATTTATGACATATTTAACACTATAAAAGTTATATGTAAGAACCTTATATTTTTATGGCTTTTATATCATTTAATAAAATTTAATTTATTTTAAAGTATCATTTATGTCAATTTTAATACTATTCAATATTTGAATTTTAAAAATATCGAACCAACATGATAACTTTGAAAAAATAATTAAAATACTTCATTAAAATGACAATATTGTCTATAAATTTTTTTTATGTCATCAATTAAGTAAAATTATATTTATTTTAATTTTTTTAATATTATTTATTTGGCATCTTAATTAATTAAACAACCACTGAATCATCATTGTGTAAGTAATTAATTTAATTATTTAATATCTAAAATTTTAAAATAAATTATAAATATGTATGTAAATTTATTATCTTTTTAAATAATATTTATACTCGAACATATCACTTATATAACTCATATTAAAAATAAAATATTTATTAAAATTTTAATATTAAAATTTTAAAACTTCTTTAAATAAAATATAATAAATGTACTAATCTAACACAAGGGGATTAAAAGGGATCATATTTATGACCTAAGGTTGATTTGCGTTGAAAAATAATTATCCAATTAAATTAGGACAACTATTAGGAAAATTTTATATTATTAGAATATTATTTTTACCTTTAATAACCCTTTTTACGTTTAACTGTGGTAAATATAATTCAAAAGTTACTATTCACCAAAAAAATATTTTGATCTTATTAGACCAAATTTTTCATAATTATTATAACCATATATATCCTTTTTTCAACATTCAATACAAAGAAGTGGTAATATTACATTTAATGCTAATATGTAAATATATCTAGATGGCGGGTAAAAATACGTTAAAAAAGTTCAATGAATTTTTATATCTAATTTTTTTATAAAAATGATTCCAATGAGATAAATTGGGTTAATATTATTATTATTTATATATTGTGAATTTAAAATCAATTTAAATTAAAATCATTATTTAAATTAAAGTTTTGGGTTTTTAAGAATAATGTAGTGTTTTTCGTTATTTATCAAAAATTAAAAGTTTTTAGAAAAATACCAAAAATTTATCCTTAGATAATTTTGATATTTTGAATTCAAAAATGAAGGCTATTTTACCAAATTATATTTATTTGAGTGTATAAAATTAATTTTATTATTGTTCACAAAAGGGCATAAAAAGTAGTTCCTTTAAAAAAATTGTGTTTTTAAACATATTCCGATTTTATCGAAACATATACTTTTCATTATAAATACATTTTATTTAAGTGAAAAAATTATAAATAATATTTAAAAATTAATTATTACCACTTATATTACTATATTTAATGGATAAGTTATAAATATATCATTTAAATAATTTTAGCACTAAAGTGTTGTTTCACAGAAACTCAATCTTGCGTGTTGCATAATATAAGTCGGTGTTGCGTGAAACAAAAGATATTAAAGATAAAATACCATGAAATATTGGGGTGTTATAGAATAAGATATTTTAGTATCTTCTCATAAATGGAATATGACTAATAAAAGTCATAAGAGAGTTGAGATTCAGTCTACCATACATCTTGAACTTATTCCTTCTGATTTATGTATGCTGATGAGACATCAATAAAAAAGGGGATTTATAATTTAAAACTTTTATTGGTGATTTAAATATGATTAAAAACATCATGATTATGAAATTAAAGTCAGAGTCTATAGAAATGTTTGGGTTTTTCAGAAAAATTTTGAGAAATAAATTAGGGTTTATATAAATATGTTGAGAACATATAATGATACCAAATTCACAAGAATGTGTTTTGATGATTTTCTGAGAAATTATGGTATAAAACATCATTATAACTCTCTATATAACCCCAAAAAATGGAGTAACATAATGTAGGAACAAAAGTTTTGTGGAAATGGGAAAAATCATGTTAGTATAATAAAAACATTCAATGTTCTATTGGATAGAAGATGTTAGTACCACAATACATATATAGAACGGATGTTTGTTAAGGCCAAAAATCAAACATGAATTATTATGAGATGTGGTATAAAAAAATACCATAATTTAAGTATTTCAATATGTTTGATGTCTATGTTTACTTAAAATTAAAAATCCAAATCTTGGAAAGTTTGATGGGAAAGATGAGTAAGGGACTTTAATGGATGATTTACTCAATAGAAGAAGTTACAAATGTTGGAAAAAATGTTTTCCAAATTTGGGTGACTCATATGATGTGAGAGTTATTGAGTGTCCAAATTATTTAACAAAAATTTCTAGGAATTTTGAGGAAGAAAAACTGAAATTTACCAACAAAAATGAAATGGAGAAAAGTAATTTGCATAAATATTTTGATGAATCATGTGATGAGGAAAGTGAAGTAGGAAGAGGAACTATTAAATTTACTAATTTATAAAAACAAGTTGAGATAGAAAATATTATTTGGAATTAGAATGATCTATTTTATAATAGAAGAAAATTGATATTAGAAAATCAAACTTCAATCATATCAAAAGTTGAGAGAGTATTAGTTTGAGAATCTATTTAACACAAAGAATAGGTAAATTATATAAATGAAGAGTTGGATAAAATTGAGAAAAATGAAACATGGTAAATTGTTTCACATCTAAAAAGTTAAAAATGTTATCAGAACAAAATGGGTTTAGAGAAATAAGTTGAATGAACACATAGAAGTTTAAATAAAAAAGATAGTCTAGTTTGTATTGGCTATGCCTAGGTGAAAGATGTGAATTTTGATGAATCCTTTTACCCCGTTTCATGGTTAGAATCTTTTAGAATGCTTCTAGTAGTGACTGATCACTATAATTACAAATTATATCTGATGGATTTAAAGTCAACATTTCTCAATGGATAAATTGAAGAAAAAGTTTACATTGAACAACCTTATGGGTTTTTACTTTATGAGGATGAAAACAAAGTGTGTAAATTGAAAAAACCTTTGTATGGTATGAAACAAACTCTAGGTAAATGGTATTATAAGATTCATTTTTTTTATAATAGTTATTTTTTCTAAAGGAAAAGTTGACATAAACTTATATGTGAAAGGTGTAGACTGTATAACTCTAATTTTAATTATTTAGGTGTGTGACATAATTTTTTATGGGGATAGATATGATGTATGTAAAACATTTTCTAAATAAATTAAAAGGAACTCTGAGATTTCAATGTTTAGGAGAATTAATATTCTTCCTTGGTTTATAGGTTAGAAAAGAAAGAAAAATACATTTTTCTATCTTAGGAAAAGTATGTTGGGGATATAAAATTTTGGAATGGAAAAATCCAAAGAATTTTTAACTCCCATCTCAGTGGGGATGAAGTGGAGTAAATATGAGTCTAAAAAAAGTGTGAATCTAAATGAATTTTAAAAGATAATAGTAATCCTACTTTACCTTACAGCCTCAAGGCCTGATATTTTATATGTTGTAACTTTGTGTTCTAGGTATCAAAGTAGTCCTAAAAAATAAAATATGTTGGTAGAAAATAGAATAATGAGATATTTAAAAATAAAAAAATCACACTAGTTTTTATATAACCGAAATTGTGAAATGAAGTTTCACAGTTATGATGATGCCGATTGGGCTAGATGTTGTAATGATAGAAAATAGACCTTTGGAATAACATTTTTCTTGGGAAAATGTTTTGTAAGTTGTCCTAGTAAGAAAAAATGTTTAGTAATTTTTAGCAGAATGGAATCAAAATATTTTGTCGCTACTCCGGATTGTACTCAGATATTGTAGATGAAAGTTCAGCTCGATGATTTGAAAGAAAAATTTTCTAAACCATTGAAGATACTTTGTGACAATCAGAGTTAAATTGATCCTTCTAAAAATCATTTTCGTTACTCAATATCAAAACTCATTGATATAAAGTTTCACTTTATAAAGTAGAATTTTGTTTCTAGATATGTTTTACAGGAATATATCTGAACAAAGTATCAATTTCCTAATATCATCACAAAGTCAATTCCAAAAGAAAGGTTTTTTATGTTGATTTTGTAACTTGTTGTTAAACCTTATATATTGAATTCCTAAATCTTATAAGGAACAACCCCACCATGCTTTGGATTATGTTGACAAATGGGGAGATAAATTTACAAGTTTTTACTTTTTTATAAGTTTTTACCTATATTTATTAAATAATCAAAAGTTGTGGTTGTCATAAAATAGGGGATAGAAAAAGAAAATTGATAGGAAAAGATAAAAGTGAGAGGGATTTCATCTTAACATGGATGATTTTTTTCTTATCACCAAGGGATATAATTCCTTTAAAACATTTCTTTATCCAGAAGTGTATTTCCAGGACACTATCTTTTAAGAGAGGCCATGTTTTTTATAAAATTTGATAACTTTGTGTTTTTTATAAAAGGTGAGTTGTGAAAACATTAATGAGTTTAAAAAGTTATCAAAGAGTATTATCAAAAAATCCAAAGGGGGATATTGAAGAAACTTTGTGATGTTCTATTTTTAGAAAATTTCTTTTATTTCTTAACAACTAATCTTTTGTAAAGGAATATTTTTGAAAAAAGTAAAAGTTACTGAATGCTCGAATCCAAACACATGGGGAGAAAAGTTTTTATCTTTTAGAAAGTTATTTTATGGACACATGTTTCTAAAAATAAGTTTACTTACTTAGGAGTACAAGACATATAAGGTTAACAGAATATTGAAGATATAAGTTATGTAAATTTTTTGATCAGAAACACCATCAGACTCAGATCTATCAACATTAAGTTCAAGATTCACCAGACTTATCATTGATTAGAAATTTAGAAGTTGTGGAGTGAGGAAGTCAAAATGATGTTATAGAGGTTGAATGAAGAAAGTGATGTCAAGAGTTAGAAATTTCATAAAATTTATAACTATAATTCATATGATTATTTACCAATATTGAAGTTTTATAAATCATGAAAACTCTCATGATAAAATATTTTTAAGAAATGGAGGAATTATAAAGATTGTATAGGTTCTAGAGATCAGGGGAAAGTTTTCATCAAATTGAGTCTATGAGAAATTTCATTGTAATGAAGTTCCATTGGATTGAGTCTATGGAGGAAAGTAAATTGGAATAACATTAAGGAAGTAATTTAATCAGACTAAGTTTGAGGAGGAATGTAAATCAGAATGACTCTAAGGAATAAAGTTAGATCGTAATGATTAGAGGAATAAAGTAAGATTGTAATGAGAAGAGGAAGAAATTCAGATCATAATGATCAAAGGAAGACATTTATATCTTAATGAGTTGCGGAAGTTCTATTGCACTGAAGAAATTTTGGGAAGTTTGAGAAGGATGATTTCTATGAAGAATCATGATGATTCAAATCTTGAGAAGGTTTGAAGCATTCATAGTTGAATTTTAAATGTGACTGTTTCTTAAAGATTTGAACTTTGATTAAGTGAGAAAAGATTTTCAGTTTCCCACCTTTTTCTTTTTGGGAAGACTATTAATAGAAGCATAATACATTCAAACTTTGTGACTTTTAGCATGAGTGAAAAAGGAAAATCACTACAGAATTCATGTCAAAGTTGTATTTTCATACTGATTCCTCATTAGAAGGTCGGATATCTAAATTTTCTTTACCGAACTGAGGAAAATTGGACTAAGAATTTGAGATGTTTGAGTAATATATATTGATAATGGTTTCATCATACTAATTCCATCAGAAAAAATACATCATACTAAGTCCATCAGACCCAACCTCATCAGACTGAGAGAATTAGACCTAGTTAAATCTGACTAAGGATCCAGATTGAGAATTTTTAGAGTAGTTTGAACAAAGTATTTATTACTTTTCTTTGTATAAATTATTTGTAAGAAAACTTTTTGAATGGATTAGAGTCAATATATTATTTCTTATCATAAGATAAAAGGTTTTTAATGAGAGTTGGCACAATTTGTATTCACCTCTTCATAATAGTAAATTTCCATACACCCATAGGAGTGGCTATGGAAAGGGTGTAAGTTCTCACAATGATAATGCAACTTTTAAATCCCATGTACTTTATTTTATTTATTAAATTTTAAAGAATGATTTTTTCTAAAATATAATAAGGATATAAAATTTAAAAGGTTTCATGGGTTATGTTTTAAAATGTATTAAAACCTATAAAAGTGAGAAACTAATTAAACCCCCTTACTTAGTTGTTATTTGATCATTTGGAACATAAAAACAATGAAAATAATATAAAATAAATAAAAAGTGACCCTCTAGAGGATAATTTATTTATAAATTCGATAAATGATGCATTTAGATTTGACGGATACAATTTCCATGATTTTAACAGATCAAAAAAACCTTTAGTTGATCTTGAGAAGGTTAATCTTGATCAGAACTTTAGTGAAAAAATGAGTTTTATGAATTAGATGAATACAGACAACAAGAACTATAAAAAGGGTGTACCGAGTATTCAAAGTTTTATTTTATACTAACATAATATCATATCAAGTGTCTCTAAGGAATTACAGAAAAAATAATTTCTCTGATTTTAATGTTGCATCATGATTTATTTAGTGAAGATAAGATCCCTGCATCATTCTATGTGATGAAGAAAATTATCTAAAACATTGACTTGATTATATAAAAAAACATTCATACCCTAATTATTTCATGATTTACTAGGGATAATAGTCCGAAAAATAAGAATACATAATATTTCATCCAATAATATGGAATTTAATGAAAAAAATGAGAGTAAAAATCATTGCAACCCCAAAAAAAATAGAATAAGAAAACTCCTGCAAAGGTATTTCAATACTTTACTCTAAAACCATGCTTTAAAAGATTATCCATATCATCTAATACTGCATACAATATGAAGTGGAAAACTCAAGATATTAACAATGATGGATTGATGAGACATCCAAAATATTCAACATCATGGAAGGTGTTTGATTCATTATATCCAATTTTTTATTCAGATCCTAGGAATGTATATTTTTTATTAGATTCAAATGGTTTTAATACTTTTGGTACTTTAAGTACCAATTATAGAATTTGGATTATTATTTTTATCCCCTATAATATACATTTATGTATGTGTATGGAAAATAATTATTTAATTATTTTAATAACTATTCCTAGAAATAAAATACTTGTAAATGAAACTGATTTATAACTTTAACCAATAATCAAATAATTGTGAGAATTATGGGATCTGTAAAATAAACATATAACGATTCACTGAGAAAACTATCCAAAATTAATGATTCTTTAATGTGATGGACTATGAAACTTATCATGTGGGATAACCCATAATGGTTTTCCTGTCCATTTTTTAATCTTGATTTTGAACCTAAAAAATTACCTCATAATAGAAAATGCTGTTATATGTGTCATTGTTAATTTCTTGACGCTTTTAAAAAATTCAGGTTTAATAAGACACAATTCAATGGAGTTATTGAATTGAGAAATCCACTGAATTTATTATGTGGTTAATAAATCTTGGGACAATTAATGAATGTGACTATAGAATTTAGAAAAAGTAATGAGTTTAAAGAATGCGGGAAAAGGGTATGAGGTATGGTATCTGAAGTAGCTAGAACACAATAATAGAATAAAATGAGTATATTTTTCAAAAACTATTACTGGGAGTTTAATTTTATAAATTGTAATCTTGATGTAATTCATATTGATAAGGAACTCTATGATAATGCCATTTTTACATTGCTTAATGAGTAGGGTAAATCGAAGGATCTCCTTAATGCTCATAAGGATTTGAAATCAATGAATATAAAGTATGGTTTGTGGGAAAATGGAAATGGAAAGTGTCTTTTAGCTATTCCTACAATGAAAAATCACAACAAATACATATTCATTAGATCTTTAAAGAATGTAAAAGTGCTAGATGGATATTCAAGTAAAATTTCATGGTGTGTTGACTTAAAACATTAAAAGTTACATGGATTGAAAATCCACAACTCACATATTCTAATGAAGCAATTATTTCCATTGAAATATCATAATATGTTACCTAAAAAATTAAATATAGTTATAGTTGAGTTGTGTACCGTTTTTGGGATTTTTTGGAAAAAATTATAACTCCAATTGAGCTTGATAAACTTCAAGAAAGAATTGTTTTGACACTTTTTCCTTTGGAGATGTTATTTCCCCCTTAATTATTCACAGTCATGGTTTATTTGACTATTCAATTGGTTAGAGAAGCTAAAATTGGTGGAAAAGTAAAATATCAATGGATATATCTAATTGAGATTTTTATTTATATTAATTATATTTTCATTGGTGAGTTCAATTTTATTAATGCATTGCTTAATTTTTTTTAAATATGTTTTTTACCAGGTACTTAGGTCATTTGAAATCATATGTGAGGAATAAAGCTCAACCAGAAGACTCTATTGTTGAAGGTTACATAGATAAAGAGTGACCAACCTTATATTCTTGGTATTTTGGACGATATTGAGAGTAGATTCAATCATGTTAGATGTGCTGAAAACATATCCACCAATTCTCATTATGAAAACTAGTCATCGTCATTTCCAACAATTGGATAACCAATTGGAAAGGGGTCAAATTTTATACTGACTGAATTAGAGTTATTACAAGCACATAGATATTTTCTACTCAACATTCTTATTACAGATATATTTATTGACGAATTGAAATTGCCAACAAATAGGAGGATAAGGGGTCGAGATCTAAATGAGATTAAATTAACAAAATCCATTAACAAAGAGATTGTCGAATGGCTCACCCATCATGTAAGTATATACTCATATTCATATTATTTACTTGTAGTGATTTTGACTATGTTAAAATTAACATCTTACATGTTATAATCTAGATAATGAATTTTGAGAATCAACATAACATATAAAATGATTTGAAGTTTTTTGGATCAAGGTCCTCTAAGGATATCTAAGAGATTTGATGCCTATAATATTCATGGCTTGAGGTTTCATACAATTTATCATGATGAAGACTTGAAAACTCAAAATAGTGATGTATTTACACTTTCAAAGGTGGGATACCATGGAGTGTTTATTTATATAATCAAATTAAACTATTATAGTAAATTTTCAGTTTTCTTTTTTAAATTCAAGTGGGTCATCATTTATAGGGGTATAAGGAAATATTCATTAAATTTTACTTCTGTAAACTTCTCTCGCTTGATCCATATTGATAAGCATATAGAGCATGATCCATTTACCTTTTATTCACAAGTGAAGATGATTTATTATGCAGATGAGGAAATTCATAAGTGTTAGAGTGATATTATACACTTATAGTATAGAGACTTGTATGATATGGGTGGTGTAGATCAATTGGTACTTTGTGACAACGAACCTCATCAGCCAAAAAAATTGAACAATTCTTTCCTACCAATATTGAAACAATAGAACATTAAAGGGAGGGTGAAAATAAAGCACTCTTCACAATGGATGTTGATAATAGTGAAGAAAATGAATAAGAAGACAATTAAATGTATAAATTGGTAATGAAACTATGTCACAATTTCTCCTTTATAAGTGTTTTGTACATATATAGATTGTTCTATTTTTTCCTTCTTAATAAAAATATTTTACTTATACATTTTTCTATAAAATTGATATATTATAAACCATTTAAATTACATGAGTGTTGAGAACAAAAAAATTCAAATATCCTGCCTGATAAAAATCTCAGATCACACAATGACTTCCATCAGCTTCAGTGGATCCGAGTGATTTTTCTATACAAGATACTTCTTGTGAGCCAGAAATTTACACTAATTGTTTTTGGTATCCCACCATCCAATAAACCTATGTTGATGGATTAGTTGGTCACCCCTATATCTAGGGGATATTGGTGAGTTTCCATTAATGGTATGCTTTTCATTGTAAAAAAACTATAAATGTTATTAATTATTTAATGAATTTGTCAAAAAGATAAAGATAACAATAGAAGAAATATAAATATGAATACAGAATATGTATGGGACCTGAAAGACATTAATATTATCATTCTATTTGGTGATTTTGGGGTGCTTAATGGTGATGCTTCCAGAATCTATGTGCATATTATCGAGTAGCTTTCTTACAAGATAGTGAGTTTTCTCATTAATTATAAATATTGGAGGCACATTCCCACGTCATTGAAAAAATGAATTATTTGATAACAAAGTAAATTTAATATTAATTTAGAATTCATTGATAAAAAATTTAAAAGACATGAGAAATTTTTTTAGTATAATTATAAAGTTTCATTATTTTTACTAGTTGTTTTTCCATTTTGATGCCCTTGACTCCATTTTATTCCCATTGACTTTGAAAATTTTGGGTAAGAAATAGAGATTTATTAAATAGAGATTATGGAATGAATTTAATGACACACATATGAGCTCACTAAAAATGTATGAGAAAGTGCCTGAAGGAGTTTCTTGCGAGTAGTGGAATATGTTTTTAATATTAACAGAGATTCATCTCATGAGGTAATTTTATATTTTATAATACAAACTAAATAAAATTAAAATTCTTAATAATTTTGATATTTTTTCTAGGAATCATTTAAACAATACTATTAATCATGATAAACAAATAATTCAACATATTTATTAGAGTTTTTAAGATAAAGAACAATCAAGGTTGTATTTTATCCACTATCATTTATATTATTTTATTATCATTCATGGTTTTTTTCTGACTTGTATATATTTTTTATAAAGGATAATTAATTAGGTATCTATATAGTTCAAACATAGATGTGGTTTAATGTTCATAGAAAATATGATGAAAATATTATGAATGAACCTACCGGAGACATTGGAGTAAGTACATTTCATTACTATTTAATGTTATTTCATTACAATAAGAAAATAATGAAAAATAAATTATAACAAAATAAAATTCCTTAAAACCAATTAAATGGGGATGAATAAATGGATCAAACAGTGCTAATTAGATATATTGGTATCATTTAATCCATCTAACTTGCCCTATTTAATTGTGTTTAAGACGTGTTTATTGTTATAATTTATTTTTCATTATTATGTTTTTATAGTAATTAAATAACATTAAACAGTAATTAAAAAATTATATATTAGATAATATTATAAATTTTATATAATTTAACAATTCATTGCTAATATTTCTATATTAATTGGTTAAAATTCCAGATTCCTGATATGATAACCCTTAACAATCATTATTGGTATCCCAGAATGATGAAATTGCAAAACTTTTAGGGAATAAACATCCTAGGTGTGTATGGGGATGGGTTCTGGGACTACTCCATCAACTATCTTTGGTAGGGGATCATCATCATTTACTACCACACCCAGTGTGGGTTCAAAAAGTGTTTTTTATTTGGAAGTACAAAGAGAAATTGGAAGTTTGAAGGAAAAAGTATAAGAACATGGAATGTAGAGGAAAAAACAGGATCCGTGGTGGTCAAAAATGGAAAATTACTTAGTGTCTTTATTTTAGAGGATTATGGGTATGATATCCATAAAAATTTCTAGAATTATAGCTCATCCTTCTAAGGTAAATTATAAAATAACTAAATCATTAACACATTTGAAAAGAATATATACAACATCCATGAATAAAACTAAAATGACACTTTTATATTGAAAGACAAAACTTCAAGTTACCCTGACCACATCATGTTTTAGATTGAAGTCTGGTAAATTACTAGAAGTAAAAAATGAATTATGGACCATTTTCCAAATGTTTGAAAATAATCTTGGCTCGTTTTCTTAGTTTTGGATATATAAAAAGAGTTTTAAAGTAAAATGAAACTTATGTTGAAAACATGCACTTTGAGTCATACCACCCACTTTGTATGTCTGATTGATGTGAAATAAATTCATACGCATCCCAAATGAATTATTGATCATTTTACGAATGTTTGAAAACAATACTAGATCATTTTATTAGCTTTGACAATGTGAAATACATTTTAAACTAAAATGATAGTTTTATATTGAAAACATGAACTTTGAATCATACTTACCACATCATCTGTCAGAATGAGGTTTCATAAATTCCTACACATCAAAAATGAATTATGGATCATTTTTCTAAAGTTTGAAAACAATATAAGATCTTCTTCTCAGTTGTAACTAAATGATACGAATTTAAAAGTAAAAAATGACACTTTTATATTGAAAAAGGTACTTTGAGTAATACCTCCCACTTCATGTATCCAATGACTATGAAATCAAAGGACAACAACCATTTATTTAATTTTGAAATGTAAGAAACATTATTCCGAGTTATGGTTTTCCTGTGATTCATGTGAACATTTTTTTAGTGTTTTAAAAAACAAAAACATTAGTTTAATGTTAAAAAACATATAAAATGACCTCATCTTGATGTGAAACCATGGGAAAAGAACTATTGGATTATTTTTTATTTTTACACATAGACAACACATCCATATGACATGTGGTGTGCTCCAAATGATTCAATATGTAGTTTTTAAAAATACCAAAGTATTTAAAAACATGTGTCAGGGGGTCAAAAAATATGAAAAAATGTTGGATGGAAATGAAATAATTGGATACTGACCATATATTGATTTTTGAAATACAGAAATTGATGACACATCATTCTTAGTTATAGTTTACTCAGGATGACTATAAGCGCCTTTTTTATATTTTAAAACACTAAAACATGTAGGTGATGGCCAAAACCATAGAAAATAGCCTAAAACTGACTTAAAATTAAGGTACAACCACAATTGAGTTATTTGTGACATGTATATTATGAAAAAATTCATATCCAATGTGTGGTATGATCCAAACTACTGAATAAGTAGTTTTCAGAGATAACAAATTCATTAGAAATTTGTATTAGGGGTAAAAACTATGAAAACGACTTATGGTGGTTTTAAAATCATAGGAAAATGAATATAGATTTATTTTTGAAATATATTAACTAGAAACACATCATTAAGAGTTATAGTTTTCTTAGGATACCTATAAATAGGTTTTCAAAATTTTAAAACACTAAAATGTGCATGTAACAGTCTAACCCATATAAAATGACTTTATATTGATGTGAAAACAAAGTAAAATAACTGTTAAATTATTTTTTTATGTGCAAAAATATAAAAAACATCCATATGACATATGGTGTGCCTCTAGTGATTCAAAAAGTACTTTTAAAGATACCAAAGTCTTTAAAAGTGTGTGTTAATGGGTAAAATCTATAAAAACAATGTCATATGGCTGTGAAATCATTGAAAAATACCATAATTATAAAATTTTATAGATTTATTTTTGAAATTTAAGAATTGATGACATTTTATTTCAAGTTACAATTTTCCCGATATGTCTGTAAACACGTTTTCAATGTTTTAAAATACTAAAATGTTCATGTAACAGTCAAAACCATAAAAATTGGCCTCAGATTGATGTGAAATCATGATAAAACAATTTTTAAATTATTATTGACATGTATTCTTAGAAAAAACATTCATAATTTGTGTAGTGTTCTTGAAATAACTTAATAAACTATTTTTCAAGATACCAAAGTTTATAAAAATGTGCGTGAGAGGGTCAAAACTTTGCAAAAAATGTCAGATGGATTTAAAATCATAGGAAATTGACCATAGAATGATTTGTGAATTTTTAGAACCAATGAAACATCATTACAAGTTATTCTTTGTCTTGTATTTACGTAAATGAAATTTTAGTGTTTTAATGCACTAAAACACTGTTAAAACTATAGAAAAATATCATCTTGACATGAAATCATGAGAAAACCATTTTTGAATTATTCGTGATGTGTATTCACAAAAAAACATCCATTCTGAATTCACGGTTCTTAGAACCACTCAATAAGAAGTTTTAAAGATACCAATATCTTTAAAAATGTGTGTCAGGGGGTTAAAACTATGAAAAAAATGTTGTATGGCTATGAAATCAGAGGAAAATGACTATATATTGATTTTTTAAATGTAGGAACTTAAAAAATGTCATTCTGAGTAAATTTTTTTCTAGGATTCTTATAAATGTGTTTTTAGTGTTTTAAAACACTAAAACGTGCATGTAATGGTCAAAACCATAGTAAATTACTTCATATTGATGTGAAATCATAGAAAAAATACCATTGAATTATTTTTGATGTGTATGCACATACAAAACATCCATATGACATGCAATGTGCTCAGAATGAGTCAAAAAAAGTTTTTAAAGATACCAAGTCTTTAAAAACATCTGTTAGGGGATAAAAACTATGAAAATAATGTCAGATGGCTATGAAATCATAGGGAAAATACCATATATTTATTTTTAAAATTTAGGAACAGATTACATGCCATTTTGAGTTACAGTTTTTCTTGGATGCGCATAAATATGTTCATAGTATTTTAAAATACTAAAACATGTTTGTAATGTTCAAAACCATATAAAATGAACTCATATTGAAGATAAATCATGATAAAACAACTTTTAAATTATTTTAAATGTTTACATGTATAAAACATGTCCATACGATATGTGGTGTGCCCTAAAAGAAAAAAGAAATAATTGTTAAAGATACAAAAGTATTTAGAAATATGTTTCAGGGGATCAAAACTATGATAAAATGTTATATAGATGTAAAATCAAAGTAAAAAGACCGTAGAATGATTTTTGAAAAGTAGGAACTGACAGAACATCATTTTGAGTTATGGTTTTCTCATGATTCCCTTAAACATGTTTTTGGTGCTTTAAAACACTAAAACATGCGTGTAATGGTAAAAATCATTATAAAAAACCTCATATTGGTGTGAAATAATGGGAAATCCACTATTGAATTATTTGTGATGTGTACTTGCAGGAAAACTATCCAATTGACGTGTGGCATTCTCTGAAAAAACTCAATAAGTAGTTTTTTAAGATAGAAAAGTATTCAAAAATTTGTTTTTGGGGTCAAAATGATGAAAAATATGTAGCGTGGTTGTGAAATCAGTGGAAAATGACCATACATTTATTTTTGATATGTAGGAATTGATGAAATTTCATTCTGAGTTACAGTTTTCCTGAGATGCTGGTAAATGTGTTTTCAGTGTTTTCAAAGACTAAAATGTACATATAATGGTCAAAACCATAGTAAACAACCGCATATTGATGTAAAATCATGGTATAACCACCTTTTAAAATTCTTTTTGATGTGTACACATAGAAAACACATCCATAAAATGTGTGGTGTGCTCAGAATTACTCAATAAGAAAATTTTAAAGATACCAATGTCTTTAAAAACATGTGTCAAGGGGTCAAAACTAGGAAAAAAATATCAGATGACCATAAAATCACAGTATAATAACTATAGAATTATTTTTGAAATTTATGAATCAACAAAACATCATTATGAGTTATAGTTTTCCCAGGAGTCTCGTAAACACATTTTCAGTGTTTTAAAACACTAAAACATGTGTGAAATGGTAAAAACTATTTTAAACAACCTCTTATTGACATAAAATCATGAAAAAGCCACCATTGAATTATTTTTGACATGTTTTCATAGAAAACACATCCATCCAACATGCACTGTGTTCAGAATTACCCAATAAGCTATTTTTTAAAGATACCAAAGTCTTTAAAAACGTGTCTCGGGGTTAAAACTTTGAAAATGACATCATATGATTTTGATATTATAATACAATGACCATAGATGGTTCTTTAAAATGTAGGAACCTACAACAGATCAATTAGAGTTTTAGCTTTCTTTGGATTCCCTTAAACATGTTTTGGGGTTTTAAAATACTAAAACATGTGTGTAACAGTCAAAACCATAGAAAAAGACCTTAGATTGACATAAAATAATGGGAAGGACATAATTGAATTAATTTTTAAATATAATACATGCTTCCATATGAAGGTCTATAATTGTTTTATTAATGAAATTTCAAGAACACCACATGTCGATTTAAAAATTGATTAGATTATTATATAATTACCACTTTTCAGTTCCAAGAATTGAATTATATATTAAATAGATAATTTTTTGTTTTTAAAGTTTTATATATGATATATTATTTTTTATGTTAAAATTTATTCTGTTTTATTACAAAGATAAAAGAATTATGTGCAATATTTTGAATATAATCTGTGTATATTCTCATTTTCATTTATTTTCTTAAGTGTTTTGGATTTTATTATAGGTGAAAAATGCCAGCAGTAAGTAGGAGGTTGAATATTATAATCCATGACATTATTTAGGAGGTATTCATAAGGGTTATTATTTTCAATGGTATTTTTAAATATTATAAATTATTCTACTTTAATTTTGATTTATTATTATTAATTCCGATTTCTGTCTTCTTTTTTGTTATAGTTGATGAGATGATGTTGTCGATTCTAGTAGATGAGATGATGTGGAGGTATATGGATACAATAGAGGTCTTGGTATGAACTCATATTGGTCATGATTTATTTTTTGTGGACATATCTTGTATGTCTATATTGATGATTGAGGTATGGGTTGACTGAGTTATGTGTTGACTGAGATTATGGTGACTGAGGTTGTATATATATGAATATGAATGTATGATAGTGTATGTATAATGAGTTATTTTTTATTTCAGTTTTATTTTTTTAAATGTTAGAGTTTTTATATCTATATTTTTTATTAAATATATTTTTAAGAATTTTCTTTAGAGATGGTTATCATTAACCACTGCTAGACCTAACCGCCGCTATATACAATAGTAGCAGTTATGTTCATTTATCAATTTTATTTTTAGTTTATTTTTTAAAAAACCATACCATCACTAAATTAATTGGGAACTACCACTACATTCTCTAAATGCAACACATATAAAAATTTCTGCTAAGAAGAAAGAAGGGTCTCTAAATGACTGATGGCCGTGAAATATGCAAAAGTATTATCAACCACCACTAAACCATATAGTGGTAGTTTAAACCATTATGTATAGAAAAAACCACCACTAAGATCTCAATTTTATAGTGAGATTTATCATAATGAGGGGATGTAACAATACTATAAAATTACAACTTGTCTAGTTTGGTGTAGTGCATAGTAAAGGAGGTTGGGGGTGCGATGTTGGTGACCCCTTTTATCTTGTGGGAAGTAGAATGGTTCACTATATATAGAGTAGGGGCCATCATGAATTGGTGATTTAGTGACATTAGCTATAGGGAGGCATGAGGCGGGATTTGAGGATGAAAGGTGATGGTATGGTGTAGTGTGGGGTGACATGCACACCGGGGATCTTGATGTCTCACCAGACCTGGTTTGTAGGTAAAATTATAATTATACATATAATAATAATATAATTATAATGAAAATAGAAAAAATTAATAAAAATTAATAATAAAAATAATAAAATTAAAACTATGTAATGTTGAATACTAATATATACTAAATATAAAATTAATAACTAATATTGTTATATAATTAACTATAAATTACTAAAATAACCAAAACACTACATAACTAGAAAAATAATCTAAAAACACTACAAGTTGTTAATATAATCAATTAATACCTAGTTAAAAATTAATTAAAATGTTATTAGTTTCCTTGTGAATGAGAGCACACTAATTTTAATGTTCACAAAAGAGATTTAAATATTCAAACATTTAAAACAAGATATGGTTACCACACTTTGATACAAAATAAATTCCCACAAGGAGATTGTGGGTTTCTTTTCTACACTATCTAGATAGATGAGGTCGGTAGGACTTAAATATATAACCAATGCCTCTCAAAACTCAAAATGTGTAGTACCTCAGTCTTGATATCTACAACCAGATCTTGGGTTGACACATAATACTCCAACTTCACTATTTCGTAATCAAACATCTCCTTGATAAAATGATATTATTCTTGACGTGATTTGTCCGCAAATGATGTGTGAGATATTTTATAAGATTAATATAAATGGATTTATCCCACAATATTTCCATAAGTGATTCTATATCCATTCCAACATCCTCAAGTTATTACTTCATCCATATTGTATGAGTACATGTTTGAGATACCAAAATGTTTTCAGTCTCTATGGTGCTCAATTAAATTCATTCATGCCACTTAATTAGATAAGAAATACAATAACCACCAAGATAAAAAGTACTAAAATATTTTTACTACCGGTCATCAGCTGATCCTACCTAATCAATATCCATATTCCCAAACAATTACTGCTTGGATGATCTACGGTAAATATCTCAAAGTTTGCTGTATGGTTGATGCATTAAACTATCCTCTTAAATGAATGGAAGTAAATTTACCTAAGATAACATTGGCACAAGAAATATTAACATATGGGAAATACCATATCAGATTATGTGGTAGTCACTACTGGAAAATAGAATATAACTGAAATTTTTTAAAACCACCAGGAAATAGTCAGTCATTAAATATTTAATGATGATTTTCATTTTTTCACAACATGTTTTTTCACAGAAAAAATTTATTTTTAGTGGAGGTTTTATGTGGTTTGAATTTTATCATATATTTAAATGGCCACTAAATATATGAATTTACCATATTTTGTGGTGGTTTTTACCCCAATTATTTTATTCATGGTGTTTAAAACCGCCATAAAATCAATAAGGATGGTTAAAACTACCACTAGTTATGCGGTTTCAAAGACAAAGAAATATATTATTGCCTGATCAAAAAAAACAAGTATAAGAAAAATTAATAAAAAAATTAGAAACCAATATAGTATAACAAAATCAGTAATTTCCATTTTTCAACAAACATTACATTACATATAACACAACAACAATAAATAACATCGTAGATTATAAAATATTATATTTCATAAAATGTCAACACAAACATGAGTCCTATTTACTCTATTGACATGCATGCCTCTCACCCTCCATTACTCGGTCATGCTTATAGTCTTCACCTCCTTCCCCATTTCCTACTTTCGATGATTTCATTTAAAGTAGTTAGTTGTGCATCTGTGAGCATATTAAATAAATAATAAATAAAATACAATTAACAAATATATGATTTTTTCTAAATCCAATTTAAGTAATAATATAATAATGAGTAATTAGTATATATGAACATGTCCATAATAATCATAACATATGATAGTAGTGTTGGATTGTAAGAGTTTACTATGGATACCCAAGGGGGAGGGTGAATTATAGTTTAAAAATTAAACTAAAATAAAACACAATTCCTCTTAAGTAAATATGATTAGACACACACATCATATGATTAATAGAGTGTTGGAATCAGAACCATAAAGAATATGATTATATCAAAGTACTCTATCGGTCTCAGATTCACACTGATAAAAAGTTTGTTAGAAAGATAACTATTGAACTAACTTTCTAACACACATGAACAATGAAATGAAAAACTTGTATAAACAAGAAATACGAAATATTATAAAAGTATGAATGAATTAAAAGATTTATAAAAAAATTACTCTTTATCCTTAAGAGTTAAGGTAGTCAGGAATCATGACTAAAGATATCCACAATTTTATACCTAATGCAAGGTTTTTCTTTCCTTACTAAGAAAACCCTTGATACTGAAATCAATATGGCCCTATATTTATATCCTTGTGATCCCATAATATGATAATCAGTCGATGTATTCCTAAACCCATAATACCTTGATCCTATGGATCATATTTACCATCTTCCTACCCCCAAAATCCCTCGACTAGTACCTTGATCAGAAAAATAATATAAAAGAAATTTTTTCTATGGAATATACAATCCTTACTAGGATTCCTTATAACATTAACTCTCTAAAGAATTAAAAAGACTATTAATGGGGTGTTCAAACTGAAAAATATCTAGATGATTTTACATAAAAATGAATCAACTCCAAACTCTTCAAATGACATGTTATTTATAGACAGTATCCCAACAGTCATATTTCAGAGTTGCAACAACCTCAGAAGAATTTTACTTTAACAGATCATAATGATCTGGATCTGGAACATGAAAACTTATCATTTCATGGACTAACATCAATTATTTTATCACCATTACAATGTTATTCTGATTTCCCTCTGATAAAAACAAATCAATATACTCCAATTATAAACTTTAGATAATACAATAGACTTTTTTATTATTATTCAATATGATAAACAGAATAAAGGTTAGTCTAATGGATTAGTAAAAATGTTAGTCTGATGGTCATTACTGATTTAAGTATGATAGACATGACATAAGTCTATACATTGGTTAAAAAAGGTTCTTCTGATTTCTCAAACACACCTTCAGTCTGATGGATCAGATTGAATAATATAATTTTATATTCATTTTATATTGAAACTATTTCTACATTCGGTATAAAATAATTTTTTCACAAAAAACATATTAAAACACTTGGAAAATATAAGGTTAGTAAAATAGAGTTTTAATAAGGTGTTTTTGATTTTCAAAACTAAGGAAAGGAAAAGTAAAATGTAATAATTTTATCTCAACTATCTACCTTTTCATGGAAAGACCAAAACACAATAATTAAAATGAAAATTTAATAACTTTGAATAAATTACATCCCATTTTTCTATTAAGAACTATAAATATATACTTCATATCTTAACTTCCCCTAAGTTTATAACATCTTTACAGTCCAATGATAAGCAATAATACATTAGAAACTTTTATTTTGATATATTATTTCTGAGTGATTTATCCCCATTTTATAAGTCTCCCCCTTAAACCTAAACATAGAAAATTCTGTAAAACATTATTAAAATTCTCCCTTTATAAAATTATTCCCCTTTATAAATTAATTCCTTTATAGTTATAAAACTCTCCCTTTAGACTTATAAATTTCTCCTCCTTTGAGATTTATAAAAATAATAGGGAAAAAACTGATAGTTTCTTGAAAGGATAGTTAATTAATAACATGAAAAAAATTATATATGAATTAAACAATCACCCAAAAAATAAAATAAGGAACACATATCCAATAAAAAATTGGAAAATATTCTGAAATATAGTATTTAGATGAAAAATTCATTCACATTTAGCATTCATTTAAAATATTTCAAAAAAATTACAATAAGAGTTAAAATGAAATATTTCATTATTTCTTCAAAAAACTCTTCATGTTCATGTTTATATTTTTAACATCATCGTGATACTTTTGAGATTATTCATTGGCTACCTAAATCTTCACGATCTTATCTTCCATAACTGACTGCATCCATACTTTTACCTTCATTCCATCAACTTTCTAAGTTATCTTATTATTCTAATATTTCAAATGAAATACAGAATCTTCATGTATAAAAATTATACTATTCTATAACTCTAATTTTTGAACCTTTTCTTTCAAATATTTCACTTATTAATTACTATCATTAGTCATTTCTCTAAAATCTTCTAAAAAGTTGAATTTTTCTAAGACATATGTTGATAATATTTCAAAATATTATTCCATTTCTGGAGAAAATTTCTCCAGTTCTATGAGTTGATCATTGTGGTCTCTAAGATCACTATCAACATGGTTTGACCACTTAACCATCTGATTATAAGACATATTTTTTAACTCTGATATTTTCTTTAAAATATTTAGGTATGCCTCAATGTGAATAACTAATTCTTTTAAAACTCTCAATGACTGTTATTTTTTATTAAGGATATTCTAAATCAGTTTAATCCTTGCCTCTCTGTAAGGAAGATGATGAAAAAATCACTTAACCATCTAACCATATATTGATATTTGAAATACAAAAATTGATGACACATCATTCTGAGTTATAGTTTACCCAGGATGACTATAAGTGCCTTTTTTATATTTTAAAACACTAAAACATGTAGGTAATGGCCAAAACCATAGAAAATAGACTAAAATTGACTTAAAATAAAGGTACAACCACTATTGAGTTATTTGTGACATGTATGTTATGAAAACATGGCTATCCAATGTGTGGTGTGATCCAAACTACTCAATAAGTAGTTTTCAGAGATAACAAATTCATTAGAATTGTGTGTTAGGGGTAAAAACTATGAAAATGATCTATGGTGGTTGTAAAATCATACAAAAATGAATATAGATTTATTTTTGAAATATATTAACTAGAAACACATCATTCAGAGTTATAGTTTTCTTAGGATACCTGTAAATAGGTTTTTAAAATTTTAAAACACTAAAATGTGCATATAACAGTCTAACCCATATAAAATGATTTTATATTGATGTGAAAACATGGTAAAATAACTGTTAAATTATTTTTTTATGTGTACACATATAAGAAACATCCATATGACATATGGTATTCTTCTAGTGATTCAAAAAGTACTTTTAAATATACCAAAGTCTTTAAAAGTGTGTGTTAATGGGTTAAAACTATAAAAACAATGTAATATGGCTGTGAAATCATTGAAAAAGACCATAATTATAAAGTTTTATTGATTTATTTTTGAAATTTAAGAATTTATGACATTTTATTTCAAGTTACAGTTTTCCCGAGATGTCTGTAAACACATTTTCAATGTTTTAAAATACTAAAACGTTCGTGTAATAGTCAAAACCATAAAAAATGGCCTCAGATTGATGTGAAATCATGATAAAACAATTTTAAATTATTATTGACATGTATTCTTAGAACAAAAATTCATATTATGTGTATTGTGCTTGAAATGACTTAATAAGCTATTTTTAAAGATACCAAAGTTTATAAAAATGTGCTTAAGTGGGTGAAAACTTTGAAAAAAATGACAGATGGATTTAAAATCATATGAAATTGACCATAGAATGATTTGTGAAATTTTAGAACCAATGAAAAATCATTACAAGTTATGCTTTGTCTTGGATTTCCATAAATGCAATTTTAGTGTTTTAAAGCACTAAAACACTATTAAAAGCTTAGAAAAAATATCATATTGACATGAAATCATGGGGAAACCATTTTTGAATTATTTGTGATGTGTATTTACAAAAAAAAACATCCATTCGAAATTAAGGGTTCTTAGAACAACTCAATAAGCAGTGTTAAAGATACCAATATCTTTGAAAATGTGTGTCAGGGGGTTAAAACTATGAAAAAAATGTTTTATAGCTATGAAATCAGAGGAAAATGATTGTATATTTATTTTTTAAATGTAGGAACTTAAAAAATGTCATTCTGTGTAAAAACTTTTCTAGGTTTCTTGTAAATGTGTTTTTAGTGTTTTAAAACACTAAAATGTGAATGTAATGGTCAAAACCATAGTAAATGACTTAATATTGATGTGAAATCTTGGAAAAAACACCATTGAATTATTTTTGATGTGTATGCACATAAAAAACATCCATATGACATGCAGTGTGCTCATAATGAGTCAAAAATAAGTTTTTAAAGATACCAAAGACTTTAAAAACATCTGTTAGGGGATCAAAACTATGAAAACAATGTCAGATGGATATGAAATCATATGGAAAATACCATATATTTATTTTTGAAATTTAGGAAGTGATTACATGCCATTTTGAGTTACGGTTTTTCTAGGATGCCCATAAATATGTTCATAGTATTTTAAAACACTAAAATATGTTTGTAATGGTCAAAACCATATAAAATGAACTCATATTGAAGATAAATCATGATAAAATCACTTTTAAATTATTTTAAATATTTTCGTGTAGAAAAAATGTCCATACGATATGTGGTGTGACCTAAATGAAAAAATAAGGAATTTTTAAAGATACAAAAGTCTTTAAAAACATGTGTCAGGGGATCAAAACTATGCAAAAATGTTATATAGATGTAAAATCAAAGGAAAACGACCATAGAATGATTTTTGAAAAGTCTGAACTGACAGAACATCATTTTGAGTTATGGTTTTCTCATGATTCCCTTAAAGATGTTTTTGGTGTTTTAAAACACTAAAACGTGAGTGTAATGGTCAAAACCATAGAAAAAACCTCATATTGGTGTGAAATAATGGGAAATCCACTATTGAATTATTTTTTATGTGTACTTGTAGTAAAATTATCCAATTGACGTGTGGTGTTCTCTAAAAAAACTCAATAAGTAGTTTTTTAAGATAGAAAAGATTTCAAAAATTTGTTTTAGGGGTCAAAATGATGAAAAATATGTAGGGTGGTTGTGAAATAATTGAAAAATGACCATACATTTATTTTTGATATGTAGGAATTGATGAAATTTCATTCAGAGTTACAGTTTTCCTGAGATTCTAGTAAATGTGTTTTTAGTTTTTTTAAATTCTAAAATATACATGTATTGGTCAAAACCATAGTAAACAACCGCATATTGATGTAAAATCACGGTATAACCACCATTCAAAATATTTTTGATGTGTACACATAGAAAACACATCCATAAAATGTGTGGTGTGCTCAGAATTACTCAATAAAAAATTTTAAAGATACCAATGTCTTTAAAAACATGTGTCAAGGGGTCAAAACTATGAAAACAATGTCATATGACCATAAAATCATAGTATAATAACTATAGAATGATTTTTGAAATTTATGAATCGACAAAATATCATTATGAGTTATAGTTTTCCCAAGAGTCTCGTAAACACATTTTTCAGGTTTTTAAAACACTAAAACATGTGTGAAATGGTGAAAACTATTGTAAACAACCTCATATTGACATAAAATCTTGGAAAATCCACTATTGAATTCTTTTTGACATGCTTTCATAGAAAACACATCCATCCAACATGAAGCGTGTTCAGAATTACTCAATAATCTATTTTTAAAGATACCGAAGTCTTTAAAAAAACGTGTCTCGGTGTTAAAACTTTGAAAATGACATCATATTATTTTGATATTATAATAAAATGACAATATATTGTTCTTTAAAATGTATGAACCTACAACACATCAATTATAGTTTCAATTTTCTTTGGATTCCTTTAAACATGTTTTGAGGTTTTAAAATACTAAAACATGTGTGTAATAGTCAAAACCATAGAAAAAGACCTTAGATTGAAATAAAATAATGGGAAAGTCACAATTGAATTATTTTTTAAATATAATACATGCTTCCATATGAATGTCTATAATTTTTTTATTAATGAAATTTCAAGAACACCGCATGTCAATTTAAAAATTGACTAGATTATAATATAATTACCCCTTTTCAGTTCCAAGAATTGAATTATATATTAAATAGATTTTTTTTAAAGTTTTCTATATGATATATTATTTTTTTATGTTAAAATTTATTCTATTTTATTAAATAAAATAAAAAAATTATGTGCAATATTTTGAATATAATCTGTGTATATTCTCATTTTAATTTATTTTCTTAAGTGTTTTTAAATTTATTATAGGTGAAAAATTCCAGTAGTAAGTAGGAGGTTGAATATTATAATCCATGACATTATTTAGGAGGTATTCATGAGGGTTATTAGTTTCAATGGTATGTTTAAATGTTATTAATTATTCTACTTTAATTTTGATTTATTATTCTTAATTCCAAATTCTGTCTTCTTTTTTGTTCTAGTTGATGAGATGATGTTGTCGATTCTAGTAGATGAGATGATGTGGAGGTATATGGATACAATAGAGGTCTTGGGATGAACTCATATTGGTCATGATTTATTTTTTGTAGACATATCTTTTATGTCTATATTGATGATTGAGGTATGGGTTGACTGAGGTATGTGTTGAATGAGATTATGGTGACTGAGGTTGTATATATATGACTATGAATGTATGATAGTGTATGTATAATAAGTTATTTTTCATTAATGTTTTAGTTTATTACATGTTAGAGTTTTTATATCTATATTTTTTATTAAATATATTTTTAAGAATTTTCTTTAGTGATGGTTATCATTAACCACTACTAGACCTAACCGCCGCTATATACTATAGCAGTAGTTATGTTCATTTATCAATTTCATTTTTAGTTTATTTTTTTAAAAACCATACCATAACTAAATTAATTGGGAACTACCATTACATTCTCTAAATTCAACACATATAAAAATTTTGGCTAAAAAGAAAGAAGGGTCTCTAAATGACTGATGACCGTGAAATATGCAAAAGTTTTACCAACCACCACTAAAACATATAGTGGTAGTTTAAACCATTATGTATAGAAAAAACAACCACTAATATCTCCATTTTATATTGATATTTATCATAATTAGGGGAGGTAACAACACTATAAAATTATAACTTGTGTAGTTTGGTGTAGTGCATAGGAAAGGAGGTTGGGGTGCGATGCTGGTGACCCATTTCAGCTTGGGGGAAGTAGAATGGTTCTCTATATATAGAGCAGGGCCATCATGGATTGGTGATTTAGTAACATTGGCTATAGGGAGGCATCAGGCAGGCTTTGAGGATGAAAGGTTAGGGTATGGTGTAGTGTGGGGTGACATGCACACCGGGGATGTGGATGTCTCACCGGACCTGGTTTGTAGGTAAAATTATAATTATACATATAATAATAATATAATTATAATGAAAATAGAAAATTTTAATAAAATTTAATAATAAAAATAATAAAATTAAAACTATGTAATGTTTAATACTAATATATACTAAATATAAAATCAATAACCAATATTGTTATATAATTAACTAAGAATTACTAAAATAACCAAAACACAACATAACTAGAAAAATAATATAAAAACACTAAAAGTTGTTAATATAGTCAATTAAAACTTAGTTAAAAATTAATTAAAATGTTATTAGTTTCCATGTGAATGAGAGAACACTTATTTTAATGTTCACAAAAGAGACTTAAATATTCAAACATTTAAAATAAGATATGGTTACCACACTTTGATACAAAATAAATTCCCACAAAGAGATTGGGGGTTTCTTTTCTACAATATCTAGATAGATGAGGTTGGTTGGACTAAAAGATCCAACCAATTCCTCTCAAAACTCACAATGTGTAGTACCTCAGTCTTGATATCTATAACCAGATCTTGGGTTGACACATAATACTCCAACTTCAGTATTCCTTAATCAAACATCTCCTTGATAAAGTGATATTTTTCTTGATGTGATTTGTCTGAAAATGATGTGTGAGATTCTTTATAAGATTAATAGAAATGGATTTATCCCACAATATTTCCATAAGTGATTCTATATCCATGCCAACATCCTCAAGTTATTACTTCATCCATATTGTACGAGTACATGTTTGAGATTCCAAAATGTATTCAGACTCTATGGTGCTCAATTAAATTCATCCATGCTTCTTAATTAGATAAGAAATACTATAAACACCAAGATAAAATGTACTAAAAGATTTTTACTGCTAGTCATCAGCTTATCCTACCTAATCAATATCCATATTCCCAACCAATCACTACTTGGATGATCTGTGGTAAATATCTCAAAGTTTGTTGTATAGTTGACGCATTAAACTATCCTCTTCAATTAATGGAATTAAATTTACCTGAGATAACATTGGTACATGAAATATTAACATATGGGAAATACCATTTCAGATTATGTCGTAGTCACTACTGAAAAAATAGAATATAAATGAAATTTTTTAAAACCACCATGAAATAGTCAGTCATTAAATATTTATTGATGATTTTCATTTTTTCACAACAATTTTTTTCACAGATAAAATTTTTTTTAGTGGAGGTTTTATGTGGTTTGAAATTTATCATCTATTTAAAGGAACACTAAATATATGAATTTACCATATTTTGTGGTGGTTTTTACCCCAATTATTTTATTCATGGTGTTTAAAACCACCATAAAATCAATAACGATGGTTAAATATACCATTAGTTATGCGGTTTCAAAAATAAAGAAATAGATTATTGCTTGATCCAAAAAAAAGTATAAGAAAAATTAATAAAAAAATTAGAAACCAATATAGTATAACAAAAACTATAATTTCCATATTTCAACAAACATTACATTACATATAACACAACAACAATAAATAAAATCATACATTATAAAATATCATATTTCATAAAATGTCAACACAAACATGAGTCCTATGTACTCTATTGACATGCATGCCTCTCACCCTCCATTACTCGATCATGCTGCTAGTCTTCACCTCCTTCCCCACTTCCTACTTCTGATTCTTTCATTTAAATTAGTTAGTTGTGCATCTGTGAGAATATTCAATAAATAATAAATAAAATACAATTAACAAATATATGATTTTTTTCTAAATCCAGTTTAAGTAATAATATAATAATTAGTAATTTGTATCTATGAACATGTCCATAATAATAATAACAAATGATAGTAGTGTTGGATTGTAAGAGTTTACTATGGATACCCGAGGGGGGAGGGTGAATTATAGTTTAAAAATTAAACTAAAAGAAAACACAATTCCTCTTAAGTAAAAATGATTAGACACACACATCATATGATGAATAGAGTGTTGGAATCAGAACCAGAAAGAATATGATTATATCAAAGTACTCTATCGGTCTTAGATTCACACTGATAAACAGTTTGTTAGAAAGATAACTATTGAACTAACTTTCTAACACAAATGAACAAAGAAATGAAAAACTTGTATAAACAAGAAATATGAAATATTATAAAAGTAAGAATGAATTAAAAGATTTATAAAAAAAATTACTCTTTATCCTTAAGAGTTAAGGTAGTTAGAAATCATGACTAAAGATATCTACAGTTTTATACCTAATGTAAGGTTTTTCTTTCCTTACTAAGAAAACCCTTGATATGGAAATCAATATGGCCCTATATTTATATCCTTGTGATACCCCAATATGATGATCAGTCTATGTCTTCCTAAACCCAGAATACCTCGATCCTATGGATCATATTTACCATCTTTCTACCCCCAAAATCCCTCGACCAGTACCATGATCATAAAAATAATATAAAATAAATTTGTTCTAAGGAATATACAATCCTTAAAAGGATTACTTATAAAATTAACTCTATAAAGAATTAAAAAGACTAGTAATGGGGTGTTCACACTGAAAAATATCTAGACGATTTTAGATACAAATTCATCAACTCTAAACTCTTAAAATGACATGTTATTTATAGAAAGTCTCCCAACGATCATATTTCAGAGTTAGTTGCAACAACCTCAGACGAATTTTTCTTTAAGAGATCATAATGATCTAGATCTGGAACTTGACAACTAATCATTTCATGGACTAACATCAATTATTTTAGCACCATTACAATGTTATTTTGATTTCCCTCTGAGAAAAACAAATCAATATACTCCAATTATAAACTTTAGATAATACAATTGACTTTCTTATTATTTTTCAATATGATAAACTGAATAAAGGTTAGTCTAATGGATTAGTACCAATGTTAGTCTGATGGTCCTTACTGATGTCAGTATGATAGACATGACATAAGTCTATACATTGGTTAAAAAAGGTTATTCTGATTTATCAGACACACCTTCAGTATATGGATCAGATTGAATTATATAATTTTATATTCATTTTATATTGAAACTATTTCTATATTAGGTATATAATAATTTTTTCATAAGAAACATAGTAAAACACTTGGAAAATATAGGTTTAAGAAGGTGTTTTTTATTTTCAAAACTAAGGAAAGGAAAAGTAAAATATAATAATTTCAATTCAACTATCTACCTTTTCATGGAAAGACCAAAAAACAATAATTAAAATGAAAAATTAATAACTTTGAATAACTTACAACCCATTGTTCTATTAAGAACTATAAAGATATAATTCATATCTCAACTTCCCCTAAGTTTATAAAATCTTTACAGTCCAATGATAAGCAATAATAATTTGGAAACTTTCATTTTGATATATTTTTTCTGAGTGATTTATCCCCATTTTATAAGTCTCCCCCTTAAACCTAAACTTAGAAACTTCTCTAAAACTTTATTAAAATTCTCCCTTCAGAAAATTATTCCCCTTTATAAATTAATGCCTTTATAGTTATAAAACTCTCCCTTTATACTTATAAATTTCTCCTCCTTTGAGATTTATAAAAAGAATAGGGAAAGAACTGATAGTTTCTTGAAATGATAGTTAATTAATAACATGAAAAAAATATATATGAATTAAACAATTATCCAAAAAATAAAATAAGGAACACATATCCAATAAAAATTGGAAAATATTCTGAAATATAGTATTTAGATGAAAAATTCATTCACATTTAGAATTCATTTAAAATATTTCAAAAAACTTACAATAAGAGTTAAAATGAAATATTTCATTATTTATTCAAAAAATTATTCATTACCATGTTTATATTTTTAACATCATTGTGATCCTTTTGATATTATTAACTGGCTACCTAAAGCTTTACAATCTTATCTTCTATAACTGACTGCATCCATACTTTTACCTTCATTCCTTTAACTTTGTCAGTTATCTTATTATTCTCATCTTTCAAAAGAAATAAAGCATCTTCATGTATAAAAATTATACTATTTTATAACTATAATTTTTAAACCTTTTCTTTCAAATATTTCACTTATTAATTACTATCATTAGTAATTTCTCTAAAATCTTCTACAAACATGAATTTTTCTAAGACATATGTTGATAATTTTTCAAAATATTATTACATTTCTGGAGAAAATTTCTCCAGTTCTATGAGTCGATCATCATGGTCTCTAAGATCACTATCAACATGGTTTTACCACTTAACCATCTGATTATAAGACATATTTTTTAACTCTGGTATTTTCATTAAAATATTTAGTTATTCCTAAATGTGAACAACTGATTCTTTCAAAACTCTCAGTGATTGTGATTTTTTATTAAGGATATTCTAAATCAGTTTACTCCTTGCCTCTCTGTTATGAAGATGGGGAACAAAATCACTTAACCTTTTCAATGTTTGACATATATAATGAAAACCTTTCTAATAAAATGTTCCTATAGATTTTGATAAATATGACAATTTTTAAGGGTATTTTGGATAACTTGGTCTATTATATGATTTTTCATTATTTTTAATTTTGTCTCCGCCTTATTCGAAAAAATTTCTTTCTTTTTATTTTTTATAATATCCACCTCCTTATCTAATTTAAACTTTTCAAAAACTTTAATGTGGGATTACTGATCATCTTCTTGTTCATTTGAAAATGATTTTTTCTCCTCTATATAAGTTTATTTTTCTTCACCTGAATTTCCCAAATCAGTATCTTTATTTGATTGGAAAGGTAAATGAGCGGATTATGATAATGATTCCAATAAAATTTTCTTTTCCTTTGACTATTTTCTAGTGTCTATTTCTTCATCATTAACCTCTTCCTCTTCTTCTTCATGTTTTTTTATTCTTATTATTTTCTCTTTTTTCTTTTAATTCTTCGAGTTCTTTATTTATCTGCCTTGTAGTTCTGAGAACACCCTTATTAATTTTCTTAAAAAACTATAGTTTTTTTCCTAAAAAAGTTCTATACTTTTTTCAGGATTGATTTTGTGAATTGTTCAACGATCTATTTAGCTTTAAACTTATCATCATCTAGAGGGACTATTGAGAGAAAAAGTAATGTTTCAAAAAATTATATTATAAAATAATGATTTGATTTATTAGTATTTTTATGTTTTCTATAATGAAGAACTGGTTGTGCCATAAATAAAGGGGAAAGTAAAAAAAATGGATTTTAGAATCATTTTCTACATATTTAAAAAATATTTCTATTATTATTTCCTTTATTAACCTCTACTTATGTTTATGTTTCTTATCAAATTCATTTATATTATCTTCATTTTGAATATTCAAGGCTATGACCTCTTCCTTATCTAGAAAAAATTATGGATCCCTGGGTTTCTTTTGTTTCTTTTTTTCCATGAATGGTTTGAATTTTATATCAATAATTCTCTTCTATTTTTTGTAATAATTTTTTAGAAGGGATGAATATTATTTTATTTTCCATTCTCAAATTGTTTCTATTTCATAATTAATTTTATTTTACAGTAAATACATCATATACAATCCTTTCAACTCTTTTAAAAAACTTATTCAACTTATAATCGAAATCTAATTTCATCCTTGAAATTATTTCTCCACAGGTCAATGAAATCTTTTTTCCTCATGGGATGAGTTTGATTCTTTATCTTGAAAACTTCCATATGATTTACTAAAAATTTTTTATGAAGTAAGGAAACATAAATACCTTAGACTTTATGGATTCTTTCTTAATAAATTCTATTGTAATGAAAATAAACTTAAAAAGACTGATTTTTCTCAAATTCATCAGATAAGTCAGAACAGAGATGTATGATACTTTTAGAATGTTCCTATCACCATTTCTCAAAATAATATACCCTTTCATCCATAATGTTATGAATACTTAGTCTGGTCAAAGGTTTGATACCTTTATGACTTTCACATAATAAGGAAATAAGGATGCCATAACTTTTGACCTAGAAAAACTTCTAATATTATTAGGTAAATTATGAGAAGGAAGATATGCTTCTCACTCATAAGGTGCTTCTACAAGATCTAATACTTTTTGATAATTAATCTTGTGTTTTTTACTAAAAAGGGTGAAAAAATTTATTTCTAATCATCATCTAAAAGAAACTTTTCATAAGAATAAAATTCTTGAACAATTTCAGGGTAATGAATGTCGAAATCCTTATCCGAGTTTTCTAGGGAAACTTTTTACCATCCTTGAAAACTAATAATATTTTTAAGAATCAAACCATACTTTTTATACTATACTCTCATGATAATTCTTTCTATGAAATCTTCTCTCTTTGAAAAATATTATTCTATGGTTATCTTATTGAGTTTTGGACCAGTGATTCAACAAATTCCAAACAATCAGAGTGATCACTGAAAGGAGTGGTGAGAGTCGATGAAAAAATATTTGAAATTAGATATGGTACATAGGGTGACCCAAAATTATATATGTTGGAGAAACATAAATTCATATTCCAGAAAAATTTTAATGTCTTAGATTGGAACTCTTTTTAATTCGACGATAGGGATTTATTCGAAGAATGTTTTTATATATAACTTCACAGTCTTAAAATTTTTAAGAAATTTTTTTTCTGAGTGAGATTCATTATTATTATATAACATTTAAGTTTGGATAATAATTTAGAAAAAATAAAAGATCATACACAACAATATTGATAAACTAAAGAAATGGATAAGTAGAAAAACAAAAATAATAGAAGAGTACCTTTTGGAGAAAAGTTTCGTCAGTATGAGTAAATTGCTATTATTTATTTTTGTAACAAAAACTGATGGCTATATATATTATAAAAAAATCATCATATGAAAATATTTTAATAATTTTTTACTTCAGAATTTTTTTTTTGAAAAATAAAAATTTATAACATATTTTAGTTTCAGAGTGTTTTATTAAAAATATAACTCAGAATTTTTATTTTTTTAAAAAAAAAATTGATTTTGGAAAAGTTATTATGATAAAACTTTTATAAAACCAAAAATTATTTTAAAAAATAGAAATTTTAAGAAAATTAAATGTTTTAGGAAAACTAAAAGTATTTAGAGATCTAAAAACAGATGTACAATCATTTTTAAAAGGATTTCATTAATGTAAGAATATTGGTAAACAAAAAATAGATATGAATAATCAATTGATATTTTTTATTCCTAGATTCTATTTAATGTTTTATAAGAGTTCTGTAAAAATATTTGCAAGTTGTTATTTCATTATAATTAATTGTAAAATTATATCTCCATATATTGTGTGATCCTGAAGGAAATGATGTCTTATGTCTTTGTGTTTATAACACTAGTGATGTGATGGGTTTCTACTTAGGTTAATAGAACTTGTGTTATCACACAAAATTTTATTTTTATTAAAACTCTTTCCATAATCAATGAGTGTGTTTTGAATCCAAAACACTTGAGAGAAACTACTTCCAATTACTACATATTCAACTTCATTAGTGGAAAGTGATAATGAGTGTTATTTCTTACAAGACCAAGAAACTAATGCTTCTCTTAAAAAGTGACAAGTTCCTGATTTAGTTTTTTTGTCCATTATATATAATCCAAAGTAATCATCATAAAAACTTTTGAGTTTAAAATTATTTCTGAAAGAGTAAAATAAACCTAAATCCATAGTTCCATTAAGGTAATGAAAAATTAATTTAATAACATTATTATGGGAAACTTTTGGATTGAATTGATATCAAGCACATAATCATACTAAAAAAATTAAATTTGAACGACTAACTGTTAGGTAAATTATACTTCCAATCATACATTTAAAAGTTTTCTAATCAACTAGTTTCCAAGATTCATCAAGATCTAAAGTATTTTAGGTTTTTATAAGAGTACTAATACTTTTAGTGTTTCCATACCCAAATTTATTAATAATATTTTTTATATACTTATGTTGAGATATAAAAGTTCCTTCTAGTTTTTGTGAAATTTGAAAACCTAGAAATTATGTTAACTCACCCATCATACTCATTTAAAACTCATATTTCATAAGATTCACAAAATAATCTATTAAATAATTTTCAGTTGAACTAAATATAATTTCATAAAAATAGATTTTTATGATCATAATATTTTTGTTAACTTCTTTTATAAAAAGAGTTGGATCTATAGATCCCTTAACAAAATTGTTTTGTAACAAAAATCCAGTTAACTTATCATACTAAGATCTAGGGGCTTTTTTATCTCTATAAAGTGCTTTGATAAGTTTATAAAGATTTTATAGATGTTTTTTATTTTAAAAAAATAGCTAGCTATTCTATATAAACATCCTACTAAAAATATCCACTAAGAAAATCACACTTCTCATCCATTTGAGAAGGCTTAGAATTTAAGAATTATGCATAAGCTAGAAGTATATCAAAAGCTTCAATTATTGCTACTAGATCATAGGTTTCTTCATAGTATATTCCCTCTTGTTGATTATAACCTTTTTTAAAGATTATTTTTTTATTTATAACTATTATTCCATTTTCATTACATTTGTTTAAAAATAACCATTTAACTCCAATCATATTAGTATCTCTAGTTCATTCAACAAAATTCCAAACTTGTTTCCTTTCAAAATCATTTAATTAATCTTATATTGCCTTTATCCAATCCTCATCACCTAAAGACTCATCAATATTCTTTGGTTAAAATTGAGATAAGAAATATAGATTTTCAATTTTATTTCTTAAAGAACTTCTAGTTTTAACTGGTTGATCTACATCAAAATGATATTATCACTATGATGATTCATAATAAACAAATGATTTATTTGATTTTCAAAAGTTTATTCTTTAATAAAAGGTTAGAAATATTCTTAAAGAAAAACTATAGAAACATATTCTTGGGTTCTTCGAAAATCTAGGAATATTATAACATAAGTTGAAAATTAGTTCTAGAAATAACATATGAGGGTACAGGTTTGGTATTTTGATAACAAAGGGACCAGTTTCATCAAACATAACATGTACTATTTCCTCAACAATACTTTTATTTTTCTGAAATACTATATAAGAATTACTAGTTGTTGAATAACCTATAAATTTTAAAGACCCATAAAATTCAAGGGAAATTTTTTCTTAATTTTATGTGAGATTTTATAAGAACACAGTTTCTGACGGCACCTGATTCTGAGGCCCGGTGTGCCCGGAGTCAATTTCCAAGTCTTTCTTGGGTACATTTAGTGAACGAATGAGCGAGTTTTCCTAACTTTTGAATCGGTGCTCAGAAGTGAAATTTGAGAGCACTGATGAAACCGCAGCGCTGGTAATTTCTTAGGAGCACCTTTTCCAGAGGTGCGTTTTCTCGGGAGGAGTTGTTAATTTTGTGGTTTTAGTAAGGAATAAATAAAATTATGTTACAATTTTATTTATTTTCCTCTAGGTAGTTATAACCTAAGTAAGGGAGTTGGGGGTGGGATCCACATGTTATTAACCATCCATGAGAGGGTAAAGGTGGGGTGGGGCCCACACGAGCCCAACCCCTCATTTTTCTTTAACTCTATAACCCCCCTTTAAAGTGAGACCACTCACCTCCCCCTCTATCTTCTTTAATCATGCCAACTCACTTAATTAATTAAGTGAGCTATGTGTATGATTTTTAAAAGTTGAAATGCTTGGCTTGATGTAGTAAAATAAGATAAGTCTTATTTTATTTAGGAGGGTTGGTTGTTGTGCGAGGAGATTGGGGAGATAGAACTCTTTTCTCTGGGGAAGAACTTCATCCTCCCACGAAGAGATTCAATCCTTCCGCGAAGACCGTTATCTCTTCAACGAAGAATGACTCAATGACTCCGGTATCTCCATTCACTTTCTCCTCTGCTACAAGGGAAGAGACACTGATGTGGGAGTTCTCCAACGACATGTAATAATCCTCTTCTCTCCGTGATAAAGAGAGGATGATGTCTCATCAGACGCTCTCCGTCGACGTCCACAGAACCACGCCCCGTGTCGCCACTTTCCACGATTCTCTTTGAACTTCAACTCGTTATCAAGGTAGGGGTTAATTACTTTTTGTTTGTGAAATTTCTATTGCCATTTTTCGTATTTATTTTTGGGCTACTTGATATCAACTTATCGGGAGGAGGTCGGACTGCCTGAACACGACCAAATCTCCTCCCCCTTTTGTTGTTGTGTTGTTGTGGTTCGAAAGAAGGCGGTACGGTGCAACAGAACCACGCAAAATCATGGAGAAATGCGGAAAAGATGTGTGGCGTCGTCGCGCCGCGCCGTTGAGGACGAACAAACCCGCGGCTGAAGTCGGGCCGCAGCGAAGGGGCGCGGCGACGTCGCGCCGCGCCGGAGAACCACGAAGACTCCGAGGCCAGAGTGGGGCCGCGGAGGAGGGGCACGGTGTCGTCGCGCCATGCCTGTCAGAAAAGGCCGCCGCTCAAAGCCGCGGTGGTGCAAGGCGGGGCGACCAGAACTGTCGGCCGTCGGCACCTCGGATGGCGGGACCGCGGCGGGTTCCGCGGCGGCAACACCGGCCGACCGAACTGGGCCGGCCATTTTAGGGGGAGACCGAGGGCCGTAACCCCTGGCTGGCCAAAGGATCGCCCCCCCCCCCCACGTGGGGGTCGTGGTTACTCAAACAGGGGGCAGCCCCCCCCCCCTTCTGCTCAGCTCGGCGTGGCCGAGCTGGCCACAGGGGCCGCCCGCGCGCGCCATGCCAGGCCGGGCCGCGCCCACCGGGCCGGGATGCGCCCTAATGGGACGGACCCAGACCCGTTTCTGGTCGACCTAGTTCGGGCCGACCCAGGGGGGTCTCGGGTCGGGTCGGTCTAGGCCCCAAACCCCCTAAAAACAGACAGGTAAGTTTGTTTGCCCATATCTTGGGTTACAGACCTCTGATCGACGCACCGTCAGATGATATGCGATCCTTGGATCGAGACGGTCGTTTTGGTATTTTACACTCAAGGTTTTGGAGAAATTTTTGTACGGACGGGTTGGTTCAAACATGAAACCAACTGGGCCCTCAGAGCGGAAACAATTATAAATTGAGCTCCGGACGTCCGATTGACGTGTCGTCGACTTTGTTGGGTTCCTCTTAGTGAGAAGGAAATTTTGGCTTACTTAACTTGAGGTTTGGACATAGTTGGAGTGCAGTCGGGTTGGTTTTGACTTAAAAACCAACCAGGCCCCTTGAACGAAAAGGCCAATAACTCGTAGACCGGGCGTCCGATTGACGCGCCGTCTGCCACGTTGAGTTCCTCTTGTCAAGACGGAACTTTGAGATACATCAAATCCAGACTATGTGTCAGTTGATGTATCGACCCCCCTTGGATCATGGAGCGGACCCTCCCGGAATCGAGCATGCTCTGTGCGGGAACCCTAGAGCTGGCTGCGACGATGAAGACCGTACTGAAATCCTCTGTGGGTTCGACGATGATGAAGACTACACCGAAATCCTATGTGGGTTTGGCAGTGATAAAGACTGTACTGAAATACTCCATGGGTTCGACGTCGATGACTACTGTTCTTGTATCCTACATGGGTCTGGCAGTGTTTGACTCTGTTCTTACTATCCTATGTGGGTATGGTAGAGTAGCTGGTATGTATCCTATGTGGGTCCGACAGGTTAGATGGTTTAGTATCCTACGTCGGTCACAGCATAGATGAATCAGTGGCTATATCTGATCATCTCTATCACCTTACGAAGAAGTATACCCATGTGAGCTGAGTCTTGATTTCAATCAATATCTTCGATATGATTGACTTTCTTTCTTATGTGGATTGAGTTGTGTTATCTTGTGTGGATTGAGTTGTACTCCTATGTGGACGTGATCGAACTTGGGCATGGTTGCTGGAGCCGAACGGGAATTGATGACTTAGGTATATGTATGGGAATATACCTAAGTAGTGTTGGATATTACATTGTGATTGTATCTTTCCTTTGTGGATTATCCTTTGTGGATTTTGGGAGACCTTTGGGGGTCTCAGGGTCCCTACTGAGTAGCGTATACTCATCCTTGCACGGGATATGCCCGTACTACGTTGTGTTGGTTGCAGATGACGGACATCGCTGATCGTGGTTGAGGCATGTGGAGCAAGTCGGTACCTGGAGGTGGACCACTGGGCAGGATGTACTCGGAGCGGACGGCTGGACCGAAGAGCTGAGGAGGCTATCTGTACCCACCCTTCAGGTGGGACTCCCAGTGGATGGCTCGACATTGCTGCTTTACTTTCACTTGTTGTACTTTCTTTCCAGTTGTACTTTACATTCAGTTTGGGTTTGTATTCTGGCCCTCTTACTTTTCCGCACTACTTTTGTACCCAGATTTACTTAGTATTTATTTCTGCTTGTTTACTCTGTGATGTTTGTTTACTTTATAAAGGAAATTCCTTCCCCTTTTGTTGAGATTTACGCCTTTGTGCTAGTCGCCATTCCCTGGCCTATGGGAGGCGGGCTTGGGGTAGTCAAGGCATGGGTCCCGAGGACGGGTCGTGACAAATTGGTATATGAGGAGTTCGGTTCTACTGCAGAACTCAGGACTCTGATCTTTCTTCTTTGTGAAACAATAGTGTTAAGGGTATTGAGTGTGGTTATCAGTCCAGGGAGTCCATTGTTGGTGCGGCGGCCGACGTATCCGTACAACAGGACCCTGACTTCTGATTTCTAACTCAATGCATGAAAACATTGATTGAATGTGTGTTTCAAAAGTTTTCTTTGTGATTACTTTGTGTCATCTCACCAGGTATATTGTTTGACTCTGTCACACCTGTTTCTTTTCAGGATGGCCCCACGATGGCAGCCATCTAGGGTTCCGAGTTTTGTGCAAGCCGATAGCTCACCGAGCGATGGGGCCTCGATGCAGGGCCCTTTTTCAGAGGAGGCACCGGCGGTACAACTACCCGCCGAGCCACCGATGCCACCAGCCCTAGCCATTGAGAGTGCACGTCGCCTTGGTGCAATTCATGAGTTTCAGCTTCAGAGACCACATAGGTTCTGCGGGGAGATAGACCCTCAGGCAGCCGAGGATTGGCTGGAAGCGTTTGTTTGAGTTTTCAGGTTATTGGGGACACCCGCTGACCTCATGGTGATCCTCGTAGCAAGCCTCCTACACGCGGATACAAGAAGATGGTGGAGCTTGATGATCTAAGTGCACGACGAGGCATCAATCCTCTGGACGGACTTTGAGAGCCTCTTTCGCTCGGAGTTCGTCCCAGCCACCCTCCGTGCGGTGCGCATCCAGGAGCTTCTACAGCTGCAGCAGGGCAGCATGACGATCGCCCAGTACTCGGTGAGATTTACCGATCTCTCACACTATTCGACGGACATGGTACATGACCCATTCTTACGGGCCTGGACCTTCGTGCAGGGACTGAGGCATGAGAACAGGGCATCAAATATCTCCCTCAGCATTTCAACATAGACAGGAGTACTGGAGAGAGCTCTTCTCATAGAGAGCCTTCTTACTGAGCCTACGCCAGCAGCGAGACCTACCACAGGGCGACATGTAGTAGAGTCATCTACAGTTTGAGTTTGATGGATGTCACAAGGGTCTAGGCAGACCAGACCATCAGGCAGACGACCTCAGGACACTCACTCAGAGGTGCGGGGCACACGGCGCAGAGCCAGCCTTCCGAGGAGCAGACAGTGCTACGCATGCGGCGGGCAGGGCCACTTGGTTCGTGACTGCCCGACCTACCGTGCAGAGGTGCAGCAGACAGTTGAGGGGCCACCCAGGCAGAGGCAGAGGGTCGACCGTGGCGATCCACCGAGGGCAGGCGGACAAGGTAGGGGAGCTGGCCGAGCATCATGTGGTGGGAGACGCTTTGAGGATTTACCACCACCACCACCGGGAGGTCCACCCTGACCACAGGGAGCTGGAGGGCAGAGACAGGCTCAGCTTCAGGCAGGAGAGGCCTACAACCACGTTGTGCCAGAGATGATTTGAGGTACTATCTGTGTCTTCTCCAACCCTGCTATAGTTATTATAGACACGGGGGCGAGTCATTCTCTTATTTCCGCTGCCCTTGTTCGGAGCGCGGAGATTCTGACAGAGCTGTTGGCTCGATCCTTACGGCTAGAGACTCCTACGGGAGAAGACATGACGATTAAGCACTGGTTCCGGTAGTGTGAGCTTACTATAGGAGGTGAGAGCTTCGGCTGGGATCTTCTTGTAGCAGCGTCGAGGCCTTACAATGTCATCTTGGGCATGAATTGGTTATCTAAAATCCATGCTCAGATCGACTGTATTTGGATCAAGGTGTGGTGTGTACGCACCGACGGGAGCAGGTTCACCTTCACCGGCGAGAAGGGAGCCTTTGCAGCACAACATAGATTCACGCAGAGGAGAGGACAGCCCATCACTCATCAGTTGGCTAGCCTCATCCTAGGAGCAGTTGACGTGCAGAGTCCTTGTTTTCTTATAGTGGTGGATCTGTATGCGGATGTTTTCCCTGACGACGTTCCATGACTACCTCCTCACATAGAGGTTGACTTTTATATTGAACTGTACCTCAGGATAGCCCCGATATCCAGTCCAGCATATCAGATGGCCCCCGCTGAGCTTCGAGAGCTATGGGTACAGTTGGAGGACTTTTAGGGCAAGGGATTTATCCGACCCAGTGTTTCACCCTGGGCTTCCCCGATATTGTTTTCCAAGAAGGTGGAAAAGAGCTTGAGACTTTGTGTTGACTATCGTCGCCTGAACTAAGTGACTGTGAGGAATAGTTATCCACTACCGAGGATTGACGACCTCTTAGATCAGCTCAAGGGAGCATCGTGGTTCTTGAAGATAGACCACAGGTCAGGCTATCATCAGCTCAGAGTTCGAGACGGAGACGTGCAGAAGATGGCCTTCAGACGTCGGTATGGCCACTATGAGTTCTTGGTTATTCTTTTCGGCATAACCAATGCTCTAGAAATGATCATGGGTCTCATGAACATGATCTTTTAGCCATACCTCGATCGATTTGTCGTAGTCTTCATTGATGAAATTTTGATATACTTGACCAATGAGAAGGAGCACGCCTACCACTTGCGGGTTGTACTAAACACAATCTAAGAGCACCAACTTTATGGTAAGCTCTCGAAGTTTCAGTTCTGGTTACATGAGGTCCAATTCTTGGGACACGTCATCTCTGAGGCAGGAGTTGCGGTGGATCCTACGAAGATCGAGGCTGTGCTAGCTTTGAAGCCACCCAGGAGCGTAACGGAGTTGTAGAGTTTTTGGGGATAGCTGGGTACTACCGGAGGTTTGTGCGAGACTTCTCCAGAGTTGTGGCACCACTCTCAGCTTTGAAGAAGAAGGGAAAACCCTTCGTGTGGTCACACAGATGTCAGCAGAGCTTCCAGGAGTTGAGACAGAGATTGACCAGCACACCTATTTTGAGGCTGTCAGAGGAGGGAGTAGAGTACGTAGTCTACTGCGATACATCAGGGACCGGACTCAGATGTGTCCTAATGCAGGAGCGGATAGTGATCGCCTATGGATCACGTCAGTTGTGGAAGCATGAGTAGAAATATGCTACCCATGACCTGGAGTTAGCAGTAGTGGTCTTAGCTCTGAAGATGTGGCGACACTACCAGATGTGCGAGCGCTTTACAGTCTACTATGACCACCAGAGTCTCAGGTACATCTTCTCGCAGAAGGATCTGAATCTAAGACAGTGGAGATAGCTCGAGTTCCTCAAGTATTATGACTTTGAGATAGTATATACTCTTGGAAAGGGGAACGTAGTAGCCGATTCCCTCAGCAGGAGGACGGGAATTTAGCTACTTAGTGAGGCGACAAAGCAGCTATCCGCTTTTCAGATATCCTTCATGGTTAGAGATGGAGCAGCCTTTCTTCAGTCACTCACAGTCACACCTCCGCTACTGTATCGGGTCAGAGAGGTACAGCGTGGGGATGCTGACTGTGAGACGCGGCGTGTGCAGATATCCTCAGGGCAGGCACCTTATGGATTCTATGTAGGAGGAGAGAACTTCTTCCTCTTCAGAGGAAGTACCATGGTACCAGATGCTTTATAGGAGGAGGTGTTGAGGGTGTTTCACACTTCCCCTTTAGCGGTACATCCAGGAGTGGCGAAGATGTACCAGGATCTCAGATGACAGCACTGGTGACCGGGTATAAAGAAGTCTATGGCAGAGTTCGTTTCTCGATGCCTCACCTGCCAGTGGGTGAAGGCAGAGCACCAAGTACCATCAGGCTTGGTACAACCTTTGGAGGTCCCAGAGTGGAAGTGGGAAGGGATATCTATGGACTCTGTGACGGGACTTCCACATACTTCCAGAGTTCACGACTCTATTTGGGTGATTGTCGACTGACTCACCAAGTCGACTCAATTATTACCCATAAAAGAGCAGGGCTCAGTGGAGAGATTGGGACACCTCTACGTTCAGGAGATCGTACGGCTTCATGGCATGCCATCATCTATTGTCTCCGATCAAGATGCTCGCTTTAATTACCGACTTTGGAAGGGGTTGCAGGAGGAATTCGAGACACAGATACGTCTGACCACCGCCTTTAACCCTCAGATGGATGATCAGATGGAGAGGACCATTCAGACCCTCGAGGACATGTTCCGTGCATGTGTCCTCGACTTTGGTCGCAGTTGGGAGGACCACCTACCCTTGGTGGAGTTCGCGTACAACAATAGATATCACTCCACCATCAGGATGGAACCATACGAGGCATTGTACGACCGACCTTGTAAATCACCTCTGTGCTGGAAAGACCCTAGGGAGTCAACACTTGTGGGACCGCAGATGGTCTAGGCCACGACAGAAAAGGTCCAGGTCATCCAGGAGTGGATGAGGACAGCTCAGAGCCGGCATAAGTCTTATGTTGACAGGAGGCAGAGGTCACTAGAGTTCGAGGATGGCGACCATGTCTTCTTGTAGGTCTCACCCCGACATGGATTACGGAGATTTGGTCAGGGCAACAAGTTATCTCCGTGCTTCATCGGACTGTTCCAGGTTCTCAACAGGATAGGTGAGGTGGCTTATCGCATGGATCTACCACCTCAGTTGCACCGGGTTCACGACATCTTCCACGTATCTCAGCTGAGGAGATACGTGCATGACCAGATGCATATCATCAACCATGGGGAGCTGGACATTGATGATGGGGGACTTTTGCAGAGGTCCCGGTGGAGATTGAGGATCGACAGGAGCGGGACCTAAGTGGATGGTTGATACCTCTAGTACGCATCAGATGGCAGCACGAGAACCTCTAGGAGAGGACTTGGGAGTGGGAGGCTCAGATGCGTGCTCAGTACCCACATTTGTTCCCTTAGTTTATGATGTATCTTTATGGGGATGTAAAGCCCTGAGGTGGGAGTAATGTAAAGACCCATAAAATTCAAGGAAATTTTTTCTTAATTTTCTTTGGGATTTTACAAGAACACAGTTTTTGACGGAACCTAATTTCGAGGCCCGGTGTGCCCAGAATCAATTTCTAAAGTTTAGCTCGGGTACGTTCAATGAACGAACGAGCGAGTTTTCCTAACTTTTTAATAGGTGCTCGAAATTGAAATCTGAGAGCACCGATGAAACCACATCGCCGGTAATTGCATAGGAGCACCTTTTCCGGAGGTGCATTTATAACACCCCGAGCCCGCTCTTCCGGACTCGGTTCTTGAAGAATGCTGTGTAATTTTTTTATAATGTGAATAAACAATTACACAATACTTCAATGAAACGAGGATCTTTTACCTGTCTAGGTTCGGGAAGATTAGACATAACCTTACATTATCACAGTTGAACAAAAATAATAAATTTTTCCACTATGCTTTCGATGCGTGCTAACTCCATAAGCGACGACATCTACGATAATCTCCTAAGATACCTGTGAAAACATTTCAAAACTTGGGGTGATAACAAAATATGCTCGGTAAGAGGTTTTGAAAACCTTTGATAAATCGCTTTCAGAAAAATATCTTTTCAATAATACATTTTAAAAATTTCAATTGTAAATTCATTTGTAAAACAATATTTATAAAATAATATAACCCTTTTGAAAAATAATTATACTTTGAAAACACTTTTAAACTATTACAGTGATTTTCTTTGGAAAATATTAAGCAAACTTCATGAAAAAAACATCATTTTGAAGAAACTTAATTCGTTGAAGGCTGTATTGGGCCTACCCACTTAGCGAAGAATGGGTTCACTCCCCAATGACTTTCTATTTTTACAACGAACAAGCGCCTGTATCTTTCGAAAATGTTTTAAGTTTTCTTTACATATATATATATATATAGTATTTATCACTGTAGTTTTTACTTTTAAACATGTCAGTGCATTTAAATAATCATTTCCATTAATATCTATATATAAGGGTATATATATATATGTGTGAATTTTTATTGAAAAACACTTGTGAGTATTGATTCCAAAAACTCACGTCACATGGCATGTATGCGAACACCAACATACCTGATATTCCATTGATAAATAATAAAATAAATATCAATGATTTTTTTCTCATAACTAAATGAATTAAACCATTTTTAATTCAAAATCATAAAATAATAATGAGCATGCACTGAAGATTATAAATAATATATATATATATATAGATTTTTTTAAAATCAACATTTCATTCATGAGTAAAATTACAATATAAACATGTACAAGACAACTTAAAATTATAACATGTCTATAAACATTTCATCCAATTCCATTAAAATTTCATTTCTTTGTAAAGTTTATCCAACGTTCATGAATATGTGTATATACCTATATATGCATATGCATGTATGAAGATTCATAAACAATTATCGATATATGGCCATAACCTTGATTTTTATATGACTTGTATGTGACATAATAAAATTATGATATTCTTAATTTATTAATTTATATGTGAATTATTACTTGACTATTAATTTATTTAAAAAAATTATATATTTTTACATCATGAAGCTATATATATATATTATTCACTTGATCTTATATGCGATGTACCTTCTAAAATAAATGTTAATTATACAAAAAGAATCATAAATTTAAAATAATTAAATTGTTCTAAAAATTTTAGAACGGTTTACTAAAGCTTATCAAAATATATCCATAACTGCAAACATATTGATTTTGGTTTAAGAGAACCATTTACGAAACTTGTGTAGCAATAATTTTCTAATACCTAAAGCCACAAAATATAAACCATATTATTTAACCTAAGAAAATATTCCTTGAAATAAAATAAAAAGAATAATAATAATCTATTTCTATGAGGATTTAAAAGTGTAGAAAAATCCACCTTACACACAAACCAAAAAATTAAAATCATGATAAACAAATAGTCCCTTAACCCAAAAACAAGAAATCATAAAAACTGTAATATTTTCTCATAAGAAAATTTAGAGTAAAATAAATATTCTCTTACTATATTCTACCAAAATTTTGAAAGTTAAAAACATGGTGATTTTGAAAAAAAACCCATAGATGAAATAAATTTCAATTTCACAATTATAATTTTTGAAGAAAATAAATTGACAGAATAAATATAAAGATCCATTACCTCTAATTGAACTAAAAAGGTTAATTGACCCAAGCAGTGCGATACACGAGAAAGGACTACCCATGTAGGGTATGCATACTCCCAGTATCCTCTTCTAGGAATTCAGAAAAGGTGTTGTTTAAATAGACTCTCTTACAAATAATAAAATATAATTTATATCAAGATGTTTATAAAATATATTTTATAACAAGTTGTCTATTCAGATACCCATTTATTTAAATGATTAAATGCAATATTGGTGATTAAATAGACCCTTAGATACCCAGATGCATAAATAATTATTTCGAATCGGACCCAAACAAAATTTAGGGAACCAAAGGAAATCTAAAAGGATTACACAACGTTGAAAATATGGTTCGATGTAAACCCATATGCATATTTTATTTGATAACAGTATCATTTCTTTTGGGTCTATAACGTGGAAGATTGTAGGGAATTCAAAAATTATATTTCTAATCCCATCGTGGCAGCGTGACAAGAAAATAGCTGCAAATCCAAATAGATGGGGACAAAAGTGGGATCAAATCAAATTAAGAAGAACTCGATTTACCATAACCAGAAAATACCCCAAGGAGAAAATATGTGACCAGATATTTATAAAAAAAATCTGGAATAAGATCCGGATAACAAAGAGGAATCCTATTTACTCTACTGGAAATCGACCTCGACAGCGATTTAAGCTAATAGGATTCGAAGATGTAAACTAAAACATCGGTCTGAAGCACGTCATTCGGATTTCGACCTTGACACCTCACGGGCATGGTCGGCTTCAACTTCACCGAAGCCTTTGGATCGAAGCTGAATGATGCTCACTTTGCCACTCACCGAAGAAGATCCACTCTCTCATCTTGATTCCTCTTCTTCACGATGAACCCGCCCAAGAGCCGACTTCCAGATTCCCACAAAAATGGAATTTTGATGCCCACGGTTTACCCTAAAGTGAAAATCGGGATTCATTCCCCTGTGCTGTACACGGACCCCCCTAATACCCGATTAAACTGTTATTTTTTTATTTGTTATATATATATATTTATATCAAACTAAAAATAATATTCTACATTAATTTTATAATTTCGTTCTTTTGGTTTAAATTTTAAACTTAAATTTCAAAAGTTTTTTTATATGAATTACTATATTTTTAAAACAATGTAAAATTATATTTTGAATTACAACATAATATTAATATATCAAATTAACATTATATATATATTAGTTATTAAAATTTATTAAATACAAAAGGTTTGTTTATTTTATTTAAATTAAAAGTTAAATAGTAATATTCAAATCAACAATGTCTTTTTATTTTTTTAATAGTTGTAATGTGTCATTTTTTTAAATATAACAATTTCTAAAAGATAGTTTTTTTATAACGGTCAGATAAAACTCTATAAATACCAATGTTTTACGGGACGTTCAAACACTGAAAAGAAAAATATCATGACGCTCACGCCACTTCTTTCAGAGATGGTTTTATATGTTCCTCTTATTTTTAGTTTCATTTCTATTATCCTTGCCATAATGTTTGTGCTTCTATCAGATCCAAGAGATGATAACTACTCGATCGACATCGTTGTGTTTCTCGGTGGTCTTCCAATTATTTTATTATCGATAGAAATAGGTTTAATGGGTTAGTTCTTGTGTGTAAAGGATGTTTTTTTCGTTTTTGTATGAATAAAGTGCTCACAACTTATATATTTGCATTCGGATATTTATTTTATTGCATCTTGGAAACATTGGCAAAAAATCATGTGTCATTTTTTTAAATATAACAATTTCTAACGGATTGTTTTTTTTATAAAGGTTGGATACAACTCTATAAATACCAATGTTTTACGGGTCGTTTAGACCCTGAAAAGAAAAATATTGCGACGCTCATGCCACTTCATTTGGAGATGGTTTTATATGTTCTTATTATTTTTAGTTTCATATCTATTATCCTTTCCATAACGTTTGTGCTTCTATAAGATCCAATAGATGATAACTACTCGATCAACATCGTTGTGTTTCTCGGTGGTCTCCCAATTATTTTATTATCGATAGCAATAGGTTTAATGGGTTACTTCTTGTGTGTAAAGGATGTTTTTTTTCTGGTTTTTGTATGAATAAAGTGCTCGCTACTTATATATTTGCATTCAAATATTTATTTTATTGCATCTTGGAAACATTGGAAAAACATAAAACTTAATTTTAAAACCTAGGGTGTTACATTCTACCCCCTTAAATAGAATTTCTCCCTCTAAATTCATTTACACTCATCACTCTTAATTCACATCCATTCTGAGTCTCACATGATGTCCCCAAGGTCTGTATAGTTGTCTTCCACGGTTGCCATGTCTTCCTAAGAAATTAAAGTTCAATGTGGCTTCAAAATCTTCCACTTCCTTCGCCCAAATAAAACTAGTGCAAGAGGGGTTGTATGGATGTAGGCACTGGAAGATAGTCCTCAAGTAATGATAATCAATATAGTATCCGAGAAGTTCGTCTTGAATTTGGTTCCTATAAGAAAGTCTCAATGCTTCGTCTTCGAATGTTTAAAATTCATCATAAATTATTCTTGTGAAGCAAAAGCTTAAAATTTGACACATAAATGTTGCGTGAAGATTTCCTTCTTCAACTAGTCTATAAAAGGTTGAGATTGATTCTGGTTGCTCAAACATTGTAAATCACCTAAAAAGTCCTTCATAATATGCCCCTTGGCGTTGATAGAAGTGACGTTGGATCTGTCTGATATCTTCGAAGACGAAACCAGAACCACGATGAAAGTGAAGTATATCAGGTGTGCCAGATATATTATAGATTCATTTACAGGAAAGCCCCATGGATTCATAGGGCTCAAATTATTCATTTCATGATTTTTCTATGATCATAGCAAGTAATTCATCCAGAAGGCCTAAGAGGCTTGTTTGAGTTCTCCTTCCTTCCATCTGAAAATTACAAAGAGGAATGTTGACTGAGAACGGATAGTCAATTTATCGAAGGGTTCTAAATTTCCAGAGTTATCTAGACCATGCCTCTGATACCAAATGTAGAGACCCAAATCTTGACGTACATGGACATTACATTACTTTTGTGGAATACTTAATATATAACAAAAACAGACACACAAGGATCGTAATAGTTTAGTGTCTTTGGAAACTTGGAACATAATCTTCTAATCGTGTTGAAATATCTTCAATAACTCCCATAAAGATCTTCCCCTTTTCATTTCCTTACCTAAAACCTTTCTTTATTTCATTGGGAAAATAAAACATAAAAAAGGGTGAGCTCAAATTCTCAGTAAGGGAAAACATAGAATACATAAAACAATCCATAAACATTTGGAAGCAAAAACATGAACATGAAATTTAAACATCAAAATCTCGAGCAAAGACATAAATCATGGAAGTACGTAAGGCATATATCATAATGGAACATCAACCATGATAAAATATAATAGGAATAAAACATGTAATTGTGGACACCATTCCGCACATGTTATGATTTCCATAGTAGCCAAGGCATTGCTGCCAAGACCATCTTAGTGGACAAAGTCCGTTTCTGAATCGAGTTCACTCCTCGTTCTAGTCCTATAACACTGAACCAGATTAACTTACCATTCCATCCATTTTTATCTCATGAGATATAAATCTTTACCCAATGCATTGGATGGAGATATAGGTCCCACCCATCTCATAATGAAATCATTCTTACTTGTGCCACAAAATAAACATACATCATTCATAATAACCCAATAAATAAAATGAGTTTCATAAACACCATCCCATCATCACATAATCCATATAAAATAAATGGATATCATTTCATAATAAGAAAAGTGAAACCATGTAAATCATAGAGACGTGATACTTGAATCATACACATAAGAAATAATGTCATCTTAGATGAATAATGGTTTTGATAAAACACTTGAAATTAATTCATGAGGAAAATATCCTTTCTTCTTCAAAATCATTCTCTTTTCACAAAATGTCATGCAATTTTAAAAGAAAATGATTTTGTTGAAAGTATTCATGAAATATTTTGGAGTAATCATAATGAAAATAAGGCTTTATAAAACCGTAAAAATCCGTTTGTGCTGTATAAGTTAAAAAAAATTCTTCTCGTACTTTCCCCGGAAATTCAAAAAGTACCTCATAAAAGAAAGATTCCATACTTACCATGTAGTAAATTTCAAAAATGGGTAAAAAGTACATTAAACATATATTAAACCATTTTTAGGAAACATGGACATGGATGAGAAAAATAATCCCAGTAAATACTTATGAATGAGCAATCTCGGATAAAAATTAGATTTGAAAAATTATCCTTTACCTTAGGTCTAATATGATTCGTATGTATCCGAACCTCCTGTATAATAATTTAAATAATGTCATTGAATTATTACAGAATCATATTCATTGTTATGATGTCATATATGGTTCACTTATGACTTTATATTACCCGTTCTTTTGTAAATTCCATGTTAAAGAGCGTTTTGGGTAAAATCGTTTCATTTATCGCCCGTGTTTTGACTTGTAATTATTCATATGATTACTTAGATTGTGATTACATAATTACAAAATATAAAACATGATTTATATATAATGCATATTCATAATATACATATATATAATAGATCGATAAATGGAAGGAAATACATCGTTCATGGAGACGGTAGGCCGTACGTACGTATGAACATTGTTTTCGTTTCCTCATTGAATTGAATGGAATTAATTGGATGACATACATATATATATATATATAAATCCAGTAGAATTATTATTGAATATATTTCATTATTATTCATTATATAAACTTTATGATCATTCATGTATGGTTAACATGGAGAATTAATCTCATCGCGTCGTGGAGACGGTAGTCCGTACATATGCATGAGCGATGATATCGTTCCCATAATTATTGAATAGAATTGGAGTGGATGGTATAATATATCAGAATCAGTATGATGTTATAATAACAATATATAGTTATTATTTACACCATTATACCCATCCATGTAAGGTGTTGGTGGAAAAACAGATTTCACCACGGCGTGGAGACGGTATTCCGTACGTATGCACGCGTTGTGATTTTGTTTTCTGTAGGATGGATAGATAGTGAAATAGGGTTGTTTCATACTTATAATAACATATAGGTATATTAGTTATACTGATGTTATTACTTCATAATGAAACAACTAAAGAAGAAGAAGTTGAAGAAGAAATAAAGTTGAAAGAATCGGTAACGGACATTACCTCTTCTTTGAAGCGCCTCCTTGAGACCTTGTCTTAGGGCACTAAAATTGGTATTTGAAGATAAAAAGAACCTCTAAGATGTTTCTATGGATGTGGAGAAGAGAATTTTTCAGGGATTGGCCGAGATTGAAGGCTCAAATTGGTGTGAGGAAGAGAGGGAGGAGGTTCCCTTTTATAAGGGCGGAGAGGGGAACCTTTGGAAAAACTAAAAATATTATTTTATTATAAAGTCATATTCGTTTTTTAATAGCTTAAAATTGATTTATTTCTAAGCTAATATGGGGATGGGTCTAAATCCTCTCAACCAATAGAATTTATACAAGTTTAGGTTTCTATTTTGACCTTATCATTTAGATTTAACCTTAAGTTAAATAATTTTACTTTTACCGTGTCTTATTGTTTTCTTACACTATAAGGTTAATAAACATACTATAAAAAGACAAATGAACCCCCAAGTGGTTCATTATAAATATATATATCCTTATCTAAGTCATTTGTCCGAACCTTAGATTTTTAGGAATAAAATAACAATTAATAATATAATATTTGTTTTAAAAACTATTTTATGTCAATTTTGACACTATTTGGCAATTGATTTTTGTGAAAATCATAACATCATGATTAGTTCGAAAAAAGTTACATAAATAAATAATAACATGTCATATAAAATTAGTGGAATTCATAAAAAGACTCAAATTACATTTATTTGGGTATTTATAACATCAATTATTTCAATATTTTATTAATAAGATAATTATTGCATCATCATTGTGTCCTAAATAAATTAAATTATTTAATGTCTAAAAATATAAATAAATTACCATTATGTATGAAATATTTTTATCTTTATAATTAATATTTATAGTTGAATTTATCTTATGTATAACCATATATTAAAAATGATTTACTTATTAAACTTTGATTTTAACTATTTTAACCCTTCTTTAAATTAATTAATATTAAATGTCCTAATCTAATACAAGTGGGCCTAAATGGTCATATTTTATTCCTAAGGTTGTTTTTGGTCGAATTACACTTATCCAATAGAATTAGGACATGTGTTAGTGTAATAATAATATCATTTTTACCCTTAATTATCATATTTACTTTTAACCGTGGTAAATAAAAGTAAAAAGTAACTATTCACCAAAAAATATTTTCATCTCATTGAAACACATTTTAGTCCTTGATATTAACCGTGTCTCTCAGAGTTTTGAAATTTCACCCACAGAAGCGGTAAAATTATGTTTTATGAAAAATTCAGTTTTTTAACTACCACTTAGTGGTTTCACTATTCATCAAAAAATGAAAGTTTCCAGAAATATACCAAAAATTAGGCCTAAGATATATTTGATATTATGAATTCAAAAGTGATTTCTATTTACCAAATTCAAAACATATCAGTTTCATTAATTTAAAAATTAATTCCTATCATCAAAACAAATAGCGTGTTTTTAAGAGATAATAACTATCAAAAGATTGGCATATATTTATGTCTGGTTTAAATGTGAAATTACATCCAATGACCAAAATTGTATTAAATGGTAAAAATATATTCTAAATATACTTTAAAACCACTCAAATTAATAATTTATCACAATTAAATATTTCAATTAAAAAAGTTACTTTTAATTAAAATTTAGTAATTTTCACTATTCATCAAAATATGAAAGTTATCCAAAAAGTACCAAAATTTCACCCTAAGCTAATTTCGATTTTATGAAACCAAAAATGAAGTCCATTTTGAAAGATAAAATTTATAAAATTTCAAAAAGTTGGTATTACTATTCATAACGGCTAGTTCATAATAATATTATAATAATATCTCATTTAGTGAAACTATGTATTGCGTACTACACACGCTATCAAGGAAGGTCTTTATTGCGTGTAATGCAAGCCAAGTCAGGGCTACGTGTAGTGAACGCTCTGTTCGGTGTTCCGTATAACATATTCAAAACTTATTTCATTTATACTTTAAACAAAATCTATACATAACGTTGAGTAGAATAGTTTCTACAAAACGAACTTGAAATTGTGGGTAACGTAAGCCAAGAATAGTGTTGTGTATACTGCAAGCAAATACGGTGTTGCGTATATCACAAGAAAATTTTGGTGTAGCGTACAACACAAGGCATTAAAAAGAATATTTTTTTTTCATAAAATCTCGGGGTGTTACAGTGTTTTCTCGGGAGGAGTTGTTTATTTTGTGGTCTTAGTGAGGAATAAATAAAATTATATTAAAATTATATTTATTTTCCTCTAGGTAGTTATAACCTAAGTAAGGGAGTTGGGGGTGGGACCCACATGTTGTTAACCAACCATGAGAGGATAAAGGTGGGGTGGGGCCCACACGAGCCCAACCCCTCATTTTCCTTAACTCCATAACCCCCCTTTAATGTGAGACCACTCACCTCCCCCTCTCTCTTCTTTAATCATTCCAACTCACTTAATTAATTAAATGAGTTATGTGTTTGATTTTTAAAAATTGAAATGCTTGGCTTGATGTAATAAAATAAGATAAGTCTTATTTTATTTAGGAGGGTTGGTTGTTGTGTGAGGAGATTGGGGAGATAGAACTCTTTTCTCTGGGGAAGAACTTCATCCTCCCGCGAAGACCTTCAATCCTTCCGCGAAGAACATCATATCTTCAACGAAGAACGACTCAACGACTCCGGTATCTCCATTCCCTTTCTCTTCCGCAACAAGGGATGAGACACTGATGTGGGAGTTCTCCAATGACATGTAATCATACTCTTCTCTCCGTGATAAAGAGAGGATGACGTCTCCTCAGACGCTCTCCGTCGAAGTCTATAGAACCATGCCCCGCGACGCCGCTTTCCGCGATGCTCTTCGAACTTCAACTCGTTATCAAGGTAGGGGTTAATTACTTTTTGTTCATGAAATATCCTTTTCCGTTATTCATCTTTATTTTTGGGCCGCTTGATATCAACTTATCGGGAGGAGGTCGGACCGCACGAACACAACCGACTCTCCCCCCCTTTTGTTGTTGTGTTGTCGCGGTTCGAAAGAAGGCGGCGCGGTGCAACGACACCGCACAGAATCATGGAGAAATGCGGCAAAGATGCGTGGCGCCGTTGCGCCGTGCCAGAGAACCACAAAGACACTGCGTCCGGAGCGGGCCCGCGGCGGAGGGGTGCAGCGTCGTCGCGCTGTGCCGGTCGGACAATGCCGCGGCTCAAAGCCGCGGTGGTGCAAGGTGGGGTAGCTGGAACCGCTGGCCGCCGGCACCTCGGATGGTGGGACCGCGATGGGTCATACGGCGGCAAACCCGGCCAGCCAGACCGGGCCGACCATTTTAGGGGGAGACCGGGGGTCGTAACCCCCGACTGGCCAAAGGAGCGGCCCACCCACGTGGGGCCGCGGTTACTCAAACAGGGGGCAACCCCCCCCCCCCCCTTCCGCTCAGCCCGGCGTGGTCGAGCTGGCCATGCGGGCCGCGCACCCGCGCCAGGCTGGTCCGCGCCCTAATGGGCCGTACCCAGACCTGGTTCAGGTCGATCCGGTTTGGGTCGACCCAGGGGGAGTCTCGGGCCGGGTCGGTCCGGGCCCAAAACCCCCTAAAAACGGACAGGTATGTTCTTTTGCCCATATATTGGGATATGGACCTCGGATCGACGCACCGTCTGCTGCGATGAAATCCTTGGATCGATACAGTCGTTTCAGTATATTACACTCAAGGTTTCAGAGAACTTTGGGTACGGCCGGGTTGGTTCGAACATGAAACCAACCGGTCCCTCGGAGCGGAAACACTTATAACTTGAGCTTCGGACGTCCGATTGACGTGCTGTCGAATTTTTTGGATTCCTCTTAGTGAGAAAGACCTTTTGGCTTACTCCACTCGAGGTTTGGATGCAGTTGGAGTGCGGTCAGGTTGGTTTTGACTTGAAAACCAACCGGGCCCCTGGAACGAAAAAGCCAATAACTTGCAGACCGGGCGTCCGATTGACGCACCGTCTGTCACGTTGAATTCCTCTTGTCGAGACAGAACATTGAGATACATCAACTATAGACTATGTGTCAGTTGATGTATCGACCCCCCTTGGATCGTGGAGCGGAGCCTCCCAAAGTCGAGTATGCTGTGTGTGGGAACCCTAGAGCTGGCTGCGATGATGAAGACCGTACTGAAATCTTCTGTGGGTTCGATGGTGATGATGACTGCACTGAAATCCTACGCGGGTTCGGTAGTGATAAAGACCGTACTGAAATACTCCATGGGTTCGACGACGATGACTACTGTTCTTGTATCCTACGTGGGTCTGGCAGTGTTTGACTCTGTTCTTGCTATCCTACGTGGGTCTGGTAGAGTAGCTGGTCTGTATCCTATGTGGGTCCGACAGCTTAACTGGTTGAGTATCCTACGTGGGTCCCATCATAGATGAATCAGTGGCTATATCTGATCATCTCTATCACCTTACGAATAAGTATACCTGTTTAATATGAGTCTTGACTTCAATCAATATCTTCAATATGATTGACTTTCTTTACTATGTGGATTGAGTTGTGTTATCCTGTGTGGATTGAGTTGTACTCCTGTGTGGACGTGATCGAACTTGGGTATTGATGCTGGAGCCAAACTGGAATTGATGACTTAGGTATATGTATGGGAATATACCTAAGTAGTGTTGGATGTTACTTCGTGATTGTATCTTTCCTTTTTGGATTATCCTTTGTGGATTTTGGGAGACCTTCAGGGGTCTCAGGGTCCCTACTATGTAGCGTATACTCACCCCTGAACGGGCTATGCTCGCACTACGTTGTGTTGGTTGTAGACGACGGACAGCGCTGATCGTGGTTGAGGCTTGTGGAGAAAGTCGACACCTGAAGGTGGACCACTGGGTGGGATATAATCGGAGTGGACGGCTGGACCGAGGAGTTGAGGAGGCTATCTATACCCACCCTTTAGGTGAGACTCCCAGTGGACGACTCGACATTGCTACTTTACTTTCAGTTGCTGTACTTTCTTTCCAGTTGTATTTTACTTTCAGTTTGGGTACGTATTCTGGCCCTCTTACTTTTCCACACTACTTTTGTACCCATATTTACTTAGTGTTTACTTCTGCTTGCTTACTCTGCGGTGTTTGTTTACTTTATAAAGGCAATGCCTTCCTCTTTTGTCGGGATTTATGCCTTGGTGCTAGTCGCCATCCCCTGGTCTATGGGAGGCGCACTTGGGGTAGTCATGACATGGGTCCCGAGGACGGGTCGTGACAGAAATGTTCTTTGATTAGATTTTGATGCTAACTTATGTAAGTTATCTTTAATATTCAAGATGAATACTTTTCATCCAAAAACATTGAAGTAAGAAAAAAATCAGTTTTCTTATGGTCCACAACTAATAATAAGTTTTTTTTAATAAAAGGCCTAATTAAAACAAGACTTATAGTATAATAGGAAGTACTAACTTCTTCATCTAAAAAAACTTTTGCAACAGAGTATTCACTCAGAATAGTTGTAGTAATATTCTAAATAAATATATTTCTTCTTTCAAATGCACTATTTTTCTATGGAGTTATAGGTGTCGAAAAGTTATGTATAATAAATTTAACACTACAAAAAGTTTCAAAATAAGAATTTAAAAATTCTCTATCATGATCACAATGAATGGTTATCAAGGAGAGGTTTTTCTCATTTTTAACTCTAGCTAAAAAATATTTAAAATAACTAAAGACTTCATATTTTCTTTATAGAAAATAAACCCAAGTATATCTAGTGTAGTCATTGTAACATCCCGAGATTTTATGAGAAATATTTTTTTTAATTTATTTGATGTCTTGTGTTGTACGATACACCGAGATTATCTTGCACTATACACAACACTGTATTAGCTTGTAGTATATACAACACTATTCTTGTCTTGCGTTACACGCAAGATCAACTTTCCTCGATAGCTTGCATTGTACGCAATACAGAGTTTCACTAAACAATTGTATGTTATTAAAATATTATATAAACCAGCCATTATGAATAGTAATACCCACTTTTGGAAATTTTAAAAATTTTATCTTTCAAAATGGACTTTATTTTTGGATTCAGAATATAAAAATTAGCTTAGGGTGAATTTTTGGTATTTTTCTAAAAACTGTCAATTTTTTATGAATAGTGAAAAACACTGAGTTATAGTTTAAAACCGGATTTTTATTTAAATAATTATTTATTTTATTTAAATTTATTTTAGGTCAAAATAGATACATAATACCTATATAAGTTTAATGTAATTCATTAGATTCATTTTATAATAATTTTACATATATAAAATTTTTATTGAACTTTTTATCGTCTTTTACCCACCTCCTAGGAGAATTTGCAAATTTACATAAAAATTAATTTTACCACTTTTGTATGTTGAATTTCAAAAATCTGAGAGACACGGTTAATATCATGGAGTAAAATGTGGTTCAATAAGATAAAAATAATTTTTGGTGAATAGTAACCTTTTACTTTTATTTACCACGGTTAAAATTAAATAGGGTAATTAAGGGTAAAAATGATATTATTATTACCCTAACACATGTCCTAATTCTATTGAATAAGTAAAATTCGACCAAAATAAACCTTAGGATTAAAATATGAACCTCTTCGGTCCACTTGGATTAGATTAGGACACTTATTATTATTCTATTTAAAGAAGAGTTAAAATCAAAGTTTAATAACTAAAACATTTTTAATATAGGGTTATACATAAGATAAATTCGACTGTAAATATTCATCAGAAATCTAAAAATACTTCCTACATAATGGTATTTCATTTATATTTTTTATCCATTAAATAATTTAATTTATTTATGACACAATGATGATGCATTAATTACCTTGTTAATGAAATATTAACATAATTGATATTATAAATACCCAAATAAATGAAATTTGAGACTTTTTATGAATTAAACTAATTTTATAGGTTATTATATCATATTAGGGTTAGTTGTAGGAATTTTTTTGAATTAATAATGTTGTTATGAATAAAAAAACAAAATACCAAATAGTGTCAAAATTGACATAAAAGAGTTTTTAAAACAAATATTATATTATTAATTTATATAATGATCCTAAAAATCTAGGGTTCAGCCAAAAGACTTATATAATAATATTTATGACATTAATGAACCAATTGGGGTTCTATTGGAAGTTTGTAGTATGTTTATTAACCATATAGTGTAAGAATACAAGAAGATGCGACAAAAGTTAAATTATTTAACTTAGAGTTAAATCTATATGATAAGGTAACAATGGTAACCTAAACATGTCTAAAACCTATTGGTTGAGAGGATTTCTACCCATCCCAACCCTAGACTCTAAATAAGTCACTTTGAATCTATTATAAACCGAATATGAATTTATTATAAAAAAATATTTTATGTTTTTTCAAAGGTGCCCCTCACCCCTCTTATAAAAGGGCACTCCCCGTTCTCTCTAATTCACACTTCCAAAGATATTTGTCTCGACCAAAACCTACCCAAATACTCTCTCAACTATCCTACCTTCATCCTAGAGGCCTTCCTTTAGTCATAAATCCATCCTAAGAATCCCTTTTGATCAAATCGAAAGGAAGAACCTGAAGAAGAGGTAAATATCTCACCACCTAATTCAAGTTCCTTTCTTCTTCCACTTCCACCTTCTTTGTTGTTTCCATTATAAAAAAATAACTCCAGTATCTTCTATATATTGTGATGTTATTATAAAAATTTTACAACCATGTTAGTTATTTTATCCATCCTATGAATGAAAAAGTCACAACACGTGCGTGCGTACGGCTTACCGTCTCCACGTCGTGGTCTAGTTTGTTATTCAAACATTTCATCATTTGTATGGGTATAATAATGAGTATAAATGATATAAATAATAAATATAACATTATTATGATTCTGTTTATATGATATAACATCCAATTATATATGATTTTAATTTCAAAATAATGATATCATCGCTCGTGCGTACGTACGACCTACCATCTCCACAATGTGATGCGACTCGTTCTACATGATCTTCATTGAATAATGATTATATAAATGCATTGAATGAATAAGTATGATATATATTACACTAATAACATTATGTAAATGTGGTTTTTATAACCTAAAAATAGGAATAAGAATTTATTCGACAAAACATGCATAAGAACATAAAGCAACGAACACCCGAATAACAAGTAGCAATGAAATATTACTAACAAGAAGATAGGAATATAACCATATATGATATAATAACAATGAATATGATTCTTTAATAAGTCAATAACATTATTTAAATCATTATACAGGAGGTTCAGATATATACAAATCATATCGGACCTAAGGTTAGGGAAAATCTCACAATCTAAATTTTTATCAGAGATTGTTTATACTTCGGTATTTACTAGGGCATATTTATCATCCACATCCATGTTTCCTTAATATGTAATATTATTTCTATTCATATATAATTTTTTAAATCCAAATTTACCTATTGGTGAGTTTTTAGTAAAATATATGAAAGGAATCTTCTGTCGTTTTCAGTACGATATACTTTTTGACTTTTCCTGCCAAAGTACAGAAATAGTGTTTTTTAAACTTATACGACATGAACAGATTTTTACGGTTTAATAATGCCTAATTTTCATGAATATTACACTACAAGATTTCATGATTATTTTCAACAAAATCCTTTTCTTTTAAAATTTCATGGCATTTTGTGAAAAGAAAATGATTTTGAAGAAGAAATGATATTTTACGCATGAATTCATTTAAAGTGTTTTGTCAAAACTATTTTCTATCTAAGATGAAATTATTTAGTATGATTTTGTTTCAAGTATAATGTCTCTATTATTTAAATGTTTTTATTCTTCTTATGATTAAATGATATCCATTTGTTTTATATGGATTATGTTATGATGGGATGATGTTTATGAAACCCATTTTATTCTTTGGGTTATGATGAATGATTTATGTTTATTTTGTGGAAAAAGTAAGAATGATTTAATTATGAGATGGGTAAGACCTATATCTCCCTCCAATTCATTGGTTAAAGATTTATATCTCATGAGATAAACATGTCTAGAACGACAAGTAAAATCCGGTTCAGTAATACAGGGCTGGAATGACAAGTAAACCCGATTTAGTAATGGACTTTGTCCTCTATGAAGGTCTTGGCAGCAATGCTTTGACTACTATGGAAATAATATCAAGTGCTTGATGGTTTTCCACAATTACATGTTTTATTACCATGCTATTTTATCTTTATTTTTGTTCCATTATGATCTATGCCTTATGTACTTTCAAGATTCATGTCATTGCTCAATATTTTGATGTTTTATGTTCATGTTTTTGACGTTAAAATGTTTATGGATTGTTTATATGTTCTCAATTTTTACCCTTACTGAGAATTTGAGATCACCCTTTTTATGTTTTTCCCTCAGGATATAAAGAAAGGTTTTTGGTAAGAAAAAAAGGGAAGATCTTTATGGGAGATGTTGAAGATCTTTCACCATGATTAGAAGATTATTTTCCGAGTTTCCAAAGACACTAAACTATTACGGTCCTTGGATGTCATTTTTTGTTATGTATTAAGTATTCTGAAAAAGTAATGTAATGTCCATGTATGTCAAGATTGGGTCTCTACAATTGGTATCAGAGGAGAGGTTTAGTTAACCTTTGGAAACTAGGACGCGAAAAATTTAGTGAGATCCCTAGAGATATTTCTAATGTATGTCTAGGGATATCCCTAAGGATTAGTATAACTGTAGGTTACCGTCCTAGAATTACGTGGATGATAATTAATAACCTAGGGTGAACCTAAGGTGTCATGGATTAAGGAATGTGTGATAATTTAGACATCCCATAAGTGAGTTTTAATGATTATGTGGTTCCTCGTTATTTTAATTGTTTCTTACACTATGGTTTCTGGTTTTAGTCAAGAGAGGGAACGAGAAGGAATTCAGTTAACGTGGATTCCGATGGACAAATTGGTGAATGTGATCAACAAAATTGTTTAATTCCTAGAGAGAAAGATATTTTGATTATGCCGAATCAATCAACACGATATATGATTAACATGGTGAACTTTGGTGGTATTCTTAAGTCATCAAATAAGAGGAAGATGAACTTTTATGCATGTTCTCATGGAGAGGAACATAGATGAAGGAATATGCAGCTTTATACATATCAAGAATAAGGGAAGAAGAGGCTTGAGGAATAACTAAAATAGAGGGGAAGATGTTATCTATGTGGAGAAAAGGGTCATAGAGTGATAGGCTATTATGGAGTTGAATGTCTTATCTGTGGAGAACATGGAAATTACCCAACTCAATACCCTGACCAGAGCGGTTACTTCTAAAGAGAGGAAGTACCTATTCCATGCCAATCATCAAAGAGTATGTATTGAAGTGATTATGTATTACAATTAAAGAATAATGCTATTGAGGTACTTTTATGGTATATTAAAATATCTGTGTATTGGTCCATTGTGGTTTTCCATAAGAATATGGTATCGGTGACCATGAAAAGTGATTGAAATATTTTTGGAAATAAGATGATATGTGCATAATGAAGGGATTAGGAGAAAATAATATGTTTGATAGTATTAATGAGCTCATGAATAATATAAGGACAAAGTGATATCATGGTTGGAGTATATAGGATTTTTGGAATTTTTGGTATGTGGAAAGAGTTAACTTTTGACAGCATTCATGTTTTCACTAAAGTTCAATGGGTATTCATTTTTCAAGAGAATACATGATTAAGGTATTCACATGTTTGGAATGTAACCAACAACCAGATATATCTTATGATATATGCGGAAAAATAAAGGAATTCACATGCTTGGTAGATGACATTTCTAGTAATCGGACAGAAGTATTTTCGATAAGCCTAAAGGTTGGAATGGAATAATTTAGATATCATATAGTATTTATTAAGGATATAAATTTTTTATTTTATTTATAAAATGTTATAATAGTATTGTTTTAGAAAAAGGACAACCTGTAGGATGGGCAACAACTCATCGCATCGGAAAAGGTTTTGGGAATCGAACCCACAACCGAAGTGAGGTAGGCCTTTATCGCCTACCTATGGCCTACAAGAAGTCCATGGTTAGTAGAAACTAGTTTTATTTTATTAAGTGTTATTATAGATGAAGTATAATTCCATTTTTTAAATCATATATGATTAACTTCACCATAGATGGACCTATGTATATTTGATAACTTTTGATAAAATTTTGTTTGAGACAGATGGAATAACCCATCATTCTATCACATGAACTACTAACACTTCACAAATGAGAAATTCGACTTCATTTCTTTAAGATATGAAGTGTAAATTGTTCATGGAACGACCAACGGTGATACTGTACCAAAATCAAGTAAGTATTTCTTCAAATTCAAAATTTTCAACTTTAGGGAAATGATATTGAAAACCAAAAACGTTGTCCTAATACCCTAATATCCATTGAATCAGATGGTACCTTAGATCATCCCAAATTTATGGCTTTGTGATTGTTGGATTTTTCATAGCCATGTTCTCTACCACTCTCTATCAGAACTTGATGGTTACATTTCTCTTCCATATCGATATTTTCACCTATACTCTCCTATGTGGAAACCCAGTGATGAGTTACTTTGGGTATCCGTTATGTTTCTAAAGTTACCTTTTAAAATGACTTTTTAGTATTCCTTTTTACGATGTGGGTTTGTATAAAAGAAACTTTCAAGTAGAAAACCATTTATAACCCTGATTAATTTCATGGGAGAAATTCATTTTAAGGGGGGTAGAATGTAACACCCTGAGATTTTATGAGAAATATTATTTTTAATTTCTTTGATGTCTTGTGTTTTATGATACACCAAGATTATCTTGTGATATATGAAAAACTATATTAGCTTGTATTATATGCATCACTATTCTTGTCTTCTGTTACACGCAAGAGAAACCTTCCTTGATAGCTTGTGTTGTACGCAATACCGAGTTTCACTAAACAATGATATGTTATTAAAATATTATATAAACTAGCCATTATGTATAGTAATACCCACTTTTTAAAATTTTATAAATTTTATTATTCAAAATAGAATTCATTTTTGGATTTGGAATATCAAAATTATCTTAGGGTGAATTTTAGGAATTTTTCTAAAAAACGTTCAATTTTTTATGAATAGTGAAAAAGACTGAGTTATAGTTTAAAAACGAATTTTTATTTAAATAATTATTTATTTTATTTAAATTTAATTTAGGTCAAAATAGATACATAATAACTATATAAGTACAATGTAATTAATTGGATTCATTTTATAATAATTTTAGATATATAAAATTTTTATTGAACTTTTTACCGTGTTTTACCCACCTCCTAGGAGAATTTTCAATTTTACATAAAACTTAATTTTACAGCTTCTATGAGTTAAATTTTGAAAATAAGAGATACATGGTTAATATCAAGGAGTAAAATGTGGTTCAATAAGATAAAAATAATTTTTGGTGAATAGTAATTTTTACTTTTATTTACCACAGTTAAAAGTAAATTGGGTAATTAAGGGTAAAAATGATATTATTATTATCCTAAAACATGTCCTAATTCTGTTGGATAAGTATAATTCGACCAAAAACGACCTTATGAATAAAATATGAACCTCTTTGGTCCACTTGTATTAGATTAGGTCACTTATTTTTATTTTATTTAAAGAAGTGTTAAAAGATTTAAAATCAAAGTTTAATAACTAAAACATTTTTAATATAGGGTTATACATAAGATAAATTCGACTGTAAATATTCATCAGAAATATAAAACTATTTCATATGTAATGGTATTTTATTTATATTTTTTAGACATTAAATATTTTTAATTTATTTATGACACAATGATGATGCAGTAATTACCTTATTAATGAAATATTAACATAATTGAAATTATAAATACCTAAATAAATGTAATTTGAGACTTTTTATGAATTACAGTAATTTTATAGGTTAATATGACGTATTGAGGTTTGTTATATGAGTTTCTTTAGAAGTAATAATGCTGTTATGAATTTAGAAAAAACAAAATACCAAATAGTGTCAAAATTGACATAAAAGAGTTTTTAAAACAAATATTATATTATTAATTGATATAATGGTCCTAAAAATATAAGGTTTGGCCAAAAGACTTATATAATAATATTTATGACATTAATTAACAAATTTTGGTTCTATTGGCAGTTTATAGTAAGTTTATTAACCATATAGTGTAAGAATACAAGAAGACATGGTAAAAGTTAAATTATTTAACTTAGAGTTAAATCTAAATGATAAGGTTAAAATGGTAAACTAAACTTGTCTAAAACCTATTGGTTGAGATTATTGTGACCCATACCCACCCTAGACTCAAAATAAGTCACTTTTTATCCATTATAAACTTAATACTAATTTATTATAAAATAATATTTTATGTTTTTCCTAAGGTGCCCCTCACCCCTCTTATAAAAGGGCACTCCCCCTTCTTTCTAATTCACACTTCCAAAGCCATTTGGCTCAGCCAAACCCTGAACAAATACCATCTCAACTATACTAACTTAATCATAGAGGCCTTACATTAGTCAGAAAGCCAACCTAAGGATCCCTTTTGATCAAATCAAAAGGAAGAACCCGAAGAAGAGGTAAATATCTCACCACCTATTTCAAGTTCCTTTCTTCTTCCACTTCCTCCTTCTTTGTTGTTTCCATTATAAAATAATAACTCTAGTATATTCTATACACCGTGATGTTATTATAAAAATTGTACAAACATATTAGTTATTTTATCCATCTAATGAATGAAAAAGTCACCACACGTGCGTATGTACGGCTTACCGTCTCCACGCCGTGGTGTAGTTTGTTATTCAATCATTTCATCATTTGGATGGGTATAATAATGAGTATAAATGATATAAATAAGAAATATAACATTATTATTATTCTTTATATATGATATACCATCCAATTATATAGGATTTTAATATCAAAAGAATTATATCATCGCTCGTGCGTACGTATGGTCTACCATCTCCACGATGTGATGCGACTCGTTCTACATGATCTTCATTGAATAATGATTATATAAATGAATTTAATGAATAAATATGATATATATTACACTAATACCATTCTGTAAATGAGTTATCTATAACCTAAAAGTAGGAATAAGAATTTATTTGACAAAACACGCATAAGAACATAAAGCAATGAACACCTGAATAATAAGTAGCAATGAAATATTACTAATAAGAAGATAAGAATATGACCATATATGATATCATAACAATGAATATGATTCTTTAATAAGTCAATGAAATTATTTAAATCATTATACAGGATATTAGGATACATACAAAGCATATCGGACCTAAGGTAAGGGAAAATATCGCAATCTCAGTTTTTATCCGAGATTGTTTATACATCGGTATTTACTGGGGCATATTTATCATCCAAATCCATGTTTCCTTAATATTTAATATTATTTCTATTTCCCAAAAAAAATTTAAATCCAATTTTACCAATTGGTGAGTTTTTAGAACAAGATATGAAAGGAATCTTTTGTTATTTTCAGTACGAGATACTTTTTGACTTTTCCGGCCAAAGTACGAGAAGAATGTTTTTTAACTTATACGGAATGAACGGATTTTTACGGTTTCATAACACCTAATTTTCATGAAGCTTCCTCTACAATATTTAATGATTATTTTCAACAAAATCATTTTCTTTTAAAATTGCATGGCATTTTATGAAAAGAAAATTATTTTGAAGAAGAAAGGATATTTTCCTCAATAATTCATTTCAAGTGTTTTGTCAAAACTATTTTCCATCTAAGATCACAATTTTTAGTATAATTATGTTTCATGTATGATGTATCTATTATTTACATGGTTTTATTATTATTATGATGAAATGATATGCATTTTTTTATATAGATTATGTTATGATGAGATGATGTTTATGAAACCCATTTTATTCTTTGGGTTATTATGAATGATTTATGTTTATTTTGTGGAAAAAGCAAGAATGATTTCATTATGAGATGGGTGGCACCTATATCTCCCTTAAATTCATTGGGTAAATATTTATATCTCATGAGATAGACATGGCTGGAACGGAAAGTAAAATCCAGTTCAGTAATACAGGGCTGGAACGGGAAGTAAACCCGATTTAGTAATGGAATTTTTCCACTATGATGGTATTGGAAGCAATGATTTGACTACTATGTAAATCATATCAAGTTCCTGATGGTTTTCCACAATTACATGTTTTATTCCCATGCCATTTTATCATTATTGATGTTACATTATTATCTATGGCTTATGTACTTCCAAGATTCATGTCATTGCTCAAAATTTTGATGTTTTATGTTCGTGTTTTTATGTTCAAATGTTTATGGATTGTTTATATGTTCAGAATGTTTACCCTTACTGAGCATTTGAGCTCACCCTTTTTATGTTGTTTTCACCAGGATATAAAGAAAGGTTTTAGTTAAGAAAAAAAGGGAAGATCTTTATGGGAGATGTTGAAGATCTTTCACCATGATTAGAAGATTATGTTCTGAGTTTCCAAAGACACTAAACTATTACGGTACTTGGATGTCAATTTTTGTTATGTATTAAGTATTCCAAAAAAGTTATGTAATGTCCATGTACATCAAGCTTGGGTCTCTATAGTCATCAACTAAAACATATACATAGTATTTCAAACCAATAATCCCAATTTTTTAGACAAAATAAGTCAATATGAACTTACTATAAACCATCAGGTGTTGAAGCTTCACTAATATATTTAAAACATAATATATGTTTCTTAACAAATTGATATATATCACAAACGTTTTAAGAATCCAACCCGAGTTCTGGTAAATCCTTAATAAGTCCTTTTTTATTGAACTTATCTAAATTTATAAGATTACAATTTACTAATATTTTATTACATATCCAGGATTGTTCTTCTATTTCACTAAGTAAAGGTATATCTTGGTTCCTAGGGTCTTTTAAGTTTAAAGTTTAAACATTCTCATGCAAATTGGAAAAAACAATAAATTCATCTTTTGAACTATGTTAAATACATTTTTCATTCCTAAATTTCACAATATAACTCTCATCACATAGTTGACTTATGCTTATAAGATAGTGATTAAGTCCTAGAATAAATAAAACATTTTAAATTTAGGCTTTTCCAATAAGAAAAATATTATCTATACTAATAATCTCTCCTTGAGCATTATATTGGAAGGTTACTTTGATACCTTTCATCTTTATAATTTTATTAAAGTAGTATTTGTTTCCTGTCATATGTTTTGAGAAACCACTATCCATGTACCAAATGTTTTTATTGTTGACACTTTCTTCATTTTCCAGAAGACAAATAAATTAGTTTTTTAGAACCCAAACATTCTTGCATTTGGTTTTATCAGAAAATAAAATTTTAGGTAAACAAACTTTTCCAACATTAATATGTTGAAAAAAATACCATTTCCTTAAAAAATTAAGCTTTATGAAAACCAAGAGACTAAACTCTATTTAAAAAAAAATCCAATGTCCACAAATATGACACTTTGTGGAAAATGGAGACCTTTTTGAAAAAAATAGTTATTATTAAAAATAGGTTTTGGGTTAATAATACCCATTATATAAATATCAGTATGAGGTCTAATTTGTTTATAAATTTTATAAAAGTTTTTCTTATAGAAGAAAATATTGATAAAAGTTTCTTCAAACAAGATATTTTATAATTTAGTTTCACAACTAAGTTATGATCCTAATTGGTAGAAATATTAGAACTAGGTTTTACTTTTAAATTATTTATATCAGAAATTGATTTTTCAAGATATTTTGAAAGTTTTTATTTTTCAAAATTAGTTTATCAAGATCATTATAAATATTAAATATCTCATTAGTAAGAGTAATTATTATTTAATTTTCCTTCAAATTTTTTTCTTGGGAATTATCAAGGTTTTTACCAACTTTACATTTTTCAGTTTATAAAATTTTAGAAAACCTGGATACCGGTTCATAAATAGGTATAGTAATATCCTCATTAGATGAAGGAGATTCTTCATAAGAATATATATAATTATTTTCATTATCACATTCAAGATAATTTTAATTTAAAGTTAGATTCACAAGTAATTCATCAATTTGTACCTTTTCTATATGAAATTTGTTTAACAAAGGTATTTCAAAAAAAAAACCAATATTCCTCTATATGAGAGATTCATTATCAGAAGAATTATCTGAAGAGATGTCTCCACCACTGGCACTCCAAGTGTTAGAAGTTTTCAAAACCATATTTATTTTCTACTTGTAATAATTCTTAGTATTTTTATTAGTATTTATCTATTTTGTTTCCTTCTTTTTCAGTTTATAATAATATAGACATTCATAATATATGAATTTAGAATATTATTTCTTTTCATTATTATCCTCATGACTTTTATTTTATTAATATTAAATGTCATTGTTTCCCATGATTTTATTCATCCTTATAAAAATATTCACTAACTCATTTCCATTTAGTTCTGAAGGACTAGAATCTGATTCAATAACCACTTTATTATTCTTTAAAAATTTCATAACCTTTTTTAGAAGAACAAGATTTAATCAGATCATTATATATTGGTTCAAAAGAAACTCCACCATTCATATTTTTCATCTTTTTAGCATTTCTTTTTAATCTGCCTCTATTTTTCATGAGAGTCCCAATAAGACCATCAGGAACTAAACTTGTAATCTTGTTTGTATCATCCAAGGCTATCATATTGAATTACCATTCATCAGGCATGATTTATATAATCTTTTCAACAAAAATCCATCTGTTAGATCTTTCTATCCAAGAGAATGTAAACTATTCACAATAGTCATAAATGCTTGATACATTTTTCTATTGATTCTTCAGGTCGGAAATCAAAGTCACTATAGTGTACTCTCATCATAACTCTTCTAGCCTCAATAACTTTAGAAGTTCTAAAGTGAGTGAATTTTAACATTTTCTATATGCTATTAGCAGCTTCACATGAAGATATTTGGCTATATATATTCCTTATGGAAGAACACAAAAGAGTATTCCTTACTCAATTATTCAGTTGATATTCTAGATTTTCTTGATGAGTTAAGGTAATAAATTCATTATTAGTAATTTTTTAATCCTTAGTTAACATTAAAAAGTTATAAACACCAGTATTAATAATTAAATTATTCATATGATCTCTATAGTATTCATAATCAAAACTATCAAAGATAGGTGGTCTGATCATATTTATATTTTCTAAAGATCTAAATTTTTAACCAACCATCTTAAATAAATAGAAACTCTTTTATACCATGACATTTTAGTGTAATAACAATTTATAAACACATATTATATAAAAATTTCAATTAATAATTAAATTCAAAACACATAAAGTATTCATTAGAACCTCCTCTGATACCAATTATTGGATTTTAAGAGTTCACGATGGCCTCAAGAGGGGGTGAATTGATGTTTAAAAATTAAACTAAAACAAAACAAAATTCATCTTAAGTTAAAATGACCAGACCCAAAGAGTGATCAGAGTGTTAGAATTAGGACCCGAAAGCAATTGATTATATCAAATTACTTTATCATGATCAGAGTTACACTAATAAATAGTTTGTTAGAAAGATAAGTATTAAACTAACTTTCTAATATTCATGTATAATGTAATGAAAAACTAGTATAAATAAAAAATATGAAAGATTTTTGAAAAGTAATAATTAATTAAAATCTTTATATAAAATAATCTACTCTTTAAACTTAAGAGTTATAGTCGTCATAAATTATAAATTTAAATATCCATAGTTTCTTACCATTTGTAAGGTATATGTTACCTTACCAGGAAATCCCTCGATATGACGATCGGTACGGATTTGTCTTCATATCTATAAAATACCTCGATTTGTTGATTGGTCTATTCCTTAATATCCGCATAATCCCTTGATCTAGTGGATCAAATTCACCGTCTTCTTATCCCTATAGTCCCTCGATTAATACCTTAATCAGACAACAAATAAAAAAGAAAATATTTCTAAGGAATATACATTCCTTTCAAGGATTACTTATAACTTAAACTCTCTAAATAATTAGAAAACTAGGAATGATGTTTTCACATAGATAAATCCTTAGACGATTGGATTTTCTAATGCATAAAATCTCAAATCTTTAAATAATATTCTCTTTATAGTAAATCTACCAATGATCATATTTTGTTGTCAGTTTTAATTGACTTGGAAAACTTTAACTTTGAAATCTCATAATGATCTAGATATTGACCTTGAAAACTAATAATTTTAGGGTCTGATGTTATTTATTTTATCACCATTACAATGATATTTTTTATTCCATCTAATATAAACAAATATATATACTCTGATTATGAACTCTGGATAGTCTGATGGATTTTCTTATTAATTTTCAATCCGATAAACTGAATAAAGGTTAGTATGATGGATCGATACAATATTTGACTGATGGTCATGAATTTTTTCAATATGACAGAAAAGACATAAATCTAACCATTATTTAGAAAAGAAATTAGTTTGATATACTAGACACAACATCAGTTCTATGGATCAGATTGAATAATAGAAGTTTATATATTTTTTATATTGGAACTATTTCTATGTTTGGTATAAAAGAATGTTTTCTGGAAAAAAAATTACTAAAACAATTAGAAATTAAAAAGTTAGTAAAATATTGTTTTAAAAAGTCATTTTTTATTATCAAAACTATGGAAAGGAAAAGTATAAATCAATAATTTAGACTTAACTTATAATAGCCTAGAACCCACACTCTCAGATCCTGTACTAAAATCCATAACTTTGATATTCCTAGCTTTGATATTAATAACTGTAACCCAAATTCTTCATCTAAACATTACAAAATCAAAAGAGAAAATTGGATCACTTATATACTAGAGGACCCTTTATGTTTAGATTTTTAGATAGTTTGGAAAAACTTCTACATAAACGACTCACATGACTTTAAATAAGTATTTCTCCCACTTTACCCTCCTTTTCTTTTTCACATTAAAATTCCATCATCATCATCCATATTAAATTACTTCTAGACATAACTTATTCAACATAATTCTTTAGAACTTGGGAAAATGAAACATAAGAAGGTTGATCTCAAATTCTTAGTAAGGGTAAACATAAAAATTAAAAATTGAATGTCATCAATTAGCATAAGAGTACATAAGGTTATGATGAAACAATAAAAGTGTGTGGGAGAGTCATAAAATAAATCATATCCATAAATACATGGATCATCAAATATGAAAACATATAAAAGGTAAGATTTATCAAAATCAATAATTAAAATCTATGTGATATCAATCTTGAACTTTTGAAACATGATAAACTCATAAAAAGTAATTAAAACTATTTTTGGTAACTTGGAGAATCGCTTTCAAAATAACCTTTAAAAACAAAATTTAATTTGAATGACCATGTGGCCGAATTCAAACATTATCATTACCTAATGCATCAGAGATCTATAATGGGGATAAACCTTCGTATAAGCTATATCAAGATCACATGTTTTCTTTGATCTATAATTGGTCTCAACCATTCATATAAGCCATATCGGGCTCACCCATGAGATATAATGGGGCTCATACCTTCGTATAAGATATATCAGGCTCACCTGTGAGATATAATGGGGCTCAACCCTTTGTATAAGTTGTACCAAGATTACATATTTCACATAATTCTTAAGTAACATATTAATAATAAATCACATTCATCATAAAACTCCTAAAAAAAATAATTATTCAATTAAAACTTGATAAAACCATGGAAAATAAATGGTTTCCATAATAGTCTATATATAACATGATTAACCTATGAAAATGAAATGGGTTCAATAACAATCTCTCTGGAACATGATTAACCCATGAAAAATAATGGGTTCAATAACAATATCTTTGAAACATGATTAAACCATGGAAAAGAAATGGGTTCCAAAAAAATATCATAATAAAATTATTAAACCATGGAAACTAAATGGGTTTAATAAAAATATCTTTGATGCATGATTAATCCATGTAAAATAAATGGGTTCTATAATAATCTCTTTGAAACATTTTTAGCCTGTGGAAAAGAAATAACTTCCAAAAAAATATATTTGAAACAATATTAATCCATACATAAAATAATGAGGATGGTATAAATTTAAAATATCCCCAGTAGAGGATAAGTAACAAAAAGGCCTTTTGATGTATATTAATGGAAATACCATTAAAATATCATTAAAATTATTCATGAGTAAAATAATATTTAAACATGCCAAAGTGTCTCATTCCACCTAGAAACATTTGAATCATAATCCACATGAAGAAATAAAATTAAATTAAACTGATAATTTGATGATAATAATTATATTAATGAAATATCATGTAAAATTATAATTATACACACCTCTTAAAATAATACATTTTTATAACATAACAAATGTCTCAAAGAAGAAATGTTTTGAAAAAAATCCATTACCGCTTTGGTAACATTGAAATTATAAACAACATGAAATAGATATCATAAAAATGATATATAACAACCCATAAATTTAAGTACAATAATCATAAAATACATTACTGGTTATTATATATTACACACAACAAAAATAAGTGGTGAATATAGAATATATCTCATAGAAATAAAAGTGAGATAGGTAAAATCCTTAAAAATATTGTATCATTAGAGTGAGAATAAGTTAATGAAATAATTATGTATAAAAAATGTAAATCCAAAAAATAAAATTATAAATACATAATAATTCAATCAAACATATATTCTTGGAATAACATAATCAATGAAATATAAGTTTAATCCAATGAGTTAAAATTGAGTTAAGAAACCCCTAACCATGAGTTCTATTTGTCATGATTTTATTCAATATACATAAATAATAAACTTAGGTTAATAATTTAATTTCTTCATAAACTTTTATAAGATAATTATTACTATGATTTAAATTATAAATAAGTTATATACAATTATATAATCAATAAATTTATGTCGGGTGTTTTGACCATATTCAGCTTATGTGTCAAAATTAACTTTGATAGGTCAACTATGGCCAAGGAGGTCATTATTTAAATATATCCAGAATAATAAGAATGAAATAATTATCATATTATTATAAAAATTATACTTTTAAATTAATACGTTAAATATGAATATGAAAACATTAACCGACATTATGATCATGTTGATGGTAGGTTGTACATACGCATGAGTAACATTCTCATTTTTCAAAAATCATTATAGAAAGAAGGTAATCAATGTTTAAATTTAAAGAATGACCATTATATCATAATAACATATTATTTAATTATATATACTTATATATATAATTTATTTTAACTGGTTATGAAGAAATAATAATCACATCACTATAGGGTCCTGAAAAATCTGAAAAAGGAGAATGAGAATCCCCTTAATTCAAGAGAGGATTCTACACAATTTCCCTTGAGGAAATGGGAAAAAATGTGGAGAATACTCAATGGTTGGAAAAAGATGAACCGGTCCACGTATCGGTCCAATATTGATGGTACACGGCCGGTTCAGCAAGCCGCCCCCTCCGCGGACCGCTGTCGTTCGCAGAACAGAGGCAGGGATCCTCCGTGGGCGTGAAGAAGGATGGGCGCTAGGCCGGTCCACCGTCACGAACCGCCCCAGCCGTGAACCACGAAAACCAGCCCGGACCGTGTACATCGTTGTTCATGGAACAGAGGCGGAGCCCTGCACGACCACGAAGCACCCCCGGAACCGATTTGGTCCGTGAGTGAGGTGCATTCAATGACCCGTGAGTTGAGGATTGACTAAGTCATCTATAAACTGGGTTTCCGGTCATGGGACTTCAAAAAAGGTGTCTTATGACCACAGATACATAACTTTCCACCCTCTATAAAAGGACATCGAGGGGGAAAATAAAGGGATTGATCAGATTCAGGTGGAAGGATTTCGGAGGAAGGAGCTTAGGATCTCGCAAATAGAGAAGTTCCAATTCATGAACCAGAATAGGTATGAAACTGGAAAAAAATTAACAAGGAACCGAAAACGCATAAAAAATTGGTGAACCACGAACTTAAAATAAAAAAAAATAAGAAGACCGTGTTCCATGGCCCCTCTGTGGATGTACTCCCCATAGACCATGGAGTTTATGACCCTTTTTCGATCTGACGCACCGTGTAGCACCCTCTGCGAGCGAAGCCCTGACCGAAGAACCCCTGACCAGCGTCGCCCCTAGCCACCGTTGCTCGTGCGGACTCTGCTGCGTACCAACCTGGTACACAGGCCGAACCCAAAGCTGTGTACCACCCTGGTACGCAAGATTCCTATTAGTTCGCGCACCACCTTGGCATGCGGACGGCCTCTCCAGCTGCGTAGAACCTCTCTGCAAGAAGGGCCCCACTCTTCATACACCAGTGTGGCCCGCCAACTCCTTAGGTGTTCCCATTCCCCAAGTCAGATAAAATCCTTCCAATCCGGCCCGATCCTTCGCAATCCCTTCAGTGTTCTATTCATTGTCCCTGAGCCAAGGCCTCTACCGAAGCCACCAGATCCATATGATGTAATCTCTAGGTGCATCAACGCGCCTCTTTGAGTTCACATACCCATGGTAGGTGAGAGAAAAGGGGTTTCTCCAGAACTTGAGCGGGTTCCCAAAACACTCCTGGGTTATCATACCCACGGTAGTGTAAGGTCCGAGCCTGAGAGTCCCCTTTCTGCCTCTCCACTCGTCAGGCTTGAGGGACCCTGCTCATGTTTCCTTTTGATGAGCGCCAACGGTGAGCACCTCTCCCCTCTCCTGGGAGTGGCTGGGCATCCCTCCTAGAGTAATCCCCACACCATCCACGCCGGAAGCCAATGGACCTTCCCTTTTCATCACGGATGGTTTATTTATCTGTTGTGTGACTTCTGCCTTCCTCTAACATCATGGATAAGGAGAGTCCTGAGGACCCAGCCTTTTCCTCCACTCATCTTCTTTCTCCCCTTCCATCGGTAGGGAGAATGTGTGTGGCTTTCCAAGTCTATTGAATTATATGGTTTCTCACACCGAGCATGACTCACGTGGGATTAAAGATTTGTGATGGTCATGACATCCAAACAACGATTCCCCTCACAATGAACTACATGGGTTTTGATCCTTGTCTCTTAAGTTTGGGTACGTAGGACACCTCCTTGAGGTTAAATTCCAACAATAGGAACCTCTCTCATGTAATCCCTAATCTTCCAAGAACTATGTGGACTTCGATTCCTAACCCACCAAGATACGTAGGAAACCTCCCCGAGGTGCAAGCCCGATATCTACGTCTGATACACATCTGTATCTATCAGAACATGTCCTTATACTCTAGCAGAACCATCTATAGACCCAGGAAATCACTTCCCTTGGGTATTCCAGGCCGCTTCGGCGTAAGTCCCACATTGACTTTGACCGGGCATCTCTCTCCCAGATTTCCTTGCCACAATACATTAAACTGTACGGTTGGGTCCTCATCACACGACCTAAAAAAGGTGATGTTTCCTGTTAAGTGGCATCGAACTACGTAGATTCTCATTCCTCTCACTAGGATATGTAGGAATTCTGTATCACGGGTTCGATCCAAATGCTCAAGTCGTTATCTGCCCCCCCTGGATGACAATAAACTCTAGAGCGCCCAATTATGAGGATTCAAATTAGTTCCATCTCAATGAGCCAAAACTCCCAAAAGTCATTAATAAAATGAGGGATAGTAAACCACAGGCCTAAATGATTATGAATCCCTGCGTTCCACTGACCATTGCCAACCAGGAGTAATCCATGGATACTATGCTTGGGTATAAACCAAAGATTCACGAACATATGAATACATCTTAAATCTATAAGAGAGTCCTAGAACAGGAAATAATTCACCCCAAAAGGGTGCGATGAGTCCGACATCCCATCATCTCAAACAACGTGAGTTCTTAAGTATCGCTTGCTGAATCGCTCAACAAACTCTTGCCTTTGGAAAGTAGTTCCACGGATCATTGGATATGGAATCGTTGGGCATTTCGAAATGAAGACCGATATACTTGACCTTAGAAATTGAGAGGAGCTCATCCCTACGTGAGATCGACCGTTGGGCACGTCGGTCCCCTCCCATAGAAACGGTTCGAAACAAAATATGGTGAACCCGACGTGAATCTTTAACCAAGCATGATGGATGTCACCTAATCTCACTTTGTTCCCCATTATACTCACAAGGAGGGCCAAGGAAGGTCACTAATTATGCATGGGATCATGAGATGCTGCTTTGACGGGTTTTTTGTTTGTATTTGTTAAAATATTTTACAAGTACCAATCAGAACTCCCTTCAATCCAATGGCATCATGGAGGAACTCACAGGTACGTGCTTCAAGATACGTAGTGACCAGAATTCCTCACCAACGAAGGACCTCGTCACCTACTCAGTGCCTTCAATGATGGGTCTCAGATGTGTTGATCTGAGAGTACCACTTGAATGGTACTCTCCTGACGGTGGAGGCGGCCATGCATGCCCTCCAATCCGCTAAGACCCACTGGTCGCCTGCACAATAGTGGTCGAGAAAGCAGATCCAAACGGCTCCTGTTGCCATCTCAAACAGTTTTAGGAGTCTATCCTAGGAACGAGAAAATGTGTACCTCCCTTATCTTAGGGAGGTTGATGAGGTCAACACTAAGGACTCATCCCTGATGAACGGGGGTTCCGCTCTAAGGCCCCCGCCAGAAGACGTCATCGCGGTTATGCCATGACTCAAGATCTTCACGCCAAGGAGGATGTCACCCTGAGGATCCAGGCCCACGCTCCTCGAGCTCCGACCCCTCGGACCGCCCAACGAGGGCAGAAAACGTACAACTAGGGACCGGACATCACCCTCTTCCATGAGGAGGAGCTCTGCTTCCCAGCCACGACAACGTATCGCGAGCAGGCACATACACCTGTCCTCTCCTCCAAAGTCCTCCATCCAGACATGGAGGCATCATACAAGTAGTCGCACATCCCCGCTGATCTCCATCAAGCCCGTCACTCACATAGGACAACACCTACCCAGCAGACACCTTTCCCTTCCCATGATCGTGAAGCCCACCAACCAGACATGGTGGCGACCCAATGTTTGTAGGATTAGTTATTAGCAGATGATCCTGACACCTACCATCCCGATATGATGACAATCAACAAAGCCCACCATCCAGATATGGTGGAAATTAATAGGCGGGCACGTCTCCCTGCCAGCAAAGGCCACCGACTCGATACGACGGGAAACCAACATATGCAGGTCCAGCTCCCTACGGATAAATGTAAAGCCCACCATCCCGATGTGGCGGCAAACGGAGAGATAATCCAGCATATCCCGGCACAAGGGAAGAATCGTTCACCTGCCCCCACATAGGAGAATTGTCAGTACCCACTGAACACCGGAGGACCGGAGTAGTATATTCCTACTCTGATACTGGAATGGGCCTTCATACCCGTTCCAACCAAAGATGTCTCTCTACATATCCTAGCAATGATGGAGGAGTAGGTATCGATCCCAGATCATATCTTGCAGACTTTCCAGAATGTAATTGCATCATCGGCAATAACATGGACTCAAGTCCGTGAGACCATCTCCCCAATTGAGGTGACTCATCTAAGAGATGATATAGCTGCCTCAAAGCAGATCTGCATCCCTACTTCCACCCAAGAGGGTCGTCGTCCATATTCCATGATACAAGAGCAACCGGATCGAGCAACTTCACTCACTCCAACTGGGGGACACCCATCCATCATGGTGGATGCTCTAGAGCAGGCGTATATCCCTGCTAAAAGTTAAGATGTTCGTCCGCATATCCCAGCAGCATCACGGGACCCAATTAGAAAGGGACCCAAAGGTGAAGGCTGTTATCAATAGCAGGCGGTCCCTACTGCTGGCAAGAAAGTACCCCAAATGCACTGAAGACAGTCCGAAAATAAAGAGCGAGTTCATGATTCCGCTCTGCTGGAATCTAGGGTTCCCAATACCACTAATCACATATTGAAGGCTCAGAACCCTGCCCACCCATTACCATATTATGGGACTGGCAGTAGCATTTGTGAAGGCCCTCCCCATAATGTCTCTACCAATAGCTCTAAAGGTCCTCTCTAGAGAACCCGCGGTGGCCTCCCCATGGGTATATAATGATCAATCATGAGAGCTTCTCTTTTGATGCGAGTCATGGAATCCCTCCGCATGACCAGAAGATCGAGCGGCAAGAAGGCCCTCCACTTGATGTGGTCCAACCTGAAGGTCCTCCCCAGGGTATACACTACAAACACTCTCCGTGCAATGGGACCACATATTATGATAGTATTCCTTGCTATCAAAGTCGCAACTGCAGAGGCCCTCCCTGCAGTGACGTCTCATCGTGACAAGAAGGCCCTCCCCTTGTCTTCGCCTCCCCTGAAGGTCCTCCCTAGGGGTTACGTTGCAACGACACTTCGCGCAGCCTGACATCAGATCAAGATGGTAGTCCTCGCCACTCTGATAATGGAGGTCCTCCCCATAGAGACATCAAGCAATGAGAAGGCCATTCCCTCATTGCAGTACATTCTGAAGGCCCTCCCTAGGGTGTACCCCACAGACATTCTCCCTGCAGCAGCTGTGATGGTAGTCCTCGCCATTGCGGCAGTTGTGATGGTAGTCCTCGCCACCACGACCGCCATTGTGAAGGTCCTCCCCGCAATGGCTCCAAGAAACAAGAAGGTACTCCCCTTGTCACAGTGTGTCTTGAAGGTCCTCCCTAGGATACAAATCAAACGTCAAACCATGATAGTCATCCTCACCATGATGGCAGTTGTTGAGAAGGTCCTCCCCATAGTGACATATCATATTGACAGGAAGGTCATCCCCCTACCGAATCAAGCACAGAAAAGCCCTCATATGCCGAGGCACTCATAAGGATGGGATCAAGCATGTCAAATTCCCAGCTAGTCACCAACAACACCCTTCTTCAATCGAGGGACAGTCTGGGGCCATGTTCATCTTCTAAACCACCTCGGAATCGCCCAGATGATAATTCAATACCTACTGGCCCCACTCTCTCCGACCACACTATCGGTGAGCGTCTCAGTTGGTTCGACCAGGTAGAGGAATCACTAGCAGAGGAGTATGCCGACATGTTGCACCTGAGGAAACGACTGGCCAGAGATGATATACCTGTTTTTTTTCCCACGACCACCTCTCAATTCGACATACCTAGAAAGTTGTCAGAAGAATGTGCGTACGACATCCGCTCCAATACATGGACAACCCTCCGCGGAATGAAATCAATCTTCCTACTCTACGATGGGTATGTAGACCATGTCAATACAATAGGAGTCATCTTGCATCACATTGACCTAGAATCTCTTCCTCCAGCGTGGCAACCGTGACCTGTGAGGCGTAAAGGAAACATGGAGTTAGCATGCCTCCATGCACTGTACCAATTGTGCCGCCTCATTGGTGACGCTCTGACGGGAGTCCATATCAGAGGATGGGGAGAACATGGAGCTCTACATTTCACTTCGCTCCCTGCCTAGAAGAACCCATTCGGCATAATGTCTTGAAACTTCATCACGTCAGGACAACAATAGAGTGGTCTCCCTGTTCGTGAAGGGTGACACACCCAACAAAGATAGGCCTTGATTAAGTCCCAGAAGTGTCAGGCCCAACGGGAACAAGCCATTCACGAACTCCAAAATCAGGCCACTGAAAGAATACAACAGGCCTATCACCTGAGAGAGGCCAATCCGCTATCATTGCTTGCCTCCCCAGAGGGGATTGATTCATAGGTGAACTCAGCATCAGATCTAGTTCACCCCAGAATGGGGGCACAAAAGATCAGGCAACTAGCAATAGCACCAGCTATTGTCGTAATCGAGGGTCAGCCCCAGCCTGCAAGGCTGGGGACATTTTTAACCAAAAATTCCCCAGTAGGAACAATAAAAACTATAAGAGACTCAACACCAAAGGGACGGAGCCAGCCCCAGCCCTCAGGGCGGGGGAATTTTTACTGCCTCAACAACAACCTCCCCCATGAGAATCAGTATTTTCTCATCTAGGGAGGACAGTTAGAAGAGGAGGTTCCTGCCCTATCCCGTCTTTTGAATCACCATCCCCTTCAAGAGGGAGGCGTACCGTGAGGTCGCATCAAGGAAATCTCTGCGTCACCCTTCGTCAAGGATTCAGAATGCAATCCCAGGACAAGAAGGGGAGGACCAGTAAACAGAGCGGGAGATCCTCTTCCTATTTAGAAGATGACATCTCCTCCACCCTGTGATATGCATCCATAAAATCCATAGAGGCTAACAACATGGGTGACACTGGAGATGATGCAAACCCGAATGAATTGAGGGACGATGATTCTGGTCCGGCTGTGACTCGCAATGAACCACTAGGTGTGCACACTCGGAACTAGAGGGCCACCCTAAATATGTCCTCCCTTCCAGCTACCCCTCCCCCACTTACCCTGTGAGCTTACAACAAGGATAAGAACAAAGGACCGGTTACCCTTAACCCACCTCCTCCTCTCGAAAAAAATGAGGCACTTATGTTCAAAGAGAGATTTGCTCGACAAGAAGAGGAAATGAAATAATTGTGGCGGCTCAATGCTGAGCTACTCCAGAGAAATCGTCTTATTGAAAGCACTTCCCAGGAAGAGACACACCTTGAACTCCAAGAACGTTCACCTCAAAGAACAAGGTTAGCCCTGCCTAATGAGGCTCTCAGTCCATCCAACTATCAGAACATGGATTCCAGTGAATACCAAGACTTCCCTATACTTAGGAAGCAATCAGAGCAAGAACGTCTGAACCCTCCAAAGGTGTCAGAAAGGGAATATTCACCCTTGGTGCCGGCTGATCCGGATCCTCAAGCAATGCCTTGGGATACACCTGCCTAAGACCAGGCCCAATAGGATGTGAACTAGGGACTCGCCAGCACCATCAAGGCACTGACAGCTCAATTGGAAGCAATAAAAGGTCGACGCGCTCCGGTACAACCATAGCGAAATCCCTACCAAGAATGGGTGAGAAAAACGCCTCCTCCACCAAATTTTGGGAGCCCTGTATTCCCTATTCTTAATGGATCAGGCGATCTGGAAGATAATTTGATTCACTACGCATCTTATTGCGACCCTATGATGGGAACTCTGGAACAAAAAGAAGCAGTGAAAATCAGATTCTTCGTACGGACCTCGTAAGGATCTGCCTTCGTCTGGTATATTAATCTACCAGCTCAGTCTATAAAGAGATGGGAATACATTTGGCAACAGTTCCTATTCCACTTCATCTCAACACTACCTAAAATAATGGTTAGAGACCTCATGAATTGAAAATAGAGGGAGAATGAGAGGGTCTCGAATTTCATTACCATATGGAAGGGTCTGACCTACTCTCTGAACATGCCAATTCTCCAAGATGAGATACTAGCCATATGAATCGATAACCTTCAAGATGAGATACGAACACCGCTCATACCAGTGGAGTGCACCACTGGATTCCGCAATCTCACTGCCATTTCCCATAGAATTAAAGACTCCCTGCAGTGGACCAATTTGAAGTCCCGAATAGCCTCACAGACTCTTGCAAAGAGAACAGTTAGAGCTGAAGCATCCTACGTCATGCTCAATCCATCCCTTGTGCATGCTTCACTACCTAGGCCCCCACCAAATCATCAAGGGCGCACTGTATATCAGCAGTCGCCTCTGCCCATGTGGGATGATCAAAGAGGATCAAAGCGGAACCAGGTCGAGGAACAGAGACACAAAGTATAATCGTTCTGAGAGGACCAAGTCCACGGCTACTTCATCGTCGCCATGAATTGAAATTTTCTCTACATCCCAGAGCCATGGAAGCCCAAAGAAGTCGGTCTCAATGACAAGACAGATTACTAATCCTACCATCGAATGTTGGGGCACAATATCCAGGAATGTTTCGCCTTCATAGACCTCCTGCAAAGGATGGTAGACTCCAGGCATGTCGAGCTGGGCCACCCTCATCACATGTGACGTATATTTCTACCACCGACTCCGACAAAGGGGAGGGGTGGCAGGAAGTCACTAGTAATAAGGGGCATAAATTTGATGACTAGATGACTTGGAAGACTGTTAATCAAGCTCAGGGCATACTCTGAGCTCAACTACGATAGTCAGTGTTTCCACCAACATCCACTAATGCTACACAGCCGACAATACCGGCCTCACAACCCTCCATGAGCTGGTCATCCATGCGTAATCGAGAAGGGATGAGACAATCGTAAGAGGATCAGTCCTCAATGAGTCTGAAGTTAGCCCCGACACTATCATATTTTATGCCCCCAAACTTGGTGCCATGGGCACCGACCTACCAAATGGCACTATCAGAGACAACCGACCAGGTTGACCTGTCACAGGACAAGGACCTAATATTTAGTTAAATCAACGTCATCCATCTAATGGAATCATTCCCTGAAGAAGGGTATGGTTACGAACCTGAGTTCCCAACACAAGGGGCCAGGAGGAGGAATCGAAGAAGCATGGGATACTAGGGGAGGCATAGTCACGACCACAGGAGAAAGAATATCCCTCCACCTCCATAAGCGGCCACTATAGCCCCATAATTATGTGGTATCCATTAGAGGAGGAACAAGTGTCTAGCTGCCTGGTGTTCAAAAATATACTGGATGTGCCAAGCCCCCCCAGATGTGGGAACACCGTCGACATCTGACCCCACGGCCGGTCCCTCCTCGTCACATACTCCATCTCCCAAAGTGCCTGCTAAAACTCTCCCACAAATGGAGAAGCGTCGACTGCTGGCGTAGAAGTATGATATTCTTAAGCAGCTGGCGTCAGTACCAGCCAAACTGTCAATCATGGACACCCTGAGATTGTTAGCAGATCTCAGGGAGGCACTTATAGAAGCCTTGCTCAGCCCCCATGAGTTTCAAGTCGAGGTAGCTGCCACCGAGATTTACTGGATGGAGACTGACCCGACTGAATGCAACGAGTTGATTTCCTTCACCAAATCAGGATGAAGATGACATCATGCAAGGACATATCAAACCACTATATGTGTCCAACACACTAAATGATGTTGAGATCCGGAAAGTCTTTATTGAAAACAACTCTGGAGTTAACCTACTTCCCCTAAGGACACTCTGTAAGTTGGGATACAATGAGGATGAACTTGTTCCCTCAGCCACAACTCTGTTGGGTTATGAAAAGTGTGAACGAAAGACAATGGGAAAAATCAATTTAAAACTCCATTTTGGTGACCTTGTGGCCTACTCGGAATTCCTGGTGGTCCAGCAGAACACATCATTTAATGCCCTGCTTGGAAGTTTCTGGCTCCATAAGAACATGGCCATTCCTTCATCCTACCACCAGTGTATCAAGTATTGTGTCAATGAAAAAAGTGGGAAATTTCATGCCGACACAGCCCCTTTATATATCTCTGAGTCACACTACATTGATGTCAGGTTTTATGAGAGAAGAAGCCTTCGCTCGATGGGATTGACTGGATCCCTGCTCCAAATGGTCTAGAAATGGTTCTGGATGACCCCCTCAAGCAGCTCGATGAAGACTATGTACTTCCCATCAATCATGTTGAGAGAAATAATTCAAGCCCGGATACACACTCAATTGTCCTCACGACTTCAGCTATAACGGACGAGCGTGAAAATGCGGAAACGACTGCTAACCCTCAATTTGGGGATGAATACTTGAGCAGGGACGCCCACAATGCCTCACCTCCAGACCCCCAAGATCCCATGCCGGGAACTCTCCCCCCATCAGATAAAGAAGATGAGAATGTGGGGGATGAAGAGGAGGAAGATCTTAGGGATGCACCTTCTGCATTTGAGGAAGGTATCTCCACTATCGTGGACAAGCTCATGGAAATAAACTTGGGTACCGAGGAAGACCCAAGGCCCACTCTCATTAGCACAACCACATCTCCCAAGGAGAACGAGGTATATGCCTATTTCCTGAGGCAACATTGAGATGTTTTTTCCTGGAATTACACAGAAATTTCGAGACTCGATCCCGAAGTGGTGACACACCACTTAGGTCTACCAGAAGACCACCGGAGCTTTAAACAAGTTGCCAGAAGGATGCACCCCTCACATGCTACCAAAATAGAGGATGATGTTGATAAGATTATTAAAGCAGGATTCATTAGTGAGGTATAATACCCCATCTGGTTGGCTAACATTTTCCTCATTAATAAAAAGAACGGACAAATCTTCATCTGCATCGATTTCAGAGATCTCAATCGGCATTTCCCGAAAGATGGTTTCCCGGTCACGATCACCGAGTTATTAATCGATGCAACGGCTGGGTATGAGGCTCTATCCTTCATGGATGGTTATTCTTGGTATAATAAAATCTGGATGGCCCAAGAAGACGAAGAATCCACTACCTTTAGAGCCCCTCAAGGAGTATTCTGTTACAGGGTCATGCCCCTTGGCCTCAAGAAAGCTAGTGACACATATCAACACGCCATGCATCGTATCTTTAAACCATTCCTGGGAAGATTTGTCAAATGGTACATGGATGACTTGATGGTCAAATCAAGACAACACTCAGATCACCTTTCAGAACTTGAAACCGTCTTCAACAAACTTTGGTAGCATAGCCTGAAGATGAGTCCCTTGAAATGAGACTTCGTGGTTACCTCAGGGAAATTCCTTGTCTTTGTTGTATGCCATAGTGGCATCAAAGTCGAACCTGAAAAGACAAAGAATATTGTTGGCCTTCCACATCCCCACAATCTCATTAAGTTGAGAGGATTCCAAGGACACTTGGCCCACATTAGGTGGTTCATAGCCAACCTGGCGGGAATATGTTTTACCTTCACCAGGTTAATGAAAAAGGGGGTTACGTACCAATTGATAGATAATTTTCAAGAGGCATTCGAAATCCTAAAGAAGTAACTCTTAAGCCCGCCAATTCTCATGACCCCGGTTGAAGGAAGACCTCTTATCCTATACGTGATGGCCCTAGAGCGGACACCAGGAGCCTTACTCGCACAAAAAAATCATGTCGGCAGCGAAAACAGTCTCTACTACCTCAGATGAACCATGATCGATGCAGAAACTCAATACTCAAACATCGAGAAGAGTTTTTTTGGCCTTGGTCTTCATAGTTAAAAAATTGTGACATTATCTACAACATCATGAAGTCTATTTGGTCTCACTTAGTAACCCGCTCAGTTACATCCTCAGCCACCCAATGCTAACCGGGATCCTATCCTGATGGGCAGTCATCCTACAACAGTTTGAAATCTAGTTTATTCCTCAAAAATCCATCAAAGGCCATGCATTAGAAGATTTTCTGGTAGAGCACCCCTCGACAGGGACCACCACATAGGACATCGAGTTACCTGATGAAGACATATTCTTTGTTAAAGAGGAGTTCCCAACATGGGAAATGTACTTCGACGGGGCATCCCGAAGCCCGACAAGTAAAAGGATAGAGGATCCCAAATTTAGCAAGGTGGGTTTGGGGATAATACTCATATCCCCAGAAAAGTAAGTCTTACCATATTCCTTCCTCCTATCATAATGATGTACAAACAATGAGGCAGAGTATCAAGCCCTCATTGAAGGCCTGGATCTCACACTCCAGGCACAAGTACAACACCTTTAGGTAAAAGGTGACTCGGAACGGGTCATCAAGCAAGTCAATGGTGACTATGCTATTAAAAAGGAGGAGTCGATTCCCCCATGTGACCATGTCTGAGGGTTAATGGCGGAATTCTCCACAGAACCAACATTGACCTATATTCCTCAGTCTTAGAATACCTAGGCCGATGCATTAGCTAATGCGGCCACATCCCTAGATGACCTAGACCGGGATGAAACAATTATCAGTATTGCTCATCGTCTAATGATCTTTCCATTTATTCAGACTAAGACGGAAGAAATCAACGAATTCATTCCTATCCCTGAGCCATATGCTCCCACAACTGGATAGATGACCCCCATTGCAAACTACCTTCAAAGGGCAGAACTTTCTATCAGATAGGGCTGAAAGAGAGAAAATACAGATAAGGAAAATTAACTTTGTCTTATACGGCAGCATGGGTCAGAAAGAAGTCCTCTATAAACGAGGCCTTGACGCAGTCCTCCTCAGATGAATTGATCGAGAAGAAACCAATGCCTTCATGACTGAAGTGTATGCTGGAGTAGGTAGAGAACACCAGTCAGGGTCTAAGCTTTCCAATCAAGTTTGAAGTCTTGGGTACTATTGTCCCTCTGTGGCACGAGATTGCGAGCACTTTACCGCAAAATGCCACTTATGCCAAATTCATGCCAACTTCATACACCAAACCCCAAAGTTACTTTATTAGGATAAGTACTCGTGGACATTTTCCATCTGGGGAATGGACGTCATGGGACCATATCCTCCCGCCATGTCCAAACAATGGAAGTATATCCTCACAGAAACCGACTTCTTTTCTAAATGGGCATAAGCTATACCCCTCAAAGAATTTGGGGCAAGAAACATTGTCATCTTTGTGAAAACCAATATAATCACTATATTTCGAATCCCTCATACTATATTGATGGATAACAGCACCAACTTCTGCTCGGTTGAATTGGAGAAACTACACCATGAATATGGTATCAAGGCTAACCACTCATCCTACTACCATGGAGAGACCAACAGACAGATATAGTATTTCAACAAGACCCTATCCAAAATTCTCCAGAAAATGGTGGACAAAGACAAGAAATTATGGCCGGATAAACTTATTCATTAATTGTGGGATTATCAAACCACAATCTGCACCGCTACTCGGGCTACTCCGTACTCATTAGTGTACGGAACAGAAGCGGTCCTGCCCATTGAGCTCCAATTTCCCTCGCTCCATGTTGTAATTTGTGATCAGTTATCCAACTATGAGCAATCATAAAGATGGCTTGGTGAATTGGAATAGATAGATGAGAAGTGGTTGCACACTTTGCACCATCTGGAGGTATATCAGAACCGGATCGCATGAGCCTCCAATAACAAGGTTCGTCTTTGGTATTTCTTGGAAGGAGAATTGGTGTTGGTCCTTCGGACCCCAATGATACCCATAAAGAAACCTCCAAATATGGAGTCCAAGTGGGAGGTAAAATATGTTATACACAAGGTCTACTCCAACAAAGCATATTCCCTGATCTCCATGGATGGGAAATTCACTACTGATCCTACAAATGTGAGATTTCTGAAGAAGTATTTCATATAATCAAAAGAAGTTATCATCTGAGCTGCAGGATGTTAAACTTCCAAGCGCCAACGGTCCAAAATCTATGACCCTAAACTAAGAATATTTCACCCTTACTGCATGACGTTAAACTACAAGGATTTCAGATAACTACGTACGGCTTTATTCGTGCATTTGCAGGATACGGAGCCACGCCAGGGTCCCCCATCCTAGCCCAGCCACCCCCAAATAAAATAAAAAAATATATCTGCCCTCTTCTCCTGTGTATGGACCAGCCCTGCATAGGGTGTATCCCTTTTGGAGAACAATGTACGGCTTGATTCCTACCCTCGCAGGATACGTAGCGATTCCAGGATCCCCCATCCTAGCCCAGCCACCCCCGAGTGAATATTTTTAAAAAAGAAAAAAAATCCCTTTTCCCCCGTGTACGGACCAAACCTGCATTGGTTGTATTATCTTTTAGAGAACTATGTACAGCTTGATTCCTGCCCTCGTAGGATACATAGAGAGGCCAGGATTCTATATTTTGGACCAACCATCCCCAAATAAAGATAAAAATGCCCTTTTCCCCCATGTACGGTCCAACCCTTCATGGGGTGTATTCCTCGTCCTTACCACACGACGTTAAATTGCATGGATAAGAAAGATTAAAAATTCCCTTTTCCCCCATGTACGGACCAGACCTGCATGGGGTGTATTATCTTCTAAAGAACTATGTTTGGCTTCTTTTCTACTCTCGCAGGATACGTAGTGATGCCATAATTCCACACCCTGGCCCAGCCACCCCAAATAAAGCCAAAAAATCCCCCCTTTCTTCCCTACGGACCAGACCCGCACGGGGTGTATTCCCCAAAAGAACTACACGAGGCTTGATTCCTTCCCTCACAGGATATGTAGCGACGCTGGGATCTTAGCTACTAGCCCAGTCTCCGATAAAAGGAAACACATGTATATATACCCCTCGTCCTTACCACATGACATTAAACTGCACAGAATCCCCTTTTCACATCAGTTCACCTTCTTCCTCACCACATGATGTTAAAACTAGATGGAATTCATCATCACCGCACGATGTTAAAACTGCATGGCCATCGCCCTCACCACATGACATTAGAACTGCACAGACTTCAACCTCAACGTACGACGTTAAAACTGCACGGACTTCGTCCTCACTGCATGACAATTAAAACTGACAGACTTCATCGTGACCCATCCAAGATATACAGTGAAACGAGATGGGAATACTCCTTGATCATTTGGATGCATCCTCTCCATACATCAGACTCCATGACCCAGATAATTGCAGATCTTCATAACCATTCATGGCCATCGGAAGTGGAAATTTTATCGACCTGTGGACACCATTGCATGACTATGTATACCATGCCCTCAGCGGCTCTTCATATTGATAGCCCCTATCCCATCTACCAAGGGAAATATTTCCTTAGGAGGTAGTCTTCCTATCTTCGTACGCTTACTGGCCTCAGGGCCCCCATATCATATCTCCCGATCCAAAAATTTATGGAGCAATGGTTTACAAGTTCATCCCCCTCTCACATCCAAACGTTGCCAGGGTATCCCTACCTGGTTAGCCTATGTATCCTCCCGTGGTTAACATGAAGATCTTCATCTACAAACATCAAGTTAGGGATGGGCTAATTTGACTCGATGGGAAATTGTGGTGAAGATGTTTCTTGTATGCTTGGACACCATTATCCCCATATGCCAAACTCTGTACTGTGAGCAATCTCGGATTTTCATAATCATACATGGCCATAAGAAGTGGAAAGTTATCGAGCCGTGGAAACCTTTGCTTGACTATTCATACCGTGCCCTCAGCGGATCTGCATATTGATATCCCCTGGCCCATCTACCAAAGGCAAGATTTCCTCAGGTGGTACTCTTCCTAGCCCCATACGCTTACCGGCCTCAGATCCCCCATACCATACCTACTAACCCGGGAAACCCCAGAGTTACAGTTTACACCCTCATTCCCTCACACTTTTTTAAAGTATACCAGAGCCTCCTAACTCAGTTTCCTTCCGGGTAATTGTAGTAATAGTCACCCAATGGTCTGAACTCTACGACTGTTAAACTAAAAGTACTTCATCTTTACCGCATAACATTAAACTGCATGGAGTAAAGGTATAAACCACGTGCAATATAAATCAGTGTGGTGAACTCTTCGTGTTTTAACAGCAACCGGGGACGAACTTCCTCGACATGTACAAATATTTCCTTACCAAATGACAGACTTCGTGGCTCGAACAATCGCGGATCCTCATAATCATTCATGGCCATCGAAAGTGGAAATTTATCGACCAGTGGACACCTTTGCATGACTATGAATACCATTCCCTGAACGGCTCTGCATATTTATGGACCCTAGCCCATCTACCAAAGGCAATATTTCCTCAGGCGATACTCTTCGTAGCCCCGTACGATTACTGGCCTCAGAGCCCCCATATCATCTCTCCTGATCCAAGAAGCCCCAAAACCATGGTTTACACCATCAACCCCTCTCCACATCTTGGACATGCCGAGATGTTCAAGCCCAGTTACATTCTGATCAAGAGTGGCCTTTAAAACTACATCCTTACCGCATGAAGATTAAAACTGCATGGAATATGTCTTTGCCGCCCAGCGTGAAGCTGAAAAGACCAAGCATTAAACATCCAGAGAAATGCCTCCAATTGCAAGAATTTTCATGGATTTAAAAATTCCCCTTATCCTCACTGCCCAATGTTAAAATACACAACATCTTTAATAATTCTCTCCGTCTTTACCACATGAAGTTAAACTGCACAGAATCCCTCCTTACCACATGACATTAAACTGCACGAAATTTTAGATGCCCTTCATCCTTGCCGCATGATGTTAAACTGCATGGTCAAAACTGTCATGGGTTCAATCAGGAATGGAGGCTTTCCTCTGTCCCTCAGTGCATGGGTAGACCTGCACGAACCACCGTCTCACACCAGCGTGAGAAGGGATGACTTCACCCATTCCCGGGAAATTTAGCCCATATGTTTCTCCCGTATCCAGGCACCATCTCCTCATAAATCACACTATGTTCCCAGAAGGAGATGAACCCTTGTAAGCCACCCCTGGTGGTCTCTAATCTCAACTTCCCTAAAGTTTTCGGCTATCGGGAGAATATTATCATTGACCTAAGGACACCTTTGCTTGACTATGAATATCATGCCCTCAGTGGTTCTGCATATTGATCTCCCCTGGCCGGTTTACCAAAGTCAAGATTTACTTATTCAATGCTTCTCTCTGTATGTCTCTTGGCCTCTGAGCCCCCATATCATCCTTGGGATTCAGAAACCCTCTGAGCTACAGTTTACCAACCACTTTCACAACCCTACCTGAATACGCTGGAACGTCTCTGATGAGATTACCGAGAACTAGGAGAAGCCGTTCCATTCTAAATAATGTCCTAGTTGCATGACTTTAAACTGCTCCCAGCTCCAACCATCCATTACGATAACTAAATGCATAGGACAGGGACCCTGCGTCCACACTCCTGGTTAATACAGATGTTCCCGAACCATTTTAGATGTCACACACCCTTTCCAAGCCACCCCTGGTGGTTTTCATAATTCTCCATGCCACCCACGGTGTTTTCCATTAGTCGGACTTCCATGAAGTCCTCAGGCCATCAGGAATGGAAATTCATTGACTTAAGGACACCTTTGCATGACTATTCATACCATTCCCTTAGCAGATCTTCATATTGATCACCCATGGCCCGTCTAACAGAGGCAAGTCTTCCTTAGGTAATTCTTTTCCTACCTCTGCACGCCGATACAGCTCTCATTCCTTGAGACATGCCCCACATGTCTTTAAAATCTAAACATGTTCCCCCCAAGTGCGTCTGAAGGGTATTGAGACATATTTTAATCAACCAAACCTCATTGGCCCCCTCACCCCAGCATATTTGGTCAAAGCTATTCGACCTAAAACATCAGTAATGATAGTCTTGTCGGCGAGACTTTAAACCGCTCACAAAAAGTCGCATAAAGGCCATTAGGTAGAAAACATCAAAAGGGCGACCTAAGAAAAAGTTGAGCCATACCTGCTAGGTCCACACCAAATGGTCCCAGCAAAAATTAGGGTATTAACAGAAAAGACAAAAAAATTTGTGGGGGTTTTTCTACAAAACCCTAGCAATAGTCAAACTATGCTCACTGGATCCAATGGTCTAGGAGAAAGTTAGAGCTCATTTCTATTTTATAAATTATCCTAAACTCTGATTATTCTAAGTTAGATGAATTTTCATATACAGTAATCATGTCAAATAATTTCTATCACAGGAGAAGACAACAGGAGTTATAAGGAGAAACATCTCTTTGTTCCATAACAAAGTTGATGAGAAGGGAATCCACAATCCAGAGACTCCTCTGGCATGAAAGGTTATTATAGAAGATTTTTAGAAGATTCAAAAAGTTTTATTAGGTGCTGATGAGAATCCGCGATTGCTTGATAGAGATTCCGCAGCAAGGTTGTCTCAGCTTCTGCACCAGCCCGCAGCGCTTCCGCCTCCTATGCCGCCTTTGAGCTCGCCCTCCTCTCCTCCTCCATCTGCCGCTCCCCTTCTTCAATTATGGCTATGACATTAGTCTTCTCCTACTGCAGCCACTGTATGTCACTCCTCAGTACCTCCAGTCGAGAACGCCTCTTAATGACGTCTCCCGGAAGTCTCGCGACTATCCCGGTATGATCATGAGCTTCTGTTAGGAAAAATTGTCGGGTCGCGGAAAGGTATCATTCATATTGAGCAGTAGAAAGGAAAGATTCGAAACCACCAAGCCTCTACCGATCAATGGTCACCTACTTGACTATACCATAAATACCATGGTAGTCAAAGCCATCGAATCCCAGCAGCATAAACAGATTGCACAGCTTTGGCAATTTAGTCAGCATCTCGGCCAAGGGAATCTGAGAAATCACCTTCCAAATTTTATCCCAAGCCCTTTGGCGAGAAGGTCGAAGACTATAAAGGACTCGTTGATCAGGATCAGAGTCACTCCCAGATGAATATACATACTCTGGGATGAACGTCACCAAGGGGGGACCCGATGCGGCTTCACCTGAAAAATCCGACGCCGCGGCAACTTCGCCCCCGACGGTTGTGGTCACGAGCACGATTGGATCCGACGACACAATCGCCAGTGCCGAAATTCGTGGTCCTAAAGCTTGAATGTTGATAAGAAATATAAGTATCCCTAGTCATAAAAGGGTAGAGAAAGGAGTCACTGGCAAGAGATTGAGAAGCTTACCCCTGATCATCAAGGCGTCGGTTCCCTTAAGCTCTACGCCGTCGCTGTCGCTTGAGGAAGACACTATATATTAGAGAGGTAAGGGAGTCTTGGGAACTCCCAGAGGTGTCCAGGACCTAAGGCCACACCCAATCCTAGCAACTCCCAATGATTTACCCAAGCGGTCATCTATGGAGATCATGCTTGGGGAAATTACTCCACCGGTAAACAGAATGATGGCCCACTCTTGGTTTCTGACAACCGGCCTGATAACAGGATCTTCCTCCATCGCCATGGGATCCATCGAGTCTAAGACAGCTGGCCCCATCGGATCTAGGGCCTCCTCGGTAATTACGGGCGCCTTATCCTCCCCCGTAGTTATTGAGGCTGTGTGATCAATGGGAGTCTCGCCTTCCAGTTTCTCCTCCTCTGACATATACCTGACCATTGAAGATGGAAAGAAAGCGTTTGTACCACTAGCGCCTTCAGCAGGGCCCACCATTGTATCGCACTCAGGTATGGCCATAAGTGGTCCCTCAGATAATAAAGAGGCGGAATGTACGATTGCTTGGTCATCCATGGTCCATTCACTGATTGGCCCTGCATCATAGCACCAAAATAGTTAATAACTGGCAGAGCAAAAATATATGAGGTGGTAATCGAGGTAACATGAATCATGATTACCTATCGTTCCCTGTCTGAGCCGTTTCGAAAGTCGAGACTCCTACCGACGTCTCTGGATCTTCCTATGGGACAATTATCTGCTCGGAACACTGGGAGAAGTTGGAGGAGTAAAGACCCTAGTCAGGTCCACGATGGTCGCTTCCATGTGCTCAACTTCACTAGGAGACCCCTCCTCGATGAACCCTGTAGTAGAAGGCACGTGTTCGCCTGCTGCGGTACCCTGGGGAGTATATATCGGAGAAGGAATTTCCCCCTGGGGTTCCTCAGCAACCTAGTAAAAAAAGAAATAAGGCCGAAATGGATGAGCATGCCAACCTCTTCCTCAGGATCGGACGATTCAGGATGATTTATCATTATAGACACCCTATTAGACCCATAAAGATGGTTTCAAAGTGAATGCACGTACGTGTCCATTTCCTTCAATGAGGAGACTATTTCATCCAGATCCTCTTCTAACAGTAAGTGAGGTGGAGCAAAGATAGTCCCAATACCCATAATCTCGAGAGAGATCATTTAAAGTAATGCACAAACCCATTCATCTGAGCCACCGGCCCTCAGGTCATCCCAAATCCTCCACGCGTCCGGAAATGTGGCTGTAATAGGAATAGATGGCCAGGGAGGATCGACCTGATAGGGTCAGGCAACGACAAGGGATGGCGGAGGCACCAATAGCCATGGATATTTTCTAGATCTCACTGCCGCCCTAGAACTCTTGGGAGCTACTTGTGGGAGGGACCTCATGGGAAAGGGGGAATTCCCTTGCCTCAGCCACAGCAGGGGAACCAGATGAATCATCACCCCCTGAAGAGTGATCACTCTCTTCCACCTCCTCCTCAGTCACCAATTGCAGTAGGTACTGGACTCGGTGAGTTAACACCGCATAACCCTGGAATTCATGAATGTAGGCCTCGAGGTCCTGGAGATACCAATTAACTCTCTCTGGTTCCACATCGTAAAGGATGTCAGTAGGATCAGATATGTAGCCCAATCCTTCGAATGCCATTTCTGATTCCTGGAGGTGCTGCCATAAAGAACAGGGGGTACTGGCAGTGAAAGGATGACTGGCCTTTGAATTCATCCCATTGGCCCCAGGCTGTTGGGAAGGCAGCATCAGTAGGAATGGCAAACTCTCTCCGGGCAGCTTCGAGGGAATGTGAGGAGACACCTCTATCCGTTAAAACCTTCCTCAGAATCATGAGACCAGCAGGGTTACGGAGGACCTTTCCCATCCTGGTTGGGGCACTATCCCCCTTCTTCTTCCTCTTACTCTTCAATGGCTTAGAAATTGAGATATTGGGCACCCACATCCCTAACTGACCATTCGAGTACGATTGCACCCAGGAGTCGACATAGCTTTTGGATATGAAAGGCATGGAGTCTGCAAGAGCGGGTGTTATAACCTCGCAGCCAGTATCCTCTTGGGTGAACATTAACCACAATTTTCTGGCCACCATTAGATGGTGGTTCCCATGGGCGTTATTGAGTGCAGGAGGACACATCACCGGGATGGAACCAAATTGACGTCTGAATCGGCAAGTAGCATACCCCTCGCAGATCAGTTCCCCGCCGATACGAGCCACAAAATACCCTCTCGGAGGGAAAAGAGGTAGCCCTGTTTGATAAATTCCTCTGATATGGTGTTCGTGATTGCACCAGTCTGGGAAGGATATGGTCAGAAATTGAAATGATCATATCTCGAGATCCGACTCGATAGCAGACACATATTCTAAACCATCTATTTTCCATCCTTCTCTTAGGCCACCCACTCCTTGGGCATAACCCCACTGGTCAATTTCAAATATGGCTACACTACGTTTCCTGAAATCTGAAAAGGATTGATGAAAGTATAGCAATTCTTAATATGTGCTCCCAACCATCCCCGAAGGATTTGAAAGGGGCCGGCTAGCTAGTTTGGCCGACTCCCCTTGGTAATATTGCTAAGCAATCATTAAATCCTAGCAAGTACTAGGACAACCAAGTTGATGAAATTGCCGGTGGCTAGCTGTTCCGCCAAAACAAAAGTAGAGACTCGCACGCCGCCAGTCTCATGTATGGGAAGTAGCCAGCCACTCAAGAACATGGCTAGAAATGCCGCCAGACGGAGCAGCCGGTCAACATCCAGAACAAGTTCCCAGCCCCAGTTATTGAACTGGCCTTCCTCTAGGATCAGCCAATAGCTACCCCTCTGCCTTCGGGACTCCATCATAGGACATGTTTTGGGACTGTGTAAAAGAGACATGGACATTCTCTCTCTATGAAATGCCTTGATCCATTCATGATATGGGACAAACTGTTTCGGAGATGTATCCTTCGAATTCTCCCAGGCCTAATCAATAAGCTGCTTCACCAAGGGAGGAGTCCTCTCTTCATTGTTCCACACAAATGGGGGAGGAGAGAATTCATCATACATGCCTCCAACAATGGGGACCCCTAAAATCTAGAATAAATCCCAAATACTGATACGCACCTCCCCATGGACCAGATGGAATGTGTTGGTATCCGGACTCCAATGGCTCATAAGCTTCTTGGAAAGGGCGTGGAGGCGATGGGTATAGGTCTGGGACACCCAGGAAGCTTCACATAAATATATGACTCGCAATTCCGCGTCAAAATACGCACAGCTCTGGGAAACCCAGAAGGGCCACCCCCAATCCAATGACTTAAACTCCCCTCTGGGCCAGAGGTCTCGGTCTGGTGATGAGCCATGTTGGTTATTTACCATAGCATTGTGGGAAATGCTCCAGTAATAGTGAATTTCCCCATCCTGATGACGTTGTTATCTTGTTGGGGACACAGGAAGGCGATTCAGCACATACCCATCAGTTTTATCCCTTAGGGAAGGCCACCCTCTAGCAGTTATCACAACTCGAGGGATAGTACTAGTAAATATCCATGCTGCGGTATTGTTTTCACGAGATGGTACCAGAATCGGTGTATTAGACAGTAAACTGAACCCGTAGGCATGAAGGCTGTTGGAAAAGGGGTACTCCCACTATGACTTGGAGAGAAAGTTGGTAAAGAAGGGGTACAATGGAGAGTGGTAGATTCCATCCAGAATAAAGATGGACACATCCTTCAATCGTTGATCACCAATTGGAAGAGGCTCAGTAGCAAGCCTGGGTGCAGGTCGAGGAGGAACCATATTTTCCCCTACATTATAAAAACATGGAAAATGGTTAGTCCGAAATAATAAAATCGGGACAAAAATACCAATTATATAGTAACAGACTCAGTTAAGGAGCCTTTATAACAAGGTCCACGAGCGAGCCTCAAAAGGTGTTTTGCGATGGGTGCATCCCGCGAACCAACCCTACACGGAAGAAGTCTGCGTTACTCTGACCCGTGAAGTGTTGGCCATAAAACCGTGAACCAGGCTGCTCCGTGGAATCTCAATCCCATATTTAAATGTTTAGGTTCGGAATACTTAAGAAATTTTTAAAGTCTGGAAGATTTCCCGTCCGCAGACCATCAAAACCGCATAGTGAGTTCCTACGGGGCCCATTGTAACTTAATTTTTAATTGATTTAAAGTATTAGTTTGTGGCTGGGATTTTGGTCCATGGGTGAAGGTAGGCAAAAATGAGGAATGGTTCGCGGAAACAGAAGCTGGTTCACATATGAGAAGTTTTGCGAAGGAGGCAGACGCGTAGATATGAAAAGAGAGCTCTGTTTTCACGAAGAATCTGGTAAAATACAAGGGAAGGCCCCTCCATAATTAAAGGCGTGTTCCCCTACTAGGTCCACCCCTCTACCACAAACTATCCAAATTTTAGGACCACTCAACATCGGAATAGTCTCCTCTTCGTTCTGATCGGACCCCATTCCGATGGGGGGAATTTGTAGGGTCCTGAAAAATCCGCAAAAGAGAATTAGAATCCCCTTAATTCAAGAGATGATTCTACCCAATTTACCTCGAGGAATTAGGAAAAAATGTGGAGAATACTCAAAGGTTGGAAAAAGACAAACCGGTCCGCGTACCGGTCCAATATTGATGATATGAGGCCAGTTCATCAAGCCACCCCCTCTGCGGACCGCTGTCATCCGCGGAACAGAGGCAGGGACCCTCCGCGGGCGCGAAGCAGGATGGGCGCCAGGCTGGTCCACCGTCACGAACTACCCCAGCTGTGAACCGTGGAAACCGGCCCGGACCGCATACTCCATCATTTTCGGAATAGAGACGGAGCATTGCGCGGCCCTGAAGCACCACCCAAACCGATTTGGTTCGCGAGTGAGGTGCATTCAATGCCCTGTGAGTTGTGGATTGACTAAGTCATCTGTAAACCGGGTTTTCGGTCATGGGGCTCTGCAAAAGGTGCCATATGACCACAGATACATCTCTTCCCCATTAATAAATGTACCTCGAGGGGGAGAATAAACTGATCGATTAGATTCGGGTGGAAGGATTTTGGAGGAAGGCGCTTAGGATTTCGCAAATAGCAAAGTTCCAATTCGCGAACTAGAACAGGTATGAAACTGGAAACTAATTAATAAGTAACTGAAAATGCATAACATATTGGTGAACCGTGAACTTAAAATAAAAAAAATACCACAATCCATGGCCTCTCAACGAATGTACTCCCTACATACCAGGGATTCTATACACCTTTTTCGATCCGACGCACCGCATAGCACCCTCCTACGCGGGCGAATCCCTGACCAATGAACCCTCGACCGGTGTCACCCCTGGCCTCCGTTGCTCATGCAGAATCCGCCACGTATCAAACTGGTATGCGGGCCATACCCGAAGCCACATACAACCCTGGTATGCATGATTCCTATCAGTATGTGCACCACCTTGGTACACTGAGGACCTCTCCAGCCGCATAACACCTCCCTGCACGAAAGGTGCCACTCATCATACATCCGTGTGGCCCACCAAATCCTTTGGTGTTCCCATTATCTGAGTCAGATAAAATTCTTCCAATCCGGCATGATCCTTCTTAATCCCTTCAGTGTTCTATTCATCGGCCCCAAGCCAAGGCCTCTATCGAAGCCACCAGATCCATATGATGTAATCTCTAGGTGCATCAGTGCACCGCTTCGAGTTCACATACACACGGTCGACGAGAGTAAAGGGGTTGCTCCGGCCCTTGAGCGGGTTCCCAAAACACTACTAGGTTCACATCCCCATGGTAGTGTAGGGTCTGAGCCCGAGAGTCCCCTTTCTGCCTCTCCACTCATCGGGATTGAGGGACCCTTCTCACGTTTCCTTTTGACAAGTGACAACGATGAGAACCTCTCCCCTCTCCTGGGATTGGCTGGGCATCCCTCCTGGAGTAATGTAGAGACCCGAAACTTGACGTACATGAATTTTACATTACTTTTGCAGAATACTTAATACATAAGAAAAACAAACACACAAGGACCGTAATAGTTTAGTGTCTTTGGAAACTCGGAAAAAAATCTTCTAATCATGGTGAAAGATCTTCTACATCTCCCAATAAAGATCTTCCCTTTTTTTCTTACCTAAAACCTTTCTTTATATCCTGGGGAAAAGAAAACATAAAAGGGTGAGCTCAAATGCTCAGTAAGGGTAAACAAAAGAAAAATCAATCACATCATATTCATAAGAACATAACATTTTGGAAATCTTAACCTGTAAAAGAGATCATAATATCATAACATGGGATAAATCATAGTAGTGAAATGAAATCCCAATAATCATAACTTAAAACATGAAACTTTGTGGCATACACACATAATCATAGAGAATCATATCTTATTAGTCAAGACTCATTGCCAAGACTATCTTAGTGGACAAAGTCCATTTCTGAACCGAGTCACCCTCGTTTTAGTCCTGTTTCACTGAACCGGTATAACCTACCATTCCAGCCATGTCTATCTCATGAGATATAAAATCTTTACCCAATGCATTGGAGGGGGATATAGGTCCCACCCATCTCATAATGATACCATTCTTATGTGTGCCACAAAATCATAAATCATACATCATTGCATAACCCATTTAATAAAAATGGGAATCTTAAACATCATGACATCATAAAACAATTCATATAGGATAAAGGAATTCATAAAAATATTTTCATCACAACATAATCAATTAAATGTAATAATAGGGATAGAAACAAAACCCTATATTATCTTATATGGAATTTTTTTTGATAAAACACTTGAACTCCATTCTTGAGGAAAATATCCTTTCTACTTCAAAAACACTTTTCCTTTCTTAACATGTCATACAATTCTAAACTAAAAGAAGTTGATTAAAAATACACTTGAAAACTTGTAAAGGAAGATTCTTGGAAATAATGTTTTAAAAATCCATTCATGCCGTATAAGTTAAAAAAACATTCTTCTCGTACTTTTTTCGGAAAAGTCAAAAAAGTACCTCGTACGAAAAACGACAAAAGATTCCGTTCATATCTTTTACTAAAAACTCACCGAAGGGTAAAATCGGATTTAAACAATTGTAGGTGAATGGAAATAATATTACATATTTAGGAAACATGGATGTGGATGATAAAATACACCCCAGTAAATGCCAAAGTATAAACAATCTTGGATAAAAATGAGATTTTGATATTTCCCTTACCTTATGTCTGATATGGTTTGTATGTATCTGAACCTCCTATATAATGATTTAAATAATGTCATCAACTTATTACAGAATCATATTAATTGTTATGATATCATATATGGTTCACTTATGACTTTATATTACCCGTTCTTTTGTAAATTCCATGTTAAAAAAGCGTTTTGGGTAAAATCATTTCATTTATCGTAGGTGTTTGGACTTGTTGTTCTTGACATTATTATTACTTATATCATGATTTACTTACTTCCAGAATATAAAACATGATTTATATATCATATATATTCAGTATATATATATATAATAGATAGATAAATGAAATGAAACACACCGTTCATGGAGACGGTAGTCCGTACGTACGCATGAACGCTGTTTTCCTTTCCTTATTGTCTTGAATGGAAGTAATTAGATGACATACATAAATCCAGTAGATTTAAAATTTCATATATTTCATTATTATTCATTATATATACTTTATAATCATTCATGAATGGTTAGTGTGGAGAATGAATCTTATCGCGTCGTGGAGATGGTAGTTCGTACGTACGCACGAGCGATGATATCGTTCCCATGGTCGTGGAATTGTGTTTAAGTGTATGTATACTATTTCAGTATCAATATCACTTTATAATAATCATATATAGTTACTCATTACACCATTATACCCATCCAATTAAGGTGGTAGCGGAAAATAGATTACACCACGGCGTGGAGACGGTATTCCGTACGTACGCACACGCGGTGATTTCCTTTTTCCGTAGGATAGATAGAAGGTTAATTAGAGTTGTTTCATATTTATAATAACATATCAGTATATAAGAAATACTGATGTTATCAATTTATCATGAAACAACTAAATAATAAGAAGTTGAAGAAGAAAGAAATTGAAAAAGATCGGTAATGGATATTACCTCTATTTGACGGGCCTTCACTTAACCTCCACTTAAAGAACTAAGGATGGTCTTTGAAGAAGACGAGGACCTCTAGGATGATACTAGGGAAGTGGAGAAGAGATTTTGGCAGGGTTTGGACGAGCTTGAATACTCAAATTGGTGTGAGAAGGAGAGGGAGGAGGTGCCCTTTTATAAGGGAGGAGAGGGGCTCCTTAGGAAAATCTCAAAATATTATTTTATATTAAGGTCAAATTCGGTTTATAATGGTTCCAAAAGGTCTTATTTAGAAAATAAAGTGGGTATGGGTCGAAATAGTCTCATCCAATAGGATTTAGACAAGTTTATGTTATTATTTTAACCTTATCAATTAGATTTAACTCTAAGTTAAATAATTTAACTTTCACCGTGTCTTTTTGTTTTCTTACACTATATGGATAATAAACTTAGCATAACAAGCCAAAAGAACCCCAAGTTGTTTATTATTAATATATCTATCCTTATCTAAGTCATTTGGCAGAACCTTAGATTTTTAGGAATTAAATTACAATTAATAATATAATATTTGTTTTAAAAACTAATTTATGTCAATTTTGACACTATTTTTTACATGATTTTTATGAAATTCATAACAGAATGATAAGTTCTAAACAAGTTACTTATATAAACAATAACATGTAATATTAACCTATAAAATTAATGTAAGTCATAAAAAGTCTCAAATTACATTTATTTTGGTGTTTATAACATCAATTATGTCAATATTCCGTTAATAAGATAATTACTGCATCATCTTTGCGTCATAAATAAATTAAATTATTTAATGTCTAAAAAAATAAAATATCATTATGTAGGAAATATTATTAGATTTATAATGAATATTTACAATCGAATTTATCTTATGTATAACCCTATATTAAAAATGTTTTAGTAAATAAACATTGATTTTAACTCTTTTATCTCTTCTTTGAATTAAATAATAATAAATGTCCTAATCTAATCCAAGTGGGACTAAATGGTCATATTTTATTCCTAAGGTTGTTTTTGGTCGAATTACACTTATCCAATAGAATTAGGACATGTGTTAGGGTAATAATAATATCATTTTTACCCTTAATTACCCTATTTACTTTTAACCGTGGTAAAAAAAAGTAAAAAGATACTATTCACAAAAAATTATTTTCATCTCATTGAACCACATTTTAATTACTGACATCAACCGTTCCTCTCAGATTTTTTAAATTCCACTCACAAAAGCGGTAAAATTATGTTTTATGAAAAATTCGGTTTTTTTAACTACCACTTAGTGGTTTCACTATTCATCAAAAATTGAAAGTTTTCAGAAAAATACAAAAAATTAGGCCTAAGATATATTTGATATTATTAATTCAAAAATGATGTCTATTTTATCAAATTCAAAACATATCAGTTGTATTAATTAATTTAAAAATTAATTCCCGCTGTCAAAACAAATAGTGTGTTCTTAAGAGATAATAACTATCAAAAGATTGACAGTTGTTTATGTCTGGTTTAAATGTGAAATTATATCCAATGACCAAAATTGTATTTAATTGTAAAAATATATTCTAAATAAACTTTATAATCACTCAAATTAATAATTCATCACTATTAATTATTTCGATTAAAAAGGTTGTTTTTAATTAAAATTTAGTAATTTTCACTATTCATCAGAAAATGAAAGTTATCCAAAAAGTACCAAAATTTCACCCTAAGCTAATTTCGATATTCCGAATCCAAAAATGAAGTCCATTTTGAAAAATAAAATTTATAAAATTTCAAAAAGTGGTTATTACTATTCATAACGGTTAGTTTTAATAATATTTTAATAGCATATCGTTGTTTAGTGAAACTTGGTATTGCGTACTACACACGCTATTGAGGAAGGTCGTGATTGCGTGTAATGCAAGGAAAGTCAAGGATGTGTGTTGTGAAAGCTCCTTTTGGTGTAGCTTACGACACAAGACATTAATGAAATTAAAAAGAATATTTTTTTATAAAATCTCAGGCTGCTACATTCCACCCCCCTTAAAATGAATTTCGCCCTCGAAATTCGTCGTGGTTATAAATGGTTTACTATTTGAATGTTTCTTTAATAGAAACCCACATCGTAAAAAGGAATACCAAAACCAATCTTTAAAAACAAAAGTATGAAACATAATGGTTACCCAAATAAACTAATCATTGGGTTTCCACATAAGTGAAAATATGGATATGGAAGAGAAATCTAACCATCATGTTCTGATGGAGAGTGGTAGAGAACATGGCTATGGAAAAGCCAGCAATCACAAAGCCATAGATTTTTGATGATCTAAGGTACCATCTGATTCATCAGATATAAGGTCACTAGGACAACATTTTTGGTTTTCAAGATCATTTCCCTAAAGTTGATGAAATTGGAATTAGAAAAAATACTTTCGTGATTTTGGTATAGTCTCACCATTTTTCGTTCTTTGGACAATTTCCACTTCATCTCTTAAATAAATGAAGTTGAATTTGTCATTCGTGATGTGTTAGAAGATCATGTGATAGAATGATTGGTCATTCCATCTGTCTCAAACAAAAGGTTAGAAAAGTTAACATAAGTCCATCTATAGTGAGATTAATCATATATGGTTCCTAAAATGGACTTATACTTCATATATCATACCGATTAATAAAATAAAACTAATTTCTACTAACCAGGGACTTCTTGTAGGCTAGTGGTAGGCGATAAAGTCCAGTCGCACTTCGGTTGTGGGTTCGATTCCCATAGCCTTGTCCGACGCGATGGGCTGTCGCCCGTCCTGCAGGTTATCCTTTTTCTAAAACTATATTACTATAACATCCCATCAATAATATCGAAAAACTTCTATCCTTAAACAATACTAACTTATGTCCAACATAATCCATTCCAATATTTAGGCTTATCCATAATACTGCAGTCCACTCTCATAAGATAGTGAAAATGATTACCATAAATTTAATACCATCGTTGATCCCCATATATCATAAGATGTGTCCTGTTGGTCACATTCCAAACATTCAAAGGCCTTAATCATGTATTCTCTTGAATACCCATTGAACCTTAGGGAAAACATGAATTCTGCTAAAAGTTGACTCTTTCCACATACCAAAATCCTCAAAATTCTATATACTCTAACCATGATATCACTTAGTCCTTATATCAATCATGAGCTCATGAATACTGTTAAACATTTCATTTTCTCACATATCATCTTATTTCCAAAAATATCCCAATCACTTTGAATACCACATTAGACCAATACATAAATATTCCAATACTCCATGATACAAAATTATTTTGGAATCCCATTACATAAACACTTAATCATTCCACCACATCGTTTTCATATTTAACATCACCAATGGTGATCGCATGTGACTTCCCTTTTTCCTTTTCCTTAATTTGTTGCTCATGTTGATCATCACTAACCCTTAGATTAGGGAATTTATTAGCATAATGCCCTATTTTTTTGCACTTGAAGCATTGAAGTGTTGTTGGTGCGTTCTCTGCAGTCTTTTCTTTATTCACATCATTAGAAACCCTTTTTCCATTACTTCGACACTCAGCTACTCGATGACCATCTTTTCCACACTTAAAACATTTTCTAGTCCCTTTAAGACAATCCCCACCATGCTTCTTTCCACACTTTGAGCATAAGGAAACATTCATCTTCTTTTGACCATTATTCTGAGATTTCTCCTTGAACTCCATCTTTCATTTCTTGTCAAAACCATGAGATGGATATGTAACACCAACTTGCATTTCTACCTTGATAGCACAATGCACAATTTCTTCATAGCTACTGAAGTCTCTTATAGCTAATTCCCTTAGAAGACTTGGATTTAAGCCACTGAAAAATAGATCAACTTTACTTTCAGGTTGGATGATAATGCCAGATGCATACCTTGCAAGTCTTGTAAAATTCGCTTCGTATATACCAACAGATTCATCATCCTTCTGCTTTATCTCAAGAAACTCCTTTTCCATCTTTGTTCGAATAATACGATGGAAGTACTTACTGAAAAACAAGTTCTTGAACTCGTCCCATTCCATGGACTCAATTTCATCTCTTGGCCTCGTATTCTTGATAAGATTCCACCATTTATCAGCTTCACCTTCCAAACGATATACTTCTAAGATGACTTTATCATGTTCAGAACATTGAAGAACTGAAAATATCTTTTCAGTGGTACTGATCCATTGTTCAGCAACAAGTGGATCGGAAGACCCACTGAAAGAAGGTGGACGTTGCCTCATGAAGGACTCAATAGAATATTGTTCCCATATCTGCTCATTTGGAAGTCTAGAATGATTCCTAGCTTGTGTAAGTATAGCAATAATATTTTGCACTCCATATCCCATAACACTTGTTTGTTCAGGAGGACAATCATTGCATTGTCCATTACAGTGATCAACACGGTTCCTTTGGTTTCCAGCCAGCGTCTAAAACCCAAAAAGAATAGTGTGAGAGGCAAAAATAATTCTAGGGAAAACAACATAGTAAATGGGGAGTACCCTTAATATCTAACATCTTATGTTAAATTCTAATATCGTTACCGTAGTTCTAGGACTATATCCTATACGTATACTTATCCTTAGGGACATCCCTAGACATACCTTAGTAATATCTCTAGGGATCTCACTAACGTTTTCGCATCCTAGATTACAAATGTTGACTAAAAATTTCCTCTAATACCAACTGTAGAGACCCGAAACTTGACGTACATGAATGTTATATTACTTTTACGGAATACTTAATACATAAGAAAAACAAACACACAAGGACCGTAATAGTTTAGTGTCTTTGGAAACTCGGAATAAAATCTTCTAATCGTGGTGAAAGATCTTCAACATCTCCCAATAAAGATCTTCACATTTTTTTTCTTACCTAAAACCTTTCTTTATATACTGGGGAAAAGAAAACATAAAAGGGTGAGCTCAAATGCTCAGTAAGGGTAAACAAAAGAAAAATCAATCACATCATATTCATAAGAACATAACATTTTGGAAATCTTAACCTGCAAAAGAGATCATAATATCATAACATGGGATAAATCATAGTAGTGAAATGAAATCCCAATAATCATAACATAAAACATGAAACTTTGTGGCATATACACATAATCATAGAGAATCATATCATATTAGTCAAGACACATTTCCAAGACTATCTTAGTGGAAAAAGTCCATTTCTGAACCGAGTCACCCTCGTTTCAGTCCTGTTTCACTGAACCGGTATAACTTACCATTCCAGCCATGTCTATCTCATGAGATATAAAATCTTTACCCAATGCATTGGAGGGAGATATAGGTCCCACCTATCTCATAATGATACCATTTTTATGTGTGCCACAAAATCATAAATCATACATCATTGCATAACCCATGTAATAAAAATGGGAATCTTAAACATCATGACATCATAAAACAATTCATATAGGATAAAGGAATTCATAAAAATATTTTCATCACAACATAATCAAGTAAATGTAACAATAGGGATAGAAACAGAACTCTATATTATCTTAGATGGAAAATAATTTTGATAAAACACTTGAACTCCATTCTTGAGGAAAATATCCTTTCTACTTCAAAAACACTTTTCCTTTCTTAACATGTCATTCAATTATAAACTAAAAGAAGTTGATTAAAAATACACTTGAAAACTTGTAAAGTAAGCTTCTTGGAAATAATGTTTTAAAAATCCATTCATGCCGTATAAGTTAAAAAAACATTCTTCTCGTACTTTTGTCGGAAAAGTCAAAAAAGTACCTCGTACGAAAAACGACAAAATATTCCTTTCAAAGCTTTTACTAAAAGCTCACCGAAGGGTAAAATAGGATTTAAAAAATTGTAGGTGAATGGAAATAATATTATATATTGAGGAAACATGGATGTGGATGATAAAATACACCCCAGTAAATGCCAAAGTATAAACAATCTCGGATAAAAATGAGATTTTGATATTTCCCTTACCTTATGTCTGATATGCTTTGTATGTATCCGAACCTCCTGTATAATGATTTAAATAATGTCATTAACTTATTACAGAATCATATTCATTGTTATGATATCATATATGGTTCACTTATGACTTTATATTACCCGTTCTTTTGTAAATTCCATGTTAAAGAAGCGTTTTGGGTAAAATTGTTTCATTTATCGTAGGTGTTTGGACTTGTTGTTCTTGACATTATTATTACTTATATCATGATTTACTTACTTCAAGAATATAAAACATGATTTATATATCATATATATTCAGTATATATATATATATATAATAGATAGATAAATGAAATGAAACACACCGTTCATGGAGACGGTAGTCCGTACGTATGCATGAATGTTGTTTTCCTTTCCTTATTGTCTTGAATGGAAGTAAGTATATGACATAAATAAATCTAGTAGATTTAACATTTCATATATTTCATTATTATTCATTATATATACTTTATAATCATTCATGAATGGTTAATGTGGAGAATAAATCTCATCGCGTCGTGGAGACGGTAGTCCGTACGTACGCACGAGCGATGATATCGTTCCCATGGTCGTGGAATTGTGTTGAAGTGTATGTATACTATTTCAGTATCAATATCACTTTATAATAATCATATATAGTTACTCATTACACCATTATACCCATCCAATTAAGGTGGTGGCGGAAAATAGATTACACCATGGCGTGGAGACGGTATTCCGTACGTACGCACACGCGGTGATTTCCTTTTTCCATAGGATGGATAGAAGGTTAATTAAAGTTTTTTCATATTTATAATAACATATAATTATATAAGAAATACTGATGTTATTACTTTATCATGAAACAACTAAATAAGAAGAAGTTGAAGAAGAATGAAATTGAAAAAGATCGGTAATGGATATTACCTCTTTTTGACGCGCCTTCACTTAACCTCCACTTAAAGAACTAAGGATGGTCTTTGAAGAAGACCAGGACTTCTAGGATGATACTAGGGAAGTGGAGAAGATATTTTGGCAGGGGTTGGACGAGCTTTAATTCTCAAATTGGTGTGAGGAGGAGAGGGAGGAGGTGCCCTTTTATAAGGGAGGAGAGGGGCACCTTAGGAAAATCTCAAAATATTATTTTATATTAAGGTCAAATTCGGTTTATAATGGTTCCAAAGGGTCTTATTTCTAGAATAAAGTGGGGATGGGTCGAAATCTTCTCATCCAATAGGATCTATACAAGTTTAGGTTAATATTTTAACCTTATCAATTAGATTTAACTCTAAGTTAAATAATTTAACTTTTACCGTGTCTTTTTGTTTTCTTACACTATATGGTTAATAAACTTACCATAACAAGCCAAACGAACCCCAAGTTGTTTATTATTAATATATCTATCCTTATCTAAGTCATTTGGATGAACCTTAGTTTTTTAGGAATTAAGTAACAATTAATAATATAATATTTGTTTTAAAAACTAATTTATGTCAATTTTGAAACTATTTGGTACATGATTTTTATGAAATTCATAACAGAATGATAAGTTCTAAAAAATTTACTTATATCAACAATAACATGTCATATTAACCTAGAAAATTAATTTAAGTCATAAAAAGTCTCAAATTACATTTATTTTGGTGTTTAATACATCAATTATGTCAATATTTCGTTAATAAGATAATTACTGCATCAACTTTGTGTCATAAATAAATTAAATTATTTAATTTCTAAAAAAAATAAAATATCATTATTTAGGAAATCGTATTAGCTTTCTAATGAATATTTACAATCTAATTTATCTTATGTATAACCCTATATTAAAAATGTTTTAGTAAATAAACTTTGATTTTAACTCTTTTATCTCTTCTTTGAATTAAATAATAATAAATGTCCTAATCTAATCCATGTGGGCCTAAATGGTCATATTTTATTCCTAAGGTTGTTTTTGGTCGAATTACACTTATCCAATAGAATTAGGACATGTGTTAGGGTAATAATAATATCATTTTTACCCTTAATTACCCTATTTACTTTTAACCGTGGTAAAAAAAAAGTAAAAAGTTACTATTCACCAAAAATTATTTTCATCTCATTGGACCACATTTTAATTACTGACATCAACCGTGTCTCTCGGATTTTTGAAATTACACTCACAGAAGTGGTAAAATTATGTTTTATGAAAAATTCAGTTATTTTTAACTATCACTTTGTGGTTTCACTATTCATCAAAAATTGAAAGTTTTCAGAAAAATACCAAAAATTAGGCCTAAGATATATTTGATATTATGAATTCAAAAATGATGTCTATTTTACCAAATTCAAAACATATCAGTTTCATTAATTAATTTAAAAATTAATTCCCGTCGTCAAAACAAATAGCATGTTCTTAAGAGATAATAACTATCAAAAGATTGACAGTTGTTTTTGTCTGGTTTAAATGTGAAATTATATCCAATGACTAAAATTGTATTTAATGGTAAAAATATATTCTAAATATAATTTAAAATCACTCAAATTAATAATTCATCACTATTAATTATTTCGATTAAAAGGGTTGTTTTTAATTAAAATTTAGTAATTTTCACTATTGATCAGAAAATGAAAGTTATCCAAAAAGTACCAAAATTTCACTCTAAGCTAATTTCGATATTAAGAATCCAAAAATGAAGTCCATTTTAAAAAATAAAATTTATAAAATTTCAAAAAGTGGTTATTACTATTCATAACGGCTAGTTTTAATAATATTTTAATAGCATATCGTTGTTTAGTGAAACTTGGTATTCCGTACTACACATGCTATCGAGGAAGGTCATGATTGCATGTAATGCAAGGAAAGTCAAGGATGCGTGTTGTGCAAGCTCCTTTTGGTGTAGCGTACAACACAAGACATTAATGAAATTAAAAAGAATATTTTTTTATAAAATCTTGAGATGTTACAAGTAAGCCCCACAACATCCTTTCCAGAAGCCAATGGCCCTTCCCTTTTCTTCACAGAAGGTTCATTGCTCCACTGAAAGACTTCTACCTTCCTCAAACATCAGGGGGAAGGAGAGTCTAGTGTTCCCATCCTTTTCCTCCGCTCATCATCTTTTTCCCCTTCCATCGGTAGGGAGAATGTGTGAGGCTTTCCAAGTTTGTTGCATTCTCTTGTTTCTCACACCAAGCATGAATCACGTGGGCTTAAAGATTTGTGATGGTCACGACGTCTGCACAAAGATTCCCCTCACAACAAACTACATGGGTTTTGATCCCTGACTCCAAATCAGGGTGCGTAGGATGCCTCCTTGAGGTTCAATCCCAACAACAGGCAACTCTCACATGTAAGCCCTAATCTTCCAAGAACTATGTGGACTTTGATTCTTGACCTACCGGGATATGTAGGAAACCTTATCGATGTGAAAGACCGATATCTAAGTCTGATACACATCCATCTCTATCAGAACATTTTCTTATACTCCAACAGGACCATCTCTAGACCTAAGAAATCACTTCCATTGGGTCTTTCAGGCCGCTTTGGCGTTAGTCCCACACTAAATTTGACCGAGCATCTCTCTCCCAGATGTCCTTGCCACAAGACATTAAACTGTATGATTGGGTCTTCATCGCACGACCTAAAAAGGTGATGTGTCTTGTCAAGTGGAACCGAACTATGTGGATTCTGATTCCTCTCATGAGGATACATAGGAATCCCGTATCACGAGTTCGATCCAAATGCTCAAGTCATTATATATCCCCTCTAGATTATAGTAAACTCTAGAGTGCCCAGTTATGAGGCTTCGAATTAGTGCCATCTCAATGAGCCCAAACTCCCCAGAGTCATTAATCCAATGAGAGATGGTAATCCTCAGGCCTAAATGATTCTGAATCTCGGCGTTCCGCTGACCATTTCTAACCAGAAATAATCTATGGATACTATGCTTGGGTATAAACCAAAGATTCGTGAACATATGAATACATATTAAATTTATAAGAGAGTCCTGGAAGAGACAATAATTTCCCCAAAAAGGGTGTGATGAGACCGACTTCCCGTCCTCTCGACCAATGTGAGTTCTTAAGCATCGCTGGCAGAATCGCTCAGCGAACGCCTTCCTTTGGAAAGCAGGTCCACGGATCGTTGGATATAGAACCGTTGGGCATTTTGAAATGAAGACCGATATACTCGAACTTAGAAATTGAGAGGATCTCAGACCTCTGTGAGATCGGACGTTTGGCGCGTCAGTCCCCTCCCATAGAAACGGTTAGAAACAATCACTTTTAGGAGGCAGCAGTCCACATGTCCACTAAAGACATTATCACTTTTATAGTGTGTAAAATGGAAAAAAGAAAATGATATATTATATGTATATAGAGATAATTGTGTCATTATTATCATAAATATTTCATTTATATCATATATTTTAATTAACCACATCCTTAATACATTCCATGTAAAGGGTGAACGTATCACATCACTTTGAGGAGGTGTTTTTCCACACATCCACAAATGATGTTATCATATTCCCATAAAATGGAAAGCATGAAGTCATGTGTCATATAATAAATTAAGAAGTATGAAGATATTATAAATATCATATATATCTTATAAAAATAGTATTTACATCATAATTCCCAACCATAAGATGTGTTAATGGAAAAACAAACGACATCGTTTCGCAAGGAGGTAGTTCATCTTGCACACGAATGGTGAGTTCATTACCCATTTAATAAAAGTGACTGTAAGTTTAGGTATAAAAATTAAAATAAATAATTATTAGTTTATTTAGGATACTAATTTAATTATATAATAAAGTAATAAGAGTAATTTAAGAGGTTGTGGAAATAAATAAAAAAATGTGCTCCTTGAATAATGCTACCTCTTCTTTGGGTAACTCCTTTTGGTTTTCACCAAAGGGATTCCTTGGTCTGATTTATTGTTAAGGAGAGGATTAAAGGATGAGAGGAGGGATTTTGGTAGATTTTTTAGGAAGGATTATGATGATCCAAATTTCTTGATAGGTGTGATGAGAGTAGGAGGAGAGGAGACCTTATATATGCGGGGAAAAGGACACACTGGGTATTCTTGAAAATATTTGAGTGCTCCCCACGTTTTACTTGTCCAAAAAGGGTCCAAAATTGGCCAATTATAGGAAATTAAATGTTTAATGGTATAAATAATGCAAAAAAAAATAATTTTTATACAATTTTAGGGTCATTTTTATACATTGTTTTCTATGTTTAATCATTAAGTAAATTGGTTTTTATCATAATCACTATAATTAACTTTAATTACATTCACTAATATTTTTGGTAAAAAACTAAGTTTAACTAACTAGAAATTATATATTATTTCTATTCCAAATATGGAATCAATTTTTTAAAATTACTAACACATAAGTGAAAGAAATTAATTTAGAAATAATCTCGTAGACGGGATGAGACAACAGGTTTTTCAAGAGAATGGTTCAATTTTTTTGAAATGTTTTTATCTCCAATTTTAATGTGAAATTGATTCCAATGACCTAAATTGGTTTAAATGAAATAAAAAGTATCTAATTATACTTGTAAACCAATTGAAAATATAATTTAAAACTCTAAATTATTTTGACGAAAAAGCAGTTTTCAATTAAAATTCAGCATCATTCACTATTAATTAAAATATGAATGTTCTTAGAAAAATAACAAAAATTTATTGAAAGTAAATTTTTATATTTATAATTCAAAAAATAATTGTATTTGTTTTCAAATAAAAATTATAAAATTTTCAAAATTATGTTTTAAAACAAGTATATCATTAAAAGGTGGTAAAAAATTATTTTTTAAAAAATACACAACTTTTTTATTCTTAAAATTGGGTTTATTATTATCTTAAGACTATAAAATTGATTTTATGAATTTAAAAACATTTTATTAAATATATATCATATAAATTTAATTGAAATATTTCACTAGTAGTTATTAATTTAATTTTTTAAGATAAAATGTCACATGGGCCATAAATGTTTTTTCATTATAAAAACACATCATTTATATACAATTGGTCTTTATTTTCATTTATAATTAATTGGTAACTAATGAATTAATTTTATAAACATTTTTAAACAATAATTTATTACTTTATTTAGTCATATTAATTCTCACCATTCTAATGAATAAGTGATACCAATTATGTTAAATAAATAATATTAATGGTATATTATTTTTCGGTAAGACTCGACCATGATTGTAACAAAAGTTATCAAAGAAACTCATTGTAACATGAAATGAAAGATAAAATTTGTGTGAGTACAATGCAAGATAAACTATTCATTTTATGTAACACAATCTATCAAAAAATATAGATTAATTCAGAAGTAGATATTTCAAAAAATATCAGGATGTTACCTCCTACCCCCTTAAAAAGATATCAGCCTTCAAAATGTTTCTTCCTTATAAAATGATTAACATTTCCAGAATTTATTTATTGAAAACCCCATCATAAAAGGAGTTAATATAACATCTTACAACAAAAGGTATATTTGGAAACATAAAGGTCACTAGAAGTTACACTTTACTAGGATTCCACCTTGGTAGAGAATTGTTGTGAAATTAAAAGATTGATTTGGAAGGAAAACTAATTAATATGGACTAATAGAAAACAATAGAGAAATTTTCTAAGAGTAATTAAATGAATACAAAACCAAAAATATAGGTGTGTAAAATATCATTGTTATATTAAAAAAATATGGTAATAGTATAAAATTTTATTTCAAGATCCTTTTACTAATGTTGAAAGATATATATCCCCATCTAGAATGAAAACATGGATAAATATACTTACTTGACTAGTATAATTTCATAATTTAATAAATTTCCACCAAAATCTAATATTTTTCTCCAAATTATAAGTATTCAAGATGGATTTTTAATTCTCGAAGCAGTAAAATCAACTTTTAAAGACCACATAACCATAAAAGGGATAGTCGGGCTATTCCACCTGTCTTTAGGCATTAACCAAAACCAAAATAGTTATAACAAGGTAACAAAATTCCCAAAATGGGTAAAACTTTATATAATACATTAATATTCAACATTAAATAATAATACCTAAATTTTAACTAAAATATTCCATAAATAAATATCCTTAAAATTCTTTAAACATTTCCAGACTAAGTTTTAAACACAAAGATTAGAAGTATATGATCATATATCCATCCAAGATAAACATAAAATTATTCCCCAAATAAAATCTTCCCTAAAAAAACTTCATGTTGATCATAGGGGTTACAAATATCTCAACCAAAACAAAGTCTCTGAAAACATCATTGATGACCTTAAAATATTTACTACTAAAAAACCTCAAATGGATTGTCTTAATAATTTGAACTAATGATCAAACTTAATCTTATAGTTTAATGATGGTATTCATAACTCTTAATATAACCTCAAATAAAAACATAATAATCTTTAAAGTTATCTAAACCAGACTTTTATATTAACTACAATAACCCATAACCCATACTTCCAGATCTTGTACTAAAATCCATAACTATTACATTCCCAAATTTGATGCTGATAAATGTGACCAAAATTTTTCATCTAAATGTTAAAACATTAAAATTAAAACTTGGATAAATTATATACTATACGAATTTTTACATTTATAGTTTTACAAAATTAGGAAAAACTCCTACATAAATGATTCACATGAATTTAAATGATTATTTCTACTACTTAACCCACCTTTTATTTTTCACATTAATAAATCAACATCATACAATTTAAATTAATTCTAGACATAACTTATTCAATATCATTATTTAAAACCTTTGGAAAATAAAACATAAGAAGGGTGAGCGCATATGCTCAGTAAGGGTAAAAAAAGCATTAATAAATAAAATGTCATCAGTGAGTATAAGAGTTCATAAGGGTATGCAGACATAATAAATTTGCATGAGTGATTTATAAAACAACTAATAACCATAAATAACTATATCATAAAATATAAAAACATGGTATATGAAATATTCATAAGAATCATTAATTAAAATCCATGTGATATCAATCTTTATCAATTGAATCATTATCAATTCATAAAAAGTAATTAAAAATCATTTTGATAAATTTGAGAATCACTTTCATAAAACCCTTTCAAAACCCTTTTAATTTTAATAAACATACATCCAAATTCCAAAATTATAATTACCCAATTAATCATAGATCTATAATGGGGATCACCCTTTTATAATATATGTTGGCCTCACACATTTTTCAGGAGCTATAATGAGGCTTAAGCCTTTATATGAGCTATATTGGTCTCACCCGTAAGCTATAATGGTGCTCAAACCATTATATAATATGTATCAGGATCACTGATTTTCCATGATTTATAATGGGGATTATCCATTTGTATAATCTATATCAATCTCACCCATGATCTATAATGGGGATCAACCCTTATTATATGTTTTATTAGGCTTACCGGTTTCATATAATGCTCAAGTACCATATCGATAATAATACACATTCATCATAAAACTCATAGAAAGAGTAATTATCCAATTATAACCTAATAAACCAATAAAAAATAAATGGTTTCCATAAAAAATATTTATAACATGGTTAACCCATGTAAAATAAATGGCTTCAAAAACAATCTCTTTAGAACACGACTGGCTGATTTAAAATAAATGGGTTCAATAAAAATCTCTTTGAAATATTATTAACTTATGGAAAATTTATGAGTTCCATAAAAATATATTTAGAGCATGATTAAATCAGGCAAAAACAATGTTTTCAATAAAAATATATTTTAAACATGATTAAATTAGTGAAAAAATGGGTTCCATAACAATATCTTTGAAACATGGTTAGCTCGTGGAAAAGAAATAGATTGCACAACAATCTCTTTGAAATTATATTAATAGATCAATAAAATAACTAGGATGGTATCAATATGAAATATCCCTAGTGTAGATAAGTAAAAATAATATTTGTTGACATTGATTAATGGAGGTACCATTAAAATATTATTAAAAACATTCATGAGGAAAATAACCTTTAAACATTCCAAAGTGTCACATACCACCTTGAAACATTTGAATTATAAGACCCACAAAGGAATAACATTAAATGAAACATAAAATATTATGATAATAATTATATTCATGATATATAATGTCAAATTATAAGTATACACACCTCTTAAATTAAGAGAGGTTTATAACATGATAAATGTCTCAAATAAAGAAAATTTTGACAAAAATCCATTACCGTTTTGGTAAATTTGAAATCATAAACCCCATGAAATAGATATCATCAAAATAAAATTTAATACACAAATAATTTAATGATAATAATCATAAAATAAATTCATGGCCATTATATATACCATCTAATAAAAATAAGTGGTGAATATGGAATATATCTCATAGAAATAAAAGTGAGAGGTGAAAACCCCTTATAAAGATCTTATCATTAGAGTGAGAATAAATCAATGAAATAATTATTTTTCAAAAATTTAAATCCAAAAAATAAAATTGAAAATACATAATAATAAAATTATAGGTCATTTACCCCATATTCTTGACATAACATAATCAATGAACTAGAAGTTTGACCCAATGAATGGAAATTGAGTTAAGAAACCCCTTACCTGGAGTTTGATTTGTCTTGATTGTCCTATATATTCCAGAATCATAAACTTATTTTAATTATTTAATTTCTTACTAAAAATTTAAAAGTTTATTATTACTTTTATTTCACTTATAAATAAGTTATATACAATTATATAATCAATAATTTTATGTCAGGTGTTTTGACCATATTCATCTTATGTGTTAAAACTGACTTTGATAGGTCAACTATGACAAATGATGATGTTATTTAAATATATAAATATTAATAAACATGAAATAATTATCAATTTTTTATATAAATTATACTTTTAAAATATTACAGGAAATATGGTTATGAAAAATGAACCAACGTTATGATCATGAAGATGGTAGGTTGTACGTACGCATAAGTAATGTTCTCATTTTTCAGTGATCATTATTTAAAGAAGGAAATAAACGTTTATATTTATAGATGTATAATTATATAATAAATTCCATATTATTTAATTATATATAATTATATATATCATTCTTGTGATGTGGTGATGAAAGAGGAAGAATCTCATCACTTCGAGGAGGCAGTAGTCCACACATCCATGAATGACATTACCACTTTTTCAGTGTGTCAAATGTAAAGAATAAAATGATATATTACATGTAAAGATATATAATTATATAATTAATATCATAATTATTTCATTTTTATCATTTAGGTCTATTAAAATTATCCTTAATACATTCCATGTGAAGGGCGAACAAATCACATTGCTTTGAGGCAGTAGTAGTCCACAGGTCCTCAAAAGACGTTATCGTATTCCCACAAAATAGAAAGCATGAAGGTATGTGTCTTATAATAATTAAATAAGTATTAATACATTATAAATATAATATATATCATATAAAATAGGATTTAAATCATAATTCCCAACCATAAGACATTGTAAAGGAATAACAAATAACTTTGTTTTTCTAGGTGGTTGTTCACCATACACACGAGCGGTGATTTTGTTACCCATTTGATGGAAGTGTTTATAGTACTAGGTTGAAAATTTAACATAACAAAATATTATTATATTTAGGATACTAATGTTATTATAAAATCATGGAATAAAAATAATTTAAGAGGGTGTATAAGTAAATAAAACAAGAGTGCTCGCTGTGCCTCTTCTTCAGGTAACTCCTTTTGGTTTTCACCAAAGGGATTCCCTAGATTGATTTATTCCCAATGGGAGTATTTTAGTATGATTTTAGGGATTATGGGATATTATTTGGGTAGTTTTTTTTAGGAAAATGGGTTTAGAGGTGTTATAAGAGGAAGAGGAGAGAAGGCCATTTATAAGTGTGGAAAAGGACACATTGGGTATTCATGAAAACATTTGAGAGATCCCCGCATTTTAATTATCTAAAAAGTTTAAAAAGTGAACTGTTATAAAAAATTATAGGTTTAATAGTATAAATATGAATAAAAAATAATTTTCATACAATTTTAGGGAAATTTTTACACCTTATATTCTAAGTTTAATCATTAAGTAAACCCGTTTTTACCGTAATCACCGTAATTAATTTTAATTACATTCACTAATATTTTTGATAAAAAAACTAAGTTAAACATAATATACATTATAAATTATTATGATTCAAAATATTGAATTCATTTTGAAAAATCCCCAACACATAAGCGGGAAAAATTAATTTAAACTTAATCCCACAGATGAGACGATACAATAAATGTTTCAAGAGAAAAGTTAAAAGTTTGAGATGTTTTTATATCAAATTTCAATGTTAAATTGATTTCAATGTCCTAAATTAGTTTAAATGATATAAAATATATCTAATTATATTTTAAAACAATTTAAAAATATAATTTAACATTGTAAATTATTTAGATGAAAATGCAGTTTTCATTTAAAATTCTCTGTCATTCATTATTCATCAACATGTGAAAGTTGTCAGAAAAAAACCAAAAATTTACCCTAAGTGAATTTTTACATTCCAATTTTAAAAATAATCTTTATTTTTTCAAATAAAATTTATAAAATTTTCAAAATTTAGTTTTAAAATAATTTTCCATTATAAGGTAGTAAAACTGTCTTTTTAAAAAATATACATCTTTTTATGACTAAAATTTAATTTCATCGTATCTTAAGCCTATGAAAATTATTGGACGAATTTTAAATTTTTTTATTAAATATATATCATAAAAATTTACTTAATATTTTTCGCTAATAGTGATTAATTTAATTTATTAAGATAAAATTCCATTTTGGATGAAAAAATAGTTTTCATTAAAATAGATCCTTTATATTCAATTGGTCTTTATTTTCATTTATAATTAATTGGTAACCAGTGAATTAATTATATAAACAAGGGTAAAATATGATTTCATAATTTATTTAATAATATTCATTCCCACTATTCCATTGTCTAGGTCATAAATATTATGTTAAATAAACAATATTAATAGTATATTGTTGTCTAGTAAGACTCAGCCTTGTGTGTAACAAAAGTTATCAAAGAAACTCATTGTTACATGTATTAGAAGATAAAAATGGTTTTGAATAAAATTAAAGATAAAATATGAATTTAATGTAACTCAATATATAAAATAATATAAATTAATTTGAAAGAATATATTTCTTAAAATCATGGGAAGTTACATCTTACCCCCCTAAAAATGAATTTCACCCTTGAAATTCATATTGGTTATAAAAGGATTAAAATTTATTGTTTTTTTATTAAAACCCACATAGTAAAAAGAGTTAATAAAACATCCTATTAAAAACAGGTAAAATTGGAAGCATAAAGGTTATTGGAAGTTACAAATTACTAGGATTACACCTAGGGATAACATTGGTGGGAAATTAAAAGATTTATTTAGAAGTAAAAACTATTTCACATGGTCTAATAGAGAGTGATAGAGAACTTGTTCAAGAGTAAGTAAATGAAAACAAAACCCTAAACCAAATAGGTGTGGAAAAGATCATTGTTATCTTAAAAATGATGGTAATAGGATAAAAATTTATTTCAAGATCCTTTTCCTAATGTTAAAGGATTTATATCACCATATAGAATGAAATCATAAATAAATATACTTAATATATGAGTATAATTTCATATTTTAATCAATTTACACCAAAATTTCACATTTTTTCTCCGAACGATGAGTATTAAAGATGAATTTTTTAATTCTTGAAGCACTAAAATTAATTTTTGAAGACCACATAACCTAAAAATGGATATTCTACCCATTCCACCTATCTTTAGACATTAACCAAAACCAAAATAGTAATCACTTGGTAAGATAATTCCCAAAATGAGTAAAACATTATACGATACATTAATATTCAAAATTCACTAGTCATACCAAAAGTTCAACTAAACAAAATTCTCCAAAAAACAACATTAATGACCATAAAATATTTTCTATTTAAAAACCTCATATGGGGTGTCTTAATTCTTTGAAAAATTGATCAAACTTAATCTTATAGTCCTATGACAATATCTATAACTCTTAATATTACCTCATATGAAAACATACTAATCACCAAATTTATCTAAACTGACCTTTGATACCAAAAATAATAGACCAGAACCAACATTATCGATGTGAAAACTCGACTCCAGGATACCCAGAGTGATTGCCTTGAAACATGATGATTGAGTTTTCACAAAAAACCATACACTGATATTTTTCACATCATGTCCCAAACAGAGGATCGACTCGATTCAGGTTATGGGAAAATGGCTACTTCTGACATGCTTCTTCAGTTGAAAAATGTCACATAACACATTTATTACCAAAAAATTGGGTGATCATAAGAATGCCCAGTAAGGGGTTTTAAAATAACATAATACACTAAATATAATTTTTTTGAAAACATTCTTTAAGATTTTCCATAAAAAATTTTCCTAATAAATGATGTAACACATGTAACATATCATAAAAATTATCTAAGAAATAAAAGAGTACAATTTAATGCATCCTAACAGGAATACAAGGGATCATGATTCAATTATAGGCATTCTCATTCAGAGTAATAAGTAAAATACATTATAAATAAGTATGACTTATGAATATTCAATTACAAGTTTAATAACTAAGAGCAATAGATAATGAGAGTTGGAATAAAGTTAATAAATTCAATCTCATACACTGGTTAATAAATCACCGAGTTCTAAATAAACATCATTCCATAAGAATTTACCTTTTCTAATACTCATAAGTACTGGATCTTAACCATAGATATTATACTTGCCGAATATCCACTTGGTTAATTAATTATCATAAACATAATGAGGAAACGTATAATATCATACCTTTCCAAGACCTCATGTAAAGACTCTAAAATGCCAATTTCCTTATTCCGTGTCCTAATTATCTCATAAGAACTATTGATGCACTATGGGGATTTCATTAACCAGTTTCCGACCCGTTATACAGATCTCATATGCCAAAATAGGTTCATATAATCAAGAATTCACATACCACTTTGAATATTTGATTTTCTCATTTAATATTATTCAAGGTGTTCCATACCACTTAGAAAAATTTAATTCACAATTCCATAAAAGTTCATAAGAGTTCTAATTACAATAATTAGTATTTACATATTTATAGTGAATCAGGAATGTAAGTATTAATTACAGAACTATTAACTACATGGCTATGTCATTGACTGGTGAGTAGATAAGAAGATTATGGTATATGGTATGACAACTAATACACTAAAATAGATACAAGTTTTGTAACATAAAATGATAACCCTCAAATTCTAAGACTTTATTAATCAATACCTGTTGGAATTTCACCTGGATGCAAAATTAATTAAAAGATAAATAAAATATTTCAGGTGGGGTATAAAAATGATGGATGCTCTTACATTTATTATTGAAATGATTTGGTATAACACATCACAAGGGTATACATATTTCTAAAAAAATAGAAATCATGAGATTCAACCATAACTAACACCATTTACTATATGTATATATAAATAAGTAATTCATACAAATGAATATAAAAGTTGAAACCCCCAAATATTATACTCATGAACTATCCACCATTACTAAACACATCATAAGTATAATATTTGGAATATCCACAATTAAGGTTTCTGTAAATTGTTCATACAATAGGGTGTATATAAAGGGCAGTGTTTTAAACAAAAACATATTTTGAAAACACATGTTTTATTCTTTCATAGTAATCCTTGGAAAATTCTAAGTAAAAATGTGGATAAAAGTTTATTTTCATAAAAATATATTCACATATCCGAATACATACTATGTATTAAAGGGTTTAAAACGAAAATCCATTGACACCCATATGACTTTAATGTTTTAGTCACATTGATTAACAAAAGTTCCTATATTTTAAATCATAATATTAAATTCAAAAGGTTTTCTTATTAAAAAAATTTATAAAGATGTAAACCATGATCACACATATAATTTATATGAATAATCGGGTATACCTAAGGGTCTTACACCAAAATCAATCGACACATACATGTTTATAAAAATGTCTATAAATAATTGAAGTCCAATGTTGAGTGACTCAAAACTAGTCCAGAAGGTGAGTTATACAAACTATATAATTGTAAATGCTTGTGTATACTCTCCCTCTCTCTATATATATATATATGAAAATATAATTCCTTATGTTTAAAAACAAAAATCTACCTTTTCCTTGAAACTCAAAGTTTAGAGATCTTGTAACCGAACATAACAGAGGTTATTTTAAAACTGTTTGGTTATATATATATAAGTACATATATAATTGGATATATAAAGTATATATATATATTTCATGAGGAAAAGAAAATAATCCATTAAGTTTAAAAAGATTACATAACCCAAAATCCATAAGACCTAGGGTTGGGTATTTATGGGTTTTCACCCAAACTGCAAGGATGTATATATATATATATATAAGACTATACATATTTATATAAGTATATATACTTCCTACACAACATGCAAGGAAATATAAGTTCCCCTAAATTCACAATACTATTTGAACTCAAAATCCAGGAGACCTAGGATCAGTATAAAAGAAAATATTAACTAAACCATAAGGTTGTATACACATTTTTATGAGAATATATATATTTGTGTGTGTGTGTGTGTGTGTGCTTATACTATCAATGAAAAAAAGTATGACAACTCTTTCCCTTACCTTAGTTTGAGGAGGAGGAGAGGCATGGGGATTTCCTCGAAGGGGGCTTGCTATAAGCTTGAGTGGGGAAATAACATAGGGATTCTTGGGGTGAAATGAGTTTCTTATAAACTGTATAAAATATAAAGAATTCTTAATGCTACTATTAGAAAAACTGAGGCCTATTCAGTTTATAAAAAACCTGGGGGGTCGGTCTTCATGGAATGTGAGGGCAAGGAGGATTAACCGGTCACAAGTGTGGTTAATCAGTGCAAGTGGGAGTAGAATAGGTCAATGGTTCTGTGCATGCAGAGAAGAAGAAGACGTCGCAGGAAGAGAAGAACTGGAAAATGAATGGATGGTCGGGATTAGATCTGGATGTTATTTTTTGGTTGAGGTGCATCCTCAATATTTTAAAAGGAGGAACGGTTCAGATTAGGTCATGACAGATTAGAGGGTTTAATTCAATGCGATGTTTTAAATTACACCAATATCTGCAATTAAAACATGTGAGATCCAATGACTTAGGAAGATGTGGTATTTTAAAATGTCTCCAACCACCAAGATTAGATCTGCGTCAGATCGGGTGTCGCATAAAAAATTCTAGGGATTCCACGACTGTTGAGGATCGAGCGCCAGACTGAAAGGGACGGCCCAAGTAGCACACAACAACATCTGATGGTATGGATTCAATCCCAGAGGAATTTCACCATCCCACATCGAAACGGAGAGGCATCATCGCCTCCCTTATAAGCTCGAAGATCTCTGACTTATTCCAGATTACTCCTCCCCCCTCATGGTACCGCCCCATACTGGGTTCTGTGGGTGCACTCTTGCGCCCACCCAGTCCTTTTTGCTACCCCATAGGACGGTGCCTCTGGTTCCCTCTTTCACTTTTTTGTGCCCTTTGGGGTAGCTATTCCCCCAACTTGGGTTGACCTGTGCTGAGGCTAAGGGCTAGGCTTAGCCGCCTAGCGCGTGATGCCTCCCTCGGCCCGGCTAGAGGGATGGCCCCTGGTGGGTATATATTTTTGATAAAAATCGAACTCACAATACTAACCATAAAAACATATAAAATAAAAATATTCATTTTAACTATAAATAGATTATCTTACCTTTCATAAAACATGATTTTAATTTTAAATGTTAAAAGATTAAGGTACACTGATTAAATTATAATTTTCCTTGACTAAGAGTATTACTAAAATTATTTTTAAACATGTTTCCAAAATCAAATATAAAAATCATACCTCCCTTTAAACACAAAGTTATAACTTAAAACTTAATATATCTATACAAAAACGATTCTAGTATTATCAAAGACCTTGTTTAAGATTTAAGAATGAAAACATTTACAAGATAATTGATATATTTGAAAGGTGTTTGAAATCCTCATCTCATTTTAAAATCAAACTAAGTGTAGTTCAAAATATTAAACCATTTCTATTTTAATGCTCATAATAAGAGGTTTTATTATAATTTCAATTCATAACTAATATTTAGGAAAACTAAATTATACTTATATATTTTTAATTAATCCACCAAATGACCAAAAACTACAATTATAGATGTTAGAACTGAATGTTTACCCAAGGAAATAGTTGAATTGGGGACGTATAAATCCATGCATTATGGTGTTCCAAATTTGGCACAACTTGGTGAAGATGGTACACATCGTTTCATTGATGATTAGTACGGATGAGGTGTCTTTGGCCATACTAATTTTCATTGGGACAGATCCGAAGGACCCAAATTTTCTTCTTCGGGTTTTTGTTGTCTTGGGTGGTCTCCCTGTAATTCTAATAAGTCTTTTAATAGGTATTTTCAATTAGTATGGTTTTCCTTTGACCTTTTTGTAATGTAAACACTTCAGTGTTTTATTTAAATAAAGTTTCTAGTATTTATAATTTTCAAATTTGATTGGACAACATGTAAATAAACATTACTATTACATGAGAGATTAGTTTTGGCGTGTCACATTATTCCCCCTACAAAGAATTGTGTCCTCGAAATTCATTTCATAAAACACCACTAATAGAGACTCTCTGACATTATTCACCACATCCTCTATTATGGGGGATCCTCAGGTGTGGCCAGTTTAATACCCAAGTTGGTGTTTAACTCGTATTCTTCTGTATCCCAAACACACCACAGATAGTATGGGTTAAACTCATGTAATATACACTCTGGCTTCTAGAGGGAGGCTCTAATGTTAGAGAGTTCAGAGATGTTCAAATGGAAAAACTTTCTAAGGACTCTTTGGACAGTCTCTCATCTGAGAATGTCAATGACATGAAATTGGTCATACAAACTGATGTTTAGGATTACGTACATGTAGGTTGTGTGTAGGTCCCTTTCCAACATAGCCACTTGAAACATTACCATGGCTGTGAAGTTTCAGGATAGAGTGAAGCATATGAAAATACCTTAATGGTACTTTCCCCTTCATCTATACTCAACGAGATGAGCATTAGCTATATGGTGGTAGATGTATGAATTCCCTTGGCAGGAGCGGAGAATGTATGGACTATTCGATATCCCGTAAAGATGTTTGCATGTTCTTTGTAGGTTTTCCAAGGGTAGGTATTCTTCCTCATAGGTTCTAACCATAATGGCCTCCAATACCTCAATGGGAAGAGATAAAATGTGGATTTTTCCTTCCATCTCTAAATAGAATTTTTTCATGAAAGTCTATTTTTTCAAACCCAAATACAAAAAAGGTAGAAGAAAGAAGAAACAAAAAATTGTATTTTCATAAAACAATTGGTACAATACACCCAGAACTAATGGTTTCCCTAGTTTCTGGTTACATGAATTCCCAAAACAATTTCAAAACTCTCAATCTCTCTAAACCAAATGAAACCTGAGCAGTCTAGTTCAATCTCATGGGAGAACTTATAGTGTCTCCATATTGTGACATGAGTGGTGTATAACCAAGATATATCAGTAGGTACTTGATGTTTGTACACAGAATGGGAGGCTTAAAATTCAAGGATTTCAAATTCTATTACTTGACTATAATGGCCATAGGACAAGAATTGGCACATATACGTTGTATGGAGGTCTCCCACTGCCGCAGCTTCATGGAAATCCATAAGGCACTGGATGACTTCTGCTGTGGTGAAGCATATAAAAAGACCCTCTTCGTAGTTTCCCCGACGTGCGTAGGATTGAAATTGGGTTTTCATCATAAAGAGGTTGTCCAAACCCGCTCCTCGGTGGAGTTGAAGTACACGGGGAGAGTTAGACACATCATAGAGCTGTTTTTATGTCATAAGAATATGGGAATAGTTTACAAAGTTATCATGGTTGGATATGGAAATTATGGTTTCTAGGGCCTCAATAGAAAGAGACAAAAGACTGGTATTTCTAGTTTCCATTTTAAAATTTTGAAAACTTCATAATTATCATTGCTTAAGTAAATGTTTCTTTGTTCAGACTTGGTTTTACAGAGTTATCTAAACCAAATCCTCTAATACCAATGGTGACAAACTGACTCCAGAATACCTGGAGTCGGTGCCTTGAAACATGATGTGTGAGTTTTTACAAAAAACCATGCACTGATATTTTTCACATCATGTCCCAAATAGAGGATTGATTCAGTTTAGGTTCTGGGAAACCAGCTACTTCTGACAAGATTCTTCAGTTGAAAACTCTCACCTAAAAAATTTATTACAAAAACATAAGGTGAGCATACGAATGCCTTGAAAGGGGTTCTAAAATAACATAATATACCTAATATAATTTTTTTAAAAACATTCTTTAATATTTTCCATAAAACATTTTCTTAAGAAATGTTGTAACACATGTAACATATCATAACAATTGTCTAAGAAAAAAAAAGAGCACAATTTAAAGCATCCTAACAGGATTACAAGGGAACATGATTCAATTATAGGCATGCTCATTCAGATTAATAAGTAAAATAAATTATAAATAAGTATGACTTATGAATTTTCAAGTAAAAGTTTAATAAATAAGAGAAATACATAATTAGAGTTGCACATAAAGGTAATAACTTCAATTTCATACATTGGTTACTAAATAAGTGAGTTCTAAATAAACATCATTCTATAAGAATTTACTTTTTCTGATACTCATAAGTACTGGCTCTTAACCATGGATATTCTACTATTCAAATATACACTTGGTTAATTAATTATCATAAACATAATGAGGAAACATATAATATCAGACCCTGTCAAGACTCTAAAAAGTCAATGGACTCATTCCATGGCCTGATTGTCTCATCAGAACTATCGATGCACCAAGGGGATTTCATTAACAGGTCCCCAACCTGTTATACCAAGTCTACACATTCCTCATATGCCAAAATAGGGTCGTATATTCAAAATGTCCCATACCACTTTGAAAATTTAATTTTCTCATTTAATATTATTCAAGGTGTCCCATACCACTTTGAATAATTTAATTCATAATTTCATAAAAGTTCATAAGAGTTCTAATTACATTAATTAGTATTTACATATATATAGTGAATCAGGCATATAAGTATTAATTACATAACTATCAACTGTATGGATATTTCATTGACTAGTGAGTATGGTAAGAAGATTATGGAATATGTGATGAAAAATTATGCACTAAAAGAGATACAAGTTTCGTTACATAAAATGATAACCTTAAAATTATAAGACTTTATTAATAAATACATGTTTGGATTTCACCTGGATGCATAATCAATTAAAAGATAAAGCAAATATTTTAGGTGGGGTATTAAACCGATAGATGCTCTTACATTTATTACAGAAATGCTTTGGTATAACACATCACAAGGGTATACATAATGCTAAAAAATGGAAATCATGATATTCAACCATAACTAACACCATTTAATATATGTATATATAAATAAGTAATTCATAAAAATGAATATAAAAGTTGAAAACCCCAAATATTATACTCATAAACTCTCCATCATTACTAAACACATCATAAATATAATATTTGGAATATCTACAATTAATGTTTGTGTAAATTTTTCATACAACTAGGTGTATATAAAGAGTCATGTTTTAAACAAAAACATGTTTTAAAACACATGTTTTATTATTTCTTAGTAATAATTGGAAAATTATAAATAAAATTGAGGATAAAAGTTTATTTTCACACACATGTATTCACATATCTGAATACATACTATATATTAAATGGTTTAAAAAAATCCATTAACACCCATATTACTTTAATGTTTTTGTCACATTAATTAAAAAAAGATCCAAAATTTTAAATCATAATATAAAATTCAAAAGGTTTAATTATTAACCAAATTTATAAAGATGTAAACCTTGATCACACATATAATTTATATGAATAATCGAGTATACCTAAGGTTCTTACACCAAAATCAATAGACACATTCATGTTTATAAAAATGTCAATAAATCATTGAAGTCCAATGTTGAGAGACACAAAACTGGTCCAGGAGGTGAGTTATACAAACTATATAACTATAAATTCCCATGTATACTCTCTCTCTCTCTCTATATATATATATATATGAAAATATAATTCCTTATGTTTAAAAAAAATCTACCTCTTCCTTGAAGCTCAAAGTTTAGAGATCTAGTAACCGAACATAATAGAGGTTATTTTAAAACCATTTGGTTATATATATATAAGTACATATATAATCAGATATATAAGGTATATATATATATTGCATGAGGAGAAGAAAATAATCATTCAGGTTTAAAAAGTTTGCATAACCCAAAATCCATAAGACCTAGGGTCAGGTATTTGCGGGTTTTCACCCAAACCGAAAGGATGTATTTATATATATATATATATATAATAGTATACATATTTATATAAGTATATAAACTTCCAACACAACATGAAAGGCAATATAAGTTCCCCTACGTTCATAATACTATTTGAACTCAAAATCCAGGAGACCTAGGATCAGTATAAAAGAAAATATTAACTAAACCACAAGGTTGTATACACATTTTTATGAGAATATATATATATATATATATGTGTGTGTGTGTGTGTTTTTATACTTTCAATGAAACAAATTAAGGCCAATATTTCCCTTACCTTAGTTTGAGGAGGAGGAGAGGCTTGGGGATTTTGTTGAAGGAGGCTTGATAAAATCTTGAGTGGGGAAAGAACCGAGGGTTTCTTGGGGTGCTACAGGTTTCTTATAAACTATATAAAATAGACTGAATTTTTAATGCTACTATTGAAAAAACCAAGGCCTATTCAGTTTATAAAAATACCAGGGGGGCGGTCTTCATGGAAAGTAAGGGAAAGGAGGATCAACTGGTAATGGGTGTAGATAATAGGTGCAAGTGGGAGTAGAATAGGTCACTGGTGTTGTGCATGAGGAGAATATGAAGAAGTCATGAGAAGAGAAGAACTGGAAAACAAATGGATGGCCGGGATTGGATCTGGCACTGATTCGATGGTTGAGGTGCATCCCCAAGATTTTAAAAGGACAGATGACTCAGATTAGATCACGACGGATCGAAGGGTTTAGATCAATGTGGTGTTTTAAAATTACAAAAATGTCTATGATTAAAATGTGTGAGATCTAAAGGCTCAAAGAAACACAATATTTTAAAATGTCTTGGATGACCGAGATTAGATCTGTGTCAGATCAGAAGGCACATAAAAAACATTTGGGATTCTGTAGCTACTGAGGATCAAGCGTCAGACTAAAACAAACAATCCATATTGCACATGGCGAGATCTGACGTCCTGGATTCAATACCGGACAAATTTTTTCATCCCACATCGAAACGGAGAGGCCTCCTCACCTCCCTTATATGCCCGGAGCTCTTGCCTTATGCCATATTACTCCTCCCCCCTCCTGGTACTGCCCTGTACCGGGTTATGTGGGTGTGCTCTTGCACCCACCCACGCCTTCGTGCTGCCCCATATGGAAGTTCCTCTAGTTCCCTCATGCTCTCATGTGTGACCTTTAGGGTAGCTATTCTCCCCGCTCAGGCCAGCCGGTGCAGTGGCTAATGGCTAGGCTCAGCTGCCTAACGCGTGCTGCCTCCCTCAGCCAGGCTAGAGGGCTGGCCCCTGGTGGGTATATTTTTTCATAAACAACCAGCTCAAAATACTATCAATAAAATCATATAAAATAAAAATATTCATTTTAACTATAAAGAGAATATCTTACCTCTTATAAAACATGATTTTCATTTTAAACATTAAAAGCTTAAGGTACACCAATTAAATTATATTTTTCCTTAACTAAGAGTATAACTAAAATTATTTATAAACAAGCTTCCAAAATCAGAGAAAAAAAGCATACCTCCCTTTAAACACAAAGTTATAATTTAAAATTTAATATATCTATACAAAAACTATTCTAGGATTATGAAAGACCTTGTTTAAGCATTAAGAATGAATACATTTACAAGATATTTGATATATTTGAAAGGTCTCTAAAATCCCCCCCTCATTTTAAAATCACGCTAAGTGTAGTCCAAAATCTTAAACCATTTCTCTTTTAAAGCTCATAATAAGAGGTTTTATTATAATTTCAATTAATAACTTAAATATTTTGGAAAACTAAATTATACTTAGTTATTTATAGTTAATCCACCAAATGAACAAAAACTATAATTATAGCCATTAGAACTGAACAGTCACCCATGGAAATGGTCGAATTGGGGACTTATAAAACCATGCATTCATGCATTAAGGTGTTCCAAATTCAACACAACTTGGTGAAAATGGTACACATAATTCTATTGATTCTTAGTGCAGCTGTGGTGTCTTTGGCCATACTAATGTTCGTTGTGACAGATCCAAAGGACCCATATTATATTCTGGGGGTTTTTGTTGTCTTGGGTGGTCTCCCGGTAATTATAATAGGTCTTTAAATTGGTATTTTTTTTATTAGTATGGTTTTACGTTGACCTTGTTGTAATGTAAACACTTTAGTGTTTTGTTTAAATAAATTTTTTGGTATTTATAATTTGAAAATTTGTTCGGATAACATGAAAATAAAACCATAACATTATTGCCAACAAGCATGTACCCAAGTGGTACAGGCTCCTGCTTGGCATCCAAAATACCTGAGAACAAATCCGCGCATGGATGAATTTTTAGGTATTGTAGCAAGGCACTGTAGCAGGGCACTGTAGCAGGGCACTTTAGCAGCGGCAGAATTGTTGCAACGGCAACACTGTAGCGTAAGAGGAAATGTTGTAGGGTACTGTAGTGGTGGCAGGTACTGTAGAAGGTATTGTAACAACATGGGTACTGTAGCATTATTGTTCATCGAGGAGTCCTTTGGGCCAAAAATGGGCTTTCAAGCCTTGTATTCAGGCCACTTGGCCTTGGTCCATCGGGCTATGTAATGGGTCTCCCTCTACCCACTCTAAAAGAGTTCTTTGCTTTAATAATAAATTGAGGCTTTGGCCCCAACCTTTAAAAAAAACCATAACATTAATATTACATGAGATATTAGTTTTGGGGCATAACACTCAAATCCGGTATTAAAATCCACAACTTTTACTTTCCTGGATTTGATGATGATAATTTTGACCCAAATTTTTCATCTAAACATTAAAAAATCAAATGTAAAACTTAGATCACTTACATATTAAAGGACCTTTTATGTTTATAGTTTTAGATAGTTAAGAAAAATTAATACATAGACGATTCACATGACTTTAAATGAGAATTTATCCCACTAAACCTAGATTTTATTTTTCACATTAATACATCATAATAATCCATATTAAATTCCTTTTAGAAATAACTTGTTCAAAATCATTTTTTAAAACCTAGGTAAAAGGAAACATAAGAAGGGTGAGATCATATGCTCAGTAAGTGTAAACATATTCATTAACAACTAAATGTCATTACTGGGAATAAGAGTTCATAAGTGTATGATGACATAATAAAAGTGCATGAGTGATTCATAAAAGAACTCATACCCATAAATACATAGATAATAAATTATGAAAACATGGAAAATGAAAGTGTAATAAGATTAAGTAATTAAAAGCCATGTGATATCAATATTAATCATTTGAAACATTAAAAAATCAGAAAAAGAAATTAAAGCTCTTTTTGGTAACTTAGAGCATCACTTTCATAAAACCCTTTCAAAACCCTTTCAAAACACTTTTAATTTGAATTACTATACATCCAACTTCCAACATTGTCATTATAATTACCTGAACTATTATAAATAAAATTTCCCTTGTGATTTAATTAAAGGTCTTATTATGTAATATTGTTATAGAAAACACATGGAGTAATTTGGTTTTATAATATCCCATAACATTTAAATGACCTTTAATAATCATTACCATTGATAATATATCTATGTAATAGTTATCACATGATTATTATAATTACAGGGATTTAAAAAATCCAATTGACACAGACAAAAGAACTCATGACCTAGAATAGTAGGATCGTGACCTATAAATCCCATTTATTGAAGCTTCCAAAGAATATAGAATCAGTGGGATTTTAACTTGACCGATACTAAGTTGAGATCCAACAACTTAATCATGAGAAAAACTATTTACGAGATAATTTCAAGATCATAGAGATCATGATCAAAACAATGTACGCCAAAGCACCCTATGAAAGCTTCACCATCATGCACATTACATTTAGGGCCAGTTATGGTGTATTAAAGGGATATGTATCAAGAACCTATCAATATGAGTATATACATTATTTTTTGTATAATAATTAATATATTTTTTTCCTATTATTTTTACTTTATAAATGATTTTTATTTTGATATAATAAAAACAAATAGTATTTTTTGGAAATATTCAAATTTAATTAAGAGATTTATTTTAATGAATTAATATATTTTAAAATAATTAATTTTTTAATAAAATATTATTATTAAATAATTTTTATCAAATATAAATTATCATATAATTTTTATGAAATCAAATGTTATTTTTATAAGGGTTTGAAAACTATTATAGTCAAAAAACCCAAAATTTCTCAATAAATATCGATTCTGGTTTTAAAAGTTAAAATAAATATATTTATAATTTTTTTGATAAAATGAATATTATTTTTGGAATAATAATGTTGAATTTAAAAAATGTTTAGTTTTTCATAATTTTTCGAGACAGTTGAAATTTTCAAGTAAAAATTAAACACCATATAAATATACAGTGTGTATTATGACATAATAATGACCCAAAAGTGATGTAATAAATACTATAAAGGGCATCATAGACCAAATATATGTTTTATATTTAAATAATGTGATTTTATGTTTATTTTATTAAAATTTTAAAGTATTTTTGAATCCTCCAAAACCATTAATATATTTTATGGTTTTAAAATAATTTATTTAAGAGTATGAATCACTTCCACATAAGCAAGGGTATTATTTTTTTAATTTCATCCCTTGGACTTATAAAATAATAAAAACCACTCCAATTTTTCAAAACCCACAAGAAAAACTATCGGAAAGTTTTTTATTTTGTTTATTTTATTATATATAGTTCAAAACTGTTTTTTGAGAAATGATAAATAATTCCCCACTCATTTCCTATATTAAACCACCAAATATCTAATTTATCTTCACTAAAAAATCCTTGGAACATTTCCTTAATCTTCCCTCATTTCTATAGAGTCCTCCCATGGATCCACCAGGCTCTCAAGAAGCTCCTCCTAAGCATTTGGAGTCACATACTCAAATAAGGTATCCTCTCATTCTCCTCTTTATTAAATTTTCATTATTATCATATGCCTTCTATTTCCAATTCCTAATTTTGGGATATGTATTTAAATTTCCCTTTTACTTCCCAATTTATCTAAAAATAATTATATACACCTTTATCTCTCATCAACCCATTATATAAAATTTTTTGTGATGTCGTTATGTTGCCAAAATTGCACTGCCATTTTCCGTGCCAAAATACTTGTGTAGTGAATACAATACCCATTTCCTACCATGGGTATTCACATTTATATAATTAAAATTACTTGAATTGGAAATTACATGTATTTATTCCACACTCCTTGATCATATAATAAAATATAATTAATGAATCCATGTTTTATGATCTATGTGGTACACTTAAGCATGAGAATGAAAACAAAGTGAAAGGTGCACCCATATATATATCGCCTCTAATTCATTGGGTAATGTTTAGTCTCATGAGATGTCATTTTGTGATATGGATATAACATGATTCCATTATGGGACTTTTTTTAATCATAATGTCTTGGAATATATCCTTGACATATGTTTATGATTCCTTTGTTTTAAGTTGTTTCCACATTTCCCATGTTTCCTTTATGATTATCATGCTATATCACACCTCAATATTCATATTTATGATTCTCACTCATTTTATTCCCCATTGATATAGCTATTATTTAAAATTTATTACATTCTTCATGTTATTCTATATTTATTCTTTTACTGGGCTTTATTACTCACCACTTTCTTATGTATGTCCCCAGGTTATCCCATACAGTTTTAAGTGCGAGCATGTTAAAGAAGTTTTCAATAAAGATGATGTGTTTCCTGTTTTAAATTGTTATTTAATTTACCAAATTCACAAATACACTAGACCTGTCGAAATTTTAGGTTGTATTATGTGTAATTTTATGTAATAAATCTTGAATTAATATGTAATAAAGAGAATGGTTGTTATATTTGGTACTAGAAAAAAAGTTTAGTTATTTTTTGGGTTTAGGATTAGAAAACTCTAGTGAAAGACTTAGGAATAAGACTAAGTATAATAAAACATACCTAAATTTTGAAAGTATAGAGTAAGTTTTTTATCATTAAAATACATCCCAAACTATATACTATAAGTGGATGAGGATTTTTAATAGATGTACATAGGGGTAAAACCTGAAATCACTAAGTTGGGAAAGACTCAGCTGGGAACTGGTACACAACAATGGGCCATGATTCACACATAATTTGACACACTAGGGGATATTATTTGGTAAATTCATAATATAATTACGAAACATTATTAATGGAACAAAAAAATTCCATAAGAATATATGTTAGGAAATAGATCATAGATAACATAGATTGAATCCTAAAAATTCATAAGTTAAGAGATACATGTAATTTATAAGTCATACCTTTAATTTTATAGGATTCCTCATTTATATTTTTAATATATTAAAAATTATCATCCCTAATTTTCCTTTTATTCTAACCAATATCCATAAATAGGAGGAATTAGATAAATTACTAATGTGATGGGCAATGTGATGAAAACCCCAACGAGAAACCCAACCCGATAAGAGTGGAAATTGTAAACTTTGTAAAGATACCCTCTTATCTGACTCAAGTTTTGAATAAAATACTGGATTAGGAAGAACTTACAAATATCCCTAACAGAGAAAAAATTTTAGTTAATTTTTTTTTAAGAAGGCCTCTAAATTTTGATGGATCATCTGATCCCTTAATCATAGAAGAGTGGATCAAATCCATTGAGAATATCTTATCCATCCTTCAATTTTCTAAGAAAGAGAATTTTCTAATGGATGTTTATCATATGGAGGTAGAATGTGATTAGTGTAAGACTTTGATAAATAATATAAATCCTGAGGAAGACATATAAGTGATGGGGTATAAGGAATTCCAAAAAATGTTTTTCGGTAGATATTTTCCCCACACTCTCTTACTTAAAATAGAAAGGGATTTTCTTATCCTCAAGAAAATATATTGAGAATATATTAGGGAGTATGAGTAAAAATTCAAAAGATATGGATGATATGATTTAGAATTTATCATTACCCCCTGAATGTATGGTCAAACAATTATTTTATGGGTTGAAACCTAATCTACAAAAATCCCTAACGATCTGAGACTTTGATAGTTATGAAGAAATTATCTGATATTACCTCAAAGTTGATATGGAGGTTGATAAATATCAAGGGTATCATAGGGATAAGAAGTTCAATGTGGATTTTAATTCTAGTGATCCGATGGAGTAATCTAACAGTGAAAAGAAATTTCAACATTCTACTTGTTGAAGGTGCAGAAAGAAGCACCCCAAAAATTTCCTAAAAGGAATAGGGAAATGCTCTTAGTGCGGGAATGAAGGAAACCTAGCTAGTGATTGCTGATAGGAAATATCCACTAATGTGTTGGAATAAATGAATACTCTATTAAACCCTGAGTTAACTATTCATCACTTCAACTATAAGGAACCAGAGCACTTTTCAAACCAATGCACTATTCCAAGGGTTTTCAGAGACAACCAACAAACTCCAAGGTAGTAAGGGTGAGAGTTTTCCATCACAATCACTGAGTTTGATCCTAAAAATGAATTGGTGAAAGGTACACCAATTATTCATTCAATAATATAAAATATAATTTTTTATTCTTATTCTATGCATTCCTTCATATCAAAAAGTTTAGTGGGATTATAAAAACACTAGCACAAAGCATGGAAGTAGTGTTCTTAGTGAAAATGAAAAATAGGTAAATTAATTCATTCCAGTTATATAAATACTCCCTGATAAAAATTTACAGGTTTAAATTCCCAGAAAACCTTATGATAGTCACTTTGGTGGAATTATATGCAATTATAGGAATGTACTGTATTTCCCTATATAGATCCAATATAAATTTCCACAAGAATAAAATCACTATCTGTGTCATGAGTCGACCCCCAGTCTTGTAAATATGCAAGGAGATGAAGGGATCTTATTTAGAACTAACATATAAAGCATGTATATTATTTCCCTATGAGGAATAATATCTAGATGAAATTATTGAGTCTTAGGAAATAATCATCCTTGAAGACACAACCATTGTGAGGGAATATAATGATGTGTTTCCTGAGGAATTTCTTACTCTTCCTCTTAGACAAGAGGTTGAATTTTCAATCGAGATTATACCCAGGTCATTGACATTATCCAAGACTCCAGATATAATGGATTTTTTGGAACTTGAAAATCTAAATAAATAACTATAAGAGAATGTAGATAATGGTTTAAAATGACCAAATGCTTCACCATGGGGTGAACAGGTCCTCTTTGTGAAGAATAATGATGTGTTAATGTGCATTTACATTGATTATCATGATCTCAACAAGATAAAAATACAGAAAAATGTCATATTCCATAGATTGATGAATTATTTGATCAACTACATGGAGCACAATACTTCTCCATGGTGGATATGCGGTCAGGATATTACCAAGTTAGGGAGAAGAATGAGGATATCCCAGAGACTTCTTTTTTGTATAAGGTATGAGCATTATGAGTTCATAGTAATTCCATTAAAAATCACTAATTCTTCAGAAATATTCATGGACATGATGAATAGAGTCCTTAGAGATTTCTTTAAAAAAATTGGTAGTATTTATAGATGATATTCTAATATACTCTAAATGAAAGGAAGAGAATGAGGAGCATCTGAGAATCATGCTAAAGACTTTGAGAAATAAGAATCTTTATGACATGTACAAAAAATGTGAGTTTTGGTTAAAGGAAGTCTCATTATTAGGACATATAATCACAAGAAATGAGATATCTCTGGACCCTTCAAAGACAATAGTAATTAAAGGATGGTCGAGGCCAACATCTCTAGAAGATATCCATTGTTTCCTTATATTAACTGAGTAGTATTATAGATTTTTGAGAAACTTATGGTGATTTAAAAACCCTCTTACCAATCAATCTCTTAAGGGAGTCAAGTTTACTTGGAATGATGATTGTGAAGAGAGATCCAATGAGTTGAAAAGAAGAATTATCACAGCACATGTACTCACACTACCCACAAGTAGAGAACTTTTCATGGTATTTGACAATGCTTCAAAGAAGGGATTGGGATGTGTGTTAATTCATAATGAAAAAAACATAGCCTATGCTTCAAGACAGTTGAAATTTTATGAATAAAAATACTCAACACATAATATGGAGTTTACTACATTGATCTTTACATTGAAAGTATGGTGGAATTATCTATTTATGGAGAAGTGTGAAATATATACGGATCACATAGTACTCAAGTGTATATTTACACAGAAAGAGATAAATATGCATCAATGATGATGGTTAGAGCTGACGAAGGACTACGACATGTCAATGAACTACCATCTTAGTAAAGTGAATTAAGTGGAAGATGATCTAAGTTGAAAGGATCCCTTAATTTTATCATTGATGTGAATTGAAATGGATCAGATTATATTACATTTGAAAAGGATGAACATGAGAATCATAAAGGAAATAAAATAATAAATTCTTTGACAAATGATTACTCAATCATCCCTTCTGGAGAGGATAAAGGATTCTTAAAGGAATGGTGTGGGAATTGTGAATAAAATGTAAACTATAAGAAAAGAGAAATCCTTATAATTCAATGCTAATGAAGAAGGAGTTGTCAGATTTAGGTCATGACTATGTGTACCATCCAATCAAGAGATAAAGAGAGTGATTATAAATGACCCATATAGATCAAAATTTTCTATTCACCCAAGGAGCACAAAGATATATCAAAATCTCTAAGAGAACTATTGGTGGAATAAAATGAAGAAGGATATCACTAAATATATATAAAAGTGACTGATATGTTAGAAAGTGAATGTTGAAAGGTAAAATTATAAGGGGATGATGCAACCATTACTCATACCAATATGGAAATGGGAAAACATCACCATGGAATTTTTCACCAGACTTCGAAATACATCTAGAGGAAACAATGCTATATGGGTTTTTATGGTTCAACTTTCAATGAAAACTCACTTTATCACAATTCGAGATGACTTCTCACTCAAAAAAAATTCAATAATATACATCAAATAATGATGAGGATACATAGAGCACCACTATCGATTGTATATGATTGAGATATGAGATTTACCTCCATGTTCTAAAAAAGTCTGAAACATCATCTAAACACTGAGTTGAAATTCAGTATAACCTATCATCCTCAAACTAACGGCCAGTTTAAGAAGACTATTTATACATTGGATGACATGTTGAAAGAACTTTTTATGGAATTCATAGGAGGATGGGACTAACATATGCCTTGGGTTGAGTTCACATACTAAAAAAATCCACTCAAGAATCAAAATGGATCCCTATGAAGCCCTTTATGGGATGGGGTGTAGAAAACCTGCATTCTAGGATGAAATTGGGGAACAAAAACTTCTAGGTCATAAAATGTCCAAGTAAATGGTTGAAAAGGTCAAGACCATTTACTATCACATCAAGGCTGCTCATATTTGACATAAGATCTATGTTGTAAATCATCAAAGAGACCTATATTTTGATGTTGGATACATGGTATTCCTATGTATATCTCCATGGAATAAATTCATGAGATTTGAGAAGAAAGGAAAGATTTATCCAAGTTACATCAACCCCTTTGAGATCCTTGAACGCATCAGAGCGGTGACCTACTCACTATCACTCCCACCTAACCTATCTCAAGTACATTATGTATTCTGTGTATCACTCTTGAGAAAGTACATACCAAAACCCTCACATGTACCCAATCCATAGGTGGTATCATTGTAGAATGATCTTTCCTATGAAGAGTAGCTGATGAAGATCATAGATTATAGAGAAAAAGTTCTACGAAATATGACAATGCACCTTGTCCAAGTGTTTTGGAGAAAAAAAAGCTTGAAGAGGAAACAAGGGAAATGTTGGAGGTGATGTAACAGAGTTATCCTCATTTGTTTTAGTGTGGGAAAAGAAAATTTTTAGGGTAAAATATCTGAAGGGGGTAATATTGTAATGACCCAAACTGTTATAAATAAAATTCCCCTTGTGATTTATTTAAATATATTATTATATAATATGGATATAGAAAACATGTGAACTTATTCAGTTTTATTATATCCTATTGTATTTTATTTACCATTAAAAATCATTACCATTGATAATATAACCATTTTACTATGATCACATGATATGTATAAATATAGGGTTTTAACAAATCCAATTGATATAGAAAAAGGAAGTGATAACCTCAACCAGTAAGATCAAACACTATGAAGCCCATTTATCAAAGATTATAAGGGAGGTAGAATCGATGGTATTTTCCCTTAACCAAGACCAAGCTGATACTAGACAACTTAAGCATGAGAAAAATCATTTTTGGGATAATTTCAAGCTCATCGAGATCACGACCCAAAACCATGTATGCCGAACTACCCCATTAAAGTATCACCATCACACACATAACTCTTAGGGTGTTTTATAGTGTATTAAAATGATATGTATCAGGACCCTATAAATATGAGTATGTATGTTATTTTTTATAGAATAATGAATATATTTTCATCCTATTATTTTAAATTTATAAGAGATTTTTATTTTGATATAATAATATACAAATATATTTTTTTGGTAACATTCAAATTTAATTAATGAATTTATTTTGATGAATTAATTTATTTTTGAAATAAATATTTTATTTAAATAAAGTATTATTATTAAATTATTTTTATCAAATATAAATGATAATATAATTTTTATAGGGGTTTGAAAAATATTATTGTCAAAAAAACCAACATTTCTCAATAAATGTGGATTCTGATTTTTAAAGTGAAAATAAATATATTTATAAAATTATTTTTATAAAATGAATATTATTTTTTCAATCAGAATGTTTAAATTATCCAATGGTGAATTTTTCATAATTTTTCGGGACAGCTGAATTTTTGGGTAAAAATTAAATACCATATAAATATATGGTGTGTATTAAGACATCATAATGAACCAAAAGTTATGTAATAAATACTATAAATTATATCTATGACCAAATATATTTTTTACCTTTAAAATAAAATTAGTTTTTGTTGATTTAATTAATTTTTTAAAGCCTTTGTGAATCCTCGAAATCCATTAATATATTTTATGGTTTAAATTCATTTCTTTAAGAGTATGAATCACTTCCAAAAAATCAAGGGTATTATTTTATTAATTTCAGGCCATGGAATTATAAAAAAAAACCACTCCCATTTTTTAGAAACCATGGTAAAAAACCGTGGGTTGGTTTTTGGTTTTGGTTATTTTATTATGTAGATTATAAAACCAATGTTTGAGAAATGATAAAGAATTACCCAATAATTTTCTATATAAACCCACTTAATCTCCCATTTCTCTTCACTCAAAATCCATGGATCACATCATTAATCTTCCCTCCCCTCTCTTGATTCCTCTAAAGGTTCCATAAGCTCTCAATAAGCTCTTCCAAAGAATTTGGAGTCACACACTCAAGTAAGGGATCCTCTCATTCTTCTATTTATTAAAGTTTCTTTACTATCTTATTCCCTCTATTTCCAATTACTAAGATAGGGATATGAATTTAAATGTACCTAATACTTCCAATTTTATGGAAAAAATATGATATAACCCTTTCTCTATCATCAACCCATTTTATTAATTTTTATGTGACACTGTTATGCTTCTGAAATTTCACTGCGATTTTCAATGCCAAAATAATTGTGGAGTGAATACCATGCCCATTTCCTATCAAGGGTTTTCACCATTATAAACTTATAATTATTTTACTTGGTACTTATATGTTTTAATTTCACACTCCTTGATTGAGGAATAAAATATGATGATGAATGAATATGTGCTTTATGATCTATGTGACACACTTAAATATTAAAATGAAATGAATGTGAAAGGTGCACCTAGAATTATATATCACTCCAATGAATTGGGTAATTTTTATTCTCATGAGACTTCATGTTAGGATAGGGAGAGATTCTAATTACATTGTGAGAATTTCTCTATCATGATTTCTTGGAAGTTATCTTTGACATTTGTTTATGATGCATTGTTTTATGTTATTACCACATTTCCCAAGTTTCCTGAATGATTATCATGTTATATCTTGCCTCATTGTTCAAGTTTATTATTATTACTAATTTTATTCCCCATTGATATACCTATTGTCTAAAATTTGTTAATTTCATTATTTTATTCCATGTTTATTCCCTTGGTGGGATTTCTAGAACACCTCTTTCTTATGTATGTCACCAAGTTAGCCCATGTAGTTGTAAGTGCAAGAATGTTAAGGAAGTTTTCAATAAATATGTTGTTTTTCTCCTTTTAAATTGTTATTTAATATACCTAATTTACAAATACAATATAATTATCAATCTCTTGGGTTTTATTATGTGTAATTTTGGGTAATAAATCATGAATTAATATGTAATAAAGAAAAGGGTTGTTATAATCATTACCCAATGCATCAAATATCTATAATGGGGGTTAACCCTTTATGTAAGATATATCAGGATAACCAATTTTCCGTGAGCTATAATGGGGATAAAACCTTATTATAATCTATATCGGGCTCACCTGTGATATATAATGGGGCTCAACACTTCATATAAGTTGTATTAGGCTCACTCGTTTCATATAATACTCAAGTACCATATTAAGAATAAAACACTTTCATAATAAATATGATATAAAAGATCATTGTTCATTTATAACTTGATAAAACCATGGAAATAATAGTTTCTATAACAATCTAATTAGAACATGATTAACCCATGGAATATAAATGGGTTCAAAAATAATATCTTTGGAACATGATTAACCCATGAAAAATAAATTGGTTTAATAACAATCTATTTGAAACATGATTAACCAATGGAAAAGAAATGGGTCCCATAAAATCTCATTAGAAAATGATTAATCCATGGAAAATAAATTTTTTTAATAATAATATCTTTGAAAACATGATTAACCCATGGAAAATAAATGGGTTTCATAACAATCTCTTCGAAACATGGTTAGCCTGTGGAAAAGAAACGGATTCGAAAATAATATATTTGAAACAATATTAATCCATTCGTAAAAGAACAAGTATAATATCAATAAAAAATATCCCCAGTGGAGTATAAGTAACAATAAGGGTTTTTTATATTGATGAATTTACATACCATTAAAATATCTTTAAAATATTCATGAGGAAAATGAACTTTTAATATTCTATGGTGTCCCATACCACCTTGATACATTTGAATCGTAAGACACATGTAGTAATAATGATAAATGAAGATTATAATATCATTATAATAATAATATTCATGATATATCATGCCAAAGTTTAATTAAATACACCTCATAAATTAAGATAAGTGTATAACATAACAAACATCTCAGAGAAGGAAATTTGTGAAAAAAATTCATTACCACATGGTGACTTTGAAACCATAAACCCCACGAAAGTGAGAAAATAAAAAGGATATGAAAAACTTATAAATTTAAGGATAAAAATAAAAAAATAAATTAATTGGAATTATATACACCACATAACAAAAATAAGTGATGAATATGGAATATCTATCATAGAAATAAACATAAGATGATAAAAACCCTTACAAAGATCATATCATTATAGTGAGAATAAATCAATGAAATAATTATCTATTGAAAATGTAAATAGACAAAATAAAATTTTAAATACATAATAATAAAATAAAAATTCATTTTATATGTATTCTTATCATAACATAATCAATGGAATATAAGTTTAACCCAATGAATGTAAATTGAGTTAAGAAACCCCTTACCTTGAGTTCAATTTGTCATGATTTCCATCTATATTACTAAATAATAAACTTATTATAATTATTTTTGAACTTAATAACCTTTTAAAAGTTTATTATTACTTTTATTTCACTTATAAACAAGTTATATACAATTATATAATCAATAATTTTTATATAAGGTTTTTTGACCATATTCAGCTTATGTGTCAATACTAACTTTGATAGGATGACTATGGTAAATGAGGTCCTTATTTAAATATATAAATAATAATAAACATGAATTAATTATCACATTTTTATATAAATTAAAATTTTAAAATCATACAAGAAATATGGTTATGAAAAATGAACCAACGTTATGATCACAGAGACGGTAATCTATAGTACGCATGAGCAACGTTTTCATTTTTCAATGATCATTATGGAAAGAAGGTAAGAAACATTTATATTTCTAGAATGACCATTATATCATAAATAACATATTATTTAAGTATATATACTAATATATATTATTTTTGTGATGTGGTGATGAAAAAAGAAGAATCACATTGCTTCGAGGTGGAGGTAGTCCATATGTCCACGAATGGCGTTATCGCTTTTCTAGTTTGTGAAATGGAAAGAAGAAAATGATATATTATATATAAATATAGATAATTGTTTCATTAATTTCTTAAAATTTTCATTTTTATCGTATATTTTAATTATAACCATCCTTAATACACTCCATGTAAATGGTGAATGTATCACTTTGCTTTGAGGAGGCGATAATCCACACGCACAAAAACAATGTTATTATATTCCCACAAAATTAAAATCATGAACGTACGTGTCATATAATAATTATATAAGTATTAAGTCATTATAAATATCATATATATCATATAAATATATTATTTCCATCATAATTCACAACAATAATAGGTAGTAAAGAAAAAATGAACAACATCCTTTCATTAGGTGGTGGTCCGCCGTACACACGAACGATGATTTCTTTACCCATTTGATATAAGAGTTTTTAGGTGTAGGTAGAGACATTAACAAAAAACAATATTATTATATTTAGTATACTAAGTTTTTTATATAATTATGGAATAATAATTATTGAAGAGGATGGAGAAACAAATAAAATAAAAGTGCTCGTTGAAAAATATCACCTCTTCTTCGGGTAACTCCTTTTAGTTTGCAACAAATGGATTCCTTGGTTTGATTTATTCCCAATTTGGGGCTTATAATATGATATTAGGGATTTTTTGATATTATTTGGTCAGTTTTATGATGATAAAAATTGATTTATAGTTTTGATGAGAGGAGGAGAGGAGGCCTTTTTTAAGTGAAAAAGGACATATTGGGTATTCTTGAAAAGATCTGAGTGCTACCCATGTTTTAATTGTCCCCCAAGGGTCAAAAGTGGACTATTATATAACCTTATAGGTTTAATAGACTAAATATGGCCATAAAATATTTTTTAGACAATTTTAGGGCTAGTTTTACACCATATATTCTAATTTTAATCATTAAGTAAACTCGTTTTTACCTTAATCACTGCAATTAATTTTAACTACAGTCAATAATATTTTTGGTAAAAAATTAAGTTTAACTTACCATAAATTATAAATTATTCTGATTCCAAATATGGAATCCATTTTTCAAAACTTTAAACACATAAGTGTCTGAAATTAATTTGAAATTAATCCCTTAGACGGGACCAGACAATGAGTTTTTTAAGAGAAAAGTTCAAAATTAAAAAATGTTTTAATGTCCTATTTCAATGGTGAAATTGATTCAAATTACCTAAATATTTTTAAATTATATAAAATTTATCTAATTATACTTTAAAACAAATTAAAAATATAATTTAAAATTGTAAATTATTTATACAAAAAAGAAGTTTTCAACTAAAATCTGGTATCATTCACTATTCATCAAAATATGAAAGTTCTCATGAAAATATTCCCTAAGTAAATTTTTCTATTATTCTTTAAAAAATTAAGTTTATTTTTTCAAATAAAAAATATAAAAATGTAAAAAATTTAGTTTTAAAATAAGTCTTCCATTAGAATGCAATAAAACTGCCTTTTTAAATAATATACATCTTTTTATGCTAAAATTGGATTTATTCTTATATTAAACCTATAAAACTTATTAGATGAATTTAAATTTTTTATTGAATATGTACCATATAAATTTAATTAATATCTTTCGATAATAATAATTAAGTTAATTTATTAATATAAAATTCCATTCGGGTTATAAAAATACTTTTTCATAAAAGAAAATCCTTTATATTCAATTGGTCTTTATTTCTATTTATAATTAATTGGTAACCAGTTAATCATTTTATAAACATGTTTAAATTATGATTTCATAATTTAGTTAATAATATTCTATCCTTCCATTCTAATTGCTAATTGATAACTATTATATTAAATAAATAATATTAATATTATATTGTTGTTCGGTAAGACTCGACCTTACGAGTAACACAAATTATCGCAGAAACTCAATGTTACATGAAATACAAGATAAAATTGGAATTTATAACAAAGCAAGATAAAATATTCATTACATGTAACACAATTTATCAAAGAATATAAATTAATTTTGAAAAATATATTTCTTAAAATATAATGATGTTACACAACAAGAGATAATTGAGTTAGAATATACACATCCTACTATGGTATAGAAAACCAGTATTGTATTATAATAACATACAATAACCTCAATTGAGTTGGACACCCTCTAACTTTCATACTATATATTGTTTTTTTAAACATCTAAAATTTATTAAATATAATCTCTTCATTAGTGACTATATCTCTAAGGTCGTCAAACACTAAGTCAAAATTTCCATATCAGTTTCAAATTATGGTAACCGTCATAAAAAATAATTATAGGCATGATGATAATTTGACCAATGTCTTAAATTTTTTAAAAAACCTGACATTTATATACCCAAACTAGCATTTGATTAAAATTAATTAATTTAAATATCCAATGGAAATTTTTTCTTCAATTATCTTAATATTAAACAAACTCCACATCCTAAATATCTTATTCATTAAAATAATTTTCTCATACATGATTGAAATTATAAACATCAACTCAGTAGTGGCTTTAATATCTTTTATATTTAATGAAAATTTTAATGTTAACATCACATAAACAACTATGTGTTCCCTATGGTCGACCTTATACTATTTATCATTCCTAATAATCTCATATTTAACACAATAAAATGGATGATTCATATCTCCTTAGTATAAATAATACTTTATTTGAATCTTATAGAAAAATAAATATATCATGTTAAACTTATACATCATTTCCTCAACTTATTCTAATTTCACAGCCTCTAAAAATAATCCTAATTATTTTTTTGTTATCAATGAAAAATTATATAATGTTATTAAAATTTGTTTCACTTTTAATAATATAAATAGTGATATGGATAAATTATTATCTTTCAAACCACTAGATTATGTCTTACATTTTTTTATCACAACCTAAATTTATACTCAGAATTCAAGTGTAGTATAAATATTAGATATTAAAAGTAACTTTAAAAATAATTATAAAAGTGATAAAATTATCAAAAAATTATATATTTATCAAGAAAAATTAAATAAACAAAATAAATAATGTTAATAGAATAATGGAATAACTCAACTACACAACATTTGAAAATAAAGAATTTTGTGTGGTTTAGATAATTCCATACATCCGCAATGAAAAATTATAATCAATTAGAAGAATAAATGATTTAAATATTATGTATAATATATTAAAACTTCCTTATATAGTTTATAATAGATGTAAATGAAAATTTACAATTTGATGTAATCCTGTGCGTTATTAGAATTATAGAAAGATTAGAATGTACAATATTAAAAGAATTTAAGACCTATTTTTATTTGAGACACTAAAGAGATATTTAAAGTCATTTGAAATAGAATATTTATTGGATATAAAATAACTTCTAAAATAAAGAATGTATGTATAAATTTATTAAATTAATATATCCTTCACCCCCTATGAGTGTTTCTATTTCATTATAAATACTTATGGTCACCTTTTGAAACATAATAGCCAACACATTCTCCAATTCCAAGACCCAGTCATCCTGTCTTCTATCTAATTCCTCAACATCATCAGTAGAAGTCATACTTATAGATTAAATCATATTAGGATAAGACGAAATTGTATAAAAAGTGTGCAAGTTATGTGATGAACTGTACCGTGTGTCGTAGAGAGAGAATAAAAACTCTATAACATAGAGTGAGTATCGACACTAAACCACTTTCAACACAATATACCTGTAAAAAGAATATTCCTTACATTTATTAATATAAAAAATTACTTTCATCTACTGATATAAAAAATATTCCTCTAATTTATTAATATAAAAAACCTACAAATTCTATTCATGGTTGGTCCAGTTTTTATCAGGTTCTATTGTTAACATTAATTATTTATTTTTTGTTGATTCATAATATTCTTCACTCTCCCTCAAAAGGCTAAAATTTTCAATATAGTTAGGCACATAAAATCTAGTTTGTTATTGTTAATGGGGTTCACTATAATAAAATACTTCCCCTTTATAACCCATATCACACATGTCTCTTAGTTTTGAGTGAACAACAACACTCCACCCATCATCCACTATATTATCAACATAATATACCATTTTTATTTGGTAATCCATAATATATAGACCATTTTATTCCCTCCCACTAGTTTCAATAAACTAATATGAATTGACATAAATTTATAGTAATGAATATTTATATACACCATTGTTAATATAGACACAATTACATTTTAATAACATAAATTTAAATTTCCCATGATAATTTAACTCAATAATATCAAATGAATTTCCATAGAATCCTTGATCTTCAACTATGAATATACCAATGTTTTGTGTTTCCAAACTTTCCTCATGATAAATATTATAAAACATAGAACCACCAATATTGTATGTAATGGGTCTCTCGAAATTATTCAAAGGACCTTGATAAAAAATGTCAAATATTCCAATATTTCAGCTCAATTATCATCATTCATTACCTATAAAAGTTGATATAATTTTTTTAACATAATTTAGATAATTGTTAATATATTTAAACTACATATTAGATTAAGAACTTACATGAAATTCAAACTATTCAATAATTTATTTAGTAATAAATTTTGTTTTATCTCTCTCATTATGAATTTGGATCCTAAAGAATATTTTCAGTTGTGTCCTTAATTATTCTATATAGGGATAAAAAAATATCAGTATTGAGCAGTACATTTCTATTTACTTGTCTTAACTGCATATCTGTCAATAAAAATGAAGATACTTTTCTAACTTCTTGATGTAAATTTGGAAACATTGATGACACATTATTAACCATTAATTGACTTACAACGTAATCAACATGTCCAAATCGATTGAATCTTATCTCTATTGAATCAAAATAGATTTAATTTAAGTTTAGATACTCCTTAACAAAGGTAACCTTCCATAATAGAACCCTCTGGATGAGTTTTATGTTTCACATAAGATTTAAAATAACCAAGATACCTAATGATAAATGGTAGGAAATTAATAAAGTTATTAAATATTTAAAAAGAAAATTATATTGTTTAATTAAAATAACATTATTGTAACATCCTAGGTAAATAAAGAATATGAAATTTTCATATTTATTAATATTTGTGAATTAAATATTAATTTTACTCTAAAGTGGTAACTATGTTCGATGGTGTACCTGATACACAACAATAGGTTTCTTTGAAATCTAATGTTGCACACAATGTTGAGTCATAGTGAATAATAATAATATAATATTATTTCAAATGGTAGTTAACGCCTAGCTATTTTATTGGAGAGAATGGATAGAACTAACTATAATATGAATATACATGTTTTTTAAATGTTTTTACATTTATCCAATAAATTTTAGAGGCTTAAAATAATAAGGAATTCAATTTTAAACATAAATACTCTAATATTCATTAAAAGGTCGATTTACTGCATTTTGATAGAGAACCCTCATTAAATCTAGTTTGGTCACTTTTATATGTTATATTTTACAAAATAATATTCTTCATTATAATCAGGACATCAAAATTTACTTTGGATATAATTTTGGTATTTTTCTAATAAAGTTCATTTTTTATGAATAGTGAAAAATACGGTATTTTAATTCAAAATTTCCTTTTAATATAATTTTTTTATATGGTTATATTATCATTATAAATGGTTTTAATGTTTAATTAGATTATATTTTTCCATTTAATCCTATGTTGTTCATTCTAAGTAATTTCATTTTGAAATTTGTAATAAACAAGTGTCAATATTTTGAAAATTATTATTTCTTAAAAACGCATTTTTTTTTGTTTTGACAACGGGAATTAATTTTAAATTAATTTATTCCACTTCTATGTTTTGAATTTGGAAAATTAGATTCCATATTTGGAATCAGGAGGTCTAAATTGTGTAAATATGTAACATTTATTTTTAGACATCTTAAATATTTACCTCAGTAAATATTTTATTTACCATTGTTAAAGGGTAAATATGGTAAATAAGGGTAAACAAATAATATTATAATAATATTAAATTACCCTAACATGTATCAAAATCCTATTTTTTGATACATTTCCGACCATGGGAATCCTTGGGTCAATTTTGGGACCACATTGAGCCACTTGGGAGTGATAATGACACTTTGTATTAATTAATTTAAAGTAAAGACAAAAATGGCTTAAACATATATCTTTTAGTAAATAAATTTTTACATAGGATTATATAAGTTATCTATTAGACTGTAAATATTTATTTAAAATATTAAAATATTTTCTACATCATGGTATTTTTTTATAAATTTTAGACATCAAATAAATGAAATTATTTAGGACACAATAATGATGCAGTGTTTACCTCATTAATGAATGATTTAAATAAATAAGATCATAAAGATTAAAAAAATATCCAAAACCTGTCTAATTATTATTGGATGATTTTATTTCGAACATGAGTCATCTTATCTTGGAATTTAATAAGTTTTGGACATTTAGAAACCAAAAATAATTATATTATAAAATAATATTTTAAAACATTCCTAAAGAGACCCCCTTATAAAAATCCCTCACTTTTAACCCATTCCTCACACATCTCAAGCCCCTTGGCTCGTCCAAAATCTGACCAATTAATATCCCTACATCTCACTCCACCTCCTAGAAGCCTTACTCGAGGCATAATGAAATTCAATTAAACCTTTTTGTTCCAACTAAAGGGAGATACCCGATTTAAAGGTAACGTCTTCTCTTAATTTATTTTGTTTATTTTACTTCTCCAACCCCGTAAACTATTTATATTATTTTATTTTATAAAAACACAAGAATCCTAAATATACTAGGTTGTTTTTATGAGAATATTCAAACTACACTTTCACACACCTCCATCTAATGGTTAATGAACATATTATTTCTTTGGATGACGAACAACTGCCTCACGAAATGATGATTGTTTAATTATCTACCACCGCATATCATGGTGGAAATTAAGATGAAACTATATTTATATGTGATATATATTATATTTATTTTGTTTCTATGCTTCTGTATTTTTCATTTATTTAATACCTTTATGGTTTCCATAGTGGGTAAATACGATAATTTAATTGGAGGAAGTGCGGACTACCACCCCCTCAAAGTGATATGGCTCATTCATGCCATACATGGAATGTATAAAGGATGGAGTTAATTTAATTATATATAATATTATACTAGAATTATAATATACCTATGTATCATAATTTTTTATTCCATTAAAAATGAAATATAAATGAAAGTACCGTTCCTGCGTACGTTCGGTTCACCATCTCCATGAACGGTGCATTTCATTTCTTATCTCCAAATGTTATGTTCTATTATATATATATATATATATATAATGGATATATATGATATATATGATATCTGAATCATGAATATCACTCTAGAGATAATAGAATTTCGACCACAGGGACAATTTATAATTTAAACAAGTTCATTTTTAACTCAAGTTCCGATCATCGACAAAATGTCTGATATGAACTCAAATAATTAAGTAGTTGTTATAGAAAGTTAATAATTTATATAAATGGAATAATAAAATTTAAAAAGGTTCTTAATAAATTATAATTTAAATTTAGTTTATTATTCAGGAGATTAAATAATGATCGAGTCAAGTCGATCACGAGGTAAGGGATTTCTTATCTCACATTTAATTCCTTGAGATTTACATTGTTCACCACTTATTTATTGCATGTGGTGTATTAAGTAAATCCATTTGATATATATTATCATGATTCTCTTTATATTCATGGTATTCTGTGATTCATTTGGTGGTTATTAACTTTTGTTAATATGACTCAATTGATTACAATGTGGTAAGAGGTTTTCATCCCACTTTTTATTCCCATGAGATTCATGCTATATTCTCCACTATTTCCTTTTGTGTGGTGTATATAATTCCCGTGATTGTGTTCTTTGTGTAATATAGATTAATATATGGGTATTTAAATCTTTATTATATGATCCTTATTTCATATGGTTTAGGTTTTTTAAGTTACCAAATTTGTAAGGGAACTTTTTAACCCAATTTCCATTCCATGGGTTAATCTTCTAATTCTTAATTATGTCATGCTATGATTATGTGTGGAATCACTATTTACTTATTTATGTTTTATTTCTACTCCCATTATTTTTGATATACCTTTGATACATGTAATCACTCCATTGAAAAATTCTCAAGTCATCGATATGAACCCGATAAGAGTAAGTTTAACTCAGTTTCCATTCACTGATTTAAACATCAAAGTCATTAGTTTTGACTTAAAAAGAAAATGTGTAAATGTCCTTTGATTTGTTTACATTTAATATCCAATAATATTGAGAGTATTTATATTTTTCACACATTATTATGTAATTTATTTATCCTTAATCTAAGGATACTGTTTTTATAAGGGATTCCATCTCAATTTACATTCCATTAAGACTTCATTGTTGTTATGCACCAATTCACTCTTATATGGTGTATATACTATCTTTTGGAATATTATATCATGAATTACTTTATTCTAATGATATTTTAATGTTCTGATTAAATGTTATTCCTAAATTATTTTTATTCAAGCATCTCTCATTTTGTTAAAAACTCTTTAACTAAAATATTGATTTAAATGTTTTAAATATTTATTCTTCTAAATCTTTCTCATTAATGTCCATGTTTTCAAAATGGTTTTAAGTATTTATTTATATAGAAATGAATGTTTTAAAATTAAAATTTATTTTAAAAGCTTCAAAGTTGTTTGTGAAACTTTGATTCAAAAATCAATTTATTAAATGTTTAAAATGGTTTTGAAAATGGTTTGATAAAGAATTGTTTATTTCAATATCATGGTTTTATATATTGTGATTGTAATGTTTAAATGTTATCTTTACATTATGCTTGTGTTATGTGTTATGATTATTTTATGGTTATTGACCATTGTTTACGTATACGGGTGGTTCCATGATAAACCTACGGCTGGTGATCCCGAGATAGCTCTCCAATGCATTGGTTAACCTGATGGAGGTAAACGTTAATGTTTCTCCTAATAGATTTAGGTAATATACTATGAAGGGTATTCCAAACGTAACTCCCTACGTAGTTGTGAAAGCTAAAATGTAAGTATTTTATCTATGTCATAAGTTACCTTTATGATTTATGATTTCTGTGTGTTATTCATAAATCTTATTATTTCATAAGGTATGATATTATTGAAAATTATGGTTTCACTATTTTGTATTTATTGATGGGATAATGTTTTTCGTCCTTATTTTATAACCCTTGCTGAGATTTTTATGCTCAACCATGTTTTTGAAATATTTTCCATAGGACTTAAATATGAATAAGGTTCAATTATGGGATCAAGTAAAAGTAATTTTGTCTAAAACATGGAAGTAAACATGTTTCTTTTTAAGAGTTTTTATTTTATAAAAAAATGGACACTGAGTAGTAGTGTCTACATGTAATTTTCAAGTTGATATGTAATGGTTCTGGACTAATTCTATAAAACTCTAAACCTAAAAAGATCCTCAATGTAAATTATTGATTTAACTCAAGATTAAGTCATGTTTATGGTTGTATCCTTATAGTTGGTATCAGAGGTAGGTTTAGACAACTTTAGGGATTATGAGTTTTCAGTAAACACATGGTTAGTCCCTATGTCTATTATTTCTATTAAATCCTTGTTCTATAAAATTTTCAGATAAAATAAAGTTGGTTACTAATGGAAGGAGTTGGATCTCAAATGACATTCCTATATCTTCCTAACGACATGGCTGAAATAATTATTGCAAAGTCATGTTCAGATGACTGTGAAACGTTTTCTAGCTTAAAAATAACTTGCAAGCAATTTTTTGAGATATGAAACACCTCCAATATACCTCGATATCATCGTGGATCCTGAGTTATATTTAATAAAATCCCATTTTCACAATATTATCATATTTTTAAGAATGGTAAATATTATCAAGGAATTTTTAAATATTTTACCTTATCACAGGATTTTGAAGCATATTATGATTTTGAAAAAGGTGTTGAAGAAGGATACCCTTACACAACCTATTTATATTTGATTTTACAATATAGTCTCTCAGCACATACTTATGGTATTTTAAAAGGACCATTGATTTAAAGTTTAAACTCAAATTCGGTCCGACTGTTTTATAAAAATCATGTTTTATCAGATGTTTTGAAATTATATGTCATACATGATTATTTTCTGAAACTTTTTTTCTGTGAAAACCCATATGAACCAAGTTATACAAGGTGTTTTTGGATAAAGGAATCAAATTATTTTGAAGGATCTCTTAATCATTGTTTCAATTCATGGACATTTTACCTACGTGAACAAGATCATGATGAAACCACATGGACACCATGATTAAGGTATGATGTTATTTCTATTGAGAATAGTTTTATTTTTTCATATGGAGGTGAAATAAATGACAATATATAAGATGTTTAGGTCTTAATGTATTAGGGTGAAAATAAAAAGTATAAGAAAACCTTTGAGGTTAAAACATGTTAGGGTTATTCATGAGTTTTATAAAAATGACAACCCGTAAGATTGGTGACGACCCATCCCATCCAGAAAGGCCACAAGAATCAAACCCACATCCAAAGGGTGACAAGGGCGCATTGACTACCACTGTCCTAGAAGAAGTCCCTAGTTATTATGATTTATTATTTTAAGTTAAATGATATTATGGATCAAGAATAATTTTATTTTGGAAACATATGTTTTATCAAATGGATATCCTTAATATCGGAAAATTATTTGGTGATTAATTGATAAATATTATGTTAGAATATGTTTTCTCTTTTATAAACATTATATGCTTAAGGGAAATAGAATACTATGGGATCTCATTTGTGGAGTAATGGTTGAAATTTTATTTTGGAAGAATCTATGTTTTTTTGTGGACATATAAAAATTTGGTTTATTTATGGAAATGATTAACATATCATAGAGAATATGTGATTAGGTTAATTACACTTCAGTATGAGACATTAAGAGTAGTCAATGTTTTTGGAGATAAATGTTAATATTTACTATGGAAGACTATGTGATTAAATCCTTCTGATTTTTGGGTTTCAATATTAGTTTGGATTTATTGAATAATTTTAAGGACAATTGTATATTGAATAATCTTTATTGAACTTTGGGTTCATTTTGTTGAATTTTAGAGATTAAGAGTAGTATTCCTTTTTATAAAAGATTATCCTTTTGGGGATTATCTGATATTGTACTAACCAATTTTGGTTTTGGTTTATGTTTAAAGATAGGGGAAATATATAGTACATCTATAGTAGATTATGTGATACTCTATAAGTTTATTCTAGCACTTCAGGTGTGACCAAGTCAACTTGAATACTTTCCTTTTGGAGAAAAGATTAGTTTGTGGTAGAATTTTATTAAAGGATGACACTCTACAGGACAAGTAAGTATATTTCCTTACGATATTATTCTAGTTATTAATAAAATTATTCAAATCCATGAAAAATATCACGAAGAAAAAAATTTATAAGCTCTATTTTACCATTAGACTTTTACCCAATCACAAATTTATGGTATTGTGGTGGTTAAATTTCTGTGATCAAGTTCTATGTCACTCTCTATTAATCTATGATAGTTAGTTTCTCTTCCATATCTATGTTTTCATGGAATCCTAGTATATGTTGTCTTAAGTGACTTTTTTATTTCTATTTCCTTATTTTAAAGTGATATTTTTATTGAATATTTTTCCGATGTGGGACTTTTATTGAAGTTTCCAAGCACAATTTAAAATTGCAAGGATGCAATTTCCAAAATGCGGGAAGGATGTAACATCCCAGGTAAATTAATAATATGAAATTTTCATATTTACTAATATTTTTTAATTAAATATTAATTTTAATCTAAAGTGGATGAAATGTTCGATGGCATACCTGATACACAGTAACGGGTTTCTTTGAAATATTATGTTGCACACAATACTGAGTCATATTGAAAAATAATAATGGTATTTAATGACTAGACATTGTATAGGTGGGAATGGACATAACTAACTACAATATGAATATACATGTTTGTTAATTTTTTTTACAATTATCCAATATAAGTTAGAGGCATAAAATAAGAAAGAATTTGATTTTAAGCATAAATACTCTAATATTTATTAATAGGTCGATTTACCACCTTTTGATGGAGAACCCTCTTTAAATATATTTTTGGTCATTTGTATATGTTCTATTTTACAAAATAATATTCTTATTTTAAATCAGGACATCAAAATTTACTTTGGATAAAATTTTGGTATTTTTCTGATAAAGTTCATTTTTTATGAATAGTGAAAAATACTGTATGTTAATTCAAAAATTCCTTTTAATATAACTTATTTATATGAATATATTATCTTTATAAATGGTTTTAAATTTTAATTAGATTATAGTTTTACAATTTAATCCTATTTTTGTCATTGTAAGTAATTTCACTTTGAAATTGGACATAAACAAGTGTCAATCTTTTTGATAGTTATTATTTCTTAAAAACACGCCTTGTTTTGACAACAAGAATTAATTTTAAATTAATTTTTGAAACTTATGTGTTTTCAATTTGGGAAAATGGATTCCATATTTTGAATCAGGTGGTCCAAATTATGTAAATATGTAAATTTTATTTTTAGACATCTTAAATATTTACCTCAGTAAATATTTTTTTAACATGGTTAAAAGGTAAATCTAGTAAATAAGGGTAAAAAAATAATATTATAATAACATTAAATTACCCTAAAATGTGTCATAATCTTATTGGTTGATACATTTCCGACTATGGGAGTCCTTGGTTCTATTTTGGGAGCCCATGGAGCCTCTTGGGATTGATAATGACACTTTATATTAATTAATTTAAAGAAAATTCAAAAATGACTTAAACATATATCTTTTAGTAAATCAATTTTTACATGTGGTTATATAAGTTATCTCTTAGAATATAAATATTCATTTGAAATATAAAAATATTTCCTATATAATGGTATTTTTTTATAATTTTTAGATGTCAAATAAATAAAATTATAAATGACACAATAATGACTCAATGTTTACCACATTAATAAATGATTTAAATAAATATGATTATAAAGATTAAACAAATATCCAAAACCTGTCAAATTCTTATTGGATAATTTTATTTTAAACACGAGTCATCTTATCTTCAACTTTAATAAGTTTTGGACCTTTAGAAACAAAAAATTATTGTACAACAAAATAATATTTTTAAATATTCCTAAAGAGACCCTCCTCCCCCTTATAAAGCTCTCACTTCTAACCCATTCACCACACTTCTCAAGCCCCTTGTATCATCCAAAATCTAAATAATTAAGCTGCCTACATCCCACTCCTCATCCTATAATCATTCCTCTAAGAATAAGGCAATTCAATTAAACCGTTTGGTTCAAACCAAAGGGAGATACATGATTTAAAGGTAACGTCTTCTTTTAAGTTCTTTTGTTTTATTTTACATATCCAACCCCATAAAATCTTTTATTACTTTATTTTATAACAACAACAGTATCCTAAATATAATAGGTTGTTTTTATGAGAATTATTATAACTACACTTACACACACTTCCATATAATGGTTAAAGAACATACTGTTTCTGTGGACGGCGATCTATTGCCTCACGAAACGATGATTGTTCAATTACCTCCTACCACATCTCATGGTGGCCATTATGATGGAACTCTATTTATATGTGATATATATTATATTTATTTTGTTTATATTCTTCTGTATTTTTCATTTATATAATACCTTTATGGTTTCTATAGTGGGTATATAGGATAATTTCATTTGAGGAAGTACGGACTACTGCCCCCTCAAAGTGATATGACTCGTTCATTCAAAACATGAAACATATAAATTATGGAGTTTATGAAATTATATATGATATTACACTTTAATTATAATATACCTATGTATCATTATGTTTTTATTCCATTAAATATGAAATATAAATGAAAGTACCGTTCATGCGTACGTACAGCTTACCATCTCCATGAATGGTGCATTTAATTTATTATCACCAAATGTTATGTACTATTATAAATACATATATATATATTGGATAGATATGAAATATATGATATAAAAGTAATTAATATCACTCTGTGGATAATGTAATGTCACCCACATGGACAGTTTATAATTATAACAATTTTATTTTTAACTCAAGTTCCGAACATCGACAAAATGTATGATATGAACTCAAATAATTAACTAATTTTTTATAGAAAGATAATAATTGATATAAAAGGAATAATAAAAATTAAAAAGTTTCTTAATAAAGTATAAATTAAATTAAATTTATTATTCATGAGATTAATGAATGATCGAGTCAATTCGGACACGAGGTAAGGGATTTCTTATCTCAATTTTAATTCCTTGAGATTTACATTGTTCACCACTTATTTATTGCATGTGGTGTATTGAGTAAATAAATTTGATATATATTAGCATTATTATCTTTATATTCATGGTATTATGGGATTAATTTTTTGGTTATTAACTTTTTTTCATATGACTCAATTGATTACAATGTGGTAAGAGGTTTTCATCTCACTTTTTATTCCTATGACATTCATGCTATATTTTCAACTATTTCCTTTTGTATGGTGTATTTACTACCCATGATTGTATTCTTTTTATAATATAGATTAATATATGGGTATTTACATCTTCATTATATGATCCTTATTTCATATGGTGTACGTTTCGTAAGTTACAAAATCGGTAAGGGAACTTTTTAACCCAATTTCCATTCCTTGGGTTAATCTTCTAATTCTTAATTATGTCATGCTATGATTATGTGTGGAATCACTATTTATTTATTTATATTTTAATTTCCACTCCCCTTTTCATGGATATAATTTTGATACACATAATCACTCCATTGATAAATTCTCAAGTCATCAATATGAACTTGATAAGAGTAATTTAACTCTATTTTCATTCACTGAGTTAAACATCCAAGTCATTGGTTTTGTTTTAAAAAGAAAATGTGTGAATGTCCTCTGATTTATTTAAATTTAATATCCAATAATATTGATAATATCTATATTTGTGACACAATATTATGTAATTTAATTATCCTTAATCTAAGGATACAGTTTTTATAAGGGATTTTGACTCAATTTACATGCCATTGAGACTTCATTGTTGTTATGCACCAATTCACTCTTATTTGGTGTATATATTGTCCTTTAGAATATTATATCATGAATACATTTATTCTAATGATATTATAAAGTTATGATTAAATGTTATTCCTCAATTATTTGTATTCAAGCGTCTTCCATTTTGTTAAAAACTCTATAACTAAAATATTGTTTTAAATGTTTTAACTATTTATTCTTCTAAATTTTTTCATTAATGTACATGTTTTAAAAATGGTTTTAAGGATTTATTTATATGGACATGAATGTTTTAAAATTAAAATTCCTTTTAAAAGATTCAAAGTGGTATGTGAAACTTTGATTCAAAAATCTATTTATTAAATGTTTTAAATGGTTTTGAAAATGGTTTGATAAAGAATTGTTTATTTCAATATCTTGTTTTGATATATTGTGATTGGAAGGTGGAAATAGTATCTTTCCTTTATAATTGTGTTATTTTTTATGATTATGTTATGGTTATTGGGTATTTTTTACGTATATGGGTTGTTTCGTGATAAACTTAGGGCGGGTGAGCCCGAGATATCTCTCCAATGCATTGGGTAACGTGATAGAGGTAAAAGTTAATGTTTCTCCTAAGAAATTTAGGGAATATACTTTTAAGGGTATTCCAAATGTAACTCCCTATGTAGTTGGGAAATCTAAAATGTAAGTATGTTATGTATTTCATAATTTAACTTTGTGATTTATGATTTCTTGTTGTTTTTCATAAATCTTATGATTTCATAAGGTATGTTATGATTGAAAAGTATGGTTTCATTGTTTTGTATTTATAGATGGGATAATGTTTTCATTCCTTATTTTAGAACCATTACTGAGAATTTTATGCTCAACCAAGTTTCTGAATTATTTTCCACATGACTTAAAGATCAATAAGGTTTAATTATGGTATCAAGTAAAAGTCATGTTGTCTAAAACCTGGAACAATACATGTTTCTTTTTAAGATTTTTTATTTTATCAAAAAATAGATACTGAGTATTAGTGTATACATGTAATTTTCTAGTTGATATGTAATAGTTCTTTCCTAATTATCTAAAACTCTAAAAATAAAAATACCCTCAATTTAAATTCATGATTTAACTCCTGATTATGTAATGTTTAAGGACAAATCCTTATAGTTGGTATCAGAGGTCAGTTTAGACAACTTTAGGGATTATGAGTTTTCCTTAAACATGTGGTTAGTCCCTATGTATCTTATTTCTGTTAAATCTTTGTTCTATAACTTTTTTAGATCAAGTAATGTCAGTTACAAATGGAACTAGGAGGATCTAAAATGAAATTCCTATATCTTCTAAATTATATGGTTGAAATAATTATTTCAAAGTCTTGTTCAGATGATTGTGAAACTTTTTATAGCTTACAAATCACTTGAAAGAATTTGTTTTAGATATCAAACACCTCCACTATACCTCGACATAATCGTGGATTATGGATTGTATTTAATCAAATCCTATTTTCAAAATATTCTCATATTTTCAAGAAAGTTAAATATTATCAAGGAATTTTTAAATATTTTACCTTATCCCAGGATTTTGAAGAATATTATGATTTTAAAAAAGGTGCTGAAGAAGTAGACCCTTGCACAACCTATTTATATTTTCTTTTACAATATAGTCTCTTAGAAAATACTTTTGGTATTTTAAAAGGACTATTGATTTAATGTCTCAACTCAAATTTGGACCGACTGTTTTATAAAAATCATGTTTTATCAGATGTTTTGAAATTATATATCATACATGTTTATTTTCTGAAACTGTTTTTCTGTAAACACCCATATGAACCAAGTTGTACAAGGTGTTTTTGGATAAATTAAGAAAATGATTTTGAAGGATCTCTTAATCATTATTGCAATTCATGGAACTTTTACCCACGTGAACAAGATGATGATGAAACCATATGGACACCATAATTAAGGTATGATGTTCTTTCTATTGGGAATAGTTTTATTTTATCATATGGAGGTGACAAAATGACAATATATAAGATGTTGAGGTCTTAATGTATTGGGATGAAAATAAAAGGTATAATAAAACCTTTGAGGTTAAAACATGTTAGGGTTATTTTTGAGTTTTATAAAAAGGACAACCCATAAGATTGGTGATGAACCATCACATCCAGAAAGGCCACAAGAATTGAACCCACAACCGAAGGGAGACAATGGGGCATTGCCTACCACTGTCCTACGTGAAGTCCCTGGTTAGTATGACTTATTCTGTTAAGTCAAACGATTTTATGGATCAATAATAAGTTGATTTTGGGGACTTATGTTTTATCAAATGGATATCCTTAATATAAGAAAATGATTTGGTGATTAAGTGATAAATATTATTTTAGAATATGTTTGTCTTTTAGAAACATTATATTCTTAAGGGAAATAGAATACTATGGGATCTCATTTATGGAGTAATGGTTGAAATTTTACTTTGGAATAATTTATTTTTTTATTGTGGACATATGAAAATTTGGTTTATTTATGGAAATGATTAACCTACCATAGAGACTATGATATTAGGTTAATTACACTTCAGTATGATACATTAAGAGTAGTCGATGTTTTTTGAGATAAATGTTAAGATTTACTGTGGAAGACTATGTGATTAAATCCTTCTGAGTTTTGGGTTTCAATCTTAGTTTGGATTATTTTGAAGAATTTTAAGTACAATTGTATATATAATGGTCTTTCTTGAACTTTGGGTTCATTTTTTTGAATTTTGGAGATTAAGGGCAGTATTCCTTTTTATAAAGGATTATCTTTTTGGGGATTATCTGATCTTTTACTAACCAATTTTGGTTTTGGTTTATGTCTAAAGATAGGGAAAATATATAGTTCATCTTTTATAGATTTTGTGATACTCTAGAAGTTTATTCTAGCACTTCAGGTGTGACCAAGTCTATAAGGCCCCAGCCTTAAACCTTACTTAATCTTGAGTTATTACAAGATTACACATTGAGGATCTTTTCAGGTTTAGAGTTTTAGAGAATTAGATCATGAAACTTGCATTACATTCCACATTTAAACAAAGTGGTTACATAAAAGACAATATTCATTCTTCCCATCAACAGAAACCTATTTAAAATAAAACACGGATTCTTTCTTGACACATCCTTGACACTATCATCACATCATGTACCTTTCCCTTGACCTGTGAAAAACATTTCAAAAACTTGGGATGAGCATAAAAAGCTCAGTAAGGGTTATAATAATATGGAAAGGAAACATGAGTTCATATATACATAAGAATGAAATCATACTTTACCCAAAAAACATAGGCATATCAAATCATGAATAAATCATAGAAAACATAAGACATAAAGGTAACTTGAGGCATTCATAACATTCTTACGTAGGGAGTAACCCTCTTGGTTACGTTTGGAATACCCATCACAGTATATTCCCTAAATCTCTTCGGAGAAACCTTAACATTTCACTCCTTTGCGTTACGCAATGCATTGGAGAGCTATATCGGGCTCACCTGCCCTTAGTTTATCACGGAACCACCCGTTTTCATAACAATGCCCAAGAACCATAACATAAACGTATCACATAAAACATGCATAAAAGAAACAAAACATTTCCACATTTCAATCACAATATAACATTTTCTTATTTTTGAAATAATGAATCCATACAAAAATAAACCATTTCCAAAACCATTTAAAACATTTAATAAAGAGATTGTTGAATCAAAGTGTCCCATACCACCTTGAAGCTTAAAATTTTAAACCATTAATATCCATATAAATAAATCCTTAAAACCATTTTGAAAACATGGATATTAATAAGAACAAATAATTAAAACATTTAAAATGATATTTTGGTTAAAGGGGTTTTACCAAAATTAGAGACACTTGAATACAATAACTGAGGTATAACATTTATTCAGAACTTTATAATATCCTGAGAATAAATTGATTCATGATATAATACTCCAAAGGACAGTATATACACCATATAAGAGTGAATTGGTGCATAACAACAATGAACCCTCAATAGAAATGTCAAATGTGATGAAATCCCTTATAAAGAAGGTATCCTTAAATTAAGGACAAATCAATCTCAAAAATATGTGTGACAAATATAAATACACCCAATATAAGTGTATATTAAGTGTAAAACAATAAAAGGTCATTCACACATATTCAATGGATGACATATTCAATGTCTACATGTTGAACCCAAAGAAATCGAAATTGGGTTAAAAAGTTCCCTTGACAGCCTAACGGCATCACATCAAAATGAGTTGATGAGAGATAAAAAGAGTATATCATCACTTGGACATAAAATTCACATCAATAAGGATATATGAGAACATATCCCAACATAACAATATGTAAATTAAAAGACCCAACAAAAGAAGTCTTTTAAAAAAAGAGGACGGTGAAAGGTTCCCTTATCGACTTGGGTATCTTTCAAAACATACACCCCATGAAAGAAGGACAATAGATCATTGATGTAAATACTCATAAACGAAAGTATATTACACAAATAGTAGAATAATGGGCAGTACATATACCACTCAATGCAATTTGTGGAAAATGTAGCATAAATCTCACGGGAATAAAAGTGAGATGAAAAATCCATTACGAAAACTCGGCAGCCTAACGGCGCCACATAAAACTTCTGAATATGGATTGATGAGATCAAATAGGGTATCTCATCAAATTACAAGAAAATGTACAGCAAGAGGAATATAAAAGAACATCCCCCAACATTACAAAGAGGAGCTTAAAAGAAGTGGCAGAAAGGAGAGTACTTAAAAATAAAGAGAGAGGTTAGATCTCTTACGAAAGTTCGGCAGCCTAACAGCGCCACTCAAAACATCCAAAATGGATTTAGGAGAGAGAATAGGGTCTCTCATCACATGAAAATAAAAATTACAGTAAGTGTAATATAAATGATCATCCCAATAACAAGAAAGATGAGCTTTAAAAGGAATGACATAAAAGTGTGTACTTAAAAAGAAAGAGAGGAGTAGGATCCCTTACCTCGGGTCCGACTTGACTCGATCGTTCTTTAATCTCCTGAATAATAAACTTGAGTTAATTTTTACTTACTTAAGAACCTTTTTCAAGTTCATTATTAATTTTATACCACTTATTACCATGCCATAAATATTATGTAATCATTTAAGTTAATAATATTTGTTTTGCCGATATTTGGTTCTTAAGTCGAAAGTGGACTTCTTACAATTACATGTTGTTCGTGTGGCCAAATATTTATTATATCCAGAATTTTATTCATTATGTAGATATCATATATGTCATATATATCCAGTACATGCATGCATTTATAACATTACATAATCATTTAGAGGTAAGAAATGAAATGCACCGTTCATGGAGACGGTAAGCCGTACGTACGCATGAACGCTACTTTCATTTCTATTTCGTGTTTTATAGAATGGAATAATAATGATATAAAGGTATATTATAATTCCAGTATAATATCATATATAATATCATATTTCCATCCTTTATACATCCCACATATGGTATTTAACGAATCAAATCACTTTGAGGGGGCGGTAGTCCGCACTTCCTTAAATGAAGATATCGCGTATACCCATAATGGAATCCATAAAGGTAAGACAAAAATGAAAAATACAGAAGCATAAATAAAACATAAACATATTATATATAATATATAAAAATAGTGACATCATAATGGCCACCTTTGAAGGTGTTAAATGAGTATTGAACAATCATCGTTTCTGGAGGCAGAATTTCACCATCAACGGAAACCGTATGTTCTTTAACCATTTGATGTAGTTGTGTGAGAGTGTAGCTCGAATAAATCTTATAACAAAATCCTAGTATATTTAAGATACTGGGGTTGTTACAAAATAAGTAAATAAAAAGATTTTAGGGGGTTGGAGAAGCAAAATAAAACAAATGAACATGAGAGAATGAATTACCTTTAAAAGTGTAACTCCTTTTGATTTGAGCCTAAAGGCTTCCTTTGAAAGGATTATGCCCAAAGGGAATCCTTTAGGATGAGGAGAGGGATGTGGAGAGAGTAAATGGGCAGGGTTTGGCCGAGACAAAGGCTTGAGGAGTGTGTGAAATGAGGTAGAGGTGGGGACCTTTTATAAGAGGAGAGGAGGGGCACTTTTGGAAAGTAAAGTAATATTACTTTATTTGAAAATGTGTTTCGGTTTCAAAAGGTCCCACATTGATATAATTCGTGGATAAGGTGATAAGGCTTCGAAATACACTCATCCAATAATTTTTGGACATGTGTAGTTCATAGATTTTACATTATCTTTCCATTTTATTTAAATCCTCAAATAATGATGTCATCACTGCATCATTATTATGTCATAACTAATTTAATTTATTTAATGTCTAAAAATTATAAAAAAATACAATGATGTAGGAAATCTTTTTATATTTCCAATTAATATTTATAATCAAAAAGATGACTTGTATAACCCCACTTAAAAATTGTTTTAGTAAAACATATCATGTTTGTGTCATTTTTACTTTTACGTTAAATAAAAAGTTATTTATGTCATTTCCCAACCAAAGTGGATCCATGGGGTCCCCAAGTTGACCCATGGCTTGTCTTAGTCGGCCATGACACAACCAATGAGGGTAATACATGTGTCAAGCTCATATCATTTTATTAAAGCATTATTTTTACCTTAAACTACACTAATTACCACTAATCGCGATTAAAAACTTAATAAGTTACTATTCACCAAAAAATTATTTTAATCTCATTGAACCACATTTTACTTCTTAATGACAACCATGTATGTCGGATTTTTGAAAATCAAAACACAATGATGGCAAAATTTCATTTAAACGGAAAATCAGTTTTTATAAGTACCACTTAGTGGTTTCACTATTCATCAAAAATTGAAGTTTTTTAGAAAGATCCCAAAAATTCACCCTAAGATATATTTGATATTCTGAATTAAAAAATGAATTCCTTTTTAAAAAATTCAAAACATATAAGTCACATTAATTAATTTAATAATTAATTCCCGCTGTCATGACAAATAACGTGTTTTTATGAAACAATAAGTATCAAAAGATTGACACTAGTTTAAGTCTGATTTCAAAGTGAAATTGATTCCAACGACCACTATTGGATTTAATGGTAAAAATATTTTCAAATTTCACTTTAAAACCAATTCAAAATATAATCTAATCATATAAATAAATTATATTAAAAAGTGGTTTTGAATTAAAATACAACATTTTACACTATTCATTAAAAAAATGAACTTTATCGGAAAGATACCAAAAATTTACACAAAGTAAATTTTGATGTCCCGATTCTTAATTAGAGTTTTATTTGGTCCAAAAGAATGTTTAAGAGTGAACAAAACTATATTTAATGACGGTTCTCCATCAAAAGGTGATAAGTGAACCTTTAGTGAAAACTAGGGCATATACGCCTAAAATTGAATTCTTTCCGTATTTTAAGCCTTTATCTTTTATTGTATAAATGTAAAAACATTTAAGAACATATATAATCATATTTTAGTTATTTCTATCCATTCCCGCCATTACAATGGCTACATGTTAACTACCATTTAAAATAATATTATTTTATTATTAGAGTGCAACGTAAGATTCCCAAGAAACTCGTTGTTGCGTGTTGGGTATGCCATCGAGCATAGCGTACCCTTTAAATTCATATTAATATTTTATTCACAAATATGGATAAATATGAAAATGTCATATTCTTTATTTACCTGGGGTGTTACATCCTTCCCCCCTTTTGGGAATTGCATCCTCGCAATTTTCAAATTGCGCTTGGAAACATCCTTGAACGTCCCACATCGGAACAAGAGTCGGTAAAACAATCACTTTAAAATAAAGAAAGATAAGCACAGAGGTCACCCGAGTTAACCCATACTAGGATTCCAAGTATGAAAATATGGACATGGAGGAGAAAGCATAGGGTCATGTTCTGATGGAGAGTGATAGAAAACATGTTTAGGAGAAAGTTAACAATAAGAAAATCACAAACTTGTGATGGGTTAAACGGTGTTGGGTTCCCCAGTAGGAAACGTTAATGGACAACATTTTTGTTTTAAGTTACTTTTTATTGAGGAATTTATTCATAAGGAAGCATAATCACTTATCATGTTGACTTTCAACTTTTACTAGATTCCTTAGTCAAACTCATATTTTTTTTCCAAAAGACGAGTATTTAGGGAGACTTGTTCACATTAAGAGTACTATAATCAACTTCTAGAGAATCACCTAATCCCCAAAAGAGAACTATATACATCCCATGCATTTAGGCTTTAACCAAAACCAAAACCAAAAAGGTTAGTACAAGATCAGATAATCCAGAAAAGGATAACCCCTTATAAAAAGAAAATCTATTCTTAATCTCCAAAATTTGTCCAACAAAACCCAAAGTTCAATGAGGACCATCCGATAAACAATTTGTCCATACAATTATTCAAAGTAAACCAATATAATATTGAAACCCAAATATTTGAAGGATTTAGTCACATAGTCTTCCAAGTTAAATCGTAACATTTATCTCCAAACAACATTAGTCGCTCCTAAAGTCTCGCATTGAAAAGTAATTATCCTAATCACATATCCTCCAAAATCAACTTACTCTTAATTCATAAAATCATATAACTAAAAAGAATCAGTCAAACTGACCAGGGACTTCACGTAGTCCAGTGGTAGGCGATAAATACCAGTCGCACTTTGGTTGTGGGTTCGATTCCCACAGCATTGTCCGACGCGACGGGTTGTCACACGGTCTGCGTGTTGTCCTTTTTCCAAAACTATATAATTCTCAAATCATTACCCAAAAAGGGATAAAATCATAAAAAATAACCATAACATAATTTGACCTCAATTTTATCTCATGCCTTTCACTTCAATCATAAGATATGGTAACCCATAATTACCTCAAAAGTAAGGTTCATATAAACCCAAATGGTTCTTTATAACTATGTCCACAAAAGAAAAGATAACTATTACTTGAATAAAATTTGCCTATATTAAACATCAGGGTTACACATAATATAAAAAGTCTTCTAATGTAACCCCATCATCAAAAGAGACTTAATACTCTTAAAAATTTCACCCTAACTCTTGAAGCCCTTATATGTTGACATCTTACTCATTCAACATTCTTCATGATCCATTATCCATTCCTTTCCAACTTATTCCGAAACACCTCTTTCCTACAAACAAAATCATGAATCATATCCTAAGATTCCAAAATAAGAAAACAATAGTCATGAAATAGTACATACCTTTGATTGGTCATTGTCAGTTTCTTCATCCTCAATCGGAATGGCATTAGGTATTGGTAAACGAATATTGGTACACTCTTGGTGACCCCATTCACGAAACTTCTTCATAGGACATGTGTTTTCATAATGACCATGCACACCACATTTAAAACATTCAATTGATCCCTCAGAAAGAACTTCTTTCCCTTTCCTCGAGTCAACTGGATGCTTCCTTTTTCCATGGCAGGTTCTTGCTTTATGACCTTCATTTCCACATCTATAGCATATTTCTGTCCCTTTGAAACATTTTCCTAGGTGTTTCTTTCCACATCTTTGACACATAGGTTTTTTAAAACACTTACCTTTATGATTATTACCTGTACTTCCGTAGGGATTTGTTTCTTGCATATATGATTCCTTAGAGAAATATCCAAGGTTTAGGTGGTCAATCATGACTGCAGATAGTTGGTTGAGGATAATCAAAAGAGTTCTCATTGCAGCTCCCATATCATTCAGTTGCTTGCTCAAAAAACTGTCACAGTTTCCTTCACATCCACTGTTACTTTGGTGCCTGCTAGATCCAGCCATTTACTAAAACCAAAAAGGTTAGTGTGAGTATATCAACAAAACCATCATGTACTAACGAGGAAGGTAAACACTAAGATATACTTACTCATTCACTTTATCTAAAACTAGGACTCTTTCTGAAATCCTAACCATTATGGTAATGTCACTTATGATTAAATAATACCCTAACCTCTAAAGTTATCTAAACCGGCCTTTGATACCAACTATAAGGCCCCAGCCTTAAACCTTACTTAATCTTGAGTTATTACAAGATTACACATTGAGGATCTTTTCAGGTTTAGAGTTTTAGAGAATTAGATCATGAAACTTGCATTACATTCCACATTTAAACAAAGTGGTTACATAAAAGACAATATTCATTCTTCCCATCAACGGAAACCTATTTAAAATAAAACACGGATTCTTTCTTGACACATCCTTGACACTATCATCACATCATGTAACTTTCCCTTGACCTGTGAAAAACATTTCAAAAACTTGGGATGAGCATAAATAGATCAGTAAGGGTTATAAAAATATGGAAAGGAAACATGAGTTCATATATACATAATAATGAAATCATACTTTACCCATAAAACACAGGCATATCAAATCATGAATAAATCATAGAAAACATAAGACATAAAGGTAACTTGAGGCATTCATAACATTCTTACATAGGGAGTAACCCTCTTGGTTACGTTTGGAATACCCATCACAGTATATTCCCTAAATCTCTTCGGAGAAACCTTAACATTTCACTCCTTCGCGTTACCCTATGCATTGGAGAGCTATATCGGGCTCACCCGCCCTTAGTTTATCACGGAACCACCCGTTTTCATAACAATGCCCAAGAACCATAACATAAACGTATCACATAAAACATGCATAAAAGAAACAAAACATTTCCACATTTCAATCACAATATAACATTTTAGTATTTTTGAAATAATGAATCCATACAAAAAGAAACCATTTCCAAAACCATTTAAAACATTTAATAAAGATATTTTTGAATCAAAGTGTCCCATACCACCTTGAAGCTTAAAATTTTAAACCATTAATATCCATATAAATAAATCCTTAAAACCATTTTGAAAACATGGATATTAATAAGAACAAATAATTAAAACATTTAAAATGATATTTTGGTTAAAGGGGTTTTACCAAAATTAGAGACACTTGAATACAATAATTGAGGTATAACATTTAGTCATAACTTTATAATATCATGAGAATAAATGGATTCATGATATAATACTCCAAAGGACAGTATATACACCATATAAGAGTGAATTGGTGCATAACAACAATGAACCCTCAATAGAAATGTCAAATGTGATGAAATCCATTATAAAGAAGGTATCCTTAAATTAAGGACAAATCAATCTCAAAAATATGTGTGACAAATATAAATACACCCAATATATGTGGATATTAAGTGTAAAACAATAAAAGGTCATTCACACATATTCAATGGATGACATATTCAATGTCTACATGTTGAACCCAAAGAAATCGAAATTGGGTTAAAAAGTTCCCTTGACAGCCTAACGGCATCACATCAAAATGAGTTGATGAGAGATAAAAAGAGTATCTCATCACTTGGACATAAAATTCACATCAATAAGGATATATGAGAACATATCCCAACATAACAATATGTAAATTAAAAGACCCAACAAAAGAAGTCTTTTAAAAAAAGAGGACGGTGAAAGGTTCCCTTACCGACTTGGGTATCTTTCAAAACATACACCCCATGAATGAAGGACAATAGATCATTGATGTAAATACTCATAAACAAAATTATATTACACAAAGATTATAATAATGGGAAGTACATATACCACTCAATGGAATTTGTGGAAAATGTATCATAAATCTCACAGGAATAAAAGTGAGATGAAAATCCATTACGAAAACTCGGCAGCCTAACGGCGCCACATAAAACTTCCGAATATGGATTGATGAGATCAAATAGGGTATCTCATCACATTACAAGGAAATTTACAGCAAGAGGAATATAAAAGAACATCCCCCAACATTACAAAGAGGAGCTTAAAAGAAGTGACAGAAAGGAGAGTACTTAAAAATAAAGAGAGAGGTTAGATCTCTTTCGAAAGTTCGGCAGCCTAACAGCGCCACTCAAAACATCCAAAATGGATTGATGAGAGAGAATAGGGTCTCTCATCACATGAAAATAAAAATTACAGTAAGTGTAATATAAATGATCATCCCAATAAGAAGAAAGATGAGCTTTAAAAGGAATGACATAAAAGTGTGTACTTAAAAAGAAAGAGAGGAGTAGGATCCCTTACCTCGGGTCCGACTTGACTCGATCGTTCTTTAATCTCCTGAATAATAAACTTGAGTTAATTTATACTTACTTAAGAACCTTTTTCAAGTTCATTATTAATTTTATACCACTTATTACCATGCCATAAATATTATGTAATCATTTAAGTTAATAATATTTGTTTTGCCGATATTTGGTTCTTAAGTCGAAAGTGGACTTCTTACAATTACATGTTGTTCGTGTGGCCAAATATTTATTATATCCAGAATTGTATTCATTATGTAGATATCATATATGTCATATATATCCAGTACATGCATGCATTTATAACATTACATAATCATTTAGAGGTAAGAAATGAAATGCACCGTTCATGGAGACGGTAAGCCGTACGTACGCATGAACGCTACTTTCATTTCTATTTCGTGTTTTATAGAATGTAATAATAATGATATAAAGGTATATTATAATTACAGTATAATATCATATATAATATCATATTTCCATCCTTTATACATCCCACATATGGTATTTAACGAATCAAATCACTTTGAGGGGGCGGTAGTCCGCACTTCCTTAAATGAAGATATCGCGTATACCCATAATGGAATCCATAAAGGTAAGACAAAAATGAAAAATACAGAAGCATAAATAAAACATAAACATATTATATATAATATATAAAAATAGTGACATCATAATGGCCACCTTTGAAGGTGTTAAATGAGTATTGAACAATCATCGTTTCTGGAGGCAGAATTTCACCATCAACGGAAACCGTATGTTCTTTAACCATTTGATGTAGTTGTGTGAGAGTGTAGCTCGAATAAATCTTATAACAAAATCCTATTATATTGAAGATACTGGGGTTGTTACAAAATAAGTGAATAAAAAGATTTTAGGGGGTTGGAGAAGCAAAATAAAACAAATGAACATGAGAGAATGAATTACCTTTAAAAGTGTAACTCCTTTTGATTTGAGCCTAAAGGCTTCCTTTGAAAGGATTATGCCCAAAGGGAATCCTTTAGGATGAGGAGAGGGATGTGGAGAGAGTAAATGGGCAGGGTTTGGCCGAGCCAAAGGCTTGAGGAGTGTGTGAAATGAGGTAGAGGTGGGGGCCTTTTATAAGAGGAGAGGAGGGGCACTTTTGGAAAGTAAAGAAATATTACTTTATTTGAAAATGTGTTTCGGTTTGAAAAGGTCCCACATTGAAATAATTCGTGTATAAGGTGATAAGGCTTCGAAATCCACTCATCCAATAATTTTTGGACATGTGTAGTTCATAGATTTTACATTATCTTTCCATTTTATTTAAATCCTCAAATAATGATGTCATCACTGCATCATTATTATGTCATAACTAATTTAATTTATTTAATGTCTAAAAATTATAAAACAAAATACTATGATTTAGGAAATCTTTTTATATTTCCAATGAATATTTATAATCAAAAAGATGACTTGTATAACCCCACTTAAAAATTGTTTTAGTAAAACATATCATGTTTGTGTCATTTTTACTTTTACATTAAATAAAAAGTTATTTATGTCATTTCCCAACCAAAGTGGATCCATGGGGTCCCCAAGTTGACCCATGGCTTGTCTTTGTCGGCCATGACACAACCCATGAGGGTAAGACATGTGTCAAGCTCATCTCATTTTATTAAAGCATTATTTTTACCTTAAACTACACTAATTACCACTAATCGCGATTAAAAACTTAATAAGTTACTATTCACCAAAAAATTATTTTAATCTCATTGAACCTCATTTTACTTCTTAATGACAACCATGTATGTCGGATTTTTGAAAATAAAAACACAATGATGGCAAAATTTCATTTAAACGGAAAATCAGTTTTTATAAGTACCACTTAGTGGTTTCGCTATTCATCAAAAATTGAAGTTTTTCAGAAAGATCCCAAAACTTCACCCTAAGCTATATTTGATATTCTGAATTAAAAAATGAATTCATTTTTAAAAAATTCAAAACATATAAGTCACATTAATTAATTTAATAATTAATTCCCGCTGTCAAGACAAATAGCGTGTTTTTATGAAACAATAAGTATCAAAAGATTGACACTAGTTTAAGTCTGATTTCAAAGTGAAATTGATTCCAACGACCACTATTGGATTTAATGGTAAAAATATTTTCAAATTTCACTTTAAAACCAATTCAAAATATAATCTAATCATATAAATAAATTATATTAAAAAGTGGTTTTGAATTAAAATAAAACATTTTACACTATTCATTAAAAAAATGAACTTTATCGGAAAGATACCAAAAATTTACACAAAGTAAATTTTGATGTCCCGATTCTTAATAAGAGTTTTATTTGGTTGAAAAGAATGTTTAAGAGTGAACGAAACTATATTTAATGACGGTTCGCCATCAAAAGGTGATAAGTGAACCTTTAGTGAAAACTAGGGCATATACGCCTAAAATTGAATTCTTTCCGTATTTTAAGCCTTTATCTTTTATTGTATAAATGTAAAAACATTTAAGAACATATATAATCATATTTTAGTTATTTCTATCCATTCCCGCCATTACAACGACTACATGTTAACTACCATTTAAAATAATATTAATTTATTATTAGAGTGCAACGTAAGATTCCCACGAAACTCGTTGTTGCGTGTTGGGTACGCCATCGAGCATAGCGTCCCCTTTAAAGTCATATTAATATTTTATTCACAAATATGGATAAATATGAAAATGTCATATTCTTTATTTACCTGGGGTGTTACAAAGTCATCCTGAATACTTACTTTTTGGAGAAAAATTGAGCTTGTGGTAGAAGTTTATTAAAGGATGACACTCTTCATGAAAAGTAAGTGTATTTCCTTACAATATTAGGATAGTTATTAATAAAATTATTCAACTCTATGAAAAGGATCAGGAGTAAAAATTTTTATAAAATTTCTTTTATCATTATCCTTTTACACAACCACAAATATATGGTATTGTGGTGGTTAACTTTCTGTGATCAAGTTCTCTGTCACTCTCTATTAATCTTTGATAGTTAGTTTCTTTGACATAACCATGTTTTCAGGAAATACTAGTATATGTTGCCTCAAGTGAAAATTTTATTTCTCTTTTCTTCTTTTAAAGTGATATTTTTATTGAATGTTTTTCTGATGTGGGACTTTTAATGAAGTTTCAAAGCCAAATTTAAAATTGCGAGGATGTAATTTCCAAAAGGGAGGAATGATGTAACATCCCAAGTAAATAAAAAATCTGAAATTTTCATATTTATTAATATTTTTGAATAACAAATTAATTTTAATATAAAGGGGATTCTTTGTTCGATGGTGTTCCTGATACGCAACAATGAGTTTCTTTGAAATCTTATGTTGCACACAATGCTGAGTCGTATTGAAAAATAATAATATAATATTATTTTAAATGGTAGTTAATGCCTAGCCTTTGCATAGGTGGAAATGGACAGAACTAAATACAATATGAATATACATGTTTGTTAACTTTTTTTACATTTATCCAATAAATGTTAGAGGCATAAAATAAGAAAGAATTTGATTTTAAGCATAAATACTCTAATATTCATTAAAAGGTTGATTTACTACCTTTTGATGTTGAACCCTATTTAAATGTAGTTTTGTTCACTTTTATATGTTCTATTTTACAAAATAATATTATTTTTGAGAATCGGGACATCAAAATTTACTTTGGATAAAATTTAGGTATTTTTCTAATAAAGGTCATTTTTTATGAATAGTGAAAAATACTGTATTTTAATTCAAAACTGCATTTTAAAATAATTTATTTATATTGATATAATATCTTTATAAATGGTTTTAAAGTGTAATTAGATTATATTTTTAACATTTAATCCCATTTTTGTCATTGAAAGTAATTTCACTTTGAAATTGTACCTAAAAAAGTGCCAATCTTTTGATAGTTATTATTTCTTAAAAACACACTTTTTGTTTTGACAACGGGAATTAATTTTAAATTAATTTCTACTACTTAGGTGTTTTGAATTAGGAAAAATATATTCCATGTTTGGAATTATTATTTCAAAATTGTTTAAATAGGTAACTTTTATTTTTATACATCTTAAATATTTACCTTAGTAAATATTTTATTTACCATGGTTAAAGGGTAAATCTGGTAAATAAGGGTAAACAAATAATATTATAATAACATTAAATTACCCTAACATGTGTCATAATACTATTGGTTGATACAATTCCGACTATGGGAGTCCTTGGTTATATTTTGGGACCTCATGGAGCCTCTTGGGAGTGGTAATGACACTTTATATTAATTAATTTAAAGTAAAGACAAAAATGACTTAAACATATATCTTTTAGTAAATAAATTTTTACATGTGGTCATATAAGTTATATCTTTGAATATAAATATTAATTTTAAATCTAAAATATTTCCTATATAATGGTTTTTTTTTATAATTTTTAGATGTAAAATATTTAAAATTATTTATGACACAATAATGACGCAATGTTTACCACATTAATGAATGATTTAAATAAATAATATTATAAAGATTACACAAATATCCAAAACCTGTCCAATTATTATTGTATAATTTTATTTCTAACATGAGTTATCTTATCTTCAACTTTAATAAGTTTTAAACCTTTAGAAACAAAAAATTATTGTATAATAAAATTATATTTTTAAATATTCCAAAAGAGACCCTCCTCCCCCTTATAAAGCTCTCACTTCTAACCCATTCCCCACACTTCTCAATCCATTTTTATCATCAAAACCCTAAAAAATTTATCTCCCTACATCCCACTCCTCCTACTATAATCCTTCCTCTAGGAATAAGGCAATTCAATTAAACCTTTTGGTTCAAACCAAAGGGAGATACCCGATTTAAAGGTAACGTATTATTTTAAGTTATTTTGTTTTATTTTACTTATCCAACCCCATAAAGTCTATTTATTACTTTATTTTATAAAAAAAACATTATACTCAATATAATAGGTTGTTTTTATGAGAGTTATTATAACTACACTTACACACACCTCCATCTAATGGTTAAAGAACATACTGTTTCTGTGGACAGGGATCTATTGCCTCACAAAACGATGATTGTTCAATTATCTCCTACAACCTCTCATGGTGGCCATTAATATGGAAATATATTTATATGTGATATATATTATATTTATTTTGTTTATATTCTTATTTATTTTTAATTTATAGAATAGCTTTATGGTTTCCATAGTGGGTACATACGATAATTTCATTTGAGGAAGTGCAGACTACTGCCCCCTCAAAGTGATATGACTCATTCATTCAATACATGAAACATATAAATTATGGGGTTTATGAAATTATATATTATATTACACTTTAATTATAATATAAAAATTTATCATTATGTTTTTATTCCATTAAATATGAAATAGAAATGAAATTAGCGTTCATGCGTTCATACAGCTTACCATCTCCATGAATGGTGCATTTCATTTATTATCTCCAAATGTTATGTACTATTATAAATACATATATATACTAGATATTTATGATATCAAAATAATTAATATCACTCTGGAGATAATGGAATTTTGAGCACATGGACAATTTATAATTATAACAAGGTTATTTTTAACTCAAGTTCCAAACATCAACAAAATGTATGATATGAACTGAAATAATTAACTAATTTTTATAAAAAGGTAATAATTGATATAGAAGGAATAATAAAATTTAAAAATTTCTTAATAAAGTAGAAATTTATTTTATTTTATTATTCATTAGATTAATGAACGATCGAGTCAATTCGGACACAAGGTAAGGGATTTCTTATCACAATTTTAATTCCTTGAGATTTACGTTGTTCACCACTTATTTATTGCATGTGGTGTATTGAGTAAATCCATTTGATATATATTATCATTATTATCTTTATATTCATGGTATTATGTGATTAATTTTTTGGTTATTAACTTTTGTTCATATGACTCAATTGATTACAATGTGGTAAGAGGTTTTCATCTCACTTTTTATTCCTGTGAGATTCATGCTATATTTTCAACTATTTCCTTTTGTATGGGGTATGTACTACCCCTGATTGTATTCTTTCTGTAATATAGATTAATATATGGGTATTTAAATCTTCATTATATGATCTTTATTTCATATGGTGTATGTTTCGTAAGTTACCAAATCGGTAAGGGAACTTTTTAACCCAATTTCCATTCCTTAGGTTAATATTATAATTATTAATTATGTCATGCTATGATTATGTGTGGAGTCACTATTTATTTATTTATATTTTAATTTCCACTCCCCTTTTTATGGATATACTTTTGATACACATAATCACACCATTGATAAATTCTCAAGTCATCAATATGAACTTGATAAGAGTAATTTTAACTCTATTTTCATTCACTGAGTTAAACATCCAAGTCATTGGTTTTGTCTTAAAAAGAACATGTGTGAATGTCCTATGATTTATTTAGATTGAATATCCAATCATATTGAGAATATTTATATTTTTGACACATTATTATGTAATTTAATTATCCTTAATCTAAGGATACAGTTTTTATAAGGGATTTCGGCTCAATTTACATTCCATTGATACTTCATTGTTTTTATGTACCAATTCACTCTTATTTGGTTTATATAATGTCCTTTGGAATATTATATCATGAATCCATTTATTCTAGTGATATTATAAAGTTCTGATTAAATGTTATTCCTCAATTATTTTTATTCAAGCGTCTTTCATTATGTTAAAAACTCTTTAACTAAAATATTTTTTTAAATGTTTTAAATATTGATTCTTATAAATCTTTCTCAATAATGTACATGTTTTAAAAATGGTTTTAAGGATTTATTTATATGGACATGAATGTATTAAAATTAAAATTTCTTTTAAAAGCTTCAAAGTGGTATGTGAAACTTTGATTCAATAATCTTTTTAATAAATTTTTTAAATGGTTTTGAAAATGGTTTGATAAATAATTGTTTATTTCAATATCTTGTTTTGATATATTGTGATTAGAAGATGGAAATATTATCTTTCCTTTATTCTTGTGTTATGTGTTATGATTATGTTATGGTTATTGGGTATTTTTTACATATACGGGTTGTTCCGTGATATACCTAGGGTGGGTGAGCCCGAGATATATCTCCAATGCATTGGGTAACATGACAGAGGTAAACGTTAATTTTTCTCCTAAGAAATTTAGGGAACATACTTTAAAGGGTATTCCAAATGTAACTCCCTATGTAGTTTTCAAAGCTAAAATGTAATTATGTTATGTATGTCATAATTTACCTTTATGATTTCTGATTTCTTGGTGTTTTTCATAAATCTTATGATTTCATAAGGTATGTTATGATTGAAAAGTATGGTTTCATTGTTTTGTATTTATAGATGGGATAATGTCTTCATTCCTTATTTTAGAACCATTACTGAGCTTTTTATGCTCAACCAAGTTTCTGAATTATTTTCCATAGGACTTACAAATGAATAAGGTTTAATTATGGGATCAATTAAAAGTCATGTTGTCTAAAACCTGGAATAAGACATGTTTCTTCTTAAGCATTTTTATTTTATAAAAAAAATAGATACTGAGTAGTAGTGTATACATGTAATTTTCTAGTTGATATGTAATAGTTCTTGCCTAATTCTCTAAAAATATAATCCTAAAAAGACCCTCAATCTAAATTCATGATTTAACTCATGATTAAGTAATGTTTAAGGCCAGCTCCTTATAGTTGGTATCAGAGGTTAGTTTAGACAACTTTAGGGATTATGAGTTTTCATTAAACACATGGTTAGTCCCTATGTATCTTATTTCTGTTAAATCGTAGTTCTATAACTTTTTCAGATCAAGGAAAGTTGGTTATAAATGGAACGAGGAGGATCTCAAATGACATTCCTATATATTCCTAATTACATGGTTGAAATAATTATTGCAAAGTCTTGTTCAGATGATTGTGAATCCTTTTCTAGCTTACAAATCACTTGCAAGCAGTTGTTTGAGATATCAAACACCTCCACTATACCTCGATATCATCGTATATTATGTATTTTATTTAATCAAATCCTATTTTCAAAATATTCTCATATTTTCAAGAAAGGTAAATATTATCAAGGAATTTTTAAATATTTTACCATATCCCAGGATTTTGAGGCATATTATGATTTTGAAAAAGAAGCTGAATAAGTAGACCCTTGCACAAACTATTTATATTTAATTTTACAATATAGTCTCTTAGAACATACTTATGGTATTTTAAAAGGGCCATTTATTTAATGTCTCAACTCAAATTTGGTCTAACTGTTTTATAAAAATCATGTTTTATCAGATGTTTTGAAATTATATGTCATACATGATTATTTTCCGAAACTGTTTTTATGTGAACACCCATATGAACCAAGTTGTACAAGGTGTTTTTGGATAAATAAATAAAATTATTTTGTAGGATCTCTTAATCATTATTGCAATGCATGGAACTTTTACCCATGTGAACAAGATGATGACAAAACTATATGGACACGATAATTAAGGTATGATGTTCTTTCTATTGGGAATAGTTTTATTTTCTCATATGGAGGTGAAAAATTGACAATATATAAGATGTTGAGGTCTTAATGTATTGGGATGAAAATAAAATGTATAATAAATCCTTTTAGGGTAAAACATGTTAGGGTTATTTTTGAGTTTTATAAAAAGGACAACCTATATGATTGGTGACGACCCATCACATCCAGCAAGGCCACAAGAATTGAACCCACGATCGAAGGGAGATGATGGTACATTGCCTACCACTGTCCTACGTGAATTAGTATGACTTATTCTGTTAAGTCAAACGATTTTATGGATCGATAATAAGTTGATTTTTGGGACTAATGTTTTATCAAATGGATATCCTTAATATAGGAAAATGATTTGGTGATTAAGTGATAAATATTATTTTAGAATATGTTTGTCTTTTAGAAACATTATATTCTTAAGGGAAATAGAATACTATGGGATCTCATTTATGGAGTAATGGTTGAAATTTTATTTTGTAAGAATCTATTTTTTTATTGTGGACATATGAAAATTTGGTTTATTTATGGAAATGATTAACCTACCATAGAGACTATGTGATTAGGTTAATTACACTTTAGTATGATACATTAAGAGTATTTGATGTTTTTTGAGATAAATGTTAAGATTTACTATGGAAGACTATGTGATTAAATCCTTCTGGGTTTTGGGTTTCAATCTTAGTTTGGATTATTTTGAAGAATTTTAAGGACAATTGTATATATAATGGTCTTTCTTGAACTTTGGGTTCATTTTGTTTAATTTTAGAGATTAAGAGTAGTATTCCTTTTTATAAAGGATTATCCTTTTGGGGATTATCTTATCTTGTACTAACCAATTTTGGTTTTTGTTGATGTCTAAAGATAGGGGAAATCTATAGTTCATCTTTTGTAGATTTTGTGATACTCTAGAAGTTTATTCTAGAACTTCAGGTGTGACCAATTCATCTTGAATACTTACTGTTTGGAGAAAAGATAAGCTTGTGGTAGAATTTTATTAAAGGATGACACTCTACATAAAAAGTAAGTGTATTTACTTATGATATTAGGCTAGTTATTAATAAAATTCTTCAACTCTATGAAAAGTATCATGAATAAAAAATGTAATAATCTCTCTATTATCGTTAGACTTTTACCCAACCACAAATATATGGTATTGTGGTGGTTAACTTTCTGTGATCAAGTTCTCTATCACTCTCTATTAATCTTTGATAGTTAGTTTCTCTTCCATATCTATGTTTTCATGGAATCCTAGTATATGTTTCCTCAAGTGACATTTTTATTTCTCTTTCCTTCTTTTAAAGTGATATTTTTATTGAATATTTTTCTGATGTGGGACTTTTAATGAAGTTTCAAAGCCCAATTTAAAATTACAGGGATGTAATTTCAAAAAGGGAGGAAGGATGTAACATCCCAAGTAAATAAAAAATTTGAAATTCTCATATTTATTAATATTTTGGAATTAAAAATTAATTTTAATATAAAGGGGATGCTATGTTCGATGGTGTTCCTGATACGCAACAATGAGTTTATTTGAAATCTTATGTTGCACACAATGCTGAGACATATTGAAAAATAATAATATAATATTATTTTAAATGGTAGATAATTCCTAGACGTTGTATATGTTGGAATGGATAGAACTAACTACAATATGAATATAAATGTATGTTATCTATTTTTACATTTATCCAATAAATTTTAGAGGCATAAAATAAGAAAGAATTTGATTTTAAGCATAAATACTCTAATATTCATTAAAAGGTTGATTTACTACCTTTTGATGGTGAACCCTATTTAAATGTAGTTTTCTTCACTTTTATATGTTATATTTTACAAAATAATATTATTTTTTAGAATCGGGACATCAAAATTTACTTTGGATAAAATTTAGGTATTTTTCTGATAAAGTTCATTTTTTATGAATAGTGAAAAATACTGTATTTTAATTCAAAACTTCATTTTAAAATAATTTATTTATATGGATATAATGTCCTTATAAATGGTTTTAAAGTGTAATTAGATTATATTTTTACCATTTAATCCTATTTTTGTCATTTAATGTAATTTCACTTTGAAAGTGTACCTAAACTGGTGCCAATCTTTTGATAGTTATTATTTCTTAAAAACACGCTTTTTGTTTTGACAACGGGAATTAATTTTAAATTAATTTATGCTACTTAGGTGTTTTGAATTAGGAAAAATAGATTTCATGTTTGGAATCAGGATTTAAAATTTTTTAAATAGGAAACTTTTATTTTTAGACATCTTAAATATTTACCTAAGTAAATATTTTATTTACCATGGTTAAAGGGGAAATCTGGTAAATAAGGGTAAACAAATAATATTATAATAACATTAAATTACCCTAAAATGTGTCATAATATTATTGGTTGATAAATTTCCGACTATTGGAGTCCTTGGTTCTATTTTGTGACCCCATGGATTCTCTTGGGAGTGGTAATGACACTTTATATTAATTAATTTAATGTAAAGTCAAAAATGACTGAAACATATATCTTTTAGTAAATCAATTTTTACATGTGGTTATATAAGTTTTATCTTTAAATATAAATATTAATTTGAAATCTAAAAATATTTCCTAAATAATGGTATTTTTTTATAATTTTTAGATGTCAAATAGATAAAATTATTTATGACACAATAATGACGCAATGTTTACCACATTCATGAAAGATTTAAATAAATAAGATAATAAAGATTAAAAAAATATCCAAAACCTGTCCAATTATTATTGTATAATTTTATTTCAAACATGATTCATCTTATAGTTAACTTTAATAAGTTTTGGACCTTTAGGAACCCAAAATTATTGTATAATAAAATAATATTTTTAAATACTCCTAAAGAGACCCTCCTCCCCCTTATAAAGCTCTCACTTCTAACCCATTCCCCACACTTCTCAAGCCCCTTGTATCATCCAAACTCTAAAAAATTAATCTCCCTACATCTCACTCCTCCTCCTAGAATCCTTTCTCTAGGAATAAGGCAATTCAATTAAACCTTTTGGTTCAAACCAAAGAGAGATACCCGATTTAAAGGTAACGTCTTCTTTAAAGTTATTTTGTTTTATTTTACTTATCCAACCCCATAAACTCTTTTTATTCCTTTATTTTATAACAACAACATTATACTCAATATAATAGGTTGTTTGTATTAGAATTATTATAAATACACTTACACACACCTCCATCTAATGGTTAAAGAACATACTGTTTCTGTGGATGGGGATCTATTTCCTCACGAAACGATGATTGTTCAATTATCTCCTACCACCTCTCATCGTGGAAATTAAGATGTAACTATATTTATATGTGATATATATTATATTTTTTTTTATATTCTTCTTTATTTTTCATTTATATAATAACTTAATGGTTTCCATAGTGGGTACATACGATAATTTCATTTGAGGAAGTGCGGACTACTGCCCCCTCAAAGTGCTATAACTCCTTCATTCAATACATGAAACATATAAATGATGGAGTTTATGAAATTATATATTATATTAAACTTTAATTATAATATAACAATGTATCATTATGTTTTTATTCCATTAAATATGAAATATAAATGAAAGTAGCGTTCATCCGTTCGTACAACTTACCATCTCCATGAATGGTGCATTTCATTTATTATCTCCAAATGTTATGTACTATTATAAATACATATATATACTGGATATATATGATATATATGATATCCAAATAATTAATATCACTCTGGAGATAATGGAATTTCGACCACATGGACAATTTATAATTATAACAAGGTTATTTTTAACTCAAATTCCGAACATCGACAAAATGTATGATATGAGCTCAAATAATTAACTAATTTTTATAGAAAGGTAATAATTTGTATAAAAGGAATAATAAGATTTAAAAAGTTTCTTAATATATAATAAATTAAATTTATTTTATTATTCATGAGATTAATGAACGATCGAGTCAATTCGGACACGAGGTAATGGATTTCTTATCTCAATTTGAATTCCTTGGATTTACATTGTTCACCACTTATTTATTGCATGTGGTGTATTGAGTAAATACATTTGATATATATTATCATATTATCTTTATATTCATCATATTATGTGATTAATTTTTTGTTTATTAACTTTTGTTCATATGACTCAATTGATTACAATGTGGTAAGAGGTTTTTATCTCACTTTTTATTCCTGTGAGATTCATGCTATATTTTCATCTATTTCCTTTTGTATGGTGTATGTACTACCCCGGATTGTATTCTTTCTGTATTATAAATTAATATATGGGTATTTACATCTTAATTATATGATCCTTGTTATATATGGCATATGTTTCATAAGTTACCAAATCGGTAAGGGAACTTTTTAACCCAATTTCCATTCCTTGGGTTAATCTTATAATTCTTAATTATGTCATTCTATGATTATGTGTGGAATCACTATTTATTTATTTATACTTTAATTTCCACTCCCCTTTTTGTGGATATACTTTTGATACACATAATCAATCCATTGAAAAATTCTCAAGTCATCAATATGAACTTGATAAGAGTAATTTTAACTCTATTTTCATTCACTGAGTTAAACATCCAAGTCATTGGTTTTGTCTTAAAAAGAACATGTGTGAATGTTCTCTGATTTAATTAAATTTAATATCCAATAATATTGAGAATATTTATATTTGTGACACATTATTATGTAATTTAATTATCCTTAATCCGAGGATACAGTTTTTATAAGGGATTTCGGCTCAATTTGCATTCCATTGAGGCGTCATTGTTGTTATGCACCAATTCACTCTTATTTGGTGTATATACTATCCTTTGGAATATTATATAATGAATCCACTTATTCTAGTGATATTATAAAGTTATGATTAAATGTTATTCCTAAATTATTTTTATTCAAGCATCTTTCATTTTGTTAAAAACTCTTTAACTAAAATATTGTTTTAAATGTTTTAAATATTTATTCTTATAAATCTTTCTCATTAATGTACATGTTTTAAAAAAGGTTTTAAGGATTTATTTATATGGACATGAATGTTTTAAAATTAAAATTCCTTTTAAAAGCTGTAAAGTTGTATGTGAAACTTTGACTCAATAATATATTTAATAAATGTTTTAAATGGTTTTGAAAATGGTTTGATAAAGAATTGTTTATTTCAATATCTTGTTTTGATATATTGTGATTGGAAGGTGGAAATATTATATTTCCTTTATTCTTGTGTTATGTGTTATGATTATGTTATGGTTATTGCGTATTTTTTATGTATACGGGTTGTTTCATGATAAACCTAGGGTGGGTGAGCCCGAGATATATCTCCAATGCACTGGGTAATGTGAGAGAGGTACACGTTAATGTTTCTCCTAAGAAATTAAGGGAATATACTTTGAAGGGTATTCCAAATGTAACTCCCTATGTAGTTGTGAAAGATAAAATGAAAGTATGTTATGTATGTCATAATTTAACTTTATGATTTATGATTTCTTGGTGTTTTTCATAAATCTTATGATTTCATAAGGTATGTTATGATTGAAAAGTATGGTTTCATTGTTTTGTATTTATAGATGGGATAATGTTTTCATTCCTTATTTTAGAACCATTACTAAGATTTTTATGCTCAACCAAGTTTCTGAATTATTTTCCACAGGACTTAAAGATGAATAAGGTTTAATTATGGGATCAAGTAAAAGTCATGTTCTCTAAAACCTGGAATAAGACATGTTTCTTTTTAAGAGTTTTTATTTTATAAAAAAATAGATACTGAGTAGTAGTGTATACATGTAATTTTCTAGTTGATATGTAATAGTTCTTTCCTAATTCTCTAAAACTCTAAACCTAATAAGACCCTCAATGTAAATCCATGATTTAACTCATGATTAAGTAATGTTTAAGGCCAGCTCTTTATAGTTGGTATCAGAGGTCAGTTTAGACAACTTTGGGGATTGTGAGTTTTCGTTAAACACATGGTTAGTCCCTAAGTATCTTATTTCTGGTAAATCCTTGTTCTATAACTTTTTTAGATCAAGGAAATTTGGTTACAAATGGAATGAGGAGGATCTCAAATGACATTCCTATATCTTCCTAATTACATGTTTGAAATAATTATTGCAAAGTCTTGTTCAGATGATTGTGAATCTTTTTCTAGCTTACAAATCACTTGCAAGAAGTTGTTTGAGATATCAAACACCTCCAATATACCTCAATATCATCGTAGATTATGGATTGTATTTAATCAAATCCTATTTTAAAAATATTCTCATATTTTCAAGAAAGGTAAATATTATCAAGTCATTTTTAAATATTTTACCTTATCCCAGGATTTTGAAGCATATTATGATTTTGAAAAAGGTGCTGAAGAAGTAGACCCTTGCACAACCTATTTATATTTTCTTTTACAATATAGTCTCTTAGAACATACTTATGGTATTTTAAAAGGACCATTGATTTAATGTCTCAACTCAAATTTGGTCCGACTATTTTATAAAAATCATGTTTTATCAGATGTTTTGAAATTATATGTCATACATGATTATTTTCCGAAACTGTTTTTATGTGAACACCCATATGAACCAAGTTGTACAAGGTTTTTTTGGATAAGTAAATAAAATGATTTTGAAGGATCTATTAATCATTATTGCAATGCATGGACCTTTTACCCACGTGAACAAGATGACGATGAAACCATATGGACACCATAATTAAGGTATGATGTTCTTTCTATGGGGAATAGTTTTATTTTATCATATGGAGGTGAAAAAATGACAATATATAAGATGTTGAGGTCTTAATGTATTGGGATGAAAATAAAAGGTATAATAAATCCTTTGAGGTTAAAACATGTTAGGGTTATTTTTGAGTTTTATAAAAAGGACAACCCGTAAGATTGGTGACGACCCATCACATCCAGCAAGGCCACAAGAATTGAACTCACGACCGAAGGGTGATGATGGTACATTGCCTACCACTGTCCTACGTGAATTAGTATGACTTATTCTGTTAAGTCAAATGATTTTATGGATCGAGAATAAGTTGATTTTGTGGACTTATGTTTTGTCAAATGGATATCCTTAATATAGGAAAATTATTTTGTGATTAAGTGATAAATATTATTTTAGAATATGTTTGTCTTTTAGAAACATTATATTTATAAGGGAAATAGAATACTATGGGATCTCATTTATGGAGTAATGGTTGACATTTTATTTTGGAAGAATCTATTTTTTTATTGTGGACATATGAAAATTTGGTTTATTTATGGAAATTATTAACCTACCATAGAGACTATGTGATTAGGTTAATTACACTTCAGTATGATACATTAAGAGTAGTCGATGTTTTTTGAGAGAAATGTTAAGATTTACTGTTGAAGACTATGTGATTATATCCTTCTGTGTTTTGGGTTTCAATATTAGTTTGGATTATTTTGAATAATTTTAAGGACAATTGTATATATAATGGTCTTTCTTGAACTTTGGGTCCATTTTGTTGAATTTTAGATATTAAGAGCAGTATTACTTTTTATAAAGGATTATCCTTTTGGGGATTATCTGATCTTGTACTAACCAATTTTGGTTTTGGATGATGTCTAAAGATAGGGGAAATCTATAGTTTATCTTTTGTAGATTTTTTGATACTCTGGAAGTTTATTCTAGCACTTCAGGTGTGACCAAGTCATCTTGAATACTTACTATTTGGAGAAAATATAAGCTTGTGGTAGAAGTTTATTAAAGGATGACACTATACATGACAAGTGTATTTCCTTATGATATTAGGCTAGTTATTAATAAAATTCTTCAACTCTATGAAAAGGATCATGAATAAAAAATGTTATAATCTCTCTATTATCATTAGAGTTTTACCCAATCACAAATATATGGTATTGTGGTGGTTAACTTTCTGTGATCAAGTTCTTTGTCACTCTCTATTAATCTTTGATAGTTAGTTTCTCTTCCATATCTATGTTTTCATGGAATCCTAGTATATGTTCCCTCAAGTGACATTTTTATTTCTCTTTCCTTATTTTAAAGTGATATTTTTATTGAATATTTTTCTGATGTGGTACTTTTAATGAATTTTCAAAGCCCAATTTAAAATTGCGAGGATGTCATTTCAAAAAGGGAGGAAGGATGTAACATCCCAAGTAAATAAAAAATATGAAATTCTCATATTTATTAATATTTTGGAATTAAAAATTAATTTTAATATAAAGGGGATGCTATGTTCGATGGTGTTCCTGATACGCAACAACGAGTTTATTTGAAATCTTATGTTGCACACAATGCTGAGACGTATTAAAAAATAATAATATAATATTATTTTAAATGGTAGTTAACACCTAGTCGTTGTATCGGTGGGAATGGATAGAACTAACTACAATATGAATATACATGTTTGTTAACTGTTTTTATATTTATCCAATAAATGTTAGAGGCATAAAATAAGAAAGAATTTTATTTTAAGCATAAATACTCTAATATTCATTAAAAGGTTGATTTACTACCATTTGATGTTGAACCCTCTTTAAATGTAGTTTTTCTCACTTTTATATGTTATATTTTACAAAATAATATTATTTTATATAATCAGGACATCAAAATTTACTTTGGATAAAATTTAGATATTTTTCTGATAAAGTTCATTTTTTATGAATAGTGAAAAATACTGTATTTTAATTCAAAACTGCATTTTAATCTAATTTATTTATATGGATAGAATATCTTTATAAATGGTTTTAAAGTTTAATTAGATTATATTTTTAACATTTATTCCTATTTTTGACATTGAAAGTACTTTCACTTTGAAATTGTACCTAAACAAGTGAAAATCTTTTGATAGTTATTATTTCTTAAAAACACGCTTTTTGTTTTGACAATGGGAATTAATTTTAAATTAATTTCTGCTACTTAGGTGTTTTGAATTAGGAAAAATGGATTCAATTTTTGGAATATGGATGTCCAAATTGTTTAAATAAGTAACTTATATTCTTAGACATCTTAAATATTTACCTCAGTAAATATTTTATTTACCATGGTTAAAGGGTAACTATGGTAAATAAGGGTAAACAAATAATATTATAAGAACATTAAATTTCCCTAACATGTGTTCTAATATTATTTGTTGATACATTTCCGACTATGGTAATCCTTGGGTCTATTTTGGGACCCTATGGAGCCACTTGGGAGTGATAATGACACTTTATATTAATTAATTTAATGTAAAGACAAAAATGACTTAAATATATATCTTTTAGTAAATAAATTTTTACATGTGGTTAAATAAGTTATCTATTAGAATATAAATATTTATTTTATATCTAAAAATAATTCATACATAATCGTATTTTTTTATAATTTTTAGACATCTAATAGATAAAATTATTTACGACACAATAATGACGCAATGTTTACCTCATTAATTAATGATTTAAATAATTAAGATTATAAAGATTAAAAAAATATCCAAAACTTGTCCAATTATTATTGGATGATTTTATTTCTAACAAAAATATTCTTATCTTTAACTTTAATAAGTTTTGGACTATTATAAACCAAAAATCCTTATATAATAAAATAATATTTTTAAGCATTTCTAAAGAACCCCTCCTCCCCCTTATAAAGCCCTCACTTCTAACCCATTCTGCACACTTCTCAAGCCCCTTGGATAATCAACACTCTTCCAAATTAAGCTCCCTACATCCCACTCCTCCTCCTAGAATCCTTCCCTTAGGAAGAAGGCAATTCAATTAAACCTTTTGGTTCAAACCAAAGGTAGATACCATATTTGAAGGTAATGTCTTCTCTTAAGTTCTTTTGATTTATTTTACTTATCCAACCCCATAAAATCTTTTTATTCATTTATTTTATAATAACACCCATATCCATAATATAATAGGTTGTTTTTATGATAATTATTCTAACTACACTTACACACACCTCCATATAATGGTTAAATAACATACTATTTCTATGGATGACGAACTACTGCCTCACGAAATGACGATTGTTCAATTATCTCCTACCGCCTCTCATGGTGGTCATTAATATGGAAATATATTTATATGTGATATATATTATTTTTATTTTGTTTCTATTATTCTTTATTTTTCATTTATAGAATACCTTTATGGTTTCCATAGTGGGTAAATATGATAATTTCATTTGAGGAAGTACAGAATATCTCCCCCTCAAAGTTATATGACTCATTCATGCCATACATGAAACATATAAGTGATAGAGTTTATGAAATTATATATGATATTATACTATAATTATAATATACCTATGTATCATTATGTTTTTATTCCATTAAATATGAAATAGAAAAGAAAGTACCATTCATGCATACGTACGGCTTACCATCTCCAGGGACGGTGCATTTCATTTATTATCTCAAAAAGTTTTATACTATTATAAATACATATATTCACTGGATATATATGATATATAAATCATGAATATCACTCTGGAGATAATGGAATTTTGACCACATGGACAATTTATAATTATAACAAGTTCATTTTTAACTCAAGTTCTGAACATCGAAAAAATGACTGATATGAACTCAAATAATTAACTAATTGTTATAGAAAGGTAACAATTTATATAAAAGGAATAATAAAATTGAAAATTTTTATAAATAAAGTAGAAATTAAATTTAGTTTAATATTCAAGATATCAAATAATGATCGAGTCAAGTCGGACATGAGGTAAGAGATTTCTTATCTCACTTTTAATTCCTTGAGTTTTACATTGTTCACCACTTATTTATTGAATGTGGTGTATTGAGTAAATAAATTTGATATATATTATCACGATTCTATTTATATTCATGGTTTTTTGTGTTTCATTTGGTGGTAATTAACTTTTTTCATATGACTTAATTGATTACAATGTGGTAAGAGGTTTTCATCTCAATTTTTATTCTCGTGAGATTCATGATATATTTTCCACTATTTCCTTTTGTGTGGGGTATATACTACCCATTACTGTATTATTTGTATAATATAGATTAATATATGGGTATTTACATATTCATTTTATGATCCTTATTTCATATGGTGTATGATTCGTAAGTTACCAAATCGGAAGGGAACTTTTAACCCAATTTTCATTCCTTGGGTTAATCTTCTAATTCATAATTATGTCATGATATGATTATGTGTGGAATCAATATCTATTTATTTATTTTGTAATTTCCACTCCCCTTTGTGTGGATATAATTTTGATACACATAATCACTCCATTGATAAATTCTCAGGTCATCGATATGAACTTGATAAGAGTAATTTTAACTCAATTTCCATTCCCTACGTTAAACATCCAAGTCATTGGTTTTGTCTTAAAAAGAACATGTTTGAATGTACTATGATTTATTTAAAATGAATATCCAATCACATTGATTTTATTTATATTTGTCACACATTATTATGTAATTTATTTATCCTTAATCTAAGGATACAGTTTTTATAATGGATTTCGTCTCAATTTACATTCTATTGAGACTTCATTGTTGTTATGCACCAATTCACTCTTATGTGGTGTATATAATATCTTTTGGAATACTATATCATGAATCCATTTATTCTCATGATATTATAAAGTTCTGATTAAATTTTATTCTTCAATTTTTTTGTATTCAAGCATCTCTCATTTTGTTAAAAACTCTAACTAAAATATTGTTTTAAATGTTTTAAATATTTATTCTTCTAAATCTTTATTATTAATGTCCATGTTTTCAAAATGGTTTTAAGGATGTATTTATATGGACATGAATGTTTTAAAATTAAAATTCCTTTTAAAAGCTTCAAAGTGGTATGTGAAACTTTGATTAAAAAATCTCTTTATTAAGTGTTTTAAATGGTTTTGTAAATTGTTTGATAAAGCATTGTTTATTTCAATATCTTGATTTGATATATTGTGATTAGAATGTGGAAATGTTATATTTTCTTTATTCTTGTGTTATATGTTATTATTATATTATGATTATTGGGATTTTGTTTTACGTATATGGGCGGTTTCATGATAAACCTTGGGCGGGTGAGCCCGAGATAGCTCTCCAATGCATTGGGTGACGTGATGGAGGTAAAGGTTAATGTTTCTCCTAAGAGATTTAGGGAATATACTATGAAGGGTATTTCAAACGTAACTCCCTACGTATTTGTGAAAGCTAAAATGTAAGTATGTTATTTATGTCATAAGTTACCTTTATGATTTATTATTTCTGGGTGTTATTCATAAATCTAATGATTTTATAAGGTATGTTATGATTGAAAAGTATGGTTTCATTGTTTTGTATTTATTGATGGGATAATGTTTTCATTCCTTATTTTATAACCCTTACTAAGATTTTTATTCTCACCCATGTTTTTGAAATATTTACCACAAGACATAAAGATGAATAAGGGCCAATTATGGGATAAAGTAAAAGTCATGTTGTCTAAACATGGAACTAGACATGTTTCCTTTTAAGAGTTTTTATTTTATAGAAAATGGATACTGAGTAGTAGTGTCTATATGTAATTTTCAAGTTGATATGTAATATTTATGGCCTAATTCTCTAAAACTCTAAACCGAAAAAGATCCTCAATGTAAATTCTTGATTTAAATCCATATTAAGTAATGTTTATGGCCTACTCCTTATAGTTGGTTTTAAAGGCTAGTTTAGACAACTTTAGGGATTATGAGTTTTCATTAAACACATGGTTAGTCCATATGTATTATTTCTATTAAATCATTGTTCTATAACTTTTTCTAAACAAGTAAAGTCGATTAAAAATGTAAGGAGAAGTATCTGAAATGAAATTCATCTATCATCCTAATGACAGGGTTGAAATAATTATTGAAAAGTTATGTTCAGATGATTGTGAAACTTTTTCTATCTTACAACTCACTTGAAAGAAATTTTTTTGAGATATCAAACACCTCCACTATACCTCGATATCATCGTTGATCATGGGTTGTATTTAATCAAATCCTATTTTCACAATATTCTCATATTTTCAAGAAAGGTAAATTTTATCAATGAATTTTTAAATATGTTACCTTATCATAGGATTTTGAAGCATATTATGATTTTGAAAGAGGTGATGAAGAAGGAGACACTTGAACAACCTATTTATATTTTCTTTTACAATATAGTCTCTCAGCACATACTTATGGTATTTTAAAAGGAATATTGATTTAAAGTTTCAACTCAAATTCGGTCCGACTGTTTTATAAAAATCATGTTTTGTCATATGTTTTGAAATTATATGGAATACATGATTATTTTCTGAAACTATTTTTCTGTGAACACCCATATGAACCAAGCTGTACAAGTTGTTTTTAGATAAAGGAAGAATATGATTTTTAATTATCTCTTAATCATTGTTGAAATGCATGGACCTTTTACCTACGTGAAAAAGATGATGATGAAACCATATGGACACCATGATTAAGTTATGATGTTCTTTATATTGGGAATAGTTTTATTTTATCATATGGTGGTGAAACAAATGATAATATAAAAGATGTTGAGGTCTTAATGTGTTGGGATGAAAATAAAAGGTATAATAAAACCTTTTAGGTAAAAACATGTTAGGGTTATTTTTGAGTTTTATAAAAAAAGAAAACCCATAAGATTGGTGATGACCCATCGCATCCAGCAAGGCCACAAGAATCACACCCACAACCGAAGGGAGACAAGGGCACATTGCCTACCATTGTCCAATGTGAAGTCCCTGGTTAGTATGACTTGTTCTTTTAAGTTAAAAAATTTTATGGATCAATAATAAGTTGATTTTAAGAACTTATGTTTTATCAATTGGACATCCTTAATACAGGTAAATAATTTGGCGATTAAGTGATAAATATTATTTTAGAATATGTTTGTCTTATAGAAACATAATATGCTTAAGGGAAATAGAATACTATGGGATCTCATTTTTGGAGTAATGGATGAAATTTTATTTTGGAAGAATCTATGTTTTTATTGTGTACATATGAAAATTTGGTTAATTAATGGAAATGATTAACCTATCATAGAGAATATGTGATTAGGTTAATTAAACTTCATTATGATACATTTATATTAGTCTATGTTTTTGGAGATAAATGTTAAGATTTACTATGGAAGACTATGTGATTAAATCTTTCTGAGTTTTGGGTTTCAATATTAGTTTGGATTGTTTTGACGAATTTTAAGGACAATTGTATATAGAATGGTCTTTCATGAACATTGGGGTCATTTTGTTGAATTATGGAGATTAACATTAGTATTCTTTTTTATAAAGGATTATCCTTTTGGGGATTATCTGATCTTGTACTAACCAATTTTGGATTTGGTTGATGTCTAAAGATAGGGGAAATATATAGTTCATCATTTGTAGATTATGTGATACTCTAGAAGTTTATTCTATCACTTTAGGTGTGACCAAGTCATCTTGAATACTTACCTATTGGAAAAAAGACGAGTTTGTGGTTGAATTTTATTAAAGGATGAAACTCTACATGACAAGTAAGTATATTTCCTTATGATATTAGTCTAGATATTAATAAAATTCTTCAACTCTATGAAAAGGATCAGGAGTAAAAAATGTTATAAAATCTATTTTATCATTAGACTTTTACCAAACCACAAATTTATGGTATTGTGGTGGTTAACTTTATGTGATCAAGTTCTCTGTCACTATCTATTAATCTTTGATAGTTAGTTTCTCTTATATATTCATTTTTTCATGGAATCCAGGTATATGTTGTCTCAAGTGACCTTTTTATTTCTAATTCCTTCTTTTAAAGTGATATTTTTATTGAATATTTTTTTGATGTGGTACTTTTAATGAAGTTTTGAATCCCAATTGAAAATTGCAAGGATGTAATTTCCAAAAGGGGGGTAGGATGTAACATCCCAGGTAAATAAAAAATGTGAAATTTTCATATTTATTAATATTTTTGAATTAAAAATTAATTTTAATATAAAGGGGATGCTATGTTTGATGGTTTACCCGATACGCAACAACAGGTTTCTTTGAAATACTATGTTGCACACAATGCTGAGTCATATTGAAAAATAATAATATAATATTATTTTAAATGGTAGTTAATTCCTGGTTGTTGTATAGGCGAGAATGGACATAACCATCATAAATATGAATATACATGTTTTTTAAATGTTTTTACATTTATCCAATAAATGTTAGAGGCATAAAATAATAAAGAATTCAATTTTAAGCAGAAATACTCTAATATTCATTAAAAGGTCGATTTACCAACTTTTTATGGTGAACCCTCTTTAAATATAGATTTGTTCACTTTTATGTATTCTATTTTAAAAAATAATATTCTTTTTTAGAATCGGTACATCAAAATTTACTTTGGATAAAATTTTGGTATTTCTCTGATAAAGTTCATTTTTATGAATAGTGAAAAATATTGTATTTTAATTCAAAACTGCCTTTCAATATAATTTATTTTTGTGTAAATATTATCTTTATTAATGGTTTTGAAGTTTAATTAGATTATATTTTAACTATTTAATCCTATTTTTTTCATTTTAAGTAATTTCACTTTGAAATTGGACCTAAACAAGTGTCAATCTTTTGATAGTTATTATTTCTTAAAAACACGCTTTTTGTTTTGACAACAAGAATTAATTTTAAATTAATTTCTTCCACTTATGTGCTTTGAATTTAGAAAAATGGATTCCATATTTGGAATCAGGAGGTTCAAATTGTGTAAATAGGTAACTTTTATTTTTAGACATCTTATATATTTACCTTAGTAAATATTTTATTTACCATGGTTAAATGGTAAATCTGGTAAATAAGGGAAAACAAATAATATTATAATAATATTAAATTACCTTAACATGTGTCCTAATATTATTTTTTGATACATTTACGACTATGGTAATCCTTGGTTCTATTTTGGGACCCCATGTAGCCACTTGAGAGTGATAATGAAACTTTATGTTAATTAATTTAAAGTAAAGACAAAAATGAATTAAACATATATCTTTTAGTAAATCAATTTTTAAATTTGGTTACATAAGTTATCTCTTAGACTATAAATATTCATTTTAAATCTAAAAATATTTCCTATATCATGGTATTTTTTTATAATTTTTACAAATCAAATAAATAAATTTATTTATGACACAATAATGACGTAATGTTTACTCATTAATTAATGATTTAAATAAATAAGATTATAAATATTAAAAAAATATCCAAAACCTATCCAATTATTATTGGATGATTTTATTTCGAACACGAGTCATATTATCTTAAACTTTAAAAAGTTTTGGAGCTCTATATACCAAAAATCATTATATAACAAAATAATATTTTTAAACATTCCTAAAGAGCCTCTCCTCTCCCTTTTGAAGCCCTCACTTCTAACCCATTCCTCGCACATCTCAAGACCCTTGGATAGTACAAACTCTTCCAAATTAAGAACTATACATCCAACTCCCTTTCCTAGAATCCTTCCACTAGGAAGAAGGCAATTCAATTAAACCTTTTGGTTCAAACCAAAGGGAGATCCCTGATTTAAAGGTAACATCTTCTCTAAAGTTCTTTTGTTTTATTTTACTTCTCCATAGAAAAAAAATCTTTTTATTCATTTATCTTATAAAAAATATCATTTAATTAATATAATTTGTTGTTTTTATGAGAATAATACTAACTACACTTACACACACCTCCATCTAATGGTTAAAGGACATACTGTTTCTGTGGACGGCGAACTGCTGCCTCACGAAACGATGATTGTTCAATTATCTCCTACCAAATATCATGGTGACCATTAAGATGGAACTATATTTATATGTGATATATATTATATTTATTTTGTTTCTACACTTCTGTATTTTTCATTTATATAATATATTTATAGTTTCCGTAGTGGTTAAATTCGATAATTTCATTTGAGGAAGTGTGGACTACTGCCCCCTCAAAGTGATATAGCTCATTCATTAAATACATGAAAAATATAAATGATGGAGTTTATGAAATTATATATGATATTACACTTTAATTATAATATAACTATGTATCATTATGTTTTTATTCCATTAAATATGAAATAGAAATGAAAGTAGCGTTCATGTGTATGTATGGCTTACCATCTCCATGAACGATGCATTTCATTTATTATCTCCAAATATTATATACTATTATAAATACATATATATAATGGATATATATGATATATATTATATCTAAATCATGAATATCACTATGGAGATAATGGAATTTTGACCACATGGACAATTTATAATGATAACAAGTTCATTTTTAACTCAAGTTCCGAACATCGACAAAATGTCTGATATAAACTCAAATAATTAACTAATTGTTATAGAAAAGTTATAATTTATATAAAAGGAATAATAAAAATTAAAAAGTTTATTAATAAAGTAGAAATTAAATTTGGTTTTTTATTCAGGAGATTAAAGAACGGTCTGGTCAAGTCGGACATGAGGTAAGAGATTTATTATCTCACATTTAATTCCATGAGATTTACATTGTTCCCCACTTATTTATTGAATGTGGTGTATTGGGTAAATCCATTTGATATATATTATCAGTATTCTCTTTATATTCATGGTATTCTATGATTCATTTGGTGGTTATTCACTTCTGTTCATATGACTCAACTGATTACAATGTGGTAAGAGGTTTTCATCTCACTTTTTATTCCCGTGAGATTCATGTTATATTTTCCACTGTAAATTTTTGTGTGGTGTATGTACTGCCCATTATTGTATTATTTGTGTAATATATATTAATATATGGGTATTTACATCTTCATTGTATAATCCTTTGTAATGGCATGGACCTCTCCGGCACTTTCCTTTGTCGAAAAGAAGTTCATGAATTGTTCTGGAGGGTAGAATGGACTTTTCCCACACTTTTTAGAATATTTGTATGTACACGCCATGTAGTGTGAGTAAACGCATTGTAACACCTTTCTGAGTATACCCCATATTGAATTCGTGTCTTTTCCGTGTGAAATAAATAAGTACACACCGTGTAGTTTCTCCCCGCATACGAGTTACCCTCAAACCGTGTGTTGACCAGTCAACGACTGTGTGCCTTGTTGAAATCGTGTCCTTTCCATGTGAAATAAATAAGTACACTCCATGTATCCCATCCTAAACACTGTTTAATTTCTCCCTGCGTACGCGTTACCCTCAAACTATGTGTTGACAAGTCAACGACTGTGTGCTGCGTTGAATGTCGTGTTGGAATCTGCATGGTGACCATGTGAAATGGACTAGTACATGCCATTTAATAGGAAGTACATGACGTGTACATTATTTTTTCTCACCTATAAAATGAGGGGGCCTCTCCTCCTTTTCAAATCATCCCTCTCCTCCCCATTCCTTCTAGTAGAGCCCTCCCAAGAGACTCCAAAGCTCTTTTCTTCCATAACTTTTTCGTCCGAGCTCCGATTTACGATCCGTCAGTGGCCACGAGATCATAACGACAAGGCGGAACTTCCGAGCTTGGATCTATTGTTTTCCCTTTGGCCTTTCCTTCCCAGATTCCACTAGAGGAGGTTTTTTACAGGTTTTGAAAGAAGCGACAGACGTCTTCTAAATTTGATCTGGGGGAGCGTTGTGATCATAACCTATTGAGGTAGGGATCTTACCTTCGTCTCTCTAACTTGTGCATCATGCGGGATGTGTGTCCTCTTTCTTTCACGAGACATAGTTGAACTAGTTTAATGAAGATAATAACTGGATTAAAGAATGGGGATGGGAAGTTGTTACGTTTATCATTGTTTATCCTATTTTTATGTAGTGAATTAAATAGGCTTATGCCAATTGAAAAACCCGATCGTTGGGGGCCTTTGCTTGTGCAATTAAATGTTTCCCTATCTTTCTATACCGTTTTGTGGGTTGAAACTTTATGGAATGTGGAAATTGATTAATCGCGTAAAGTTGGTCGATTAAATGAATATCTGGAACCCTTGTGTGATCACCCCGGTTGAAAAAATTGGAATAATGAACATGTGGTTGTTGGTTTGGTTATGTGGTGTGTGAAGGGGGGGGGGTGGGAAAATCTTGGGTTATTACTAATAGGATGGGCAGCGGGGCTGCGGTAAATTATATTAAGGGGGAAATTATGTGGCCCGAGCCTTGTTTTGTGATACGGTTGCGTAGATGTGGTTATAGTGGTAGCAGAGCTACAGTAATGGGTTGTGATATTAAAATAAAGTGTAATGTTGATAAATGAACTGTGGGGAACGATAATGAATTAAACACGGGAATAGTCAATGGGGTTTGGTTGATGATAAAAATTTTGGTTTTGTGTTTCTTGTGTTCTATCGAACTTGATTTGCGGTTGGCAGGGTTTTGTTCTACGAAACGCTTGATCTGGTTTGATAATTTCCTAGTAGTAAAAGAAACAATAAACTAATACTGTTAAAACATGAAAACCTAAATGGGGTTGGGATTTTTGTTGTATGCATGCTTCGTAGTATCAGTGTCGAGGCACGTGCTCAGTTTCTTTATTTAGAAGCCATAGGTTGGGATGTGTGTTTGGTATAAATATATATATTTGTATCTTTGTGTTTTGTCACACCCCACCCATGTTGAGCAATTAGTGTCGAACACTCCCATTTCATGGGAGAGGGTGTTTTCCCCTTAGTTACTAGCTCCTTCATGCTGCTTCTTCCATAGGCTGTGATAACTTGAGGCGACCTTACACCCAAGACTCTTCGGGTAGGTTCCGATTACTGTGATTCTTAGCCCAAGACTCTTCGGGCAGGTTTCCTGTTCCTAAGAATCTTCGGGATGAGGCCCAGGTGTGTTCGGGTGGGGATGTGATTGTGGTTTGTGAGGCCCAGGTGTGTGCAGGCAGGATATGTGGTTTGTGAGGCCCAGGTGTGTGCAGGCGGGAGATGTGGTTTGTGAGGAACAGGTGTGTGTGGGTGGGATATGTGGTTTGTGAGGCCCAAGTGTGTGCGGGCTGGAAGAGTGTGGTAGTGTCGAGACATTCACCGTTAGGAAGAGACGCTAGCTAGTGGGGGGGGGGGGGATGGTGTGGGGTACCCAATACTCTTGTTCTTATATACTACTACCTGTTGTTTTGTGTTTTTGGTGAGCGTGGCTAGTGAGGTTGGGTGGATATAATTCCTTTCTAGGTTTTGGTTTCTTCTGTTGTTCTCACGGGACATTAGGATGTCTCCCCACCTGTGCACGAGGGCTTTAGGTTTTCCTAGTGAGTATACTTGTATTCTCACCCAACGTTTACTTTTAGGTTTCCATGAGGACTACCAGGGCTGTGCGGGACCCTACTAGTCGGGACAGTTGGAGTTGTTGCAATTTCTGTACTCTTGTTTCTTTTGGTATTGTACTTTTTAGTTTTTCTTGTACTTGTACTTTGTTTCAGAATTGTTTAAACATGCATGTGGGATTGGTTTGGGTTTATTTTCATTTACATGTTCTTTTTTCTTTTGGTGTTGACTCATCCTATTTCTTGATCTTAAATAATAATAAAAAGGGTAATGCCTCCCATATATGTGAAAACTCATACCCTTGGTGGTAGTCGCCACTCCGTGGCCTACTGGGGGCGGGACTCGGTAGTCATTATCTCCCTTTCACCATTGCCATCTTAGGAGGGGCATCTTTGGGTGGAGGGGGTCATGAAAGAATGGTATCAAAGGTGATGGTTGAGAGATAGGATGGAGTCTGGAGTTAGGCACAGTGAGGATTGCATGGGATGGTAGGGAAATAGTTTTAGGTGATCTTGGTGCGTGACATAGGCCAGGGAAGACTGGGTAAGACACAGGATTTTAGGGCCCCCCGTGATTCGATGCAAGGACTCTGAGCCTACCGAACGACCATGTGATACTACAATTATTGCAGGGTAGAGACCCTAGGGAAGGTACATGCATCATCATGGTTGTGTTTTTCTTGATTTGGGTGTTCTGGGAAAGAAATTGAAATATAGTGATAAAATAAAACCTTGAGAAAATTCCTTGCTACTTGGGATTAGGCAATTTTTGTTGTTGTTTACCATATAGCTATGGCACCTGGACATCGTCCCAGGGTGACTCAGATAGGCGAGGCCCAGCAGATTCAGGCGGTCGATCAGTTGATGATTGACCGAGAGGAGGAAGATGATCTGTGGCAGAAGACTCTCCGTTCTTTCTAGGAAAAAACCCTCAAGAAGTAAGAAGGTAGTACTTCGGATATGGAGATGAAGGGGTGTCTTGAGGAGCTATGGATCACTTTTACTTTGATCCGTGCTTCGAGGGAGTATTGGGTTCCCCTAGTAGTCAGTCAGCTGAGAGGTGCGGCGCGTCAGTGGTGGACGCCCTACCTCGAGGAGAGGTTAGAGGCAGAGGTTATGTGGGCTGACTTGGAGAAGGAGTTCCAAGAGTAATTCCTTTCTTCCATAATCAAGGAAGAGAAGCGGAAGGAGTTACTTTCCCTCCAGTAGTGGAGTATGTCAGTACGAGAATTTGGGATCAAGTTCAAGGGTCTCCTACGCTTTACTCCGGATCTCTTTCCGGATGAGGAGTCCCGGGCGAGACGTTTGGAGGAGGTGCTTCGTCCTTCGCTCCAGTATCCTGTCACCCCTTCCACCCTTCCGACGTACTTGGAAGTAAAAAAGAAGGAAGAGGTTGTAGAGAGGATGCACTCGTAGGGAGGTGCACCGCGAGAGGGGATCCAGCCGTGTTCATCGAAGGGGATGGCAGTCAGCAGCAGGTCTTTTGTGATAGGACCTTCCATATTCAGGCCAGTAGGGAGCAGGTCCCAGCAGTTCCAGTTCAGATCTTCAGGCCCTCGTCCCTTTTTAACGAGCCCAGGACCGAAGTTTTTCTCTTGCAGAGGTTTCGGGCACATTTAGAATTGGTGCCCGACCCGATCTCAGTACGGTGGAGGTGGGCAGGTTCAGCGCCCGCCTCAGCAACACCAGTTGCTGGCGAGGCCCTTCCAGCAGTAGCAGGACCCTGCTCTTTCGAGAAAAGACTTTTCATGAGGAGGCCAACCTCAGGGTACTCCTTAGAGACCTTGACCAGGGCGTGGTCGGGGAGGTGGTCGACATCAGAGAGGCATAGAAGTTGGCTGTGGAAAGTTTCATGCAGCAGAGTTGGCATCTCCAGCCGGACTAGAGGTGGTGCGAGGTGCTATTTTTTTTAAGAACTCTCATTTACGCCTTGTTCAATTTGGGATCTTCGCAATCCTTTGTTTCACCTAGTCTATTCCATTATTTGGGTCTATACATAGAGAGACTTTCCATACCCCTGGTGCTGAGTACACCAGTTGGAGGTCAGACCAACGTATCTTGTGTTTTTCAGGGATGTGGGCTAACATTGAGACTGCATCGATCTAGTGGAGATATTCTTTTGCTACAGATGCAGCCATACGATGTCGTCCTAGGCATCGACTGGCTATTTTCTGTTAGTGCCATTATTGACTTCTTATGAAAAAGAGTCATGTTCTCTGACGTGGATGGGAAGCGTGTGGCTTTTGTTGGGGAGAGGAGCTATCAGGTGGGAAGTCAGCATGTGAAGCCTCACCTTTCCTTGCTATGCGGGTTATCAATGGTTTCAGTTGATACAGAGATGATAGATGTTCCAGAGGTTGTTGGGGATTTTTTCGATGTTTTTCCCGAGGAGGTTATGACTCTACCCCCCGGATGTGACATTGAGTTTGGGATATACTTACAGCCTAGTGCCCTTCCGATTTCGATGGCCCCTTATCGGATGGCACCTTCGGTGTTGCGGGAGTTATGAATTCAGATTGACGATCTGATAGAGAAAGGTTTTGTTCGACCCAGCATGTTGCCATGGGGTGCTCCAGTCTTGTTCGTGAAGAAGGTAGATGGTGGTATCTGGCTATGCATAGACTACCAAAGGATGAATCAGGTAACGGTCAAGAATCGTTACCCCCTTCCAAGGATAGATGATCTCTTCGGCTAGATAAGGGGAGCAAGTTGGTTTTCTAAGATTGATCTACAATCTGGATATCATCAACTGAGGTTAAAGTATAGTGACATCTCGAAGATGACTTTCAGGTGCAGGTATGGGAACTTTGAGTTTGTATTGATGCCGTTTGGAGTTACGAATGCACCAGATGTGTTCATGGGACTTATGTACTTTGTCTTCCGATAGTTTCTAGACCGGTTCGTCGTTGTGTTTATTGACGACATCCTGATCTACTCAAGATCAGAGGAGGAGTACATTGAGCATCTCAGGGCAGTCTTGGAAGTCCTTTGACACCACCAGCTTTATGGGAAATTGTCGAAGTGTAAGTTCTTGACGCAAGAAGTACACTTACATGGGCACGTGGTGTCTCAACATGGAGTGTCATTGGACCCATTGAAGGTGGAGGTAGTTGTTTCTTGGGAGTCACCCAAGAGCATGGTAGAAGTTCGTAGTTTCCTTGGGTTGGCAGGCTATTATTGGAGGTTCGTTTCAGACTTCTCTCAAGTTGCTGCTCCGTTGACAGCTTTGACTAGGAAGAACCAGGTCATCCTATGGAGCAAACAATGCTAGAAAGCTTTCAACTACCTGAAGGATAATTTTTTAGTGCTCAAGTACTCAGGTTTCCAGAGGAAGGGTTGTTGTATGAGGAGTTTTGTGATGCTTCTGTCCTTGGTTTTGGGTGCATAATGATGTATAAGGAGTGTGTGATCTGTTATGGGTCTAGGCAGTTGCGCCCTCACGAGTGTAACTATACCACCCATGACCTAGAGCTTGCAGCAGAAGTGTTCACACTAAAGTTGTGGCAACATTACCCCTTTAGGGAGCGCTTTGTGGTCTTCTCATATCACAAGAGCTTATGTTATATCTTCTCCCAGTGTGACCTGAACTTACGGCAGCAGAGATGGGTTGAGTTTTTCCAAGACTATGACATCGATATCTCTTAAACTGAAGGTAAGGGCAACGTTATGGCTGATTCATTGAGCAGGAAGTCTCATAAGGAAGTGGTTCGGGAATCCACGGATGCTGGGAAAGCGATGGGAGAGTTGGATTCCTTGCACTTGGATGCAAGGGTAGAGGGTGTTAGAGGCTGTTTGTTTTAGATGACGGTGCAGTCCTCCTTGTTGCAGCGAGTGGAAGAGTCTCAGTGGGGAGTCACCGAGGCAGAAGTAATGCGGGATATTATTGATTAGGGAAATTCTCCAAAAGTATGGATAGAGTAAAGTTGACAACAGATGCTTTTTCATGGAAGGTTGTTTGTTCTGGAAGAGATTCGTGAGGGAGTTCTCTGTGATTTCCATAGCTCAGCCTTGGCGGTACATCCGGGAGTTTCAAAAATGTACCGAGGCTTGAAGGAACAGTTTTGGTGGCCCGGGGTGAAGTAGGCAGTGGCGATGTTTGTGGCTAAATACTTAGTGTGTCAGCAAGTAAAGGTTGAACACTGTGTTCCCAGTGGTTTGTTGGATCATTTAGATGTCCCCTAGTGGAAGTGGGATGAAATCTCAATGGACTTCGTCATAGGACTACCCAGAGCTCGGGGTGGTTATGATGATATCAGGGTAGTGGTGGATCGACTGACGAAATCAGCTCACTTATTAGCAATTAAGGAGTCGGACCTGGTGAGTACCTTAGCACAGAGGTACGTAGACGAGGTGGTGCGTTTGCATGGAGTTTCTAAGACTATCGTCTCAGATCAGGATACTCGGTTTACCTCACGAGTCTGGAGGGGGTTACAACATGATTTTGGCACTCATCTACACCTTAGAACTGCTTTCCAACCCCAGACTGATGGGCAGACAGAGTGGACTATCCAGACGTTGGAGGACATGCTGCGAGCATGCGTTCTGGATTTCAGAGGATCATGGGTGAGACACTTGCCTTTAGTAGAGTTTTCCTAAAAAAACAGCTTCCACTCTACTATTGGCATGGCACCGTTTGAGTCTTTTTATGGAAGACCATGCCATTACCCCATTTTTTGGGCAGAGGATGGTGAGATAGGTGCTCTTGGGCAAGAGGTAGTACAGAGTACCACAGAGAAAGTTCATCTTGTGAGTGAGAGGATGAAAATGGCTCAGGACTGACAAAAGTCTTATGCTGATCGTCGGAGGAGGCCATTGGAGTTAGAGGTGGGAAATCATGTGTTCTTGAAGGTTTCTCCTCGATGGGGGCAACAGAGGTTTGGGAAGGGTATTAAGCTCTCCCCTAGGTTCATCATACCTTTCGAGGTGCAGAGGCAAGTCAGTGAGGTGGCATATCAGCTAGCCCTGCCACCTCAGTTGGAGAAGGTTCATGAGGTCTTCCACGTCTCCCATCTTTTTCGGTACTTACATGATGACTCTCACGTTATCGGCTGGGGAGAGTTAGATATGGGAGACGACGCGACCTTTGAGGAAAGACCGGTCAGAGTCAAGGATCGTAAAGAGAAGGTGCTCCGTGGATGAACCATCGCCTTAGTTCATGTGTTGTGGAGGCATGGCGGCCTCGAGGAGAGGACTTTGGAGCGGGAGACTCAGATTCACGCTCAGTACCCAGAGTTGTTTTGACTTGTGTTTTGCTTTGTTCTTCTGAGCTTTGTTTTGATGTTATACTCTATACCTTTGATATATGTAATGCATGGCTTGTCGGTTGTGATACATTTTTTATCCTTGTTCCCTGGAGGTGTATAACATGTCCGGATGTGTGGGGAAAGGGAAAAACCTGATCCTTAATTGAGACGCATTAATACGGATGCGATTGAACCCATGCGGGCGAGTCAGTGCCTCCTAAAGCGGATAATATCTCAACATGAGAGAAGTAATTTCCCCAAGCCACATGTTCGGGCAGTGTGTTGGTTGTACGGTGTTGGGGGCAGTGTAAGATGAAAAATACTAATGTGTGGAAGTGGGAAGACCCAATTCTTAATCGAGACACATTAATGTTGATGCGATTAAACCCGTTCAGGTGAGTCAGTGTCACCTAAATCGGATAATATCTCGATATAGGAGAAGGAATTCCTAACACATATGATTAGGGTTATTGGTTGGGTTCCTGTTATAACAAGAGCCCTAAGAGGTATCTTGTTGGGTCCTCTAGGTTGGTTTCTCAATTCTCAGTAACAATAATGTTTTAAGAAGTATCTGATGTTATGGCCCGGACCTCTCCAGACCTTTCCTTTTCCAAAAAGAAGGTCATGAAGTTTTCTGGAAGGTATAATGGACTTTTCCCACACTTTTCAGAATTTTTGTAAGTACATGCTGTGTAGTGTGAGTACACGTCATGTACCACCTTTCCGGGTATACCCCGTGTTGAAGCTGTGTCCTTGCCGCGTGAAATAAATAAGTACACGCCATGTAGGACATCCTACACGCCGTTTAGTTTCCCCCCGTGTATGCGTTACCCTCAAACCATGTGTTGACCAGTCAACGGTCGTGTGTCGTGTTGAAACCATGTCCTTGCCGCGTGAAATAAATAAGTACACGCCATGTAGCCCATCCTATACGCCGTGTAGTTTCTCCTTGCATAGGCATTACTCTCAAACCGTGTGTTGAACAGTCAATGACCGTGTGCTGCGTTGAATTCCGCGTTGGAAACCGCATGGAGACTGTGTGAAATGGCCTAGTAAACACTGTGTACTAGGAAGTACATGCCGTGTACTTTATTTTTTCTCACCTATAAAATGATGGGGCCTCTCCTCCTTTTCAAATCATCCCTCTCCTCCCCATTACTTCGAGCAGAGCCCTCCCTAGAGACTCCAAAGATCTTTTCTTCCATAACTACTTTGTCTGAGCTCCAATTTATGATCTGTCAGTGGCCAAAAGATCGTAATAATGAGGACGAACTTCTGATCTTGGATCTGTTGTTTTCCCTTTGGCCTTTCCTTCCCAGATTCTACCTGAGGATATTTTTTCTTGGTTTTGAAAGAAGTGACAGACTCCGACAGATGTCTTCTAAAGTTGATCTGGGGGAGCATTGTGATCATAAACTATTGTGGTAGGGATCTTACCTTCATCTCTCTAATTTGTGAATCATGCGGGATGGGTGTCCTCTTGCTTTCACGAGACATAGTTGAACCATTTTAATGATGATAATAATTGGCTTAAAGAATGGGGATGGGGAAGTTGTTATGTTTATCATTGTTTATCCTATTGTTATGTTGTGAATTGAATAGGCTTATGCCTACTAAAAATCCCAGTCGTTGGGGGCCTTTTCTTGCACAATTAAATGTTTCCCTATCTTTCTATACCGTTTTGTGGGTGGAAACTTTATGGAATGTAAAAATTGATTAATCACATAAAGTTGGATGATTAAATAAATATCCAAAACCCTTGTGTGATCACCCTGGTTGAACAAATTGTAATAATGAACATGTGGGTGTTGGTTTTATTACGTGGTGTGTGAAAGTGGGGGGGGGGTGTAAATCCTGGGTTATTATGACTTGGATGGGCAGAAGGGTTGTGGTAAATGATATTAAGGGGGAAATTATGTGGCACGAGCCTTGTTTTGTGATATGGTTATGGAGATGTGGTTATAGTTGCAGCATGGCTGCAGTAATGGGTTGTGATATTAAAAGAAATTGGAATGTTGATAAATGGACTGTGGGGAACAATAATGAATTAAATGTAGGAACAATCAATGGGGTTTGGTTGATGATAAAAAGGTTGGTTTTGTGTTACTTGTGTTCTAACTAACTTGATTTGTGGTTGACAGGGTTCTGTTCTATGAAACGCTTGATCTGGTTTGATAATTGCCCAGTATTTAAGGAACTAATAAACTAATACTACTGAAACATGAAAACCTAAATGGGATTGGGATTGTTGTTGTATGCATGGTTTGTAGTAGCGGTGTCGAGGCACGTGATCGGTTTCTCTGTTTAGAATCCATAGGTTAGAATGTGTGTTTGGTATACATATATATATCTGTATCTTTGTGTTTTGTCGCACCCCACCCATGTTGATCACTTAGTGCCGAACACTCCCATTTCATGGGATAGGGTGTTTTCCCCTTAGTTACTAGCTCCATCCTCCTCCTTCTTCCATAGTTTGTGATGGCTTGAGGTGACATTACACCCAAGATTCTTCGGGTAGGTTTCTATTGGTGTGATTCTTAGCCAAAGACTCTTTGGGGAGGTTTACTGTTCCCAAGAATCTTTGGGATGAGGCCCATGTGTGTTCGGGTGAGGATGTGATTGTGGTTTGGGAGGCCCAGGTGTGTGCGGGCGGGGATGTGATTGTGGTTTGTGAGGCCCAGGTGTGTGCGGGCAGGATATGTGGTTTGTGAGGCCCATGTGTGTGCAGGAGGGATGTGTGGTTTCTGAGGCCCAGGTGTTTGCGGGCGAGATATGTGGTTTGTGAGGCCCAGGTTTGTGCAGCTAGGAAGAATGTGGTAGCATCAGGACGTTCGTCGTTAGGAAGAGAAGCTAGCTAGTGGGGGGGGGGTGAATGGTGTGGGGTACCCAATACTCTTGTTCTTATATACTACTACCTGTTGTTTTGTGTTTTTGTTGAGCGTGGCTGGTGAGGTTGGGTGGATAGAATTCCTTTCTAGGTTTTGTTTTCTTTTGTTGTTCTCATGAGACATTAGGATGTCTCCCCACCTGTGCACGAGAGCTTTAGGTTTCCCTGCTGAGTATACTTGTATGCTCACCGTATGTTTACTTTCAGGTTTCTAGGAGGACTACCAGGGCCGTGCGGGACCCTACTAGTTGGGACGGTTGGATTTGTTGCAGTTGGTGTACTCTTGTTTCTTTTGGTATTGTACTTTTGAGTTTTTCTTGTACATATACTTTTTTTCAGAATTGTTTAAACATGCATGTGGGATTGGTTTGGGTTTATTTTCATTTACTTGTTCCTTTTTATTTTGGTGTTGACTCATCCTATTTCCCGATCATAAATAATAACAAAAAGAGTAATGCCTCCCATATTTGTGAAAACTCATACCCATGGTGCTAGTCGCCACTCCGGGACCTACTGGGGGCGGGACTCAGGAGTCATTATGTCCCTTTCACCATTGCGAGCTCAGGAGGGGAATCTTTGGTGGGAGGTGGTCGTGACATCCTTATTTCATATGGTGTATGTTTTATAAGTTACCAAATAAGTAAGGTAACTTTTAATCCCAACTTCCATTACTTGGGTTAATCATCTAATTCTTAATTATGTCATGCTAAGATTATGTGTAGAATCACTATTTATTTATTTATGTTGTAATTTCCACTCCCCTTTGTGTGGATATACTTTTGATACACATAATCACTCTATTGATAAATTCCCAAGTCATCGATATGAACTTGATAAGAGTAATTTTAACTCAATTTCCATTCACTGAGTTAAACATCCAAGCCATTGGTTTTGTCTTAAAAAGAACATGTGTGAATGTCCTCTGATTAATTTACACTAAATATCGAATCATATTGCACATATTTGTATTTTTAACACATTATTATGTAATTTATTAATCCTTATTCTAAGGATATGGTTTTTATAAGGGATTTCGTCTCAATTTACATTCCATTGGGACTTAATTGTTGCTATACACCAATTCACTCTTATGTGGTGTATATACTCTCTTTTGGTATATTATATCATGAATCCCTGTATTATAATGATATTATAAAGTTCTAATTAAATTTTATTCCTTAATTATTTTTATTCAAGCATCTCTAATTTTGTAAAAAACTCTTTAACTAAAATATTGTTTTAAATGTTTAAAATATTTATTCTTATAAATATTTCTCATTAATGTCTATGTTTTAAAAATGGTTTTAAGGATTTATTTATATCGACATGAATGTTTCAAAATTAAAAATTTTAAAATATTCAAAGTGGTATGGGAAACTTTGATTCAAAAATATATTTATTAAATGTTTTTAATGGTTTTGAAAATGGTTTGATAAAGAATTGTTTATTTAAATATCTTGATTTGATATATTGTGATTGGAATGTGGAAATGTTATCTTTACTTTATGCTTGTGCTATGTGTTATGATTATGTTATGGTTATTTGGAATTATTTATGTATATGGGTGGTTCCGTGATAAACCTAGGGTGGGTGAGCCTGAGATAGCTCTCCAATGCATTGGGTAACATGACAGACTTAAACGTTAATGATTATATTAAGAGATTTATGGAATATACTGTGATGAGTATTCCAAACGTAACTCCCTACGTAGTTGTGAAAGCTACATTGTAATTATGTTATGTATGTCATAAGTTACCTTTATGATTTATGATTTCTATGTGTTATTCACAAATCTCATGATTTCATGAGGTATGTTATTATTGAAATGTATGGTTTCGTTGTTTTGAATTTATTGAAGGGATAATGTTTTCATTTCTTATTTTATAACCCTTACTGAGATTTTATGCTCACCCCAAGTTTTTAAAATATTTTCCATAGGACTAAAAGATGAATTAGGGTCAAGGATGGGATCAATTAAATGTCATGTTGTCTAAAACATGGAACTAGACATGTTTCTTTTTAAGAGTTTTTATTTTATAAAAAAATGCATACTGAGTAGTAGTGTCAACATGTAATTTTCAAGTTGATATGTAATAGTTATGGCCTAATTATCTAAAACTCTAAAGTTGAAAATATCATCAATGTGAATTCTTGATTTAACCCAATATTAAGTAATGTTTAAGGATGGTTCCTTATAATTATAATCCATCGATAATGTATATCCCCCCCAATTTTATATTTTTCAAGAAGATGCACCATCAGATGAATCATCACAGTGAAAAATGACGGGGGAAAGAAAATCTATAAATGAAAGTTTCTATGAAATTCTTTCTTGAATTTTATCTAATTAATTAGGGTTTAATGACTTCTCACAAAGCTATATAAAATATGTTAAAAGGTTTACTTGAAGGGAAATTATTTTTTTGGTAAAAAATTATGAATTAAAAAGGGTAGAAACTACTCCATCAATACATGAGAGTCATGGACTTTCAATCTATGATTTTTCGGATGATTCAAATCAATACATCATGAAATATTACTGTAACATCCCTTAGGAAATTCCAAATTTTTTAATATTAAAAGGAAAACATATTTATAATTATTTTTCTTTGAGAAAGTAACTTTTAGATACTTCCCATTGTCATTTGAATGTATATCATGTTTGATATTACTTACTTTTGAGTCCTTTAAAGCATTTAAATGATCCTTTGATTTTATATTCTCATTAAGAAATGTAAAAAACACATTATCACCCACATTCATCTCAATGATCATAACATCATGTTTATTATGTAAGAAATTAAATGTCCAATATAGAAGTTTTAAAAATATAATCTTATTCTTCCCTTAGTGTGATCTAATTGTAACTAATTACCTTCTAACTTGTTTTCCACTTTCATTTAGTTGAAAATATTTTACAAACTCTATACCAACATTTTAAAATTTACACGGTTAATGAATTATATGTTTCTCCACAATTATTCCATAACTACTATAATTCATGAATAAGTGGATTAATGTAGATGTTAATATCATTTAGAGAAATTTGATTTCCATGAATAATCATTAATATGTTGAATGAAGTTTGTTGCATAAAAATCTAGGGAGGTCATCTATAAGGGAGAAAAACAACTGGAAAAACATTATAACTACTACTGAAAGTCCCAAAAGTATTGAATCCATTTGATAACAATAAAAAAAATATATTTTTAGGATCAGATGATAATTCTAGATGTCATGAATAAAAGGTCCTACATACTCTTTAATCTCTTGGATTTCACATGAACTCATCATTATTATTATGAAAATTATGTCACTTCACATATTCAATGATTTTATATGACATAAAAAATCTTTGAAATTGAATTTTTAACGGAAATTAATGTGAAACCTTCACAACAATTTTCTTCATCTATTTATTTGTGGTAGTACACAGATTCAAACTGACACTATTATTTTTTGATTTCTTTGTAGATGTATAACATCTTTTTCAGTTGTATCTATTTGAATATTATTTCTAATAAAGCATGAAATCATTGGGTCATGTGCGTATCTTCATATAATTTAGTCCAAGATTGATAATAATCTTCTTCATATCATAAAATTACACACATATCTTTTCTTTAACAAATTCATCACACATAAATTCCAATATCATAGAAATATATTTATTTGTAATTCCATATAAGCATTTTATGTGGGAAAACTTTAGTAGAAAAGAAAATTTTGAATATTTTACACATCCTTCATACAATTAATGATTTAAATTCACAATTAATTTTGAAAAATTATTTGTTTTCTTAGTTGATTTTACCTTGTATTAGTATCCTCATCATCATCCATTATTATGATATCATATTGATCAGGTTGTCCTGGAGTCTTGAAAGAATAATTAATATCCGTAAGATCAAAAAATGAATCAATTTATGTGTTACATTGTTGAGGGTTTTTCCCTAATATAATGAAATCATCATTTATCAACTTTTTAATTTCATTATGCACTATCGAAGAATTAATTTATTCATTTTGATTGTATACATAATTGCTTGAATTTTCTATAACGTTTGATTTTCCATAAAAAATCCAACACACATAATGAGAATTAATTTATTTCAATATCAAGTGATCAAATAATTTATCTCTCTTCAACCATTGTCTGGATTTTTAGTTAGGGCATGGGCATTTGATTCTTTTATCCATAGATCTATTTTCAAATACAAAATCCAAGAACATGTTCAAACTAGTAACATACTGAGATGTGTTTGAAGCTAAGGTAATAAAAATTTTATCTACATATACATGAATTCCCACACTCTAAAATATAAAATATAATTATATTATTATATATAAAAAGAAAATAAATTTAATTTCAAAAAGGTGTAAAATTGTAATTTTTTAAATAAGGATAAACATATTAAGACACATAATTTAGTTATTCACATGAAATATTATTTATAAATTTATATTAAAATATTATATAACCTATAGAACATGGAATAGACACATTTTTATAATCCATACACACAATTTATATGTAAGCACTTATTTCATGATTTATTTCTCCATTTATAACAATACACCGCACTATAACATTACCAAATAGTAGTAAAAATAATAATTCAATCACACATAAATTTATTATTAGTTCCTATAATAATGTTAACATAAATTTCATGAATTATTTCCCCATTTACCAAATTAATCAACATTTGTTCATTTAATTTTTATTTCCCTGCCTTAAATAAACTTCACATATAATTTTTTATCACTTATCAATTCATGTAAAACTATTATTAATTAATTAAATTAAATTCAGAAATCATTAATTTCACAGTGAAAATTTAAACATAAGAGCTGTTCAAATTTTGTAATTTTTTAAATAAATTTCAAAGCATCCCAGCGGTTACCAATCTCAAACTAGGAAAATAATAAACAACAATAATGGATCCCAGACTACCCCTAAAACATGAAAAATTATAAAATATACTAAACTAAAATCATTTAAGGATAATTAGACAACGTAAATTACTAAACCTAACTATAGATAACAAATCAACTACTTTTTATTAGGATGAAAATAATATGATAAATCTCATCTCAAATCATAGTGAGGTTCTAGGGGAACATAGGTATAGATGTAATTAGATAGGGGGATCCGATGTTGAGGTTGAGTGGGTATCTGGTCCAACATCTAATGACATCTAGGGGAGGCCAAGATGGGGTCCAATATTGAGTATTAGTGAGGGGAAGTCTACAAGGTGTCTGATGTTGAGTAGCGATAAGGGGGACTCTGAGCTAAGTCTGGAGGTCTCAGATTTATGTCTAGCAGTGGGGAGGGGGAGGTTGAGGCTAAGAGGCTTGGACCAACATCGAGTGTCATTGGGGGGGGGGCGAAATGGTTTTTAGTGTGTATTTTTGTGTGTGTGTGTGGGGGGGGGGTCATAATGATTTTTTTAAAATATAGAAAAATATTTCTTTAAAAACATCGAAAAATACTTTTAAAAATTAATTTGTAGTGGATTTGAACTAAACCACTGCTAAATACTGACACTTTCCAAAAGTATTGTTAAAAAAGGGGAAAAATATAGTTATTGGTTTATAAATCATTTTCTAAAAAACGACAACAATTTATTAAATTTATTATATTGATTTAGGTAATATAATATCCCAATGATCTATCCATACCCTATCACAAGAACTTTTCTATCCACACCATGCTAAAAATTCATCCAAGAATCAATTAGAGTTGTCACCAACTTTGAATCCTCCATTTAAAAACTTTTGAGAACTTCTTTGGCATATTTTTTTTGAGAAATAAATGTTCCATTTTCTCCTTGAATTACCTATAAGCTGAGGAAAAATGTGAGCTCACCACTCATGGACATTTAAAATAAAAACATTATATATTTTGAGAAGATCTTGAATTACACACCATTTCCTTCAAAAAAAATATCATCCATATAAACAAAAACAAACATATTTTTATCATTTTAATTCTTAATGTAGAGGTTTTGATCGACTCCTCTTTAAAATCCAAGATTCTTTAGATATTTATCAAGTTAAGTGTACCAATCTCTTAGACATTGTTTTAGTCCATACAGTTCCTTATTAATATTATATGAATGATATCATATTTATCAATTAGAAACTCATCGTATTGTTAAATGTATGTTTCCTCCACAAATAATTCATTAAGAAAAGATAATTTTATGTCAATTTGATAGACTTTAAAGCCTATTTGCACTACAATATCTAGAATAACACTACAGTCTCCAAAAAGTCTACATATAAAAATGTATCATCAATATAAATACTTTCAATTTTTGAGTATCCATTTTAAACCATATATTATATCTTCCATGTTACCTTTATATATTTATTAAGTTCATTCCATAATAGGCACTTTGTTTCTAGGATGTACTTGTCCTCTGACATTGGAATAACCTCCCATGTTAGGATATTTTCTATGTGGTCAAGATCTTTATGTATAACCATGAACTAGTTCTCAAATTTAGTTCTCTATTAAAAATTTATTAGATTTACTTTGGATACAAGTGAAGTTTTTTATGAGCCTTCATTCTTTGAGTTTTAACTAAATATTTCAAGTAACTGCTAATATTTTCATCACTAATTTCAGATCTACTACTAATTCCATTTGATAATGTTGTATCAGTCATGTTATCTTCAGTTTAAATTTATTATTATGATTATTATAAAACCCCATGATATCTTACGTCAACAAAAATTTTATTTTCAATTTTTCCACTATTCTACTGTGAATTTTTCTCAAAATTTTGTAAAACCTTCCCCATATAGTTACATATTGGATTTCAAAAAAAAATTAAATACTTTTATCATAGTATTTTATGATTTTATTTTGAATTAATATTTATGGAAAATTCCTTCATCCCCATGAATCTAAAACTTATAGTTATTATCCTTATTGAGAATAAATAATTTTCTTCTAAACACTCAATATTATTTTATTGTCAGCTTATTACCATACCATAACTCATTGAGGATATTTTCTTCATTTATATATATAAAATAATTTAATAACCACCAACTTCCAATAATTATATAGTATATTCTCTTCAATGAGAATTTTTCGATCCATGTTGTAAACAATATGGTTCCTCCTCTCAATAACTTAGTTTTGTTAAACAATAATCACAACTGAAACATGATTCCAAATTCCATGATTTTTAAGATACAATTCCACCTTGTTATTAATGAATTCTATACCATTATCAATCTATACACTATTAATTTTTACACCAATCATCTTCTCTACCAACCTCTTATACCGGGTAATGCATTTTATTGCATCATATTTGTGGGTAAGAACCATTAACCATGTAATCCTACTATATTCATTAAGAAAAAAGATATAATACCTTTTTACATTCATGAATTTGGGTTTCATAGGGATAAAAACATTTACATACACTAACTCAATTAACCTTGTTGATTTCACATTCTTTCGCATGAAATTCTTTCAAAAAATATTCTCTTTTTGACAAGTATCATGTGTGTGAGTGTGATTATGTGTGAGCATAGGGATTTCTCAAGAAATTTCTTTCATCATCAAGTCCTGCAAGTATTTTTTTGATCAAATGGAAAAGTATTTTGTTCCATAATTGGTTTTATTTTTATTTAGAAAACAAACACCTATCTTCTTCACTAATGAGGTAAAGATTTCCCTTTATGTTCTTTCCTTGTAAAGAATTTGAGCATATTTTCCTTTGATAATATGTGTCTTATTTTTGAACTTAACTACATGTCTTGAGTCACGTGATTGACTCACAATAAGTTTATTATGACTAGGACCTTTAACTAGTAAGATATCCATTCCCATAAGGTATCTTCCACCTATCTTGTTCTTCCCAAAGTTTATGGTTTTCATACCCTCATCATTTCCAAGCCAAACTACTTCATTATTTTTGTATGTTATACCTGTGATAAGATCTTTATTTCCCATTATGTTGGAAGATAAAACACTATACAAAATTCATTTTTAGATTTATCTTTTTATTTAAAGGAAACTTTGGTGATATTTGACTCCTCAACCTTTCCCTTGATGGTCTATGTTCGGTGCTTAGTTCCCATTAGTGGTCAACAAACATGTTCCTCCTCTACCTCTATTTATTCTTCCTCATATTACAGAACAAAAAACATATTATTATTTTTAGCCTACTTGATTATTTCTCCCACTGTTGTGTTTTTTATGAGTCTTCATTGGAACCTTTCTTTTCTCCCTTAAAGCACATTTTATTACTTTATGTGTATAACCTTTACACCAAAAGAAATATCCATTAAAGGCATATCAAGAGTAATAAATTTTTCTTTCCTATTTTATTCATTATTACTCCCTATAGTATCATTTTTTAATGGATTACAAATATTTGGTATTCCTAATATTTCTACAACAATAAAACCATATTATTAGTGTATTTTTTGTGTCTTTTCAACTATTGTTATATCTCTTTTGGGTCTATTTTGAGTCATGAAACTTAACCTTCTTCTAAGGATAGGGTGATTGTGGTTTAACATTAACAACTACTAATTTTTTTTCTTGTTAAATCCCTATGATGAATTTTACTTTATCATTGAATCACTATACTTGTAGGAAAATGATTATTTTCTGATTGGAACCCCACTCACCGAAATAGATTTTTTAGAAGCTAGTGAACTTGATATTCTTGAATTCATGTTGGGATTTAGGTTTATCTCTTGATCACCAAGGTTTCATAACATTTTCATGAATTCCCCAATGAGTTTCTCATTTATTTTAACCCGATCATTCACTTATTTGGGCATTCCATAAATTAATTGGGAATGTTCTTCAACTTTATGTTTGATATCAACTTCCTTCCTCGAGTTTCTTGAATTTATAAAATTTATTGTTGTAATATCCAATTTTAATGCATATTTATATACTTCATTTTATTTCATGTAAATAATTTAGTCATGTAAAACACCATTATATTTATTAGTTTTGTCCCTCTATACATCTATTTCTTTAAGAGTAGACTCGAGTTCATTATCAAAGTCAACTTTTCCCTCATATTTAGCACTTTATTCATCATTTTCTTCTACATGTGGATTCTCTAAAACAACCATAAGTACTTCTTCACTGATGTCTATATAGTACTCAACCTCCTCTGTTCCCTTTTCCCTTAGCTGTCATCTTTTTTTGAAAGTAAAAAACCTTCTTTTAAAGAATTTATGCTATAAATTTATTTTGGATTTTCACATCCTTCAATTAATTCTTTAAGGTTACTTTATATTCACTATAATCTCAGAATTTATTGGGACATATAATAGTAAAACTCCTGCATTTTATTCACGTAAGGAAAATAAGTAGAATCTTTCCATTGAATTTCCCTTTTCTTATTTTTAGATTAGAGGAAATAATTTACATGACTTCATGCACTTATTCATTTACAGGCTCCTTCTACCAAGAAAATTTCTTCATTGCTAAAAATTCCACCTCTTGAATATACTCTTTTGACCTAAACTCATTATCATCATTCTGTATCTTATATGTGGTAAGAGTACTATGTTGAATATCTAGTGTCACGTCCTTTGGATATTTATCTTCAAGAATCAACACTTTAATGTTGAAACATATTAGTAATATTCTTTTTATTCTTTTAATAAATTTTTCATCATCGAGCATCTCACTAATTTTACGTATATATTCTAGAAGGATATTCAAAAAATCAAATAATATGTAAACTTTTTCATTTAGATTCATTATTAAATATTTATAATTATTCCATGGAACCAACAACTTTTATTCTCAACCCTTTTAACCATCATGATGAATACTAAGAAGTTTTACCCACATAACATAAGAGGATTTTCATAACATCACCTTTATGTGGATAGGGTTTGGAAATATCCCCCAAATTCATTAATTTTTTCGCTTCAATATCTTACTCATTGTTATTATTATCTAATGGGTATCGACAATCCAAACTATTTAGGATTCCATGAAAAGTAGTCATGTGTATATCCATCCCCAATGAATGAATGTATTGTTTCATTTTATTTTTCCATAGTTTTAAATTTCTAATTTTAAAAAATATAAATTAAATTATGATTGAAAAATACTACCATAATTATTTAGAGGGATAAAATTCCATAAAAAATATTTGTCTTTGACACCACTAGTTGATCCCAAACAAGGGTGAATACCATGAGAGGTGGGGTGAATCAGGGAATTGTAAATTTTTTCACAACCCTTTACAATGATATTATTCTTTTTTAATAGTAACAACCCTATCTTTACCTTGATCATTTAAATTCTATAAAACAGTAGATAAATTACATATAGGTTTTTACATGGTTTTCCTAAATGGGAGAATCCAAGGAGCATATAAGGGCACTATGACAATGCACTTGAAACACTAATAACACTAATTTGGTTATAATTTTGGATCAACCTCACTGAACCTACATTTTTTCAACCTTAACAAGATGAAATATCATAGATCTAAAACACTCAAAGAGTACACTAATCCTATAATTGTTTCTACATCAATTATAAAGAATAGAGAAGTGTGGTTACTCTGATAATTATGTGTCAATATGATCTACTTTATTCCACTTGAAGAACCCTAAAAATATTATAGGGATAATATCTCATCGATCTCTCTTTTCTTCCCCTCTAACCTTTCAACGCTATTTGGTAACTACTCCTTATATTTTCTATGTTTTATATAAGTGTATATTCTACCCATTCTCTTATAGAACTACTGCAATATTTTTTCATACTCTTTCAAGCATGTAGACCTTAATCCAAGGATTATGATTAATTAACCTTTCTCTACACCATCGAGATCATTCCAAGTGCGTCACATAAATTTTTTTTCGGTTATAAGACTCAAATCACACTTATTAAATCTCTGAAATTTTGTGATAAATCATAATTTGGAACTTCGACTATAACTGCTTATGGTCTTGAAAATCAAGATTCAAGGTGAAAAATAAATGTTCACAATTAGACTTATGGTCAACACCTAGATACAAAGAATTATATATATATAATATTTAATTCCTCTAAAATCATGATGTGTATTTCTCATTTAATAATGATTCTCAAATAGGATGTGAAGCGGACATCTTCGTTATAACAAAAATTTCAACTTGGAAAAAACCACTAAAATTCACCCAGATCCAGTCATGGTGAAATTTTTTCTGGTAATGTAGATCCCTATTAGGAAGAACTATTTAAAACTACCCTTAAAATTTCATGTGATTCCACTCCATCTCATGGAATGAGACTCACCTGTATAGAAGTACTGAAATATGTTCCTTGGATTCCAATGGTGTGGCAATCCCTTTATAGCATGATCATCAGATAGAAAGTTCCATTAAAACCTATCAATCAACTTTTCATTGTGAAAATCATGTCATAGTGTGTAATATGAAACACCAAATCTCACAAATTAATGGACCTTATATAATTTTTTTAACATTATGAAATGTGGTTGCATTATAATATTTGATCTAGCGGTATGAATGACTCATATGATGTTCCCTAAATTGACCTTAAGAAGTTATAGTAATTTAATAACACATACTATCATCATGAATATGAATTGTGTGATCATCCGTACAGTCCATGCATTTTTGATTTTTTGGAAACACACCTTCACAATGTGACCTATACCGTCAGAGTATGAATTTTTTTATAGATTAATCTATCACAGCTCTGTAAAAAAACTTATATAAGATCTTCTTCATCAATTAAAATCTTTTGGATATCACATAACACACCATTGTCAAAAAAAATCCAAAAAATGATCAAAGGGGTTTTTTTATAACACTTCCCTTCACGGAACAACACCTTTCTCGACTAAGCATTCATTGTGAAACTCTCAACTGTGACGCCTCCATCACAGTGTGACCAACCCCCATCATGGTGTGACAATATAACACTAGTTTTTTAATAAAGTAAAGAACCCTACATATCACCCAAATCATTAATTAAGTACTCATCAGGACATGACCACCTTGTTTCATGTTCAGAATTTTTCCCATCACTAAATTTTCATAAAGACCAAAATTGTATGCATCCATGTCATGACATGACCCACTGGCTCATGATGTGACCTCCCCCTATATGCATTTTTTTATTAGAAACTCTAAAAATAATATGAATCCTCAAATAAAAACCTCATGTAACTAATACTTATCCATTTTATCACCTTTTAAAACCTTTACTTTGTGATCTCTCATGACTACGATGTGGCCATCATCCCTTCACATCGTGGTGCCCTTAGGCCATGGTGTGACCTACACCCCACACTATTAATCCTATCACTACAATAAAATTGGATTTTAACAACACTAGAAATGACCTTTATCAATGATATAAAATCACTGATAACATGAGCAACATTAAAATCCTAGGACTTTTATCAGCTCTGAAACAGAGCTGATAAAGGGGTCATTTATCAGCACTTTAATTTAGCGCCTCTAAAGGTACCCTTTATCAATGATTATAAAAGTGTTGATGTTGGAACTGTAAAACACGTCCAAAATATATTCCAAATGATTCTATACAAGATGCAAGAGCATATATCGTTTCACAAGATTTGATTTGACTGGTCGTAGAGCATGAACAAAGTTATGGATTGGAAGTTATGGACATTTGAAGATGGGCTGGAAAACTGGTTTGGATAGACCATTCGTAGTGCTCCCTTCAAAATCATGGAGTAGCATGATGGAATCCTTTAAAAGTCTAATAAAATAATCGGAGCCTCTGTGAGAACCACAAAGGACATGATGGAAACCTGTGTGAGTCCAAGGAACATGACCAGAGCCTCCGCGAGTGCCGCAAAGGCCGTGATGGTAGCCTACGCGAGTCTGAGAAACTTGAAAAACTTGAGGGATATACCTCCAATTGAAAAGTTCCATTTGATTCATGGGGAACTTTTGGGAATCAAGAGAAACCCCTTGACAATAAATACCCCCCCATACCTTCATTTTAGGGGGAGATTCCACCGGGTCATATCCTCATGCTCTCAATTCGTGGAGATCATGAGATCTGTGAAATCTTCTTCATAGAGCCCTCATGCGTTGTGAAATATACTTTATTATATTCTCAAGAACCTATAACAGAATTAGAGATAACCTTCATGAAATCCTACATCCTTCATAAAGGAAGAAGGCCCTATGAGGAGCTTGAGGCTTTACAAAGCATTCAACCTTCGTAAAGCACTCCCCTATGAATTGGTGCGACCTTCGCGAGACCCTGAGCTCCGAGAAGCCCCTTTTCTCTATGAGCACTTGAGATCCATGAAGCCCATTTCTCTTAGAGACCATGATATCTGTGAATCCTCTTGATTTGTGAGACTATGAGTTCCATAAAGCCCCTTTCTTCAGAAGACCCTAAGCTCTACGGAGCCCCATCCTTTGCGAGACCATGATCTCGGTGAAATCTTCTTCATGAAGCCCTATATTTTGTGATGATCTTACATTCACACCCATTATTCAATAACATGGAGATGCACCCCCACACCCCCACTCAGGATTAGTTCTAGGATATGGTCCCAACCATGAATATAGAGAGTCGCACCACAAAATTTTCAGGATGGGTCATAGATATTTTACCTTGCACCCTTATGTGCATCCACCTTCCACTTATGGAATACCATGCTTTGAGATACTCCTCCACACTCTCTAAAACACCTTTAGTCATTATATTCCTCTTGGTCTATTTCCCATGACATTGGATGGGATTCTCATCATCAATTCCTTGAGTACCTTGAGTCGAACCATTCCTCATGTAACTCATCCAAACCCCATCACCACACTCTTATGCCTGGATCCACCAGATAGGGATGCTCTTGCATAATCCCCAACACCAACCATTTCTAGGCTCTTTATGCCTAATAGTCCAATCTATATGACTTTAAACTGTAGTACACCCTATATGAAAAACATATGATGCCTATTTCTCCAAATAATAGATACCTTATGTGCCAAGCATAAGATGCCAACAATCCTCTCTACGTGACTATAAATTGTAGTACACCCTATAAGACAAACATAAGATGCCTCATGCTCGAAACAAGATATGCATTATGCGCCAAGAATAAGTTGTCAATAATCCTCACTACATGACTTTAAACTGTAGCTGTAACGCCCCGACCCCAATTACCCAGAGTCTGTGTGTTATTTTAATACATTGGCATGATTACAAGGAATCAAGTCCTGAAGGACCGATTGGTTTAACAGTCTTGGAAAATATATTACATAAATAAATGTTACATTACACTTTATAACATACAAAAAAACATAAATAATACTTTATGAACACCATTATTCCCTTGTCTTAACCCTGCATATCAATCACAATACACTTCTTGGAATCCTGGGAAAAATAAAACATAGAAAGGGGTGAGCTCAGATGCTCAATAAGGATAATAATATAACAGAAACTTTCATAAATAAACATAAACATTTAAGGAAATATATAACTAAAACAAAAGCCTTTTAAACTTGAACTTCTGCATAATATGGAAAAGATAAAATTGAATAAATCCATTTACTTATTCACATGGATAATCTACTAGTATAATAATCACATGAAATATCAATAACCACTTTCATAATGATGGAATGCATAATGATAGACTATCATAACCACATAGTCAAGGCCTCGTTCCAAGACTAAAAATAAGATTTTTTCAAGGTCTCGTTCCAAGACACTAGTTTGTCCCATGAGACCTACCGATGCATCGAGGATATATATTGGTGTCCACCCATCACTTACTAAGTCCAATGCATTCCTCATATGAAAAGGTTTAAACATAACATAAACATTCGTATTAAAACTAGCATACTAAATGTCAATAATTTACACATATAACATGAATGGTATAAAAATAACACATCCACAGTAAAACATATCACAAAACCTTCAACACAATATGGATGATTTTTATCAAGATAAATCAACTTCAAAACAAGTTTAAATTCCATTAAAGGATTTTTAGGTTGATGAAAATGATTTTTAAAACTCATTGAGAGAAATACCCCTTTTTCATGAAAACATTTAAAAGTCACAAAATTTGGAAAAGAATTCATTTAAAGATATTTTTGAATCAAATTTTCCCATACCACTTTGAAGATTTTGAAAGGAATTAACATTTTAAAAATATTCATGTCCATATAAATAAATCCTTCAAAACCATTTTGAAGACATGGACATTAATGAGAAAGATTTAGAAGAAAAAATATTTAAAACCTTTGAAATGATGTTTTAGTAAAAAGTACCTTGAAATAATCCCTTTGAAAACTCATTCATAAAACATGTACATGGATAATAAATATTTCCCAGTAGATACTTACGTAAAAACAACCTCGGATAATAAAGAGATTGTGAAATTAACCCTTACCAATTTGGTAACTTACGAAACATACACCCCATGAAAGAGGTATCATAAAATAAATATATAAATACACATAAATTAAAGTATATTACATAAAGAATACAATTATGGTCAGTACATACACCACACAAAATGTAATAGTGGCAATATGGCATGAATCTCATGAGAAAAAAAGTGAGATGAAATCCCCTTACCTTGAACTTTCCTTTAGTCGAGGGTACATTTAGCCTCTTATTTGAAGAATATAGTATGTTATTAAATTATAACAGAACCATATTAATATTTATGATATCATAAATATTCATTTATGACTTTATACTACCCATTTGATAATAATTTCTACGTAATATTAATAATTCGGGTAATAATCGCTTTCTTTATCGTACGTGTTTTAACTTGTTACTCTTGATTGTATCACTTAGATAGTGATTTAAATACTTACAGAATATAACAAATGATTTATTTATCATATATATTTAGAATATAAAAATTTATAATAGACGTATATATGAAATGTAAAACACCGTTTATGGAGACGGTAGTCCGTACGTACGCATAAACACTGTTTCTGTTTTCATATATTATTGAACGAAAGTAACTGAATAAGATATATGTAAGTACATAAATACTTATATATATATATAGTAGCATTATTATTTCATATATTACATACTTATTAGTAATATATATTTTTTATAATCGTCGATGAATGGTGAACATGGAAATGAATCTCATCGCGTCCTGGAGACAGTAATCCGTACGTACACACGAGCAAAAATATCATTCTTTTGATATTAATATAAAATATAATTTGATGGTATATAATATATACATAACAATTATCATGTTATATTTATAATTTACATCAAATACACATCATTATTATACCCATCCAAATAATAATGTATTGAATAACAATTAAACCACGATGTGGAGACGGTAAGTCGTACGTACGCACGTATGGTGACATGTCATTCAATGGGTGGATAGAATAATGAATTTGGTTGTACCATAATTATAATAACATAACAGTATGTAGAATATAATATAGTTATTATTTTATAATTGAAACAGCAAAGAAAAAGGAAGTGGAAGAAGAAAGGAACTTGAAAGAGGGTGGTGAAATCATTACCTCTTCTTTGGGTTCTTTCTTTTGATTTGATCAAAATAGATCCTTAGGTTGGCTTTCTGATCAAAATAAGGCCTCTATGTCGAATTTAGGATATTTTAGAGGGTATTTGGGTAGGTTTTGGCCGATCCAAATGGCTTATAAGGTGTGAATTAGAGAGAATGGGGAGTTCCCTTTTATAAAAGGGGTGAGGGGCACATTAGGAAAAACTTAAAATATTATTTTATAATTAATTCATATTCGGTTTCTAATGGCTCAAAATTTTATTATTTAAAGTATAAGGTGGGTATAGGTCGAAAAAAACTCAACCAATAGGTTTTAGACAAGTTTAGGTTATCATTATAACCTTATCAATTAGATTTAACTCTAAGTTAAATAATTTAACTTTTACCGTGTCTTCTTGTATTCTTACACTATATGGTTTATAAACTTACTATATAATTCCAATAGAACCCCAATTGGTTCATTAATGTCATATATATATTATTATATAAGTCTTTTGGCCGAACCTTAGATTTTTAGGACCATTATATAAATTAATAATATAATATTTGTTTTAAAAACTATTTTATGTCAATTTTGACACTATTTGGTATTTGTTTTTTGTTAAAATAATAAAAACATGATTACTTCAAAAAAATACATTTAATCAATCTTAACATGTCATATTCACATAAAAAATTCGTGCATGTCATAAAAACTTTGAAATTATATTTAGTTTAATATTTAAATACCATTTATTTGATTATTTCATGAATAAGGTAATTACTGCATCATCATTGTGTCATAAATAACATTATTTATTTAATGTCTAAAAATTATAAATAAAATAACATGATGTAGGAAATATTTTTATCTTTCTAATGAATATTTATAATCTAATTTATCTTATGTAAAACCCTATATTTAAAATGTTTTAGTTATTAAACTTTGATTTTAACTCTTTTAACTCTTCTTTGAATTAAATAATAATAAATGTCCTAATCTAATCCAAGTGGACCTAAATGATAATATTTTATTCCTAATGTTGTTTGTGGTCGAGATACACTTTTACAATAGAATTAGGACATGTATTAGGGTAATATTAATATCATTTTTACCCTTTATTACCCTATTTACTTCTAACTGTGGTAAATAAAAGTAAAAAGGTACTATTCACCCAAAAAAATTATCTTATTGAACCACATTTTACTCCTTCATATTAACCGTGTCTCTCATATTTTTGAAATTCCACTCACAGAAGCAGTAAAATTATGATTTATGTAAATTCCCAAATTCTTCTAGGAGGTGGCTAAAAGACGGTGAAAAGTCCAATAAAATTTTTATATATTTAAAATTATTCTAAAATAACTTCTATTAATTAAATTGAACTTATATAGGTATTATGTATCTATTTTTGACCTTAATTAAATTTAAATAAATAAATAATTATTTAAATAAAAATTCGGTTTTAAACTATTACTCAGTATTTTTCACTATTCATCAAAAATTGAAAGTTTTCATAAAAATACCAAAAATTAGGCCTAATCTATATTTGATATTATGAATTCAAAAATGATGTCTATTTTACCAAATTTAAAACATATAAGTTTCATTAATTAATTTAAAAATTAATTCTTGTTGTCAAAACAAATAGCGTGTTTTTAAGAAATAATAACTATCAAAAGATTGACACTTGTTTATGTCTGGTTTAAATGTGAAGTTACGTCCAATGACCAAAATTGTATTAAAGGGTAAAAAATATATTATAAATATACTTTAAAACCACTAAAATTCATAATTTGTCACAATTAATTATTTCGATTAAAAAATTTGTTTTTAATTAGAATTTAGTAATTTTCACTATTCATCAAAATATGGAAGTTATCCGAAAAGCACCAAAATTTCACCCTAAGATAATTTCGATATTTCGAATCCAAAAATGAAGTCCAGTTTCAAAGATAAAATTTATAAAATTTGAAAAAGTGGGTATTACTATTCATAATGGCTAGTTTGATTGGTTGTGGTGTGTTATAACTCGAAGTTGCGTACAACACATGCTACTGTATTATTAAAAGTGAAGCGTACCATGGAAGCTTGGGGTGTTACATTCTCCCCTCCTTCAATAAATTGTTTCCTTGCAATTTTGAATTCTTCTTCGAAAATAAAAGGTTGAAAATAGAAAATATCGTTCTGGGAAAGCCCACATCAGAAATTGGGTTAATAAAATTTAGTCTTAAAAAGAGGAAAAGAGAAATGAAAGGGTCACCACCAAATTATGATCTCTATTAGGAGAAAATTGGTGGCAATTAGAGACATGTAATTGGAGGAAAAACGTAAATATTTATAGGGAGTAATTGAGGTCATCAATCAAAAAAAATTGTAGAATTTTGCACCTCAAAGCCACCAATTTATGATGATTTAAAATACCATCGGTTCAGCAAAATGTAAGGTATTAGGATAACACATTTTGGGTTTTAAGATACCTTACCTAAAGTTTCATAATTAATTTATCCATAAAATTAGAGGAAATATATATATATAAGTATTTTTATATACTTGAAAAGTGGAGTATCATCCTTCAACTAATTCCTACTACAAACTCATCTTTCACTCTAAAAAAATAAATATATATATATATATATTCTATTTATCCTAATCGTATAGGGTTCCAAAAATAATGAATTTATAATTCACATATCAGACCCTTAAAAAAACTACATTATTCAATCCAGGACATCCTGTGGGCTAGTGGTAGGTGATACACCCTTGTCGCCCTTCGGTTGTGGGTTCAAGTCTTGCGGCCTTGCCTGACGCGACAGGTTGACGCCCAACCTCCGGGTTGTCCTTTTTATGATAATCCAAAAAAATCTCAAACCAGACTTATCCAAAATACTTATACCCATACTCACAGTCCAAAATTTATAAGGTAGGTAAACACAATGAAGATCCTTTTTTTCACGTAATAGCATGTGAACACCTTCATCATGTATTCTTTTAAAATATGGTAACACCCTGAATAAACATAAAACATTATTGATTACATTAATGCTCCCTTATTCCTTATATAATATTAGATATATTTCTTATATCCAAAAACATTGAATATCCCAACAATGATGAAATATAAAAACCATTAATCAGTGCCAAGGTAGTCAAGAATATCCAATATAATTCATCAAAATCAAAAATCTCTTATTCCAAAATTAATACCTTAGTATCAAGACCATATTAAGGATTATCTTTCCTTCAACCATGTACTTTCAAAAAAACGTTTAACTTGCTGTTGAGTCACTTTTCATAGTACCATTATATCTCAAATCCTCAATGAAATAGTACTACAATACAATCCTTATTTATCTCTATAATTCATATAACCAGTACATCGTTGATACAACACTCAAATGAAATAATTATTTAATAACAATATGAGAACACTAGTCATTCCTCTTCATCTGTGGTAGTATCATAACTTTATTATAATTCAATAGCGTCATTTGGTGCATACTATGATGATTTGGACATTGTTTTGCGTAGTGTCCCAAATCCTTGTAGATAAAGCATTTTACATTTGAAAACTTTTTCTTACCCTTGAAATCATATACTTGGTGTCCTTTTTCTCCAAACTTATAAAAAAATATCGTTCGCTTCAATCATTTACCAAGGTGATTCATTCCAAATTTATCACATATTGGAAAATCCTTCTTTCCCTTATTCGCTTTATCTATATTTCTTTCTACCATCCTTTTCTTCTTTGGCTTCAATTCAAAGCCATAGGATTCAGAGAGTTCTTTACTGATATTTTGATGCTATTTATTTGTATGATGATAATACATGGGAGACTATTTCCTTTCTAAATGTTTTCTTAAAACCATGAATGATATGACCCTTCTTACTCTTTGGATCATACGTATTACTGGTGTTCTCATTCGTACTACTGGGTGCCATTTCTATACAATGGAATACACTAAGTCAGTTTATGAATCACAATTCATAATTCCAAACATGTAAAATACCTAACATAAATTGAATAGTTTACATAGATAATACATAATCAAAAAAAAATGATTTCTTTGAGGAGGTATAAACTCATAAACCATTCATAGCGGTTTGTAAAGAAAATGAAAATTATCCTAAGCATATCCACTGGGAGTGTCGTAACCAAAAGTGCAGCAAAGCCTGTTGTCATGCACCAGTTCTCGTTCGAGTCTAGCTTAACGCGGTGTTTTCGGGTTTTACCCCTAGGTACATCTGTTCCAGAGCCGCCTCTACCTGCTCGTATCCAGATAGGGATATATTTCTCAGAAAACTCACAAAATCTATACAATACCAAAATTCTAGGAAGTTCTTCTATAATAATCCTCAAAGTCTATCTTAGGGTAATGTGGTCTAATCAGATTTTATCTAAATCTAGTTTCCAAGATTATTACTAAAATTCCTTTGATACCAACTATAATGCCCCGACCCTAGTTACCCAAAGTCGGTGCGTTATTTTCATACATTGGCATGATTACAAGGAATCAAGTCCCGAAGGACCGATCAGTTTAGCAGTCTTTGAAAATAGATTACATACATAAATGTTACATTACACTTCATAACATACAAAGCAACATAAATAATCCTTTATGAATGCCATTATTCCCTTGTCTTAACCCTGCATATCAATCATAATACACTTCTTGGAATCCTGGGAAAAATAAAACATATAATGGGATGAGCTCAGATGCTCAGTAAGGATAATAATATAGCGGAAAATTTCGTAAATAAACATAAACATTTATGGCAATGTATAACTAAAACAAAATCCTTTTAAACTTGAAATTCAGCATAATATGGAAATGATAAAATGAAATAATTCCATTTACTTATTCACATGGATATTCTACTAGTATAAAAATCACATGCAATATCAATAACCACTTTTATAATGATGGAATGCATAATGCCATACTATCATAACCACATAGTTAAGGCCTCATTCCAAGACTACAAATAAGATTTTGTCAAGGCCTCGTTCAAAGACACTAGTTTGACTCATGAGATCTACTGATGCATAGAGGATCTATAGAGGGCTCCACCTGTCACTTACTAAGTCCAATGCATTCCTCATATGAAAAGGCCTAAACATAACATAAACATTAATATTAAAACTAGCATACAAAATGTCAATACTTTACACATACACCATGAATGGTATAAAAATAACACATCCATAATAAAATATATCACAAAACCTTCAACACAATATGGGAGATTTGTATCATGATAAATCAACTTCAAAACAAGTTTAAAATCCATTAATGGATTTTGACGTTGATGAAAATGATTTTTAAAACTCTTTGAGAGAAATACCCCTTTTTCATGAAAAAATTTAAAAGTAACACAATTTGGAAAATAAGTCATTTAAAGATATTTTTGAATCAAATTTTCCCATACCATGTTGAAACTTTTGAAAGGAATTAACATTTTAAAAATATTCATGTCCATATAAATAAATCCTTCAAAACCATTTTGAAGACATGGACATTAATGAGAAAGATTTAGATGAATAAATATTGAAAACATTGGAAATGATGTTTTAGTAAAAATTACCTTAAAATAATCCATTTGAAAACTCTTTCATAAAATATGGACATGGATAATAAATATGTCCCAGTAGATACTTACATAAAAACAACCTCGGATAATAAAGAGATTGTGAAATTAACCCTTACCAATTTGGTAACATATGAAACATACACCCCATGAAAGAGGTATCATACAATTAATATGTAAATACACATAAATTAAAGTTTATTACATAAAGATTACAATTATGGGAAGTACATACACTATAAAAAAGGTAATAGTGGCAATATGGCATGAATCTCTCGGGAATAAAAAGTGAGGTGAAAACCCCTTACCTTGCATTTTCCTTTAGTCGAGGGTACTTTTAGCCTCCTGTTTAAAGAGTATAGTATGTTATTAAATTATACCAGAACCATATTAATATTTATGATATCATAAATATTCATTTATGACTTTATAATACCCATTTAATAATAATTTCCATGTTATATTAATAATTCGGGTATTAATCGCTTTCTTTATCGTACGTGTTTTAACTTGTTACTCTTGATTGTATCAATTAGATCATGATTTAAATACTTCCAGAATATAAAAAATTATATATTTATCATATATATTTATAATATAAAAATTTATAATAGATGTATATATGAAATGGAAAACACTGTTGATGGAGACGGTAGTCCGTACGTATGCATAAACGTTGTTTCCGTTTTCATATATTATTGAAGGGAAGTAAGTGAATAAGATATATGTAAGTACATAAATACTTATATATATATATATATATATATATCTCCAGTAGCATTATTATGTAATATATTACATATTTAATAGTAATATATATTTTTTATAATCGTTGATGGATGGTGAACTTGGAAATGAATCTCATCGCGTCGTGGAGACAATAATCCGTACGTACGCACGAGCAAAAATATCATTATTTTGATATTAATATAATATATAATTGGATGGTATATAATATATAAATAACCCTTATCATGTGATATTTATAATTTACATCAAATACATATCATTATTATACCCATCCAAATAATAATGTATTGAATAACAATTACACCACGACGTGGAGACGGTAAGTCGTACGTACGCACATAAGGTGACATGTCATTCAAATGGTGGATAGAATAATGAATTTGGTTGTAAAATAATTATAATAACATCAAATTATATAGAATATACTAGAGTTATTATTTTATAATGGAAACAACAAAGAAAAAGGAAGTGGAAGAAGAAAGGAACTTGAAAGAGGGTGGTGAAATCATTACATCTTCTCCGGGTTCTTCCTTTTGATTTGATCAAAAGGGATCCTTAGGTTGGCTTTCTGATCAAAATAAGGTCTCTAGGTTGAAGGGAGGATATTTTATAGGGTATTTGTGCAGGTTTTGTCTGAGAAAAATGGCTTAGAAGGTGTGAATTAGAGAGAAGGGCGAGTGCCCTTTTATAAGAGGGGTGAAGGGTACCTTAGGAAAAACTTAAAGTATTATTTTATAATAAATTAATATTCGGTTTCTAATGGCTCCAAATATTTTTATTTAAAGTGTAAGGTGGGTATAGGGATAAAAACAACTCAACCAATAGGTTTTAGACAAGTTTAGGTTACCATTATAACCTTATCATTTAGATTTAACTCTAAGTTAAATAATTTAACTTTTACCGTGTCTTCTTGTATTCTTACACTATATGGTTTATAAACATACTATATACTTCCAATATAACCCAAATTGGTTCATAAATGTCATATATATTATTATATAAGTCTTTTGGTTGATCCTTAGATTTCTAGGACCATTATATAAATTAATAATATAATATTTGTTTTAAAAACTATTTTATGTCAATTTTGACACTATTTGGTATTTGTTTTTTGTTAAAATAATAAAAACATTATTACTTCAAAAAAATACATTTAATCAATACTAACATGTCATATTCACCTATAAAATTCATGGATGTCATAAAAACATTGAAATTATATTTATTTTAATATTTATAATACCATTTATTTGATTCTTTCATGAATAAGGTAATCACGACATCATCATTGTGTCATAAATAACGTTATTTATTTAATTTATAACAATTATAAATAAAATACCATGATGTAGTAAATATATTTATCTTTATAATGAATATTTATAATCGAATTTATCTTATGTAAAAACCTGTATGAAAAATGTTTTAGTTATTAAACCTGGATTTTAACTCTTTTAACTCTTCTTTGAATTTAATAATAATAAATGTCCTAATCTAATCCAAGTGGACCTAAATGATAATATTTTATTCCTAATGTTGTTTTTGGTCAATATAAACTTGTCCAATAGAATTATGACATTTTTAGGGTAATATTAATATCATTTTTACCCTTTATTACCCTTTTTACTTTTAACCGTGGTAAATAAAAGTAAAAAGTTACTATTCACCAAAAATTATTTTTATCTTATTGAACCACATTTTACTCCATGATATTAAACATGTCTCTCAGATTTTTGAAATTCCTCTCACAGAAGTGGTAAATTTAAATTTTATGTAAATTTCCAAATTCTTCTAGGAGGTGGCTAAAAGACGGTGAAAGTTCAATAAAATTTTTATATATCTAAACTTATTCTAAACAAACTTCTATGAATTAAATTTAACATATATAAGTATTATTTATATATTTTGACCTTAATTAAATTTAAATAAAATAAATAATTATTTAAATAAAAATTCGGTTTTAAACTATTACTGAGTATTTTTCACTATTCATCAAAAATTGAAAGTTTTCAGAAAAATATAAAAACTTCGGCCTAAGATATATTTGATATTATGAATTCAAAAATGATTTCTATTTTTCCAAATTAAAAACATATAATTTTCATTAATTAATTTAAAAATTAATTCCCGTTGTCAAAACAAATAGTGTGTTTTTAAGAAATAATAACTATCAAAAGATTGACACTTGTTTATGTCTGGTTCAAATGTGAAATTACGTCCAATGACCAAAATTGTATTAAATGGTAAAAATATATTATAAATATACTTTAAAACCACTCAAATTCATAATTTATCACTATTAATTATTTTGATTAACAATGTTGTTTTTAATTAAAATTTAGTAATTTTCACTATTCATCAAAATATGAAAGTTATACGAAAAGCTCCAAAATTTCACCCTAAGCTAATTTAGATATTTCAAATCCAAAAATTAATTCCATTTTGAAAGATAAAATTTATAAAATTTTAAAAAGGGGGTATTACTATTCATAAAAGCTAGTTTGATTGGTTGTGGTGTGTTATAACTCGAAGTTGCGTACAACACATGCTACTGTATTATTCAAAGTGAAGCGTACCATGGAAGCTTGGGGTGTTACATTCTCCCCTCCTTCAATAAATTGTTTCCTTGCAATTTTGAATTCTTCTTCGAAAATAAAAGGTTGAAAATAGAAAATATCGTTCTGGGAAATCCCACATCAGAAATTGGGTTAATAAAATTTAGTCTTAAAAAGAGGAAAAGAGAAATGAAAGGGTCACCACCAAATTATGATCTCTATTAGGAGAAAATTGGTGTCAATTAGAGACATGTAATTGGAGGGAAAATGTAAATATTTATAGGGAGTAATTGAGGTCATCAATCACAAAAAATTGTAGAATTGTGCACCTCAAAGCCACCAATTTATGATGATTTAAAATACCATCGATTCAGAAAAATGTAAGGTATTAGGATAACACATTTTGGGTTTTAAGATACCTTCCCTAAAGCTTCATAATTAATTTATCCATAAAATTAGAGGAAATATATATATATATATATGTATTTTTAGATACTTGAAAATTGGAGTATCATCCTTCAACTAATTCCTACTACAAACTCATCTTTCACTCTAATAAAATAAATAAATATATATATATATTCTATTTATCCTAATCGTATAGGGTTCCAAAAATAATGAATTCATAATTCACATATGAGAACCTTAAAAAAACTACATTATTCAATCCAGGACATCCTGTGGGCTAGTGGTAGGTGATACACCCTTTTCGCCCTTCGGTTGTGGGTTCAAGTCTTGCGGCCTTGCCGGACGCGACAGGTTGACGCCCAACCTCCGGGTTGTCCTTTTTATGAAAATCCAAAAAAATCTCAAACCAGACTTATCCAAAATACTTCTACCCAAACTCACAGTCCAAAATTTATAAGGTAGGTAAACACAATGAAGATCCTTTTTTTTACGTAATAGCATGTGAACACCTTCAACATGTATTCTTTTAAAATATGGTAACACCCTGAATAAACATAAAACATTATTGATTACATTAATGCTCCCTTATTCCTTATATAATATTAGATATATTCCTTATATCCAAAAACATTGAATATCCCAACAATGATGAAATATAAAAACCATTAATCAGTGCCAAGGTAGTCAAGAATATCCAATATAATTCATCAAAATAAAAATTCACTTATTCCAAAATTACTACCTTAGTATCAAGACCATATTAAGGATTATCTTTCCTTCAACCATGTACTTTCAAAAAAAAGTTTAACTTTCTGTTGAGTCACTTTTCATAGTACCATTATATCTCAAATCCTCAATGAAATAGTACTACAATACAATCCTTATTTATCTCTATAATTCATATAACCAGTACATCGTTGATACAACACTCAAATGAAATAATTATTTAATAACAATATGAGAACACTAGTCATTCCTCTTCATCTGTGGTAGTATCATAACTTTATTATAATTCAATAGCGTCATTTGGTGCATACTATGATGATTTGGACATTGTTTTGCGTAGTGTCCCAACTCCTTGTAGATAAAGCATTTTACATTTGAAAACTTTTTCTTACCCTTGAAATCATGTACTTGGTGTCCTTTTTCTCCAAACTTATAAAAAAATATCATTCACTTCAAATATTTACCAAGGTGATTCATTCCACATTTATCACATATTGGAAAATCCTTCTTTCCCTTATTCGCTTTATCTATATTTCTTTCTACCATCCTTTTCTTCTTTGGCTTCACTTCAAAGCCATAGGATTCAGAGAGTTCTTTACTGATATTTTGATGCTATTTATTCGTATGATGATAATACATGGGAGACTATTTCCTTTCTAAATGTTTTCTTAAAACCATGAATGATATGACCCTTCTTACTCTTTGGATCATACGTATTACTGGTGTTCTCATTCGTACTACTGGGTGCCATTTCTATACAATGACATACACTAAGTCAGTTTATGAATCACAATTCATAATTCCAAACATGTAAAATACCTAACATAAATTGAATAGTTTACGTAGATAATACATAATCAAAAAAATTATTTCTTTGAGGAGGTATAAACTCATAAACCATTCATAGCGGTTTGTAAAGAAAATGAAAATTAACCTAAGCATATCCCCTGGGAGTGTCGTAACCAAAAGTGCAGCAAAGCCTGTTGTCATGCACCAGTTCTCGTTTGAGTCTAGCTTAACGCGGTGTTTTCGGGTTTTACCCCTAGGTACATCTGTTCCAGAGCCGCCTCTACCTGCTCATATCCAGACAGGGATGTATTTCTCAGAAAACTCACAAAATCTATACAATACCAAAATTCTAGGAAGTTCTTCTATAATAATCCTCAAAGTCTATCTTAGGGTAATGTGGTCTAATCAGATTTTATCTAAATCTAGTTTCCAAGATTATTACTAAAATTCCTTTGATACCAACTATAATGCCCCGACCCTAGTTACCCAAAGTCGGTGTGTTATTTTAATACATTGGCATGATTACAAGGAATCAAGTCCCGAAGGACTGATCAGTTTAGCAGTCTTTGAAAATAGATTACATACATAAATGTTACATTACACTTCATAACATACAAAACAACATAAATAATCCTTTATGAATGCCATTATTCCCTTGTCTTAACCCTGCATATCAATCACAATACACTTCTTGGAATCCTGGGAAAAATAAAACATATAATGGGATGAGCTCAGATGCTCAGTAAGGATAATAATATAGCGGAAAATTTCGTAAATAAACATAAACATTTATGGCAATGTATAACTAAAACAAAATCCTTTTAAACTTGAAATTCAGCATAATATGGAAATGATAAAATGAAATAATTCCATTTACTTATTCACATGGATATTCTACTAGTATAAAAATCACATGCAATATCAATAACCACTTTTATAATGATGGAATGCATAATGCCATACTATCATAACCACATAGTTAAGGCCTCATTCCAAGACTACAAATAAGATTTTGTCAAGGCCTCGTTCCAAGACACTAGTTTGACTCATGAGATCTACTGATGCATCGAGGATCTATAGAGGGCTCCACCTGTCACTTACTAAGTCCAATGCATTCCTCATATGAAAAGGCCTAAACATAACATAAACATTAATATTAAAACTAGCATACAAAATGTCAATACTTTACACATAAACCATGAATGGTATAAAAATAACACATCCATAATAAAATATATCACAAAACCTTCAACACAATATGGGAGATTTGTATCATGATAAATCAACTTCAAAACAAGTTTAAAATCCATTAATGGATTTTGACGTTGATGAAAATGATTTTTAAAACTCTTTGAGAGAAATACCCCTTTTTCATGAAAACATTTAAAAGTAACACAATTTGGAAAATAAGTCATTTAAATATATTTTTGAATCAAATTTTCCCATACCATGTTGAAACTTTTGAAAGGAATTAACATTTTAAAAATATTCATGTCCATATAAATAAATCCTTCAAAACCATTTTGAAGACATGGACATTAATGAGAAAGATTTAGATGAATAAATATTGAAAACATTGGAAATGATGTTTTAGTAAAAATTACCTTAAAATAATCCATTTGAAAACTCTTTCATAAAATATGGACATGGATAATAAATATGTCCCAGTAGATACTTACATAAAAACAACCTCGGATAATAAAGAGATTGTGAAATTAACCCTTACCAATTTGGTAACATATGAAACATACACCCCATGAAAGAGGTATCATACAATTAATATGTAAATACACATATATTAAAGTTTATTACATAAAGATTACAATTATGGGAAGTACATACACTATAAAAAAGGTAATAGTGGCAATATGGCATGAATCTCTCTGGAATAAAAAGTGAGGTGAAAACCCCTTACCTTGCATTTTCCTTTAGTCGAGGGTACGTTTAGCCTCCTGTTTGAAGAGTATAGTATGTTATTAAATTATACCAGAACCATATTAATATTTATGATATCATAAATATTCATTTATGACTTTATAATACCCATTTAATAATAATTTCCATGTTATATTAATAATTCGGGTATTAATCGCTTTCTTTATCGTACGTGTTTTAACTTGTTACTCTTGATTGTATCACTTAGATCATGATTTAAATACTTCCAGAATATAAAAAATTATCTATTTATCATATATATTTATAATATAAAAATTTATAATAGACGTATATATGAAATGGAAAACACTGTTGATGGAGACGGTAGTCCGTACGTATGCATAAACGTTGTTTCCGTTTTCATATATTATTGAAGGGAAGTAAGTGAATAAGATATATGTAAGTACATAAATACTTATATATATATATATATCCAGTAGCATTATTATGTAATATATTACATAGTTAATAGTAATATATATTTTTTATAATCGATGATGGATGGTGAACTTGGAAATGAATCTCATCGCGTCGTGGAGACAATAATCCGTACGTACGCACGAGCAAAAATATCATTATTTTGATATTAATATAATATATAATTGGATGGTATATAATATATAAAGAACCCTTATCATGTGATATTTATAATTTACATCAAATACATATCATTATCATACCCATCCAAATAATAATGTATTGAATAACAATTACACCACGACGTGGAGACGGTAAGTCGTACGTACGCACATAAGGTGACATGTCATTCAAATATTGGATAGAATAATGAATTTGGTTGTAAAATAATTATAATAACATCAAATTATATAGAATATACTAGAGTTATTATTTTATATTGGAAACAACAAAGAAAAAGGAAGTGGAAGAAGAAAGGAACTTGAAAGAGGGTGGTGAAATCATTACATCTTCTTCGGGTTCTTCCTTTTAATTTGATCAAAAGGGATCCTTAGGTTGGATTTATGATCAAACTAAGATCTCTATGTTGAAGGGAGGATACTTTAGAGGGTATTTGTGCAGGTTTTGTCTGAGAAAAATGGCTTAGAAGGTGTGAATTAGAGAGAAGGGCGAGTGCCCTTTTATAAGAGGGGTGAAGGGTACCTTAGGAAAAACTTAAATTATTATTTTATAATAAATTCATATTCGGTTTCTAATGGCTCCAAATATTTTTATTTAAAGTGTAAGGTGGTTATAGGGCTAAAAACAACTCAACCAATAGGTTTTAGACAAGTTTAGGTTACCATTATAACCTTATCATTTAGATTTAACTCTAAGTTAAATAATTTAACTTTTACCGTGTCTTCTTATATTCTTACACTATATGGTTTATAAACATACTATATACTTCCAATATAACCCAAATTGGTTCATAAATGTCATATATATTATTATATAAGTCTTTTGGCTGATCCTTAGATTTCTAGGACCATTATATAAATTAATAATATAATATTTGTTTTAAAAACTATTTTATGTCAATTTTGACACTATTTGGTATTTGTTTTTTGTTAAAATAATAAAAACATTATTACTTCAAAAAAATACATTTAATAAATACTAACATGTCATATTCACCTATAAAATTCATGGATGTCATAAAAACATTGAAATTATATTTATTTTAATATTTATAATACCATTTATTTGATTCTTTCATGAATAAGGTAATCACGGCATCATCATTGTGTCATAAATAACGTTATTTATTTAATTTATAACAATTATAAATAAAATACCATGATGTAGTAAATATATTTATCTTTATAATGAATATTTATAATCGAATTTATCTTATGTAAAAACCTGTATGAAAAATGTTTTAGTTATTAAACCTTGATTTTAACTCTTTTAACTCTTCTTTGAATTTAATAATAATAAATGTCCTAATCTAATCCAAGTGGACCTAAATGATAATATTTTATTCCTAATGTTGTTTTTGGTCAAGATAAACTTGTCCAATAGAATTATGACATTTTTTAGGGTAATATTAATATCATGTTTACCCTTTATTACCCTTTTTACTTTTAACCGTGGTAAATAAAAGTAACAAGTTACTATTCACCAAAAATTATTTTTATCTTATTGAACCAAATTTTACTCCATGATATTAACCATGTCTCTCAGATTTTTGAAATTCCACTCACAGATGTGGTAAAATTAAATTTTATGTAAATTTCCAAATTCTTCTAGGAGGTGGCTAAAAGACGGCGAAAGTTCAATAAAATTTTTATATATCTAAACTTATTCTAAAAAAACTTCTATGAATTACATTTAACATATATAAGTATTATTTATCTATTTTGACCTTAATTAAATTTAAATAAAATAAATAATTATTTAAATAAAAATTCGGTTTTAAACTATTACTGAGTATTTTTCACTATTCATCAAAAATTGAAAGTTTTCAGAAAAATATAAAAACTTTGGCCTAAGCTATATTTGATATTATGAATTCAAAAATGATTTCTATTTTTCCAAATTAAAAACATATAATTTTCATTAATTAATTTAAAAATTAATTCCCGTTGTCAAAACAAATAGTGTGTTTTTAAGAAATAATAACTATCAAAAGATTGACACTTGTTTATGTCTGGTTCAAATGTGAAATTACGTCCAATGACAAAAATTGTATTAAATGGTAAAAATATATTATAAATATACTTTAAAACCACTCAAATTCGTAATTTATCACTATTAATTATTTTGATTAAAAATGTTGTTTTTAATTAAAATTTAGTAATTTTCACTATTCATCAAAATATGAAAGTTATACGAAAAGCACCAAAATTTCACCCTAAGCTAATTTAGATATTTCAAATCCAAAAATGAAGTCCATTTTGAAAGATAAAATTTATAAAATTTTAAAAAGTGGGTATTACTATTCATAAAAGCTAGTTTGATTGGTTGTGGTGTGTTATAACTCGAAGTTGCGTACAACACATGCTACTGTATTATTCAAAGTGAAGCGTACCATGGAAGCTTGGGGTGTTACAGTAGCATTAAATTTCATTAAATAATAGGATGCCCCTTATTCCAAATAAGAGACTCCTTATGTGACAATCATAAATGTATCATTTCACAATTACAGTGGCATAATTTCAAGAGCGTTGGAATCTGTTAGAGCATTCCATAACTCCACCTCATGCTTCGTGTGTCCTTAATTCATATATTTATCCTATTTCATGTCTGAAGGGACCCCCTAATGGCCTACTCCCATGTCTCTGTGGCTCACCTACCATTCAAGGACAACACCCCAAAATATTTTGGATGACACTTTGAGTTTGGCCCCGTGTTTCGAATACAGTCATCGGTGTGACTTTATTTGTTTGCTTCTATATCAAGTTAATGTGATGTGGATACTACATTTAGAATATGGTCAGCATTTATCTCCCTTCATCATGCCTCCATAATTATGTTCCAAGTATTTTTCATATTATTCACATTTTTCATCTCTTTTTATTTGAACTAATAAAAACTCCATTGGCGTTATATCGCTTGTGCACTAGCGCATAGGTGTTGGGCCCATTATATGCCTCCACCCACCAGTGAGTTGGGATTCCCTCATAAAAATACATGAGAAAGAAGTTGCAAGAAGCTTCCATGCATAATCCCCATTCACCATTTTCACTCCTTAGCAGCACATGGGAAACTTCTATGCGTAAGCCCCATTCACCATTGCCACTCCTTAGCATCACACAGGTAGATTCCATGCATAAGCCTCGTCCGCCATTGTCACTCTATAGAGGCACCCATGCATCATCCATGTATAATATCCATACACCATTTCTTCTCATTAGGGGCACACGATCAGCTTCTATGCGTAAGCCCCATTCACTATTTCCACTCCTTAGTGGAACATGGGAAGATTCCATGCATAAACCCCATCAACCATTGTCATTCATTAGTAGCACCCGATATGAACTAAAATAATTAAATATTTGTTATATAAAGTTAATAATTGATATAAAAGGAATAATAAATTTGAAAAAGGTTCTTAATCAAGTAAAAATTAACTTTATTTTATTATTTAGGAGATTAAATAACGATCGATTCATGTCGGATATGAGGTAAGGGATTTGTTATCTCACTTTTAATTCTTTGATATTTCCATTGTTCACCATTTATTTATTTCATGTGGTGAATTGAGTACTTAAATTTGATATATATTATCATTATTCTCTTTATATTCATGGTATTCTATGATTTATTTGGTGTTTATTAACTTTTGTTCATACAACATGATTGATTACAATGTGGTAAGAGGTTTTCATCTCACTTTTTATTCCCATGAGATTCATGATATATTTTCCACTATTTTATTTTGTGTGGTGTATTTATTGCCCCTGATTATATTCTTTGTGTAATATACTTTAATATATGGTTATTTACATCTTCGTTGTATGATTCTTCTATCAAGTGGTGTATGTTTCATAAGTTATCAAATTGGTAAGGGATCTTTTAAACCCAATTTCCATTCCTTGGGATCTTTTAGTGTATTTATATTTTTCAAACATTATTATGTAATTTATTTATCCTAAATATAAGAATACAATTTTTAATGGATTTCATCTCAATTTACATCCCATTGAGACTTCATTATTGTTATGCACCAATTAACTCTTATATATTGTATATATTGTCCTTTGGCATATTATATCATGAATCACTTAACTCTCAAGATATTATAATGTTTTGATTAAATTTTATTCTTCAATTATTTGTATTCAAGCGTCTCTCATTTTGTTAAAACCTCTTTAACTAAAATACCATTTTAAATGTTTTAAATACTTATTCTTATAAATCTTTCTCATTATTGTCCATGATTTCAAAATAGTTTTAAGGATTTATTTATATGGACAAGAATGTTTTAAAATTAAAATTCCTTATAAAAGCTTCAAATTGGTATGAGACACTTTTATTCAAAAATATCTTTATTAAATGTTTAAAATGGTTGGGAAAATGGTTTGATAAAGGATTGTTTATTTCAATATGTTGATTTGATATATTTTGATTGGAATGTGGAAATTTTATATTTCCTTTATGCTTGTTTTATGTGTTATGATTATGTTATGGTTATTGGGAATTGTTTACATATACGGGTGGTTCTGTGATAAACCTAGGGGGGTTGAGCCTGAGATAGCTCTCCAATGAATTGGGTAACGTGAAGGAGGTAAACATTAATGTTTCTCCTAATAGATTTAGGGAATATAATATGATGGGTAATCCAAACATAACTCCCTATATAGTTGTGAAAGCTATAATGTAAGTATGTTATGTATGCCATAAGTTACCTTTATAATTTATGATTTTCGTGTGTTATTAACAAATCTTATTATTTCATAAGGCATGTTATGATTGAAATGTATGGTTTTATTATTTTGTATTTATTGAAGGGATAATGTTTTCATTTCTCATTTTATAACCCTTACTGAGATTTTTATGCTAACCCCAAGTTTTTAAAATGTTTTCCATAGGACTTACAGATGAATTAGGGTCAAGGATGGGGTCAAGTAAAAGTCATGTTGTCAAAAACATGGAACTAGACATGTTTATTTTTAAGAGTTTTTATTTTATAAAAAAATAGATACTGAGTAGTAGTGTCTACATGTAATTTTATAGTTGATATGTAATAGTTATGGCTTAATTCTCTAAAAATCTAAACCTGAAAAGATCCTCAATGTGAATTCTTGATTTAACTCAAGATTACGTAATGTTTAAGGCTGGGTCCTTTTAATTATAATAAAATATCTCTCCAAGTGATACATCCATCGATAATGTACGTCCCCCCAATTTTATATTTTTCAAGAAGATGCACCATCAGCTGAATCAACACAGTGAAAAATAACAGGGGAAAGAACATCTATAAATAAAAGTATCTTTGAAATTATTTCATGAATTTTATCTGATTAATTAGGGTTTAATGTCTTCACAAAAACCTATCTAAAATATGTTAAAATGTTGATTATAATGGAAATTATTTTTTTGGTATCAAATTATGCATTAAAAAGGTAGAAACTACTCCATCAATACATGAGAGTCATGGATTTTCAAACTATGATTTTTAGTATGATTCAAATCAATACATCATGAAATTTTACTATGACATCCATCATGCAATTTAAAATTTTTTAATATTCAAAGGAAAACATATTTATAAATATTTTTCTTTTAGAAGGTAACTTTTAGACACTTCCCATTCTCATTTGAATGTATATTATGTTTGATATTACTTAATTTTGAGTCCTTTAAACCATTTAAATGATCCTTTGATTTTATATTCTCATTAAGAAATGTAAAAAACACATTATCACCCATATTCTTCTCAATGTTCATAATGACAAGTTTATGATGTATGAAATTAAATTTCCAATATAAAAGTTATAAAAATATAATCTTCTTCTTCCCTTAGTGTTATATAATTGTAACTAATTACATTCTAACTTGTTTTTGCACTTTTATTCAGCTGAAAATATTTTACAAACTCTATACCAACTTTTGAAAATTTACACGGTGGATGAATTAGATATTTATACACAATTATTCCATAACTAATATAATTCATGAATAAGTGGATTAAGGTAGATGTCAATATCATTTCTATAAATTTTATTTCCATGAATAATCATTTATATATTGAATGAAGTTTGTTGCATACAAATCTAGGGAGGTCATCTATAAGGGAGAAAAAAACAAAAAGAATATTGTAACTACTACTTAAAGTACCAAAATTATTGAATCCATTAGATAACAATAAAAATATATATTTTTATGATTAGATGATAAATATAGATGCAATGAATAAAAGGTCTTACATACTCTTTAATCCCTTGGATTTCACCTGAACTGATCATTATTATTATGAAAAGTATGTCACCTCATATATTCAATGATTTTATATGACATAAAAAATATTTACAATTTAATTTTTAATGGAAATTAATGTAAAACCTTTACAAAAATTTTATTCATCTGTTTATTTGTGGTAGTACACAGATTCAAACTGACACTATAATTTATTGATTTCTTTGTAGATGTATAACATCTTTTTCAGTTGTATCTATTTGAATATTATTTCTAATAAATCATGAAATCATTGGGTCATGTGTGTATCTTCATATAATTGAGTCCAAGATTGATAATAATCTTCTTCATATCATACAATTAGACACATATCTTATCTTTAACAAATTCATCACACAACAATTCCAATATTATAGAAATATCTTTATTTGTAATTCCATATAAACATTTGAAGTGGAAAAACATCAGTAGAAAAGAAATTTTTTGAATACTTGACACATCCTTCATACAATTAATGATTTACATTCACAATTAATTTAGAAAAATTCATTGTTTTCTTAGTTGATTTTACCTTGTATTAGTATCCTCATCATTATCCATTATTATGTTATCAAATTGATCAGGTTGTCCTGTAGTTCTGAAAGAATAATTAATATATTTAACACCAAAAAATGAATCAATTTATGTGTGACATTGTTGATGGTTTTTCCCTAAAATAATGAAAGAATCATTTATAAACTTTTTAATTTCATCATACACTATTGAAGCACTCATTTGTTCATTTTGACTGTATATATAATTGCTTGAATTTTCTATAAATTTTGATTTTCCATAAAAAATCCAACACAAATAATGAGAATGAATTTTTTTCAAAATCAAGTGATCAAATAATTTATCTCTCTTCATTCATTTTCTGGATTTTCAGTTAGGGCATGGTCATTTGATTCTTTTATCCATAGAATGATTTTCAAATACAAAATCCAAGAACATGTTCAAACTAGTAACATACTGAGATGTGTTCAAAGGTAAGTTAAAAAAAATTACCTACATATACATGAATTCCCACACTCTCAAATATTAAATATAATTATATTATCATATATAAAAAGAAAATACATTTAATTTCAAAAATGTGTAAAATTTTAATTTTTTAATCAGGATAAACATATTAAGACATGTAATATAGTTATTCACATGAAATTTAATTTATAAATTTATATTAAAATATTATATAACCTATAGAACATGGAATAGATACATTTTTATAATACATACACACAATTTATACCTAAACACTCATTTCATGATTTATTTCACCATTTATAAAAATACACCACACTATAACATAACCAAATAGTAGTAAAAATAATAATTCAATCACACATAAATTTATTATTAGTTCCTCTAAGAATGTTAACATAAATTTCATGAATTATTTCACTATTTACCAAATTAATCATCCTTTTTGTCATTTAATTTTGCTTTACTTGCCTTAAAAAAAATTCACATATAATGTTTATCACTTATATATTCATGTAAAACTATTATCAATCAATTAAATTAAATTCTGAAATCATTAATTTCACACTAAAAACTCAAACATAAGAGCAGTTCAAATTTTGTAATTTTTTGTTGAAATAAATTTCATAGCATCCTCGAGGTTACCTATCTCAAACTAGAAAAACAATAAACACCAAGAATATATCCAAAACTACCCCTAAACCATGAAAAATGAAAAAATATACTAAACTAAAAGAATTTAAGGATAATTAGAAAAGGTAAATTACTAAACCTAAATATAGATAAAAAAAATCAAGTACTTTTTTTAGGATGAAATGAATATGATAAAGTTCATCTCAAATCATGGTGAGGTTCTAGGGGCACATAGGTATAGAGGGAATTAGATAGGGGAATCTGATATTGAGGTTGAGTGGGTATTCAGTCCAGTATCTAACGAAATCTAAGGGAGGAAAAGATGGGGTCCAACATTGAGCATTAGTGAGGGGAAGTCTACCAGGGTTCCAATGTTGAGAGGTGATAAGGGTGAGTCTATGCTCGGTCTGGAGGTCTCAGACTTATGTTAAGCAGTGGTGAGGGAGAGGCAAAGGCTAAGAGGCTTGGACCAACACCGAGTGTCATTGGGGGGAGGCGAGATGGTTTTTAGTGTGTGGTTTTGTGTGTGTGTGTGGGGGGGGGGTCATAATGATTTTTTTAAAATATAGAAAAATATTTCTTTAAAACCATCGAAAAATACTTTTATAAATTATTTAGTAGTGGATTTAAACAAAATCACTGCTAAATGCTGACACTTTTCGAAAGTGTTGTTAAAAATGGGGAAAATATAGTTTTTTTTGTTTATGATTGGTTTATAAAACCTTATCTAAAAAACCACTAAAATTTATTAAATTTTTTTATAGTGATTTAGGTAATACAATATCCCAATTATCTATCCCTACCCTATCACAAGCACTTTTCAATCCACACCCTTATAAAACTTCATCCAACAATCCATTAGAGTTGTCACCAGCTTTGAATCCTCCATTTAAAACATTTTGAAAACTTCTTTTGCATATTTTGTTTAAGAAATAAATGTTCCATTTTCCCCTTGAATTACCTATAAGCTGAGGAAAAATGTGAGTTCAACACTCATGGACATTTCAAATAAAAACATCATATATTCTAAGAAGATCTTGAATTACACGCCATTTCCGTCAAAAAAATATCATCCATATAAACAAAAACAAACATCTATTTATCATTTTAATTATTAATGTTGAGGTTGTAATCAACTCCTCTTTAAAATTTGAGCTTCTTTAGATATTTATCAATCCAAGTGTACCAAAATCTTAGACCTTGTTTTAGTTTATACAATTCCTTCTTCATCTAGCATGTATGATATCATCTTTATCAAAAATAAACTCATCTTATTGTTAAATATTTGTTTCCTCCACAAATAAATTATTGAGAAAATATAATTTTATGTTAATTTGATAGACTTTAAAGCCTATTTGCACTACAATATCTAGAATAACACTATAGTCTCCAAACAGTCTACATATACAAATGTATCATCAATATAAATACTTTCAATTTTTGAAAATCCATTTTAAACAATTTATGCTTTGTTCCATGTTACCTTTCTATATTCATTAAGTTTATTCAATAATACCCACTTTGTTTCAATGACATACTTGTCCTTTAACATTGGAATAACCTCTCATGTTTGGATCTTTTCTTTGTGGTCAATATCGTTATGTATAACCAGGACCTAGTTCTCAAATTTATATTTCTATTAAAAATTTATTTTATTTACTTTAGATATAAGTTCAATTTTTTATAAGCCTTTATTCTTTTAGTTTTAACTAAATCTTTCAAGTCACTACTAGTATTTTCATCGCTGATTTCAGATATACTACTCATTCCATTTTATGATGGTGTATCAGTCATGTTATCTTTAGTGTCAATATGTTATTATGATTATTATAAAACCCCATGATATCTCTCAATCCACTTAGGTCAACAAAATTTCATTTTAATTTTTCCCACTATTATACTGTGAATTTTTCTCAAAATTTTGTAAAAACCTTCCCCTTATAGTAACATCTTGGATTTAAAAAAAAATTAAATAATTTTATCATAGTATTTTATTATTTTATTTTTAATTAATATTTATGGAAAAATCCTTCATCCCCATGATTCTAAAACTTATAGTAATTATCCTTATTCAGAATAAAAAAATTTCTTCTGAACACTCAAAATTATTTTATTGTCAACCTATTACCATATCTAACACATTGAAGATATTTTCTTCATATATATATATAAACTAATTTAAGAACCACCAAATTCCAATAATTATTTAGTATATTATTTTCAATGATACTTTTTCAAGACATGTTGTAGACAATATGGTTTCTCCTCTCAATAACTTAGTTTTGTTAAAGAATAGTCACAATTGAAATATGATTCCAAATTCCATGATTTTTAAGATACTATTCCACATTGTTATTAATGAATTCTATACCATTCTCAGTCTATATCCTATGAATTTATACACCAATCGCCTTCTCTACCAATGTCCTATACCAGGTAATGCATTTGATCACCTCATATTTGTGGGTAAGAACTATTATCCATGTAATACTACTATAATCATTAATAAAAAATATATAATACCATTTCACATTCATGAATTTGATTTTCATGGGCACAAACACATTGACATACACTAACTCAATTAACTTTGTTGATTTCTCTTTCTTTCGCATGCAGGTCTTTCAAAAAATATTAAATTTTTGACAATTATCATGTGTGTGAGTGTGACTATGTGAGCTTAGGGATGTCTCAGTAAATTTCATTCATCGTCAAGTACTCCAAGGATGTTTGATAAAATGGAAAAGTATTTTGTTCCATAATTGGTTTTATTTTTATTTGGAAAACAAACACCATTCTTCTTCACAAATGAGGTAAATATTTCCCATTATGTGCTTTCCTTGTAAATAATTTGAGCATATTTTCCTTTGATAATATGTGTATTATTTTTGAACTTCACTACATGTCTCGAGTCACATGATTGACTCACAATAAGTGTATATGACTATGACTTTTAACTAGCAAGATATCCATACCCCTTGGTCTTCCCAAAGTTTACAGTTTTCATACCCTCATCATTTCTAATCTTAACTACTTCATCATTTTCATATGTTATACCTACGATAAGATCTTTATTTCCCATTATGTTGGAAGATAAAACACTATACAAAATCCATTTTTTAGATTTATCTGTTACTTTAATGGAAACTTTGGTGATATTTGACTCCTCAACCTTTCCATTCATGGACCATGTCTGGTGCTTAGTTTCCATTAGTGGTGAACAAACTTATTCCTCCTCTACCTCTATTTCTTCTTCCTCATATTATAGAACCAAAAATCTATTATTATTTTTTAGCCTACTTGATGATTTCTCCCAATGTTGTATTTTTTATGAGTCTTCATGGGAACCTTTCTTTTCTCCCTTAAAGCACATTTTATTACTCTATGCCTAAAACCTTTACACCAAAATCAATATCCAATAAAGGCATATCAAGAGTAATAAATTCTTATTTCCTATTTTAGTCATTATTACTCCCTATAGTATCATTTTTATAATGGATTACAAATATTTGGAATTCCAAATATTTCTACAATAATAAAACTAGATCATTAGTGTCTTTTTTGTGTCTTTTCAACTATAGTTATATCTCTTTGAGTCCATTTTGAGTCATGAAACTCAACCTTCTTCTAAGGATAGGGTGATTGTGGTTTAACATTAACAACTACTAATTTTTTTCATGTTAAATCCCTATAATGAATTTTAATTTATAATTGAATCACTATAATAATGAGAAAATTATTATTTTTTGATTGGAACCCCACTCACCGAAATATATTTTTTAGAAGATGGAATAATTGATCTTCTTGAAGTCATGTAGAGATCTAGGTTTCTCTCTTCATCATCAAGTTTTCATAACATTTTCATGAATTCCCCCAATGAGTTTATCATTTATTTTAACCCGATATTTCACTTATTTTGGCATTCCATCAATAACAAGGGAATGTTCTTCAATTTTATGTTTGATATCAACTTCCATCCTTGAGTTTCATGAATTTATAAAATTTATTGGTGTAATATCCAATTTTAATACATATTTATATACTTATTTTTATTTCATGTAAATAATGTAGTCATGTGAAACACCATTAGATTTATTAGTTTTGTCCCTCCATACATCTATTTCTTTAAGAGTAGACTCAAGTTCATCATCAAAGTCAAAATTTCCCTCATATTTATCACATTATTCATCATTGACTTCTACTTGTGGATTTTCTAAAAGAACCATAAGTACTTCTTCAATGATGTCTATATAGTACTCAACCTCCTCTGTTTCTTTTTCCCTGAGCTATCATCTTATTCTGAAAGTAAAAAACCTTCTTTTAAAAAATTTATGATATTAATTTATTCTGGATTTTCACATGCTTCAATGAATTCTTTAATGGTACATTATATTCACTATAATCATGGAATTTATTGGGACATATTGCAGTAAAACGCATGAGTTTTCCTCACATAAAGAAAACAAGTGGAATCTTTCCATTGAATTTCCCTTTTCTTATTTTTAGATTTGAGGAAATAAAATACATTACTTCATGAACTTATTCTTTTACAGGCTCCTTCTATGATGAAAATTTCTTCATTGCTACAAATTCCATCTCTTGAGAATACTCTTTTGACCTAAAATCATTATCATAATTTTTTATCTTAAATGTAGTGAGTGTACTATGTCGAATATATAGTGTCACATCCTTTGGATATTTATCTTCAGGAATCAACACTTTAATGTTGAAACATATTGTAAATATTCTTAGAATTCTTTTAATAACTTTTTCATCATCGAGTATCTCACTAAGTTTACGTATATATTCTAAAAGGATATTCAAAAAATCAAATAATGTGTATACATTTTCATTTAGAGTCATTATTAAATATTTATACTTATTCCATGGAACCAACAACTTTTATTCTCAACCCTTTAAACCAACATGATGAATACTAAGAAGTTTTACCCACATAACATAAGATGATTTTCATGACATAACCTTTATGTGGATAGGGTTTGGAAATAGCCCCCAAATTTATTAATTTTTTCACTTCAATATCTTACTCATTGTTATCATTATCTGATGGGTATCTACAATCCAAACAAGTCAAGATTCCATGAAAGGTAGTCATGTTCATGTCCATCCCCAATGAATGAATGTAATGTTTCATTATATTTTTCCATAGTTGGAAATTTATACTTTAAAAAAATATGAATTAAATTATGATTGAAAAATACTACAATAATTATTTAGAGGGATAAAATTCCATAAAAATATTTGTCTTTGACACCACTAGTTGATCCCAAAAAGGGTCAATACCATGATGGGGGGGGGGAATCAGGGAATTATAATTTTTTTCACATCCCTTTATAATGATATTATTATTTTTTAATAGTAACAACCCTCTCTTTACCTTGATCATTTAAAATCTATAAAATAGTAAATAAATTACACATAGGTTTTTACATGGTTTTCCTAAAAGAGGGAATCCAAGGAGCATATAAGGGAACTACAACAATGTACTTAAAATACTAATAACACTAATTTGGTTATAATTTTGGATCATCCTCACTAAGCCACCATTTTTTCAACCATCACAAGATGAAATATTATAGATCTAAAACACTCAAGGAGTAAAAAAATCCTCTAAGTGTTGCTACATCAATTCTAAAGAATAGAAAAGTGTGGATAATCTGATAATTATGTGTCAATATGATCTACTTTATTACACTTTAAGAAATCTAATAATATTATAGGGAGAATATATCATCGATCTCTCTTTTCTTCCTCTATAAACTTTCAACACTATTTGGTAACTACCCCTTACATTTTATATGTTTTATATATGTGTATATTCTACTCATTCTCTTATAGAACTACTGCAAGAAGTTTTTAAACTCTTTCAAGCATCTAGACATTAATCCAAGTATTATGATTAATTATCCTTTCTCTATACCCTTGATATCATTCCAAGTGCGTCACATATTTTTATTGTGGTCATAATATTCCAATCAAGCTAATTCAAACCATGAAATTTTTTGCTAAATCATAATTTCGAACTTCGACTGTAACTGCTTAAGGTCTTGAAAATCACGATTCAAGGTGAATAATAAATGGTCACAATTAGAGTTATGGTCATCACCTAGATACAAATAATATATATATATATATAATATTTAATTCCTCTGAAATCATGATGTGTATTTCTCAATTAATATTGATTCTCAAATTGGATGTGGAGCGGACATCTTCTTTATAACAAAAATTTCAACTTAGAAAAAACCACTAAAATTCGCCCAGATCCAGTCATGGTGCAACTTTTTTCTAGCAAAGTAGATCTCTCTTAGGAAGAACTATTTAAAACAACCAGAAAAATTTCATTTGATTCCACTCCATCTCATGGCATGAGACTCACCTTTATAGAAATACTGAAATATTTTCCATGGATCCCCATGGTGTGGCAAACCCTTTATAGCATGATCATCATATGGAAAGTTCCATTAAAACCTCTCAATCAACTTTAAATTGTGAAAATCATGTCATAGTGTGTAATATGAAACACTAAATCTAACAAATTAATTGACCTTATATAATTTTTTTAACATTAAGAAATGTAGTTTCATTGAAATACCTGAGCTAGCCTTATGAATGACTCCTACAATGTTCCCTAAATTGACCTTAAGAAGTTCTATTAATTGAATAACACATACTATCACCATGAATAAGAATTATGTGATCATCTGTATAGTCCATGCCTTTTTGATTTTTTGGAAACACACCTTCACAATGTGACCTATACCATTAGAGTATGACTTTTTTATAGATAAATCTATCACAGATCTATAAAAAAACTTATATACGATCTTTCATCATTAATTAATCTCTTTTGGAAGTCACATAACAGACCATTGTAAAAAAATACAAAAAATTATCAAAAGGATTATTTTTAACACTACCCTTTATGGCACAACACCTTGATCGACTAAGAATTCATGGTGCAACTCTCACTTGTGACGCCTCCATCACAGTTTAACCAACCCCCATCATGGTGTGAAAATATTACACTTGTTTTTTCATAAAGTACAAAACCCTACATATAACCCAAATCCTTAATTAAGTACTCATCAGGACATGACCACCTTGTTTCATGTTCTTAATTTCCCCCATCAGTAAATTTTCATAAAGACAAAAATTGTATGCATCCATGTCATGACATGACCCACTGGCTCTTGATGTGACCTCCCCCTATATGAATTTTTTTCTCAAAAACTCTAAAAATAATACGAATCCTCCAATAAAAACCTCATGTAACAAAGACTTATCCATTTTATTAACTTTTCAAAACTTTACTTTGTGATCTCTCATGACCATGATGTGGCCATCATCCCTTCACATCATGGTGCCCTTAGTCCATGGTGTGATTTAAACCCCACACTATTAATCCTATAACTAATACAAAAACTAACTTTAACAAAACAAGAAATGGCCTTTATCAATGTCATAAAATCATTGATAACATGAGCAACATTAAAATCCAGTGACTTTTATTAACTCTGAAAAAGCCCTAATAAAGAGGTCATTTATCAGCACTTTAATTTAGCACCTCTAAAGGTACCCTTTATCAGTGCTTATAAAAGTGTTGTTGTTGGTAGTGGAAAACACGTCCAAAAGATATTCCAAATGATTCTATACATGATCCAGGATAATATCTCATTTCACAAGATTTGATTTGACTGGTCGTAGATTATGAATAGAGTTATGGATTAGAAGTTATGGACACTCGAAGTTGGGCTAGAAAAATGGTTTGGAGAGCCCATTCGCAGAGCTCCCTTCCTAATCATGGAGTAGCATGATAGAATCCTTTACAAGTATAAGGAACTTAATTAGATACTTTTAGAGCACCGAAAATTCCATGATGGAATCCTATGTGAGTCTGAGGAACTTGACCAGAGCTTGCGCGAGTGCCGCAAAGGCCGTGACAGTAGCCTCTGCGAGTCTGAGAAACTTGACAAAATTGAGGGATATACCTCCAATTTAAAAGTTCCATTTGATTCATGGTGCACTTTTGAGAATCAAGAGAAACCCCTTGCCAATAAATACCCCCTCATTCCTTCATTTTTGGGGGAGATTCCACCGGGTCATATCCTCGCGCTCTCAATTTGTGGAGCTCATGAGCACTGTGAAGTATTCTTCGTAGATCCCTTATGCTCTGTGAAATATACTTTATTATATTCTCAAGAACCTCTAATAAAATTGGAGATAACCTTCATGAAATACTACATCTTTCACAAAGGAATAAGGCCCTTTGAGGAGCTTGAGGCTTCACAGAGCATTTAGCCTTCGTGAAGCACTCCCCCTAGGAATCGGGGAATCCTTCACGAGACAGTGAGCTCCGCGAAGCCCCTTTGCTCTGTGAGACCTTGAGATCCATGAAACCTCTTTCTCTTAGAGACCCTGATATCTATGAATCCCCTTTATCTGTGAGACTATGAGTTCCATGAAGCCCCTTTCTCATCAAGACCCTAAGCTCTGTTGAGCCCCATTCTTTGTGAGACCATAATCTTTGCAAAGCTTCTTCGCGAAGCCCTATCCTTTGTGAAGATCTTACCTTCGCACCCACTATTACATACCATGGGGATGCACCCCCACACACCCACTCAGGATTAGTTCTAGGCTATGGTCCCAACCATAATGATGGAGAGTCGCACTGCCAATTTTTTAGGATGGGTCGCATATATTTTACCTTGCATCCTTATGTGCATCCACCTTCCACTTATAGAATACCATGATTTGAGATACTCCTCCACACTCTCTAAAACACCTTTAGTCAACATATTCCTCTTGGTCTATTTCCCATGCCATTAGTTGGGATTCTCATCATCAATTCCTCTATTACCTTGAGTCTAACTATTCCTCATGTAACTCATCCAAACCCCATCACCACACTCTAATGCCAGGATCCACCAGAAAGGGCTGCTCTTGCATAAGTCCCAACACCAGCCATTTCTAGGTGCCTAATGCCTAATAATCATATCTATATGACTTTAAACTATAGTAAACCCAATATGACAAACATATGATGCCTATTTCTCTATACAATAGATACCTTATGTGCCAAGCATAAGATGCCAATAGTCCTCTCTACGTGACTATAAATTTTAGTTCACCCTATATGACAAACATAAGATGCCTCATATTTGAAACAAGATATGCATTATGTGCCAAGCATAAGATTTAAATAGTCCTCACTACATAAATTTAAACTGTATCATTCCATATCAATCAATAATAGGATGCCTCTTATTCCAAATAAGATATTATTTAGATCACAAGAATAAATGTCACATTCCACAATTACAGTGACATAATTTCAAGAGCATTGGAATCCGTTAGAGAATTCCATAAATCAACCTCATGATTCGTGTGTTCTTAATTCATATATTTATCCTCTTTCATGTCTAATGGGACCCCCTAACGGCTTACTCCCATGTCTCTTCATCTCACCGACCATTCTAGGCCAACACCCCAAAAGACTTTGGATGACACTTTGAGTTTGGCCCCGTGTTTCAAATACAGTCATCAGTGTGACTTTGTATGTTTTCCTTCATATCAATCTAATGTGATGTGGATACTGAATTTAGTATATGGTCAGAATTTATCTTCATCATGCCTCCATCATTATGTTCCAAAATATTGGTCATTTGATTCACACTTTTCATCTCCCTTTATTTGAACTTATTCAAACTCCATTGGCATTATCCCGCTTGTGCGCTATCACATAGGTGTTTGGACCAATTATATGCCTCCACCAACTAGTGAGTTGGGATTCCCACATGAAAATACATGAGGAAGACATTAAGGGAAGCTTCCATGCATAAGACCCATTCACCATTGTCTCTCCTCAGTGGCACACGGGAAACTTCCCTGCATAAGCCCCATTCACCATAGCCACTCCTTAGCGGCACACGAGAAAATTCCATTCATAAGCCTCGTCCACCATTGCCAGTATATAATGGCACCCAGGCATCATCCATGTATAAGCCCCATCCACCATTTTTTCTCCTTAGGGGCACACGATCGTCTTCCATGTGTAATCCCCATTCACTATTTTCACTCCTTAGAGGAACATGGGAAGATTCCATGTGTAAGCCCCATCCACCATTGTCATTCCTTAGTTTCACCTAAATAGATTACATATATAAGCCCCATCCACCATTTTCACTCCATAGTAGCTCCTGATTAGTATTCATGTGTAAGCCCCATCCACCATTTCCACTCCTAAGTGGCCCCCAGGTGGCTTCCATGCGTAAGCTCCGTCCACTATTGCTACACCATAGTGGCACCTGGGCAGTTTTTATACATAAGCCCCATCCACCATTAACACTTCTTAGAGGCACCTGAAAAGATTACATGCATAATCCCCATCCACCATTGCCACTACATATTGACACCGAGGAAACTTCTAAGTGTAAGCCTCATTCACCACCCTTCATGGCCTCACCTTTGCGTCACGATCGTCAGGTCTGTTATTGCCTCTTGTTTCTCACATCGAGAATGGATCACATGAGTTTAGAGTAAATAGTGACCATGAAATCCTCTTTGGGCCGCCTTAGTGTGTAAGTCCCATGCACCTTTTTTTCAAAACTACTTGGACTTTGATCCTTTCCCTTTTTCAATAAATGTATGTAGGAAGCCTCTTTGATGTTCAATCCCATCACCCATTAGTCCCAACCACTTCATGTCAATTAACCCTCACCCCACATGATGTTAAACTGTATTCCCCTTCTGTCTTGCGTGACATTAAGCTATATTCTCCTTTTGTACCGAATGATGTTAAAATATATTATTTTGATCTACGTGGGGTTTTATTCCTATCTCTTAGACATGGTATATATGAATCCTTCCTGAGGTTCAACCCCAAACACTGGTAAACTATGGTGTCCCCTTTGTAGGAAACCATATCCTTGGTCCAACTCTTAGTGGTTTTAGACTATTTCATAGGAATATAACCAAGAATAATCCCTACATTCAATCCGTACTCTTCCAACCATGGATATCCCTCTTATGATGGGATGATAACCATGCATAAGCGTCAACAAGTCTCTAGGTCATTGTTCTTTTTGTACACCCCAATTCTATTCCCCATCTTGAACTACGTAGACTTTTATTCCCTACCTTGGAGATACATAAGAAGCCTCCCTAAGGTTCAATCCCATCACCCATGTCCCATATTGGCATCTCTCTTGAGACTTTGTGTTTCGGGAAGATCAGTCCCTAACCCGGAGGTTCTATTTCAGTAGGGTCTCTATCCATGCACTCCATTCTCGCAAGATGCCTTCTCAGGTGTCCCATCACCCCACCAAAATACATGGACTTTGATCCCTGCCTTCTAGGCAGGGTATGTAGGAAGCCTCCCTGAGGTTCAATCCCAACACTAGTGTCACCTTCACGGTGGTTCCATCTCATTCACCATCCACTTCATTATGTCAACCAATAATCATCTTGATTCTTACCTGGGACACCACATCCTAGTGACATCATTCCATTTACCCATATGATTACTACTCCTATCAGCACCCAAGCCATCTTAGTGTGTGGGCACCAAACCACCCATTCGAACTATATGGGTTTTGATCCATGCCTTCTAAATAGGGTAAGTAGGAAGCCTCTTAGAGGTTCAATCCCATCCAAAGGTAAACCATAGTGTCCTGATTTATAGGGTTCACTTTCCCTGATCCACCCTCAGTGGTGTCTAGATTATACTTCATAGTGTGATATATTCCCTTTATGGAACACACCACCTTGGGTTCACTCCCACTAAGTGTTCTGATCCATCCATCAGGTGTCACCCATTATGGGGTGAACTATCCCTGATCCTCCCTCAGTGCTGTCTAGATTATAATTCATGATGTGATATCTTCATTTATTGGACACACCATCTTGGGTCTGATCTTATTGGGCATTTTGATCTATCCACCCAGTAAACACTCCATATGATCCATCCTAAGGATGCACCAATCTGATCTGCCTCTATGGGGTGCTCTGATCACTCTTATTCTATCCCTGCAAGATTTTAAACTCGTGGAATACCCTGTGTTGAACATTGGATATCGACGGAAAACCTCATAAATAAACCCTTTGAAATAATAGACTTTGTAAGAAGTTAAACTTAAAGAATACCCTATGTTAAACATGGGAAGTAAAGGGAAACCTCAGAGACATGCCTCCAGCATAAGATACCCCGTGACCGATGTGGGATGCCTCAGGTTTTTCTCCCTTTATATTCCCGCTTATGAGGAAGAATACAGATTCCCCAATTTCCACACATCCAGAGATTCCCCAACATACCTGATGTTACCATCTACTCCAACCGAAGGTTTCTGCCCTAGTAAGACCCCATGGAATGTCCAAACAAAAGCAGTGTAATTAATCAGCATCCACAAAGATAAGGAACCAGGAATGATATTCACGAACAATGACTCAAATCTATGAGGGAGACCTAATCTTGGTGATGAGTTCCAAGGAGGAATCTACAGAATGAGGAATCAACATCTCATCATCCCATTTCAATCAAGGAGTAGACATTGTTGAACAATTTTTGTATTTTTCCCGCCTTTGGAAAGTGAGAATATGGGGAAACAACTAGCGCATCCCCATAGATGGCGTACGCCCTGGTAGAGAAATGTTGGAAACATCTGATAAATATGTTTTTTATCAGTGTTGATAAAGGTCCATAGTACAGTATGTTGTTACAGCACACTACAACACCACTGGAGTGTTCTTTAAAAACACACTATAGAACCAAAAACATACCAGAAACACATAAAATATCAACAAAAACAAGTCCCAACATAGAATTTAAATGAAATGAAATTTCAACACAAATACCAGAAAAAACACTATATTATAGGCATTTTAAACATTGGTTTATACAATTTCATAAATAAAAATTATTACATACATTCAAAAACAATCCTAACCTTCATTGTTACCATGATTTCCATTGATTTCTTTGTCTAAATTCCAATATTTCATGATTAGTTCTGAAAAATCCACCTCAACTAAAAAAAGAATCAACCTGTATAAGAAAACCATTATTATGAGTAATACTAAAAATAAATAAATTAAAAATAAATATGAAATAATACATTAATTCTATGGAAAATGATTTTACAGTACAAATATCAAGATTACCTCTGTGATTGAGTAGTATGTGGAACTCGAAATAAATTGATAAATTTCAACACTATATGAGTGAAAGGTTTTGGGAGAGAAGAATTATATGAAAGTTTTGGTGCATAAAGAGATGAAAGATGGATAGAGAACCCAAAATTGAACAAAATAATCCACATGTATAAGAAAAAAAATTATTACATGAGTAATACTAAAATAAAATAAATTAAACATACATATGAAACAATACATTAATTATATGGATAATGATTTTACTATGAAAATATCAAGATTTCCTCTGTAATTGAGAAGAGGTAGTGCCATTTCTCTTCCTTCAAAGGCATTGGAGGTAACTTGAAAGAAATTGATAAATGCACTACTGTAGGGGTGAGAATATTTTAAGGGAGAAGGAGCATGAATGATGGATAGATAACCCCAACTCGAAAAAAAAAGAATCCACCTGTATAAGAAAACAATTATTATGTGATTAATACTAAAAAGAAGTAAATTAAATATACAAATAAAACAACACATTAATTTTATGGATTATTATTTTACTGTGTAAACATCAATACTACTCTATTATTGAGTATAGACATCATTATTTCTCTTCCTACAAAGGTAGTGGATGTAAATTGAAAGAATGTGATAATTTCACAAGTGTAGGGGTGAAAAGGTTTCAAGGGAGAAGGAGCATGAAAGTTGGACATAGAAACCCATCTCAAACAAAAGAATCCACCAATATAAGAAAACAATTATTATGAGAGTAATACTAAAAATAAATAAATTATACACAAATAAGAAACAATACATTAATTCTATGGACAATGATTTTACTATGAAAACATCAAAATTAGCTCTGTGATTGAGCAGAGACAATGTTGTTTCTCTTCTTGCAAAGACAGGACACATGGATAGAAATATTATAAAATAAATGGAATCTACAATGAATAATGAAAATTAAATCAACAATCCATTATATATATATTTTGGTAATTGGTATTATCACTAAATTTTATAGGTGTAAACTGGAAGATGGATAGTGTAATGACCCTAGCCTGAATTACCCAAACAACACTAGGTCAGAAAATATTATGACCTATAACTCACCTCAAAGTCACTAAATGTGGGTTTAAACATTGGGTGTAAAAAACCATAAATGTGAGGTGGTCCCCCCGCCAAATAGAAACAATTAGTAGTAGAGGTCGAACAAAATTCTAGCATGGCCCTTAGGGTCAATGGAAATGGAGACCTAAAATCATCATTACCCGACATAGGAATACCTTCTAGAAAAAAACTATGGAAATAAATGATTCAATAGCTATATAGACACACATACATGTCATGATAGTATAAAAACTCACTCACTTATAGTCTATAAGAAATATCAAATTGAAAAAAAACATGAAATTCAAACATAACATGATCTAAAGTCACTATAATGATTCAAAAGGTGAAGGCTTGATGTGATAAAACCTCAAGTACTTAACTGGGGATGGACCCTTTGAATCTGATCCATAAGAAAACTAAGGAACATAGTGAATTATAAGAGTAACTAGATCTTATGATAAATATAACCAATAGATGAACATACATCACTCCACTAACTAGGTTCCTGAAAAATAGTATCTGAAGCTATATGTCCACTAAGGTTTCCATGAAATGTGTCATCATATATATAATCATTAGGGGACCAACAATGTGCCTCAAATTAGTAGTCAATAAATAAGAATATACATGAAAATTTCTACACATTTATATACATATATGAAAAATTATTTAGTAATAAGATATAAAACATAGCAGTAAAACAACAATGAATAAATCCAAGGTTCAGTGTTAGATATAAACAATGAATCACATATCGATAGTCAATACAAACAACGGACCACAAATCATAAACAAAGGATCATAAACAAATTGTAGAAGAATAAATTAAAAATGAAAAAAATACACAAAGAAAATCAGAAGGCCTACCTTGATAGGTTTAAGAAAATCTGAGACCCTCTTTGTATGTTAGATGAGATGTTCGGAGGCAGTCAGGTGGTGTGATTCGACCATTGATTCACTTAGGAGATGCACCGAGAGCGGGTGGCTTCCACAAAAAGCTTCTATATCCCGAGAGGTTCGCAAATGGTTAGGAATTTTAAAATAGATCAGGTCACTTTTATCATTGATTACTAATAATCACTAATAAATGTTCATTTTATCAACACTTTTTTAGCATTGATAAATCCTCATCTTTATCAGCTCTTATTACTGAAGCGTAGTTAATGGATTTATAATTATAATTACACGTAAAAAAATAAATATTTATAAATACTTAATAAATATATATAAGCATAAATATAGATTATATATTCCTTTTTAAAAATATTTATTATAATTTTATAATTAATTATTTATAATTATGGAAATATTTTTAAAAAATATTATTTATATCATTATATATATTTATATAATTGTACATATATATTTAATAAATATATATATAGTAAATATATTCATTATTTAAAAAATTTTATTATAAATTTAATAATTATATAAATATAAATAATTATTTTATTATAATTATATAAATGCTTTAAAAAAATATGTATTTATTTATAATTGTATAAATATAGTGAATGTACATTTATAAATATATTTATTTATAAATATTTTTTTATAAATATTTTTTTTAACATTATTAATGAATATCTAATTTTGAGTGCATGAAAATCTGTTCAAAATGAGTAAAATTAAATAAATTAAGAATATAGGTACACTTCAACAATATTGAAAAAATGGATAGTTTCTAAGTGTGTACATATTGTATATAAAAATGCATTAATTACGTATATGTGAAATCAATATAACACACATTTGATCTATATTAAATTGAAAAATCAAACATAGTTAAATTATTTGTCGATTACAATAAAATTGGTAAATAATTTTAATTAATATTAATTTTTAATTATATACCATTATTTAATAAAAATATGACAATTTAATTTAAAGAGTATAAATATGATGTAATATATTAATAAAATTTATATACATTAATATAGATCTATATATTAAATATATACAATTTAATAACATTAATTATTATAATTATCTAATTAATAAAATGTTCAATATTTAATAATGTATAAACAATCAATTCATTTTTATAAATAACTATTTAATTAATAAATTTTTTAATATTTTTTTAATAAAAAACTTTTTTATCTTTTATTTATTTAGTTATTTCATTTTATTAGTGGTAAAAATGCATTGATGAAAGAAATATTTGTCAACACTAAACATAAATCACTGATAAAGCATACCCTTTAGCATTGATAAAAATAAAGAATTGATAAAGGTTTCCTTTATTAGCACTAAAATAAAGGTGATGATAAAAGGTTAAATTTATTACCACTTTCTTTAGTGCTAATAAATATGTCATTTATCAGCATTTTCTTCTAGAGTTACAAATAAAGGTGATGTTAAAGGACTATTTTTAGTAGTGTTGAGTCAAAATTTGATCCACGCCTTACCTCATAGTGATCCCCCTAATTTATAAAGTGGTATTCTACATAAAACATGATTCTATCCCTGATCCCAATACAACTTATGAGACTCAATCTCCAACTTATACCGAGACCCTAGACACCTCAATTGGTTTTAAAACATATAGTCAAACTGAGATCCAACCTGAAACAATACTCTTGAATAGCCGGGATTTTAGATCCATTATTGTGGAAATTTATATTGTGGATTTATAGTGTAGTTTTCCAGTGTCAATTTTCACTATACATTTTCAATAGAAGAAAAATATTGTTTCATTTGAAATTCACTATAGTGGTTTTCTTGGAAGTGATGTTTGAAATTACAATTTGAAAGCTCATCTGCAATTTTTTAGTGAAATTGTTTATTTATAAGGTTCTTTATTAACACCCATTTTAAATTTCCAATAAAAGTCACATCGGAAATTTAAAATGAATTTTTTTTATGTGAATTTACATTGTGAACTTATTTTTAAATTGATGATTTCGGTGTATCATGTGGGAATTTATAATTATTATTTTAATTTTAATTATGTTTTATTTCAAATAAAGATACTAATTTATGGTTGTTTTTTTATAACATAAGTTTTATTTACATAAAATATGAGAAATTATTGGTCTTTATTGTCTGGTTTTTGGAAAATATTTTACGAGATTAAACTAAGGAATATTTTCGGTTACATTTAGTTTCTGAAAAGGATGTAATTTTTGTTGTTGGTTCAAGAATTTATTTATAATAGATCATCTCTTAATGATTGAAAAAAATTATGGTTCAACTTTATTGTTAGTACAGAGGTACAATTTAGACTTGAAAATGTTCGACATAACTAGTATGGTGAAGAAGATAAAATCTATCACTATCCATCATATATTTGGAATTAAAGATGGTGATATACGTTTTTCAAATGCTTATACTTTAAATTTGAATTGTTAAATACTATTGAGAAGAAGGTATATAAATTATGGTCATTTTTATCCTAGGTAGTGTTATAGATATCTATTAATGAAATTATTTAAGATACTAAAGGTGATGATTTTTTTGATGTGACATGTTTTCTTTTCCTCCTTTCATAAATTTTTTCCACATATCATGTTCCTGTGTGGGTTGGAATTTTATAATATATTTTGAAGGAATTTCAAAAATAAAGTGCTACTCATGGGAATCTGGTGTTCATGAGCAGATAATTATCTCAATAAGAAAAATACAACAAACTTTTCAAAATCATAGGGTGTTTTTTCTTCTTATTGGTAATATTTTAAACTTTATTTATTTATTTATTTATTTATTATGTTAGTTGATTTGTTAATAACCCCATTCAATGTTATATTATAAGCATTTTTTGAAATCCAATAATGTTCTATAAAAAATAGATTAAGTTACTCCATCATTTTTTAGGTAGAGCCTTCAAGATATTGGAATTTCTCTATGATAATAAAGTAAGGTGATAATTTTAGTAGAACATGTTGGTGAACTTAACTTTATTTTAAAATTCATATATTATTTTTTATAGTAAGTAATCATGTTTACACCATTAAATGTTGCGTCTAAAAACACCCAAAATTAGTAGTAGGGTGCAGTAAAGTTCAATCAAGGTTTTAGAAGTTACTCAATCATCCATTTTCATAAAACGTTATTAATGTACTAATAAAGGATAGAAACAATTAGTTCCAAAGGATGATAATTTTGGACGTTATTCAATAAATGTTAAAATTATTAGAAAGGTAAAGAGACTTGAGGCCTAATAGAAAACAAAGAAAAAGAAAATTGTGATATTGAAACACATATTGATGTTGAAGGAAAATAAATAAATGGAATATGTTTATTGTGAGTAGAAAATCAGTGCTAAATAGAATGTGATCATTCTGTAAATATAAATTAAAAAATATGAAACAATAGAGATTTTTTTCAAGGCAAACACCCTTTATATTTTGGGATAGGATATAGTTGATAGGAAGGACACAATTAGTTAACTAATAATACGGGGGGGACATTGTTGAATAAGAAGTAGGTATGAAAGTGGTAAGAGGCCTGAAGGATTCCAATGGAACCACCACATCCTCTATGAAAGAAAGGTAGTTGATTATTGGCATGGAGAGTATGATCAGGAGACAAAGGAATCAATCTACACACACACACACACACACACACACACACACACATATATATATATATCCCTAGATGATTTTCAAGATGATACCTTAACTACCCAAAAAATAAATATAATGATCATATTTACACTCAAATAAAGTTGAAATTGTCGAAAATAATCCCATGGTGTGTGGAGAAGTAGTCCATACTTATCAAGAAAGATATGAGTATTATTCTACTACTGCCCGATATTGTAGGAGATATGTATTGTTACTACCTTTAACCAATTATATTTTAAACTTATTTATCTTATTTCTTTATAAAATATAATTATAGAGTATGAAAATAACTCAGTTTTCTAGGAATTAAAAGATAAAAAATATATGATTATTTTAAAGAATGTTTTTTCATTATTTTATATGAGTTAAACATATAATTTTATATGTGTGAGATTATCAATATATTTTCTCCTACACTAATTTTTATACTATAATAATTTATGTTTTTGGATATAGGTCATAGAAACATACAAAGTTATTATTGATTATAAATGTAAATGGTATATTATGGTTGAAATTATAGAAATGGAAAGCTAATTATCCTTTCAAAGAATGTTTACAATAAGAATAAATCTTCCATTTAAGATAAAAATCATATCCCTTTTTATGTGTTTATACTATATCATTCTATGATTATTTTTTAATAATAATTTTATGGATTTATTTATTTATTTTCTATAAGGGATTCATGTAATCAAAAAATGATAAAAAAAGAATACCCTATTGAGTGGGGTAAATCTTCATAGTATGAGGAGATAATTTTTCATATATTTCCCAATAAATTTTGAAAATATCCATTGGAATGTTTTATTCATGGATATGGAGGGTATATTTTTTAGATATCTCAAATCCATTCAACTCATTCAAGGAATAAGCACTAGCGATCCCTATTTTAAAGGTGTAATTGTTGTAGTAATAACTTAAAATTTTACAATCTTTAATTTTTGGAAGACATCAAAACATCTAAAGTGATCATTGATTAATTTTTTATAGAATATGTATTTAGAAAAAATATAGATCTGTTGTTTTCTAGGATATTGAAATGTGCTATCTTGGGCTCTCTTAAATGATGTGGGGTTTTTTTATACTTAGGTGAAACATAGTTGCTGACCAAAGTCATCTCTCCTAGAAGCATTAATTAAAAAATCTTATTAATGGTATTAGAAAAATAATGATAAAATAAATAAAAAACATAGAATGATTGGGGGTCGATGTTTATTTGATCATAAAACTAGAATAATTATGTTGGAAGAAGATTATTATTTTTTTGTTTTTATTTTTAAAATGTTATTGAGAAAACAAAACAAGAATATTATTTTAGAAAATATTTTTAAAAGGTATAATCGATCAAAATATACCAATTAACTTAATTAAAAATCATTATCATTCAAATTAAAATCCACTTAATTATGATACCCTATTTTAATAACCCCCATAACCTATGAGAATTAACTTAACCGCAATAATGAAATTAATTTAACCATATGATATCTTTGGAAAGTACAACTATAGAACCCCGCTTTGATTTTCATTCCAAGGATTGATTATGGATAGTGGTTAATTAGTTATCATATAAATACTGGAAGTGAGTATGAATTGTGTTTAGGGATTATATTTGAACTCTACAAACTGATCTCGTGTCATTTGTTTTACAAATTAAGATCACACTCACAATTCACACATTACTTGACCATGTTTGTTTTGTGTTAATTATTCAATTTCTAGTTTACTTTATTTTATGTTATAAAATAAATTCATATATCATATTAATTAAATTATATTAGCTCATATATTTAAAAAAAGTGAATAATGGTATAATTATATTGATTACTAAGAAAAACTACTCTTCCATGGGTGGTGTAGTCATCATAGAAATGTTTTTTATTTGTAAAGGTATTAGAAAGGGTAAAACCCAATCACATGTATACTCTTGATTTTCATACCAAAGAGGAAATATAGAGAAGAGATAAATTGAAAATAACCTAATAAATAGTATATAAAAGGATATTTGGTTATAAAAACACATACATTACAATGTGGAGAAGAAGAAGAAGAAGGCTTTGATGAAGGGATCCTTTCTTCAAGAGATCTTCCTCTTGAGATACTTAGAGAAATGGAGTGAAACCACTTCCGCTCTTACTTAAATATAATTATTCATGGAAAAAACACTCTAAAGGAATAAAATAAACATTTATAGAGTATATAGGATTCTAGGGTTACAATAGGATCCAAGTGTGAATGTGGAAATTTGGATAAATATTTAAATCCAAGGTGATATTCATTTTTTACCTCCAAAAAATGTGAACCATCTATTCTTCTAGAAGGATTATTTGTGAAGAATTGGTTCTTATTTATACCATCCAAATTTTAGCCTAATTCAAGGCTATAATAAGAATATATGGACCAAATAGAAAAGGGGTGTTCAGTCTGATGAGTCTAGTCCATATTTGATTTCATGGACCATTTAATCCAATTAAATATATGATTCAACTCAGATAGATTGAATAAAAGTTGTATAAAATTGAGTGATTAATTACATTACAAAAATTTAATTTTTAAAAAAATTATAGAAAAATATTTATGTCTAAAATACAATAGTTCACTTTGAAGGGGAAAATTGGAATTTTCATCAAATTTTGAAATGGATGATCTAATACCAAATATTTTATAAATAAAAATATTTAACACAATGTGTTGAAATTAGGTCATTTATTGTCAATAAAATATTCAATTCAAATATGTTCTACCAACCTCCCAACACATACCCTTTTACACTCCTTGACAAAGTCACATGTCGTGTATTATAGAAAATTGTGATAAGATATGGATGTTCATATTTCACAATCCAAAATGTCAATATATGAAAATTAAGAATCTCATAAATATTCAATCTTAATAAATATGAAATTCATTATATCATAAATTTCATAAAAACAAAATCTAGTGATATTGATGATCTTAATAATAGAAAAAAAAATTATGGGTCTATAATTCCATTAATTCCCCACATGTGTGTGCTAACCATTTCAAGATCATATATCCACCCTTTATTAATTATATTTAGGTTATGTATACCATGTATTCTTACATAGTTTAATTCCACCAAAGCTATTCTAAATTCATTTGCAATAAAATTTAAAGACCCACTCACTTAAGAATTCTCAGAATCCAAACATTAATCTTCTGACCTAGTTATTCCTCTATGGTGTACATTTTACCACTCAACTATTTTTTAAGATAATATTTTTATTTGATTTTTTTGTTATTTTTTTTGGGTGTAAAACCTTTAGATATCAGGTACACATGCATAGGTCAATTTTTTATAGTAATGAAACTAATTGGAAGAGAGAAAAAAACATATGGATCAACCATTTATATAAGATGAATTGTTTTACCTAACAATGATATACCTTCAATTGAGTATGAAACAATTCCAAATTCATGGCTGTGTGAAAATTTGTGTGGAGAAATCAATGAAAAAAATTTCAATGAAAAAATATCACAAAGAATAATGTCAAAATATAAAACATTTTTATAATGACATAACCAATCATATCACCATCGACATAAATTTTTATAAAAATCAACCGTTCATGATAAAATTTTACTCACACTCATAATGCTGCCAATGAATATTGAAAACATTAATTTTTTATATGGTGCACATCTAAATGATTATTTTACATGGAGTTTTTTTGAAAATGAACACAAAACACACACACACACATAAATGAGAAACCTAAATAACCTTCCCAAAAATTTTGTCCCCTCCCCCATACTTAAAATATTTTATTGTCCTCAATATGAACCTATGAGATGATAAATTAACATTAAATTAATAATTTTAAATATGATAAATAATATAAAAGTGAATGAGTTAGGGACAACATGATAATTTCAAGTGATGATGGGATCCTGCATTGTGATCACATAAACTACTTGTGTGGGGAAGCCATCAATGTGTTGCTTCCAACACTACCCATTTACTATAAACTCCATCCTATATCCTTTTGATTGATCTCCACTACAACATAAGGAAAAAATTAGATACATCATAAGGAAATAACCATCTGGAATAAAACATACCACGAATTAACTTCAATCATGAACTATAGAGAATGAATTTTTCTCCTACACAAAACTACATTTTTTGGATCATTCTATAATAAACATCTTTTTTAATTTCCTTATAGAGTATTTAGTTCTCATATGAGGAAAATAGAATCTCCTCATGCTCTTGAATTTTCAACTTCTTTTGATATCTATATTGGGATAAATCCATGTTTCATTTCTTTATAACCCAATATTTCTAATGCTAACCATCCATGGAAAGATGAAGTGATTTCCCAATAATGACCTGGAAGGGGATATAGAAATGAAAATTTTTAATTCCATTCTATAATCCCATAACACATCATCCAAGTTATTACTCCAATCATTTCTATTTAGTTTCAAAGTTTTCTCCAAAAATTGCTTCAAATCCTAATTCAAAACCTCATAATAGCCATTTGTTTGGTGGTGGTATGGAGTAGATATTTTATGTGTTACCCCATAATTATAATGAGGGAATACTTTTTTCTAAAAAAAGTGTGTCCCGTAGTCATTAATGAAATCCTTTGGTACTCCAGTCCTATAGAAAATTTGATCTTTGACAAAATCCACTAAAACATAAGAATAATCAGTCCTGGTGGCCTTTCCCTCCACACATTTAATAAAAAACTCAATATAAACCAAAATATAAAAGAACCCAAATGATCTTTTAAATGTATCCAAAAAATAAATTCCCCATTCATAAAAAATCTCAAAAAAATGGGATGTTGGGGAATATCATCTCCTTAAAATGTTTCCAATGTGTTGGAAATGAGATAATTACTTAAAAACACATGGGAATCTTAAAAATAAGAAGGAAAATATAATAAAGAGTCTAAGACATTACTAGACATCCTTTAGGGTCCAAAATTTCCATCACAATTATGTTTTTTAACAAAAATGAAAAATAGACTCAAAATCATGACTGGGCACACATATCCTAATGACTTGGTCACTAAAAATGCTCTAAAGGAAAGGATCATCCCACAAACAAAACATAGATTCACTATGAAAATTTTCAACTTAGTTTTTCTTTAGGTTTGTAGTAATTTAAAAGGAAACCATGTAATTTACTAAATCTTCATACCAATGATAGGTACCTGAGAGGAGACAGAGATGTGTATTGAATAAAGTGTCCCAAAGTGGAACCTGGTTTAGGGTATTATGCTCCAATATGTGAGAAATCTTGTTCATGTGGTCAACCAATAAGTCCCCTGACCCCTTATTATCCCTTATCTCAATTTCAAACCCTTGAAAAAGGAGCATAAAATAAATAAGTTGTGGATTTGTATCTGGATTATTTAGGAGGTATAACAAGGCCGCATGATTAGATAAAATATCCACTTTAGATCCCAATAAATAAGAGAATAATTTTTCTAAAGAAAATATAACTGAAAGAAATTCCTTTTTAATTTTGGTGTAATTTTATTGGGATGAATCCAATGTCCTTGATGCAAAATAAATCACATGGGACTACCCTTTGACCATCTACGATAAGGCTTCTCTAACGGCAATGTTTGAATCATCACACATATGCTTAAATTGGAGGTCCAACCATGGGGGTTGTATGATTGGTGGAGTGGCTAGACACTTATTTATATCATCAAATGATAACCTACATAAATCCTTAAAAAATAATTAAATATCTTTTTGAAGTAATCAAGATAAGGGTAGAGTGATCTTACTGAAATCTATGAGGAAGCATCGATAAACTCTGGCACGTCCAATGAGTGATTAGACACCATACACACATATAGGATATGAAAATGATGAATTGATGTATACCTTAGATCTATAAAACTCAATTCCATGTTGTGACACTAAATACCATAGTAAAATTTGTTTTTATACCATTAAATAACATTTCTCAAAGTTCAATATCATATATTTTTGAATGTATCAATGCAACACATTACCCAAACTCAAGATACATTCATCAAATGAGGAACCATACATAGTTAAATCATCCAAAAATACCTCCATTAACATCTCAATTAAATTAGTAAATATACTCGCCATATTTATCTAGAAGGTACTTTGGGTGTTATAAAGTCAAAATGACATCCTTCGGTAAGAAAATATACAAAATAGATAGGGGAATGTCATCTTCTCCTAGTCCTCTACTGAAATTGGAACCTAAAAATATCCATAGAAACCATCAAAGAGGAAATAGTGTGTTCTATATACAAGTCAATAAATCATTTGATCAATTAATGGAATTGGGAAATGGAACTTATGAGTTGATTTATTTATTTTTCTATAATATATGCACACTCTCCAACAATTTTGTAATTTCACAAGAACTAAATCATCATTAATATTATTTATAATTGTGAAAACATTTTTCTTAGGTATAACCTGGATAGGGAAGACCCGCTGAGAGTTATAAATGGGGTAAATCGTACCTTCATCAAGAAAATTTTCCACCTATTTTTTCACAAATTCTAACAGTGTGGGGTTAAGTCTCCTTTATGGATGTCGTACCGGTTTAGCTCCACACTCTAAAATAATCATATGCATGAAAATTGCAGGGATATTACTTTTTATGTCTTATAAGGTCTACCCAATTTTTATTACATTATCCCATAAAATATTTAAAAGTTTTTATTCTTTTTAATGAAGGATATTATTATCAATTATTAAAGGTAATTTTTCATTATTTGATTGGTATGAATATTTTATGTTTGGTAGAAATAGTTTGTGTTCAATTTTTGTGTGGGTTCTGTATTGATTTAAATGATTTTGTACATGTTATATGTGAATAATTAATGTTAGGTTTTTAATATATATCATTGACATTAGTGAAAAATTAATTAAATACATCTAAAAATTGAACATCCTTATCATAATCATAAAGTAGATGCCCAAAATGAGAATAATATTCCACATTAAAATCAGAAATGAGTGTGGTTTTATCATGATTAATAGTTGTAATAGTATTTTGTGACATTAAAATAGAACTAGTCTTAAATATATATATATTAATGGAATTATCCCCATTTTTAAAAGATATAAAATCAAAATTTGGAGACCCACTACAAGATGGGTCAGAATGAAAGATGAAGAATGCGGAATGATCCTCTAAATGGTACTTCATGGAGTCTAAAATATTAAATCATATAATATCATCTCCGAACTCCATAGAAAGTATACCCTCACGGATATTTATGATTGTCTTGTATGTTTTGAGGAAGGGTCTTCTAAAAAATAAGGAAGCATGAGAACTTACCTGGTAATTTTCCATATTTAGCACATAGAAATCTATTGGAAAGATCATGTCCCGTACCTAAACAAGGACATCCTTGATGGCTCCCATAGTGTATGACGTAAACCTATTTTCTAGTTTCACCACCACCCTTGTCGACTGTAGCTCGCCAATATGAAAATAATAGAAAACAAAGTGAGGAATGACATTAATGGAGACACAAAAATCACAAAAAGAATTAGAGAAATGAAACTCCATTATGGTGCATTTAATGGTGAATGTACTAGGGTCCTTTCACTTTGTATGAATAACTAATTAGTTTAATGAGTTTATATACATTCCTCTCAAGTTTGATCCACTCATTTTCTTTTATCCCCCTCTATTTGTACATATTTATTTAAAAAACTTGGCATACCATGGAATTTAATATATTGCTTCAAGTGGAGGTATGTTGATCTCAACCCTCTTGAATTTATCTAAAGCCTCTTTTTGAATCACCACTTCATCCATATTTTGGGTTTCTATAAATATATTTTGAAATTTAAGGGGTTTAGGTGGAACATCATCAATCCTTTTCTTACTATGGTCTTTAACCTTGGGGTTCTCATTATTTGGTCTTGAATGGGGATTCTTCGGTGTTAAGGTGAATCCCAATTGAATTATTGGTGTAGATATATTAGTAATTATCTTCCCACTTATCAATGTGATGGAATTGACACCCCCCTTCAGATTTGGAATAGACTAGAAAGGAAGATTTCTAGAGCTCATACCTACCAATTCATGGAGGGTAGTGAAAATCTAGCTCATTTGCATCTTAAACTCTCCTAACTGCAAACATTGTCTCTTTAGTTCGTTTTTTTGATTAAGAACAATTTGTTTCAAAATTTCATCAGAATTAGAACCTAACTTTAGTCTATTATTCCATTTTTTGGATTTTTGTTGCTTGAGGTTCAAATATATTTTGGGGTTGATGAAAACCTTTTTAGTATGCCAGAGGTTTCTGAATGTTTTTTTGAAAAGAGGATATTTCTGTTCTCAAAATCCATACCTCATGGCTAATGAATATTTCCAACCATGGTTTTATATTGGTGAAAAGGAATCATACTTCTTATTGGGATGTGTTTTATTTTGTTTATGATATTGTCTCCCAGGCAATACGGCCGCACAATCCTATATCTCCAATAATTGGGGAAAACAATCAATTGGGTGGTCTGCTTCACTGAAAATTACACAAGGCCTTACAAGTGTTGGTTGGGATGTATTTTGAGACAAGAATATCCGTCTCACCATAGTTCTCAATTCATCTAACTTAATATTAATTACATGATTTTCAAAAAAAATATGGACTAACCTGGTGTACTCCCCTAACATGTAGTGTACCACAAAAGTTAAATTTTTAGGATTTTTGTTCCATCTTGTCAATAAATGTTTGTACAACTATTGGTGTTTTTCCACCAATTACCCTTCATCCACAAAATCCACCATACTCCCATCCATAGGTGTGAGGCCTTCGTATAAGTATTATATGAGTATTTTCTCACTAATTTGGTGATGTCAAAAGCTTGCACACAATTTCTTTAATCGCTCCCAGTACTCATACATTGAATCCCATTATTACTGCTTGATATTTGAGATCTACTTTCTAATAAAATTGATCCTTAATGCTGGAAAAAATATCTGTTAGAAAAGATTTTTCAAATCATTCCAAAATGTTATGTATCCAGGTTGTAAATAATATATACAATCTTTTGATGTTCTATCAAGTGAGAATGAGAATGCTCTTAGTTTTATTTTATTTTTAGATCCATTTATTGGTTTTAGGGTTGATAAAACCAAATTAAATTCTTTTATATTCTTGTTGATATCCTCACCAGATAATCATTGAAATTTTAGAAGAAGGTTAATTAACCCATATTTTAGTTCAAATTCTGATTCAAGGTTTGGTTATGCAATAAAATTATGTTGACAGTTAATTTATAGTGTGTCCAATTATAAAATGGATCTATTGAGTTAATTTTTATTATTTTAATCCATTGGTTCTAGATTTATGTTTTATTTATAAGTGCTTCTAATTTCATGGTTTATGTAATGGAGGAATTCCCCAACTCAGTTAATATTGAAATATCCCATATACTAAGAATGCCAAATTGGATCCATAAGTTTATGTTCAATATTAGGGTTAATATCTAAGAGATCATTGGGATTAGTTCATGTAATATATAAAAGAAAATTTAAATAAATTAAAGTGCACCATAATGAAAATATAAGATATTTGAATTGATGGTAGAAAAAAATAAGAGAAAAAAAGAAAAAATTGAGAATGGGGAAAGGAGGAAGAAAGGAGAGAATAAGAGAATTAAATGAAAATTTAAAAATAAAATACCTAAAATTGGTTGAAATAATTACTTTATTACCTAGAAATGGTGAAAATGTTAAAGTCACTCTCATGGGAACTCTCAAATTAGGTATGGTTTTTGGGTACTTAGGTGCAACATAATTATTAACCAAGGTCATCTCTCAAAGATATTGTAATTAAAAAAACTTCATAAATATATTATGGAAATAAAGATACAAGAAATAAAAAAATTATAAGGATAAGGGGTATTTGGATGTTTAAATGTTCATAAAACTATAATAATTATTTTGGAAGAAGATTTTTTTTGTATTTAAAATGTGATTAAGAAAACACAATGAGAAGATGTCTTTTTAGAAAATATTTTTAAAAGCTGAAATTGATCTAAATATACATATTAAATTAATTATTTATCATTATAATTAAAATTAAAATCCACTTAATTATGATCCACTAATTTTTTAACCCTTGAACCCTATGATAATTAACTTAACCATAATGATGAAATTAATTTAACCATAAGATAACTTCAAAACATGAAATCATAGTACCTTGATTTGATTTTCATATCATGGTTATATTATGTTAAATGGTGAATTAGGAATCATATACATACTATAAGTCAGTATTAATTGAGTTTTGGTATTATACTTGAACTCTAAAAATTGATCCCATGTCGTTTGTTTTATCGGTTAAGATCACGCTCTCACAATTCACACATTACTCACCCTCATGTGTTTTTTGTTAATTATTCAATGTATTACTTAGTTTACTTTTATTTAAGAACTAAATTCATAAATAATATTAAGTAAATTATATAATATCATATATTCAAAAAAAAAATTGGATAAGATTAGAATTAGATCGATTACAAAGAAAAACTACTCTTCCATGGGAGGTGTAGTCATCGTAGAAAAGTTTCTCATTTGTAAAGGTTGTAAAATGGGTATAACCCAATCACATTTATACGCTTTATTTATAGACCAAATAGGAAAAATAGTGAATAAATAAAATTAAAATAAAATAATAAATGTAATAGAAAATTATAAAAAACCCAAACAAAACAATGTGAAGAAGAAGAAGGTTTTGGTGAAGGGATCCTTTCTTAGAGATCTATCCCTCTTTAAATTCTTGTATAAATGGAGTGAAACTACTTCCCATCTACCCTATATCTCCTAATTCACGTAAAACCCCTAAAAAGTAGAAAAATACCCATTTATTGAGTGAAGTGGAGGCTAGGGTTATAAGAGGTTACAAGTGTGAAAGTGAGAATTCATCCAAATATTTTAATCCAAGTTGATCCACCTTGTTTCCCTCTAAAACACGTGAAAAATCTATCCTTACAGAATACGTATACTTGATAAATTTGATCCTCTATCTACTTTCCAAATTTCATCTCAATCCAAGACCATATGAAGAAGATATGACCCTAATGGTGAAGTGGTGTTCAATCTAGTGAGTCCAGTACATCTTTTAATTCGTGTCCCATTAACTCTAATTAAATGCATGGTCCAACTCATATGTTATGAATAAAAGTTTAATCCCATGGATTTTTTGATTCTATTAAAAAATTTCAAGTTTAAATAATTCAAAAAAAAATTATGGCCAACATACTGTAGTGAACTTTTAAGAGGAAAAACATGAATTTTCATCAAATTTTCAAATGACTGATCTGATCCCAAATATTCTCTAAATACACATATTTAACACAATTTTATGAAATTATATAATCTATTATAAATAAAATATTCATTAAAAATGTTTCTTATAAGATATTATGTTACATAAAAATGATATTTTACAATTAATCAAATACTTCAATTAAGAGATTCCACTCTAGATTGTAGTGTAATTATTTTTTATATGATGGAGTGTTTGAAAACAAGAGATTTGGTTAATGAAATCATGAGTGAAATGGATGTACTATAATAATGATTTTCAATGGTTCATTACTTTTTAAATTATTTGGGAAGGATGTCGTGAGAAAAACATATGTGGTTTCTGTGAGTAGCGGTACAAATATTTGAATTATTATTTTTACGATCAACTAGATTTTTTATTCTTATAAGAAAATTTTTCATGAAAGTATATTTTTTGGTGATTTAAAACTTAAATTGTGTTTAGAAAGGTAATTTTTTATAAAATTTATCATTCTTGTAATATTTTTTTCCAAAAAGTGTATTTGAATCATTTTTAAGGTCAATTGGTATTATCTAACACATGATTTAAAGTGATTTTCATGAATATAATTTTTTTATTACCACTTATATGTCACGTGGTTGAAAAAAATATCAATTCATTGCTAGAAAATAAAGATTTAATCCCCCTACTATCAAGCCTTCATGGAAACTTGCTGAAGAATCCAAGGAGTTAAAAACTCAACAAACACAAGACTAGTCATCATTTTATAGAAAAATCCATGAAATGAAAATTGTAATATAAAATAAAGTTATTTGAATATATGAATGGAATAGTTTTCTCAATTAACAATCAATATCAATTACCCAAGGCCATTAATATTTTTTCTTTTTACCTGATAAACAAGAATTATATTAAGTGATTTGAATTGAATGTCCCAATTTCATAAAATAATATGAGTTCTTGTTTTTTCTATAAATTTCATATAAAATTAAAGTATTTAGCTTATAAAATAAGTAATTTCACACAAAAATTTACATCTAAAAAACAATCCAACTAAACTAAAATATTTATTTTTTAAAAGAAGTATTTCTCAGCAAAATCTTGAAAATATAAGAAAAAATTCCAATATATTTATAGGAAAATATTTTACAAGAATTTTATTTCTTCATTATTTGAACATTTTGAATTCATCATGTGTAACTGAATAAAGTGATTGTTTAAATTATGGAATTCTTGTACCAAAATTTTTGTTCCCAAAATTTTCCTTCTAATCTAATTTATGAACCATGTTTTCAAAAAGTAGTTATCAAAGTTATTGGTTTTATTGATTTCCCCACCAAAGTTATATAAAATGATATTTTTATTACATCCAATAATTATATTTTTTTTGAATACAACATATATTTTTTAAGAAAATAATTTTCAATTTTGTTGCATCCCAAAATAGAGTAATTTGTTTCCAAATCCTCTTTTATTGGATTAAAAAGTATTCATACTAGCTCCTAATTGTAGTAAAAATAATTCCTTAAGAACTATGTAGAAAATTGATAGTTCTATTATATAATCTAAAATAACCCACCACGATAATGTCTATATTGATTATGCATCCACAAAATAGATTAACCCTATAACTGTGTTATTCTATTATACTAGGTGGTGTCTCTTGGAAAACAAATATAATTAAGTAGATATAGATAAAATGAATTATATTTACATAATAGTAATCACATTATTAAATTTATATCTATGTCATGATCACCAAGAGTACTGTCATTTGATAGTTTAGAATTTCCCTAAAACAACAATATTTTGTTATGTACACATAATATGATAAAATTTTGATGGTCATAAACATATAAAGAGAAAACTGTATATATTTGATGGTCCATCACTTTCCGATATTTTTACTAGTATTTATTCATTTATTTTGTTTCTATAAGAAACTTTTAAACCTATCAGCACATTTATTTGTCTTTATTCTTGATTTTTTTATATTGTTTTCAATATTATCCATTAGTACAAGCTCAATTTTTAGTGGGTAAATATTTATATCTTTTGTAATTACCTTACAAAATTATTTATGTTGGAATACTCAATCCAAAATCACTATTCATGTTTTCACAAATATTTTACAAGATTTATTTCTATTCATGAAAACTATCAGAAACATTTTTCCTCTATTTATAACATGTACACTTTAATATTATTATATTTGATATCTACCATTTTTATGTTAGTAGAATTTATAGTGTATATATATGACTTAGGAATGTACAGTATAATAATCATTCTAACATATTTTTAAATTGAAAACATAAATACCTATAACACTCAATTTTCAGGTAATCATAATTTATTCTCATAAGTGAATCTTGATAGATCGTAACAAAAAATTAATTTGATGATCTATTCATTATAATAAAAAACATTTTGGTGACTATAGTTTATATAACATCCTTTCTTATTTTTATGTATTAGATATTATGATTTTATAAATTTCTCTATTATATTTTCATTCTTATCTATTATATACTATTAGAATGTTAGTTTTTAGTGAAAAGGGGACCATGAATTTATGGATAGAGAGTTAAGTGAAGGCATGGAATTAAAATGGTTTTAAAAGTCCACCGGTCAGTTGGTGGACTCTACCGACTCATTAGTGCTTTTTCTACATGTCTGTAGGATTTTACAGACCCCACCAGCATGACTATGGTTCTGGAAGAAATCACATGGTTTGTTTATGAACACTGGATGAATAATGTTTTAGGGTGCATTAAATTCACCCCACAATATTATAATCTCACTTGGTGTGGACATTTTTAACACCCAATTCTGATCCGATTTCCCCTATTTTAAATTTGATACCTCACCTACTATCTATAAAGATCTCTCATTTATATCCCCTTAGTTCTACATTGTTATAATGATCAATTAATTCTATAATAGTAATTTCTCTTTAGATCTACACCAAATATCTCTTCTTCCTCGAAATATGTGCATGGATCTATGTCAAATATAATACTTCCATGAAGATCCAATGATGAATCCTTCCTTTATTTTTAGATTAGTGATGGATCTATAAAGTTGATGACATCTCTTCATCAGATTGTGATATACCATCAATTATGAATGGTTTATGGGTATGTATTTGTCAATCATCTTCCTAAACCTCCTCTTGATGGAGGGTCATTAACAAAACTAAAATCCATTAATGATCCTTTGGTATATTAGTTATGGATTCATCATTTAAATGACATCCCTTTAAATAGATTTTTATTCCTTATAAATGGTGTATTTTTCTGAGTAAGTTTCTTTAGATCCAACATCTTTAGATCTTATTATTCTTAAATATAATCATAGAACTCTTTTATGTTCATGGATTGTTTTGGGACTGATGTTCGTTGGCTATAAAGGAGATTATATTCTATAATTAATGATGCATTTGTGATCTTTTCTTAAATCAACAATGGATCTTGTGAATTGATTTTCTCTCCTTCAACATATCTTAGAACTAGTTATGTTGGAAGAATCTAAGAATTATTTAATTCTAGAACAACCTTATTGACATGGAATTTCCTTCGATTTCTCTTTAGAAACCAATTTATTGATGAGAAGGAACTTGATTTTGGATTACTTTAAGTGAATGAAAGTTTACCATGAGTGTTCAATGCAATTTAGGATATAATTCTTTAATAAAATTTGGAGTTATTTTCAAAAAACCTCAAGGTAGGAAGTTCCTTATCATTTAAGGCCCTTGTATAATTTTTTTCGTGATCTGTGTTTGTATAGATTTTTTTCATGTATGATGGTGTTTGGTTGTGCTTGTGTGTGTATATCCCATTATAACCATATATGATTCCTTATTCAAGGAGTATTTCCAATGCAGCATGTTATCATGCTTAATGTTGATCATGTGTTGTTAAGTGTTTCTACTATATTCTCATGATAACATGATATACTTGTTTTGTTATGCTCTTCCCTATTGTGTGATTTTACCATGCCTTGGAGTTATTGTATTGGTATTTTTGACAAGTGTACAATCATGGCATGACTACCCCTTAGGGTGGAGAACACATGGCATGAGACGATGATGACAGTGGACCCATACACATGGTAGAAGCATGAAATCCTCCTAGCCTGTCTAACACTCGATTCCTTGAGGATACTGAGTATAATTCTAGAATTTAATGCCTTAAAAAACAAGTATCACATTCAATAAATTCTTTGAGGCTTCCAAGTACATATTTCCAATCTTTTGGTTAGTTCTTGATCATTTTTGAAATATTTGATCATCCTATAGGCATAGATTCAAAGCGGGTGCAGTTAGGGCTTGTGGTGGATTGGTTATAAAATGGTTGATCGACATATGATTGCTTATTATTTCATGAATATTTATTTTTATCATGGAATGCACATTTTAAACTTGTGTAAACTTGTTAAGGATGTATTGGTGGTGTCCTACTGGGTTTTATTAATCACACCATGCATGTGAATCTCAATGAATGTTTAGAATTCTTGTATATGGCTCCAAAAAAGGAAAATTGGCTTTTTGAAGATGGTTGAGCTAAGGAGAATGGATATAGTAGTGGTACCAAGATGTAATCCATAGGATACCACCGTTTTTATATTTATCTTCTTTCAGATTTACTCTAGTTTGGATTTCCACATAGGTAGATCAATTATTTATCTTAATTTATCTATTTGACATGTGTTCCATATGATATTACATTATGATGTCTTGTCTTCCACTTTTATTACTTGAAGTTATTTTATATATTATTTTTATTAATTGTAAGGATAGGATACTAAGAGTATAGTCTCCCTACTGACGATGCTTGGAACCTAATTACTATTCAATAGCCTCTTGCATATGAGGTGGAACGCATGAGGTCCTTTGGATCTCTAGTTTGAAACTGGTAGTTCATGTCAGGGTGTTACAATTTCCTCCTAATACATAAGGAAATAATCACCACAAAGCTTATGTTCATTCTGAAAAATAAAATAGTTTTTGAGTGTAAAACTTACTTTCTTAAACCATAATTAGAGGACATGAAAAATTATTATGTGAGTGGTTTTCTCTACCCTAAAATTAATCATTCATTTCTATATACCAATTACTATCGAACTGACACTCAAATTTTTTGATGAATTCCAAGGAAGTCATCTTACGAAGAAAGTAATTCTTTAATACACCATTGAAACTCTCACTCAACAATGTGCTTCAAAATTATATAGTTAACATGCTCTTTATGAAATAATGAACCCATTTTTCCTTTAACATGAAATCATTTTATAACCATGCTGAATTGGATTTAATTCATTCTTAGTAGAATTATTTCCATGGATAATAAAATATTAAAATATTATCAAAATTATACAAGAAATTCTTTAATTTTTCTAAGAATGTTGACTTGTCTTTCATTGAAGGTCTTAAGTTTTTAATTCTATATTTCATTAAGTGCCAAGTGTATAGGCCATGAATTGTTTTATCTTGAGTCAAATCAGTATATTTAGACATAGTCATATCATAATTTTTGAAAACCATTTTGAGAATCTTCCCACCATGAAAGTAAAAATATATTGACCAACGAAATAAATGAGTTTTTTTGTCTCATCATATAACAAGGACACACTGAAATTTTCAATATCTTTATGATGGTATATTCCAAGAAATACTATCAATGGACAGTAAATTTGGTTTTTATTTAAAGTAGAATCTAACACAAAAAAATATCTATAATTCTTGTTGTCCACCTGCATTCTAGGATCAACCCAATTTGTTTTCAATTTAACCATGCATGTCAAGTTTCATTGTGTACATAAAAGATGTATTTTCCCATGATTGTTTCTCTATGTATTATAACATATCATTGATAACACCAAAAAAACTCCCTCTACCTTTCATATATCAAATTTTTTTGTTGTCTTAGATGTCTATATCCAAGATAATCAAGACCACCTATAATTTCTATTACAAGTGACAATGAATTAACATGATATAGATAAGCTTTATCATATACATTAAACTTTTCATCTTGTACATCACTAATATGATATTGTAATCTCATCATAAGCTTGAGTCTTGGATTTAAAAATCATCCTAATGTTTTTTTCCATATAATGTTCATTTTTTCATAAGGATATTAGCTGAGGTACTTTCCTATGAATCTTTACCATCATATTGTCAAATAAAATTTTATAATTGTAATATGATCTTTTAAATTGATTACTTTCATGTTCTATTATGATATAGTTAATTAAATACTACACATTATTAAATTCCCCTGAATTTCTATGTTCAAAGTTTTAAAGGTCATAGTTAACCAAATCAATTATATCCTTTTTATTCTAAAAAATTATTTTAAACAAATAGAAAGAAATAAATTTTGAGTTAATTCCTTTTCATTTAAAATATTATATGAAAATTTACAATTCCTTTCAGTATGAATTTTCCATTAGAAACTTTCAATGAGTATTATCACTGAAAATTTACACTACGATAAAAAATTCCACTAGAAACATGAACTGTATATTTTCAATATAAATCTATGATATAAATTAACATAAAAACTTTGAACTAATAAAATTAACATTGGAATCATTCTCCATATATTTCCTCTTGAAAACTTATATTGGAAATTTTCAAGGTAATTTATTAACAAAAACTTCCACTATAGTGATAAGTTATACAAAAAAATTTCACAATAAATTTACACTGTAAATGATTGTTGTAAATTATCACTAGAATAATAAATTAGTGATTTATAATGGAAACCTTCATTGGAAATTGATACTATATATTTTTTAGGAAAACTTCCACTATAGTGAAAGTTTTCACCAGATACCCACACTACATACTTCCACTAGAAACCTTTAATATAAATTACCACTGGAAACTTGATCCTAAAATTCCACCTTTAAAAATATTACACTAAAAATTTATAAATTTAAATTTCATTGAATATTTCTCCTTCAAATCTATAATGAAAATCTCCATTGAATTTGTTTAAGGAAATTTTCCATTTTTGTAAATATTTCCACTAAAAACATGCATAACAAATTTCCACTGAAAAACAAAAATGGATGCCTATAAGATAAATTTTGACTAGAGTCCCATTATTTACATTAATAATATAAAATATCTTAGTAAGGAAACCATATTAAAACATTTACACCACTAACACCATTTACAAATTTCCAGTATAAAATCTATGAGGAACATCCTTCATTTAATGAAATTAATAATAAAAATATATAGTAAATACTCATACCAAAACTTTTCACTAAAATGTTCCATTATAAATGTTTTGTAGAAATATACAATACAATTAAATAACATATAATGTTATAATAAAATATATAAATGCAATAATATATTTTTTTGGAACTCCATGTCTTGAAAAAAATACCACCTTGATCATATGTATTTTCCCTTTCTCACACAAGGTACAAATTTGTGTTAAAAATGAGGTTGGGGATAATTTATAATTCCACAAGATAAAGTAAGGTCATTTAATGAGTATTTTATTCACTTTAAATGGATAAATCATATTATATTTGGTAATAAATAAAAAAACACACACCATTAATTTTGTTTCCTACAACATCATTTGTTATAAACCCTTATTTGAATGTTCAAGATGCTAATAGCATACATGAGATTTATTAAATGGCCAAAAAATGTTGGGTTGAAATGTAAACCTTCAATTTTAATAATCCATAATTTTATACTAAAAATTAGAGAATAATTTTTATCTTGTATGAAAAGAATCACCCCCTATGATTTTTAGTATCATAGATCCTCATAATAATTCTTATTTCATTTTCAATAAAAAATACATAAAAATTTATTTAATAAAAAAAATAGTGAACTTTTTAGAAAAACAATGACATATAAAATTAATATGAAACTCAAAAATGAAAAAAAAAATCATTTTATATGAGTTTGATACAACAATTTATTTAATAAATCTTTCAAAAAATGAAACAAAATGATTGAAATTGTTATTCTCTTTATGGATTGTATGAAGGGTTGAGTGGGTGACAACAAACAGGTGAATGGATCTCACTATGAATCATTCATTTATGTGCCAGGATATCTACCCTACATCATGTATACTGATGTCAGTTATTTTAGAAAATAACTATCCTCAAAAATTTCCATATATTTTGTTTTCTACTAGTATTCCATTTTTATATTTAAATTGATTACCTCTTTGAATTTCATTACATTCTCTTCTATATTCTAAACAAAACTCATGATAAGATATCATGATTTTTCTTGATGAATTGTTCCTTTTAAGACTACTGCCTTCCAAAAAAATTAATAAAAACTGAGTCTACAACATAAATTAAAAAATTTCCTTCTTAAAATATAATTTATAACAATTCATTCAAATATAGGCTAAGGCCTACGAGATTTATGGGATGGTATATGAATATGATGTAGCATTGACCATTCTTTTTTTAATCATTTTGAAAACTGATCACTATTATTTATATATTTATTGTGTATTTAAGGTCTCTATAAAAAACTCAAACCACATAACATGATTTTAAAATTATTATTTCTAAATTAAGTCTCAAAACCACTAATTTTTAATTCATGAGATCATTAAAAAAAATTATTTCAAGAACCTATAATTTTTATATCAAAATTATAAACTATATTTGTTATTTTTGAATTTAAAAGGAATAAAGGGATATTGAATCAATCCATTAACCAAATGTCTTTATCGAAGTCATATGTGTTGAAATTTGAGGATGCTCAAAATATCCAACACACCAAAAATCAAGGATAAAACCTATCCAGGTTAAACCAAATTAATTAATAAATTAATAATAAAAAATGTAATAAAAACTTATAATTATAAAATTAAATTTCATGATTCACTGTGAACTTTAGAAAGATTATTTTTTAAAGGGATCCATGGATCATAAAAAATTCTTTATAAATTTATGTGTATTGAGATCATTATTTTTCCATATTTATATAGGTATAAAATATAGATTGTTTTTGTATCATATATATATATATATAATATTATATTTTAGAAACTTATTTAAAATATAACAAAATTACTTATTATTAAACACTTTAATCAAAATAATATTTCATTAGTCTATGTAAAATTCTGATTAGATATTTATAAAAAAATAAACCAACCATTGAATATTTAATTAAATGTGTAATATCAATTTAAACATTTCTTGATTCAAATCAAAGCTCATTATATGACCCTGAAAACCCTTTTTTATAATATCAATTATAAATCTCTTTTATAATTATTAATTTCATATATAAAAAGTTTCATATAATTATATCATTAATGTGTGAGTAGTAATATAATTACCCTCATCTCATACACATGTTATCAAATCATTTTAAAACAAAAATTACCTTTAAAAATCCATAAATCTAGAGGTATGGTTTCTTTGGAAGATTAACATCATAATATGACATTTTACAAATAAATAAAATAATTATTTATTTCCATCTTCATATTATGATTGTAGGTATCCTCATAATTTTATCACTTTATATGGTATCCTGAGTGCAATGTCCAAATCCAGATTACTGTGAAAAATAATTGGATTGGGTAGCCACGTGATCTCAAGAACACCTCCTTGTATACCAAAGGCTACTGACTAGTAGCAAGGGTCTTGGGTGGTACTATGAGGAAACCATACCCCCTTTACCAGAGTATAAATAACAAATAGAAATAACCAATAATAATACAAAATACAAAACCATTGAAGTACGTAGATATAATAAATAAACCTAACATTCTATAAAAAAATGAAATGCAATTATAAAAGTGTAAAATGTAATGACCCAAATTTTTATAAATAAAATTCTATTTGTGATTGAATTAAATTACCAATTATGTATTATGGTTATAGAAAACACATGAACATATTTAGTTTTATGGGAATGTTATATCCTATTGGATTTAAAATATCATTAAGCATCATAACCATTCATAATATATCCATTGAATAGTGATCATTTGATAAACATATATTAAGGGTTATGAAAATTCCAATTGACACAGAAAAAGGAAGTGATGACCTTGTCTAGTAGGATCGTACCCTATGAATACCATTTATCAAAGATTCTATGGGAGATATCATCTTTGGGATTTGACCTTAACCAAATCCTATGAAAAACTTTAACAGCTAAAGTATGATAAAAACCATTTATAGAATAATTTTTAGCTCATCAGGATCACAACACAAACCATGTTCATCGGACCACCCCAAGAAAATATCCCCATAATATAACTTACCCTTAAGGTGTTCCCTGGTGTAATAAAGGGATATGCATCTCCACCCTAAAAGAATGAATATAACTATTTTATTTTTTATTAAACAATGATTATATTTCCTCCATATTTATTTTACTTTATAAATGATAAAATAATGCGTTTGATCAAAATTGAATTTCAATACGAAACAATTTAATTGTATTTTTGGCTAGTAATAAATTTCTGTTAAGAAATTACTTTTAAATAATTCATGAATTTTTAAAATAAACTATATTTTTAGTAAAATATTACTATTAAATAATATTTATTATGTATAGATGACAATATAATTTTATGAAGTCAAAAATAATTTTTATATGGGTTGGAAAAATGTTATTCTAAAAAACAAAATATTTTTCAATAAAATGGGATTTATATTTTAAAATATAGATTATAATATTTAGAAACACATTTAGTTAAAATAAATATTCTTTTTGGATTCATTATATGATAATTATCTAATGGTCATTTTTTCATAATTTTCTGAGTCATTCATATTTTTGGGTAAAAATTAAATATGGTATAAATATGTTGTATATATTATGACATCATAATGACACAAAAATGATTTAATATATGACCTAAATGTTATACACGAAAAAATATATATAAAAACTTTAAAATAATGTGTTTTTAGGTTATTTTATTAAGCCTTTATGAATCCTCCAAAACCTATGTTATATTTTAAGGTTTTATAATCAATTATTTGTAAACATGACTCACTTCCACATCACCAAGGGTAATATTTTAGTGATATTAGTTACTAGACTTATAAAATAATAAAAAAAAATCTTTTATTTGGAAGAAACCATGGATGAAAACTATGGACAAGTTTGTGGTTTTTATTAATTTATTATATAGAGTCCAAAACCTATGTTTTTCGAAATAATAAAGAAATCACCCTCTCTTTTCCTATATAAACCCTCCCAAGATCCTATTAATTTTCACTAAAAAACCTTTAATAAAATACTTAATATTTCATTCCATCTCTATATCCTCCCCAGGGTTCCACCAAGATCTCAAGAATCTCTTCCCATGCTTTTGGAAGCACCCTATCATTGTAAGGGGACCTCTCCTTCTCCACTTTATTAAAGTACCTTATTTATTTTATGCCATTTTATTTAAAATACCTAAAGTTGATATATGTTTTTCCAGAAACATAATACTTTCTTTTTTATTTATAAATAACTAGATACCACTTTTTATCTCATTAAACCATTTTATTTATCTTTAAGCACTATCGTTATACTGCTGAATTTTTACTGTGATTTTTCATGCCAAACGATTATGAAGGGAATTACCATGCCCATTTACTCTCAAGGGTATTAAATTATATATACCTATAATTATTTTATTTGATAATTCCATGTATATAACCCACACTCATTAATTTTGGGTTTAATATAAATGAAATTAATTCTTATTTTATACGATCTATATGGAACACTTATGCATGTACATGATATGATTATGATGGGTGCACCCAAATAACACTCCAATGCATTGGATAATGTTTTAGTCTCATGATATTACATTTATGATGAATAATAGGTTATATTAAGAAAATTATGTTATGGTTTCTTGGTGGTTAACCTTTACATATTCTTATAATGTCATGTTTACTGTTATTTTTACATTCTCATGTTTCTTTTATGTTAGCTTGTTATATCATGCCTAATTGTTCCTGGTCATGATTCTAACCTCTTATGTTACATTTTTATGCCTCTTGGATCAAATTTATTTCTTTAACCTATGTCGTGTTTTTTTATTTACTTACCAATCTTTATAGTTCACCCCTTTCTTATGTATATCCCCAAGTTATCGTGTGTACTTTTAGAAGAGAAATGAAAATTTAATAGAACGTTAAGGATGATTTCAATAAATTCATTATATACCATTTGTATGATGCTATGTTATATACCCAATATCCAAAATAAACAAATCCATATCAATCTTATGGGCTGTATTAAGTAAAAATTTATGTAATAAATTATGAATTAATGTGTATAAAAGACAAGGGTTTTCATATATGGAATTAAAGGAAAATCTAGTTATTCTTGGTATTATGATTTAAAAACTCTAGTAAGAGCCTTAAGGATAAGGTTGAATATAGGAAAAAATATCTAAAATTTTGGTAATTTATTGATTAAGTGGTTTAAAATAAAATACATCCTTTTAAATATACTACAAGTGGTTGTGGATTTAGAAAAAATTTACATAGGGGTAACAACCCAGAAAATATTGTACGGAGCTAGAGTTGATCAAAACACAGTGCCCAAAAATGGGCCTTAATGCACACCTGGTTTGAAACTCTCTGGGGATATGATTTGGTAAATTTAAAATCTCATTAAAAACCATTATTATTGGAACAAAATATGAATATAATATTTTCTATTAGGAAATAGATCATGGATAACATATATTGATGTCAGGAAATTCATAGGTTACAGTGTATGTGTCATTTAAGTTTTAACCCTTTAATTCTCATAATTTCCCTTTTATTTGATTAATAATTTAAACATTATCATCTCTTATTTTACCTTTATTATAGTCAATGAACAAAATAGGAGGAACTAAGTCAACAACCAATGTGAGGGGTAATGTGATGGCTTCCCAAATGAGATATCCAACCTGATGGGAGTAGAAATCATTAACACCATGACTATAATTTCTCAATTGACATAGGTTTTGAAAGAAATACTGAATTAGGGGGAACAACCAAATCCCCCTAAAAAATAAAAAGTTTCAATTAATACTTTCATGCGATAAAGGAATCTAACTTTCAGTGGATCTTTCGATCCCTTAATAATGGAATATTGGATCAGCTCCATTGAAAAGATCTTATATATCCTTTGATACTCTAATTAAGAGAAGGTCATACTGGATGCATATCATATAGAAGGAAAAGATGATAAATGGTGGATTTTGGTCAAGAATATGAAGCTCGAGGATTAAATTGAAGTGGTGGAGTGGAATGAATTCTAGAAAATGTTTTCTATAAATATTTTCCTTGCACTCTCCAGCTGGAAATAGTGAGGGAATTCCTTAGACTCAATAAAATGGATGCCGAATTTATCAGCGCATATGATGAAAACATAACAAGACTTGCATGATACACCTGTAACTTTGTTATTACCACCAAATTTAAAGTTAACCATTTATTTTTGGATTGAATCCAAGTCTATGAAAAGATTTGTGAATTTGGGAATTTGATAGTTTTGAGGTTTTTTTTTATTTTCACTCCAAGTGGAAATGAAGATCATTGAATATCAAGGGTATCATAGGGATATGAAGTGAAAATTATAGTTTAATTATGGTGGTACGATGGAGAAACCTAGTGGGGGAAATAAATTCCAACATCCCACTAGTAAAAATTGTGGGAAGAAGCTCCTCAAAAATTTCCTAAAGGGAATAAGGAAAATTTTCAAGTGTATAAAGTAAGGCCTCATAACTCATGATTTCTGATGGGATAATATAACCAATGTGATGGAATAAAAGAATTCTCCAGTCAACCCTCATCCTATTCTCCAATGTTTCAACTGGTAGGAACAAATTGAACCACTTCCCTAAGCTAATGGTTGTCGAAGAAAATCAACACCAACATCCTCTAATGTAGCATGGATGAGAATATGCCATAACAACTACATAGGTGGATCCTAATAATGAATAAATGATAAGTACACTAGTTATTCATTAAATAATAGTGAATTCAATTTTTGATTCTGGTTCTAAGAATTATTTTGTATCTCACAAGATTAGTATAACTATTCAAACACCACTCCAAATCATGAAATTAGAGTTGTCGGTGAAGAAGACAAATGGTGGAATTATTACATCCCAAGTATATAACTCCTCCCTTATCCACATATGAGGATTTAACTTCCCAATGAACCTTTTAATACACAATATTTTGTAATTCAAAGATATTTTGGGCATGGATTTAATTTCCTTATATAGATCCAACATAAATTGTCGAGAGAAGGAAATAACCCTTCAGATCACAAATTTCCCTCCAATTTTATACAAGTGAAAAGATAAGGTTGAATCTTATTTAGTACCAAAATCTCAAGAATGGATATTATTTCCTTATTATAAATAATATCTTGATTAAATGATTGATACTAAATAAAAGATCATCCTTTAAGACATGAACATTGTGAGGGAATATGAAAATATGTTTCCCAAATAATTTCTTGGTCTTCATCCTAACTGAGTGGTTGAATTTTCAATCAATATTATACTTTTATCTTTTCCAATATATAATAATCCATATAGAATGTAAGTTTTGGAACTTATGGAGTTTAAGAAACAATTATATGAGAATCTAGATAAAAGTTTTATATGCCATAGTGCTTCACTATGGGGTGCACCAGTCCTCTTTATCAAGAAGAAGGATGGGTTAATATGACTTTGTATTGATTATAATGAGTTTAATAACGTCATGATAAATAAAAACTTTCCTATTCCTTGGATTTATTATTTTTGGATCAGTTATGTGTATCTTAGTATTTCTCTAATGTATATATTCATTTGTTATATTATCAAGTAAATATGAGGATGAAAGATATCCCTATGACTAATTTCCATACAATGTACGGTCACTATGAGTTCATAGTGATTCAATTTGGTCTCAAGAATTATCCAAAAATATTTTTAGAGTTGATAAATATAATATATAGAGATTACCTTGGAAAATTTGTGGTAGTATGTATAGATAATATTCTTATCTACTCCAAAAAATAGGAGGAACATGAGAAGATTTAAATAATATAATGAGGACTTAATGTAAATAAAATATGTATGAAAAGTCTAACAAATGTGTTTTTTGTTTGTAGAAAGTAACTTTATTGGGGCATTTCATCACCCGTAAAGGGATATCTATGGATCCTTTAAAATTAGAAATGATTGAAATGTGGAATAGGACGACATCTATGATGGAAATACATAGATTCTTTTGATTATCTGGGTAATATCATCAAGTTTTTATAAACTTGTCATGATTTTCAAGCCCCCTTACCAAGATAACTTGGAAAGGAGTCATGTTTTGTCTGGAATGATTAATGTGATGAATGTTTTAAAGATTTATAGAAGAGGATAATCAATTCATCTGTGATCACATTACCAACCAATGGGGAAGGATCTGCGATCTACATCGATCCATCTAAAAATAGATTGTGTTTTGTACTCATGAAAATTTTGCGACATTATCTCTATGGGGAGAAGTGAAATATATATACAGATCATAAAAAACTAAAGTATATATTCAAACAAAAGAATAATAATATGATACAACAAAGGTGGCTACATCTGATCAAGAATTAAAAAATTTCAATCAATTACCATCATGGGAAAGAAAACAAAGTGGAAAATGATTTGAGTAGAAAGGATCCCACAACTCTATCCATGTTAAGGATTTCAAGGGATCCAATATTCTTGGAAATTAAAAGGTTAGATATAGTTTTAATAAAAGGTTTGTCATACATCATTTATTTAGTAACTTCTCAACCATCTATGTTGATAGAATCAAGGAGGCTCATAAAGATGATGAGTTTCTATAGAATAAGGTAGTGAATATTCTGGAGTTCATTTTTTCTAAATATGGAGTTATAAGGTTTGGAACCCAAATATGTGTCTCCTAAAAACTAGAAATAAAGTGGGATGTTATAGATGATTCTCATAACTCATACTTCTCTATTCATATAGGAAGAACTAATATGTATATATATTTGAAGAAAAATTTTAGGTGGGGTAACATGAAGAGAGAAACTGTGGAGTTTATATCCCAATGATTAGCATGGTAGAAATTGGAGGATGAGAAACAATATTATAAGGGTATGATGAAACCATTTCCCATACCAGTATGTAAATAAGAAAAATAATCATAGATTTTTTATAGGAATCCCCAGGACACCTAAAGGGAATAATTCTATTTAGGTCATAGTCAATTTCCTTATAAATTTATAACTTTCATTATTATCAAATAATATTTCTCTCTTGACCAACTAACCATTTTATATAAAAGAGATTTGGTAAGACTGCACATAGTGCCAACCTCTATTATATCTAATTGAGATCTAAGGTTTACCTCTATTTTTAGAGAATCCTTTAGAAAAAATTAAATAAAGAATCGAGATTCAAAATTTCTTATCACCCTCAAATGGATGATGAGTTTAAAAGGACTATTCAAACTTTCGAATACATGTTAAGATCAAGTTCAATGGATTTACAAAGATGTTGGGATCAATATCTTCCCCTTGTAGAATTATCATAAAACAACATTTTCCATTAAAGAATTCAAATGGAACCTTATGAGGCTTTGTATGGGAAGAAGATTTAGAATTTGACATGCTATGATGGAGTTGGAGATTCGAAGTTGATGGGACCTGGTCTTATCCAAGTGATTACAGAAAATGTTCAAACCTTCCAAATTCATATTAAATCTGCACAAAGTTGATAGAAAATCTATGCAGACAATCATCAAGGAGATAAAAAGTTGGATGTTGGAGACAATTTTTTTCCTTTGTGTATATCTCTGGAATAAAGTCATGAGGTTTGAGAAGAAGGTAAATCTTAGTCAAATATACATGAACCCATTTGAGATCCATGATCGCATCACAATAGTGGCCTATCAACCAACACTCCCACCTAACCTATCTCAAGTATATGATGTGTTAAATTTATCTCTATTGGCAAAGAAATACCAGAACCATCACATGTGTTTAATCCATTGGTGGTACCATTGAATAATGATCATTCATATGAGGAGAAATTGGTGATGATCTTAGATCATAGAGACAAAGTTATACGAAATAAGACAACTCACCTTGTCAAAGTGTTATACTCGAACCACAAGTTTTAAGAAGCCACTTGGGAACCATAAGTGGAGATGAAATATAAGTACCCTCATATTTTCTAATGTATGAAACTAAAATTTCAAGGGAAAAATTTCTAAAGGGTGGAATAATGTTATGACCCAAACTTTTATAAATAAAATTCCCTTTTCTAATGAATTAAATTCCCTATTATGTAATATGGTTATTGAAACAACATGCATTTATTTGTTTTTTTGGGAATATTATATCCTATTGGATTTAATATATCATTCAGTATCATATTCATTGATAATATATCCATTTAATGGTGATCTTATGATTATTATATATTAAGGGTTATGAAATATCTAATTTAAACAAACAAAGGAAGTGTTGACCTCGATCAGTAAGATCATACCCTATGAAGCCCATTTATCAGAACTTATGAGGGATACAACAACTATGGGATTGTTTACATGACCAATTCCAAGCCAAGATTCAAAAACTAAATCATGAGTGAGACCATTTATGGGAGAAGTTCAAGCTCTTCAAGATCAAGACCCAAACCATGTTCTCTGAACCACCAAAAGAAAATCTCACCATCGTACACCTTACCCTTAGAGAGTTCACCGATGTAATAAATTTTTATGTATATTGACACTAATAGAATGAATATTTATATTTTAATATCTATGAAATAATTATTATATTTATTCCTTATTTATTTTTCTTTATAAATTATTAAATAATGACTTTGAGAAAAAAATAGATTTCAATATAACAAAACTCAAATTATATTTTTGGGTAGTAAAAAATATCCATTAATTCATTCCTTTTGAAGAATTCATGAATTTTAAAAATCAATGATATTTTAATAAAATATTATTATTCAATAATATTTATTAATTATATTTGATAATATAATTTTATGAAGTCAAAAATATTTTTTATTAGGGTCATAAAATTATTATTGTAAAAAACCCTAGTATTTTTTAATAAATGGGGATTTTGATTTTAAAATATAAATTATCATATTTAGATATTTATTTTTATAAAATAAATATTATTTTTTGATTTAATATATTGAAAATATCCAATGGTAAATTTTTAATAATTTTCTGTGATAGTTGAATTTTCGAGTAAAAATTAAATATGATATAAATATATGGTATGTATTAAGAGATCATAATGACCCCAAAGTTTTGTAATGTATTCAATAAAATGTATCCATGACCAAATATATATTTAAAATTTAAAAAAATGTGTTTTTTTGTTATTTTATTAATTTTATAAAGCCTTTATGAATCCTCCAAAACCAATATTATATTTTATGGTTTTAAAATCAATTCATTATAAACATGACTCCCTTATACACTATAAAGGGTTATATTTTAATGAGTTAAATTATTGGACTTAAAAAATAATTAAAAAACTCTTATTTGGTAGAAACTATGGGTGAAAATATGGTAATGTTTGTGGTTTTGATTACTTTATTGTATAGAGTCCAAAACCTAAGTCTAAGAAGTAAAAAAGAAATCACTTATCTTTTCCTATATAAACTCACCCAAGATCCCATTTATCTTCACTAAAAACACATTGAGAACAACCTTAGTCTAAAATTAACACTCAATAATCCTCACAAGGTTCCCCTAAGATCTCTATAATCTATTCCCAATCAGTTCGAAACATCCTCTCAGGGTAAGGGATCCTCTCATTCTCCTCTTTATTCAAGTACCTAATTTATTTTATCCCTTTTTATTTCCAATTTCCCAAGTTGGGATATTTTTTTACACATACCTCATACATTAATTTTTTTTTATAAATTATGATATACCCCTTTTTCTCTCATTAAACCATTTTATGAATCTTTAAGTATTTTGGTTATGCTGTTGAAATTTCACTTTGATTTTTCATGCCAAACGATTATGAAGTGAATTCGCATACCTGTTTCCACTCAAGGATATTCACTTATATGTACCTATACTTATTTTATTTGGAATTAAATGTATTCAAACCAAACTCATAAATGGTGGGGTTAATAGAAATTAAAGACAATATTATGTTATATGATCTATGTTTCACACTTATGCTTGTACATGATATGATTATGATGGGTGGGAACAAATAACGCTCCAATGCATTGGGTAATTTTTTTAGTCTCATGATATTACATGTACGATGCATGAGAGGTTATTCGAAGAACATTATGTTATTATTTATTAGTGGTTAATATTGACTTGTGCTTATGATTCCATGATTAATGTTGTTACCACAATCCTATGTTTCCTTTAGGCTTTCGTGTTATATAATGTCTCATTGTTCATGATTATGATTCTCACATGTTATGTTACATTATTATACATATTGGATCACATGTATTACATTACCATATTTCATGATTTCTTTATTGTCTTACTAGGATTTATAGATAACCCATTTCTTATCTATGTCCCTAGGTTATCTCATGCAATTTTAGAAGAGTTGTAAAAATTTAAGAGCATGTTAATGATGTTTTCAATAAAGACATTGCATCCTAGTTCTAATGTGTTATGTTATGTAACTAATCTCACAAATAAACAAGGTATCTTGATATTATGGGTTTTATAATTTGTAACTTTATGCAATAAATCATGAATTAAATTTTATTAATGACATTTTTTATCACATACAAGACTGATCACCAGCTGGTCCAATCAAATATATAGAAAGAATACAAAAATAAATAAAGTACAAGAGGATATAAAAATACCTTGAGCCTAAAATTGTCCCAATATTCAAATCCTATCCGAGATACTCTAACTAGATCAAGAAATAATAGGCCTCATCCCTACATTAACCTGTAGAAAAGTGATAATATATTGGGTACACAAGTGAAATGGAATCCTGAGAAGGTTGTGTGTACCTAACTCTGTAGGGAACAACCAATGAAAGTGCTTTCATAGAAAGTATATTTAGTGATATTTTAATGTTACATACTCTAAATAATGAATAAATAACTATAGGAAAATAAAAATAAAAAAATACAATGTTATTTCTTAGGTTTGCAGCTCTGATCAACCATACCAGTTTTGGTCAGTGATGGAATGTCTCTGAGAATGTCATGATGACCATGCCAACCAATATAACGATCCAGGGGTATTTTACCCAAGTATATAAATATAGACCTGTGGGTTTTATCCACCCTAGTATATAGTATAATGACATGGGGAATGAACTATACTCAAATAAAAACCTGAGGAATGCTCCATCCCAACACACAATGGTTCTCAACAGTTGAGGCTAGACATTATGGGAGGCTCGACCATGCTCAAAAAATAACCCACAAGCCTCAACATCTATCACATGACATGAACCATCCTTTTCTCAGAACCAACATAATAATATATCCAAATCTATGTAATCCACCCAAATAGTATCACAAACCTCCCTACTATTTATTTTTTCTTTAGTATCACAAATCTCTCTACCCAAGGATTTTTTTAGTATTAAAGACCTCCCTACAAGAAGATTTTTCTAGAACACCATAATGGGTATTTCCATTTATAGCACAAGGAACACCATATAGGTCATTTTATTAAATAATTATAATAATCTGCTCCAAGAGAATATTATATACATTAATATAAACACTGCATCAAGGTTTTTTCATTTAAAAAAATAGGTTATAATAAAAGAATAAAAAAGAAAGAGTACCCAAAGGCTATCCTATCCAAGGGTCTATAAAAAATAAATAAAAAATAACCTTGGGGAATTCCTATCCTTATGCCTCTTAATACATTATAGTTTTACCATTTCAATTAAAATTCATTTGGTCATAAGTTCCACATAGCCTCATGGCCTTACAACTTATGTTCAGTATCTAGAGTGATATATGAAACCATCACTACCGATTACCCATCACACACACCCATTGAGGCCATCACATCGTTGGGAACCTACTAAAGTATGCTATATCCATTAATCACATTATCTTCTCAACTATATCTATGGATCTTGGGAAATTTACAAGTTCCACCATATCCTAATAGGGTTAATAAATTCTATTCCACCGCACACCTCTACTTGGAGGTGTTTAAGGGAACCTATGATAGGGTAATTGAGTCACACATTTTTATACCACTCCCAAAAAGGGCCCATAAATTTAAATAAGTTAATTTAATTATATCCAAGGCATCTTCCATTAGTTCCCAAAGAAAAAATCATGTGAATAGGGGTCTACTATAGCCCTTTACATATGATTATCTTTATTAAGGCACATTATTTTATTTAATAAAAAATGATTCCATTAATAAATTAATTAATTAATTCATTTAAGTCATATACCCCTTCATTTAATTTAAATGTTGATCACCCTAAGGTGGTGAGGCCACACAACACATGCCCATAATCAAATAATAATACCATAGGGAGTTCATGACATACCACATACCTCATAAAAATAATTTTCCCTTTTTAATTCATTGCTTGACAGATCCACTTAGTCTCTCCAAGGGTCAATAAAATTTACATGACTACCACCAACCCATGTGAGGCCCCAAATCACACCGAATATCACTAAACAATTAACTATAACATTTATAATTAATTAAATTTTTTAATTTAAACTAGGTATAAACCCTCAAAACTCACCAATCCATCCCTTCATGCCCAAACCACAAACCAATTCTCACCAATTACCCTTGGTGTTCCCTCATCCTCATTCTACGAAAAAACCATTACACACAAACACTAAAATATTTCCCAAATTAATTAATTTGAGCTGAAAATTTTATAAAAAATCACCATGATGGAATACCTCACTAGAAAGGCACACGATGGTGTGAAATCATTATATCAGGACACCCTCTAGATAGGTTGAGAAAAATACCCATGAGTGTCAAATGATTACATAATGATCTAGTAGAATCACATCAAGAACCCTGATCAGATAAAATAAAAACTACAATAATGTTAGGGGTAGATCAAAAGAGGTCACCAGATTAAAAAATATACCTTGAATCGTCAATAAAAGTCACCCAAATCACTCTATTGAAGGTATTGAAGTAGGGTAATAAGGGGGAGAAACCCCTAGTCGTATATGAAAAATAGAAAGGTATAATAGGGGAATCGCCCTTTAAAAATATAAGAGAAAAGGTAAATTTACCCCTTAAAAACTCCACTGACTAGCTGGAACTGGGTCACCTAGTACCTGATGACCACCTAAATGTTGTAGGTGGCTCTGTCCAAACATTTACTCACTAGTGGATCGCTGATGGCTATGGGCTACTGTCTACCAGTAATCCGACCACCTTGATCTATCTATTGTGCTCTACAAATCCTTTCTAACACTTAATCGACTTCATTTCATTCCTAATTACACATATTTAATAGGTTCCCAACTTCAAAATCTCATTCCTCGATCTAATTCAATTTCAACCTTCCTACAGGCCAAAAATTGAAATTCATTCTAAAAATTTGAACCCATACAGAAATAAGATCTTAGAACCTCCCCACCATGATAATCCTCATCCTTGATAGGCCTCAGTGGTCATCCAACCATATCACTTGACTTACATTAGTCATCAATTCAAGTCTAAAAAGCCTCATCCCATTCCTAAAATCCAAACATGATTCTAAATTTCAACTCACAACATAAGGAACAAGGCATCTAGAAACTTGAGTTAATTCTTATAATTAGAATTAAAACACTCAGATGGTACTCATGACACCTTCCTATACTGGGAAACCCTTGGAACCAATATCTGATTAATCATCTAGCTCATGGTGCTCCCCACTATATGCCTCAACTCATGAAATCCAATTCCAAACCAAAATGACCCCATCCATGGAATTACCTATTGAAACTCCACTCCCAAACTCTAAAAAACACTCAGAGTTGTTCCCAAATCACCACATCCTATTATGCATGAAAACCCTAGTCAAACATAAGTACCAATCATTGTTTTGTAATTCCTAATTGAATTGACATGTCTCACCACCCATGAACAAGGATAAAAAACATTATTCCCTCCCAAAGTTCCCATCCAATCCTTGAACACTACACCAGCATCTTGAATGATGATCATAAAATGGTTCTTATCACTTCATCTAAAATTATATTAATAGACATAAGTTAGACCTCCTTCGTCTGACTTCCCTTGAAAACTCGTAGTTCCATGAGCTAATGAACTATCAAAACACATAATTACATTTCCTTTACCTCTAAAGGAAACCCAAGATTTACCCAAACATGTTCAATGTAGTCTATTTCCAATTCCAAATGAATTTCCATGGATGAAACACCAAACAAAAAAACAAACATTGTGTTTTACCATTAGCACTGAGTCAAGACTAGTCTGAACTACCCTTGAATCATCCATAATTCATCTTGATCCCAACACTAATGGTCATAATCCACCAAACATAATATCCCATACCAAATATTCAATTTAACAAGGAATCCATATTAAGTAGATTTTACATGTGCACTATAATACAATTTCATGATGATCAACCTAGATCTCCTCTAAATTTACACCTTACATCCACTAAGTAATTTAGATAAAATCATATTCTTCATCTTAAAAGTATACAATTGAAAAACGAGTCATCCAATAAATGATCGTACTCTTCAGAAACCCCAACAACATGAAGTTAATATCACCCCATGATTGATAGGATACTCCCCAACATATGGATTTACCCTTACCACTCCTCAAGAACAACCCCATAAAGTTCATCCACAATGATATACATGTCACTCCTCCTGATCCATGTTTATAAAATTCTCAACTACTTGACCCATTATTGATTTACTAAATTCTACCATTCTTCACATGACACATGACCATCCCCCAATCCATAATTCATTAGGAATCATGTATAACCATGCATACTACCTCAATATCATCCAGACATAATATGCATTTACTCTTATATCACCTGATCACATAACCAGTACCACACTCTCATAAGTAGAACACCATAAAAACTAGGCCCATATGACCCACCCATAGACCATGTTACATGAAATTACACTCTTTTCAAGACATAAAAACTCTTAGTACTCCTCTTAAAAATCAGGCACCTTACTTATGCCAAAGACCAATCAAGAAAGAACCTATCATCCAGGGAATTATTCATAAATCGAAAGCAACCATCCATACTCTACCAGTAATCCACTCAAAAACATATTCAAAATCGACAGGGTCAGGTATATTGATTAGTGATGCCTCAAATTTCATACTTTAAAACCAAAAAATAGTACTCATGGTGATGGAAAATGAAGAAACCATATACATCACCATTAATATTCCACACACTTGGTAGTACCTCACATGCACCACCCCATAACCTGAATCACTCACTCATTCTTCCCACATATAAGATACTCACAATTTTCAAGATAAACACTGGCTTGAGTTACCCTCATGTATCACATAACACTAACTCACCAAAATCTCAAGTTTCATCTCATGGGTAATGAGGGTCTCTCAACTAGCCCGTAATTCTAGTCTCACATAGGTCAAAACCCATAGAGCATCATCCTCACACCCATTTCAAAAACACTATCACTCCCAATCCAAGACACCTATCTCAGTTCTCACAAGAACATAATGTGAATTACATGACAAAAATATATTCACACTCCTAGGGAACTCACTCGCTCCAAGAATATTTACACTAGACTCTAGGTTCTGAGCGCAGTGGAAGCACATTGGTGGGTGTATCAATACTTAATTTTAGTGTTAATATTGATCAATCCAAGATCTGTCATGATAATAAAATGCTGGATCTTCTTACAAGAATGAATAATGAAAAAGAAATAGGGTGTTCCCAGAACCATAGATAGAATCATCATATATTGGTTATAATTAATTTAATTAATTGACAAGAATTACCTTGATATAATTCTTTCTTCATTGATGTTTCAGGTCATGATCCGATGTGATTCGTCATTGAGTCATAGAATCCAAGTGTAGGATTCCTATACCAGTGATCCACATGTGCTCCACATACCTCTGGAAGTCGCTGAAGGGATCTTCAGGTGCTAGCGCCGAAGATCCTTCACTTATGATTTCCACCTCCAATCGCCTTGATTCGGTGGAGGAGGATCTCTCTCTCAAAGCATGAGAGCGTTCTTGGATCTGTTGTGTACAACCACCACACAAAAAATGGCTAGGATAATGAGAATAATATAATTGGGATTTAAATTACATAGAATAATAAAATGAATTAATTACCCGAAATCATTTATTCATTTCATTTAATACTTAGTAATACCCCATGTCTAATAATAACAATTGAATATTATTATAACTTTAAATGCACCTAGAGAATTACACCTAATATTATTTAATTAAACAAATAATATTATTTCTCATAAATTCCCAAAAAAATATATAGTGTTTATATTTAATATATACAGTGTGTACATTTTTTCATTTTTCTTTATTTCCTCCACCACATTTATTAGACCTTGAATAATGGATATTTATTTCTAAAGTAAATATCACTGCATTACTCACTAATAAAATTATTATTTCACCCACAGTATATTCTCCGGAATAACTATTGTAGAAATAAATATGATCAAGCGTCCTTAAATAATTATTAAACCTCAATCGGGAATAATCTTTATTTAACTTGTTAAAAAAATATTTAACTGAGACACTTGGACACACTTAGTGTGTGACCCTCTAGGCCTCTTTCTCATTAGAATTAGGCAGAGCCTGCCTAAAGTCCATGGTTAGCATCTAGAAACACGCCAAGGCACCCATAGAGAAAGAATTTAACACCGCAATGATGTGTCACCTCCTATGAACACTTACCGTGTAATATAATCCATTTGTCTTGGTATCTCGAATCAAGCTGGTTGCATGCTATTGCCATTAACCCATGTGCACAATTATTATTTCATTGACTTTTCAGAATTGAACATGCACATTCCTTACCATGTCCATGGATTTATTTATAATATATCAATCCCATCAAAGGGTATGAGATATCTACTTCCATTATGGAATAGAAGGGGAAAATCCTTTCTCACGTTATCTATTAATGCAATATCACTCGTGACGCACCGAACGTATTCTACCTTGCTATGAACTGTGTTTCATCATAGTTTTCATCAATACATCTAATTTTGTGAGTTTCAATACCAATTAGTAATAATATTAACGTCCAAGGACCAATACACACGTCCACAGATAGGATCGTCCAATAACACTATGAAATGTGGATTTCTTACCGATGGGTCTCATTATCATAATATCCTCCTAGATATTACCAAGGGAGCACACCATGTGAATGTGCCTCAATGTTTTATGAGTCCCCATCCCTAATGGACTGTATTATTTTTGTTCCTCAAATAACATCATCTGGACATAGAAAATATATTCAAGAACAGTGTTATGGCACTTCTGGGTTCTCATCATAGCAGGGATCTGCTATGACCCTTTAATACCACAGCTATCCTTAGGGCATTATCACATGAATAGTCATGCAGAAAAACAATCAAGATGTGATAAGGTATTTATTATTGAATAAATTACAAAGTAGTTGGTTCTAGGCCACCAACTCCAACAGACTCCCACTTGGTCTAGAGCCAAATAATAACAACTTTTAACTCGCTTTCTCTCACATGATATTCATGTTTTTGCTGATATAGGCCTTTAGTCATGGGTTCTACCACGTTATCTTCTGTGGAAACTCTGATCACTACAACTTCACCCCTTTGATAGAAATACATCAAGTGGTGATACTTGCAGAGTATGCGCTTTGTCTATTGATCTGACCATGGTTGTTTTGCAAGATCCACTACTGTAGTATTATCACAATACAATGTGATAGGATCTTTATTTCTTGGCACCACATCAATCTCCTAGAAAAAGTTCTGAATCCAGATAGATTCCTTGGATGCATCAGAAGCTGCTATATATTCGGACTCCACTATAGAATCGGCAACAACTGGCTGCTATGAACTCTTCCAGCTCACAGCTCCTCCATTGAGATCGAAAACATATATAGATTATGAATTCAGATCGTTCTGATCTATCTAAAAACTAGCATCAATATACCCTCATATGACAGGCTCCCCGTATCCTCCATACACCCAGAACATATCCTTAGTTCTTCTTAGATACTTAAGGATAGTCTTAACAACAGTCCAATGTTGTTCTCCTAGATCTTCTTGATATCTTCTTACCATTCTCAGTGCATAGGTAACCTCAATCCTGGTACATAACATGTCATACATGACGGATCCTATAGCCTAAGAGTATGGGATATTACTCATTCTATCTCTCACATTTTGTATCTGAGGACATATTTTTTTAGAAAGACATAGGCCATGTGACACTGGAACCAATCCCCTCTTGGATTGTTCCATACTAAATCTCTTTAGTATCTGGTCAATGTATATACCCTGAATTAGTCTAAGAATCATCTTGAATCTATCATGAATGATCTTGATCCCTAGAATGTAGGATGCTTTACCTAATTCCTTCATGGAGAAACAGTTTTTTAACCAGTCCTTAACTGACTATAAGACTGGTACATCATTTCCAATAAGCAATATTTCATCAACATATACTACTAGGATAATGACCACATTCCCGTTAAACTGCTTATAAACAAATGGATCACATTCATTCTTAATGAAACCAAATTACTTTATGGCTTCAACAAATCAAATGTTCCATGACCTGGATGCTTGATTTAATATATAAATGAATTTATGCAACTTGAAAACCAGTTTGGATTCACCTGGTGTCACAGACCCTTCTGGTTATTTCATATAGGCATCTTCCTAAAGGTTCCCATTAAGGAATGCTATTTGGACATCCATTTTCTAAATAGCATAGTCATGGTAAGATTCTATGGAAAGTATGATTCTTATAGATTTAAACATGGAAACTGGCGAGAAGGTTTCAACATAGTCAATTCCTTGAAACTATCTGATTCTTTTAGCCACTCGCCTTGCTTTATAGGTGAAAACTTGACCTCCAATGTCCAGTTTTCTCTTAAATATCCATTTCCATCCAACATGCTTTACATCAAATGGATCATCGACCAGAACCCAGACTTGGTTCTGATACATAGAATCCATCTCAGAATTCATAGCTTCTAGCCATCTTGCAGCTTCTGATGTTTCTACTACTTCCTTGTTGGAGAGAGGTTCATCATTTTCCAACAATAATGATTCACCATCCTTGGTGACTAGGAAACCAAATCTATCTGGTTCCCTTACCTCTCTTGAGCTCCTATGCAGTACTTGTGTTTCTGGAACCTCTTCGACAGGGACATGTGGAACTTGTTCCTGTACCAACACCTATATATCTTGATCATCAAATTCATCAAATTCAATCTTTCTCCCACTATTCTTTTTGAGGATTTGCTCCCTCTCGAGAAATACGGCTTGTCTGGCGACCGTCATTTTCTTTTCTGAAGGGTTATATAGGTAATATCCTTTCATTTCCTTGGGATATCCTATAAAGATACACTTCGTGACCTTGGGTGGTATTTTGTTGTCTGATAAGGCCTTAAAAAATTCCTTGCATCCCCATACATGTGTGTGCGATAAAATGGGTTTCTTTCCATTATATAACTCAGAGGGAATTCCATTTTATGCCTTAGTTGATACTCAATATAATGTGTATGCTGCAATCTATAATGTATATCCCCAAAAGGATAATGAAATATCTGCATGACTCATCATCAACCCCACCATGCCAAAAAAAGGTGTGGTTTCTCCTTTCAGTAACACCCTTCCATTGTGCTGAATATGGAGGAGTGAGTTGAGATATAATCCCAGACTCCCGTAGAAGATTGATGAACTCTTGGTTTAGATACTCTCCACCTCAATCTGATCTAAGCTTCTTTATCTTCTTACCAAGCTGATTCTATACTTCATTCTTGAATTCCTTAAATTTATCTAAGTATTCTTACTTATAACTCATTATGTAGACATATCCATACCTACTTAAACCACAAGTAAATGTAATGAAGTAAGAATATCCACCTCTAGCTTCTACTAGAAATGTCCCTCACACATCTGTGTTCACAAATCCTAGAAGCTCTATGGCCCTTTCACCCAGTCTACCGAAAGGTGGCTTGGTCATTTCACCTTGTACACAAGTGTGACATCTATCAAGTGATTTTAGCTCAATAGAGTCTAAATAGCCATCTTGGCAGAGATTTGTCAATAACTTCTCGTTTACATGATCGAGATGGTGATTCTATAACTGGGTGATCTATGAGTCATGTGAGTTTGTTTTGTTATCAATTTCCAACACTTGGTTTTCAAAATTTAATACATAAAAACCATTATTTAAATGTTCCATACCATAACATACATTATTCTTATAAAGGAATCAACCCTTATTTACAAACATGAAAATAAATCCATCCGTATCCAAACATGATACATAAATTATGTTTTTGGTAACACTAGGCACATAATAAAAGATATGTAAAACAAAAATCATCCCATTTGGAAATGAGAGGTGGTAATCCCTAATGGATAATGTAGCCAGCCTCGTGCCATTGGCAGCTCGAAGATCCACCTCTCCTCTGGAAATCATTCTAAATCTACTTGGTTCCTACATTTGAATACAGATTTGAGCCCTGCAAGTTGTATGTAATACCCAATATGTAGAAATGGAAAGATTACACTCGATAACGAACACACCTTTAGCATCCCCATGCTTCTAGGTGAAATTCCTCTTCCATTTTCCTTTCTTTCCACATGAAAAACATACCACCTCCTATTTCTTTCCCTGCCTCTGAATCTTCCCATTCTTGGAGGGATGGTGTCCGGGGGCTTCAGACCGTTTATAAGTCATTGTCCACTTTTACTTTTCCTTCCCTTTCTTATTCACCATATGAACTATGGGTTTTTCATGCCCCATGTCCTTATCCACCTGGAGAATTAAGGTCAGAAGTTCTGATTGACTCTTCTCATTGTTTCTCATGTTATAGTTGACAATAAAGCTAGAGAGGATCTTGGGCAGTGATGAAAGGATGAGATATGTACGAAAATCATCTGGGAACATAATCCCTAAGATTTATAGGTGTTCAATGTAGCCAATAATCATTGACTACATGAGGCCCAGATGGCGTAGAATCTCCAAGATTAGTTGTAAATAAAGCATTGAATATCTCATATCTCTCTTGTCTCAACTTCTTTTGATAGATATCCTAAAGGTGAGACATCATGCTATGCATGTCCATGTTTTCATGTTGCTTCAAGAACTCATCAGACATTGATGATAGCATAAAACATTGGACATATGTGGCATCATCCATATGTTTCATGTAGAGAGATAGTTCCTCGTCACTGGCCTCTTTTCCAGGTGCAACTGGAATAGGCTCTTCTAGCACATACAATTTCCCCTCATGGAGAAGGTTGACACGTAAACACCTCTGCCATTCTTGGAAATTGGTGCCAGTGAGAAAGTTTTCCTTCTTGAGTATGGTTTGCAATGATATGTTTGAAGTTATTTTTCTTCCCATTTATATAAATTAATATGATCAAAGGTTTAGTACTTTATCAAGATAAAACTAAGACAAATAAATAAATTAATACTTATTAGTCTCCCACTATTTTATCAAAATCCAATACCCCTCACCATTGACTTCGGAATATTCTGTTTCCTGAATATTTTAGTGGTAAGGATCCATATTTCCATTCGCATTACCCAACTAGGGTTGTTCATGCAACTTGAAGGGTTTTAGGTAGTCATTCCAAATTCCAACTACATTAAATCGTGGCTCCTTGATCCACCGAATGGACTCTCCAATCCTGAAATCCTTTTATTTTTGGATTTCCTTAACCTTTACCTCTAGGTCACACCAAGTATTATTGTGGAATTAAACCATTGATGCGAACCAAGTCAAGTCAACCCAAAACCTTGAATTAGAATTCCCTGGTAATTGAAAGCACCCCATCTAGGGTTGGTCAAGCACTTTAAACTATGGTTAAATTCTAACTATGATTATGGAAGGCTATACTGAATTAATATTTATTTGAGAGATTTTATCCTTATATGTAAATTTTATTATCTTTGATTACATGTGTGTTAATATTAAGTGTGATATACTTAATTGATTAACGATGTCTAAGATAATATTTTACGCATAAGTCGGGCTTATTTTAGTTCCATATTGCATGCTTGTTTAATTCATTAATTGTGTGATTGTGACAACACACCCACAATAAATAAACCATGAAACTGATAGAAATAAAATAAATTGTATGATCATGATCTTATTCTATTGGTTAGTTTATCTAGCAGTTGATAAACTAACCCAAGACCTAGGGGAGAAACACCTCTATCCTTTTAGGTTTGTGTTTATAGCTTTCCACCTATCCACCTATGTATCTCCTTGGATTGGTTTCACCTTGGATCCTAACTTGAGCTACCTCCACTAGCTTTGGAGCTCCATCCATTACATATGATTTTATCTCACATGTAAGTGAGGGATTAAATGGGGTTTTACATAAAATAAACCTTGGGCATGTAGGCCCTACATATTAATGAGGAGAAGGCTCGCAGACAAACAAATTTAATTTAAATAAATAAATTAAAATAAACCATTCACATACAAAGGCATTGGTCTAGCTCATGATCATCCATACATGAAATGATATATATGCATAAATAAAACTTGCATTAAATTCTTTAATCATTATTGTTTAAGATAAATCACTCTCAAATCAATTAATTATATTTAATTAATCAATATTTTTATATTAAACATTTTTCTGAATTTCCTTGAGATTATAATCCATTATAATTTCTAACAAATAAATTCATTTAAAATTATCTTTGTACGTAACTTTTACCTTGGAGGAAACCCAGTGAATTCCCGTTCATAACTACCCAATGAGTAGAAATTACCATTACATAGATGTTAAATTAAACACATATATATAAAACACATATCACGTGTTGTTCCTTAGCTTTATGCCTACACTATGGTACATGTCTCAAGGGTTTGTGTAATATAATAATAAATTTTAATAAATCTGCTTAATTTGGATGAGTACACGATGTGTAGTTTCGACTACACGACGTGTACTTTTTTCACCATCCATCCGAAGTACATGCCCAGGTACATGGCATGTAGATGTACTTCAGAAGTTTTTGGGGGTACACGGCGTGTTCAGTGGTACACACGCCATGTAGTATCCGCGTTACACAGTTTCTATCTAGGAAAGCCGTGTATGGGGTACACGGTCTAACCCTAACCCGAAGGGACTGCATGAAGTGTTCCATGGGACACACGACATGTAATATAGAAACCATGTGCCACCTATTCCTAGTCAACACATGGAGTCTTAAATACTTAGATAGGATCCATTTACACAGCCTAATTTGGCGGACTAGTCCAATGCATTGAACCTAGACTAAACGATGTGTGCTTCCAAATACACATCGTGTATTCTGGTGTTGTATGTATTTGAACCTTTGGAACCTCCAGATGAGATCCCCTATTTTATTTTAATCAAAATTAAAAGAAAAATTCATTTCTATAAGGTGAACGAGAAATGAGAGAGGAGGAATAGATCTCGAGTTTCATATTTAAAGAATGATTAACTAGAATTGAAACACCTAAATTATTAAATGCGTAAATAACCAACAAAAAACTAAATAATTATAATCAATGATATGAATCCCTCTGATACCACTTGTAGGTTCTGGGCATAGCGGAAACACGTTGGTGGGTGTACCCAACATTAATTTTAACATTAACTACAATCAATCCAAGATCCGTCATGACAATAAAATGTCGGATCTTCATAATAGAATGAAGAATGAAAAATAAAGAGGGTAGTCTCGTAACCATAGATAGGATCATCATTTGTTGGTTATAATTAATTTAATTAATTGACAAGAATTACCTTGATGTAATTCTTTCTTCGTTGATGTTTACAATCAGGATCTGATGTGATTCGTCATTTTTTCATAGAATCCAAGTGTAGTATTCCTCTAGCGGTGATCCACACATTCTCCACATATCTATGGACATCACTAAAGGGATCTCTAGGTGCTAGCACTAAAGATCCTTTGCCTGCAATTTCCTCCTTCGATCGCCTTGATCCGGTGGAGGAGGATATCTCTCTCTCAAATCTTGAGAGAATTCTTGGATCTGTTGTGCACAAACACCACACAAAAAATGGCTAGGCTAATGTATTTGGTATTTTAATTACATTGAATAATATAATGAATTAATTACCTGAAATCATTTATTCATTTCATTTAATTCTTAGTAATACCCCATGATTAATAATAACAGTTGAATATTGTTATAACTTGATATGCGCCCAGTGAATTACACATAATATTATTTAATTAAATAAATACTATTATTTCTCATAAATTCCCTGAAAAAATACATGGTGTGCACTTTTATTTTTTCATTTTTCTTTATTTCCTCCACCACATTTATTAGACCTTGAATAATGGCTATTTATTTCTAAAATAAATATCATTGAATTACTCACTAAAAAATATATTATTTCGCCCACAATATATTCTCTCAAATAAATAGTGTTGAAATAAATGTGATCCAACATCCTTAAATAATTATTAAACCATAATCGGGAATAATATTTATTTAACTTGTTAAATTTATTTTTAACTGAGATACTTGGGCACACTAAGTGTGTGACCCTATAGACCTCTTTCTCAATGGAATTAGATGGATCCTACCTAAAGGTCATGGTTGGCATCTAGAAAGACGCCAAGGCACCCATAGAGAAAGAAGTTAACACCGAAATGATGTGTCGCCTCCTACGAATTCTTACTGTGTAATATATTCCTTTTGTCTCAATATCTCTAATCAAGTGTGTTGCATGCTTCTTCCATCAATCCATGTGATTGATTATTCTTTCTTTTGACTTTATGGAATTAAACCTTCGCATTCCTTACTATGTCCATGGATTTATTTAGGTTATATCAATTACATCAAAGGGCCTGATATATCTACTTCCATTATGTAACAGAAGGGACAAATCCTTTCTCGCATTATCTATTAATGCAGTATCACTTGTGACGCACCCAACATATCCTACCTCGTTGCGAACAGTGTGCCATCACAGTTTTCATCAATACATCTAAGTGTGTGAGATGTAATACCCATTAATAATAATCGTAAAGTCTAAGGACCAATACACACGTCCACATATAGGAACATACAATGACACTATGAAATGTGGATTTCCTACTGGCGGGTCTTGTTATCATAATATCCTCTTGGATATTACCAAGGGAACACACCATGAGAAGGTGCCTCAATGTTTTATGAGTCCTCACCCCTAATGGCCTGTATTATTTGTGTCCCTCAAATAACATCATCCATCCATAGAAAATATATTCAAGAACGGTGTTATAGAACTTCCGGGTTCTCATCATTGTAAGGATCCGTTATGACCCTTTAATGCAATAGTTATCCTTAGGACATTATCACATGAATTGTCATGTATAAGAACAATCAATATGTGATAAGGTATTTATTAATGAATAAAGAACAAATTAGTTGGTTCTAGGCCACCAACTCCAACATAGACTACTCCTTGGAGGATTATGACACATCCACATACATGTACATATGCAACCAACATCACCCTATCACAATCCATTTCCATAAAATCATAGACAAACAGTTCATTTAAGTAAAATCCCATTCCAAGATATATGGGAAAATTCCTTATAGGTTGTTATTGAAACTTAAAATAACTGAACCTAAATAGTAACCATCCCAAAGGGGGTCTATCACTAAGACATTTAATGTCTATAATGACCTATTAGGGACACTACACGTCTCCCACTAGAGGGACTGTATAATTCTCATCACCATCAATCATTTTTTCATAGAATATACATGACCTATCACTAGAGGAAATATTAATGGATATATACCCTAGAGCTATAACATGTATATGATGCATGGATATATCGAGTTCATGGTATATTGCAGTACATGCTTGAAATAATATTTCATGCATGTTTCTACCTTTAATCTAATGATTAAATAAATATTAAGTTTTATAATATTTTATTAATTCAAACTCATTTAAAGATATCATTTATTATACCATTTCACGAGATGAAACATATGGGAGGTGAAGAATTTATACGATTAATGTATATAAATTCCAGAGAATTTTTTCATTATAACACATGAATAAATACAAACTATTTAGGAACATATTCTATAGAATATATAAACAAGTTCCATGTAATGGAAGTGTTTTTGATTTCTTGAGGCATGATTAAAAATCCCTAAAAACCATTACTCTCTTCATTATTCCTCTATTTCATATTGAGGTACTGGGTTACCGTGGAGAGAAGGAGAATCCTACTCAAAATTAGAGAGACGAAACATAGCCTGTGGATACACCATAGAGGTGGGATGCCTATGTTTTCTACTTATGTGATCTTTATCAAACAATGATATGGTGATTGAAGATATAACTGAATCCCTATATTGTAAGGTATTCCATTTACAGTGTTCTTCATTTCACTTTCTACACTAATTTCATATTTCATGCATGAAGATCCTAGAAATAGGGTTGTAAATTGATTTCTTGTGGTCTAATACTTGTTATTAGACTCAATTAAAACCCTTAAGTGTTGTTAGATCGAGACCATGATTTAGAATTATGAAATGTATAATTAAAATGAAGAAGAATAGAAAAAAATGATGTCTTTTAGGTTTTATGAAAATCAAGAAAATTTTATTTACCCTTATGTAGATGGGCTACATAATGATAATGATGGATTTACACTTATACAGGTGATTTGTATAAGGTAAACCAAGGATTTACCCTTATCTATAGTGGTATTCCTAAGGGCCATCATACCTTAACCTTTCATAGTTTGATCTATGTATGGGTCACCTGAGTTTAACTTTATGAAAAATGATGGTATGTAAATGTAATTGGGTTTTGTTAAGGTTACAAAAAGGAAACCTGGAACTTTTTCCTTATGAATAAAGGTGATTATATGTTTTAATAACTTTTTTAATGGTTATTGAAACCTACCTTTACAAAATGAAGGATTTATTTGGTAATGTAAGGGTAATCATGATATTTAAAGGCTCATGTAAAGGTAAGTGGTTACTTACCCTTACACAGTTTATAGCTACGTAGTGGTAACGAGTGTAGTACCCTTATGCAATAGTGTGGGATAAACATGTAAAGGTAAGACCTGATATACCCTTATAAAATCTAAACTATGTAAAGTTTATACCTTTGTGTGAGCCAACTACGTGAAGGTAATACCTTACATACCTTTATGAAGTGTATCCAGAACTAGTTTACATTTATGTATAGTTCCTATATATGGATTAATGGAGGACACCCTTACATAGTAATGAGTTCCAATGTAAGATTAACTTGAGAAGGTGTTAATTTTTTTGAACATATTAAATGATTTTAATGGTTTTTAAAATGTTTATAAATTATTAAAAAAGGTATTTCAGGATATTTTAATTTATAGATTTTTTGTAAATAAATTAATTTTAAATTGTTTGTAAATAAATAAATGTTTTTAATATATTTTAACCCAAATATTAAACATTAATACATGAAATAACTTTTAAAAACTCTTATGTTATAAATTATGATCTCTAAATAAACGTTTTTTTAGAAATCATAATTGATAATTTATAATGGGTTATAAATTGTGAAATAAATCCATAATATAAAATGTTTATATTTAAATTATAAAATTTTCTAAATTAATTAATTCAAATAGTTCAAATTAATGGGGATTTATTTGGATATTATTTAAGACACATCAAAAGTGTTTTTATGCATGATATGATAATGGTTTAAATAATATAGAGTATATGATATTTGTATTATGTAAATTTTTTACATAATAAAATTAGATTATAAATAGTTTATAATTCATATAATATCATATATTTAAAATTTAAATGAAATATAATGAAAAATGTGAAATATTTCATATTTAAATGAATATAAAATTCTTATATTCCAAATTATGGAATGTCTATAATGTTAAAGCTGAAAATTATAAAAGGTATTATAATTATATTAATAATCAGTTGTTCATAAATATTTATCCCTTGTATAAAATTCGAATTGTTAATTTATTTACAGGTTATTCCCCTCTATATTCATGTTTAGTAAATTGTTTAAGAATTGTAAATATTGTGTATGATTTAATTTATATTATACACTTATTCTATGATAGAGACTTAAATTACATGGTATGAATATCTCTATTTCATTTACCTTAACCTTGTTTTATAACTAAAGTTATGAACTTGAATTTAGTTGTTAAAAATATAGTTTGTATATATTTGGTGTTATATTTATGATTATTTTGATTATCAATTTAGTAAATTATCCCTAGGTAAAGGGACTTGGGGGAAGGCTACCTACCTACCTGGAGGCTTACGCCTTTTCTAGGCTGGTTAATGGGGTTAGCTATCTGTCACTCCATGATTAATCATAAGGATAACTGTAACACCCCAGGTAAATAAAGAATATGAAATTTTTATATTTATCCCTATTTGTGAATAAAATGTCAATATTAATTTAAATGGAATTCTATGCTCGATGGCTTACCCAATACCCAAGAACGAGTTCCTTTGAAATCATACGTTGCACTCTAGTAATAAAATAATATTATTTTAAATGGTAGTTAACACATAGCCGTTGTATTGACAGGAATGAATAGAAATAACTAAAATATGATTATATGTGTTTGTTAAATTTTTTTACTTTTATCCAATAAATTTTAGAGGCTTAAAATACAAATGGTTCCAATCTTAAGCATTGAATACACTAGTATTTTTAAAAGATTGTTTTACTACCTTTTGATGGAAAAACATTTTTTAAATCAAACTTTTGACAATTTTATAAGCTCTATTTTTCAAAATAAACATATTATTTATGATTGGGACATTGAAATTTACCTTGGGTTAATTTTTGGTATTTTTCTGACAATGTTCATTTTTCAATGAATAGTGAAAAATACTACATTTTACATCAAAACTGCTTTTTAATATAATTTAATTATATGGTAATATTATATTTTTAATTTGTTTTAAATTGTAATTATAATATATTTTTACCATGTAATTCAATGATGGTCATTGGGATTAATTTCACTATGGAATTAGGCATAAACAAGTGCCAAACTTGTCATAAATATTGTTTCTAAAAAACCCGCTATTTGTTTTGACAACGGGAAGTTTTTTTCAATTAATTATTGAAATTTATGTGTTTTTAATTTGGTAAAATGGATTACATATTTGGAATCAGAAGGTACAAATTATGTAATTAAGACTCTTTTGTTTTTGGACATTATGAATAGTAACGACGGTAATTATCTTTAATTATCTTGATTAATGAGTAATCAGGTAGTTAAAGATAATAAAATAATATCATAATAATAAAAAATGACCACAACATGTGTCCTAAGTCTACGAGTTGTCTCATGTCCGACCATGGGATGCCTTGTGCCAAACTTGGGGGCCCCATGGAATCACTTTTGTGAGAAAGTGACTTTTTATCTTTTTATTTTTAAACAATGTTAAATGTAACAAAGAATGTATCACCTAAGTAAAATATTTTTAATTTTGTCTACATAAATGATATGTTATAATATAAATATTCATTAGAAAGCTAAAACAATTTCCTACATTATGATATTTTTTTTATAATTTTTAGACATTAAATTTATTAAATTATATATGACATCGTGATGATGCAGTGATTACCTCATTAATAAAGGATTTATACAAAATGGAAAGATAATGTAAAATCTAATACCTACACATGTTAAAAAGATATTGGATGGGTGGATTTAAAACCCTTATCACCATATACTAGAAACACATAAATTTGGGACCATTAAAATCCGAAACTCATTTGAAAATAAAGTTACATTTTATACCTTTCCAAGAGTGCACCTCCTCTCCTCCTATAAAAGGCCCCCACCTCTACCTCCTTACCCACACATCCAAAGCCTTTGGCTCGGCCAACCCCTGCCCATTTTGTCTCTCCACATCCCTCTATAACTCCTTGAAGCCTCACTTTGGGCAGAAGTATTCCCATGTAAGCCTTTGAGCTCAAACCAAAGGGAGTTACCCGATTTTAAGGTAGTGTCTTCACTTGAGTCCTTTTGTTTTATTTTGCTTCTCCAACCCCCTAAACTCCTTTTATTCATTTATTTTGTAACAACTCCAGTATATTCAATATACTAGGATGTTTTTATAATAATTATTCGAGCTACACTTACACACACCTTCATCTAATGGTTAAAGAACATACTGTTTCTGTGGTTGGCGATTTTCTGCCTCACGAAACGATGATTGTTCAATATTCTTTTAACACATTTAAAGGTGGACATTATGATGTCACTTTATTTTATATATGATATATATGGAATTTATGTTTACTATATGCTTCTGTATTTTATATTTAAAACATAACTTTATTCCTTTTGTGTTGTGTAAATGCGATAATTTCATATGAGGAAGTGTGGACTACCGCCCCCTCAAGTGATGTGACTCGTACATGCAATACATGGAATGTATAAAGTATGAAATTAATGAACATATGTGACCTATATAAAATATATATTATACTGGAATTATAATATATATATATATATATATCATTTATTTTTAATTCCATTAATATGACAAAGAAAAAAATGAAAGTAGCATTCATGTGTACGTACGGCCTACCGTCTCCATGAACGGTGATTTTCCTTTTTTATCTCCAAATGATATGGAATAGTATAATATGAATATTTACTGGATATATATGATATTTTAAACATTAATAATATTCTAGAAATTATTTACTTATAACTACATGGGCAATTTTTTTCAAACAAGTTCATTTTTGACTCATGTACCAAACATCAGCAAAAACGTCTGATATGAACTAAAATTATTAAAAAATTATTATAACATTATAATATGTGATATGAACTGAATAATAATATCTAAAGTAGGTACTTATTCAATTATAAATTTACCAAAGTTTATTATTCAGGAATATAAAGAAACGAACAAGACAAGTCGGACTTGAGGTAAGGGATCTTACTCCTCTCTTTCTTTTTAAGTACACTCTTTTATGTCATTCCTTTTAAAGCTCATCTTTATTTTTATTGGGATGTTATTTTATATTACTATTACTGTAATTTTTATTTTTCATATGATGAGATACCCTATTCTCTCTCATCAATCCATTTTGAAAGTTTTGAGTAGCGCCGTTAGGCTGCCGAATTTTCGTGAGAGATCCAACCTCTCTCTTTCTTTTTAAGTAATCTCATTTATGTCATTTATTTTAAGCCAATATTTATTATGTTTGGGGATGTTATTTTATATTCCTCATACCTTAATTTTTATGTTCATATTATGGGAGACCCTATTTGATCTCATAAATCCATTTTTGGAAGTTTTAAGTGGCGCTGTTAGGCTGCCGAGTTTTCGTAAAGGATTTTTCATCTCACTTTTATTCCCGTGAGATTTATGCTACATTTTCCACAATTTCCTTTTAGTGGTGTATTTACTACCCATTATTTTACTCATTGTGTAATATAATTTCATTTATGAGTATTTACATCAATGTTGTATTGTCCTCCTTTCACGGGGTGTATGTTTCGAAAGATACCCATGTCGGTAAGGGAACCTTTCACCCTCCTCTTTTTAAAAGACTTATTTTGTTATGTATTTTAATTCACATAATATTATGTTGGGATATGTTCTTATATTTCCTTATTGATTTAAATTTTATGACCAAGTGATGAGATACCCTTTTTATCTCTCATCAACTCTTTTTTTGAATTTTGAAGTGACGCTGTTAGGCTGTCAAATTTTTGCAAGGGAACTTCTTAACCCAATTTTGATTCTTTGGGATAAACTTGTACACCTTTAATATGTCTTTCTATAGTTATGTGTGAATGTCCTATGATTGTTTTACACCTAATACCCACTTATATTTCATGTATTCGTTTGTCACACATAATTATGTAACTGATTTATCCTTAATCCAAGGATACCGTCTTTATATGGGACTTCGTCTCAATCTCCTTTCATTGAGTCATATTTTATTTTATAAACAACCTTCTTTTATACGGGGTATAAACCCCTTTGACTTTTACATTTATCCAATAGGTATCTTTTTTATACGAAGTGTTTTACAAAATGACAAAAGGGAATGTTTTTGTCATACGTATGCTGCGACAACAACTTCTCCACCACCGTGACCATTATTTGAGTTTTGGCTTCCTCTACAAGCCATACATTCTTTTTAAAAGAAAAATAAGTACCAAATTTTACTTTTCATTTATTTTGGTATTGAAAATGGTTTTCATGTGGTTTTTTATATCAATGTGTTTTATTGATATCTTGTGATTGAAATGTGGAAATGTTATGTTTCCTTTATTCATGTATTATCGGGTACGATTATGTTATGGTTCTTGGGCATTGTTATGAAGACGGGTGGTTCCATGATAAACTAATGGCGGGTGAGCCTGATATAGCTCTCCAATGCATTGGGTAATGTGAAGGAGTGAAACTTTAAGGTTTCTCCAAAGAAATTTAGGGAATATACTGTGGTGGGTATTCCAAACGTAACCAATAGGGTTACTCCCTACGTAAGAATGTTATGAATGCCTCAAGTTACCTTTTATGTCTTATGATTTCTATGATTTATTCATGATTTTATGAGGTATGTTAAAGTGCCTATGTTGTGTGGGTAAAGTATGATTTCATTCTTATGTATATATGAACTCATGTTTCCTTTCCATATTTTTATAACCCTTACTGTGATTTTTATGCTCATCCCAAGTATTTGAAATGTTTTTCACAGGTCAAGGGAAGGGTACATGATGTTATGATAGTTCCAAGGATGTGTCAATAAAGAATCCATGTTTTATTTTAAATATGTTTTCGTTGATGGGAAGAATGAATACAGTCTTTTATGTAACTACTTTGTTTAAATGTGGAATGTAATGCAAGTTTCATGATCTAATTCTCTAAAACTCTAAACCTGAAAAGATCCTCAATGTGTAAACTTGTAATAACTCAAGATTAAGTAAGGTTTAAGGCTGGGGCCTTATAGTTGGTATCAGAGGTCAGTTTAGATAACTTTAGAGGTTAGGGTATTCTTTAAACATAAGTGACATTACCATTTTGGCTAGGATTTTAGAAAGTGTCATAGTTTTTAGATAAAGTGAATGAGTAAGTATATCTTAGTGTTTATCTTACTCATTAGTACATGATGGTTATGTTGATATACACACACTGGCCTTCTTGGTTTTAGTAAATGGATGGATCTAGCAGGCACCAAAGTGACAATTGGTTTGAAGGAAACTTTGGTGGTTCTCTGATTAAGAGACTGGATGAAATGGGGTATTCAATGAGGAAACTCATGGTTTTTCTAAACCAACTATCAAGGAGTCATGATCAACCACTTGAACCTTGGTATGTTCTATAATGCATCATGTATGAGATGACCAATTAATGTGGAAGTTCAGGTAATAATTATAAAGGTAACCATTAGGGTTTATATGATCCCTACTTTTGAGGCAATTATGGGTTATTATATGTTATGATGGAAAATGAAAGGCATGAGATAAACTTGAGGTTAAAATATGTTATGTTTATTTTTGAAGATTTTATCTCGTTTTGGGAAATGTTTTGAGAATTATATAGTTTTGGAAAATGGACAACACGCAGACCGTGTGACAACCCGTCGCGTCGGACAAAGCTGCGGGAATCGAACCCACAACCAAAGTGCGACTGGTATTTATCGCCTACCACTGGACTACGTGAAGTTCCTGGTTAGTTTGACTGATTCTTTTTAAGTTAAATGATTTTATTAATTAATAGTAAGTTGATTTTGGGATTATCTATGGAAATTTATTAACCTATCATGGAGGATATGTGATTAGGTTAATTACTTTTCAATACGAGACATTAAGAGCAACTGATGTTGTTTGGAGATAAATGTTACGATTTAACTTGGAAGACTATGTGACTAAATCCTTAAAATATTTGGGTTTAAATATTAGTTTGGTTTAATTTGAAGAATTTTATGGACAAATTGTTTATCGAATGGTCCTAGTTGAACTTTGGGTTTTGTTGGACAAATTTTGAAGATTAAGCATAGATTTTCTTTTTTATAAAGGGTTATCATTTTCTGGATTATCTGATCTTGTACTAACCTTTTTGGTTTGGTTTTGGATAATTTCTAAATACATGGGAAGTATATAGTTCTCTTTGGTGGATTAGGTGATTCTCTAGAAGTTGATTATAGTACTCTTAATGTGAAAAAGTATTCCTAAATACTCATATTTTGGAGAAAATATGAGTTTGTGTAAGGAATCTAATAAAAGTTGAAAGTCAACATGATAAGTGATTATGTTTCCTTATGAATAAATTCCTCAATAAAAAGTAACTTAAAACAAAAATGTTGTCTATTAACTTTTCCTACTGGGGAATCGAATACCATTTAACCCATCACAAGTTTATGATTTTCTTGTGGTTAAGTTTCTCCTAAACATATTTTCTATCACTCTCCATAAGAACATGACCCTTTGTTTTCTCCTCCATGTCCATGTTTTTCTACATGGAGTCCTAGTATGGGTTAACTCGGGTGACCTCTGTACTTATCTTACTTTTTTTTAAAGTGATTGTTTTACCGACTCTTGTTCTGATGTGGGACTATCAAGGACGTTTCCCAGCTCAATTTTAAAATTGCGAGGACACAATTCCCAAAAGGGGGGAAGGATGTAACACCCTATGTAAATAAAGAATATGACATTTTTATATTTATCCATATTTTTGAATAAAATGTAAATATTAATTTAAAGGGAATTATATGCTCGATGGCTTACCCAATACCCAACAACGAGTTCCTTTGAAATCATACGTTGCACTCTAATAATAAAATAATATTATTTTAAATGGTAGTTAACACATAGTCGTTGTATTGACAGGAATGAATAGAAATAACTAAAATATGACTATATATGTTTGTTAAATATTTTTAATTTTATCCAATAAATTTTAGAGGCTTAAAATACAAATGAATCCAATCTTAAGAATTGAATACACTAGTATTTTTAAAAGATTGTTTTACTACCTTTTGATGGAAAACCATTTTTTAAATAAAACTTTTGACAATTTTATAATCTATATTTTTCAAAATAAACATATTATTTATGATTGGGACATTGAAATTTACCTTGGGTTAATTTTTGGTATTTTTCTGACAATGTTCATTTTTCAATGAATAGTGAAAAATACTGCATTTTACATCAAAACTGCTTTTTCATATAATTTAATTATATGGTTATATTATCTTTTTAATTTGTTTTAAAGTGTAATTAGAATATATTTTTACCATGTAATTAAATCATGGTCATTGGGATTAATTTCACTTTGGAATTAGGCATAAACAAGTGCCAAACTTTTCATAAATATTGTTTCTAAAAAACCCGCTATTTTTTTGACAACGGGAAGTTTTTTTAAATTAATTATTGCAATTTATGTGTTTGGAATTTGGTAAAATGGATTCCATATTTGTAATCATAAGGTAAAAATTATGTAATTAAGACTTTTGTTTTTTGACATTATGAATAGTAACGACGGTAATTATCTTTAATTATCGTGATTAATGAGTAATCAGGTAGTTAAAGATAATAAAATAATATCATAATAATAAAAAATTACCACAACATGTGTCCTAAGGCTACTTGTTGTCTCATGTCCGACCATGGAACGCCTTGTGACAAACTTGGAGGCCCCATGGAATCACTTTTGTGAGAAAATGACTTTTTATCTTTTTATTTTTAAAGAATGTTAAATGTAACAAAGAATGTATCACCTAAGTAAAATATTTTTAATTTTGTCTAAATAAATGATATTTTGGACTATAATTATTCATTAGAAATCTAAAAATATTTCCAAAATCATGATATTTTTTTTATAATTTTAAGACATTAAATTTATTAAATTATTTATGACATCAGGACGATGCAGCGATTACTTCATTAATAAAGGATTTAAATAAAATGGAACGACAATGTAAACTCTAAGACCTACACATGTCCAAAACCTATTGGATGGGTGGATGTAGAACCCTTATCACCTTATCCTAGAAACACATCAATTTGGGTCCATTAAAATCCGAAACTCATTTGAAAATAAAGTTACATTTTATACCTTTCCAAGAGTGCCCATCCTCTCCTCTTATAAAAGGCCCCCACCTCTACCTCTTTACCCACACTTACAAAGCCTTTGTCATGGCCATCCCCAGACCATTTTGTCTCTACACATATCTATCTAACTCCTTGAATCCTCACTTTGGGCAGAAGTCTTCTCAAGGAAGCCTTTGATCTCAAACCAAAGGGAGTTACCCGATTTTAAGGTAATGTCTTCACTTGAGTCCTTTTGTTTTATTTTACTTCTCCAACCCCCTAAACTCTTGTTATTCATTTATTTTGTAACAACTCCAGTATCTTTAATATAATAGTATGTTTTTATAATAAGTATTCGAGCTACACTTACACACACCTTCGTCTAATGGTTAAAGAACATACTGTTTCTGTGGTTGGTGATTTTCTGCCTCACGAAACGATGATTGTTCAATATTCTTTTAACACTTTTAAAGGTGGCCATTATGATGTCACTATATTTTATATATGATATATATGGTATTTATGTTTACTATATGATTCTGTATTTTATATTTAAAACATACCTTTATTCTTTTTGTGTTGTGTAAATGCGATAATTTCATATGAGGAAGTGTGGAGTACCACCCCCTCAAGTGATGTGACTCGTACATGCAATACATGGAATGTATAAAGTATGAAATTAATGAGCATATGTGACCTATATAACATATATATTATACTGGAATTATAATATATATATATATATCATTTATTTTTAATTCCATTAATATGACAAAGGAAAAAATGAAAGTAGCGTTCATGTGTACGTACGGCCTACCGTCTCCAAGAACGGTGCTTTTTGTTTTTTATCTCCAAATGATATGGAATAGAATAAAAAGAATATTTAATGGATATATATGATATTTTAATCATTAATACTATTCTGGAAATTATTTACTTATAACTACATGGGCAATATTTTTTCAAACAAGTTCATTTTTGACTCATGTACCAAACATCGGCAAAAATGTCTGATATGAACTAACATTATTAAGCAATTATTATAACATTATAATATGTGATATTAACTGAATAATAATCTATAAAGGAGGTACTTAGTCAATTATAAATAGACCAAAGTTTATTATTCAGGAATATAAAGAAACGAACAAGACAAGTCGGACTTGAGGTAAGGGATCTTACTCCTCTCTTTTTTTAAGTACACTCTTTTATGTCATTCCTTTTAAATCTCATCTTTATTGTTATTGGGATGTTATTTTATATTACTATTACTGTAATTTTTATTTTTTATAAGATGAGATACCCTATTCTCTCTCATCAATCCATTTTGGAAGTTTTGAGTGGTGTCGTTAGGCTGCGGAATGTTCGTGAGAGATCCAACCTCTCTCTTTCTTTTTAAGTACTCTCATTTATGTCATTTCTTTTAATCCCATATTTCTTATGTTTGGGTTTGTTATTTTATATTCCTCATACTTTAATTTTTATGTTCATATTATGGGAGACCCTATTTGATCTCATAAATCCATTTTTGGAAGTTTTAAGTGGCGCCATTAGGCTGCCGAGTTTTCGTAAGGGATTTTTCATCTCACTTTTATTCCCGTGAGATTTATGCTACATTTTCCACAATTTCCTTTGAGTGGTTTATGTACTGACGATTATTTTACTCATTGTGTAATATAATTTCATTTATGAGTATTTACATCAATGTTGTATTTTCCTCCTTTCACGGGGTGTATGTTTCGAAAGATACCCATGTCGGTAAGGGAACCTTTCACCCTCCTCTTTTTAAAAGACTTATTTTGTTATGTATTTTAATTCACATAATATTATGTTGGGATATGTTCTTATATATCCTTATTGATGTAAATTTTATTACCAAGTTATGAGATACCCTTTTTATCTCTAATCAACTTTATTTTCTGAATTTTGAAGTGACGCCGTTAGGCTGTCAAATTTTTGCAAGGGAACTTCTTAACCAAATTTTGATTCTTTGGGATAAACTTGTACACCTTGAATATTTCGTTCTATGGTTATGTGAGAATGTCCTATGATTTTTTTACACTTAATACCCCCTTATATTTCATTTATTCGTTTGTCACACATAATTATGTAACTGATTTATCATTAATCCAAGGATACCGTCTTTGTATGGGACTTCGTCTCAATCTCCTTTCATTGAGACATATTTTATTTTATACAAAACCTTCTTTTATACGGTGTATAAACCACTTTGAATTTTACATTTATTCAAAAGGAATATTTTTTATACGAAGTGTTTTACAAAATGATAAAAGGGAATGTTTTTTTCACACGTATGTGGCGACAAAGACTTCTCTGCCGTCGTGACCATTATTTGAGTTTCGGCTTCCTCTACAAGCCATACCTTCTTTTTAAAAGAAAAATAAATACCATGTTTTAATTTTATTTTATTTTGGTATTGAAAATGGTTTTCATATGGTTTTTTATATCAATGTGTTTTATTGATATCTTGTGATTGAAATGTGGAAATGTTATGTTTCCTTTATACATGTATTATCTGGTACAATTATGTTATGGTTCTTGGGCATTGTTATGAAGACGGGTGGTTCCGTGATAAACTAAGGGTGGGTGTGCCTGATATAGCTCTCCAATGCATTGGGTAACAGGAAGGAGTGAAACTTTAAGGTTTCTCCGAAGATATTTAGGGAATATACTGTGGTGGGTATTCCAAACGTAACCAAGAGGGTTACTCCCTACGTAAGAATGTTATGAATGCCTCAAGTTACCTTTTATGTCTTATGATTTCTATGATTTATTCATGATTTGATGAGGTATGTTAAAGTGCCTATGTTTTATGGGTAAAGTATGATTTTATTCTTATGTATATATGAACTCATGTTTCCTTTCAATATTTTTATAACCCTTACTGAGCTTTTTATGCTCATCCCAAGTTTTTGAAATGTTTTCACAGGTCAAGGGAAAGGTACATGATGTGATGATAGTGTCAAAGATGTGTCAAGAAAGAATCCATGTTTTATTTTAAATATGTTTCCATTGATGGGAATAATGAATACTGTCTTTTATGTAACCACTTTGTTTAAATGTGGAATGTAATGTAAGTTTTATGATCTAATTCTCTAAAACTCTAAACCTGAAAATATCCTCAATGTGTAATCTTGTAATAACTCAAGATTAAGTAAGGTTTAAGGCTGGGGCCTTATAATAACCCTATTCCTTTATATGAAGTGTTCATATACCTTATTCATATGATTCATCTATATATTTTTGAATTTTTTGACTTGTATTTTTTGGTATGTATGAAAAACTCATGGTTTGTGTAATGAGATACACATCAATACGGTTTGAACATATTGTCTTGGTGGAGGTAATGTGACTTAAAAATTTAGTATTAGAAGAATTTATACATAAAATGTAAAAACATAAGATAATATGGTGAGATTAAAATCCCCTTCAAATACTAAGTGTTAGAATCCTTAAAAATTAGCACTTGTCAAGGCCTCAATCATCCAACACAGTAGTTTCACGCCATATCTGGCTAACTCTAGTTTATATTGTGTAAGAAAAAAAAAGTAATGGGTGTCACTAGATTATCCTTGGGTAGTTTCATGGAATAGTGGGGTTTCTTTGGATTTCATTATGATTAACTCATTTGTGAGATTTTCTTTGGGTTAAAATAGTTACGAAACCTCAAGGTTTAGGATACTAAAGGAATAGAGTTATATTTATCCACATGATGGATTGGAAAAACTGTTTTATTATTAACTATAAAATATCCATACAAGTTTCGATTCAGATGATTAACTACCTAAATAACAAAGTGGTGAGTTTCATGCTACAATAGAGACATTTTTAGTGAAATATGGATCTTGTCCCACTAACGGGTATGATGAATTTTTAAAAAGTGGTCATCATTTTAGTGTAAGACAATTTCATAAAATTCCTTACAAAATGGTTAATAATAAATGATAATCATATAATAAAATATTATATTGTAGATAATATTATCATCACCATAAAACTAATTTTTTTAATCAATCATTGATAAAAAGAAGATTAATGTGAGTAGCTCCTTAGAATGGTAACTTAAGAAAGGTTCTTAAGCAAGATTGGGTTTTTAGGAAAAAATCTTAAGATGAATTATATGTGTCCGAACAATTCCTTCCTTAGAAAATAAGTGTTGAAAATGTTGAAAAAGTAAATCAAGATTCATAAATAATATTTGAGTGGGTCATTTAAGGTTTTAAAGGAATTATATGAAAAAAGGACAAATAAATTTTATCATTATATAATAAATATGATTGGGCATGTCAAATAATATTTAATATGATTGAATATGCTGAATGACTTGGTGAGAATAAAGGTTTCCTTAAATATTTATTGTTTATAGAAGTTTAATTCTATTTTTTGTTATAAATATTATATTGACTATATTATTTAAATTTTTTTCTAAATATATAGTATGGCATCCCACCTTTTTATTACATAATATTTCATTACATTTTACAAACAGGGGATCTTAAAAAGTTTAGTGTCTTGGAAATATGGTAAATAATACGTGAAAATTTAAATAAAAATATATTATATTACACTTAAAAGAATTCTTCAAGGTTCATCCTATGTAAATTTATTTTATTCCATAACCTGATGACATACATCAAAGGAAAGGGTGAGCATAAGGCCCAATAAGGGAAAACACGGGAAATAGTTTACTTGTTATCTTAAGGAATATCAATAAGAACTTGAAGAAATAAATAAAGGTATGATAAAGTGGAATATAATAATAATAATAAAATGAAAAATAACTTGTAAGTGTGGATACAACATTTAATTAAGTCATTGATAATCATATCACCAAAGTTTATAACTGATGTGACATAAAAATTACCAAGGTTATATGCCTAGGTGTCATAAAACGTTTCATCTCTAGAGATTAAATTATTTACCCAATTCATTGGAGTGATATTGGGGATAATGATTAATATTTATTAATTAATGTGATACACATATATCATCATAAAATATTTCATAATTAACCTGTGGATAATAAATTAAATAGGTTTCATATCAAAATCGTGGTGTTTTAGAAAGTTCTTAAAAACAAGATCCTTTTGTAATTTTAAACCCACAGAAAAGGAAGGAGGGTTTCATGTATTTTAATACTATAATTAAAATAGATCATTTTTAAATCTATGTGATTAACCCTATAGAAGAATAAGGTTTGGGTTTTTAAAATATAAAATAAAATAATTTCTTGATAAAAACAGAGAAATTTTGAGATGAAAATCTGGCAGCGTAATGGGTATAAAACAAGGTTTTAGAAAACATTAAAATAATAGAGGGAAAGGGAATTACATTAAAGAAAACTTTTAATATAGTAAATAGATAGAATAAAATGAGAATAAGAATATTTTTTTGAAAATTTTAAGACATCCTACATATAAAGAGAACTTGAAGGGAAAAGAGAAGTTGAGATTTCCCTTACCTTGAAGAGTGACTCCTAAAACTCAAAGATTGAGACCTTAGAGGATTTAAGACACATTAGGAGGACTCCTTGGGAGGTAATAATATCAATTATTAAAATATAATTAATTGGTAATGAAATATAATGGTGAAATGGGTGGATATTTATAGAAAAGGTGAGGGAGTTTTTTATTAAAGTCCTTGGACACCCCAGTAGTGGTATTTGAAAAACCATGGGATTGTCCATGGTATTTGAACATGGTATTGGAAACTCGGGACACCTATTGAATTACTCTAACACATAATATTTGACCACAATTTTGAATTAATCTTTATATCATTATTACATATCTATGAGTTCATTAAACATACTAAAAAACTCAAACTGTATTTTTAATATTCACAAAAAGTTGAAGTATTTTATAAAATTATCATAAATCCACCCTATCCTAATATAAATATTTTGAATTAAAAAATGAAATTTATTTTATCATAATAAATCTCTAAATATGATAAATTTAACTTTTATCTATATAAATACTTATTTATTAAAAACAATAGCGGGAAAAAATGCATAGTAAAAATGCATAGTGAAATTTCATATACATGAAAAACAAAAATTAATTTATCATTTATAATTAAATAGGGGTGTTTTAATAAAACTATTTAATTTCCAAAAACATTATTAATAATAAAAAAATTTATTAAAATAATTATATGTTTCTTAAAAAGTACAATTTCTATCCGAAAAATAAATTTATCAAAATCTATCCCAATTTTATTAAGAAAAACTATTCTTAAAATGGAAAATATGGAACAAATATCATATTAATAAAAAGTTTTTACACTTTATTTAACTAATTCCCTAAAACATAACCCCTTATAACACCCATTCATGACTTAAAGGTAAGGTGTGTGATGGGGATAGAATCATTGGGTGGTTCAGATAAAATCGCCTGAGTGGTAATCTCCACTAAATTGAACTTCTCCCATAGGAAATTTAGTTCAAGCTTAAAATATTTAAACGCATCTTGGAATTTTTCAAAATAAAAGCCTAAAGATTCTACCTCCCTCCAAAGTTCTGATAAATAGGCCTCATATGACATGACTCTACTAGATGATTCCATCAACTCTTCTTTCTAAATTAATTAACCATTATCATTTCTATTTATAATACCAATTATAACATTAGCATTATTATTAAGTGTATTGTTTCCAATAGTCATATTGACCAACAATCATAATTGACAAACAATGATATAATGGTTGAAACCCAAAGGTCATATATCAATTATACTTTCTTCATTATTAAAGAGATATAGCTTTGTTGAGTACAAACAAATATTACAAGCATTTTGAGGGTAAAATTATAATTTAAAAAGTTTGGGTTGTTACATTATTCCCCCTTAATAAATTTCATCCTAGAAATTTCAACTTATTGAGAAGAGATATGGGGACTTCTGCCTCATTATTTCTTCTAGTTACCATGTGGATTCTTCATATTTGTGGTTCCTCCACAAAAATTTAACAAGGTGGGTAGTCTTGTTGCATAGAACCTTGTCTCTATGGTCCAAGATCTCCACCTGAAGCTCCTCATAAGTGAGGTCATGTCCCAATTATACCACCTTCGGATTTAGTACATATGAAGGGTCAAGTATGCACTTTCTCAAGAGAGATACATGTAAAACATCATGAAATTGATCTAGATTTGGAATAAGTTCAAGCTGATAGGCCACTGCTCATATACGATCAAGGATTTCATAGGGGCCAATGTACCTGAGGTTGAGCTTCCCTTTCATCCCAAACCGCATCACTCTATTCCAAGGTAAAATTTGAAGGAAGACTTTATTACCAACATCGAACTCGCTTCCCTTCGATTTTTTTCAACATAGATCATTTTCCGACTCTGAGTAGCCTCAGTGTGTTGTTGGATAACATGAACATTTTCTGTCATCTCTTTCCCAATATCAAGCCCAAGAAGCTTTCTCTCACCATCTTCATCCCAAAAAGTAGTATTTATATACCACTTACCATATGGAGCTTCATAGGGAGGCATTTGCATACTTGAATAGAAGATATTATTGTATGAGAACTCAAATAATGGGATATGTTGATCTCATCCACCTTTAAATTCAATTGATAATGTTCTTAGTATGCCCTCAAGTGTTTGGATATTCCATTCAGACTAGCCATAAATTTGGGGGAGATAGGCCATACTGAAATTTAATTCAGTACACAGATCATATTAAAGACTTCTATAAAATTTTGATGTGAATCTTGGATCATGATTAGATACGATAAAAAGTGGAACTCCATATAGAATTACCACTTATCTCATGTATATCTTGGCAATTTGGTAAAGAGATAAGTCTTCCTATATAGTGATACAATTGGTTGTCTTGTTCAGACAGTCTGCTATTACCCATATCACATTGTTTCCTTTTGGATGTTCTCAGAAAAATAGTAACAAAGTCAATAGTGATATTATCCCACTTCCATGCTGGTATGGGTAGTAGTTACAATACCTCTTTAGAAATTTCTCACTCTACCTTCACTTTTTGACACACTAAGAACCTTATAGAGTTGTCAATATCTCCATTTTTATGTTATCCCACCAATAATGATCACGAAGGTCCCTATACATTTTCGTACATACAAGATGTATAGAGAAAGTAGAGCTATGAGATTTATCCATCAGTTCCTTCTTTATTTCCAAAATATATAGAACACATAGACTCGTATGAAATTTTAGTACACCTTTTGGATAATATTGAACTCATGAAACTTCCCATTCTTCACATCCCCTATCTTTTTCTGAAATAACAGATAATTCTCTTTAAGATTTCTTGATATTCTCTAGTAATGATGGTTGATAAATCATTTTAGGATAGGGTTAATGATGTACCTTCCCTTAAAATTCCCATGTCTAGTTTTACTAGGTATTTGATCAAAGGATCTCCTTTAATCCTCATCATTTATAAAACAACAAGGTCCTTCATACTTAATGCATCATCAATTTTGTTTTCTCTTTTGGGGTGATAATTAATCTAACAATAATAGTCTTTAATTAGTTGCAACCATCTCCTCGATCTCATGTAAAATTCCTTTTTTGTGAAAATATACTTCAATCTTTGATGGTATATGTATATATCACATTTCTCCACATAAAGATAGTTCCTAAATATATTCAAAGAAAAACAACTGCAACTTGTTCCAGGTCATGCATAGGATAATTCTACTCATGATCCATTAACTGTCAAGATGCATAAGAAATCACCTTGCAATTTTTCATGAGGATTCACCCAAGACATTTTATAGATACATTAATAAAAATAACATATCCTTCTCCAATATAGGTTAGTTTTAACAAAGGTGAAATAACCAATCTATTCTTTAGCTATTGTAAACTTTCGCCACACTCCTTTTTCCATTTGAAATTGACCCATTTTCAAGTTCACTTGGTAAGTAGATTAGAAAGTCATTAATTTGTTTCACAAACCTCCTATAATATCCTAATAAACCAAGGAAACAACAAATATTAGCAATTATTGTAGGCTGAGGACACTCCTCCATAATCCTTGTCTTGGTAGGGTCAACTGAGATTCCTTCATTGGTTACAATGTACCCAAAGAAAGTAACTTGTAACCAAAACTCACACTTTATTAACTTTCCAAATAAACTCTTATTTCTCAGAGTTTTAGTATCAACCTTATATTATTCTCATTCTCATCGCAACTTTTGGAATATATCATAATATCTTCAATAAAAACTACCACAATGTTACCAAGGTAGTCCTTAAAGACTCTATTAATCAAGTCCATAAAAATACTAGGAGAATTAGTAAAGATGAATGAAATAACAACAAACTCATAATTCCCATATCTTTATTAGAAGTTAGTCTTTGGAATATATTGTTTATTTAACCTCAGTTGATGATAACTAGATCAAATATCAATCTTGGAGAATAATTGAGCCCCATGATTCAGGTCAAATAAATCATCAATTCTTGGAAGAGTGTACTTGTTCTTCACTATGATCCCATTATTTTCTCTGTAATAAATTCATAGATACATTGATCCATCCTTCTTCTTCACAAAGAGAATAGGTTCTCCCCAAGGACAGACACTTGTCCAAATAAACCCCATCTCCAAAAGATCTTGGAGCTTCTTCTTTAATTCCTCCAACTCCAAATTTTCTAATCTATATGGGCTATTTGAAATTGGCTTTGAACCATGCATGAGCTTAGAATATAACTATACCTATATTTCTATAGGAGGTCTAGGAAACTATTAAGAAATACTTTAATGTATAATTGAATAATGGGAACATTTTATATTCTTATATTTTAGTCCCATTCATCATCTTCATTGATCAACTCCACAAATAATGCTGCAAGTGGTTATTCTAGACAATTCTCAGGTTGAGATATCTCTCCTTTAAAGATAACTTTAGGTTTTCAACTCAAGACTAAAATGATTTAATTACTTATACATTTGATCTTAGTAGTATAATTTGAGAGCTATTCCATCCCAAATATAATGTTGAATTTCATCATGGGAATGAATACTATAATTGCGATAAGATTATACTTTCCAAAGTAAATACTAGAGTTTTTATAGAGTAATGATTCTTGGATAATCCCACTAGGAGTTTTGAATGATAAATATAATTATATAATTACAAGAATTGATTCTATATTATTTGCAAACATGGAGGAAATAAAGGAATGTGTATAAACAGAATCAAATAAAGTACTTGTTAGCTTTGAGAGAATAATGAGAGTACCAGTCACCAAATAATTTATAGATTCAACTTTATCTATCATCCTAGAAAAAGTTTTACATTTCTCCATTGTCCTATGATTAGATTTATGGTAATTCCCCTCCACTTCCCTTAGATTTGTATAGTGATGGGAATAGTTCACAAGCTATCCTATTTTGAAGCAATGGACTCCAGGCATGGCCTGCACCATTTTCCCTTTGTCGTTACTATTAATAAGTTGAGTCTTAACCTCACTATGAGAGTTTTGAGCAATATGGACTTCTGTTCCACACTTGTAACACTTCTTGCTCCCAAGTAGGCAGTTCTCTGAATGCTTCTTCCCACATTTTTTACACGCGAAAAGTTTCAATTTCATTCCACCTCTACCTTTATAAAAATTCCTACAATGGTTTGTCTCTAGATATAAATTCTTATTATTTGATTTGTGAGACCAATACATATTACCGAACTCCAATTTGACCTTCATATCACTCTGTATGATTTCCTCATAGAAATCATGGTCTTAGTTGGATAAATTATTCCGTAGATGAGGTATTAGTCAACCAAATAATCTATCAACCTTCTCTTTAGGATCCATGACACATCTAGAGGTATAATGGGAAGTCTTGTGAATTTTATCTCATAGATACCAGCAGATTCATTCTCCTTCTTCTTCAGTTTGAGTAATTCCTTATCCATTTTCATTCTCACAGAATGATGGAAATACTTATTAAAGAAGATTCCCCTGAACTACGCCTAATCCATAACTTCAATATCAACCCTTGGCCTCTATTTTTAATCAGTTCTCACCACTTATTATCTTTTCCTTATAAATGGTGCATTTCCAGAGTGAATTTATCTTTTTCTGAACAATCAAGTACAGAAAAGATATTTTCTATAGAGATTTTCTATTGTTTGACAATCAATGGATTGGTAGACCCACTGAATGTTGGTGGTCATTGATATATAAACGACTCAATGGAAAGTTATTCCCTTCATGTTGAAACTAACCTTTCATCTTGAATAAATTTATTTCCTATTTTTTTAGTTGATTCATCATTCTCATGAAGGTTTCCATTCTATCTTCCATTGGAGGTCCGTCAGTACATGGTTCTTTGCACTCACCATTTGCATGATTCCTCATATTTCCCAAAATTTTCTAAAAGAAATAACTTAGTGAAAAATTTGTTTATTTTAAAAATATTATAACTCTAAAATAATTTTATTTTTGAAAACATCATGCTTAAATTTGTAATTCATTAAAAATAGTTTCATTGTATATGAATCCTTCATAATAGTTCATAAAAAGCTTGTGATTAACCAAAAATTTCCCCTCGGAGTGTCAAAACAGGAGTGAAAAGGCCCATTATCAAGCACCGGTTCCTGTTTAAGTCTATATCAAAACAGTTTTTTTGGTTTTTACCCCTAGATACATCTAGGCCAGAGCGACATCCACTTGTTCGTATCCAGACAGGGATTTCTTGGCTCGAAAACCACATACTTAATATTTCACCAAAATACCAGGATGTTTTTCTGTATTTAACCTTTTTTATTGGGATATTATTAGAATTTTAAAATCCTATTTTCCACAAATAACTAAACCTTACTTTGATACCAACTATGATATATAGTATTTTTATTACATAACTTTTCATTACATTTTATAAAAATAGGACCTTTAAAAGTTTAGTGTCTTGTAAATATGGTACAAAATACTTGAAAACATAAAAAATTATTATATTCCACATTAAAATATTATTCAAGGTTCATACTAAGAACATTTTTTTCATCTCAAAACTTGGGGACATACATCAAAGTAAATGATGGGCATAAAGCCCAGTAAGGGAAAACAAGGGAAAGATTTACTTATGATCTTGAGGAATATTGATAAGAACTTGAAGCAATACAAAAGGATTGGGAAATAGGAATATCATAATAATAATAACATTAATAATAACTTGGAAATGTGGATAAAACATTTAATTGATTCATTCATAATCATATCACCAATTTTTATCACTGAGGTTTCATAAAAATTACCAAGGTTATTCACCAAGGTATCTTAAATCTTATCATCTCAAGAGATTAAATTCTTTACCCAATGCATTGGAGTGATATCAATGTGAACCCTTAATATATATTAATTAATGTGAGCCACATAGATAATAATAAAACATTTCATAAATAACCCATGTATAATAAAAGAATCAAGATTCATATCTAAATCATGGTGTTTTAGAAAGGGCATAAAAACAAGATCCTTTTTTCATTTTAAACCCATGGAAAAGGAAGGAGGGTTTAATGTATGTTAATACTAGAATTAAAATATATAATTTTTAAATTTATGTGAGTACCCAAAATAACATGGTATTCTCAAAATAAAATAAAATAATTTCTTGATATAAAGGAGACAAATTTTGAGACGAAAATTCAGCAGCATAACGGGTATGAAACATGGTTTTTGAAAACATTAAAAATAGAAGGTACAAGGGTATAAAATTAAAAAAAATAATATAGTAATGAGGGATAATAAAATGGATATAATAAAAATTTATGGAAATTTGGAATACATACCACATAGAAAGAGAACTTGAAAGGAAAAGAGAAGTTGAGATTTCCCTTAACTTGAAGAGTGACTCCTAAAAATCAAAGATCAGGAACTTGGGGGCTTGAGGAAAACATATAAGGACACCTTGGGAGGTAATACTATTATATATTCATATATAAGGAATTATTAATTTAATATAATGGAGAAATGGGTGGGTATTTTATAGCTAAATTGAGAGAGTTTTTGATTAATTTCTTGGACACCTCAATAGTGGTATTTGCAAAACTATGGGCTTTCCCATTGTATTTTACCATGGTATTAGCCACTTGGGACACATATTGAGTTAATTTAACACATAATAGTCTAAAATAATTTTAAATTAATCATTACATCATTTTTATATAGCTATGATATCAATAAACTTAATGAAAAACTCAAACTATATTTTTTACTATTCATGAAAAACTGAAGTATTTTATAAAATTCTCATAAATTCACCCAAACATAATATAAATATTTTTAATTATAAAAGAAAATTTATTTTATCATAATAAATCTAAAAATAGTAAAAATTTAACTTTTATATATAAAAATATATATTTATTAAAAATAATAGCAGATAGAAAATGCATAGTAAAAATGTATATTGAAATTTCTGATACTTGAAAAACTAAAATTATTTCATCATTTATAATTAAAAATTATATATTTTATAACACTATTTAATTATCATAAAAATTATTAATAATACCCTAGTTTATTATAAAAATTATATGTTTCCTAAAAATCACAATTTCTATCCAAAATATAAATTTAACAAAATTCATCTTAATTTTATTAAGCAAACTATTTTTGAAACAAAAAACATAGAACAACAATTTTATTAGTACAAAGGGTTTAAACTTTATGAAACAAAGGCCTTAAAACATAACCCCTTATAAAACCCATGGACGACCTAAGGGTTAGGTGAGCAGTGGTTATATATTCATTGGGCGGTTTAGATAACATTTCTCGAGTGGTAATCTTCACTAACATGAGCTTATCCCATATACAATTTCGTTCAAGGAATATTGTTCATTATGAGTATGTGTACATTATGATAAGATAAATAAGTTTATGAGAAAGAATATATATCCCCGACCTTGGAATAAATACATTTTTTGATTAATTTAAGAGAGCCAAATAGTTCTTTGAATTTGATCTCTGCTTCAGGTATCATCAAATCTAGGTTAGGAAAGAGGATATTTTGAAAACATATTTTAATAGTCATTATATTCATTATGAATTTAGTTTTATGCCATTTTTTCTTATAAATACACCAATGGTTTTCATGGAAATTATGAATCATTTCTCATAGCGGTACGTAGACACCTTTATAGTAGTATTTATAGAAGATAGTATGGTGTATTCTTGAACTCAGAAAGAGAATGAATAACATTTATTGACTATGTTGATCACATTGTGAGAAAATCAGTTATATGAAAAATTATCTAAATGTGATTTCTAGAAACAATAATTTCTCTTACTTATCCATGTCATTTCTAAGAAAGAAATATCAGTAGAACCCAAAAGGATATAATTTTTTTCTCTTGGAAACGTCTAAAGAACTTTCTTAAGGTACAAAAATTTATAGGCTTAGTAGGATACTATAATAAATTTTTTAGGTACTTATCATGACTCAAATATCCTATAAAAACTCCCAAGAAAGGGAACTCCCTTTTATTAAATTAAGGATTGTCAAAAATCGTTTTTGGATCTTGAATTAAGACTCACTATTGTACCAATTATTGTCCTATCAAAATCTTGAAAAGGTTATGTACTTATTTTGTGTTTCTTATGGATTTAGACTCATCTATGTTATTATGTAATGAGATCGTGTGGTAGATTAAGGATCAAGATAGTTATGAATTCAGGAAAGTAATTCTATAACTAATTTTCATGAACCCCTCCCCCCAATGCCACCCTTCCCAGGACATCAATGATAGAAGGGAGATAATGATGCCTGAAGCTTTCGTCCAATAAGCCATAGGTTAGAGATAATAACTTAGGTTATATAAAACACACATATTAGAGGAATTTCAATCTAAAAACATGAGTAAGTAGATAAAATATAAAAAAAAATCCACACTATCTTTGGATAAAATTAAAAGATCACAAATACATGTAGGAAATATCATACAACTTAAAAAACTAAAAAATGGGAACTAAAAGTATAAAAATATAACCCTATATAGAAACCATGAAATCCAAAAAAAAGATTTTAAACCACCCATGATATAGTAATATCCAACCCGATCACCAACCTGATCCTACTAAATTCAAAAAAAGTTTATATATACGTATGATGAGCATACCATGTATACTCAGTAGGATCCTCCCTATAGCCTCTTGTGAAAAAGAAGAAAGCACTCTAAGTCCTAGTGAAAACAAATTGAAGCTAACTTGTCACCTAAATAGGCATTATAAGTTCCTAGCCTCACCATGACTATCTCTAACTAAGAATCACATACACGAGATCACAAAATATAATATCAAAAAAGGGTACCTCAATACCACTTCCCCATTGGTTTTCTGCTATGCCCCAATGTCGCACATCCCAACCCATCTCTCTCTAAAAGTAATCTAGATCAATGACACTTGGGATAATGTATTATAACATGAATCATGTGCATCACATAATCTCATCACAACATAACATTCATCCCATGCTTCAAATCATCTCATCATCCCATGCCATATCTCTATATATTAACCAAGTATTTTTTTTGGGAGCCACTAAAATATGAATGTTGTGTATTATACCTAAATCCATCACAACCCATATTCATCATAACTATAATAATCTATAGGATACTATATTTAGAGATATATTTAAAGACCCCAGCCCCAGTATCCCAGAGCTGGTACCTTACTTTATTACATTGTCATAATAAACAAGGAAATGACATCCTGAAGGACCGAATTGTTTTGTGTCTTTGGAAAACTAGATACAATCATAAGAATTACATTAAAAATTTGAATGAAATAAAAAATAGTAACTCCATTGGATACATCCCTATTATCCTAGATTATCCCTTTATGTCATTCATAATTTACATATTAGCACCCCGTGTAAAAATAAAACATAAGAAAAGTGTGAGCACAAATGCTTAGTAAGGGTAAGAATACAATGGAATATATCATAAATGAACATAACAATAAAGAAAGTAGAATAACAAATAATTCATTCCATTAAAACATAATCTTTTGTATAATATGGTAGGGATAAAAGCTAATGAAATAATTCCATATAAATAATCACATGAGAGATACTTTCCCATGGGTATTCTACTAGTCGAATAATCATATGAATTATCAATAATTAATCTCATAATAAGGTAATTCATAATTTGGGACATCATAAACATACCATTAGGGACTCAACCAAAAATTTTACAATAATGGGTAAGGACTCAGCCAAAACCTGATCTAGTCTATCTCTTGAAACCTATCGATACATCGAGGGACTATAGAGGGCCCTTACCAACACCTAATAAGTCTAATGAATTAATCATATGAAAGGTATGGAACATAATAAATTTATACATTCATATCGAAACTATCATAAAAAATATATATAATTTCCCTAATCAGTAATCTTAATAATACACTATCCAGAGTAATATAGAGAATGGTATCATGATAGTACATCCCTATTCAAAATGATTATAAACCATTATATAAAATATGGTTGATGGTATCATGAGATATGAACCATAATTAACCATAAGATTCAATAGAGGGTGTTGACATAGATGAAAAATCTCTAACAAAATCATTGAAAATTTATTGAGAGAAATACCCTCTTTACATTGGAATCATTTATTTAAAAATTCATGCAATTATAAAAGAAAAAATTTATTCTGAAATAACCTTACAAACTTTTAAAGGATTTCTTAAAACATTAAGCCTTCATATAAGTGGTGAAATTAGCACATTTTGCATAAGTTAAAAATCATTTCTTTTAAATTTTGAAAAAAAGAAACATTTAAAATAGTATTTTTAAAAGAAAGTGTGAGTGTTAACCAAATGAATAAATTCTGTGTGTTATATATAAATAAAAAAAGTATAAATACAACTTAAGATATTAAAAATTCATTTTACACATAATCATTTCATGACATAATCATTGGAGTAGATGTTTAACACAAAGAATGGAAGTTGGGTTAAGAATTCCCTTACCACTACGGAAAAAGTTGAACTGTATGCCCCATAAAACTAATTATCATCAAATGAAACATTTAATACCATGATTATAAATAGATTCATGTTATGATATTAAAAATGTAAATATACTTACACCGCACACCAAAAATAAGTGTTTAATAAGGAATATCTCATAGAAATAAAAGTTATATGATAAACCCTTACAAATATCGTATCATTAGAGTGAGGATAAATCAATGAAATAATTATGTGTAAAAAATGTAAATCCAAAAAGTGGAAATATAGTTTAAAACAATTAGAGTTAATTTCACATATATTTCTCGCATAACATAACCAATAACATAGAAGTTTATCCTAATGAATTATAATTTAGTTAAGTAGTCCCTTACCTTATATCCAAAAACATTATGCACTTGTATTTAATGTCCTAGATAATAAAATTAGATTCATTAATTACATAATTAATAAAATTTTATATGTTTATTTTATTTAGTGTAATTTTATTAAGTTCAAGTATGGCCTTTTTGATGAGTTATAAGATTCAATTTCATCATTTTGGGAGTGTTCATTTTCTTGGTTTCCATGATCGTTTCATTTGTATACAAGTATTGAAGTTCATGTAAAATGAGAATAATTTTACAAAATTGAAATTATATGTAATTTTTCATTACCCCCAACCCAAAAAGTGTACCCCTCCTGGTCTGAAAATGGGAAAAGATAGATAGTGACACTCGATTCCCACCTCCAGTGGGCCCTGGGTTGGAGACTAGCACTGAGGGTATAATAAACATATTGATGGGAGACATTACCCCCTAAGAGAACACATGTGAAAGATATACATCAAAAATACACCATCCAACTCCTACATATACTACAATACAAAATAAATCCCAAGTGCACATATGTAATGACATGCAAGAACTACTACAACTGATATGAAAATGAAACTACCAAAATAAAAGTAAGGACGGAAGTGACCACAAAGCCCAAATAGATCCTACCAAACCCTAAGATATATGTAACCAAAATGATCTCAAACCTACTAAAAATGACCAGAAAAATAGTTTATATATACATAGGGTGAGTATAATAGTATAATTAGTAGGATCTTCCCTAGATCCTCTTGTGAAAAAGTAAAGAGAGCATGCTAAAGCACAAAAAACAAAAAGTGAAACTAACTCATCACCTAAATAGGTATACTAAGTTCTCAACCACACCATGGATACCCTCACCAAGTATCGCATACAAGATCATATAATAGAGTAAATAATATCAAGGGTAGCCCGCTACCACTTCCCTACTAGTTTGCCTCTCTTTCCCAATGTTGCACATCCTGATAATCTCTCTCCAAATAGGCTGGTCCACAGACACCTGGGAGAAGCTCCACAATATGAACCTCATGAAACACACCACCTTATCTATGTAACCAAATTAAACAAGTAGTTTTGCGGAGCCACCATAGCCTGTATAACGTGTATCATAAATCGGGTATTATACCTCAAGCTATCACATCTCATACACCAAGTAAGGATCCTTAAGCCATCACAACCTATACATGTTATACCTCTAGTAGTCTATAGAAAACTATATCAAGAATACATGTGTGTGAAATAACCACAATCTATTACATCCCACTACAAAAAATATATGGGGAAAAGCAACCATTGTGCATACCTGCACAAGTAACTACCCAAAGAAGAGAGTGGGGCCAAATGGGGTAGTCAACCATCCATCTTCTCTTCAGGACATTGGTTAAAACACACCCCTAGGGCTCAGAATCCCTAGGGAGTGAGTTTCCCTAACTGATAGGGTGGAGTTGTGTATAGAAACAAAAAAAATCATGATATAATATATATCACAAACACATTATGGGAATAGCCTAGTCTCAAACTAAACTACTGCTAACGTCTCTCAAACTTTTGGATTCCACTAATAAGACCAGATATCATATAAGTACACAACCATTTAAAGAGATAAATTAAATTACATTATTACTTTTCATTAGTTTAACTTTATGATAATTAATTGTTTAACCATTAATTAACTATTAAAATCTCCACATCACATTACATTATCATTACAACAAAGTTCCATGTCCTCCTAGCTTAAGCAAACTGAGTCCACTGCTTCTCAAAACTATAACCTCTGCATTGAATCCCAGCATTCTCCAACCCCATGGGGTAATAATTTATTCATTTATTAATAAAATTACTTTCCATATTACTAGTTACTCTAGGAAAACATCATAAGCTACCGAACAAGGTATAAAACCAAACACATCCATCTACCTCATGAAGTGGGGAAAGGAAAGAATATAAAAAAACAACCTGGGTGTCATCCAAATAATAGATTCAAACAAGAATCTAGATTTCATATCAATGGGTAATCTCGAATTCAACTCATTCCATCATCTCTAATGTCTTCCCCAATAATCACATGCATACCTAGATTCATCTCTCCACTTTAGGAATCAACTGCTGCCACAACAACCAGACCTCCCTACTCTTCATAAAAAAACATTCCACCAGGATCATCCATCCTAGTCTCACATCACATCTGGGCCTCATCACCCCTCATACCACAACATCGTTATAGGATCAATTATCCCATGCAGCTAGAAACAAACATAGAATCCGAGCTCTTATCCCTAAACAAGATGTTAAACTTTTCCACACAATGATCTATCACATCTCAAAATCACAAGACACTAGACATTTTTAAGAAAGAGAGAAACCTAGACCCTAAAAATTCATTATCCTTTATCACACAATTAGTTATTATTCCATCTTGGATTAACTGATTCATTATTTATAGGTTCCAACTATAGTAAACCTAAGATGCAAGCTGTCAAGAGCTGTTTAATATTAATTAAACAATTAATTTAACATGCCTTTAATTATTTGATCAAAAATAATTAACATGATTTAGTTTCCTTTACCAATTTAATTAAACATTCATAATTGCATCAATCTGATTAACATCATCTTACAACAACAAGATGATTCATTAAACACTACTCTTCAACCTTTTATCCAATTAATTATCAATTAATCCTGGCTTTACATTTTTTTTAAAATTTCACATTCTAAACCTAGAAAAAAAACACTACAATGCTATCACATTATCTAGAAAATCAAGAGGCAACCTGTTATCATGGTACAAACAAAAACATAAAAAAACAATACAAATAAATATATCACCAAGTGATCAATACCAGTTATTTAATCCGATTAAAGTAATTAATTACATAAATATCATTACAATCAAAGGGGATAACTATTTATAAATATATGATTTCACATAAATAAATAGAGAAGAAATGAATCCCCAACCTCAAAAGGGTGTCGATGTTCTTTGCATGAGAACGAACCAATATCCCCAATTCTGATTTCCTCTCCCACAAGAACTACATCCACCCAAGGACAGCGCACCACAACCACGCCAACAAAAAACCAACAAAACTCCATTAGAAACAAGGAGATATATCGACACCACATGTAAAAGAGGAACATGAGGAAATAGATCAAAGAAACTGAAAAACGGAGGTAAAACATACCTTGGAATAAAGATGAATTGAAGTTGGGAATCTAAGGATCTATCCTTGACAAAGGAATCCCAAAAATATCAAATAGGGGTTGTTGGATTTCCTAGAATGAGAGAGAGGGGTGTTTCATCCATAGGTTTTAACAACCCAAATGGCTAAAACATTTAAAACATACGACATCAAGGATTTACACAACATGTAATCCCCTTTCACGTCATATAATCTTTAGGTTTTGGTTTCTACTGAAAAATGTATTACCTTCACATTTTATTATTTTTTTATAACCCCAATTCATTACACATCATGAAACCAACTTTTACATTGTGTAAAAGGTTTACACGATGTGAAATCTCCATGCTTCCATCATTTAGAAGGTGAACTCCTCCATACTTCCTTCAAGCCTCCTCTGAGAACCTTAGTGTTTGGAAATATGCCAAGGGTTGATCCACCTGGATCAAAGCCTTTAAATTAGATACCTCTCAAAACATTCTAATCCTCAAAAATAAAAAAAACATCCTAGAGAAAAAAATAGATAGTGGTAATCCAAATAGCCACCCCGTGAGATACCTCTCAAGGTTCTCATCACCATAGGAGCTCAACCACCTCACCCAAGAACAAGGGGCTTGACACAGTGAGTAGATGAACTACTCGTTGATTATTCTCCACATATAGCAGGATAGTAGACTCATCCAACTACAAAAAGATAAACATAGAAATAATGTGGAATACCCCACACATATTCACCTCCCATTGAAAGAGAGTAAGTTACAACAAGAAATAAGAGAAAGCCAACTCACCAACCAGAAAAGGTCTTCAACTATAAAATGAACAACATTATACGAGAAGAGATAAATATAAACCATCTTGGGATACTGGGAGCATATCTACTAATCACACCTAGGTACTCTCCTCTACACCACAATGTCACCACAAGACATGAACCAAAGGGATAGAAAACCTGCACAACACCTTCTCTTGGTAGTCCTATATCTCTATAAACCACTCCTCAAATGTCACATCATTATCAACATTGATCCAACCCCAATTGATGATGTTATAGTATCCATGAAGATAACGATGGATCTAAAACATGTGAAAAACATCTTGTATCTATATCATCTATGGATGAAGCTCAATCTGATACACCACAACTCCAATACAAGCCAACACCTAGAAAGGCCCAAAAATTGTCGAGAAATCTTACTACCATGATCAAAACTTCATTTCTCATGATGGGGAGTCATGTTTTGGAGCACATGATCTCCAACGTCGAACTCTAGAGGTATCATCCTATTATTGGTATCAAATGTTTGATGATCCTATACTACTTTTATCCCCTCACAAATCACCGGCACCATCTCTATTGTATTATTTACTAGTATTAGCCCGAGAATTTCTTACTCTCTAACCCCAATACAACATAATATAAAATAATAAGGTCAGTTATACAAGGCTTCAAATGGAAATGTAATGGTGATGGAGTGAAATCTATTTTTTGTAAGATTACTCTAATAAGGAAAGGTTCCTTATCCATGAACTTCCAAAATCTAGGACACAGGAGCACAACATTTCTTCAAGAGTTTGGACGGCCCGCTCTATTTGACCATCCATATATGGATGAAATATAGTGATCAAGAATAGATAAGAACCAAAATCATGCTAGAGACCTCTCCAAACATTATAGGTAAAAGGAGGATATCGATTAGAAATGGTAGTCCTTGGGACTCCTTGGAGCCTCACCACCTCCTCCAGATACATCCTTGACAAATCCTCCACTATGATTGAATCATTGATCTCTATAAAGTGGGAGTATTTCATAAAATGACACTCTATCACCCATATATAATCATTTCCTCCCTGAGCTCGTGGTAAACCAGTAACAATGTCTATTGAGATGTCCCCACACTTCCATTGAGAAGAATCTAATGACTAGAGAAAACCACTAGGAACACGATGTTTGGAATTCACCTTCTAGTAGACCAAACATCAAAACACAAACCCTACAACTGTATGCTTCTACCCAAGACACAAAAACTAACATCTCGAAGCTCAGTACATATTTTTCATGTCAGGATTTAACCCCAAAGGTAAACTATAGAACTCGCTGAGAACCATTTCATGCATCACCAATGGAATGAAAATCCTTTTTTGAAACAACACTCGGTGTTGTTTATCCTCAGACCAACCATAAGGGGCCTCGCAATAAATAACTTAGTCTTTCCATACCTCATCCTTAAGATCCCCCAACTAGGATTTCTCCACCTTTTACACCAGAGATGACTGCACTATCATCTAAAAAAGAAAAATTCTACCCCCGACATATTCTGTATCTAGATGCAATGTTAAAAGGTCTTATATCATTCTCTAGGAAACACCGGATTCACACACTACATCACTATGCAACTTATTTCTTATAGAATTATCCACAAAACCCCCTATTCAGGTGTATATGAAATATTGAAGTTGTAATCCTATAATAACTCCATCCACCGACACTAGATAAAGTTCAAGTCACATTGGGGGGAAACATGCCTCAAGATCTTATGATCGGTGAAGACCACAAAACACTCACTAATGAGTTAATGTATCCACACATTTAGGGAAATCACAACTACTACCAACTCGAAATTGTGGGTGGAATAGATACAATCATGGGGATATAACTGCTGAGACCAATAAGATAAAACCAATATCTACTTCATCCGAAAAAATCCCAACCCAGGATGTGAAGCATCATAGAATACTTCAAATTGAACTAATTCAACTAGAAAACAATGAAATGGAACACTAAACAACTTATCATTTAGATACTAAATACTTTTTTGACACTAATCAGTCCATAGAAACACATAATCCTTTCTATTCAATGCTATTAGAGGACTCAAAACCCAATATAAATCAGCTATGGATATCCTATAATTTCCTACAGGACTATGGAATCTTCACACCTCTACCACTATCTTATTGGATTTACAAGACAAAATTCATTCTACATTCATTGGATCCACAACTACACCCTATTAAGATACAAAATTCCCTAAGAAACATACTTCCCAATCTCAGAACTCACACTTTGAAACCTTCCCATACAGCTTCTCATGATAAAGAACTCCCAAAACAACAAGCATTTTCTCAACATGCTCCTCCTCAGAGGTAGATTACCCAAGGATTTAGTCGATGAAAACCACCATGAACTTATCTAGTAACTCATGGAACACAATTTTCATTAACACCATTAACATATTTGGAGAATGTTTTACACTAAATGACATCACAATGAACTCATAATGCCCATGATGGAAATAGAAAGAAGTCTTTGGGACATCCTCATCCTTCACACACATCTAATGATATCCTGAATACAAAATCAATATTCAAGAACCAAATTTTACCCTTTATTTTATCAAATAAATCATCAATATATAGAAGAGGATAGTGGTTCTTCACTTTCACATGGTTCAAGAGACAATAATTGATACACTACTGCAAAATTTCATCAGCCTTATTTACGAACAAAACTAATGCACCCCAAGGTCACACAATCGATCAAAAAAAACCAAACCTCAATATACCATTTTGCATTATAGGAATATATCACAAATCATAAAGTGTCATCCTATACGGAGACATTGATATAGGATACAATCCTAGCTGTAGCTTGATCACAAACTCAATCTCTAATCGAGGGGGTAACACTACTTCCACCTCTACAAAGACATCAGGGTACTTTTCTACGACCCAGGGAGATTCCAAATACTGAACCTCTGATGGACTAATCACTAGCTTATCCATCAAGGATGATAAGGAAATAACATGCCTATAACCCATTCAAGGGTCTCTCTCTCCAACAAACACTATTGTCTCTCCATCAATATTGAAGAACACAACAAGAATCCTGAAGAAATCCACAATAGCCTACACCAAAAACAACCAATCCATGTTGAGTATGATTTCATATGGTTATATATATAAACATTTGAAATCACCACAAGAGAGGTTCTTCCCTAGAACTATCTCAAAATATCTATACACATCAAACAATTCATCTTGACCTCCAACTGGTGTAGTCAATTCCAAGGGCACTGGATATCTCTATAACTCAAGTACCAAAGCATCGACAAGGGTAGATGATATGAAGGATTGTGTCACTACCAAATGAAACAAGGCATGAACCCAAGTAGAAAATAGGTAAAGGGTACCTCGAACGATGTATGGATCGTCTGACGCTGGCAATACTAAAGCATGAAGGTAACCACGACATGCTCTATGGCCTATCTGACCCTGCATATGACCACCTCCATGAACGTGATTTGTTATATAAGGATGACGAGAATCCCGAGGATATACTTTTCATGCCCCATCCTCTCTCTACTGATCCCAGTCTAGATAAACCTGCTACTGCTGCCTCGGCTGGAACTGTCGTAGTAAAGAAATCTGAAGCGAAACAACTGGCGCACACTTACTACTCAAAAAGTTTGTTCACTATCACTATTTATGACCTTGACCTCCACAATAAAAACGTGAATTTTATCCCATGGAATAGGCATTAGATCCTCTTTCTTTAGAGAAATAAGACATTGAGGGCTAGGACTTACACTCGGATGATCATATGCTGTTCTATCTTGAAATCTAAGTAACCTAAACCAAAACTCTACATAGTGAGGAATCAAATGAATCCCCTCCCATGAAAATATGGTTTTGGATTACATTCTTTCGATGACCTATGCTCTCTACGACACCTCAAGATATGTCTTTAGCATAAATGGGGTGACCTAGCACTAGATCTCTGGATAAAAATCCTCCTTTAAATCCCTCACCTGAGCCTCCTCATATGGAAACAGGTTCGAAGAATATCACAAAGGTTCTTGAAATGTATCTCGAACCCTCGCACACTGGAGATCCCCAACCATAGGGTAAGAAGATTCTAGTGACTGGACACCTTTATAGTTGAAGGAAAAAATATCATTGAACTGATCTCAAAACTCCTCCCATAATACTATAGACTCCTCATGATACCTAAGGAAGAAGAACCACCACTTCCTTACTGCCCCACACAACATCGTCACAACAAATGACACCCAGTGATCCTTTCAAGAACAGATTGAACTGAAGGTTATCTCAACCTCCTCCAAACATTCTTCAATGAATATATCTGAAATAGACACCTCATACTTTTGTATACTCTGGTTCTGAAACTCTTATATTTTCTTCCTTCAAGTGTATTCATCATCAACCTCCACTCAATGGTGATCTTATAGAACCACTTGATGAACATATTCTGGAAAAAACTGATGAGGATGATGACCTGGAGCCATGATTTCAAAAGAAAAAACAGTTTGGGATCCTAAACCGGAAACATGGAAGACCTTAATATTAATTTTTTTTCATTTATTCATTTTAGGTTAACCTCTCCCAAGGTATACCCATTCGAACAAAGGAACAAAAATAATGATGCATGATCCTTTCCTAGGTCTATACCCTACAACAAGTATCACCTCATTTATTAGCCACTATAAGATTAAAGTTCCATGCACCAGATCATAGAGGGAAAAAATACTCATGTCTCATCTAGTCTCCCATGTTTACAGCATTTCCTAAACTTATCTAACACTGTTTTCCTTTCAACCCACACAACCTCACCTATGCCTAACTCCAAACTCCATCCTATCACTCAACAAGACATCTGACACCAATCTTTCATGACCCCCTCCCCACTAAGTGTACCCCTCTTGGGTTGGAAATGGGATAAGAGAGATAATGACACCCAATTCCCACCTCTAGTAGGCCCTGGGTTGGAGACTCGAACTGAGTGTATAATAAACACACAGTTGAGACACACTACCCTCTTGGACACATTTGAAAGTGATATATAATACAAACTCTAACCAACTCCTACTTAGACTATAATAAAAAATAAACCCAAGTTCACATATTTAATGACACAAAAGAACTACTAAAAATGATGGGAAACTGCAAGTACCAAAATAAAAGTAAGGATGACAGTGACCAAAAATCCCAAACAGATCCTTCCCAACCCCATTCTAGAAGTATCTAGCCTTATCTCCAACCTACTTAAACTAACCAGAAAAAAAATTTATATATACATAGGGTGATTATAATGGTATCCATAGTAGGATCCTCTATGAAGCCTCTCATGTAAAATTGAAGAGATTACGCTAAAGTATAATGAACAAAAAATGAAACTAACTCATCACCTAAAGAGGTATACTAAGTTCCCAAACTCACCTTGGATACCCTCACTAAGTATCACATACACGAGCATATAATATAGTAAAGAATGTAAAGGGTACCCCACTACCACATCCATACAAGTTTTCCACTCTTCCCCAACATCACACATCCTAAGAATATCTCTCTAAAAAGGTTATCTCACAGACACCTAGATGAAGCACCACAACATGCACCTCATGCAACACACCACCTTATCCACATAACCAATGTAACCAGGTAGTTTATAAGAGCCTCCACCACCCACATAACCTGTATCATACAAATAATATTATACCTCTAGCCATCACAATGCACACACTGAGTAAGGATCCTCCAGCCATAACAACCTATACACATTATACCTATAGTAGTACTTAGGATGCTATATCTATAATACATTTCTGTGAAATAACCACAAGCCATTACAACCCTATACACACGTATAAGGGGAAAAATAACCACCATGAATACTAGCACAAGTAACTATAGAGAGAAGTGAGTGCGGCCAATGGAGGTTTTCATCCATCCATCCTCCCACCAGGATGTTGGGGAAAACACCCCTAGGGATCATAATCCCAAGGGTATTAGTCTCTATAACTATCAAGGTGGATTCAAGTATAGAAGCACAAAAATTACATGATATAATATAGCTCACAACCACACTATGTGAATAACCTAGTCTCGATCTCAACTGTAGATAAGGTTTATTGAACTCCCAGCTGCCACTAATTTGACCAGATATCCTATAAGCACACAACCATTTAAAGAGCTACATTAAATTAATTTATTCCTTTTCATCAGTTTCACTTTATGTTCATTAATTCTATAACAATTAATTAACCATTAACATCTCCACATTATATTACATTAGCATTACAAGAAAGATCAATTCCCTTCTAAGAATAAGAAAACAGAGTCCAAGACTTCTCAGAATTATAACCTCATCATTGTGTCCTAGTAATCTCTAACCCCATTAGTTAAAAATTTATTCATTTATTAATAACATTAATTTACATATTACCAGGTACTCTAGGAAAATACCATAAGCTACCAAAAAAGGTATGAAACCAAGCACATCCATCTACCACAAGAATTGGGGAAAGGAAGGAAGATAAACAAATAACCTGGTCATCGACAAAACAACATATTGAAACAAGAATAAATTTTTTTATATTAATGAGTAAGCCCATATTCAACACATTATATCATTTATAGTGTCCTCATAAACACCCGCATGCATATCCCGATGCATCTGGCCACTCTAAGTGTCAACTATTGCCATAATAATCAGGCATCCCCATCCTTCATACCATAACAACCCTTCAGGATCAACCATCCTAGGCTCACATCACATCCAGGCCTCATCACCACTTATAACACAACAACACTCAAGGCTTATCCATCCTAGGCTCACATCGCATCAAAAGAAGCTAGAAATAAACATAGAAACTGTGATCTAGGCCCTAAACAAGGCATTCATCCTTAACACACAACAAGATATCACGAATCCAAAGAATAAGGTACTTGGCCTTTATAAGCAAGTGGGAAACCCATGAACTACAAAGGAATTATCATTTATCACACTACTAGTTCATATTCAATCTTGAATTAACTGATTAATTATTTATAGGTTCCAACTATGGGAAATATATACAGCAAGTTGTCACGAGCTATCATAATTTAATTAAACAATTAATTTAACATTCCTCTAATTATTTTTTCCACAAGAATTAACATACATTAGGTTTCTTAACCAATTCAATTAAACATTCATAATTGCATCAATATGATTGACATAAAATTAAAAAAAGGGATTCATTAAACATTACTCTTTAATATTTTATCCAAATAATTATTAATTAATTCAAGCTTTCTGTTAATTCCAATTATACATGCTAAACCTAGAAAAACAATCACTTTATAGATATCACACTATCTAGAAAACCAATAGAAATCTGTTATCATGGTACAAACAACAAAATCGCTAAGTGATTGATACCAATTATTTAATATAGATCAAGTGATTAATTAGGTTGATTTTATTGTGATCCAATGGTCTAAATCATGATCACTCTATGATTTAATGTAAATAAATAGGTAATAAATGAATCCCCTACCTCAAAAGGGTGTCGACATGCTTCACACATGAATGGACCAACATCATGGATCCCGATCGCCTCTCCTACAAGAACTTCATACCCCTAAGGTCATTGAGCCACAACCACGCCAGCAAACAACCAAAAAAACTATATTAGAAATATGAAGATCAAGCCCCACCACCTGGAAAAGATTAATGGGAGGAAATATATCTATGAAACCTCAAGAACGGTGGTAGAACATGCCATGGATCGAAGAAGGATCGAAAGAGTGATGCTAGGGATCGATCCTTGTTGAAGGAATCCCCAAAACATCCAAGAGGGGGTCACCGGGTCACCTGTAATGAGAGAGCTAGGTGTTGCAACTATAGGGTTTGATAACCTGAGTGGTTGGAAACAATTAAAAAATACAACATTGGGGATTTAAATGACATGTAATCCCATTTCAAATCCTGTAATCCTTGGGGTTTCGTTTTTTCTAAAAAACACATCGCTTTTTTTAAACCTTGATTCATAACACATCGTGAAACTTAATTTAACATCATGTAAAATGTTTGTAAAGTGTGAAATCTCCTTTCTTAGAACATTTAGTAGCTAAACTCCTCTGGACTTCCTCTGAGAACCTCGGTCTTTAGAAACATAAAAAGGGTCGATCCACACAGATCTAGGCCCTTACATAATTAATGAACTTCCATAAGTTTAAATGATAAAATGTATCATTTGGTTATATGGTATGAAGATGATTTATTATATAAAACATTAATGAAAATTCTTTAATATATTTTGGTAGTTTTTACAACCATCACAGACATTTTTTATTTTATTTAATATCATTGTTATATATTGGTTCTTAAACATTATATAACTTATAATATGTATAATAAAATATGATTTAACCATAATAATGGTGTTATGACCAGACTTTTAGGTGGTAATGGAAAATGAAAACACATCATTCACAATAGAGGTAAATCAACATATCACAGATGGTATTTTCATTTTTATAATAAAAGGGATATGTGAAGGGATTTGATGGTGGATATTATATTATAATAATAAAATTATAGTATATGTAAGATAAGAGATTTATCATATATGTTCATATTTGAGAGGTAAGTAGAGGATAAGAAAACATAATTAAATAAAATAAATAAAAAGAGAATCAAAGAGGATTTTACCTCTTGTATAGCGTTTCCTTGGGAACCTCCTTAAGGCACTTGGGATTTGTATTTTGGTGAGACAGTAAAGATAATGATGTGGGGAAGAGTTTTGGGAGAGGAATTTTTAAGAATATAAGAAATATACAAGGATTATAAGGTGTGAGGAGAAGAGGTAGTGAGGGGTGGTATTTATTGTTGAGAAGAGGGGTGTTTTTTGATTATTTTATCCATTTGTCTATTATTTAGGCTCAAGAATATCGATAGTATTGATTCATGTGACTAAATATAGTAAATAGATCATGTGAGTTCAAAATAATGAGTTCTTACCTCATCCTTATATCATCCATGACTCAATAATTCATTTATTTACTTATAATGTAAAATACAGTAAATTATTGTATTTCACTATTCAATAAAAATTCAACTTTTTTAGAAAAATCCCAAAAATTCACCCTAACCAATTTATGATGTGTAGATTTAAAAAATTGAATCCATTTTTGGAAAATAATTTTATAAATATGATAAATTTAATTTTTAAATAAAATCAACATTTATTCAAAAAATACTGATTTAAATATTATAACCGATTTTGTGACACTTTAAAAAATTAATTATGGTATCATAAAATTATCTTATAATTATAATGAAATAATATATTAATTTATAAATATTATTTAAAAAAACATTTAAATCATTATATTAATTATAAAATTCTAAATAACATTTACGTTTCAAAAAAATACTAACACTTAATTTATCATTTTTAAAATATTCAGTTACCTATTCTATAATATAATTATATCATATTATAATTTATGAGATAAATAAATTTTATTTATACTTTCATAGGTGAGGTTATTATACTAATGTCCTCATTACAATTCCTAATAGTTACATTACTATTACAATGGTTATGTTAATGTTTAATATTATAACACAATTAATTTTTGAAATGTAAACTATCGAATAAATTGAATTTATCTAAGAAGATACGTAGCATAAAATCATGGGTTGTTATATTATCCTTTACTTTAATAAAATATGTATTCCAAATTTAAAAATTTTATTGGTAATCATGGATTTTCCATTTTAAAATACCCTTGTGGAAATCCCCCATCGTCAATAGGGTTAATAAAACTTCTTCTTAAATGGAATGAAAGGACAATGTGATGATCACCACAAAACTAGGTTTCTCTATATGTGAATATTAGTGGGAAGTGAAAATATTTTAATGGAATTGAAATATAACTACAATTTTCTAATGGATAGCGATAGATAATATGGGAATTATAAAATTCTACCATCACAAAATCACAAATTTGTAACCATTTAAATGACTGTTGATTTCATAGAATGAAAATTAAACATATAACATTTTTTATCCAAAATATTTTTACAAGATTTGGGGGTTTATTTTTCTATCCAAATAAGAACTTAAGAAAATAATCTTACTTTATTACTTTCTTTGTCATAATATCATCCTTTGGTTGTGGTTTGATCTATCTGGACTTCGTTTCTTAAGTCAGGAGATGGATATTTAAGACAAATTTTAAGTCTTAAAGAGCTTTTATGAATCAGAAGATCCAAAAGACATTACTTCATCCTTTAAATGTTTAATAAAACAAAAATGGTTAGCACATGTTATCCATTATGATAAATATTACTTTAATCTTAATCAATAATATCTATAATCCATTCCATAAGTATTTAACCTTAAAACTCATTGAAAATATGTCTGTCTAAATTCAAAGACCACCAAAATTAGAAGGAAGGTCACTAAATTTAAAAAATCAACTTCACATAATATTTCCCCAAATAATGGGGATCTTATTATCATTTACCAAATATATTAACACCTTAATCACCTTTAAACATTTATGAAAACATGCATGCTTCAAAGATTAAAATATCATGTGGTTGAATATGTTCCTTAACACCAAACATTTAATAATTACAACATAATAGAAACCACAAAATCACTAACTGCCTTCAGGGTCACCAATAATATCCCATAAAAATCTAATTACTATTATCTCAATATCAAACACATATTTAGAGTTATATTTTCTAATTATTGTGTTTTCAGAAAGATCAACTTTAATCAGAATCCCTTCTCCTGATTACTGGTGATATTCATCACATGATTCTAATTACTAAAAGGATAATTATTGTTGTGGAATCCTTATATATCTCATGATTTATGTAACCAAAACATAATTCTTGAATCAAAAAACAAAAATAATTTAAATATACCAGTTTGTTTGTAGTAACAACATAAGCTTGACCATGATCTCTTTGCTTATTATGATCTATATTCCCTTATCGCTTGGGAAATTCATTTGCAAAGTTCTCCATATCCTTAAAGTTGAATCATTGGACTAATTATTCCTTTACTTTTAAATTATGATCCTGGTGGCCCTTCTCTCAAAACTTTTATGAAACTACAATTCCCTTCAAGAAAGTACCACGGTGTTTCCTTCCGTGATTATCACATATGGGAAAATACATCTTTCCCTTTTTCCCTTTATCCATCATTTTCTCTTCAGTCTTCTTCTTATCTTTTTTCCATTAAAATTCAAAAAATAGGTAAAATTATTTCTTTGTGTTGATATCACATGATACTATATCCTCATATTAAGATAATTTTTGGGAGACTAGTTCCCTTATAAGGTTTGGTTTAATACCATCAATGAAATGGATAATCCTACTCTTTGGATTATGTACGTAATCTGCAGCATACCTTTATAACCATGAAAAGTTAACTTCATACTTAGAAACATTTTCTTCTTCCTTATTTCTTAGAATCAATAATTTTCTCCCTATATATGTTATTTTTTCTCAAGGAAAATATTTTTCCAAGAAAAGTACTTTAAAATCATTCCTTTCCATGTTTTTAATTTCCTCTTCCCCCTTAGTGTTTTGAATCAATGACCACCATTGATCTGAATCACCCTAGAAAATATAAACTACCAAGATAACCATATCCATTTCATTACATCCCAAAGAGATAAATATCTTCTCTAAGGAACTTATCCATTGCTCATCTACATATGGATTTTTAGTACCATTGAATGATTAAGGTTGTTGTCAGATGAAGCAGTCTAACATTGTTAAATTGCATTGTGGATCAAGTCTGTCCATGTGAGTAAGGTTATTTCTCATAACCAGAGTCATGTTTCCCAATATAGCTATAATTTTATTAGATCCAGCTACAGTTCTAGATCTAGTATCATTATCTTTTATAGGATGATAATCTCTATATGTATTATGTGCATTAATAAGGTTTTTATTCCTTCCACTAGGTTCCATTTCTAATTTATGATATACACAAGATTAGATCATACCATTATAAAACATAATTTATAATCTAAAACTAGAGACACAGTTTACATAAATTGAAAAGTTAAGTCTAAATAATATCTAAATAATAAGCTCGATTACTTTGGGAATATTATCAAATCATGTTATTAGGTTAATTTTCCCAAATCAATTATTTTCTAAATCTAGTTTCTAAAGTTTCTACTAAACTTCCTCTGTTACCAAACATAAATAACCTAACCATAGTATCCTAGAGATGGTTCCTTACTTTATTACATTGGCATAATAGACAAGAAATCCAAATCCCAAAGGAATGAATAGATTAGTATCTTTGGAAAACTAGATAAAATCAGAAGCATTGCATTGAAAATTGAAATGAAATACAACATAGTAACTCCATTGTATAAATACATATTATCCAAGATTATCCCTACTTGTTAATCATAATATGAATCTTTTAATCCTGGCGAAAAATAAAATATATGAAAAGGGTGATCTCATATGCACAGTAAGGGTAATAATACAATAGAATCTATCATAAATAAATATAATAATAAGTCAAGGTGAATAACTAAAAACAATTTCCATTAAAACATAATATTGTTTATATAATGGAAGGAATAAAATCTAATAAAATAATTCCATATATATAATCAAATGGGAATGATACTTACCAATAGATTTTATACTAGTTAAATAATCACTTTTATTATCAATATCTAATCCCTTAATGAGGGAATTCATAATGCAGGACATCATGAACATACTATCAAGGTTTTGTTCAAGAAGTCTACATAAATGGTTAAGGCCTCGAACAAAACCCAGTCAAGTTTGTATCATAAGACCTACTGATACATCAAGGGGATATATCAGGCCCCAACCAACACTTAATAAGTCCAATTCATTCCTCATATTAAATGGGTTAAATATAAACAACATATAATTTAATATTGAAACAAGAATATAAAATGTAAATAATTTTCCTAATCATTAAACATAATAATAAACTATCCAAAGTAATATGGTGAATGGTAACAAGATAATACATTCCTAGTCAAAATGATCAAAACACATTCAATGAAATATGTTAGATGATATCATAAGATATCAGCCTCAATTAATCATAATATTCAACAGAGTTTGTTAACACATATGAAAATAAACTAATAAAATCATTGAACATTTCTATAAAGAAATACCCATGTTTACATTAGAATCATTTATTTAAAAATCCATGAAATTATAAAAGGAAAAAATTTATTTGGAAAAAACCTTTTAAAATTTTAAAGTATTCCTAAAAATAATAAGGAAACTCGAAATAGAGACAATCCAATCATGCTGTATAAGTTTTGAAAAATATTTCTTATAAATTTTTGAAAAAAAAGGAAATATTTAAAAGAGTATTTTTAAAAGAATATGTGAGTGTTAAACAAATGAATAAATTATTTGTATTAGATTTAAATCCACATAAAACAAGTTTAAATACAATAAAATATCATTTGACACATAATCATTGCATAACATAATCATTTGAGTAGATGTTTAACCCAAAGAATAAAAGTTGGGTTAAGAATTCCCTTACCACTATGAAAACAGTCAAACTGTATGCCCCATAAAAATAATGGTTGTAAAATTAAACATTTAATACCATGAAGATAAATATATTCGTGTTATTATATATCAAATGGAATTATACATACATGATACAAAATATATAAGTGGTGAAAGGCATATGTCACAGAAATAAAACATATATGACAAACCCTTACAAAGATAATATCATTGGAGTGAGGAAAAATCAATGAAATAATTGTGTGTGAAAAATTTAAATCAAAAAAATAAAATTGTAAATACAATATAAAACATTCAGATTTCATTTCTCACATATTTTTGGCATAACATAACCAATGACATGGTAGTTAAACCCAATGAATGAAAATTGTGTTAAGAAGTCCCTTACCTTTTGTCAGAACATATTCTGAACTTTTCTTTAATGTCACAGATAATAAAATTAGATTTATTAATTACTTAATTAATCACATTTTATATAAATTTATTTTATTTCTTAAAATTTTATTAATCTTATGTATGCATTTTTTATGAGTTATAGGATTCAATTTATTCAATCTAGGAGTGTTCATTTTCTTGGTTTTCATGGTCAGTTTGCTTGTATACAAGTATAGAAGTTCTTGTAAAATGGGAATAATTATACAAAATTGAAGTTATATTTCATTAATGAAATTCTATAAGTTTAAATTATATTATATATAATTTTTTTATGGTACGAGGATGATTAATTAGATAATATTTTAATGAAAATGATTTAATTTATTTTGGTGGTTTTCTGACCATCACAAAATTATATAATTTTATTTAATATCATGATTATATATTGGTTCTATAACATTATATAACTTATAATATGTATAAAAAAAATCTTATTTAATCATAATAATGGTTTTATGGCCATCCATGTAGGCGGTAATGGAAAATGAAAACACATTGTCCACAATGATGGTAAATCAACACATCATGAATAATGTTTTCATTTTTAGAATAAAAGGAAGATGAGAATGGGTTTAATGGTAGATATTACATTAACATAATAAAATTATAGTATATATAGGATAATTTATTTATCATTATTTTTCAGATATAGTAAGTAAGGATATGATAAGAAAAAAATTAAAAGAGAATGAAAGAGGATTTCACCTCTTGTATAACATCTCCTTGAGAACCTCCTTGGGGCACTTGAGATTGGTTTTTTGGTGAGACCAGAAAGATAAGTATGTAGGTAATAGGTTTTGGAGAGTAATTGGGCATAATATAAGCAATCTCTAATTATAATAATGTGTTATGATAAGGGGTGGTGAGGGGTAGTATTTATAGTGGAGGAGAGGGGTGTTTTTTTAATTATTTTATCCATTAGTTTATTATTTTGGATCAAGACTTTCAATTTTATTGATTCTTGTGACTAAAGTCAGTAACTAGAGAATTTTATTTCAAAATAATGAATTCTTACCTCATACCTACATCCTCCATGACACAATAAATCATTTATTTACTTATAATGTTAAATACTATAAATTATCGTATTTCACTATTCACAAAAATTCATCTATTTTAGAAAAATCCAAAAAAATCACCACAACCATTTTTGATGTACATATTTTAATAAATTACACCATTTTATGAAAATAATTTTCTAAATAAGAGAAATTTATTTTTTAAATAAAATCATAATTGATTCAAAAAATGCTGATTTTAATCTTATAACTGATTTTGTGACACTTTGAAAAATTAATTATAGTATCATAAAATTATCTTATAATTATAATGTAACAAAATATTAATTTATGTATTTTATTTTATAAAAATAATATTAAATTTAAATAATTTTATTAATTATAAAATTTTAAATAAACATTTATATTTTAAAAAATTACTGACTCTTAATTTATCATTTTTAAAACATTTATTTACTTATTCAATGATAAAAATATATCATATTTTCATTTATGAGAAACCAGAATTTTATTTATAATTTCATATGTGATATTATTATCCAAATGGCCACATTATTATTCCTAACAATTACATTTCTATTCTAATGGTCATGTTATTTTTAATGGTATAACATGGTTCGTTTGTGAATCGTAAACTATCAAATAAATTGAATTTATTTACATACGATAAATTATTGGGGTGTTAAAATATATGTGTATAAAATTAATTCAATCCATTATAACCCTCTTCACACATATATGAGGAAACATAACCACTATGCATACCTGAACACAATTCTACCAGGAGAAGAGAGTAGGGTTAGAGGGGGTAGTTGGCCATCTATTCCTATCCAACCTCAATGTTGGGGAAAACACCCTCCCAGAGTCCACTAGGTGTTAGTATCCCTACTGATATGGGTGGGTTATAATATAACGTAACATAACATACAAGATATAATATATCTCACAACCACACTATGGTCATTTACTTAGTCATATGCTTAACTATAGTTAGAATCCCTTAAAAACCCAGCTTCAACTACTAAGGAGTGGGTATCCTATAAGCACAAAAAAACTTCAATAAACTTCATTAAATAAATTATTTACTTTTAATATTTCACATTATTTCAATTAATTCATTATCCATTAATTAACATTATTCCATTCAAATCTCATTAACCTCCAAGTGAATTCCATTTCCTCCTAGAATAATACAACCAATTCCACGATTCCTCTAGATTATCACCACTTTCATTCCATTAAAAAACCAACCCTAGTAGTTAAAACATTTATTAATAATTATCATTCCATAATTATAGTTAATATAGTATAAATCCTAAGCTACCATAAAAGAGATGCATGAACCATGTACAACTAGCTACCTTTAGCATTGGGAAATGGAATGTAGGTAAACAAGCAACCCGACCATCTGTTCTATAAAGAAAAACATTACCAAGAAAGCATTCATTTTTCTGTACAACAATAGGAAATCCCATATTAAATCCATTACATAAATATTGGTTATATCTTATACATCACTATGAAAATAGAAATAAAACCATCCCTCCATTATCGGCATCAACTACTACCAGAAATCTGGGCCTCCCCATCCATATGGCACCAAACCATCATCCATCCTAGGATCACATAATATCCTATAAAAAGGCTCACATCAGAGAAACACACTATCCCATAAAGAAACAACAAATAGTGTTAATAGTGAATGTATTCTCTAAAAACCAAGGCATACAACCTTTATAAGAAAATGGGCATGCTCACACCAAACATTTTTCTTTATCAAACAACATTTTATTTATCATATTCAATTTAATGATTCATTTATCAAATATTACAACCATATACAACCTAATACATATACTATTAAAAGTTATAAATTTTTAAAACATGCTTCCAAATTAAAATCTACTTTCATAAAAATTTAAGGAAGAAAATTTAATTACAACATACCACTTTCTTATTTAATAAATAATAATACAAGAATCAAATTAGTTAGAAAATTACATTCAAATATGGAACAAAAAAATAATTAAACAATCATTGAGTATTACTTTTATTTTCTTTAAATTATAAGAAGTGGAATTTATTTAAACATTCCACATTAATTATTCAGCCAAAATCATTACTAACTTTACATTCTTTAACAATTTTCTTTATATGGAACATACTAAACCATAGCATAACCAAACCTACTAACAAAATCATAAAAATAGACAACACACTATCTAGTATTATAAGAGGAAACCCGTTATCATGGTGGAAACACATGTGATCGCTAAAACCATAAAACATTTATTTCATCAATTAGGTTTAATATTTATTATTCTTAATTCCACTATCAACCAAATAACTAAAGCATGATAAGTTTACAATTACACGTAATATAAGAAAAATAAATGAATCGACTACATCAAGGAATTCATTGTTCCTCAAATTAGAATGTAATAATAATGTGGATATCCAATCACCTATCTAGTAAAGAAACCATAGGACTCTAAGTTTGTTATTCCAAAAAAAAGGAACATTGTGAGTAGAAGTAATATAAACCTCCATAGAATGAAGATAGAATGGGAGAAACTAAAACTGATCAGAGAATAAACCAAAAGAGGAGGAGGTAAAACTGACCTCATATCACCAAAGATCAAATATGGGAAGTTGGGGGGTTAATCCCTATTTTAAGCAATTCAAAAAACCCTAAAGAAAATCCTCTAGCTACCTAGAGTTGGGAGAGAATTAGTGAACTTCTCAAAAAACTAAGGATGAAATTACATTTTTAGGCACACTACTTGATGCAGGTTCACAATATGAATGGGTAATTCACATCATGAATTGACCGAGTTTTTATACATACTAAAAACACGGTGCCTAGATCTAATAAACCAGGATCAATCTACATCACAAACTTAATGTTCACATTCTATTTTTCTGTAGATGGATTTATCTAAGTTGATCCTCTACCCTTTCATGTTCTGAATATAATGTACATATAGAAAACACACCCTACACACCTCTCTTATTTATGTAATAGACAACTACTTCGTCTACAGACTCACCACTCATGAATTAACTACATTCCATGTCATGACCTCCTCATACATCCATATTTTATCTTCCCCACACTGATGAACCTTCTCAAGGATTCCTCTAAGCACCATAGAACTCAAAAATACATAAAGTAATGAGATAGTAGGATCTGAGCCCTTATACCCATGATTTGGAATTGGCTACATTAGTCCATTATTTGAAAACATGGCATCATTTTCTCTTTGATGATAAATTCAATGTTTTCACAAACCATAAAATACTTAAAAACATATTTTCACAAAGTTATTTAAACTTGAGAAAAATACAATAGATGAAATATTTTCATAAATTAAACTTTTACTTGATTTATACACTCAAAAAATGGAATTTTTTGAAATATGATTTAAATCAGATGTTAAAAACCAATTAGACAAATATTATTGTGATCAGTGGTAGTTGATGGGTATGATTGAAGATATGCATTTTAATTGCACTAAGAAAATTGAAGTTGTAATTTTCTATTTAGTGACTCTTATTCCTGACTTTTTTTAACAAGTTAATGATGGTAAAAGATTGAATTTTGGTTTCCTTTCCATAATGTCAAAAATCAATTTTGGGGATACCATTTATAGATGAAAGCAATATGAGAACTTTGTACTGGTTTTTTGTGATCTCATTGTTACTCCAGAGTCTTGTTAGGGGAATATCCTTTCTACAAATCACCACCCCAAATGGGTTGTTTCTCCTATGATTTAAAAAACATATAAGGTTATTAAAACTCATTTTGGGTGAGATGAAATGAAAAGTAAAGTGGAATATTTTGTATTAAGATGACTCACTTATCAACAAGTCAAGGCTGAGAACCAATAACCAGCTAGTATTTTGCAATATTTACCTATCCCCATGTGGAAATAAGAGCACATTACTTTTTATTTTGTTACAATTCTACCATTAATGTATTGGAAACATAATTCTATATGGATTATTTTAGATTTACTCACAAATTTGGATCACTTCATCCCTTTCATGAATCTAACATATTAGAAGACTTAGAAAAACTCAATATTCAGAAGATTATAGAGTTTCATGAAATACCGGTTTCTATAATCTGTAAAAAAGTCCCTGATTTTACATATCATATTTGGAAATATTTATAGAATGCTTTGGGTACCCAATTAACTATAATCATGTCGTATCATCCTCAAATGAATTTAAATTCAGAATGGATTATGCAAATGTTAGAATATATGCTCAAAAATTATGTTATAGATTTCATAGTCTCATGGGAGAGTCATATACCATTTTTAGATTTTTTATAAAATTATTTTTATTAGGCATCCTTTAATAAGGATTCTTTTGAATCATTGTACAATTTCCCTTGTCAGTCTCCACTTTTTTGGGTAGAGACCAGAGGAACTTCATCATTTGTACCTAGCCTAATTTAAGAGATGAATGAAAATATTCTAATGATCAAGAAATGGATAGTGATGGCTCATAGTCATCTGAAATCCTATATGGATCTCCATCATTGGTCATTATCGTTTGATTTGGGATATCATATATTCTTGAAACTATCTCTAATGATAGAAAATTGATTTTTGGGTAAAAAAGAAAATTTTATCCTCACTACATTTAAGTTGTGTAAATACTGGAATAGATTGTTGATATGGATTATCAATTGGATTTACCACCACAATGTAACTCCATAAACAAGGTATTTTATGCATCTCAATTGAAAATGTACCATCCTAATCATGACCGTGTGATTCAATGGGACCAAATTTATCTTCCACAGTTTGCTAATTTTCTACATGTTCCATTAAATATTGTGGATAGACAAGGGAATGTGTTATAGGGAAATAGTTTTCATTGGGTGTCAATTTTATAATAGCATGGTCATATTTAGGAGGGAAATTTCAAAAATTAAAAAGAAATGATGGAACAATGATGTGGATTTTTCCAAAGCACCAAAGATATCCAGCTATCCACTGATAGAAAGCCTAATGGTGGGGAGAAATTAACACCCTCTATTTGAGGTATGTACTTATTCTCCTAGTGTTTTAAATCATTTTTCATGGTTTTAATTGGGTTTAGGGATATTTTTTGGGATACATGAATGGTTTTGGAGGGGATATAATATTATGGGTCCACCAAAGGTAATGACAAGCCATGGTTATGGGAATGTTGTGTAGGGTGTGTCCCTATACAACAGGAGGAGGCCCAAATGGGGAGAATCTGGGTGTGGTTGGGGTCATGGAACCTTAGGTGAATTGCTATAAACCATGAATAGAGGACTCCCTACACCATGGTTTAGGGTGTGGTGAGCCTAAAATAGCTTATGTTCGTGTAGTAGGTTGTGGTGGTTGGTTGTATCACACTTCCTGAGTGTTAAGATATTCATGGTACCATGACCGTGGTGGATTCACCAGGTCATAGTGACAGTCAAAAATAGTTTTTAAACCATTTTTTTATGTGAAAATTTTGGGGGAGGATTTATAGATCTACATTCAATCATTTTGGGAGGGGTTTTAATATAGTTTTTGAGTAAAAACCACCTCTTATAGCCTCTAATATTTTTCTTTATAAGTGTTTTCAGATTTGGAATTTTATGATGAGCCTTGGAAGACTTCATTTAGGTCATTGTGGAGAATTTATGAGGATGATTATTGGTTTTTTAGTCTTTTCTATCTCTATATTGTTTTATGGTGTTTTTTTCCTAATGTAGGTTTCATCTCTGTCACTCCATTATTTCTGGAATTGGAAGGTTTAGATTTGTAAACTATTCATCTATGATTTTAAAATAAAACATGTATTGTATTTTGGTTTTATAATCCTAGGATTAAAATAAATTTTATTGAACATTGTGGAAACATTGTTTTCAATGGTTTTCTAGTGAAATTTTTATTTCAATGATTTTGTGGAAATTAATAAAGGTTTTGGTTTTTATAAAAAAACATTGAACATGGTATTGTAATACATGGTGGTGTGTGTTTATTTTGCATTATAAAAGGTCTTATTGATATGGACTTGGTTCTTGGTGCAAAAATAAACATTCACATGGTATTTATCACCTTTTTATGACATATTTGAGGATGAATCGCTGATTGTGAGTATTAGGGTCATCATTCAGAATGCATGTGTGTGTATGTGAAAAATATGGGATGAGTATTCCATGTGGAAAGAAAGAATAAATAGATCGATTTAGTTCAGTTTTTTTACTTAAACTATTTTTTATGGGGAACTATTTTTGATATTCTCACCCTCTATTTTATATAAACTATGATCTAACATGTTTTTGGTCCTAGTTACATATCTTTTAAATATATTTGGGAAAGCTTACTATGTATGATTACTCACCCTATCTATATGAAATTTTGGGAATATGTAGATGTTATTCATCATGAAATAGGTAAATTAAAGATCTCATTCTTATCTAGTGGAGCATTAGGATTGTACTTCCTAGGGTTATTTTTTGGATCTTGTAGTTCTCTTATGGAGTGGTTAGAGTGATGCCACATTGGTGTTTCTATGTGTAGATGTATTTTTGTTTTCTTGATTCACTTTTCCACACTTTGTTACTGCACGTTTGATATTATTTTTTATTAGTTTATATTTTTACTTGTATTTTTTATACTCATGAATTATATAGTTGGTTTTGTTATCTATATTTTATCTTTTTAGGTTATATTTATTCTTTAGGTAAAATAACCCCCAATTCTTTACTATTACCTTAAAATTTATTAATAACATTTGGTGTCTTGGAGATGTCACTTAAGGTTAGTAGCACCTTCAACATGGCCTAAGCTAATGGGTTGGTTAATGATGTCACAACTGGGATATGTCTAGAATTATTCATCTTAAAGAATCCATAATTATTCATCAAGATATTCATATCTCCTTTTCGAATGATCTTTAGATATTCATTATTTTCCAAATGTGATTTGATGAAATTTTCAGATACAGGATTTTTAATGCATCTCTCATCTCCCGTTGAATGGAATGATGAACCTAAGTCAAATACCCATGGATCCATTATAATTTTGACACTGAAAAATAATTGGATTCCTCCTTAAATTATTCCAATGTAATTTTAACTTCTATAAGTGGATGTTCTTTTGGAGCTTTCACTATAACTCATGCAGTTATTCTTGATGTGTCATTTATTACCATACTTCCAGTAGGTAAGACCTAGATTGGACAACTTACTTTGAATATTCCACCATTAGTTATTTTTTGATTACTTCTTCTATTAAACATTATTCCATTGTGGTAATTATTCTCATCCATTAACATGAATAGAATTAATGAATGGTTCTTGGGATTCTATTTGATGAAGTTATTTACTAAAAATGAAATTCCTAATATCATGAAACAACAAGTCTATTTTCTTGTAATACCTACTCACCATAGTGACCATCACATCCCATCTATTTGATAGTGATGAAAATAGTAGGGGTGAACATAAATCATCCCAAAACATAACCTTCACTTGTTAATGTTTCCCTTATATAATTTTGTAATTGTTCACATGATCTACTATAGGTCCTTCCAATAATCGAAGGATGAACAAATTATGATTCATAAAAACTTTGTTCAAAGCATTAGGTTTCTCATACATGTTTGAAAATCCATTCATTACTTCCACTATAGTTTCATTTTCAAGGATATTAAAGGAAATATTCCATTCCATAGACATCATTACCAGATATAGTTCCTTTCGCTACAACCATTCCCATTATTCTTTCACCATCAGCACCAGATTCACTCTAGATAAGAAACTTCTATTCCTTTTGAATAATAATATCTTCAATCTATACCCTTTATAATATAATATCCATTCTATCAAACCTATAAATTATGATCATGGCATATTCGGACACAATTGTACCAATTCAGTAAATCCCACTGAATTCGATAATCATTGAGCTAGATAGAACCTAAGTCTCTTAAACCATAAAATATTATACCACTTAATGGTATCAGGCATCAAAATGAGAACCTTCTTTGACACCACATGTTGGTAACAAAACTCATATCCTTTTTAATTTTTATAATCCCACTAGAACATTTCACTTTGATATATCATAAATTCTCCTGCAGTAGCATAGTAGAAAACCAAACCACCAGAAGTTCCCTCTTACTAGGTGCACCAAAAGTAGGTTAAATTAGAACATTAATCACCACACAAATTCATCATTGATCACACAGACAATAAAACACATAAATATTAAAAGCTAATAGAAGTGAATACAATAGTAATACAGAAAGAATAAAATGAGATAAGACTTTAACATGATTCGTATAATGAGTCTAACATGAATGGGAGTAAAACATTACTACTTTATTTGGTCATAATAGGAAGATATAGTTAATTACAAACAGATTAAAAATACTAGTAATACTCACCAACTTCATATCTCTTTAATAAAGATAATATTGAATCAACCATTTTACTGACAGCCCCACTCACTTATTTACCAAGTGTCAACATCTTAACCTACAATACCTCCTCTAAAATCAGGAATTACTAAGCCTGACCATTTGATCCTGATTATCAAATTAACCACCCTTCATCTTTATTAAAAAATCTTATACTAGAATTATATCATAAAACCATCAATAAATGAAAACTTGTGAAGATATTGTTATTGTTGGAGAGGTCTTGATGCCACTATATTCACCTCATGTCTAGCCTATTACCTGATTTAAAATATTTCTATGAATGTAATTATGACATATTAACTTCTTGTGAATTGAAACAGACTTCACCCCAATAATCTCCCACTTAAAGAACTGTTTTAGGGAACCTTGGAAACACTCCATACTTAATTCATGTAACATCATTCCCCCATTTTTTATTCCATTCCCCAAAGTCCTACCATTATATGATATTTCCTAAGGCTTTCTTTAACAATCACCTTGGTGAGTATATATTATAAATATTGGATTCTTCTTATCTTTTATATCTCTATATCCTTTTCATTTAGAATTTTTTTGATTAAATGACACTTTAGGTCATTGCTCTTTATCCAAATATAGAACACCATGTTTTAAGAAAATTGAATTGAAATTTTCCAATCATAGAAAATAATTTTACCTTACAAAATCCTTATAAGTTCCATAAAAAAATTATTTCAACTATATTATTTCTTTCCTTTCTTACATTGAAACCACATACTCAGATTCCATTGAACATAGACTAACAATGCCCAGTGACTTTGATGAATAGTTAATATCTATTCCTCTAAAAGTAAACACAAAAACAATTGTAATTTTCTTTATATTTTAATTAATAGAAATTTCTGAGTCAAAAAACCCTTGTAATTATCATTCATTCTATGTAATAGGGTTGTATCCCCCATTTCGTTCAAATACTGAAGGATTCACTTCACAACCTCACATGGTATGTTCCCTAGATTCACTATGAACCAACTCACAACTACCAATTCATGGGAAATGTATTTTTGAGTTCAAACTATTTGATACATAAAAATTATTACCACTGATTCATATATAACCTTCCCCAGGTATTGATTCTTATCTTCAGTTTCGGGTTCCCGTGACACGTATAATTTGAAGTGAGTAGTAAGAGGGGTAGAGACTAGCTTTTTCAACCATCGCAAATATTTCTATGATTTTATAGATGTAGTCACTCTAAGATAACACCAATGTTATGACTTTATTATCTCTATTTATCTTCATTCATAAAATATATATGGGAAATCCAAGATATTTTATCTTAAATATTCTATAAAAAATTACACTCCTGTTTTTGGATTTTCCTAGCATCTGGTCCAGTAATCAGGATTTCATCCATATATAAAATTAATATGATAAATATCCCATCTTCCAATTGATTCAAGTAATAGTAATTATCTACATTTATCTTTCAAAAACATTCTTCTAAAATTAATTAATAAAAATTATGTTTCTATTGTCCAGGGTATTGATTAAGATCATGGATTATTTTCTTTAGCTTACAAAACAAATTTCGTTTCCCTTCTACCGGTAGACATATTGTCTATTTCATGTATATCTCCTCATATAAATCAACATGAAGGAATGAAATTTTTACATCAATATATTTTAAGTAAATTACTTATGAAGATACCATTATTAATATATTTTTAATAGTTTCATTCTTTTTACCAGTGAAAATATTTCTTATAAGTCAACACCTTATTTCTATTGAAATCCCTTCACCACTAGTTTCTGTTTGTAGTGTTTCTTTCAATAAACCTCTTCCTTTATTTTATAGACCCATTTTCTATATATTTCTCTATTCTATTTTATTAAATCTGTCAATTATCAAGTTCTTTTTAACATAAATGAATCCATTTCATCATCCATGTCTAACTTACATTCCTTTTATTCATTGAGGGATTCCACTTCTTCTAGGAATACAAGTTATCCTTCATATTTAAAAATATGAAATCCATGTCAGTAAAAAATATAATAACTTGATTTATAACTTTGATTAATATCCTCAAATGAGCTGGATATTACAAATTTCTTAAATTATCTCTTTCTTTTGGATCCTTTTCTTCTAGTAATCCGAATTTTAGAAACCTAACTACTAATACCCCCACTTAAGCATAAAAAAATATTTAATTTTCTATCTGATCTTCCACTGGTCCACCACTGAACATATGGTGACTTCATATGATTAATTTGGTATTTATAAACATCCATTGATTTTACTCATATCAAATTGTACTTAAAAAGTTACTTTATTTAGAAAATCCTTCTCTTCCAACGTCTAATCCTTCCATAAAACCCCTTCAATGAAGTTAACATCTTATCTTTTGATAACTTATCTCTTATCTTTATTACAACCCTAGTAGCCTAAATTCTCATCACCAAACCCAATTAAAAAACAAACTTTGTACTTAAACTCATGATTTTCCCAATCCTTAGTATCAATATACATGTATTACAAGATCTTGAAGACTCTGAGGTGGTTAAATTCAAGTCACTTCCTAGTCTATAAATCCTCCTTTATTTCCTACCAACTATTGATGTTGGACTTCTATTGACTATATAAGAAGATGAATTGATATTTCCACCGAAATTACATTAGGTAATCTATAATAAGACCTTATGCTTCTATAATTATCAATAAACATATGATTCTTTTATTCATACACTCCATTATTTTTTAGAGTTCTAGACACCTTATTCTCATTACTTGTTCCCTTCTTCTTGTAAACATTTCAAAAGTTGTATCTTGTTTACTCACCACTATTATTAAATCATATTAATTTCTACTGACTATTTGTATCCATTTACACCATGTAATTACATTGAATGAATGAAAAAAAACAATCATACCCATTCCCCAAAAAATAAATCCAAGAATTTCTTATTGAATCATTAATAATAGTTACAAAATACAAGGTACCCCTAAGGGATTGAATAATAGGGTATGGTCCTCAAACATCACTATGAAAAATTTGTAAATTTTAGGCCTTGGGAATTTGAATATATAAATTAAAGGAAACCTATATTTCTTCTTAGGGACACAAATTTCACATATTCCAATGTTTATATGATCATGATTTAGTATGTATTTTATTGTTATAACCTTCATTTTCTGCTCCCTAAAATGACTGGGACAATATTTCTTGTGATATCATCATTTATTGAGGCATGTTTGTTTTATTTTTTACATTTTTTGGGTAATTTAGTTTAATTAAATGGACTCAATATTATTTCATTCGGGTTGAAATCTTAAGGGATTCATGATGGATAAAAAAAGTCCACAAGCTAACCGATGGGGTTCTACCAACTAGTTTGTGGTGCTGGAAATGTTTCTGAAAAAATTTAAAACCCACTGACCAGCCGATGGTAAGACACTGACCAACCGATGGTTCCACCAGCCAGCCGATGGTTCCCAGAAACACCCATTCTTAATATATTTTTTATATTTTTTCTATAATCTAATTATTTAACTAAAAAATTCTTAATTTTATCCCTAATGATAATTGAACTCAAAATAGATCTCTCCTAAGGTTCTATAGGAATCCCCTTCCTCTCCTCTTTGAATCTCAGAGTCTAGATCAATATCATTCATTGTTAAAGGTTATATTTACCCCTTATTAGCCTAATTTTATGTATTTCATTATAGTTGATCATATATATAAATCATTTAGGATATATATATGAAAATTCTTCTAAATATAATGGAGAATTCATTCTTGATTGACAGAAAAATGTTGGATATCGAATTTTGGTGGCCTCTCCTTGATTGATCTTCGATCTAATATTGATGGTAGACCCTTCATATTAAGTTGGTGTAAGTTCCATCTCTTAGCTTTATCATTTTATATAATCTTTTTTTTGGAGGTCTGATGTTGATGGATTGAATCTTATTCTAATAGGATTTGGTACTTGGGTGTGATTTGATGGTTGTTCTTAGAAGATCCTTGTAGTTATCTTCAATGTGTTAAAGGTAGGAATACCTTACTATGTTCGGACATTATTTGGATTTTTTTTCATTCGTGGCCTTTATATGGATAGTATAATGATACATTTTTTAATTGACTGCATGCTTGATATGAATTGTTGTGACATGTGTGATATGACCATTATGTGTAATTGTGTGGACTTTGGATGATTGTTTTGAAGGTATTGATAGGGGGACCATCATGCTTGGTTATCCCTTAGAGGGGGATCATGTGCAATATGTGATGATTGTGATGATGGATTGAGACATAGAGTATGGGAATGTAGACCTTGTTCTCAATCCCAGGATGGTACATGGTCATGATTTCCTTTTTTATTGACTTGAGATAGAGGGATATGATGGACTTATGGATTGACCCATGGCTAAGGTGATGCATGATGAACTTGTGGATTTACTAGAGACTATTGGATTTGTGACCATACAAGTACTGGTGGGATGATCTTGTAGTCAACCCATAATAATGACTAACCTTATGTTATCCTTATAGAATAAAGATGAAGCAAGTATGACCAAGGTTTTATGTTGGCTTGGTTAGGGCATGATATCTCGGTACATGTTTGATTGTATGATTGATTGAATGTTTATTTTACCTCATTTCATAAAATTCTATTTATATATGCACAAATATTAATAAAACATTGTTGGTGTTGTAATAGTGTATACTCACACCCTACATGGGTATATTGACGTACATGAAGACTTTATGAATAGGGATTTGGAAAAGTGAAAGGGCCCTAGGATTGGCTGTTGAGGATGATGGAGATAGAGGATTGAGAAGGTACTAGGACAGAATCCAGATGCTTTCAAAAAAAATTATTTATTTTCATTACTAGTTGTATTATTATACTTATTGACCTACAACATTGGGTGTCCATTGATTAATTTTTTATGACTTTTATAACATCCTTTATAGAATTTATTTGTCATATTTTTCATCAAATGCTATATTTTTGGGCTTGTGGTTTTATTTTACTAACCTATGATGACTCAGATTTCTGATAGTATATTCTACTCACTTTACTCTAGACCACTACACCTAGTTGATAACCACTTTCATACGGGGAGGCACATACGAGGTTATAAAGCTCTCGGACTTGAATTAGGAGATTTGAGTTATGGAATTATAATGAAAATATTACAAATATTAAAAAGTTTAACTTTAAAACATTATAATTATGATTTATATTTTTGTAAAATACATAATCCCATACTTCACTTATTTTTCAACTACCGTGGAACTTTAAGTAACTTTCTACAGTCCATTGGAAAAGGTATTTATATACTCTACCTATTCCAGTTTTCCAACTAAAATTATGTTCTTATATAGCCCTGAGATATATATATATATATATATTCAACTTCAATACTCCCTGATTCTTTATTAAAATACTCACATATCCTTTTCTAACAATCTTTATCTTTTCATCATCCTCAAAATGTACTTGTCTAAAATTTTCAGATATATAATTTTCAATGCATCTATGCTCTCTCTGAAGGAACTCAAGGAATTAAAGAATCATGAAAAATGGTATATTATAATTTATAGGTCTGAATATGTGTCAACACAAAATTAATATTCTACCCCATCCTAGATTCATATAGAATAATTAATCTTGAATAATTAAAAATGAAAAATAAATCAAAACTATATTGTGTATGATTTCAATCATAAATATTTTTCTCTCAAGGACAGTGACTATTTCTTGTTGGAATCAAATAATAAACCAAATTAAAGATACAAACATTATTCAAGATCCTATTAGTATATTAATTTTTAGTTTCTGGGTGCTATCATTTATAATCCAAGACACTTTCAACATTATTTTTATCGCCTGAGAACCATTCCTTCCACCCGGGATGAATAACTTGGATTAGGGGTACCGAATATCTCCTTTATCAATCTAGATTTTGTGAGATAAGATAGAGACGGCCTCAAATTTTATACAATTATTATTCCCCTTAATTTTGGCTTCTCATGTATTATATTGGTATGTTTAATGTCCTAAAAATTTCACTTATCCCCCAGATAACATATACCTTCAAAATATGACATTAATGACACTAAATAACTTAGAAATTGTATCATAAATGTCATTTAAATTTATCACATTCTTGTAACAAAAAATATATATATTACATGATAAAATTTGAATCATTAAATCGATTTGATTCTCCCATTAAATAATTAACAAACATTGAAAAAAAATTCATTAAAAATATTTATTTTGTATTCACTTAATTACTTGTGAATATAGTGAGTAAATAAATTCAAAATTTATTATTATATAATTGAATAATACCAAATTTATTTATTTTCTAGTAATCTATATTACTCAGAAATAACCCAAACCATATGGTGAGGCCCACGAAGACCTAAACTTTTATTCACTTAGAATAGTCTTGACTCATGAATATTCTTAGTCTGTGACCCTCTAGGTATTTATCTTGATAATAGTGGATACTACTCATAGGACAGGAGTTGAGTATTGAAACCCACCAAGGACCTTAATGAGATAATGTTTAATCAAAGAAAAAGAACCTTCTACAAACACATGACATGTATATAATTTCTTTTTATCACAATATCTCATAAAGCGGGTTGCACACTTCATGTCATAATCCTTTATTGCTTTATTTTTTCATGAACTTACTTGATAGACTTATCTTTAATCAACATTGATAGGAATTTAATAATGGTACTACCATCCTGGTCAACTAATCCTGAGATATCTCATCCTTTTGGAAGTGAAGAAAAATTTCATAAACATTAAACTAATTCCATACCATCAATGACACACCCAATACAAGTTACGTCACAAAAATTTAAATATCATGGTTTTCCTCTTGAATAAATGTACATGATCAAATGGCATACAATGATAATGATATCAATTCATGATACCAATACATATACTCATAAATATTAATAACCAATGACACTTAAAACATGTGGTGTTTCTATATGTGGGTCAATCAGCATGATCTCCTCTACTTGATATCATCAAGTGTGAACTTAATGAAAATAAGTATCAATGTTTTTGAGACCCCAACACTAGATAGTCAGATTTATATGTTTCAAGTCAGTATACTATATCTAGAATATATTTTATTTGTGTAAGATTAATGTCATAGTATCTTGAGGATCTCATTATAGATGAGAACAACTATAACCTATTGATATAAAAAATAATATAAGGATATTACTATATAAATAGTAGGTGTATAAGTATTGAAACTATTATGGTAAGTATTTTTCATGCATAATTTTCTATAAGAATGATTTGTAAATTGAAAAGTATTTTTCAAGTTGGTCCTAGGGTACCCACTTTTAAAATAGTACTACTTTCACTAGATATAACTTTCCAATGAGAATTTTTTTACCTCACATAGGATAAGATCATGATTTTGGTTTGTTATGGATATATTTATTGTACATTCCATGTTTTCCTACATGGATACTCTACTATCTGTGAATTCACCTCCCTAAGTGAATCACCCCAAGCGATGATATCACTATGTATAAATTTTTTTTTACTCTATCATAATATTTACATATTGGTTTGTGTCTAAAGTATAATTACAAGATCTAGAATTAATCATTTCACATTTTATACTTATTTAGCTATATCATAATCCCAAAATATTTGGAATTTTTAGATATGGCTACCACGGGTTTGATTGAGATTATATTTCTCATTACCACAACCTGACTACGATATTAGATCATATTGATTCATATGAAGACTATTATTTGTGCCCTTATAATTAGTGTCCCTTTCTCTATAATTACCAGGTATATATCTTTTATACTTTCTCAAGTACAATTCGATAGTTATGACTGCATCCCATGCAGTTCTCCTAGATTTAATTAATATTTTTATACTATAATGTATATGTTGTAAATATCTATTACAAATCATAACACATGGGATTGATCCATCATTCAATCATATGGAATTAAATTAATCATTATAATCTCCTAATATTTCTCATACATTTATCCTTGGAGAGATTTAGGCAATGTAAAATTGGTGACAAATATCTACCAAATTGTTCCAACTTGTATTTTTTAAATATCTTGTTAGTATATATACTTTGACTTGGTCTAAACAACCCATATATCTACCTTAGTAGATTTATTTCCCTTGAGCCTGGGTTATTAATTTATGTCAATAATTGGATATTTAATTTCATTATAGTCTTAACTAAATGTAATACAAAATAAATATTTACATATGCTATCAATATAGTTTACTTGTAAATTATGGTGCTCCCACTAACTACTTATAGAAACCTAGTGTAATTTCATTCCAAATTAATATTCTATGATAAAAGTTTTTACATTAATACATAAATTAATCTCTAAAAATTTCATTCTATGGTGTCACCAACCATTTATGGTTGCATCGTATAGACACCTTCCAAGAAAGGTGGTCTTGACATCCAATGCCCAATATAATGGTTATGGAAAGTTTCTATAACAAGTAGAATTAAAACGAATTTAATATTTATAATTTTTTATTACCAATAAAACCATATTTTCACCACACTTGTATCACCCATTCTTAGTTTCTCTTGAATACCCACCAATGAATTTATATCAATTGAAGAAACAACCAAAATACAAAGTTTATTTTGGTAAATGGTATCCATTTTTCTAAATCTATAGATTATTTCAAATTATACTTACTTATTATATGAATAATATATCAGCCACCATATTAAATATGAAACGATTTCTTGGTTTTAATATTCATACACAATAAGTATCTCAGGAACACTTATTTTCTGTGAACTATTATGGAATTTATCCCTCTACCAACAATATGTGCATTTCAATCCATGAATTTTATAATTCATTCTTTCCCAATATCTCAAATAGAAATGTATACCCTTTTATATAAATATATTTTATCAATTGACTATAGATTTTATGTTATAGTAATTAATATAACATCCTATATGAAATTCAGGATAATAATAGAGATGAAATTTATTTTTTTCATGATGAATGTTTGTTTATTGACTTATCCTTAACAAATGATTTTCATCTAAACACATGGAGTACTAAATAATGGATTTAATTCATACTATTACTCATATTCAATCAATTTTTTATAACAATTAGAATATGGTTATCAATTAACCCTGATATTTGTGAAGAATTTATTGAAAAGATAATGGTAGTTTTTTTCATGACTTTTTAAATCACATCATTGATTCTCCTTTTAAAATAATCATGAATTTGATAACTATAAGGAAATTTGTGTTTAGGAATTACTCCACACCACATTTTCATGATCAGTTAATTCTTGGTCAAGATACGTTTTGGTTTATGGGTCTGAATCAACTCATTTCTTTTAACCATGCATAATCACTATTTCACTTTCAAGAAAACCTTAAGGAATCTCATGAAGCAAGATAATTTACCTATAGCTTCTATGTAGAATAGTTCACACTCTATAATAAAACTAATTTCGAAATATTTATGGATTAACTTTATTTTAAAAAATTATTTTCCTAATACTAGATAAGTAAATGTGTTGATAATACCTATGGTTTTAGCTCAATCGAACCTAAAGAACATACTGGGTATATCCTTGACAACTGCTTTTAGTTTTACTAGATAAAAAATTATTTTTCAACAACTAGGTATTTAAGTCTTAACATTTTTATATTCATTGGATATTTCCAATGATTCAAGAATTACAGAACTATTAGTTTAGTATGAGACACCAAAAACAACATTCATTCCAAAAATGGAATAATGTATCCTTGTGTATAATGCACATGTGAGATAAATTTTTCTACTAATAATCAGTAAATGTTTATCTAGAATCATTAATCATGGAAATTAAATGCTGTGTACTTCTCACCAATGACTTCAGAATCACCCTTTCTCAATTTCTTAGAAAGTTAACCTTACTTCTCGTAACATTTCCATACATACTTGGTTACTGTATTTGGATACAAATGAGTGAATACATTCAGTATCTTATACCCAATAAGTAAAATAGAAACATCACATAAGATGATGAATATAAACTAAGTTTAAGAATCTTCTTGATTATCCATCAATTCATTTAATTTTATCTTCCCAGACTTATCTCATCACATACCAAGAAAATAACATCTCTTATAATGGGTTTTCTCTTTTTTTTGAAGGATTTTATGAAGGTTACTTTGTAATCACACTTTCCATTAAACCTTTCCAACATTTCATTCAACATTTTCACTATAAGAACTAAATATTAATTTTATTTAAGTTCTTATCTTCTTGTAGAATCTTAACTATTAGGTAATAAATCATTTTCTCCGTACAATTTATTTTATGATCTGAAAGTAGAATTATTGGGTTATAAGTGTATAATAATGGGATGTATTGAATTATTGTGATATATATTTCAATTTAAAAATGTTTATTTTAATCGCCATTACATTCATTTCTTGCTTCACTTTCTCCTTGAAGACTTTTTGAAGATGAGAAAACATGTGTCTTCTACCAGTTCCCTTTTCACCCTCACTTCATGAGATGGTTTAACAATATGTCTCCAACAAAAATAATTTCCTTTCACATCACAATAATTTTCATAAATACTAACATTAAATTTTGAAATTCATGATCATTGGGATATATTATTTTTCCAGAATTGATCGTATTGAACTTGTGGAATTATAAACCATTTTTATACAAAATAAAATTGATGCAGATTAGTCCTTTTATATTTATTACCAATTATTAGACATTATAGAATTTATTATCTTAAATTCCTCCCACTATTTAATTAAAATCTAGTAAACCTCAACTACTTGATTCAAATTACTCAATTTCTTGAGTATTATAGTGAAAGGGGTCCATAAAGCATCTCCTCATAGTCCATGATATGGCTACAACACTACTTGGAGAGTATAAAGGTAGGATTTCATCTATCCAATGATATTAAATCATGAATCCTTGATATGTTGAGTAGAGTCCCATATCCTAAAAATTATTACCACGTATTAATTAAATATTTCCTCTAAAATTATAACAAGATTTCTATGGATGCTTCTTTGATACCAAAGTAAGTTATGTTGATCCACTACTTAGTAGAAGGAAACCTCAGTTTGGGTTGATGAGCACCTCATATAATCAGTTTTGTTTAAACTTAATTGATGGAAGACATTTAAGTATTTAATATTTCTTTGAGGGGGTTTATTATTCTCGGGGAATGTAATAATTTTCTATTTACACTTTCTTGTTATTTGTGACTGCACTCACATATTAATAATTCTATACATATAAAAACATTCACACTCAATGTTCGTTTTATCTACACATTCTCTCTAATTGTTTTATGTGATAACATGAAAATACAAAATATACATAAAATAATAAACCATGTATAAATAAAATTAGATGATGTGATCATGAGATTATATTAATGTTTGATCCATAGAGTAAATAATGGATTAACCTAGAACCTTGGAGAAACTCTTGAGTTTCTATACATAAGACTTGAGTTGCAGCACTCACCCCACCCCATGCATTGAACTCTCATATGGTATGTGTCCAAATCTTGACACAAACTACAGCAAATTTTCATCTTCACCATTATAAAAAAATACTCTCATGTAGGTGATAAGATCTCAAGAATAAGGAATATAAATAAATAATTTTTATTGGAGTTCACTTAAACTTATACATATAATGATGAAAAAGATGATACAAAAATTTTTATTTACTAAATATTTATTATAAACCACGTATTTTAATAATTTAATAAATATATAAGTAAATACCAAAAATGCATTAGACTATTTAATTATCATGATTACTCGGTAATAATTAAGATCATATAAATAGATTAAATTTTCAATGAATTAATTTTGAGAGTATTTTTAATGATTTAAAATAAATTTTATTTAATTTTAATTCAAAAAACACTTGTCGTACTGTAAAAAAAATTGAATTCAATTAAATAAAAAATTAAATATTTTTTGGAATTTTCATATATTTATTTAAGAACCCAAGAATTTTTAATCCCTAGAAGGGATTCAGATCATGGGGAGATACTCAGAAGGGCCCGAAGGGTCAGGCAGAACCCAACACAAACTACTCAAGGTCCATCCGAACTGGTTGGGGTGCCAGGTTGGTAGAGCGCACAAACCCATGCACCATGTGTATGGGTAGATGAGAGGCTCCCCTCATGGGGAACCACTAATAATAATAATAATAATTTTTTAATTTTAAAATGAAACATTAGTTCTTCCACTTCCCCAAATGGGGTTCGTCATCACATTAAGTAGTTGGTAGATGAGCCACCCCGTATTAATTAACTCTTTTTTATTAGGTTGAAGCACCCTTTTATTATTAGAACCCCATTTTATCTTCCTTAAAAGTGGAATTATTCATTTTCTATGAAGGTGTGGGTGAGTCTCCCCCAAGTATCATTTTTTTAACTTTTCAAAATCCTTTATATGTGTGTGTCTGTGTTTATTTATTATAATTTATTTTTAAATAAGTTTTCATTGGCTTAGAATTCCCAGGCACTAAATACCAAACAGAAGGACCATGTATGGGTAGGGTTCTGACCACCTCTTTTGGTCTGATGTCACCAATCATCAGTAATATAATATTGCACTAATGAAATTAATATAAATTTATATTTGTTCTTGATTTTTAGTATGCATAATTATTATTTTGATCTTCTAATGATCGTAAATTATTCACCTAATATATGATTGATGTTCTATTTATGAAATAAATACCATGTCAATTCCCTTTTATCAAATAAATTAAATTTTAATTTTTAATTTAACAAAATTAAATGAACACCTTACTTTGATACCAATTGAAGGAACCCATGGCTTTTTGAAAGCATGAAAATTGGTATTTTAAAATTTTTAGGTATTAATTTATGAAAAAAACAAAATTTTGTATACCCCAACCCAAATTAATCCATGTATAATGTGAAAATTAATGATGCATGAATAATTAATAATGAAAAATAAATCAAAATCATACCATGTTTGTTTTAAATCGAAAACAAGTTTATCTATTCCTCGGTGATTGTTGCTGGATGGGACTAAACTTAGAACCGTCTAAATCATCAAAAACACATCAAGATACTATTGGTTCATTGATATTGAGTTTTTGTGTGATATCATAGATAATAAAAGACACTTTTGATGTCCTTGTAATTTTATAAGCATCATTCCTTCGATCTAGGATGAAGAACATAGATCAGGGTACCTGAATGTCTTATTTATCACTCTAGAATATAGGAGAGAAGAGATAGATCAGATTTCAAACTATAATAGTTTAATAGTCCCTTGAATTATTCCTTCTCAATTCGCTACAAAATTCCAATTAGTGATGTTTTTTTTGTATAAGCGATGTTTATAAACATCATTAATTCATTTAACAACATTTCAGAAAAAAATTTCTAAACAAGTTATTGCTAATTTAGACAAGTTTTATAAACATCACTATTAAGAGATACCTCATTTAATGATGCTTTTTAGTAACATCGGTCCTTCTCCAATGCTGCTCAGATTTTTCACCCCTTCAGTCACGCACCAAACGAAACAACATTCCATCAAACATGCTCTAAAAGAATTTAAACCAACAACCTCTAGGGTTATACGCAATGACCTAACCAACTCACCTATGTTAATTATAAATATAATTTTTTTTATTATTTTATATATAAAAATAGATTTTTTTATTTAAGTAAATTAATAATAAATATAATTTTATATATTAATAAACATATATTAATATATATATATATATATATATATGTTTCTATTTTATATTTTATTCTTATATATATTTATATGATAATATATTATATATGATTATATTATATTATATATGCTTACATTTTACATATTTGTTTATATTTTATATTATATATATATGTTTATATTCTATGCTTATATTTCATGTTTATATTATATATGTGTGTGTGTGTGTGTGTACTATGACACCCCAACCAGGGTTTTTATTTTTTATTCTTTTCTAGGTATTGGATCTTTCAGTCAAGGTTTGAGTAGATTTTCCAGCTTTAATTTTAGAGTTTTTGAGTGGGTTTTTTCCCTATACATGGTTTGAGAATGGTTTAGTTCAAATCGTGCGAGTCCTAATAGGAATGGTGACCCCTTCCTTGGGTGTAGCATGACTTGTGAACGTCTAGGGGAAACCATGCACCAAGTGTGATAAATGGATCTATCATTTGGCAGAGTTCAGTTTCATGACTAACACACAGTTTCATGAACCATGCGGCCAACCCATGAGTATGCCCATTATCTCAAGTAGGGTGTGCATGGTTGGAACATAGTTTGGAAAATTATGTGGCCAAATCATGTGACATTCCCATGTGTCTTAAAAAGTGGAATTTACCATTTTTATGCACAAATATTTTAACCCCCATTCAGGTTTCTCCTCCTTTTCTCAACCAAAGCACATGAGGGGACCTCCCAAGCTCCTCTCCTTTACTTCTCCTCCCTCCATGGATGTATCTAAAATATTTTAAGGCAAGTTTTTCATGGTAATTGGTCAATTTTATCATATTATTCTCCACTCTTGGTTTCTTAGTTCTCCTTGAGTGGGTCCTCTCTTGGATAAACCCTAGAGGCTGGGATTGATGTGTAGATTGTGTTTCCTTGATGTTAGGGTGTACAAGTCATTCCTCAATATTTTTTCTCCTTTAAATTGGATTCTCTTTGTGTTTACGCATCATTAAGGTAAGTGTTTCCCTCTACTTCCTTTTCGAAACATTCCATTTGATGATTGAGAGTTTTTAAATAATTTATAAATGTGTCTTCTGTGTTTGTGATCTATTACAATAAATTGTAGTTGTGTTTTCATGTTGGCTATTTGATGAAATTTGGGTTTTCAAAGGATTTAATTTAGTGATTATATACATATATATGCATGTAAAGTGTTTGATAAAATCTTAATTGATATTTTAAAGTGAAATTGGGTGTTTTCATATTGTTTTAACCTTTTATTGAATCTTATAGTTTTATTTTTCATGTGATATTAAGTTGTGTGAGTGGTTTGGATGCCTCGTGATAGTTTTATGATTGTTTTTAAAATCATTTAGATGGTTAAAATGTTCTTTATGATTTCTAAATAGGTTATTTTTTTGGTTTTGGAGATGCTTTCTGGATGTGCCATTGGATTTGGTCATATACATATGTGCATGAGGTCTGCATTGGGATAGGAACACAAATTACAATGGATTGCTATTAAAATGTTCACCTTAAATCCCTAGATTTCAAAACACCCCTTCCTATTTTCCTTCGTTCTTCTCTATACCTTGTATTCTTCTAAAATATAATGGTTTTAAATGGTTACTTGGTTTTCAAAATGAATTCAATGGTGGATTAAAATGTGTTTTTCCAATATGTTCTCCAAATATTGGCCCGTTTGGAATCTTATAATATGTTTTGATAAAATATTTAACTCTGAAGGATCATTTGGAATCTTCTTAGTATAAATGGTCATTGACCTTGGTTTTTGGTGATGGTTTCAAAATAGAAATGTATTTGTAAATGTTAAGTCCCGGTTGGAAGCTTTTGGTGTTTTGGAAATTGTTTTTGAATATCATTTGATGTGAAGGACCAATTGGAACTTATGAATGACTTGATGTGTGATGGGAACATCTATAATAGTTCCTTCGTGGGGAGGGTCATCACATAGGTGGTGTTAGTGTTTAGGCTAGGAAATCACAGTGGAATTTGTGGGTTATTGGTTTATTCCACACATGTGAGGACCTCATCATTCACCATGTATTAATACCATGGGATTCCTAGGCATCATCTATAGTGTAAAGTGATTTTTGTTTTCTAACCTCTATTAGATGGGTTGGTACCCTTGGATTTTTTGAGAGTCCAAGTGGGATGTTCCACTAGTGAGGATAGTTTAGAGAATACATGTTGGTTATTGAATATGGAGCTTCACCAAATGCTAACATGTGAGTTCAATATGATTATGTTTAGTTATTTCTTCTAGAGATGTTTAGGAAGTGACCATGATTATATATGTATGTTCCTATTTTACTTGTGTTAAATTTTGGTTATTAACCCTTATATTTTTTCTTACACATTCTATTTACATTAAATTTAGTGTATCTATTTTTATTACTTGGTTGGATTGGTATTTCAGTGTGGGTTTTTGTGAAAACTATTTTAAGAATGGAAAGTTATGTTTGGTTATTTAAAATGATATAGAACCATTTTTTTAATGCATTTCAAAATAGTATTTATGGACTATTTTGGGAAGGAATTTTTATGTATTATATAGTGCTTAACTACTGGGTTATTTATGCTCACACCCTACTTGTTCCATTTGGCATTAATAGACCCGATCTGTTTTTCAGGTTAAGGTTGGTGGTTCAAGTATTCATGGGGAGTGGGGTGGTTATTATGATAGGTGGTGAAAAAGAGGTAACATGGATATTATTTCAATTATGGTTTGATTTTAGTTCATTTTTTAGTTCTGTTTTGGTTCAGTTGGAGTTGTATTTAATCTTGTTCTTTTGTTTATTGATGTTTTTCCTTTATTGGTTTATGTTTCTTGCTCTGTTTGGTTATTTGATCCACGTTTTCTTGAGCTAAATCATTCCCACTATGGTAATTTTGATGTCTGATACTAGTCTCCAGCCCAAAAGGATCTGGAATGCCTCTCGAGCCTTGTCACAGGTCGGTTTGGGTGTCTGGTTGGATGGAAGCCCATCCTGGTTTGTGTCAAAATGTTATCATAGGATCACTTTTTTATTTGGGGCGTCAAGTAGTTTAGATATTAGGATTTTTGGGACTCAAGGGGTATCTATGAGAGCTTCATCAAGAAACCTTTAACATTTTATGCCTCAAGTTACCAAGGTTAGTCTGGGGTTTGAGTCTTTTGTTTTGGTTTGTATGGATAGGGGATAACAATAGAAGTGAGTTGGTGTTGTATGATGGTCTTACATAGAGTAGTTACCCATGTGGAGTAGAGAGAAAAACTCAAGATATTCATATTGGTTGGTTCTTTCCTGTGGTATGGTCCACCAAACCATGTGGTTGGGTTTTGTATGGCCACTAGTTACCTATTTCAAGAGTTCGATGTGATTTATTTCTTAGATTGATTTTGGTTATCGTGAATGAATTTCAAAATAGAAAATTTATTTAGGTAAATGAAGAAAATTAATTTCTAGAATATGGCCTATTTCATTTTAAAATGTGAGTTTTTCATTTAAAATTGGATTTGAAAATGGGTTTTTGTGTTTTTAAAAAGAATCATTAGAAGAAGGTAGTTTTGAAAGAGGAACAAAAATCATGGTTTTGAATTTGTTTTATGATGTTTGGTTTGTGAGTTGGTATTTCGTTTGGGATGTAGTTCTGATTGAGATTTCATGGGGTTTTGTTTTGATGTTGATTTAGATTTAGATTTTTTTTGTAAAGATTATGCCACCTAGAAAGATCACAAAGGTTTTATATGAGTCACTAGATGTTTTTGAACCTATATAGACTCTGAGTGGAGTGGTGGAGTGGATTTCTTCTCAATTGTTTCCCATATTCCAAAGAATCATGGTTTATTATAATCTATGGAGTGTCTTGAGGAAGTTGAAAGTGTCTTTAAGTTGTTGGGAACTCTCAAGTCCGTGAGAGTGTGTGCTGTTCAAAGTTCATTTGAAGGTTTGAGTTTAGATCAGTATAAGGTGATCGTCCCATCATTGTAGCAAGATGAAATTTATTAGGAATTTTTTAAGAACACTTTTATCTGATGGTTCTTACATGAGGAAGTGAAGTTGAGGAAAATGGTATAGCTCTTGGATATTCAGTAAGTTCAGTGGATGGTGAAGGCCTATGTTGATCATTTCAAGGAGATGGTTTCTTTTTCCCCTAAATAGTATCATATGATTAGTTAAAAGTTACAATCTTCATTTGGGGTCTTCTCCCAGAGGTTAAAGAGTGAGTACTCTTATCTGGGGAAATCCTGTTCAGAAAGATTATGGATAAGGAATTTCATTTTGAGTTGATTTTCGAAGAACAATATGTAGCATTTGGTGATCTGATATATCTTGTCACTCATGAAGGTTCCCCATCTAGAAAGATCTATGAGCCATAGGAACCTGTTTCTGAGGAGTCACCTTTTTTAGTTCCATATCCTCTCTCGTTGGACCAATCACTCAAGTTCTTCGAGTGTAGAAGGTTGGTGAATTCAAAGATTTATTATCATAATATTTCAAGGACATTATGTTGATTTGTTTATTTGGGTTATCTGGAAAAGTTATGTAGGAAACTTTTCCTAAAAAGGAAGTCTCAGGTGGAGCTATTAGTTCATGAATGGGGGTAGCAGATGCTTCAAGATATCAGGGCTCCATCCACAAGAAATGTAGTGATGTTATTCACGCAGTTAAGAATCATTGGGAGTGGTAGAGATTTTGGTTCTTTTACATCGAGGTAGAGAACGATTAAATATCCATGAAGTAGTCTATTTTGTTATAGAAATCTTGGTGGTCTTCTTTCTATATAGGTTTGTGATTGTAACTTTGGGTAGAAAATATTTAAATAATTATTTTCCTTATGGATTAGTTTTAGTTTTGTCTTGAGCTCATTTTGGAGATGCTCAAGTCTTGAGTAAATGATGAATCGTGGTTTGGTTTCACCATTTGGTTCGAGTTACATCTATGGATTATCCCTTGGGTTGGGGTTTGGTTCATATTTTGAGCCATCGTGTTGGTTCGAACCATAGTGGTGTCATGGTGATGATCTGTGCTATATGAGTTCTTGTGGTGGGGAGAACCATTTTTTCTCCTTTATGATGATTCTCCATGTGGTTTCTCTAGATCTGTTTGGGTGTGACTTGTGGAGTAAAAGGTCACACCAAGGTTTGTGGACTCATTCCATTTTGTTTATTTTCGAGCTCGATTTTGTTTCCACATTAGACTGGGTGACTTTCTAGGGGCAGAAAGTGCTTTTGTTGGGGATAATTATCATACCACAACTATGCGTTTTCTTATTTTTCTTGGTATTGTATCTTTAAGTCGAGGTTCAGGTTGAGTTCCTAGCTTGAATTTTTTAGTTTTGGAGTTTTCGAGTGGTTTTTAGCCCTTTTTATAGTTTAAGAATGGTTTGTCTCAAACCATGTGAGTCCCAGAATGAACGGTGTTCCCTTCCTTATTCTAGCCCTATTGTTCTTCTAAAAACTAATAGTTTCAAATTGTTTACTTGGTTTTAAAAATTAATTCAAGGGTGTCTTCAAATGTGATTTTCCAAACATTTTCTCTAAATATTGGCCTATTTTGAATCTTGAAATGTGGTTCGATAAACAATTTTACTCTAATGACCCATTTGGGGTAATCTCAGCATAAATGGTGGTTGACCTTGGTTTTAGGAAATGGTTTTAGAAATGGACATGGATTTATAAACGTTAAGGCTTGTTAGAAACCTTATAGTGTTTTGGAAATTGGTTATGAAACTCATGTGATGTGAAGGCCTGATTGGTACTTGTGAATGACTTGTTGTGTGATTAGAACCTCTATGGTAGTACCTCTAAGGAGAGGGTCATCACATAGGTTGTGTTGATGTTTGGGCTAGGCAATCACGATAACATTTGTGGGTTATTGGTTTATGAAACACATGTGGGGACCTCATTTTTCACTATGTACTACTATCATGGGATTCCTGGGTATCATATAGAGGGTTGAGAGCTGGTTTCTTACTGAACATAATCAAACTAGTGGGTACACTTTTTATTTTTTGAGATTTCAGGCGGGATGTGCCACCAGTGAGGCTATTTTAGAGAAGTTAGGTTGGAAATTGATTGTGTTTAACCATACATCGATAGGTGAGTCCAATCCAAGTATGTTTAGGGATTACTTGTAGATAAGATTAGAAAATACACATGATTATATCTATATGTTTCTATTTTACTTGTGGTGTATTTTGGATATTATTCATGCTAGTTTTTCTTTCTTGTTTTGTTTCCTTTACTTTCAGTGTATCTCTTTTGATTACTTGGTTAGATTGGAATTTTTGTGTGGGTTATTGTGAAAAGTACTTTAAAAAGGGAATGTTGTGCTTGGTTCTTTAAAAAGATAAAAACCTATTTTCTAAATGTATTTAAAACTAGTTTTTATGGACTCTTTTAGGAAAGGATATGTATGGATTCTAAAATACTTAGCTACTGGGCTATTTATTATCACACCCTACTTGTGAAACTTGGTGTCAGTAGGCCCAAGCAATTTTATAGGTTTAGTTTTCTAGTTCAAGTTTTCTAGGGAGGCAATCTGGTTCTTATGGTTGGAGGTGACCAAGAGGTCACTTGTTTCTGGTTTGTTTTTAGTTTATTTTTTAGTTCTATTTTGGTTCAGTTGCAATTATATTAGATCATGTTCTTGTATTTATTAATGATCAATATTTATTGGTTTATGCTACATGATCTATTTGGTTATTTTTACCTGGTTTTCTAAGGATAAATCATTCCCACTATGGTAATTTTGATGTCTGGTGCTAGTCGCCATCTCAAGAGGTTCGAGAATGCTTCTCGGGCCTTGTCGCGAGCTAGGTCAGGTGTCGGGTTGGATAAAAGCCTGATCAGGTTTGTGACATATATATATATATGATTATATATATGTTTATATATATATATATATATCTGTGTGTGTAGAAATATATATATGCGTATGTATATATATATATATAATTATATATATATATAATATCCATGTTTTCTTAAAAATGTGCCTAAATTTAAAATTTATATACGTTTATATATATAAATATATTTATATATGTATTTATATATTTATATATTTGTGTTTGTTTCTGTTTATATATATATATAAAGATATATATTTATATATATGTGTGTGTATGTGTTTATATATATTAATATATATATATATATATATCTAAATATATCTATTTGTGTTTATACATGTTTATATATGTGTCAGTATTTAGAAAATTAATATTTTATATATATATATATATATATATATATAATTTCCAAAATTATTAATCAAATATTAATATGTGTGTGTGTGTGTGTGTTTATATTTTATATTTTATGTATATATATAAGTTTATATTATGTGTGTGTGTGTGTGTATTTTACATATGTGTATATATTTTATATTATGTGTGTGTGTGTGTGTTTATATTATATATATATGTGATTATATATCTATATATGTTTATATTTTATATTATATATATATGATTATGTTTTATGTATACATATATATATATATGTTTACATATTATATTATATATATATGATTATATTCTATATTTATATATATGTTTATACTATATATATATATATATTATATGTTTATATATATATATATGTGTCTGTGTAAATATATATGCATATGTATATATGTATAATTAGCCACGTTTTAAAACATTGGTAAAAATGTCACTAAAATAGCAATGTTTTCTTAAAAACACGACTAAATTTAAAATATATATGTGTTTGTATATATAAATAAATAAATAAATATTTATATATTATATATGTGTGTTTATATATATATATATATATATATTGAAATATAAGAGTTTGTGGTTACTTATGTATATATATATGTGTCAGTATTTAAAAAATTAATATTATATATATGTTTATATTTTTTATTTTTTTATTTTATGTTAATATATTTATAAGTGTAAATTTTATTATATATACATGTTTATATTTTATGTTTATATATATGTATATATATATGTTTATATTAATATATATATATGTTTATACATATATATATGAGTGTGTTTATATATATATATATATGTTTATATATATGGGTGTGTGTGTGTGTGAAAAAACGGGACTAAATTTAAAATATATATGTGTTTTTATATAAATATATATATATATATATTATATATTTATATATGTGTGTGTGTTTATATATATATATATAAATATATATATATTTAAATATATATATAAATATAAATATATATATATATTTATATATATGTTTATAAATATGTCTATGTGTTTATATATATTAATATATATTTACATCGATGTGGGGAAATGAGCTATATAAATATATATATTTTTAGTGATGTATACTCAAGCGTAGGTAATTTAGCGATGTTTCTTGAAAAATGTTGCAAATTTAGTGATATTTTTCATGAAATGGGTCTAAATTAGCGACATTTTCTAGAAACATCTCTAATTTAACATCATTTTTCAAGAAATGTCGCTAAATTAGGGATGTTTCAAATAAACATTGCTAAATTATAGTTTTTTTTGTAATGTATATAGGTAAGTTTAAAGTCTCTGAAATTGCACTTAGGTCCCCAGATAACTTAAACCTTCAAAATAAGCACTGAATGACACTGAATGACTTGGTAACTTTTCTATATATGTCATTTAAATTTTATCACATACTTTTAACATTAAATATTTGTTACGTGATAAAATTTGAGTCATTAATTTGACTTGCTTCTCTAATTAAATACTTAACAAAACATGAATAATAATATTCATTTCAAAAATATTTATTTTTTATTCACTAATTATATGTGAATACAGTGAGTAAATAAATTCAAAACATATTATTCTGAACACAAATAATATTTAATTTATTTATTTCTTGACAGTTGGTGAAACATGGACATAACATGAATCCTGTGGTGGGTCCCGCCATATCCTAGACTCATATTCCCTTAGAATAGATCGAACTCTTAAATATTCTTAGTGTGTGACCATCTAGGTCCTTATCATGATAGAAGTGATTACTAATCACATACTAAGAGTGGAGTCTAGCAACTCATTAAGACCCCTAAGGAGATAAGGTTTATCCATATCGACGACAACCTCCTATGAAGACCTGACATGTAATATAATCTCTTTATCACATGATATCTCATAATGAAAGACACACACTTCATGTCATCATACTTTATTTATTTATTTATTTCTAACCATACTAGATTGACTTAGATTTAATCATCATGGACATGAATTTAATAAAGGTACTACCATCCTGATCAACAGGGTCCGAGACATCGGATCCATTCAAATGAAAGAAATCTAGAACAGTCAACCAATGCCATACCATAAATGATGTACCCAATACAAGATACTTCAACATAATATAAATGTAATGGTTTTTGTCTGGAATAAATTTACATGATCCAACTGTACACATTGATAATGATCTCAATCCTTGAGACCAATACACGTGCTCATAAATAGGAAAAACCAATGACACTCGGAACATTTGGTGTTCCCATTAGCAGTTAAAACCTAATGATCTCCTCTAATTGTGATCAACATGTGAAATTTTCATGAAAATATGTCTCAATGTGTATGTTCCCCTAGTACCTAATAGTTAGACATCATCTTTATCTTGTTATCATGATGTATCTCGACCATAATACATATGTTTAAGACTAATATCATAGTATCTAGAGGTTATCATTATAGATGGGAACTATTATAACATGATGATATGAAAAATAATATAAGTACATTACCATGTAAATAGCATGCACATAAGTTTAAACACTATTATTGTAAGTATTCATCATGCATAGCTATCTATATACATGATTTTTCAATCAAAAAGTATTTTTAAATTTGTGTCTAGGGAACCTAATTTAACAACACTCTCATTGAATGGACTAATTCACCTAAGTCAAATACCCATGACTGCATCAGAATGTTGATAATGAGAAATAACTTGCTACCTCATTTCATTATTCTAATGGAATTTTAGATTTTGGAAGTGGATGTTCTTCTTTATTAATAACTACAGCTACTACAGTCCTTCTTGATGTATCCTTTCCTCCCACACTTCTAGAAGATAGGACTGTAACTAATAGAATTCTATCAAATCTTCTCATGTTTCATATTTTATGATAACTTCCAACCAATATACATGATTATATTAAAATAGGTGTAATTATTCATTTGCATTTAGAGCATTACCAAATGATTCTTAGACTTTCCTCAGATGAAGTTATTAGTTGAGTACCAAATTATTGATTTCATCAAACGTCACATGGTTTTTCCAAAAGATTTACTCGGCATAGTGACCATCACATCCCAACTCTCCTATCATGATGAAAATAGTAGCAGTACCCATACATAATCTATGAACATACACTTTAATGGTTGGATTTTATCTTGGATCATGTAAAAATTGTTCACATGATCCTCCATTGGTCTTCCTTTAGATAACATAAGGATGAAAAATCTCCATTTCCTGAACAATTTGTTCAAAGCTGTAGGTATCTTGAACATGTATGAAATCACCTTTGGTACTTCCACTATAGTTTTATTTTCACCAATATTGAAGGAAGTATTTTGTACCAAAGAGATCCTTACCACCACTATCTCCTTTCTATCAAAGTTTCCTTTCTCTATTAGCACTAGATTTACTCCAGACAATGGAACTTCCACGAATTTTTAAATCATATGATATTCAATTTATAACCACTTGAAGTGAAAATCCATTCCATAAAACCTAAAAAATCTAACCTTGTTATATTCCAATTCCATTTCACCAATTTAAAAAGTACCAATAAATTTGAGTTAGAGGGAACATGATATGCATGAACCATAAGATATGATACCATGTGTTGGTATTTGAAAAAAATGAGAACCATATTTGATGCTGACTGTTTCGAATTAAACTATGACCTATAATTTTTTTGATAAAACCGCCATAAATTCATACTTTGGTCTACTAGAAATTTTCAAATATAAGTGAAATGTAAATATGAACCTCCAAAATTTCATTTTGATTAGGAGGACTAGAAGTAGGAAAACATAGAACCTTATTCACCACACAAAGTCATCATTGATCAAACACATAAGAATAATAAAAAACATTCACTACCAATGGAATTAAATGAAATGGTAATATATAAAGAAATAAATGAGGCAATATTTTAATGTGATTTAAATGATGTTATCTAAATGAATGGGAGAAACACACTTCTGTTTTATTTTTTATAATCAAAAGATATAAATAATTTAAAAAAGATAAAAAAAACAAGTAATCCTCACTAACTTAATGGATAACAAATAAATATTAGATCAGGTTTCACATTTCATTTAATTTCCTGCAAACTAATATACTATGTACTAATTGGTCAACCTATAATATCGTCTCCCCTAAATTCACAGATCACTAAGCATTCCCGTATGAGCTTGAGTACAAACCTAATTTTACTTCAGTATCTCTAAAATTACAGACTTATAGCACTCAATAATAAAACCATCAATAAATGTGAACTTATGATGATCCTAATACTATTGTAGAATTCCTACTACAACTATTTTCACATCACTTCCATCCTATCATTCGTTTCAAGAAATTTTGGTGAACATAATTCCAACAGATGATATTTTTCTGAACTGAAATAGTCTTCACCTCCCAAAATGGTGGTGGGATTTTGGGTTACATTGCTTACTTTCCTAGTAAATTATGTATTGTCTAAGTAAAGTGGTGGTTGGATTCCTATCATACCATGCTTAATCTTATGGATATTTTTAATTCTATTTGATTCTAATCCTTTACCTAGAAGAGTTTCATATACCGTATACATGTGATGCCTTTGGATATGTGGAGATATATCAAAATTATATTTTTGTGTTAATAACACAAACAATAAGTTGTGTAAAGAGTTACATGTTAATATGGTTTGAACACATTAATTTTGTGGAAGTAATTGAGATTCCAAAACTAAATATTTTGAATGATGCATACATGTTGGAATAAAACATGAGATAATAAATATTACATGAGATGTAATTTTTATGAATTTAATATTTATAGGATTTTTATAGAAATAGAGAGACCAATAAAACCTATAAAATATTAAGTGTAAGATTACTTCCAAAGAAAACACATGTCAAGACCTCTACCATCCAACCAGTTAGGTAATGCCAAAGTTGGGTGCCCATGTATTATCTGGTGTAAGACATGTTGGATATAGGTGGTCTTAAGAGGACTAGATTCCCATATGGAAGTGTATTATTTAGAATACAGATAGAAGGTTCATCCTAATAAGATCATGTGACTACAAGAATATATTTAGGTTAATTATTATGATAAATTTGTAAATGATTTTTCTACAAAACTATCCAAGAATCATATGTGATATAATTTACATAATGACATGCCTAAATAAATGGATATTTGAATAAACACCAATGAAACCCAATACTTAAAAAAATATGGATATTTACCTAATTAAGGTAATGATGTATGGGTACATCAATATAATGGTATTATATCCACTAAAATTCCTTAATGAAAACATATAAAACATAAAACTCACCCAAAAAAAGATCATTGCTACAGATAACGACATGCATCATGAACTATATTTTAAACTTTATTATTAGTTAGACATGTAGATTAATAAATTAGTATCTAATGTTTAGATTTTTTCTCAAGTATAATCATTTTTTTTCATTTAGATGTGAGTGTTTTAAAAATCAATTGATATAAAACTGAATTATGGGTATTGGATACCAAGTGCGGATCACGCATTTGTGTTGATAAACAAAGACTAAAAAATATGAGAAAATTTATGAAAGGTGAAGTAGTTAAACCTATTATAAATGATTCATGTGTTATTGAATTAGATATTGGAACTTATTATATAAGTCTACTCGGTGGATTAATTATAGAATTTGAAATTTGTTACTACATTCTAGCCATAAATAGATTTTTTTTCTATATCTTTATTTGGAAAAGAAATGGTTTTCCTTAATTATTAAGAAAAAATGTTGTTATATACACATAAATTAAAACTTTTATGGAATTTTTAATATAGTAAATGGTTGATATATTAAATAAAATGATATTATTATATGTAAAATTTAAGGTAAGAAGGTCAAGGTTGATTCCAACACCACTTATATTTGGCATTACCACCTTGGTAATGGAAATGAGAAATCATCCAAAGGTCCCTTAGAGATGGACTATTTTAAATTTGATTAGAAATTTTTCAACACATGAATATATTATTTTTTAGTAAAAATTATCGAATAACCTTTTAGTGGAAAAGGTGATAGGGCTAGTATAGAGACCCAGTTTTTGCCTAATAAGACTTTGAAATATTTCTAAGAATATTTCCAGATTTTGGTACTGAGAAGACATTAAATTTCAAGACCCGGTGTTCCTGTAATTAATTTTATAAAAATATTAAGTGTTTTTATACTAAAAACATCTCAAAAATGGGATATCTCTTAAATGTTTGATCAGATTAGTAATCTGAGACCACAATTGGGTCTGAAACGCGGTGTTTACTCTAGGTGCAACATAAAACGAGTCATCATGGGACGTTCGGACCCCGCGCTTGTTGGTGGTGTGTTAAATGGATAAATTAAAATTTTAATTTATTCATTTAATAGCTCAAACCAAAATAAATCATGGATTCAAGCTCAAATGAGAAATATGAGACTACAAATGATCTCGGAACGTAGGTTTTACCCTAGGCAGGGTATAACCTTTGTCGGCGTCAAGTGTTCGGCTTATGCGTCATCGTGGGAAAATAATTAAATGATTAAATGATTATTTATTTAATTATTTGATTAAAACTCTTTTAATCTAATAAGAGGTTATAAATATGATTCTTTAAGGGTTTGGACTCATAATCCCTGCAATTATCTAGTGAAAAAATAAATCTTCTCTAAAAGAACTCATCCCTGACAAGGAACGATGAAAGAATAACCCTTGGCTTGAGGTGGACCGAACAAAAAAGAATGCAACAGATATTCCTACTCTACTGGTGAGCGCATTTTTAATAGAAAGAAGATTCATGTTCAAGGTCGGACTTGTCATCTGTGATTTTCGCCACCATGATTTAACTGTTTAAGCATTGAGTATCAATCTGCTTATTGATCTTCGATTACTATTCTTCAAATGAGACCACAGTTTGTTAATTACTGTTATAGATTTTCAATTGTTCTTCTAACAACAAGAACATTGAAGAATCATAACCAATAAAAACACGACTAGGGTTCATTTCCAGTTCTTGTGTTTTGTGGTTTCCTCCCTCCTTGTGATGTTCTCATCAACATTTGTTTTGAATACCTGAAAATCAATTTTTGTGCGATCAATACTTGATGAAACAGATCATCACTGCGAGTTCAGAGTTGAAATCAATAGATTTATCCAGGAGAGATGTAGTGGAAAATGAATGGAAAAAGATTTGTACTTGAATCAAAGGTTTTTTCCCGCCGATCTGTGTGGTCGTGTGTGGTGTTTCACTAGAGATGGTGTAAGATCAGGACAGAGCAGCGTAATAGTGGTTGACATACGGTGGGATGTGTGACGTATTCCTTCAGATGAGGGGAGGATGGCATTGAGGCATCTCATTCCAGGTGGATCTCGACGAGATGATTTTAGGCAGCCAAATGAGATGGTCTGGCGGCATGAGGAGGAAGCTGAGGCGATGATGCGAGCACGATGGCATTTCAGCCTAAGTAGTCCATTGCGGATGAAGGAGGTAGGACAGAGTCAGGGGTGGTCGGTGCAAGGTGAGGCCGGGATGATGGCGCGAGCGAGACATCGCAGGTAAGCTACTGGTACGACAGTTTGATGATAAGACAGAGTGGATAGGATGCGCAGCTATCTGGAGGTGGCAGGTGTGGAAGACCCTTGGAGACTGAAAATTAGGGTTGAGGGGGAGAAATCATGGGGAGTAATCTTGAGGAAATAGGTGGCACTGCACGCATGAGGCAAAGGAAGGGCCATTTTTTGCATTGGCCTCCACCTTGTTAAACATGAATAATGTTTATAATAAAATTTAATAATATAATAATAATTATATTAATGTTTTTATTATCAAAACATTAATTCGATTATAACTTCTCTGTGTGATATCAGTTTGATGAACCATCAGTGGAAATGTGACCCAGTTTTAGACATGGTATTTTTAAGACTAATATTGGGTACCTTTCACCAACTTGTAAAGCGGGTCAACAAAACACCCGCACATTAATGGATTTAAAACTATTATTAAATCATCTAACTTTCATAACTTTTGCATATGATGTATGATTGATGCACAGTTAGTGTTAGTGTGACCCCGTTGATGATACAGTCATTTTAAGATGATTCTGGATACCTTCCTTCAACCCGAGATCTGGTCCCACAAAACGCCTGTGAAATAATAAGTTGTTATTGTTATTAAAACATTGACTCTCCCTAACTTCTCCATACGGCGTCCGATTGGTGTGTCATATGTGGTAGTGCAACCCAGTTCTTAAGATGGTCAATTCAAGACCATTGTTGGATGTTAAATTCAGTTTCGTGGCTGAGGCCCACGAAACACCCCAATATTATTATTATTATTATTGCAAAATATTACCTCAGTCGTAACTCTCCCATACGACATCGGATTAGCAAGCCGTCAGAGGTGTCGTGACCATGAAATTGAGGCGGAATTTTCAGGACTAATTGCAGGTGTTTAAACCAACGTTGAGGTGTGGACCCTACGAGGCATGGTTTGCATTTGTTATGGTGGAATTCAACTTTTTCACCAGGTATCCATTCTGGGCTTACGAGTAGTAAATCCCATGTGTTTTTCTAAGAGGACCACAACGGCGTGATCCATATAATTTTTTTCGGGACCAAGGAGTGGGCCCCATGTGACTCCATTCAAACGCAATGCGTAAATATACAAATTTTCCATCAGATGTCCATTTAAAGAAAATGGATACTCGATCTTGTGTGTTTTTCTCCAAGGATCACAATGGTGCGATATATTTGGTTATCCGGTTCCATTTTAGGAGGTCTTCCAATAAAATTATATTTTTTCCCTTCAATTTAATGAGTAATGCGCACTCATCAGCTTTTTGGCTAGAGATACCAAGTACTCTAGGAGTACACTAGAACGCATAGGGGTAGGTACTTGATTTGCAGTTTAGTACCCGAGTATGGATAGGTACATGGCCTCGCGAAGAGGCAGGACTACACATCGTGTGGGCCCCACACACACCATGTACCACCTTATAAATATTCTATCTCTCGTGTCTTCTTCTTTTGGACTCGTACATTGGAATATGAGTAGCCTATGCAGAGTTTTTTTCTATATAGAATGTGATGGTGCCCTCCGTAGTGGTTTTTGAGATACGATGCAAGATGTTCCAGGTGTGATGCTTACCCTGGGTGGAAACTGATGATTATAGCGGCTTTTTCCAAGAGGTGTCATCTAGCAAGGATGACCAGAGTTCCTCAATTCTTTTTTCTGATAGGTGTAATCCAGTAAGGATGACCAGATTTCCTCGATGCTATTTATGATAGGTACCCCCAGCAAGGATGACTGGAGTTCCTCAATGATTTTTCAAAGAGGTACCATCCACTAGGGATGATTAGAGTTCCTCGATGTAGGGATGATCAGAGTTACTAGATGCTTATTCTAAGAGGTATCATCCAACATGGATGATCAGTGTTCCTCAGTGCTTTCTGAGAGGTACCATCTAGCAGGGATGGCTAGTGACCCCAAGTGATTTTTGACAGGTACTATTCAGCAGGGATGACCAGAACAGTTCCAGGCTGACCCTCTCACCGGGCTGGGTAGTGTAGTCCCTGAGGAGATATCAGGTTGAACTAGAGTGTAGTCCCCAAGGATATACCAGGCTAACCCAAAGTGTAGTACCCGATGAGATACTCGGTTGACCCATAGAGTACTCCCCGATGAGATACCGGGCTGACCCAGAGTGTAGTTCCGGAGGAGATACCGGGCTGACCCAGAGTATAGTCCCCAAGGAGATATCGGGTTATGCCTCCCATCGGGCGAGGTAGCATAGTTCTAAATGGTTCAGAGAAGACCCTCTACTGTGAAACATAGTAACGAGGTGTAGTTTGATTTATCTAAGGACTCACGAGAAAGAGGGGCACTTTCCCCACCGAGATGCTTTCTTGTGATGTGACCTAAAATTTTGTGGGCGAGTTAATGCCACCCAAAGAGGATAGTATCAAAGTGTGGTGATTTTAGACCCTTTTACTTGTGCCTCCTAGGAAGATGTGACAAGATGCAGGGCATTGCAGATGGTTTTACTTAGAACTATTGGCTACTCACTTTCCTGGACTGAGCTTCGATATGGAGATCCCCTAACTCCATAATTTGGGTTTCTTTGAATGATAATATATATATATATATATATAACCTATTTCCAGTACCCACTCCATGGTTTTTGGCTACTCCCTTTCCAGGAGAGGCAAAGACGCACTGTGTATGCCACAGGAGTTTCGTGTCTAGCTTATCGTGGTTGGACGAGTCCACTCTCCTACTATAGGTAGTGGAGATTCGACGAGGAGTTAATATCCTCACAATTTCAAGCTACTTTTATTTGGATGAGTCTACTTTCACTCTCTTGTTGGGTTGAGTTGTACTCTTTATTCACGCTCAAATTTACCCAATAGATGAAGGTAGAACGGTCCTTGTTGTCTAGATTGGGTTTTCGAATCCACTGAGACCTAAGAAGATACCTAAGACACACAACCTATGAGGTGGATTTTTGGCTATGAAGTGGCCAACTTGGTTTTGATTTTGGATGGTTTTAAAGAACACTAATAAACCTAAGTGAATTCAATTAAATTAAAATGGCTTGATCTTAAGATAATGCTAGGGGTGGATTGAATGAATTTTACTTCTTTAGATAATTTTGGTTTAATTAATTCTTGATGAATCCATTCTTCAAAATAACACTACCTTCATCATTTTCTGGTTTGATGCAACTAAACTCAATTACTAATCCCCTACACACTTAGAGAACCAAATTCATGATGTCTCCAAGGTATATGGTCATTTTAGTAATTGGATTTAGCTTCCTCAAACACAGTGAAGATGAAGAGTGGAAATAACTGAAGAATGGAAGTCTTAAATTAGTTAACCAATTAACAACAATTCATTCATAAAATAAAATTCAATCCAACCTTTGAATCTTCCTAAGATCAACCCATTGAAGGGTTATCCCTCCATTTATGTTATACTTTCAATGTTTGGCGGAAGATGGCTTACAATAATTATATTGAAGAAATTAAAACCATGGAAATAACGAACACTCCTCTGTGTGTGTGAATGAAATTCACACCTATATGTGAAATAATTCAGCACAACAAAGAGATATCACTATAATTTTTGATTATAAAGTTTTAATGAAAGAAATGAGAATAATAGAAGAGAAATATGTTGATTAAGAACAAAGAAGTTCAAAAAGGAAACTTACATGGAAATTGAAATGCGATTACAAACACAAAGTGGCAGCATAACATTACAATTAAACCAAACACCCAAGATCCTTAAATCCTCCAAAACAACTTCCTTTAATAAGAATTTTTGAGCCCTTGGGTAGAGGATACAACATTATAAGTCATATCACTTGATTATGGTAGGTCTAGGGTGGTGGAAAGTTTCTGGAATGAAGACTTTCCAGTCTTGACCCGGAAAGGCATCCATCTTGCATTCACCAAACAGAAGCACATGAAAAACCTTCTAGATTGCCGCATTTGGGTGGTCCATAGAATACTTAAATTAAGATCCTGATGTACCCTAACATCTTGTAAAATCTCATCCCAAAAAGAGTTATTTATTTTGAGATATGTTTTAATTTGTGGGCTGTTTTTCTGGGACGCAGATTCTGGCCCAGATTTTGATATACTATTTGGGCCGCATAAATAACAATCATGGAGGCCGAATTAGCACTGGATACTGAAGAATGATTTTTAATATATATTTATTCTGGAATACCACAAATTTTGGGCTTCATTGGGCCTATATTGTGGGCCCCACATTCTCATCAGTGGGCTGGTGTCCAATCTGCCTTCTCCAGAATTGTTTCTTTTCATCACCAAATATCTCTATCATCCTTTATGAATCATCCATTGATCCCTGAATGAAAAATGTTTAAATTTAAGTGAAGATCCATTTCACAAAATAGAAAATTAAAATATGGATAATTACATTCCTTAGAATCAGATGACTTATTGGGCCTAAATTGGTGTACATTAGGTATGAAGTGCACAAATGATGATAATGAATGTTCAAAATCAAAATCCACTAACTTAGGACCATAAGATCAAAAATGAAAATGTAATACCATTAAAATTTAATTAACATGTGTGTCTTTATTGGCTAATCACACCCCCCAACTTGAGATTTTCTAGTCCCGAGCAAATAATTCAATGATTTTATTTGAATTTCCTTCTTCAAACACATTATAACAAACAATGCTCACAATATAAACTGCACACAAATATATCTTTATAAACTATCAAAATAATTTAAAGCAAGATACATTTAAAATCATATCTCAATCCCAATCCCATTACTTTGATCAAATCCACCATCATAATTCATCCAACTCAATCAGGTGTAATGATGTGTTGTGAATCACAATAGATATGGGGGATCATTTTCATTCAAGGGGAAATCATGGAAGCTCTAGGTGGGATCACATTTAATCATAATATGAGTATTCATTATTTTTTTCTTTTTTCTTTTTTGATTTTTTTTTATTTTTCAATGTTGCCATAGTAATTGAGATTTCAGTTAATCAAATTAACCCATGTAGCGAGACTTTGCTGATGACTCCTAGGCTCGAAGGCCTTAGGGCACCAAGTGAAGCCCACATACTCGGGAATCATCTTGAGTTAACTTGATCAAAAAAATTCATATTACCATAAATATATATATAGTGAAAAACACAGGGCTAGAAAACTCTAGACTCACGATCCCCAAGTGCCGAAAGCCTCACATTTTATCAATCCATTGCTCTACACACAAATTTTTATTTTTTTATTTTTTATTTTTTTCAATACTCATATTATTCATAAAAATAAAACCATCCTATGATATTTATTATAGGACCCTGAGAATTCAAATTATTACCCCACGATCTAGAGGACGTTCATTGTGGCATTTTGATTTAATAGATGAAAATAAAAATGATGAAAATTATCAATGGACAACCAAACTTCCAAAATCAATGCTTTTAAACTTAATCATGAATTAAATTCAGAGTCAAGGAAATAAAAATTATTTTCTATGTAGTTTTAATGTGAGCAAAGATGTTATTATATGAATGATAAAGGAATTTTACTTCTTTTTTATCGTTGTTTTTTAACAAAAATTTTGTTTCCACACCCCCCAACTTGGAATGAAACTGTCCCTAGTTTCATAAAACGAAAATTTAGAATGGGGTAGAGGAATAAAAGGGGAGTTCAATAAGGAAATTTAAATATTAGGATCATGGAATTAAGTCACCTGGTGGTTGAAGTTTGATGTTTTTGCCACTCCAGTTTAGTCCTTTGATATCCTTGTCGCTTGTAGAGTTCCCTAGTGGAAAAAGGAAAACAAACAAAACAAAACAAGACAGTATATATATATATATAAGTAAAATATAAGTATATATATATAATAAAATAAACTGATGATACATTGTATTATTTTTAAATTTTTGTGCAAGGTATTACTCAAGGATCACACCACGTGACACAGATGAATATGGTGCTCCCATTTCGTACCCATCCATACTCATAATAGAAGAACATGTCAAAAGTCTATTTTTTATTATTATTTTATTATTATTATTTTATTATTATTATTTAATATCAAAATGATTAATTAATCTTATTTTAAAAATAAATATGATTCAGAAAGATTAGAAACATGAAAACCATGGGTTTCCTTCCGTACAACACTTTTGTTTAATGTCGTTAGCCTGACATGGATCCTAAATCTATGAATCTTTTTCCGGTTCATAGGTTGGCTTAGTTAATCCAACCTCTATTTCCTGTTTATTGAATGATTCCATGAATGGTTTTAACCTATGACCATTGACCTTAAAAATGTGACCACTAGTGGGATCATGAATCTCTACTACCCCATGGGGGTACACATGATGCACTATGAAAGGACCTCACCATCTAGACCTTAACTTTTTCGGGTGTAAATGATGTTTTGAACTATATAAGAGCACAAACTTTAACGGTTCAAAATGTTTGACTTTGATATTCCTAGATTGGTAGGCTTGAACTCTAGCTGTATTTATCCTTGAATTTTCATAAGCCTCCATCCTAAGTTCCTCACGTTCATTAAGATCTAATTTCCTCTTTTCTTCAACTAAAGAAATGTCAAAATTCATTTTTTTGATTGCCCAAAATGCCTTATTCTCAATTTCAACAGGTAAATGGCATGCTTTTTCATAAACCAACCTATATGGGTACATTCCTAAAAAGGTTTTATATGCAGTTCGATAGGCCCAAAGAGCATCTAAGAGTTTCTCAGACCAATATTTCCTAGAGGGGTTGGCCGTTTTTCAAGAATATGCTTAATCTCTCTATTCGCTAACTCAGCTTGACCATTGGTTTTAGGATGGTATGTAGTGGACACTTTAGGAGAAGTATCATACTTAGGCAAGAGTTAAGTGAATGGGTGGTTGCAGAAATGGGTTCCTCGATCACTGATTATAGCCCTAGGAATTCCAAATCGAGAAAATATGTTCTCTTTCAGAAATCGAATCACAACATGATGATTATTGGACTTAGTGGGAATGGACTCCACCCATTTTGAGACATAATCAACAGCTAAGTGTATGTATAGGTATCCCCTAGAGTTTTGGAAGGGACCCATGAAATCAATTCCCCAACAGTCAAATATTTCAACCACTAATATGGGAGTGAGTGGCATTTGATTCCTTTTTGTGATGGACCCTACTTGTTGACACCTAGGAAAACTTTGAAAAAATGTGTAAGAGTCCCTTTAGAGGGTGGGCCAGAAGATACCACACTGAGGAACCTTAACAGAAGTCTTTTTAGAGGAAAAGTGACCTCCACATGCCTCACTATGACATAATTTAAGGATGGACTTTTGTTAAAATTCTGGGACACACCTCTTAATGACTTGGTCAGGGCAGAACTTATAGAGGTATGGATCATCAAACACATAGTGCCTAACATTAGAAAGGAATTTTATTCGAGCTTGAGTTCCTAAGAATTTTGGAATTACTCTTGTAACTAAGAAGTTGGCTATGTCAGCATACCAAGGGCAGTCACTCACAGAGTATAGGTGTTCATCCAGAAATGAATCAGACACAGAAAGGTGATTTGAGTTGTCTTTTAATTCCATCCTAGAGAGGTGATCAACTACAACATTTTCAACACCCTTTTTATCGTTGACTGTGAGGTCAAATTCTTGTAAGATAAGGACTCACCTAATCAGTCTAGCCTTAGCATCTTGTTTTTGGAAGAGGTATTTTAGTGTAGAATGGCCAGTGAACATAGTGATGGGGGATCCTAAGAGGTAGGACCTAAACTTCTCTAAGGAAAACACAATATCAAGTAACTCCTTTTCAGTAGTTGTGTAATTGATTTGTCCATAATTAAGGATTTTTCTGTATAAGAAATTACATAAGGATTGTTATCACAACGTTGTCCTAACACAGCTCCTACAGCAAAGTCACTGGCATCACACATAAGTTTGAAAGGAAGGTTGCAATTTGGAGATTTCATGATGGGGGAGAGGTGAGAGAGGATTTGAGGGTTGAGAATGAACCCTCACAGCTTTATGTCCAAACAAATGGAGCATCCTTTACTAGCAGAGCACAAAGGGGACGAGATATTGAACTAAAGTCCTTGATGAATCTTCTATATAAACCAGCATGTCCTAAGAAAGACCTCACTTACTTGACAGTTTTGGGTGATGGAAGGTGACGAATGATGTCAAACTTGGATTTATCAAATTCAATCCCCCTACCTAAGACCAGATGGCCTAGAACTAGTCCCTCTTTAACCATGAAATAACAACATTCCCAGTTTAGGACTAGATTCTTTTCTTCACATATTGACAAGACTCTCTCTACATTCCACAGAAATCCCTCAAAAGTATCCCCAAACATAGAGAAGTCATCCATGAAGACCTCTAGAAAATCCCCTACCATGTCTGAGAAGATTCCCATCATGCACCGCTGGAAGGTTCTAGGGGCATTGCATAACCCAAAGGGAATGAATTTGAAAGAAAGGGTGCCAAATGGACATGTGAATGTAGTCTTCCCTTGATCCTCTAGGGATACCTCAATCTGATTGTACCCCAAGTACCCATCTAAGAAACAGTAGAAGGCATCACCTACCACTCTCTCAAGGACTTGGTCAATGAATGGTAAGGGGAAATGGTCCTTATGGGTAAATGATTTTAACTTCCTATAGTCGATGAAGACTCTCCGACCACTACTCACCCTTGTTGGAAGAATCTCTCCATCCTCATGGGTTATCACTGTGATTCCAGCCTTTTTTGGAACCACTTTAATTGGGCTCACCCACTCACTCTCAGTTATGGGATAGATGATACCAGCTTTTAAAAATTTTAGAAGTTACTTCCCTACTACCTCCATGAGATTAGGATTGAGTTGTTGTTGAGGTTGATGACATAGCTTTGAATCAGATTCTAGAACTATCCTATGAGTCCCAATAAGTGGGATAATCCCAGGAACATCAGACAGGGTCCAACCAATGGAATTCTTGTGTCTCCAAAGGAAATATAGAAGCATCCTCTCATGATCGGCTTCAAGAGAAGAATAAATGACAATAGTATGTGTTTGATTGTCCCCAAGGAAGGCATACTTGAGTGTAGTGGTAAGTTCCTTTAATTCAAGATCAGGTTGGTTCAGAATTTCAGTAGAATATTGGGACATTGGATCAATATCAATTTCTTTTTTTAGAGTTTCAGATAAGATTGATTCCCCACATATAGAAGTTTCAGCTACAAGATTGGTTTGATCAGATTTAGGGAAGGAAGTTTGAAAGGTTTCACTGATTGTTTGACCTAAGACTTCATCATAAGAGCAATTTGAAAATGATTCAAGCCAAGGAGATAAACTGACTTCATGTGAACAAAGGAAATCAATCTCATCCTGACTTAAACATCCATCAAATATTCCTTGATGTTATATGGATTAATTATCAATGATTCCTATCATGTTTACTTCATGAATGTCCTCATCATCCCATATTTTTGAGCTTGCATTATAGATGTTCAAGTCTATACTCATGTTCCCAAAGGTGATGGTCATGTTCCCATTTCGGACTCAGATAACAGAGTTGATTGTTGCAAGGAAAGGACGACCAAGGATGATTGGGGTTTGTTCCTTATTTCCTAAGTTTGGACTGTTGTCAAGGACAATGAAGTCAACAGGGTAGATGAAGTTTTCAACCTTTACCATAATTTCCTTTAAAATCCCCTTTGGAACCCTAATTCTACGATCAACAAGTTGAAGTGTGATAGATGTGGGTTGGAGCTCTTCTAGGCCACTGCCAGTACACAGCATATGGGATGAGATTGACACTAGCACCTAGATCACATAAGGCCTTGACAACTTTGCTCTCTCCTAGTTCAACATTGATGTAAGGGAAACCTGGGTCTTTCAACTTAGGAGGAATGGTCCCTTTAATGGTGGTACTCACATTAGTATCCAAAAGGACTTTGTTTTTATGTGAAAATTTTATTTTAAAAGTGAACAGGTCCTTAAGGTACTTTGATTAGGCAGGTATGGTTTGGATTGCATCGAGAAGAGGAATGTTCAACATGACTTATGGGAAGATTTCCATCAATGTTTCACTCAATTCAGGCTTGGTTTTCCCTTATCATGCATTGAGGAAATGGTGCAGGTTGTGGGGTTGTTTATTGAATAGTTGTTTCTTTGAAAATGTTATCATGTTTTTCAGTTTGATCATTTGGTTCATTTGAATTTTCATCCAAGTTTGAATCTTTAGGTGGGTTTTGAATTAGTTTTTTAGGTTTATCAATTGATTTCCCACTTCTTAAAACAGCCACAACGTTTACTTGTTCATGAGTTGTTTGAGTGTAACTTGACTCTCCCCTTGAAGTTAAGGATGGCACCGCCTGAGTAGGCATGTGTGCCTTTCCAGTTTTGATGGTTTGAAGTTCTTGTTTTAGGGAAGAGACTTCTGAGTTCATCCTCTCCATTTGATTGCATAGTTTTTCTAGTAGGCTTTGTGGAACAGTTTTGGTTGGTGATTGAGTAGATTGGTTTATCCCAAGGGTATATTTTTGAGGTGGGATGGTTTGTTGAAAATGGACCGGTGGTTGTTGGTATTGGATAGGTTGGGTTTGGAACTGGTTATGGGATTTCTAGTTCTGATGGGGGTAAGGATTTTTTCCCTGTGGTTGGCTAGGTTGTTGGTTATCTATCCAGTGGAAGCCTGGGTGGTCATTATACCTTGGGTTGAAGTTTTTTTGGTATTGAGACTTCTGAAAATTCAAGGAATTTACATACGCTGGGGTTCCTCCTAAAATAACATCCTTGATGGATGGAATGGTTGGGTAGTTGTCTGTATTATGGTCATGTTTTTCACAAATTTTGCAAACAGGGTCAACAGTTTGGATTTCATGTTCTTTCTTAAGGTCTATCTCTTCAACCTTCCTAGAGAGTGTTGCGAGTTTATACCTAAGGATTTTCTCTTCTCTAAGTGTATGAATTCTAGTATTTCTTTGTGGTTCTTAGAATATGGTGAATTTCCCCATTTTTGGTTTTGTTCAGAAAGGCTTTCTAGATACTCGTAAGCTTCATTTTGGGCTTTGTTTTTAAAGGTTCCATTACACATCATGTCAATGAATTGTTTGTTCCCCAAACCCAACCCTTCATAGAAAATTCTCACTTGTTCGGGTATAGAAAAACCATGATGTGGAACCATGTTTAGAGTGTCTTTGAACCTCTATAATGTTTCATATAATTACTCTCCCTCTTTTTCAAAAAAGTTTTGGATACTCTTTTTAAGTGCAATTGTTTTGTGGTGGGGAAAGTACTTTTTGTATAATTCTCTTTGTAACTGGTCCCATGAGTGAATTGATGCATGTCTCAAGTTTTTTATCCAATTTTTAGCTCGATCCTTCAATGAAAAAGGAAATATCCTCATTTTTGCAATTCTAGTTGATGTGGGGGACACATGGTTTCTACAATGTCATTAAACTCCTTAACATGAAGGTAGGGCATCTCATACTCCATGCTGTGAAAGGTTGGAAGGTGGTTTAGAACATGGGGTTTAAAGATGTAATTGGAATCTCCTAGGGAATTGTGTCTAATTCATGAGGGGGTATTGGTCCAAGATGGAGTGAGGTAGTCATTCATGGTTTGATCGACTACATTCCCTAGGTTTCGAGCTTTTTGGTTTTGGTTCCCCATTTGACTTCCCCCAAGATTTACAATTTGATTTCTTAGAAGACCATCCATTATAATTGGTTCAATTTTTGATTCTGAAGTATTATGAAGATTAGTATCTAATGGATACAATCCCCTATGTTCACTTGACTCCCCTATCCTAGGACTTTCCACCCTAACTAGTCTATTTGAATTATCACGGGTGTAGGTGGACATGCGCCAAAAAAAACGAGAAAGGGACAAGATAAGAGATATTGCGTGAGAATAGAAGAATAGAGGTGAGGAAAGAAGGTTTTTAGTATATGGTACTTACTTGGTCCCCAAAAATGATGCCAAAATTTGATTCATGCTCAAATTTACCCAAGCGATGAAGGTATAACGGTCCTTGTAGTCTAGATTGGGTTGTCGAATCCATTGAGACCTAAAAATATACCTAAGACACACAACCTATGAGGTGGATTTTTGGCTATGAAGTGGCCAACGTGGTTATGATTTTGGATGGTTTTAAATAACACTAATAAAACTAAGTGAATTCAATAAAATTAAAATGGGTTGATCTTAAGATTATGCTAGGGGTGGATTGAATGAATTTTACTTCTTTAGACAACTTTGGTTTAATTAATTCTTGATGAATCCATTCTTCAAAAATAACACTACCTTCATCATTTTCTGGTTTGATTCAAATAAACTCAATTACTAATCCCCAACACACTTAGAGAACCAAATTCATGATGTCTCCAAGGTATATGGTCATTTTAGTAATTGGATTTAGCTTCCTAAAACCCAGTGAAGATGAAGAGTGGAAATAACTGAACAATGGAAGTCTTCAATTAGTTAACCAATTATCAAAACTTATTTCATAAAATAACATTCAATCCATCCTTTTCATCTTCCTATTATCAACCCATTAAAGGTTTAGCCCTCCATTTATGGTATAATCTCAATGGTGGGCGGAATATGGCTTACATGAATTAGATTGAAGAAATTAAAACCGCAGAAATAACGAACACTCCTCCGTGTGTGTGAATGAAATTCACACATATGTGTGAACTAATTAATCACAACAAAGAGATATAACTATACTTTGTGATTATAAAGTTTTAATTAAATAAATGAGAATAATAGAAAAGAAATATGCTGATTAAGAACAAAGAAGTACAAAAAGGAAACTTACATGGAAATTGAAATGCGATTACAAACACAAAGTGGCAGCATAACATTACAATTAAACCAAACACCCAAGATCCTTAAATCCTCCAAAACCACTTTCTTAAATAGGAATTTTTGATCCCTTTGGGAGATCCTCCAACAGAATAATTTATCTCACTTGAGTATGGTAGGTCTAGGGTGGTGGAAAGTTTGTGGAAATAAAACTTTCCACCCTTGACACGAAAAGGCATCCAGCTTGCATCCACCAAAAAGAGGCGCATGAAAAACCTTCTGATGACCAAATTTGGGTGATCCATAGAAGACGTAAATTAATATCTAGATGTCCCCTAACATCCTGTAAAATCTCAGCCCAAAAGGAGTTATGGTTTTCTAGATATGGTTTAATTGGTGGGCTGTTTTTCTAGGCCGCAGATTCTGGCCCAGATTTTGATATACTGTTTGGGCCACCTAAAAAACAATCATGGAGGCTGAATTAGCACTGGATCCTGAAGAATTATTTGTTACTATATATGTCTTATAGTATCCCACGAAAGTTGGGCTTCATTGGGCCTCTATTGTGGGCCCCACATTCTCATCAGTGGGCTAGTGTCCAATCTGTCTTCTCTAGAATTGTTTCTTTTCATCGCCAAATATCTCCATCATCCTTTATGAATAATACATTGATCCCTGAATGAAAAATGTTTAAATTTAAATTATGATCCATTTCAAAAAATATAAAATTAAAATATGGATAATTATATTCCTTATAATCTCAGGCCCATAAGATCAAAAATGAACATTTAATACCATTAAAATGTAATTAACATATGTGTTTTTATTGGCTAATCATCTCTTTCCATTCAAACTTGGTGTACCATGTTCTCTCTAACAGCTCCCCTCTTCAATACCTCTCCATCTGCTCCCTCAAGCCTTCGGGGCATCCTACTTAGTATTTCCAAACTCACTCCTACTTGGGCTTTGCTCGAATTTGGTTTGCCCTTGTAGAAGATGGACATGTTTATTGTGATATAAGAAAAAAAGGGATACGAGGTGCTTGGACCGCATGCGGTGGTCATATCTTGGGATTAAGGAGTGGGACTCTCCCATTTGTTTTACTTTTTCACATGTTTTGAGTTGTGGTACTTTTCTAGTTGGGTGTGTATTTTTTCCCTTTTCCTTTTAACTTTACTTTTCTTTTACTTGTTCTATTAAGAGGTTGATTCATATATGTTTGGTTTACCTTTTATAGCAGTGTTGTATCTTTCTTTATTTTCTTATGCACTTTTTCATTGAGTTGGTTGTGTGTATGTTTATAGTTTCTTAGTCAAAGGCCTCCCCTAGTTTTATGTGACTTCAGCACTAGTCTCTAGCCCCTGGCTTATGGAGGTGGGCTTGGGGTAGTTGCGGCTCGATCCCCCATACGGGTCAGGTCATGACAAAGTGGTATCAGAGGTGGTTCAAACCTTGGGATGTTATTAGGAAATTTCCCTAAAAATGTCTTGGTTGGTTTTAGGGAAATAATGTCGAAGTGTCTCGAGAGTGGCTCTCAGGCAAGGGAGTCCAGTGATGGTATGGGCAGCCGACGTATCTATTCACCGGGACTCTGATTACCTGCTTGTCGACTTGGCACCCTGAGACACTTGTTACAGGGAACAATGGTACGTGCATCATATAGGATTGAGTATTTGTTTGTCCTTCTTGAGTTAGCTCCCCACTCACATTGATGTACATATATATATATATATATATGCTCATCCAACCATGGTACTCCTTGATAACATTCAGGATGTCTCTACGACGACAACAATCCAGGATACTAGTTACAGTTCATGACAATTATCCCGTGAGCAACAAGACCTCAGTTTAGGACTCATCGCATGAGCCCCTTTCTCCAGGTGGGCAGGTAGCTGCACCCCTACCTGTTGAGAAGCAGACATCCCCAATAGAGTATGTTGAGGAAGTGCATAGGCTGAGCACTCTTCACAAGTTCCAGCACCAAAGATCATTGAGGTTCTGTGGTGAGACAAACCCTTAGACATAAGATGTTTGGCTAGAGTTAGTGGTCTACCTCTTTAGGATTGTATGCACACTGGCAGATCAGATGGTGGCTTTGGTAGCCGACTTTTTCCCAAGAGTAGTTGAACATTGGGGGACCTTGGTTACTCAGATACACAATGAGTTGGAACCATCATGGGATGACTTCCAGTAGTTCTTTTGTGAGGAATTCTACCCCTCATTCTTGTACTCTGATCGACTTTAGGAGCTCCTCTAGTGATGGTAGGGAGGGATGATAGTGACTTAGTATGCGACTAGGTTCACAGACCTTGCGCAATACTCTCTGGACATGATCTATAATGGTTACTTCCAAGAACGAATGTTTGATCAGGGACTCCGCAGAGAGATTCATGCTATCATTGTACCCTTGTGCATCCCCACCTATATCGGAGTGCTTGAGCAAGCGTTGGTGACATAGAGATTTTTTTCAGAAGAATTCCATACACCTAGTTGGGGAAGTGAGCGCAACAGAGTTGAGATGTCTATTATAGCTAGGTGACACCAAGCGATGAGATCTCAATGTAGGAGATCATCTCATGATCAGTCTCAGAAACGTGGTCATATGGGGCCCAGACAGTACAACAGAAGCATGGTGTCAAAATCCCTCTAACTTGTGCACTCAAGGTGTGGTTTTGTAGCAAATTCCCTTAGCAGGAAGTGCGAGAAGTCCCAGACTCACCTAGTGTGGTAAGTTTCAGAGCAGTTAACTTCCTTGTAGTTGAACCTGGTGGAACAAGAGGGTATAACTTTTCTTCAGTCGGCAATGTTGACTCCTTCACTTCTCGAGCGTGTAAGAGAGTCTCAGTTGTGATCCATCAGTTGTGAAATCCTTTGTGACCTGATATCTTTAGGTGTTTCCCCATATGGATATTCTAAAGGAGGTAATCATGAGACCCTGTTCCAGTGGAAAATAGTGATTCCAGTTGTGACATGGGATGTAGAGGTTCGGTTGGGGAGGAAAACTATCCCCCAAGTTCTATCAGGTCATTTGAGACTATGCAAGGTGATTTTCATACTGTCCTGACTTACCCCAGATAGTTAAAGTGGGTACACGTGCCTTACACATGCCAAAACTGAGGAGATACGTGTGTGTTCTTGCACACATCATCAACTGAAGAAAGCCTTATGAGGGTAGACCATCCCTTTAGTCCACATTATTTGGCATCAAGGAAACGTACAGGTTTCCCTAGGAGCGGGAGAGCTAAGTGCGAGCTCGGTATCCCAAGATGTTTCCATAGTTTTTCTTTTCGAGGAAAAAAATCTTGAAGGAGGGTATAATGTAGAGATCCAGTTTTTTCCTAATAAGAGATTGATATATTTCTATGAATATTTGAAGAGTTGGGTGCTGAGACGGTGTGCAATTCAGAGACCCAGTATGCCTGTAATTAATTTTATAAAAATATTAAGTGTTACTACACACATTTCAAAAATGTGATATCTCTTAAGCAGTTTATCAGATTGGAAATATGAGACCACGATTGGGTCTGAAATGTGGTCTTTCCTCTAGGTGTGATAAATAATGATTCGGCAATGGACGTTCGGACCCCTCGCTCATTGGCAGTGTGGTAAATGAATAAATTAAATTATTAATTTTTTTAATTAATAGATCAAACCCAAATAACTAATGGAAGAGGGCTCAGATGAGAAATCTGAGACCCTAATGATCTCAGAACGTAGGCTTTACCTTAGGTAGGGTATAACCTTTGTCAGCGTCGAGTGTTCAGCTTATGCGCCATCATGGGAAAATAATAAAATAATAAAATAAATATTTATTTATTTGATTAAAAAATATTTTAACCTAATAAGAGTTTATAAATATGACGCTTTAAGGGTTTAGGCTCATAATCCCTACAATTATCTTGTGACAACATAAATTTTTTATTGAAGAACTCATCCCCAACAAAGAACGAAGAAAGAAGAACCCTTGGCTCGAGGAAGATCGATCAACAATGAACGCAATAGATCTTCCTCCTCCGTTGGCGAACAAGTTCTTCATCAAAAGAAGATTCAAGTTCCAGGTAGGACTTGTCATTTTTGATTTTCACTACAATGATTTAACTGTTTAAGCATGGAGTATCAACCTGCTTTTTGATTCGCGATTACCATTCTTTGCACGAGCCCACCATTTGTTAATTATTGTTATAGATTTTCAATCATTGTTCTAACAGCGAGAACAATGATGAATCATAACCAATCCAAACACGGCTAGGGTTTGTTTCCAATTCCTGTGTTTTTTGGTTTCCTCCCTCCTTATGATGTTCTCTTCAACGTTTGTTTTGAATACCCAAAAAATCAATTATTGTGCTATCGATCCTTGATGAAATGGATCATCACTGAGAGTTCAGAGTTGAGATCAATAGATTTATCTAGGCACGATGCAGTGATGAATGAACAGAAACAGATTTGTGCTTGAATTGAGGGTTTCTTCCTGCGGATCTGTGTGGATGCATGTGGTGTTTCACTTGAGATGGTGTAAGCTCAGGAGAGAGCGACATGGTGTTGGTTGACCTATGGTGGGCGGTGCGACGCAGTCCTTCGGATGAGGGGAGGTTGGCATTGAGGCGGGTTTTTTTTTATATACATTTTTTCAAAAAAAAAAATTTGAAAATACATCTAGGTTAAAAAAAATTATTTTTCTACCCCCCCAAAGGCGGCACCTGGTGTGCCGCCTTTGGGGAATTTTCCGCCCAGGGAAAGGCGGCACACCATGTGCCGCCTTTGCCCAAAAAATAACCACAAAGGCGGCACACCAGGTGCCGCCTTTGGTTAAATTTTTTTTTTAAAATTTTTATTTTTATTTTTTTTGTTTTGTTTTGTTTTATATATATATATATATATATATATATAACAAAACTTTTCAGCAGAATTTTTCTGCTATTTATTATCCAGCGGTTCTGCCATTACAGCAGCTGGATTCTAACTGATACCCTCACCCAGGACTCCCTTTTATAAGGGGGTTTGCCCTGAAAACAATACTGCATTTCCGATGTGGGATTCTGGTTCTCCTTTTCCTGCACAGTACATTCTGCGTTTCCGATGTGTGATTCTGTTTCAAGTACGCGACTTCAAAAGACTATAAAAGATAAACTATAAGACCAATACAAATAAAATTTTAAACACTGATTAAACATATAAGAAATAGTTGAAAAAAAAATAATTTCATAAAAAATGTTGATACAGATTAATTTATAAGCTTTCAAAACCACCCACTTGAAACGTAAACATATTTCAAGTACGTGACTTTGAAAGCTTATAAAAGATAAATTATAAGATCAATACAAATGAAACTTCAAACATTGATTAAACATATAATAAATAGTTGAAAACAAAAATAATTTCATAAAAAATGTTCACCAAAAACAATTTATAAGCTTTCAAAACCATCAACATGAAACTTAAAAATGTTTCAAGTTTCCAACTTTGAAAGACTGTAAAACATAAACTATAAGACCAATAGAAATGAAACATTAAACATTGATTAAACATATAAGAAATAGTTGAAAACAACAAAAACTTCCTAAAAAATGTCCATAAAAATTAATTTATAATCTTTCAAAACATTCTACTTGAAACATAAAAATGTTTCAAGTACACGAATTTGAAAGACTATAAAACATAAACTATAAGACCAATATAAATGAAACTTTAAACATTGATTAAATATATAAGAAATTAATAAATTTTTTAATTTTAACTTAGTCCTTCTAACTTTGTCGTAGCATTCATATGCATTCCAACAATGAAAACCTCAACCGGCTTATGTGCTTTACACACAATAGAAACATCTTTGCAATTTTGTCATGCCCCTGAGTATAAATCAACCTCAAAAGCTCTAGATAATTTTTATTGGTAAGGTGAGATGAGAAGGGAGGTATTATACCATCAGGAAGAGAGATTCTAGAAATGTGCAATGCTATGACAAACCTTTAAATGAAATGTGTCAGTTCCCAACTAGATGTGCATGTTCCTTCAAAATTTTCAGGCTGGAGATAATCCACCTTAAGTTTCACATAGTCTTATGTCTTCCATGTATTAATATCAAACACTTCAACCAATTTGTTTACTTTATGGGGAAGTAAAACCTCATTCCTTTGAATATGCACATTACCATGAACATATAAGATCATCATTTTGCAAGAAAAACTACTAATCTCATGTTCACTGAAATACCCCTTAACGTAAGAATGATACAAATAGTGTAAGTACCCAATAGCAAGATTCCAATCCATTTTGACTGGGCTATGTGGAATCATTGGTGTTTTCATCTGATTAATAATTTAAAAGGTTTCAAAACCACCTTTCTAAAACTCAAAAATGTTTCAAGTAAGTGACTTTGAAAGCCCATAAAATATAAACCATAAGATCTATTGAAATGAAACTTAAAACATGGATTAAACATATAATAAGTAATTGAAAATAAAAACCATTTCTTAAAAATTGCTGATGAAATACAATTATAAGCTTTCAAAAATACTTCTTTCAACTCAAAAATATTTCAGATATGAGACTTTGAAATCCTATAAAATATAAACTTAATGACTCATATAAATGAAACTTAGAACATAGATTAAACATATAAGAAGTAGTAGAAAAGTAATTAGTTAATTCTGGTGAGGGGGAAAACTGTTAGACCCTGGAATTGAAGGATAATGGGGATGACAAGGAAACATCAACCCCCACGCCCACCCCTTCCACCCATTCAACCAACTTCGGTAACTCCTATAGAAGTAGCTTTTCAAAAAAAAAAATGAAATGTCACCCCACCACAGCTTCCTACATCCATATTAACCCCCCAATTCAGTTTCATTAAATGTGGACAGCCCCCATTTTTACCAAAGTGAATGATGCACTATTAAACCACCACTTTCAACCCCCGCCTCAAAAATAAGCTTCCCATGATACGTTCACAGATGCACATGCTGCGATGGCATGTGCGCATGGAAACCTTAATGCTTGAAACTTTCCACACTGACATTGTTTTGCTTCTAGAAGTACCACTAATTTTTCACCGCTGTTACCTGTAATGGGGTTACAATACTCTTGAACTTCAAATGCCGAGTCTTCCCGACGGAATAGACACACTCGATAAATGGAAGCTTCTTCAATGTTCTTGTCAATATCTCGTTGAAAGTTTTTTCCAAATCTTAACCCCTGTTGAATCCCATCTGAGGCCAGTTTTTGTCTATCAACGAAGTACTTGACACAACGATAAAATGTCTCCTGAACTAGGGCAGTAATTGGTAGCTTGCGAATCCCTTTGAAGATGCCATTTATACACTCCACAATGCTTGTGGTCATGTGTCCATACCTCTTCCCCCCGTCATAGGCCAGTGTCCATTTCTCTTTTGGAATATTCATCATATAATCATACACTTCTTGGTTAGCCTTGCGGATTTCTTCGTAACGCGCCTCAAACCTTCGTTGATCTGGCTCATATGCTACATAAATATGATCACAGGTCATAGAAAATATATTTTTATTTACATTAAAATAGTAAACATCAATGACAACATTGCTTACCAAGCCTCGTGATTGCATTCTTCATAGCCTCATTATGGAAGGTTTTGCGCACGTTACTAGCAATGTGTCTAATGCAGTATCGATGATGTGCATTTGGGGGCCTCCATGAATCAGGATCTGCATTGATTGCCTCATTGATTTCCCTATGTCGATCAGATATCAAACATACACCTCGAATGCGTGTGAAATGGTTGCTGATGCATGCCAAAAACCAGCTCCAAGATTCATAGTTTTCCTTCTCTACTATTGAAAATGCAAGCGGAAGTGGTGAACGGTTCCCATCTTGGGTTGCCGCAATCAACAATACGCCCTTATACTTTCCAGATAGAAATGTTCCGTCAATTTGTATGAAATGTTTACTGAAACGAAATGCGGAAATACATGGGAGGAATGCCCAGAATAACCGATGAAATTGAACACGAGATTGATCCAATCGATTATCTTCAAACACATGTTCCTTCGTATTTATATGGTATAAAACTTGGTTGTTGTGGCTCAGCATGGCTAATAATTGCGGCAACACCCGATACGAGTCATCCCAATCACCGTAGACCTTCACAATTGCCTTCTGTTTCGCTATCCATGCCTTGTTATAAGAAATCTTATAACCAAAAGTTTGAAGAATCCTCTCTTGCACAAGGGCTATAGGAACATCTTGACAGGTCCTAATCATCTCAACGATAACAGTTGACACAAATTTGGCATCCAAAGCAGTGTGATCTTGTGTCAAATTTGGCTGAACACAAGAATGAGCTGCCTCAATCTTTGAAATTCTCCATCCACCAAATGCAATGTCTGGAATCGCCCTCAATCGGAATCTATAGTCTTCATCAAATTTATCACACCGTATAACGTATTTTTTTCGACATGATGCCTCAACTACATATCTACAATGCCTCTCAATATGAAATCTTTTTAAGAAGCTCTTCAACGCATCCTTACTTGGAAAATCCCTTCCATTATATAATGTTTTGTCCAACTCACTAAACCTGTCCACTATAACTCCAGGAAACTCTGTTGCAGGTGTCAGAACATTGTTGTCAAATTCACGTACACGTTCCATTGCTTCGGACCAAGATTCAAAGGGTGGTGGATGATTTAATGTTGGTCGAGAATGTTCTTGAACTACTCTACTTCGAGAAACTACTACCTTATCTTCTCCAGCTCCCTCCCCACCTCCAGCTCCCTCCCCATCATCATTGTCTTCTCCGTCTGTTCCATCATTATTAAATTCCTCATCTGAAGAATGATTTATATGTAAATCCGGTAGATCATCTAAGTTGTCCTCCTCCACAACAGGGCGAACATCCTCAATTTCTTGGGATGAAGCTTCTTCAACAACTATTTGTGCATGTCTACGAATTCGAACATTTTGATGTTTTTGTACATTAGAAACTTCAACATATAACTCCATCATTGCAGCATCAGACCGTTGGGAAAATAAAGTTCCCGCTTGGACCCAGTGCTCATCAGAAGCCAATGGACAAGCAAGATGCCATAACGTGGCAGGGAATTGCAAATGTCTATAACTAATAGACTTTATCTCTTGATGAGGACCGAGATTTAAGCAACCACGAATTCTATCTTGAAGATCAGTTATGGTAACACAATCAGATGTGTTAACCATAGATGTTGGCTGTATACTATAAGAAGCTCCTTTCTCGGTTTGAATTACCTTTCCATAGCAGTAAACACAAGAAAACATGTCTCTCTACATGAAAAATGTTTACTGATCACTGAATATGTCAATAATGTTTTGTTACGTGTTAAATAAATTTTTTTATCTTCTTAAAGGTATTTTAGTACTTCATGAAGTAAATATCAATCATCTAAAACATATCCCCCGGGAGTGTCAAACCAGGAGTGCAGCAAGGCCCGTTGTCGTGTACCAGGATACCCCGGGTCAGGCCCGAAACTCCTTGTCGGGGCTTTCACCCCTAGGTACAGCTGTTCCAGAGCCACATCATCCACTTGTAGTATCCAGACAGGGATTTAATTGCTTAGATAACGACATAATCTTTCATGACACCAAAATTTTAAAACCTTCCTAAATTAAGCCACTAATGTTTTGTAGAACAATTTTTTAACTTTCCTAAAGATATGTTCAATGATCTCTAAAAAATAAGATTCATTACAGTGCAGTTTAATCACTAGTTAAGTGTCGGTCACTACTTAAGTTCTGGTTAATCACTACTTAAGTGCTGGTTAATCACTACTTAAGTGCTGGTTAATCACTACTTAAGTGCTGGTTAATCAGTTAGGAGTTGGTCATTCACCACGTGATCATCCATTAATCTTTACTTAATGACCCCTTAATCATCCGTTAATCATTAGTTAATGACCCCTTAATCATTAGTTAATTAACCCTTAATCATCCCCTAATCATCCCTAGTTAATCACCCCTTATTCACCCATTAATCGTTAGCTAATCACCCCTTAAAGATTCCTTAATTACCCCTTAATCAGCCCCTAATCATTCCTTAATCGTTAGTTAATCACCCCTTAAACATTCCTTAATTACCCCTTAATCATCATGTAAACATTCCTTAATTACCTCTTAACCATCCCCTAATCATTCCTTAATCATTAGTTAATGACCCCTTAATCACCCCTTAATCGTTAGTTAATCACCCCTTAATCGTTACTTAATCACCCCTAAAACATTCCTTAATTACCCCTTAATCACCCCTTAATCACTCCTTAATCATTAGTTAATGACCCCTTAATCACCCCTTAATCACTCCCTAATTACCCCTTAATCATTAGTTAATCACCCCTTAAACATTCCTTTATTACCCCTTAATCACCCCTTAAACATTCCTTAATTACCCCTTAATCATCACTTAATCATTCCTTAATTACCCCTTAATCATCCCCTTAACCCCTTAATCAGTCCTTAATTACCCCTTTATTCCTTAATTACCCCTTCATTCCTTAATTACCCCTTAATTAGTTAATGACCCCTTAATTAGTTAATGACCCCTTAATCACCCCCTTAATCCTTAGTTAATCACCCCTTAAACATTCCTTAATTACCCCTTAACCATCCCCTAATCATTCCTTAATCATTAGTTAATGACAACTTAATCACCCCATAATCGTTAGTTAATCACCCCTTAATCGTTACTTAATCGCCCCTAAAACATTCCTTAATTACCCCTTAATCACCCATTAATCACTCCTTAATTACCCCTTAATCATCACTTAATCATTCCTTAATTACCCCTTAATCATTAGTTAATCACCCCTTAATCACTCCTTAATTACCCCTTAATCATCAATTAATCATTCCTTAATTACCTTAATTACCCCTTAATCATCCCTTAATCATCACTTAATCACCCCTTAAACATTCCTTAATTAATCATCCATGGTTAATTACCCCTTTAATCATGACTTAATTATTCCTTAATCATTATCTAATTAGTCTATGATTATCTCTAAAATATTAATAAATTATTATTATCCCTAATTAACTAATTAAAACATTAATAATATAACTATTTATTTCTTTTCATTAAATAACTACTACTACATACTTAAATATTTAAAATTAACTAATTACAATTAAATAAATAAATAACTTTAAAATAAAAAAAAAATACCTCTAAATGAAGCTTGACACAAAAATCTTGTACTCTTTGCGTCTCCGGAAGCACCACGAAGTAAAACTAAACTTAGAGAGAGGAGCTCTCAAAATTTTAGAGAGAAGAGGTATTTTTGAGTGAGGAAGGGTGGGAGGGGCGGCTCCCTTTTATAGGGATATTTTTGGCGAAGGCGACAACTGGGAAGCCGCCTTCGGCCATTTAAAACACGAAAGGCGGCTCTTCCGGAGCCGCCTTTCGCAGAAAGAATATCGAAAGGCGGACACTGGTGTGCCGCCTTTCGTTTCCCCAATGGTGGAAGGCGGTTCCTGGAGAACCGCCTTTGGCCCGGCGGAAACCGAACCGAAGGCGGCACACCATGTGCCGCCTTTAGGATGTAAAAAAAAATATTTTAAACCTCGATGTATTTTTAATTTTTTTTTTTGAAAAAATGTAAAAAAAAAATAACTCCATTGAGGCATCACATGCTAGGAGACTCCCAACGACACGATTTTAGGCGGCCGAACGAGGCGGTCCGACAGTATGAGGAGGAAGATGAGGCAACGATGCGAGCGTGATGGCGGTTTAGCCAAGGAAGTCTTGCGCAGATGAAGGTGACAGGACAGAGATGAGGGGCGGTCGGTGCGAGGGCGGGGCCGAGATGACGGCGCAAGCGGGACATCGCAGGTAAACTACTGGTATGACGATCCGATGATAAGACCGAGCGGGTAGGAGGCGCATCTGTCTGGAGGCGGTGGGTGCAGAAGACCCTTGGCGGATAGGGTTTCAACCATAGCTAAAAATTAGGGTTGAGGGGGAGAAATCACGGGGGAGATAAGAGAGGAGAAATCTTGGGGGTAATCTTGAGAAAATAGGTGGCACTGCACGTGAGGCAAATGAAGGGCCATTTTGTGCGTTGCTCTCCTCCTTGTTAAACATGAATAATGTTTATAATAATAATATTTAATAATATTATAACATTAATATTAATTTTTTTATTATCAAAACATTAATTCAATTATAAATTCTCCGTGCGATATCAGATTGACGAACCGTCAGCGGCAACGTGACCTTGTCTTAGACACGGGTTTTTTATGATTAAGATTGAAAACCTTTCATCGACTCGTGATGTAGGTCAACAAAACACCTGTAGATTAATGGATTTAATAATATTATTAAATCTTTGAACTGTCATAACATTCGCATACGGCGTCCGATTGATATGTGGTTGGAACGCATGTCGCAACGCGTGAAAATTTTCAATATTTATTATCCTACCAACTACTATAGATGTGGAGAGCAGGGTCGAAACACAGAGAGAATGTGATTAGACACTATAAATTTTCTTTTAGAGGAATGTTTAGGTAGATGGGCTTTAATTGTGTGATTAACAATTATGTTCTAAAAATTAAATGACTATTTTAAATGAACTAAAACTAACTAAGTGAACTAAACTATGAAAGAAACTGATAGAGATGAAAGTGTCAGAGTCATGACGTCCATCCAAGTGCATGAAATATCAATTATTTAATTCCCACATTTGATTATTTATTTATTCAATTATCACCGACTCCAAATTTAATCAAAATACTATCTGGTCTCGTTCTCTGATGTCAGACAGTATTTTAATGTTTACACAAATTATCTGTCATTTCGTTCTCTATCCTGACGAATAATTTGCACGTCATGATATCACTGAATCACTTGGTGAAATACGATGACCCGTTTCTCACAAAGTCGAAGTATCTACCTGCGTCGGGTTCGCTCACATGAGATCACTTATTCAGTATCACTCACACAAGTTTGAAGAAGCGCACACACAAAATATTAATTTTCCAATTAATATATTTATTTATTCAGAATTCGCTCGCGCGCTTGATCGAATTCCAAATAAATAAATTCTCTGATGAACTCTCATTCATGATTACTTATTAGGTATCACACGAACGGGAATCAAATCATGTGTGCAGAGACCAAATAACAATAAATTTAAATGCAGATACAATTAATTAAATAAACATCGAAATGAAATTAATTCAAAAGGCAACCAAACATAAGGATAAATTAAAGACATGCAATTATCGTCACTTTCGTCACAACACCGACACAAAAAGGATTAGCATGCCATCATGACAACACAGAACATAAAATAATAAGTAGAAGATATCACCGTGCTCGTGTCGTTTCTGTGGTCATCGCGAGACACCGTCAACGATCTCAAAATAATAATCATTGCTCTGCTCCGTGCATTCGCTGACGCCACACCAGAATCAAACCACCATGCCGCTAAAAATATGCTTTGATTTGCGCTCACTCTCATCGTGCGACGTCAATCTCCTGAAGCCAAGCGAACGTCGATGACATGTCCGAATGTCCACTGCGTCGATGATGCTGTATATTGAAGTCGAGGGTGGATTTCCGCTGCATCGGATCGAGGAGAGCCCGCAGCTGTGGCTGGTGTACTGGCTGCACCCTGAAGTGGCTGAGAAGGGAAGGTGGGGATGGTGTGAGGTGAGGAGGGTGCTGGATATCTAAGGGAAATGGGGTGGCAAAGTCCAATGGTATTAGGGTGGTTGGCTGAGTGGAGTGGGGGTAGCAGGTAGGTGGGATGGAGGGCAGTAGGGAGGTGAGTGGGGCGGCTGGGGAATTAAGCGAAGGGGAGGGCGAGGGTCACAGGTCCTGGGGAGCAAGGGGGAAAGTGGGGAGTCCGTAGGGAGGAGAGCCGGTGAAGAGGAGAGGAAGGATGGAGAGAAGAGGTGGGGCTGTGGGTTTTGCAGGGGAGAGGACAACAAAGAAGAGGCGGGGCAGTGGTGCGGGGTGGCGGAGGAGAGGTGGGGCAGGGGGCGGCGTGCGGGAAGCTGGGGAAGCAGCTTGGCTGGGTAGCAGCAAAAAGGGAGTGGGCCCGAGTGATTGGAGAGAGGAAGTTTGGGGGCGGCGGGTGATGGGTGAGTGGGAGGAGCAGGGTGCGACGGGTTAAGCAGGGGAGAGGGGTGCAATTGAGTGGAAAGGGAGAGGGTCGGCCGAGAGATAGGGAGGGGATTGGAGAGAGGGAGTTTAAAAAAAATAAAAGGGTGTGGCACGAGTCAATAGGGGAGATAGGAGGGAAAGAAAAAAAATTCAAAATTTAAAACTCAAATTCAAACTTAAAAATCTAATTGTCTAATAGTTTATATAAAAAGATAATAGTAATAATAATAATTAGTAAAAATAAAAAGAAGAGTTATATAAAAATTATATTGAAAAGTTAAATTAATATAGTTAATTAATAAACTAATAATAATAATAATAACTAATATTAATTAAACTAAAAATAAAAGCTAAAAAAATAAAAAATAAAAGTAAATAACTAAAGTTAATATAAAATTAACTAAAAATATCTAAAATATTAAAATAATATAAAAAGAACATAAAAACTCAAGAAGCGGTTAGAAAATTAATTAAAACTAAATTAAAAAATTTTAGTAACATCCATGTACATCAAATCCCCCACACTTAAACTTTTTCACTCCTAGGAAAAACAATCAGAAATAAAACACAAGTGGACCCGTAGTCAAATCCAAACATCAAAATTATAAGTTCAAAATTTTTCAATCTCTTTCCTCATCATATATAATGCTTCATTTAAAACTTCAGTTTCAAAACAATTTTTCTTTCACTTGAATTCTTTCCAAAACAAGTACGTGCACTCATTTATCATGTGACCTACCTTTCCATTACACTCATCGCTTGAAAAATTTGATCAATGTTTTTCTCAGTTCTCATACACATTCATCCTTACCATAAGCTTGCCATGAATTTCACATCTCCAATAGTGGAAATTAAAAGAATGCACCAATCTCAAGGGATTTACATGAGGTTCAAAAGTCTCTAAGGCTGTGGGATGGTGGGTAAAAAAATTGACATCTTTTTGGTAAAAAGGAGGGTTGGATCATGAAATAAATGCATGATATATGTCAATCCAAATGTATCCCTCAACTATCTCCGTCAAACTCTTGCTCCCCCACACTTAAAACATTGTTTGTCCCCAAGCAAATGATAATCTAATGTTTCACTCTTTTTTTTCTCTTTTTTTTAAAGACACAACTCACTCAAATAATAAGGTTAGGAAAAACTGGTGAGTATCAACTAAAAAACCCCATGAAATAAATGTCAAACAATAATCCCAAAGAATGGTACACAAGTAGAGTATATGATGTAACATCTCAATAAAGGTAGGTCATATAGAAAACTCTCTAGTTCCTGGAGTAATGGATCATCACTTTTATAGGTATCCCCAAAAGGGAGGGTTACCGTGTAATGATCACAAATGTACTCATTGTTGGAACCAAAAGGATTCTATATTCGTATATCAAAATATATGAAATTAATTTGGCTACTGTGAAAAATAACTCATATGATCAGGATGGGATAATGTCAATCCATGTACATCAAATGACTCAATGCCCCTCAAAGAACCCTCTCCATGAGTAAATCTCTCCCCCACACTTAGATTGAAAATTATCATGAAAAAATTAAAGAAATTGTTATGGAAGGGTATCAGCTTAGGCTCATCCTAAAAGGCTCCTTCATGGCTTCTAAGGGATATACGATAGAGAAAATGTATGGGTGGCTCAGTACGTCAATGGGGATAAAAAATCAAACAGATGCCTCAATCATTTTAGTGCAACTTTCAAAAATTCATATCGCTTAGATGGAAAAACATGGCAAGTTCTAGAATACAAAACATGGTTGAGATTCCCTCAAGAAAAAGAGAAATAAGAGATGATTTAAAATGGGCTAAAGTCCTCATGGGTATGGAAATATAATGTTGGACATCAAAGATGATAATGAGTGCAAATAAGTGTCTCAAAAATATGCAAGTTTTTGAAAAACATTTTTGAAGCATGAAATAATATCAGCAATCATATAAGTCATGAGATCCAGGATCAAAGAATTCCAAAACCAAAATCAGGTGCTCAAAATGACTAGGGAAACAAGTGGTATTTTCCCGACCGTGTTGTGACAAAAATACAATAGCTTTTATGTGGGTTCATCAATGATAGGAATGCTAGTTTTTTTTTTCAATTTATTTATTTATTTTTTTCATTATCCAAATTTTTTTTTCTTTTTTTTTAGTTTGCATGGTGTTTTTGGAATCATAAAATATGGAAAAAATAAAAAACTTCCCTATGTAAGTGCAGATAGACGCGAAGAGGCTGTTTGTATCCGATGAAGCTCCAGAAATGATATACCTGTAAAATCTACACATGGACAACACATACCCGTATCATATCATAATGATAACACCAAGGATCATATAAATGGAAGTTGAAATGTAGAAGAGTGGCAAGTGCACACAAATATCAGGAGTAGCTAAATATTTTTCACACATTCCATGTTTTATTTTCTCAAACAAACTAGAACAGTTAAAAGAAGAAAAGGGGAAAAATGAAACTGGAATATGGGTTGCCTCCCAGTAAGTGCTAAGTTTTATGTCTTCAGCCAGACTGATGGACAATGTTCAATAATTTAGGTCCATCAGCTCAGAACTCCTCTGCCTCTTGCGAGAACTAGTGGTTGTGTCATCGATCTCACGGGAACGCTTAGTGGGATTAACCACCTCCGGAGAGTAGTGAGCATGAATTGGGTGAGGAAGGAATAGAATCTGTGCTCTTTGTGGTGGTGCTGGCTACTGATCATGAATCTCTAATAAAAGTTCCTCAAGCTGGAGCTCGATATCAGCCAGATGCTAAGTCATCTGTCGTACTAAGTCAGAGGGAGACGGAACAAGCGCATCGATGACCACATAAGAATTAGAAGAGCTAGAAATTTTTTAGCTGCATCCACAAAACAGATAGAGAGATAGAGATAGATTAAGAAAACAAAGACCAAAGAATGAATAAGCAGTCGGGTTGCCTCCCAATCAGCGCTAAGTTTAACGTCTTCAGCCAGACGGATAACTTCTCATTGTAATTGTAGTTCTTCAATGATGCCTATTGTATCCGAAGTGTGGTAAAGTTTAAGGCATTGACTATTAACTTTTAATGGAGGCATATTTCCATCAGAAATTTCAACAGCACCATGTGGATAAACAATTGTGATAGTGTAAGGACCCGACCACTTCGACTTGAGTTTTCCAGCCATGATTCGAAGTCATGAGTTGAAGAGGTGAACTTTTTTTCCTGCTGAAAAATTTCTTTGTTGGATCCTTTTGTCATGCAAGGATCTAGTTTTATCTTTTTAAATCAAAGCATTGTCATATGCTTCTCTCCTTATCTCATCTAGTTCATTCATCTGTAGAAAATTCTTCTCTTGGGAAGTTTTTAAATCAAAATTCAGTTTCTTCACAGGCCAATAAGCTTTAAGTTCCAATTCTACAGGTAAGTGGCAGGTTTTTACAGAGACTAAACAACATGGGGACATTCCAATAGGTGTCTTGTAGGCAGTTCTGTAGGACCAAAGTGCATCATCATGTTTGGTGACACAATATTTCCTAGATTTATTTACAGTTTTCTCTAAAATACCCTTAATTTCTCAGTTTGAAACCTCAGCTTGGCCATTGGTATGTGGATGGTATGGGTTTCTCATGTAGTGGCGACATCCATGGTGAGTCATTAGCTTCTAAAACAGTGCATTATTGAAGTGGGTACCATGGTCACTGATGATGAGTCTTGGAATTCCGAACCGGGTAAAAATGTGTTGCTTTAAAAATTTGATGATTACTCAAGAAGTATTTTCCGAGAATGCTTCAGCTTCCACCCATTTTGACACATATTCCACACAGACAATGATATAGGATTTCCCAAAAGATTTAAGAAAAGGACCAATGAAGTCAATTCCCCATATGTCAAAAATTTCAATTCCCATGATTGAGTGTTGTGGCATTTTGCGCTTCCAGTTTATACCCCCAGTTCTTTTTCATTTATCACAATTCATGATGAATTCATGAATATCATGATTCATGGTTGGCCAGTAAAAACCACATTTTAATAATTTTATGATTGTTAAATGAATCCCATGGTGTCCCCCCAACTTCTCTAGTGTGGCACAAGTTCAAAACACTATCAACTTCTTCTTCAGTGATGCATCATCATATCATTCCATCCACACAATCTTTGAAAAGTAAAGAATCATCCCAATGGTAATGTCATGCTTCATTCAAAAATCATTTCCTCTGTTCCTTTGATAAATCTAGATGTATCACACTTAAAGCTAAGTAGTTCACGAAATTGGCATACCAGTGTGTGATTGTCTCAATGGCATAGAGTTGTTCATCACGAAATGTTTCATTGATTAGTTTTACATTGATTTCACTTGTGTCATGGTCGAGGCATGATAAATGATTAGCAACGACATTCTCTATTCCCTTTTGTCCTTGAATTCAATGTCAAATTCTTGAAGTAACAATATCCATCAAATGAGTCTAGGTTTTGCATCTTTCTTGGTCATCAGATACCAAAGTGCAGAGTGATCCATATAGACAGTGACTTTTGAGAATAGCAGATGGGATCAAAATTTGTCGAAAGCAAAGAAAACTACTAGAATCTCTTTTTTAGTTGTTTTGTAATTGTGTTGATCCTCATTAAATGTGTGGATAGCATAGTTGATTGGCCTAAAGATCATTTCTTTTCTTTTTCCCAAAGAAGCTCCAACTACTCAGTCACTAGCATCACACATTATCTTGAATGGATGCTCCCAATCAGGTGAAATCATTATTGGGTCTTCAACCAAACACTGCCTTAATAATTTAAATGCTTCCTGACATTCAGGCCCAAAGTGGAACATAACATCTTTTACAAATAGGTTCATAAGGGCTCAGGGAATAACAGAGAAATCCTTAATGAAGATTCTATAGAATTCAAAATGCCCGAGAAAACCTCGAATGGAACGAACTGAAGAAGGCATAGGTAACTTAGAGATTGTACTAATCTTTGCGGCATCAACTTCAATTCCTTTCATTGAAATTTGATGACCTAAAACTATTCCACTTTGTACCATGAAGTGTGATTTTTCCCAATTAAGCACCAGATTCTTTTCTTTACATATTTCCAAAACCTTATCCAAATGTTCTAGACAACCATCAAAATAATCTCCATACACAGAGCAATTATCTATGAATATTTCCAAGAACTCTTCAATCATGTCATGGAACATTGCCATCATGCATCATTGAAATGTGGCTGGAGCATTACACATTCCAAAAGGTATTATCTGATAAGAAAAATTACTATATGGACAAGTGAGCGTGATTTTCTCTTGATCCTCTGGTGACACTGCTATTTGATTATAGCCTGAGTATCCATCTAGAAAATAATAGTAATCTCGTCCTTCCAATCGTTCAAGAATTTGATCAATAGAGGGTAATGGGAAGTGATCCTTCCTAGTGGCATCATTCAATTTCCGATAGTCAACGCACACTCTCTATCCAGTCACTGTTCTTGTGGTTATCAATGATCCTTTATCATTCTCAACCACTGTGGTTCCACCCTTTCTAGGTACCACTTGCAATGGGCTAACCCACTGACTATCAGAGATTGGAAATATTAAACCAGCATCAAGAAGTTTAATGACTTCTTTCTTGAATACTTCTTTCAGGGGAGGTGTTAAGCGTCGTTGTGGTTGCATGAAAGGTTTTGAATTATCTTCCATATGTATTCCATGAGTACATATGGCAGGACTTATACCTTTTAGATAAGAAATTTACCAACCTATTCCTGGCATCCTTCGTGATAGGACATTGAGCAATTTTCTTTCTTTTTCACTCGAAAGATTGGCATTTTTGATGACTGGTAAGGTGTTTAAATCTCCCACGTAAATGTATCTCAGGTTTGATAGAAGGGGTTTAAGCTCAAGTGTTGGAGGATTTTCAAGTGATGGAGTGAGTGAAGTGAAGTCATGTCTATCTAAAGGCTTGACTATGTTTATAATGAATTCCAGTACCTCGATTGATTCAATAAACTCTTCATTTTCTTTGTGCAAATCCACGAGATCTAGTGCATCTCTTGCTAACTCATCCCATTCTTCAATCGTATCCAAGAAATGATAGTCTGCTACAGATGGTTTTTCCATAGCCTTTAGGACATATAATGTTATGTTATAATCCCCAATTCTAAAATTTAACTTTCCCTCATGGACATCAACTAGTGCTCACCATGTTGCTAAGAAGGGTCTCTCTAGAATGAGTGGGATTTCCTTGTCTTCTTCCATATCGAGGACAATGAAATCAGCAGGGAAGTAATATTTATCAACCCTGACAAGTACGTCCTCTATAATCCCTTGAGGATGCTTCACTGATCAGTCAGCCATTTGCAAGGCGACCCTCATTGGATTTAATTCTATGATGCCCAGTTCTTCAAGGATTCCAGATGGCATGAGATTTACACTAGCTCCAAGGTCGCAAAAAGCGCTTCTGAATTGACATCCTCCAATATTGAAATGAATAGTTAAACTCCAAGGGTCTCTTAGTTTTGGAGGTATGGATCTAGGTATGACAGCTGAACATTCCTCATGCATTATAAATGTTCCCACATCATCTAATTTTCTTCTTTTTGATAGAAGTTCCTTGATAAATTTAGCATAGTGGGGAATTTGTGTGATGGATTCCACAAAAGGAATATTTATTTAAAGATTTTTTAACATCTCCATGAATTTTGAAAATTGAACATCCAACTTCCTTTGCTTCATTATTTGTGGAAATGGAGGAGGTGGTATGTGGGCTTTCACTCTTTCATTGAGTGCCTCGTTTTCCTTTTCCATTATTTCCTTTTCATTTTTTACAAATTTGTTTTGACCTTCCTCCTCTTTAGCTTCAAGTTGGATTGATTTGTTTGTTGACTCTTAATTCTTAGTGGAAGGTTGATGCATCTTATCTATTGGTTTAACATCAGGCATTTGGTGCTCTGGTAACTGTGTACCACTTCGCAATGTGATGGCTTTTGCTTCTTCTCTTGGGTTGACTCTTGTGCTTCCCAGTAGAGTTCCTTGTTGTCGGTTCTGCATTTGTGCGACTATCTGACCGACTTGATTTTCAATGTTACGCATGGAAGCCTGTATGTTTTGGGTTGTTGAATGCAGTTTTTGGGTGTTTGTCTATAAATTTTGAGTTGTTGTATGCAAATTTTGAGTTGTTGTCTGCAAATTCTGAGTTACCATTTCTTGTAACTCAAACCTTGATTGATTGGATATCATTAGTTTAGCTATAGTTTCTCCCCAATCTTGTTGACCTTGCATTTCAAGAGGGTCCAAGCCTGTTGTTTGATTTTGCTCCTTATATTGTTGTTGTTAAAATGGGGGTCGGTATTTCTGTTGAGATCCTTGCTCTTGTGATTGCATGTCAGGTCTGAAGGAAGATTGAACAGGAAATCTAGGTGGACCCATGTTCTGGTTCATTGGTTTAGTAGTTGATGGCTCCTTCCAACCTTGATTTTGTTTATTTCCTTGCTAGTTTGTGTTGTAGTTGTTTTCATAATTCCCTTTGTTGTAGCTGACAAAGTTAGCTTTAGAAATCTTGGTCTTAGATGTGCTATATGGACACATGGGATTATCATGAGGACCACCACAGTGTGGACAATGCTCATCTTGAACAACATGGACTGGCTTAGGCGGGTTTACTGACAAGTTGTCAATCCTCTTGTTGAGAGCTTCAAATTGTGCATCCATGAATGTTTGGGCATCAACTTGATGCACTCTTACCTTTCTTCTCGCAAAATCTTCTGTCCACTGGAAACTGTGTTCATCCATGTTTTGAATTAATATGTACAGATCCTCAGGATCCATTTCCATGAACGCATTACCAGTAGCTGTGTTGATGGAAAACTTACTCTCGGGTTTAATTCCATAGTAGAAATCTTGCAACTGGTTTTCCAACTTCATCCCATGATGAGGACAACGTCTTAACATGGACTTGAATCTTTCCCAAGATTCTCCTAATGATTCGTATTCACTTTGACAAAAGGAGTCGAGGTCTCTCTTGTTTTTCAAAGATTGAGATGTTGTGTAATATCGATCAAGAAATTTTCTTCTCAACACTTCCCAAGTGAAAACTGTTTCTGGGTTGAGACTTTCCAACCAGTACTTTGCTTTCCCTTGTAATGAGAATGGAAACAGCCGCAAGATCATTGCATCATCCATCACTCCGTTATATTTAAATGTGTCACAGACTTCAAGAAATCTGTTCACATGCATTTAAGGGTCTTCGATGCTCAATCCATGAAATTTTGCATGTTGTTGAATCAGGTTGACCGTGGACGGCTTCAATTCAAAGTGCATTGCTTGAATTCTCGGTCTTGTTATGCCTGAGCTAACTCCGACTGTGTTGGGTCACAAGTCCTGTCTCATAGTATTCTGAGGCCTTTGATTATCGAGATAGTTTTGAAAGAGTGGGTGGACTTGTCCACTAGGAAGTGACGGAATGTGAGTTTCAACTCTTTCCTCTGGTGGATGCATTGCATTTGTGGCTGAGGTACCAATTTGTTATTTTCCCTTTCTTTGATGTTCAAGTTGTGGATCAAGGGATGAGTCATTCTTTGATGGATCAGAATTACGAGTGTTCACCATTTAGGCGAACAGTGCCTAAAGCAAGGCCTACTTGAAATTTTCTTAATGATAGACATGTGCATGCTCCCCGACAACGGTGCCAAAAATTTGGCACACGCGTCGTAACACGTGAAAATTTTCAATATTTATTATCCTACCAACTACTGTAGAAGTGGCGAGCATGGTCGAACCACAAAGAGAATGTGAGTAGACACTAGAAATGTCCTTTTGTAGGAATGTTCAGGTAGATGGGATTTAATTTTGTGATTAAAAACTAAGTTCTAAAAACTAAATGACTATTTTAAATTAACTAAAACTATCTAAGTGAACTAAGCTATGAAAGAAACTGGCATAGATGGAAGTGTCAGAGTCATGGAATCCGTTAAAGTGCATGCATTGTCAATTATTTAATTCTCACATTTGAATATTTATTTATTCAATTATAACTGATTCCAAATTTAATCAAAATACTATCTGGTCTCGTTCTCTGATGTTAGACAATATTTTAATGTTTACACAAATTATCCGTCATTTCATTCTCTGTCTTGACGAATAATTTGTGCGTCATGATAGCACTGAATCACTTGGTGAAATACGACGACCCATTTCTCACAAATTCAAAGTATCTACCTGCGTCGGGTTAACTCACATGATATTACTTATTCAGTATCACTAACACAAGTTTGAAGAATCACACACACAGAATATTAATTTTCCAATTAATATAATTATTTATTCATAATTCGCTCGCGCGCTTGATAGAATTCCAAATAAATAAATTCTCTGATGAACTCCCATTTGTGATTACTTATTAGGTATCACACTAACAGGCACCAAAGCATGTGTGCAGAGCCCAAATGAAAATTAATTTAAACGCAGATACAATTAATTAAATAAACATCCAAAAGAAATTAACTCAAAAGGAAATCAAACATGAGGATAAATTAAAGACACACAATTACCGTCACTTTCATCACAACTCTGACACAAAAAGGATTAGCCATCCATCATGACAACATGACACATAAAATAATAATTAGAAGATATCACCGTTCTCGTGTCATTTCTGTGGTCACCACGAGATGCCTTCAACGATCACAAAGTAATAATCATCACTTCGCTCCGTGCATTCGCTGATGTTACACCCGAATCAAACCACCACGCTGCTGAAAATATGCTTTGATTTGTGCTCACTCTCGTCATTTGACGTCAATCTCCAGAATCCAAGAGAACGTCGATGACGTGTCCGAACGTCCACTGCGTCGATGATGCTGTATGTTGAAGACGAGGGTGGATTTCCACTACTTCAGATCGAGGAGAGCCCGCAACTATGGCTGGTGTACCTGCTGCACCCTGAAGTGGCTGAGAAGGGAAGGTGGGGATGGCGTGAGGTGAGGAGGGCGCTAGATATCTGAGGGAAATGAGGCGGAGAAGTCCAGCGGTATTAGGGTGGTTGGATGAGCGGAGTGGTGGTAGCAGGTAGGCGGGATGGAGGGCAGTAGGGAGGTGAGTGGGGCGGCTAGGGAATTAGGCGAAGGGGAGGGTGAGGGTCATGGGGAGCAATGGGGAAAGTGGGGAGTCCGTAGGGAGGCGATCCGGTGAAGAGGAGAGGTGGGATGTAGAGGAGAGGCGGGGCTACAGGTTCTGCAGCGGAGAGGACAACGGAGGAGAGGCAACGTGGGGGTGCGGTGTGGCGGAGGAGGGGCGGGGCAGTGGTGTGGGGTGGCGGAGGAGAGGTGGGGCAGGGGGCGGCGTGCATGAAGCTTGGGAAGCGACTTGGCTAGGTAGCAGCGAATAGGGAGGGGGCCCGAGTGATTGAAGATAGGATGTTTGGGGGGCGGCGGGTGATGGGCAAGTGGGAGTAGCAGGGTGCGACGGGTTAAGCAGGGGAGAGGGGTGCGGTTGAGTGGAAAGGGAGAGGGCCAGCTGAGAGATAGAGAGGGGATTGGAGAGAGAGTGTTTAAAAAAAAAGGGTGTGGAGCGGGTCAAGAGTGGAGATAGGAGGGAAAGACAAAAAAATAAAATTCAAAATTTAAAACTCAAATTCAAACTTAAAAATATAATTATCTAATAGTTTAAATAAAAAGATAATAATAATAATAATTAGTAAGAATAAAAAGAAGAGTTATATAAAAATTATATTGACAAGTTAAATTAATATAGTTAATTAATAAACTAATAATAATAATAATAACTAATATTAATTAAACTAAAAATAAAAGCTAAAAATAAAATAAAAAATAAAAGTAAATAACTAATGTTAATATAAAATTAACTAAAAATATCTAAAATATTAAAACACTACAAAAAAGAACCTAAAAAATCAAGAAGTGGTTAGCAAATTAATTAAAACTAAATTAAAAAATGTTAGTAACATCCATGTACATCAGCGGTCAGAAGCAGTGTGACCCCAACGTTGAAACAGTCATTTTTAGATGATTTAGAATACCTTCCTCCAAACCGAGATCTGGTCCCACAAAATGACCTTAAAATAATAATTTATTATTATTATTAAATCTTTGACTCACCCTAACTTCTGTGTATGACGTCCGATTGGCATTCCATCTATGGCAACACGACCTAGTTCTTAAGAAGGTCAATTCAGGACCAATGTTGGATGTTAAATACAGGTTTGTGGCTTAGGCCCATGATCCAACCAAATAATAATAATAATAAAATTTTTGTAGAATATTGCATCGGTCGTAAGTCTCCCATACGACATCGGATTAGTGAGCCATCAGCAGCATCGTGACCTTGGCATTGAGGCAGAATTTTTAGGACTAACTACATGTGTTTAAACCAAAGTTGAGGGGTGGACCCCACGATTCTTGGTTCGCATTTGTTACAGTGGAATGTGACTTTTTCACCAGGTATCCATTCTGGGAGAGAGAGTAGTTGATCCCGTGTATTTTTCTAATAAGATCGCAATGACGTGATCCATATAATTTGTTTTGGGACCAATACATGGGCCCCACAGGATTCCATTCAAGCAAAATGTGGCAATATATGACTTTTCCATCGGATGTCTGTTCAGAGCAAATGAATAGTCAATATTGTGTGATTTTTTTCCAAGGATCACAATAGCGTGATCTGTTTGTTTATCCAGTGCCATTTGAGGAGGTTTTCTAATAAAAGTACGTTTCCACCCTTCAATTTAACAAGTAATGCACACTCCTCAGCTTTTTGGCTAGAGATACTTGGTACTCTAGGAGTACATTAGCACGCCTAGGGGTACTTGATTTGTAGTTTAGTACCTGAGTATGGATAGGTACATGGCTAGGAGAAGTGGCGGGGATACATGCCATGTGGGCCCCACAAACACCATGTACCAACTTAAGAATCTTCTACCCATCATGTCTTTCTCTTTTGGACTCGAACATTGGCATATGAGTAGCCTATCCTGAGTGTTTTCTCTACGTAGAATTTGATGGTTCCCTCCATAGTGGTTTTTGAGATACGATGCGAGATGTTCTGGGTGTGACGCCTACCTAGGGCGGCACTCAATGACTTTAGCAGTGTTTTTCCAAGAGGTGTCATCCATCAAGGATGACCTGTAATGGCCCGAACCTATCCGGTCCATTCCCTTGTGAAAATGTGGTGTTAGAGGTGTCCTGGGGGATCGAGGCGTCTTGGAGGTGCGTTTGGGTGGCCTTTTTAAAGAAAAATGGATGTCATGTAGCTTTCGCATGGTTAGCGCATGGTTTGTTAAACAGTGCGGCCAAGCCGTGCGTAGCTGAACTTGATGGCAGTAGAGACCGCACAGGAGGCATACGGTTTGTCTAAACTATGCCACCAAACCGTGCGAGCTGGGTGGCTAAGGCAGTGGTGACCGCACGGTTAGCACACGATTTGTCTAACCGTGTGACTAGGTCGTGCAGGCACTTAAAGTTAGATCCTAAATTTTAGGATCTTGACCGTTTGGCCTTTATCTTTCTTTTTTAAGCACCTAATCGTCCATAACTCGAGATTACCTTAACATGGAGATAGGAGAACCTCTCCCAAGAATTTTGAGGTGATCCAGAGTCTTCTCTTGGTTAATCGAAGCCGGATTCTTGAGGTATGTGGCCGTAATTACTCGTTCTTGTTGGTTTCTTAGATCTACTTAGATCTACTCCTTCTCTTCTCTTGGTGTCTTAAATCTACGCCCGTTATGGGTATATCTAAGTGTGTGGATGTCGTTGTGACAATTCTTGGTCATGATCTTTCTAGGAGGAGAAATCTAAGGTGGGGATTTGGAGAATCAACCTAGGTTCCTTGAGCGTTCTTCGACCGTGGTGGTTTTCGTCAATAACCCTTGAGGTAGGGGATTCGTGCTTCTCTCTAATTGTTGTGTGCAATCATAGATTTAGCATGATTTATCCCTTTAGATCATAATGGAATTGACCTAATTAGATACTTGAACCAGATTAAAATAATTGGTTTGATCGCTTGTGTTGCTTTGTACCGTGATAATGGTTTACCTCTTGATTTGCTAGATAGTGTGATATCTATCCCTCGCTTTCTAGCATGTTTTTCTTGATGAAATTGATAAAGAACATAAATCCGGAATTAATTGATAATTAATTGGCTAAGTAGAAAGAGGCATGAAGAATAATCTGGTTCTTATTGTGATTTCATGTTGATTAAGTTGGCATAGTAAACATGTTTAATCCTTGTGATAGATTATTGTTTTGGTTCATGATGTTGGAACCAATTAATTGAATATGTTAATTCAATATGTATTTACGAACTTGATTGATTGAATTCCCTAAAGGGTTCTGAGTTACCCTCTTTCTTGTAAGGTTGAATACCTTGTGGTTTGGATCCATGAGTGCTCATTATAAATGAAGGCCGGATGCCTTGTTAAAGGGACAAGAACCCATTTGACACGATGCTTGATTTCCTGCTGCTTGTGTTGTGATGTGACCCTGGAGGGGTGTGGTGATATGTGGAGGCAGGGAGGCCATGTGGTTGTGGCAGCGGATGATGCCTAGAGTGGCGAGATGCATCAGTTTATGCATGTGGGTGTCGGGGAGGACACTGAGGATGATGGCATGGGATGGATGTGATGGCTAGATGTTTGATGGTTTAATTGGTTGATTATCTACTTTACTTTTCCCCACTTCTCAAGGAATTTGGTATTGGTTACCCTTCTTCCGAAGGAGGCGAAAACGCGTGAGGTATTCCACGTGCTTTCCGTGTTTAGCCTCTCGAGGGGGAATGGTTCTACGCTCTTGCTATAGGTGGAAAAGTCTGGACGGGTAGTACATCTACTCACTGTGTTGATCCCCCTTGTGTTTAGTAGCATAAGAATCTTTTCTAGAATGCCTGGGAATAGGGGAAAGTAATTTTGTATTGAAATTATGAATACATGATGCTAACCCATGGGGTTGGAATTCGCTGGAACTTAATGAAGTGGTGGTAATTTGAAAAAGGGAAAGTGGACTTGGGGTGTGATGCAAATGATGTTGAATGCGGGTTGTTCATGGTTAATTTGCATGAAAATAATTAATTAACGTAAAGTGGAATTGATGAAAAAGGTAATGAAGTAACCTAATGAAGTTCTTTAACTGGTTGTGTGCTTATAGGATGCCTAGTCTTAGAAATAGCAGCCCGGAGTCCGAGAGACGTTAGCTGTAGTTGAGGCTAAGACTAGGTTATGCCCATAGTGTGGTTTTGAGTTACATATATTCTATACTTTCTGTGTTTCTAAATTCTACTCCACCCTGTGGATAAGGGAAACTGACACCCCGGGGATTCTGAGCCCTGGTTGGGTGTTTTCCCCAACATTCCAATGGGAGGATGAATTGCTGACTACCCCCTTTGACCCCGACCTCTTCTCTTGGTAGATATTAGTGCCGTGGGCACAACAGTTAGTTTTCCCCATATATGTGTGTAGAGGGATGTAATGGCTTGTGGTTATTTCCACACATATATTATGTATATAGTATCCTATGGACTTCTATAGGTGTAACGTGTATAGGCTGTAATGGCTTGAGGTACAATACCTGATGTATGATATATGTTATGCGGGATGTGGTGGCTACCAGAACCTACCTAGTTACTTTTGGTTGTGAGGATGGTGTGAAGCTTAGACCAGGTGTCTGCGGGCAAGCCTTTGTGGTGCACGTGGTGCAGATTGTGTAGCTTAGACCAAGTTTATACGGGTAAGATTTTGGAGAGAGATGCACAAGATGTATGTCATTGGGGAAAAGTGGAAAACCAGTGGGGAAGTAGTAGCGGGGTGCCCTTGATATTCTTTACTATATTCTATATTCTTGTATGCGTTACTTGGTGAGAGTAGCCATGGCGAGGTTGGGAACTTAGTATACATGTTTAGGTGACAAGTTAGTTTCACTTGTTGTTCACTGGGATTTATCATGATTTCTTTACTTTGGAACGAGAGGCTTCGAGGAGGATCCTACTGAGTATAATTTTATACTCACCCTATGTATATATAAACTCTTTTCAGGTCACTTGGAGAAGGTTGGAGATCAATCTGGTTACTACTAGCTTGTGGTTGGAGGAGTTATTTGGGATTGCGGTCGCTGCAGTTTTACTTTCTTTTGGGTACTTGTTGTTTTCCCTTTCAGTTGTTGTACCTTTTTATGGAATTTCATATATTTAAATGGGTTTCTTTTATACATTAGATTTGAGTTGGAGTTGGTTGGTATCTATTCTATCTCTCTCTTCCACATGTGTTCTCTTAGAGGGTAATGCCTTCTATTTGTGTGTTTACTATACCCTCGGCGCTAGTCGCCAACCCGGGGCCTACTGGAGGCGGGACTCGGGGGTCATTATCTCTCTTCTCACATTGTCGACCGAGGAGGGGTACACATTGTGGGGAGGGGGTCGTGACAGAGTGGTATCAGAGGTCTGGTTGAGGGATAGGATGGGGATTGGAGTTAGGCACAGGTGAGGTTGCATGGGTTAGTAGGGAAATGGTGTCATACATGTTTAGCAAGCAGGGTAAACACTAGAGACTGGCAGAGACATAGTCGTTTAGGTCCCCCTATGATCTGTTTCATGGACCTTTAAGTTTACAGTGGCTACTAAACACGGTGATACTAGTTGCAGGGTAGAGACCTAGGAAAGGATCATGCATCATTCTTCTTTGTGTCTGTGATTGAATGGGTAGACCTTGGGATAGGTTAACCTAAAACTAATGAAAGAAAACAATTAATTAATTAATGCTGAGTCTTCTATATTCCAGGATTAGGAGCTCTAAGTGTTTGTTATTTTGCAGGTATGGCTCCAGGTCGACATCCTCGTCAGGTATGCGTAGAAGATGTCCAGCAGGCTGTTCCATCAGGTCGCCGCAGGGTAGAGGTTGATGAAGATGACACTTGGAGGAAGACACTTCGAGAGTTTCAGAACCAGAGTCTACAGAAGTACGAGGGATCCGTTTCAGATGCAGTCACGGAAGACTGGTTGGAGGAGGTCGAGAACGATTTCAGTTCGATTCGTGCTCGGAAGGAGCACTGGGTGTCTTTGGTGGTGACGATGCTGCATGGAGCAGCGAGGTAGTGGTGGCTCTTGTTCCTCGGGGATCGTGAGGAGTCAAAGATCTCAGGGGAGGTGTTTCGAGACAAGTTCAGGGTTGAGTTCCTTTCTTCGACTGCGAAGGTTTCCAGTCGCCAGGAGCTTCTTACCCTTTGATAAGGGAGCTCCAATGTTCAGGAGTTTGGAATCCATTTCAGGAACCTTCTACGATATTCTTCAGACCTGTTACCCGATGAGGAGGCCAGGGGGAGGCATTTTGAAGAGGATTTGCGTCCAGAGATCCAGCGCCAGGTCACCCCATTTATGATGAAGACATATCTCAAGGTGCTGGCGAGGGCTGAGGTTGTTGAGAGGACTTTTTCTAGGACCAGATCATCACGAGAGGGGAATCATCACGATTCCTCACAGAGAAGAGCTGTGGTCCGGGGTTCCCGGTTTTCATGACAGAAGATTTTCCATTCAACTGGGGGTAGGTCCCAACCCTTCCCTTCTCGTTTCTCCAGAGGCAGAAACTCTAAGACCTTTTCCAAGGGATCAGGAGCTTGTTTTTCTTATGGTGGTCGTGGACATCAGCAGCGGGAGTGCCCGACCTTTCAGAGCGGTCATCATACACCAGGAGCTCGGCTCTAGGTTCCTCCTTTGAGACAGTTCCAGCTGAGGAAAAAAAAAATAGTTTTCACCAGCTGTTGATCACCATAGGGTAGATGGGGCAGGCAGAGGACAGCCCCATGACACTTCCCATTCTCAGAGTGTAGAGCGCGGCCATGGTGGTGGTCATCATTAGGGTCATAGAGGCCATGGAGGAGGTTGTGGTCAACTTCATGCTCTAGCATTGCCAGCACCAGACGAGCCAAATGTCGTTCGATGTACCCTTTGCTTGTTTTCTACCTTGGTGTATGCCTTGTTTGATTCAGCAGCGACACAGTCCTTCATATCACCTACCCTTTTCCATGCTTTGGGACTTGAGGTAGAGAGGCTTCTATTGCCCTTGGTGTTGACTACGCCAGTTGGAGGTCGAGCTGACTTGTTTGATGTATGTAGAGACTGTGAGCTAGTGTTGGGGAAACACCACTCTTGGGGAGATTTCCTATGTTTATGGATAAAACCATATGATGTCATCCTTAGCATGGATTGGTTGTATTCGGTGCAGGATATAATGGATTGATTCAGGAAGAAGGTCATCTTCATCGGTGCAGATGGAGAGCAGGTGGTGTTTGTTGGTGAGGGAGATCCTCAGATGGGTCATAGGCATGTTTCGTCCTTATCGTCCATGGGGTCTGAGATGATGTTGAGTTCTTCAGAGGTTCGGCTGTTGACGTTTCCTAGGGTCGTAGAGGTGTACCCAGATTTCTTTCCAGAAGAGGTTGTAGAATTACCCCCTCGACGAGAGATCGATTTTGGGATTGAGCTACAGCCAGGAGCGTCTCTTATCTCTATGTCTCCATATAGGATGTCCCCTTCTGAGTTTCGAGAGCTAAGTATGTAGCTTGATGGTCTGTTTTATTGCGGTTTTGTTCGGCCAAGTGTGTCACCATGGGGTGCACCAGTTTTGTTCGTAAAGAAGGCCGACGACAGTTTGCGGTTGTGTGTCGATTATCACCACTTAAATAAAGTGAAAATAAAGAACCACTATCCTCTTCCGTGGATTGATGATTTATTCGATCAACTAAAGGGTGCAAGTTGGTTCTCAAAGATCAAATTACAGTAAGGATATCATCAGATGCGTGTGAAGGATGAGGATATCCCAAAGACTGTTTTCCATTGTCGTCATGGGCATTATGAGTTTGTTGTAATTCTGTTAGGTGTGACGAATGATCCAGATGTGTTCATGGGATTAATGAATACTGTGTTTCATGAGTTCCTAGACAAGTTTGTGGTAGTCTTCATCGACGACATTCTTGTGTACTCCACATCTGAAGAGGAGCATGCAGAGCATCTACGAGCCATTTTGGGAGTTCTTCGTCGACATCAGCTGTTCGAAAAGTTTCCTAAGTGTGAGTTTTGGGATCAGGAAGTCTGTTTCTTGGGGCATGTGGTGTCCCAACAGGGAGTTTCTATGGATCCATCGAAGATAGAAGCAGTTGTGTCTTGGGCAGCCCCCAAGATAGTGTCAGAGGTGTGGAGTTTCCTTGGTCTCACATGATACTAAAGGAGGTTCATGGATAATTTCTCATGGGTTGCGACTCCTATGAAATCTTTGACCTAGAAGGATTAGCCATTAATATGGAATGATCAGTGTCAGGAAGCTTTCGAGTATCTAAAGGAGAAGTTAGTAAGTGCTCCAGTCCTTTGTATTCCAGCTAAAGGAGTTCAATTTGATGTTTTATGCGATGCTTCACGTCTGGGGTTAGGATGTGTTCTTATGCAGCAAATGTCAGTTGTTTCTTATGGTCCTCAGAAATTACGTCCCCATGAACGCAACTATGCCACCCATGATCTCGAGTTGGCAGCCGTGGTGTTTTCTCTGAAGTTATGGAGACATTACCTCATTGGTGAGCGCTTTGTGGTTTTCACCGATCATAAGAGTTTGAGGTATGTTTTCTCCCATCGTGACTTGAATTTATGACAACGTCAGCGGATGGAGTTATTGTAGGAATACGACTTTGAAATATCGTATACACCTGGAAAGGGGAATGTTGTAGCTGGTGCACTGAGCCGAAAGTCACGTAGTGATGCTGTGTGTGAATCTGGTGATTCCTGGAGAGTAATGGAAGAACTTTCAGCTTTGCATCTTGACATGGGAGAAGTCTGAGGTAGAGGTTGTCTTTTTCAGATGATGATACAGTCATCCCTGGTGTAGAAGGTGGAAGATCCCCAGTTGGGGGATCATGAGGTGGAGGTCTGGAGGGACCGAGTTGTTTGTGGTGAGGCCCCTGATGGTTGGTCTGAGGATAAATAACACATAGTGTTGTATCATGGAAGTATTTTTGTTCCCTTGGCAATGCATGAGATGGTTCTTATAGAGTTCCATAGTTCACATCTAGCGGTACATCCTTGTGTGAAAAAGATGTACCAATCCTTGAGGAGTCAGTTTTGGTGGCCTTGGCTGAAGCATGAAGTTGCAGAGTTTGTGTCTCGATGTTTAGTCTGCCAGAAGGTGAGGGCTGAACACCATGTTCCTAGTGGTCTTCCCCAGCCATTAGAGATTCCTCAGTGGAAGTGGGAGGACATCTCAATGGTCTTTGTTACAGGTTTACCTCGAGCTCCGGGAGGACATGATGTTATTTGGGTGGTAGTGGATCGTTTAACAAAATCGGCCCACTTCATAGCGATCAAGGAGTCGATCTCAGTGGAAGTTTTGTCGAGGCAGTATCTGGAGGATGTGGTGAGACTTCATGGAGTTCCAAGGATGATCATTTCTAATTGAGAACCTTGTTTTACCTCTAGGGTGTGGAGAGGTCTCCAGCATGCTTTTGGTTCTCAGCTATTCCTTATCACTTCTTTTCATCCTCAAATGGATGGTCAGACAAAGCGAACTATCCAAACCCTTGAAGACATGTTGCGTTCTTGTGTTCTTGATTTTGGAGGCTCATGGATGATGCACTTACCCTTGGTAGAGTTCTCTTACAATAACAGTTTTCACTCTACCATCGGTATGGCGATGTTTGAAGCCTTGTATGGCCGGCCTTTCCATTCTCTATTGTGCTGGACTGGGGTCGGAGAGTCAGCAATTCTCGGACCGGAACTAGTGCAGAATACAACAGAGATGGTTCAGGTGATTCATGAGAGGGTGAAGGCAGCGCAAGATCGTCAGAAATCCTATGTTGATCAAAGAAGAATACCCTTAGAGTTTAATGTTGGGGATCATGTGTTTCTGAAGGTGACTCCCTGTCATGGGAAGCGAAGGTTTGGTCGTGGAAGTAAGATTTCTCCTCGGTTTGTTGGGCCTTTTGAGGTGTTATCTCATGTTGGAACTATAGCGTATCGAGTAGCACTTCCCCCACAGATGAGTCAGATACATGATGTTTTCCATGTATCGCAACTCCATCATTATCTTCATGACATCTCTCACATCATTGATTGGGGAGATATCGATGTCGATGATGATGCAACCTTTGAGTAGAGAACTGTGGAGATCCAAGACTGCAAAGATAAGGTGTTGCATGGGAATTCTATTCCTTTGGTTCGTGTCTTGTGGTGACATGGTGGTTTGGAGGAGAGTACTTGGTAACGCGAGTCACAGATGCGTTCTTAGTACCCAGAGTTGTTTTTTGTTCAGCTCTTTTCAGGTGTAAATGTAACAGGTGTGGTTATTAAACCTTCGTGGTTATGAGATGGATTCCTTTTTTGTTTTTGTGGCTTGATCTCTTTTGAGAGGTATCTCGGTGGGTGGATGTTCGGACCCTGTTTCGTTTTCTATTTAGGTGTGTTTTGGATTCTCGAGGATGAGAATGTTTTGAGAGGAATCTGATGTAATGGAACAGACATGTCCGGTCCATTCCCTTGTGAAAATTTGGTGTCATAGGTGTCTCGGGGGATCGAGGCGGCTTGGAGGTGCGTTTGGGTGACCTTTTTAAAGAAAACTGGAAGTCCTGTAGCTTTCGCACGGTTAGCGCACGGTTTGTTAAACCGCGCAGCCAAGCTGTGCGTAGCTGGACTTGATGGCAGTAGAGACCGCACGGGAGGCACACGGTTTGTCTAAACCATGCCTCCAAACTGTGCGAGATGGGTGGATAAGGCAGTGGTGACCGCATGGTTAGCGCACGGTTTGTCTAACCGTGTGACTAGGTCGTGCAGGTACTTAATGTTTGATCCTAAATTTTATGATCTTGACCATTTGGACTTTATCTTGCTTTTTTAAGCCCCTAATCGTCCATAACTCAGTATTACCTTTCCTTAGAGATAGAAGAACCTCTCCCAAGCGTTTGGAGGGGATCCAAAGTCTTCTCTTGGCGAATCGAAGCCAGATTCTTGAGGTATGTGGCCGTACTTCATCGTTCTTGTTGGTTTCATAGATCTACTTAGATCTACTCATTATCTTCTCTTGGTGTCTTAGATCTACGCCCGTTATGGGTAGATCTAATCATGTGGATATTTTTGTGACAAGTCTTGGTCTTGATCTTGCTAGGAGGAGAAATATAAGGCGGGGATTCAGAGAATCAACCCGGGATCCTTGAGCGTTTTTCGACCGTGGTGGTTTTCGTCAATAACCCTTGATGTAGGGGATTCATGCTTCTCTCTAAGAGTTAGAATGATTTATCCCTTTGGATCACAATTAAATTTACCTAATTAAATACTTGAACCAGATTAAAAGAATTGGTTTTATCACTTGTGTTGCTTTGTACCATGATAACAGTTTACCTCTTGATTTGCTAGATAGTGTGATATATATTCTTTGCTTGTTAGCATGTTGTTATCGATGAAATTTACAAAGAATGTAAAGCCGGAATTAATTGGATAAGTAGAAAGAGGCATGAAGAAGAATCTGGTTGTTGTTGTGATTTTATGTTGATTAAGTTGGAATAGTAATCATGTTTAATCCTTGTGATAGCTTACTATTTTAGATCATGATGTTGGAACCAACGAATTGAATATGTTAACTCAAGATGGATTTATGAACTTGATTGATTGAATTCCCTGAAGGGTTCTGAGTTACCATATTACTTGTAAGGCTGAACGCCTTGTGGTTTGGAGCCAAGAGTGCTCATTATGAATGAAGGATGGATGCCTTGTTAAATGGACAAGATCCCATTTTATGTGATGTTTGATTTCCGGTTGCTTGTGTTGTGATGTGACCCAGGATGGCTGTGGTAATATGTGGAGGCAGGGAGGCCTTGTGGTTGTGGAAACAAATGACGCCTAGAGTTGCGAGATGCATCGGTTTATGCATGTGGGTATTGGGGAGGACACCGGGGATGATGGCATGGGATGGATGTGAGGGCTGGATGTTTGGTGGTTTAATTGGTTGATTATCTACTTTACTTTTCCCCATTGCTCAAGGAAGCTGGTCTTTCTTACCCTTCTTCCAAAGGAGGCGAAAACGCGTGGGGTATGCCATGTGCTTTCTATGTTTAGCCTCTCTAGGGGGAATGGATCTACACTCTTGCTATAGGCGGCAAAGACTCGACGGGTAGTACATCTACTCACCGTGTGGATCCCCCTTGTGTTTAGTAACATAGGAAGCTTTTCTAGAATGCCTGGGAATAGGGGAAAGTAATTCTTTATTGAAATTATAAATAAATGATGTTAACCCATGGGGTTGGAATTCGCTGGAACTTAATGAAGTGGTGGTAATTTGAAAAATGGAAAGTGGAATTTGGGTGTGATGCAAATGATGTTGAATGTGGGTTGTTCATTGTTAATTAATGTGCAAAGAATTAATTAACATAAAGTGGAATTGATGAAAAAGGGAATGAAGTAACCTAATGAAGTTCTTTAACTGATTGTGTGCTTATAGGATGCCTAGTCTTAGAAATAGCATCTCGGAGTCCGAGAGACGTTAGCTGCAGTTGAGGCTAAGACTAGTTTATTCCCATAGTGTGGTTGTGAGTTACATATATTATGTACTTTTTGTGTTTCTATATGCTACTCCACCCTGTCGGTAAGGGAAACTGACTCCTCGGGGATTCTGAGCCCTGGGGGGGGGGGGTGTTTTTCCCGACATTCTGATGGGAGGATGAATGGATGACTACCCCCTTTGACCCCACTCTCTTCTCTTGGTAGATATTAGTGCCATGGGCACAATGATTATTTTTCCCCATATATGTGTGTAGAGGGCTGTAATGGCTTGTGGTTATTTCCACACATATATTCTGAATATAGTATCCTATGGACTACTATAGGTGTAATGTGTATAGGCTGTAATGGCTTGAGGTACAATACCTGATGTATGATACACGTTATGTGGGCTATGGTGGCTCCCTAAACCTACCTGGTTACTTCTGGTTGTGAGGATGGTGTGGAGATTAGCCCAGGTGTCTGGGGTCAAGCCTTTTTGGTGCACTGGTACAGATTATGGAGCTTATCCCTTCTTTATACGTGTATGATTTTGCGGTATGATAGTCTATGTTAACTGACATGAGAGATAACCATAGGGAATGATAGCCTAGTATGGCCTGACCTAGAGGCCTAGGTCATGTACGACTATTAATCAGCTTTAAGGTTGTTGAATTTGTTTGTGACATTTTCATGACCACTCTACTTTTCATTTGGAATGGAGCCAAAATAGGTACAATAAAGGTTCATAGTGTCTTGGTTTGTGTACAAACACTCGATATGGTTATTTTTGTGTGATTTAATTTATTATCATGTCATACACTCTTATGCACGCACACTCATTTTAAGGACATGTAGGTGGTTTATTATTGGGTTTTATTACTCACACCATACATGAGAATATTTATGAACATGAATAATTCATGTATATGGATGTAGAAAAGGGAAAGGGTTCCATGAAAGATGGTTGATCTGAAGAGCATAGATATGGAAGCTGTATCAAGATGTACTCTAGAGGATTTTGTAATTTTATTTATCAATTTTCTGGCACTTATACTTTGGTTTGCCTTACCACTATGGGATCCATTTATTTATTTTTAAGACATGTACACCAATTGATATTACATCCATATATTTTATCCTACTCCTTTATTACTCTAATTCATTATATTTATTTATATTATTAGTGAAATGATATGATACTGGTGGTATAATATCTCCACTAATGGTGTTCATCCCTCACTATTAGTTGGTAGAATCTTGTATACGGGGAGGCACACATGAGGTCTTGTGGCTATTTGGATTGGGCTCAATGCGTTGAAACTCTAGTTTTTATGGATCTTTCCTTCAAATATTTCTAAGTATATATTTGGATTTATCCTTAAAGTCAGCACAGTTTATGGGTGTCTTGAGACCCCAAAATTAATATATTAAAAAAGTTAATATATTTTAATGCACACACATGAAAATTTTCAATATTTTTTGGTTATCCCATTGTTTGGGTCCTCATATAGTAAATCTGAGACCACAATTGATTCCAAAACATGAGGTTTACCCTAGGCATAACCTAAGGTTGGTTTATATCAGAAGTTCTGAGGGAGGTGACCCATGGCGGGTGCATTTAATAAAAATAAATATACAAATTATATATTTTATTTTAAAAGACCAAAATATAATCCTATTTAAATAGCCCATTATAGAAAATTTCTAGGGTTAGTTGCATAACCCTTGGTGGATTTGAGAGTAGGAATAGGTGTTCTTAATTGGCGGATCAGATCAAATGATGAACGTTGATCATATCATTGTGGATTGAGAGGCAGCAAATACATCAGATCATCTTCATCACTGTAGAACACATTCTTCACTGATGATCAATCCTAAATTGAGGCATGGAACATTATTTATTGGATTTTATCCCTATTTTTATTTTCCAACTGTGATTTTTTATCATCTTCTTATTTGATATGTGATAAAATAATCTTCTCATGGCCCCATTCCTTAATTTGAATTGTTTAAATCAATTTATTCTTTATACACCTTATTATCACTCTTGGATATCCCATTTATGAAATCATTGGTAAATAAAACTTGGAAAATAAAGTATTTATTTCATTATTGTGCATTTATTCCAATGATTATTTGTGTTTTTTTCTATTGGACCATGTTGTTGTGGTTCGACATTTCCAGGGTGTGGTTGAATACGATTGAACCCCTAGATTCATGGTGGTTGTGTGGAAAATGAATGAGATTCTTTTTTATGGGAATATTAGGATGAATCATGGGTGATTAGTTTTGGATCTGGGATCTAGAGTGGCGATGGGTGGTGGGAGGCAGATGTCACATACTGCAGTTCATCAGAAGATGATTGGATTTCTAATTTACATATAATGGCGGCTGAGAATCAATGAATGGAGGCATTAACCTCTAATTTTGGGTGGTCAAATGAAAAATTGTGTGGTGGAAAAGGAGAATCTATATTCATGTGAAGAAACTAAGTTTTCTATAAAAAAACGACTATATTGAGTGTATTGTGAAGAACACAAACACACCATGTAGTACTATGGATATGGAGGCTAGGGTGTTGGGTGAGGAAAAATATCACACACAATGTGGACCCACAACATGTCATGTGACCCTGTACTGGTTGCTTGGTATGTACTCCAGGACTACATTGACATGGAAATAACTAGGATCATAGGCATGAATAGAGTAAACTGGCACAACCATGTACTCAGGCATGGTGAGGCTACCCAAACATGGTCACATACATGGGAACAACCTGATGTATATAGGGACAGTTGAAACCGAATGGGTAGGAATTGAGTGGATGAGACAATTTTTACATCTAATACACATCGTGTAGTGTGAAATGGATTCCCAAGCCATGTCCAAGGGAGAACATATCTAGATAGAGAGGCAAGGTCACACACCATGTATTTCCCCCTTGAAACATCTTCTCATATCAACTTCTAAGTGACTCGGATTTTGGCATGAAAAAAATCCTATCTTGAGTGTTTTTATATATATTACATTATGGTGTCCTTTATTGTGGCATAAAAGATATGATATGAGGTTTTCTATAAAATGATGATTCTTTATGTGAAACTTGATGATGGTAGTGATCAATGTAGGATCATTGGAGTGATTTTCGGGTTGGTACTTCCCTATCGTGTCAGGGAATGGGTCCTATATACTCTTCACATAGGTAGAGTAATTACTCCCTAAAGTATGGAACATGTACTCTATCTAAGGAGTGGTACTCCTCCATATTTGAGCTCTGGTGGGGAGCGGTTTCTCCATAGGAGTCGTGGCTTCCTTGGATATGGAGCACAATAGTGAGGGTATTACCCCTCCACATAGATTCTAGTGAGGTTGCATGTGATGTTGGGCATCCAAGATGGAATTTTGGAGGTGCAGGAAGACTCATCGACTTTGGATGGGCTGTGATATGGGGATACCCTTTTTCTATTTTCCCAATTTCTTTATGAAAATATATATATATTGGGTATTGATTCAATTTTCCATGGGTTAAGCTGAATTCTAATGTATCTTTATATTGCTCCCTTTATGGTTTTCAAGGCATACATCTTGGTATATATACACTCACCCCTTTAAGGTATTTATAGTACATCGGGATTCTCATACATGGATATTACATATTTTTAGATGAATATTGATTACATTACACAAACACATATCTGAAGACCATAATATTTTAGTACCATTGGAAACTTGTAACACAATATTATTAATTCATGAAGGATCTTCAATGTCTCCCATGAAGATCTTCCACTTTATTACCCTATGTAAAACCTTTTATTGTAACCTGGGGAAAGGAAAAATAAGAAACAGTCAACTTAGAGGATTATTAAGGGTAAATAATATAAATATGTAAGAATAAATGAGAATAAGTGTATGAGAACATGAGCATAACATTTGAAAACCATACCCTACAAATCAAAGTTTATAATCTTGGGCGATGAGATAAATATTGACAGTTAATAAGACATTAGTCCTAAGGAAATCAAAGAAAATGTTCCATGAGAGTATAACATTATCATGATACATATATTTTGGGCATACAAATCATCATATAACAGTGTGAACACATGTAAATAGAAAGAGGTTCACTCAATAAGTTAAGGATATGAAATTAGGATCTCCTATAAAATCTTGGACATGAAACCATGTGCATGAATAACATTATAGATATGAAAGGCATGACCACAAATAGCATTGTGAACATGTAATCAGGTTCATACATAACATTTTGAATATGTAATCACGTTAATTCATGACATTGTAAACATGTAATCAGGTTCACACATAAAATATTTACTCCTGAGTTATCTATATTTACCCAATAAATTGGAGGGATATATAGTTACCACATGTATCATAATGAATACCATAATTATGTTTCCCATAGGATCATAAACATTTATCATATCATAACCCATGAACTTAAATGGGTTTCATAAACATTTCATCAGATCATAACCTAGGGAAAAAAGAAAGGTTTCATAATAATTATTACTTAATAAAAAACCATTAAAAGAAAGAATAATAATTTTATCTTTGGATCATATCCCAGAAGTCATAGGTAACAACAAAAGATGTCATCTTTTATGGAAAACAATTTTTAAAGATTGTTTAAAACATTTCATGAGAAAACACATCCTTTATACTCTGAAAAAAAACCTTAAAAAATAAAATAATTTTTAAAATAATTTTATTTTAAAATTACTTTGAAAACATATAACATAATATTAGAAGAAAATAATGGTTAGGGTGGTGAGAATTTTCATTCATACAATACATGTTAAAACAAATATTACTTCCACATTTTAGATAAAATCCAAACATGAATTGTTTGTAAAATGAAATGAAGGTTCCTTTAAAAAAATTTAAAAGTTAAAGTGTGGATAAAAATACCTTCATTAAATTATTTAAAAAATGTTATAAACATATTTGAAAACATTTTTAGAAAACATGGTGTTAGAATAAGAAGGGTTTTCGACTAAAAAGGTGTCTTTTCTTTATAACATTAATTTTTGAACTCTTGAGCACATGAAGATAGGAAAATGAATGGAAAATAGGTATTCTATTGAAAAAACCAAATTATAATTAAATATATGAGTTTATTAAGATATATATCACAATATTTTATCAATATAAGAATAATACAAATCAATGCTGATAAACGATGAGATTATAGCATAAAACTCTAACCAGTTTGGTAAATTTGAAACATAAGACCCCTAAAAGAATAATATTAAAAGAAACATAAAATTACATGAGGATAAATAAATTCATGATATTACATGTAATTTTTTTTGTATATTCACCTTGTAAAATAATTTCAGTGTATAACATAACAAATTTCTCAAATAAGTAAAATTGAGGAAATAATCCAATACTGCATGAGTAACTTTGGAATCATAAGACCCATAAAATAATAACATCAATAAAAACATTAATTATCATGAAATTATCTATATTCATGATATATTATTCCATATGGTAGTATATACACCATAGAAAATAAATGAGTGGTGAATATAGGATAAGTCTCTCAGAAATAAATGTAAGACCATAAATCTGCTTACCATAAGTCTCGACTTCCTTCGTAATCATTAAATACTATTTTATAATAAATATAAATTTATTATACATATATTTAAGAAATATAATTATATATAACATACAATATATGATTTAATTATTTCCTTTTATTACCCCTTTATAAATAATTCTATGTTGAAGCCACGTTTCGGTTAATAACTACTTTGTTTTTCGTATATGTCTTGATTTTTTAGATTTGGTCCTCTTACTTTGATAATGGTTACATAATAAAAATAAATAAAAATGAAATAATTATCATATTTATACATAAATTAAACTTTTAATACTGATCTAGAAATATGGTTTTGAGAAATTAAGTACGTTATGATCATGGAGACGTTATGTATTACATACGCATGAGTAACATTTCCAATTTTCGATGATCATTATGGAAAGAAGGTAAGTAATATATTATAATTAAATAATTATTATAATATCATAAATAATAATTTATTTCTCTAAATATTCTTATAAATATAATCCATGGGGTGAGGTGATGAAAACATATAGTAACATCACTTTATAAAGGTGGTAGTCCACACTTACACGAACGATGTTTTCCTCATTCAGTGAGTAAAAAGGTAATAAATAAAATGATATATTTTCTTTTAACAATTATAAATGTTTTATTAATATCATAATTATTTCATTTATTTTAGTTATATTTATTATTATTATCTTCCATGTAATGCGTTATTGAAAAACAATTCACATCACTTCGTGAGGGGGTAGTCCGCGGTACATATGAGTGACATTATCGTATACCCTATGAAATGGAAAGTAAAAAATGTAGATATGAAATAATTAATATATATATATATATATGTATAAATATTTTATAAATATAATATATATACTTTATATCCATCATCATACCCAACCATGAGAGGTGGTAATGGAAAAATGAATGACATCAGTTCGTGAGGTGGCAGTCCACCGTACACATAGACTATGATTTCATAATTCATTTTATGGAAGTGGGGACGGTTGTAGGAAATTATATTGACATAAAAATATCTAATTATATTCAATATACTGAGTTTATTATATCATCATGTTAAATTAATAATTTAAGGAGGTGGAGGAAGAAATAAAATAAAAATGCTCATTGAAGTATGTTACATGTTCTTCGGGTATCCACATTAGGTTTGAACCAAATCCTTCCAAGGATGAATTTAAGACCAAAATAAGGACTCTAGGATGGTTTTAGGAAAGTTGGGAAGTTATTTTTTCAGTTATTTTGTAACCCAAAATGGTGTGAAGGTGTGAAGAATATAGGAGAACTGGTTGCCTTTTATAAGTGAGATGATGACATAGTTGTAATTTTTTTTCAAAAGATTCAATCATACCCACGTTTTTATCATAAAAAATCCTAAAAAATGGGAAATTATAAAACATGGAAGAGTGAAGTTCAAAATATTTTCATAAAATGTGGTTTTCATAAGTTTTTAGGTCAATTTTAACCCTTATCTTCTTAGTTTAACCCCCTTGGTAAATCAGTTTCACCTTAACCATGAATAATAATTTTTATTATATTAACTATTCATTTTGGTAAAAAATTAAGTTAAACTTATTATAAATTATAAATTATTGTTATTAAAAATATTGAATCCATTTTTTAAAATTAAATTCACATAATTGATTTTTTTTAATTTAAAATCAATCTTATAGACATGGTGCGAAAACGTGTTTTTAAAAAGAAAATATTCAAAAGTTTAAGAAGATTTTATATCAAAATTATATATTAAAATTAATATAATTACCTAAAATAAATTAATTGATATGTAATTTTACTAATTTTACTTTAAAACTTATTAAAAATATAATTCAACATTATAAATAATTTAAATGAAAAGTCAGTTTTCAATTAAAATTAAGTATTTTTTACTATTTATCCAAAAATGAAAATTTTCAGAAAAATCCCAAAAAAATTTCCGAAGTTAATTTTGATAATATGATTTAAAATAATATGTTTATTTTTTCCAATTAATTTTATAAAAGTTCTAAAAATTAATTTTAAAATAAGTTTTAAAAACACAATAAAATGTTTTTTTAGAAAAATACATTTTTAAGCGTAAAATTTGATTTATTCTTATTTATTTTTTATAAAACACATAATATGAATGTAAAAAAAATTATTTAATATATAATAGATATATTTTATAAAAATTATTCAAAAAAGTTGGTTTGTTTTAATTTATTGTGTTAAAACGTGTTTGTGTATAGAAAAATAGTTTTTCAGAAAAATAATTTCTTTAATTTCAAATGGTTCTAATTATCATTTCCAATTAATTGGTCACCAAAGAATTAATCTTATATACATATGTAAACTATATTTTCATAAGTTAGTCAATCTTATTCATACACACCCTTATAATTTCTAGGTGATAACTATCATATTAAATAATAATATTTTAAAAATATGTCATGTTTTATTTAAATTGAATATTGTGTGTAACAAAAGATAAACTTAGTGATGTGTGAATTGAAGGCCATCCAAAAAATTAAATTGATTTGAAAAAAATATTTCATAAAATATTGGGAAGTTACATTGCACCACCCTTAAACTGAATTTCTCTCTCAAAATTCATCACTTATGTACCAACAAATGAGGATACTTCTGCCTCATTACATTTGTAGTTTCCCATTTAGCTTCCCCAAGATGTTGGTTTTACCAAAAAACATTGACCATGTGAGTGGTCTTGTTTTATATCAATTTCTATGTTCGATCTAGAATCTCCACTATTTGTTCCTCATAAGAATGATCATGATCTAGTGGTACGACCTCTAAGTTTAGTACCTGTGATGGATCAGGTATGCACTTCCTTAGGAGAGATATATGAAACACATCATGAACCTAAGATAGGTTTAGTTGAAGAACCAAGTGATAATATACATTCCCAATAAAACCATGAATTTTAAAGGGGATGATATAACTGGGGTTTAGTTTTAACTTCTTTCTTCTAGGGAGGAATTAATAGAACCACCCTCGTAACAATATAAAATTCTAGATTTCACTTACTATTATCATCATAATATTTCTATGTACTTTGTGTTTCCATTAATACTTTTTTGAATGGATCTGACCTTATCTTCCATCTCATCAGATTTCTCAAGTACCAATAGCTTTCTTTCTGCAACTTCATTCCATTACATTGTAATTACACTCCTCTATATAAAGGGCATCATAAAGAGATATCTGAATGTTCGATTGAACGCTATTGTTTTAGGAAAACTCAACTTAGAGGAAGGTGTTTATCCCAACAACCTTTCAAGTCCATATATCAAGATCTTAGCTTACTTATAGATTTTGAATTGTTCTATCATATTGAACCTCAATTGGAGGATGATATATAGCGTTAAAACTCTAATCTTTATCAAGAGATTTCTGAATATTTTTCATTAATTTTGATGTAAAATTCAGATCCCGATTAGATACAATTGAATGTGGTACTCTATGTAACCTTACCTATTCTTTAATGTATATTCCGATAAGGGAGTCTAGTGAGAAATAATCTTGAATAGAGATGAAGTGTGTTCAATTTTTAAGTTTATTTACAACAGCCCATAATTACCTCAACATCAAGGACAAGATAAAGCATAATGTTTACCGTTATCTTTAATCATATTTCCATAAAGTGTAATAACTTTTTCAATAAAACGTATACAAAACTAAAGGGGTGTATTACTATAAATATCTCTTAAAATATCCTTATTATTGATAAACTCCCATCACATGAAACCATAAAATGGGTGACAATTAATTTTAACTTATGATCAAACTTAAACTCATAAACTAATGATGGTATCAATAACACTTATGTTAATCTTACATGGAGATAAATACACTTACAAAAGTTAATTCACCCTTTGTCCCTTATATAAGATCTTATCTTGTACAAAGACATTTTTATTGGAATCTTGAATTCATCTTTGTACCAATATAATATAAAATGTGATTTTATTACTCCACAATCCATGTATAGGGAGATAATCACATAAAAATTAAAAATAATATTTTCATAGGTTTCATTAATACAAAGTCAAACATGAAATTCCCAACTAATGAGGGGAGGATAAGTGTGAATTTAATTATCATGATTCACTTCATCCATTATTATTGCATAATATTTGACTTTATCTTTTTTCATTAGATTTTGTTGTGGATTATCATCAAATTATTCCCTTGTGTTGAGGAATTGATTCAGATAATGCCCAAACTCCATGCACTTGAAACACTAGAGTGTGGGTGGTGAATTCTATTGAGATATCCCTCTAGTAATTTCATTTTATATCCTCTTCAAATCAATTCTACATTATTTTTTTTTGATGTCCAGGCATCCCACACTTGAAACACCTTCTTGTTCATTTTGGAACTCACATAAATTATCCTTCTCGTTATTTTGGAATGTATGAGTTTGAAACTTGTTCTCCCTTCCATGTGACAAATCATTGAAATTTACTTATAACCCCATATTCCATTTCTTATAACAAAAAAATAGGGTTTCTAGAATCCATTACACTTTTAGTGAAAATCAAAAGATTTCTTTATAGCATCCAAATTCCCTTATGGATAACACCCTTCATAGATTTGGTTTTAACCCACTGAAGAATAGGTTAACCTTATTTTTAGGATGAATGATTATTGACTCCTACCAAATGAGTATTGTCTAAATCAAAATGGAAGATATACCTGTATATGAGTATTATTTTCCCTACATTGAAAAAAATAATATGGTGTTCAAAGATACAAATATCACATAAACCCCATGAGATATGTGATCGCATGACCGTAACAAGGCCATAAAAATGGTCACGCATGGTTCATAACCCGCAAAAGATTACACCCCCTTGACATGTTATTATAATATTTATAAGGTACTTTGGGAAACCATTAATCATATGGTAGAAACCAAATAAGATCCCCCAGGTAACATGGATTGTTAACTGACGAGCGCCCAACCAGCCATCCAAAATTCCTTTGAAAATAAGCAGAAATTTTCCAAAAGTTAAAAGAATATTGCAGTCATAAAGTTCACATGATGAATCACTGATGAGGAGAATGATTATCCTTGAGAAGATTTATTAAAATTTACGAAACCCCCATGTATTTGTAAAATAAAAAAAGGAAATAAAATTGGAGGAGGGGTAAGCCTCTTGCGGTCATAAACACCATGTGACACACCCTTGGCGATTAACAGGACACTGCAAGAACCCAACGATGTACCCATGTCATCTCGTGAAATCCCTTTGGATTGTCATCCTTTTCACTCAAAGGATCTTGGGACCCTTTCTTGGTCACAAAACACATCATCAAGAGGCATAATTGTCATCCTCGACAACATTCAAACAAACTCATGATCTCCTCGACCTTTGTGAAGTAAACAAAGGAAATAAATAAGGAAGAGTCGGAGGCCTCTCATGGTTATAAACCTCTCATGAGATGATAAGGCTATTCAAAAAACAATCTTGCAAGACCCCTTGACAATTTAGCCCTATCCCACTAATACCCCTTGACAAGCCATCCTTATATTGTGGATATTCCTAGAAAAGTCACTCGAGATCATGTGAAGGTCTTATAAAGGTTCCCTGATCTCACGAAGGACCTTGGACATATAAACATAACAACATAAAATGTACCTTGAAAAGTCTTCATGATTCAAAAAAGACCCATTAATTGGAAATAATACAATAAAGTAGGTGTTGATAGGATGACCCCGTGATTGCTAAAAATATGGTGACACTCCCAGAATTATCTACAACAAGAGATCACAGAGTGTGTGATGATAAATCCCTCCACCAACATTTCCCTAGATTCACGCAATATGTTCTTCACAAAGTGGTGAACAACAAAGGTGGCGAGGCTTAAAAAATCCCCCACCCTAGCATGAAGAATTCACCACTACCCTTCAAACGAAGAGTTGGACTTCTTGTATCCAAGTGCACTGGATCTAGAGGGGATATCTTGAAGCGGCTGAGCCTACAACTGAAAAAACTTATTTTCAAGTAATATATGATGAACAATCAGAGAAATCATGTGCAATGTATAAATAACTTCATGTGATTAATCATAGGTAACACAAAAGAATTTTGGAAGGACATGTGAGGAACATCCCGCACACCTTCTAGATTATGTGAGACTAACTAACAAAAAAAATATAAGGCATTCTCAATATAAAGTATAGAATAAATACTAAAGTTGGGAGACTAATGTGAATAACATACACACTAACCCTCCTATGATTTATGTAAACCAACCCCGACACACGAAAACCCCAAGAAATGATTCCCTGGTCTCACAAAGCTCCTTTGATATACTATTTGGGTCATTAGATGTCCTCCAGATATGTCGAAGTAAGTAAAATGATACCCCTCAAGCATGACACCGATGTCTCATGAAACCCTATAGGTTCTCCATTCAAGTCCCACAATGTACTTCAAAAATGTCTCCTGGCTCATATAAAAACACTAACACATGTTAGTTGAGTCTCACGATAGCACCCAGACAAGTCAACTGACTCTCATGAAACCCTCCAGGTACACCAAACAGGTCTCACGATGCCCTTCAGACATGTAAAACATGAAATGTGAAACCCTTTGAGTCATGTCTGATTGACTCTCAGGATTCCCTCCATGTGTGTCAGCTAGATCTCACGATGACACAAGGGAAAGTTACCTAGATCATGTGGAACCCTCTAGACAAGCCAGTTGAGGTCATGTGATAGCTTCTAAGGTCAATCGGACTGGTCTTGTGACATCCTCCAGACAAGTAATCCTTGATCATAAAACAACCCTCATACATGTCATCCAAGATATATGACATACCTCGGACAAGTCAACTAGATTATACGATATCCTTACTACATTTTAGCTATAAATCCTCTATCATGTCTAGCATAAAATTTATGCATGTCAAGAAGACAATCAACACATGTCAAGAGACAAGGAGGCCAGGTCATAGGGCATCCTAGATCTTAATATCTTTTTCTGCCCTCGGTGTGTAATCCCCAACCAGAGGGAAAAATCATTGTGTAAGACCCAATCTAATGAACTTGGAGGACTCTAATTCTTTCTATAACCATGATACATAGGAATCCTTCATAACTCTTGAGCTCTATATCAAACCACTAAAGGGATATCGAAATATGTAATTCTCATATCCATAAGAAGTGAGAATGATCATTTTCCATACGATGTTTCTCACACCGATAATAGCTTAACCGATATTATGGAGTTTCAATAATCATATAATTTTCATTACAAGACACCACTAAAGAAAGGGAAACCTCAGAGTGTAATCCCCAGTAAGCAGCATAATATAAAATATCCAGCATATATGGAAATCTCATCATATAAGCCACAATCAACTAAACTACAAGGAATATGATTCCTATAATAACAGGGATATGTGGGATGCCTTCCTAAGGCCCAATCTCAAACAAGCATCCATTTTGATGTAAGCCCAATGTCTCCCACATTTCAACCATCGAGACCCGATGATTCCCATGGGTTGATCACTCTACCTCATTCCTCAATGGACTAAGAAATCAATGGAACTACAAGTAATCTGATTCTATCCATAAATAGGATATGTAGGGTGCCTCTTTGAGGCCCAATCTCTATACTAATATCCAAGGGCTATCTCATTACACAAGTCGTGCATCCATATGCAATAAGGAGAATCAATTTCTTTCCCTTGTTTCTCACATCGGGCATAGATCATGTGGGCTTAGGGAGTCTCAATTAACACATCATTTACATCACTAATCTCCAACATCTTGGGAAATCTTACCATGTAATCCCCAATGAGTAGTATGATATAAAAATACCTCATACAAGGTCATCTACCTTGGGGCTAGTCCTAGGGCCTTGATCGAACTATGATAACTCTAATTCCCTACAAAACAAGGTTATGTAGGATGTATAATCAAGAATCGAGCTCAAATATTCTATGCCTCAATTCTCACACATATGTCCTTTCCATATTATGTTAAACTGCATAGGTTTAAAAAACTATGTGGGTTTTGATTCCTATAAAAACTGGGATATGTAGGATGACTTATAATGGGTTAATCCCCTCATCAAAATATTAACTACCTCCCAACATGGAATCAAATTCTGAAGTACTTGGATATGAATATTCAATATATAAGTAGTAATTCATTACATAGAAATAGATGAGTATATACAAATTGATTCAATAATGATATTTCCCCTTCTTTTTTATACATAAGATACGTAACCTATAATTATTTTTTAGGGTAATAGATCTCATATCGGGATTAGGAAGAGATTATCTATCATGGATCAAATCTATAAGAGAGTCTTGGAGTAGGAAAAAATTCCCCACAAAAGGGTGTGATGAGACTAACCTCTCATCCTCTCGACCAATGTGAGTTCTTAAGTGATGTTGGGTCTGAAAACCCAATTGATCAACTACCTTTGGAATGTAGGTCTGTAACCAGTTATAGATGAGAAAACTGTTGGGATTTTCTATTAAGAATGGAAATTTTGACTAGATGATAGTGATGTTTCAAGAAATGAACCCCCCCAAAATCATCCATCAGGCCAAACCAAATCCACCTCCAATGAGAGTTCTAAGTCATCTCTTCTCCATCGAAACAAAAATGGGGAACCCAATGTGAATATATTAATAACAAAATTTTTAGTTTATAATCCATTGGACCATTTTATTGAACACAATACTTAAAAAATTGGTTTACCCAATGTGAATCTCTTAATAAAAAAATGATTGGTTCATCATCCGTCAGAACATTTTTTTGGCACACCATACACAAAATATGGTGAACCTAATGTGAATCTCTTAATAAAAAAATGATTTTTTAATCATGTGTTGAGTCACTCTGTATTTTATATCATACACAAATCAATCAGATAAGACTGGCATAAATATTATAGTTTAGCCTTTTTAATTGGGGTTCTCATGAAATAAGTCCATCCTCACTTTGACATGTCTAAGAGAGAAAAATGGTTGAATCAGGAGTAAAATGAAAATTGTGTTAACTATTGATAGATAAAATATGTTCAATAAATTTAAATTGAATTTTAATGTTTTAAATCCCGAAAAATAGTTATTTTAAGAAAATTTACACAATTTATGATTTTAGTGGTATTTTGAGCTTAATTTAAAGAATGTCAAGTTTTAGAATTTTAATAGTTATAAATTATTTCTTTATTTTGGCTAAAAAAATTCTAACCTCGTACAAATTATGAAATTATTTATTTTTAGGATTATATATATGTTGGGATTTATTTCATTCATTTATACCCAATGCTAAATATACCATATGGAAGCTCAAAATGAGATCACACGTTGGGCCTTGAAAACTGTTCACAAATCGGATTAGTTTTCCTGTTGTCCCATATCTCATGATTGGAGGGACCAAATAATCAGAAATTTGGAGGGCAGACGTGAATGATATTTTGGAACAAGTTTCATGAAGGATTACACACATTAAGTGTCTATTTTTAAGGCCATTAATGCATGGGAAACCAGAGATTTGGAATATGTAGAGTTTTTCTGGGTAGAATAAATTCTCAGAGTAAAAAAGGACATAACTCTCTCTAAACATGGACAAATATGCTTAAATTTGGAAGAGAGACACTGAATAAATATTTGAACAACTTTTATGATGGATTCCATGTGTGAATCGACCATTTAATGGGTCCAACACACGATAACTTTTGAAGGAAAATTTTGGCCAATAAAAGGAGGATATATCCTCCTTCACAAAACATTCCAATACATCCCAAACCATCCAGTCGACCACCGAGGAGGAGATCTCCACCAAGGAGCTGCGATTCACCATCTTATTCCTCTCCCATTTCTTATTCTTAGTATTGTAATGCCTTCCTCTTCCCCATTCATCTCAATTACCCTTACCATGGTGGTCTAAACATCTAAGTGATTGGGGAAGGGTTGGTTATTTTTTTTGTAATTCTTGAGTTCTTCGACTTAATTGAATGAAATATCATTCTATCTTCTATGATGTGATTTTCAATTTCATATAGAATTTTTCATTATCAAGTTTGATTGTATTTGGTTTTTGATTCTGTTATTGATTTTTTATTTGGTCAATGATCATTATCTCCCTCCATTAGGTTCTGGTATATATATGATGGAATAGACCAAGGCTTAGTGATGAAGTACTCGACGACCATCAATACATGTGAGGGGGGTAATGGATGTTATTAATTTTTTGGGGTAAACAAGACTCGATAGGGTATTGGCCAAGTCAATTGAGGATATGCAATGCAACTTTCTCACACATGGTAGGAGAGTAGACCAAATTGAGATCTTGGTACAGTTTTCTCTTTCCATTGCCATTTGACCAAGGTAGTGATAGAAAACAATAATGGAATAACACTTTAATTGGCTTAATAGAAGATGATTGAATAAAATATAATAAGGATAACATTGTAATTTGAAAACCAACCCTAACCTGATCACTATTTTCATATCATAGTTTTCAATCACTTAAGTTTTGAATTTCATTTCAAAAAATTTCATAATTTATTTATTTTATTTTTTTCTTTCAAAACCAATCAATTCCAAAAAAACACTACATTTTCCCTCTAATTAAAAGTGATAAAATATTCTGTGTGCACCCATATATGGGATACTAACCAAGGTTAATCACTAGAAAACACTTTGTTAATAAAAAAATTGTTCTTCCACACCCCACGATAGGAATGCATCAAATATGCATATCTGATTGAGAACAGACCGTGAATATGATATTACACTAATCAGTGACCTTGTTCCTTATTATCTACATGAATAAAAATACTTATATCATCAAAAAAATTCTGATCTGAGAGAATATCTTCATCATCTAGTGACCATTTCAACAAATCACCTATATTTGCAACCCCTACAGGACACAAAATGATCCCAACTTCTCAACAGTTTCAACATCAGGTGGAAAACACAATAGTATGAGAATACCACTAAAATGGTATGGTCATGACCCTATAATCTACACATGATTACCTCAAATCATAAAAAATGATTAGTCTAAATTGTCTATGCAAAGTTTCAGTTGAGCCAGTAGACCTTAACACCCTAACCAACTCTTCGAGAGATTATCATCGAAGCATGAAAACTAGAACCTTCAATCTCTGATGAAGGTGGAACAAGGAGTAAAATATGGGTCCCATCTAGTTTAGGTGCCACCGAGGAGGGTACTTGTCATCCACTATCTCCATCATCATCCCATTAGTACCCACCAGTCACCTGCTAAGGGAGCCAACCAACATGATTCCACCTCTAACACCCATTCACAGGTAGAAATGAAGACACAACAGGAAATTAAGACCGTAGATATCTATGATACGGCTCATATCCCCACTCCTGCTGATGATTTCTACCAACATATTCTAGTAGTAACTAGTGAGAAAGCTCATATCCCTGGTCACTCAAAACAAGTATGTGGAAATATTCTCACATTTGGTATGGGTAGGAACATATCCTTTTCCCCACACATGAAGTCCATTGACATATTCTGGTGGAATAGGGAGGATAGAAGGGGTTTCAAACCCCTACTTCAATCAAAGAAATATTCCAGAATATAATGGAGATAGAAAATGTACATGCTTATATATCTACACACACTTTTCTAAAATTCCAATATAATTTAGAAATAGCTGAATAAATCTTATAGAATATTCTAAAATTGGTTCATATGTAGGGATATGAATATATTTTTATCTATATAGACAGGATAACTCAACACTCTAATCATCATAAACAAGTGGCTAATCTAGAGAAAGCACACATTCTTTTTCCCATTCAGGAGGATTATCAACACATTATGATAAAGGATGACACATCAGAGCCGTCACATATTCATGTTCCAATTGGGACTCATTAAGTGAGAGCAGAAAATGCCTTGGGATAGAAACACATGCCTACCAAAAAAATTCCAACAGTATATTCTAAAGGCCCAGGTTTGGGCTCATATCCTTGTTTTGGTTAGGGTTCTCCAAGTGAGAGGGGAACATGTCTCGGGACATGCTCATATTCCCATAAAATAACTCTAGCGATATACTCCAAAGTCCCATCATCATGCATATATCCTTATTTTGGCTGTGTATAACCAAATGATAATGAAACATTCCTCGGGATAGGATCATATTTCTATCAATGAATCTTCCTAGCATATTTCAAAAAATCACAGAGTCCATGCACATATTCCAACTTTCTCTAATGAATGACTGCACCAACATCATTCTGAGGAAATACCAGAGGAGGATCATATCCATTATCTCATTATAGAGGTCCATTAGAATATTCTATTGAGGATACATATTTGGACCAAACTCATGTTTATTTTCTAACTAGGGCTTACTAAGTGGGAGAGGCATATGCCTCAAGGTAGGCTCAATATCCTACCAAGAAATACAAGTTGAATATTCGAAAGGCTCAAGATTAGTATCATATATCCATCCAGATTGAGGATCACCAAGTGAGAATGGAATTCCTCAGAAAAATCTCATATTCCTATCAATAATGAGATAGATCATTGGAATATTCCAATAGATTCCCAGTAGTTGGCTCATACTCCTACAAAAATTGATAGTTATAATAAAGGTTTGAAAACTATCATATAATAGGATCATATCCCTAAAAAATTCCAAATATTAGGTAAGAATATTTCGACCATAATGTAGAACATGAACCATATTCCTAATCTGCTCAATGATAGTGTCCTTGAGGTTTTTTGAGACACATTCTCAAAACCAAAGGGGTCCTTCAACTCTACCACCTATGAGGAAGAAGATCATTACCATGACAGTCCTCTTCATGGTAGTGTGGAGATGGATCATAGGGACTCTACTCCTGACATCCACCATGGTCAACCTACACATGAAGATAGCTCCCACAAACAAGTAAATCATTCCCTTTCCCAGAAACCTTCATATAGAGAGTTTTTCAAAACAAATATGCCTTTATATAGAGAGGTGCTCGAAATACCAGGGTGAACTGTATATAGTTCCCCATCAACATCTAGAAACACTCCACTCTAGTCATAAGGTTACCCCTAGAATCATCTTTTATGCTCTGATTAGATAGAGGCATGTAATTCAGATGAAGAGGAGGATGACAATGAAATATTGAGAGATTTATCCAGAAACAACCCCTCCATCATGTTTTGCCCCTGCCACTTTTTACTATGAGGTACTAGATGATATAGAAAAGGAGTTCATGAATTATTTATGAAACAAATATATGGGATACTCATTAGAGACTAAAGGTGAGACACCTCCATTATCTATATGAGTGTCAACTTCATACCGTCAAGATACTCTATTTTCAGCTAGACCAAACTGCTATGTGCATGGCCCAGGTTCCAAAACAGGAAAAGAATAGCACAAATCTATTACACACATAATGTTATTATGTCAAAAATATTTGGTAAGCTGATATCTAAAGCCACATCATGCATTTTTATTCGAGTATGGGGAAATTATGGAGCATTAAACTTTTCTGCACACATGGAAGTACAGAACCCTTTAGATACAACGTCTAGGAATGTCACAGCCTCTTGTGAAATTAGGGGACCAATTAATTCTCGGGCCAGTTTGTCACTACAAAAAAATTCCCCCTATTCAATGGTTACCATATACTATGAATATAGGGATTATATAACCAAAAATTCTTTTAACATGTACCCTCAATGTAATGATAATTAATTTCAAACATGGAGACTGAAGTAGAAATCACTCGAATAACTTCCCATAAAGAATGGTTCTCACTATGGGATACCATCACACCTAGATCCTAAGTGAGAATAGATGTGCTGCATCAAATGATATGTAGTATTATCTACCATATTAGTCATCTAGGAGTGGAACTATCTCACCATACTAGGTGAATATCTACCATTGCCTCCACCTCTCAGATCTTCAATTCCCATATGGATTCAAGACATACCAGAAGCAGTTTCAAACAAACCCTTTCCCACTAGGCTAGGGGTATTTATATCTCAATAACCATCACTAGGTTTGTTATCCCCTGATAGAGTCCTATGGAAACTAATGGTGATTATAGATCAACCCCACCCCTCTTTTCTGGGGGAATTTATATCTTTATGTACTTCTCGAGAGTCATAAAATCCTGACATGAATAACTGGATCCTCAATAATAGGACCAATCAATTCCAATTTCATCCCCAAATAACCCCCACCCCCAGGTATGGGGTCATTTTCATCATCATCATCACCATAGATGGAATCATACTTATATATATTAGGAAGACAAAAATCAACGGTTGACATCCCACATGTTCCTCCCATCGCAAGACAAACCTCTTCTGGTCAGGGACCACCCAACAATCATGACTATAAACACCCTAAAGTTCATTATTTATAGACCAAGTTGGGAGGACCATATGAATAAGGTGATTAGACCCCACTAGATTTTATCCCAATAAATACATGGGTTTGAATAACAACCCATATGAAAGCAGTGTAGAATCATCCTATTGCGTCAAAATTAATGGGAAAACTACAATTTCCCAATACGTCAATGTGAATTTCATCAATTTCAACATGATATACATTGTGGATCAATACTCAACTACAAATTCCCATAACATGGAAAATTTACCCTGAGAGAAGTGTGATATGGATGCACCAACTGAGGCTGCACACACCCAGAACCAAACAAGGATCCAAAATATGGAACTCCTAATATCGAGTTACTTCATCTATGACCGAACACTACCAAATATAAATAAAAAGGTATGGCTATATCAAAATCACCATAAAGAAGAGTTGAGGTTACTTCTATAGAGGAACAATTTTCACAAAATGAGAGTGAGATAAAAACTCTCAAACAACTCAATGAGGAACTACTCAGGGACAATATTCATGTTGGTTATTTTATTTAGGCTGAGTTAAAATGTATCCCTCACATGGTTGATATTCTAGAAAGAGCTGTATCTAAGCATTATACTGGCTTTACATCTAGGGAACTAGATGAGGAATTAAAAAATTATCGTGACTTCCCTCTATTGTGGCGAAAGACTCTCCCCTTCCAGAATAATCATTCACTCTTTGGATGAATCAAGAATCAGAGGGAGACAAAGGAGGGTTAAACTAATTGATCCCCACCCAATCCATGTATATAGGTTTCATATAAGAAAGATATTCCCACAGATCTTCTTAATTTCATCGAGTCCCCAGCAACTCAAATGGAAGCCATGATATGATGACACACACCCATTCATCCTAATAGGAATCCATATCTTGAGTGGGTGGATGATAATTTTTCCCCACCCAATTTTTCAAATCTTACCTTCTCCACTTTTGATAGTGTAGGAAACCCTAAACATCATCTCACACACTTTATATACCAATGAAAGTCAATGATGGGCCATTGAGATCAACAATATGCAATAAATCTGCGGCGTTTTTATACTGACTCTGATAGGGATAGCCTTTTCAGGTACAACAGTTTTCTAGTGGGTTCCTTTGTAGGATGGGAAGACCTTCGTTGTTAATTAATTTGTTAGTTCTAATCCATACTGAGGAAAATGAAAATCATTAACCTGATGAACATCAAACAATGTAAAAATGAGAGTATGTCTAACTTCATAGCAATGTGGGATGGTTTAACCTATTCACTCATCATCCATCTATGTAAAGAGTAGCTAAGGTAACTTTGTGCTGAAAATATTCAAGATGATTTGAGACACCTCTAATCCCAATGAAGTATCTAGGTGGGTTCTAGGAGTTCACAGAAATGGAATAATGTCTTGAGTATTCCATTCAATGAACCTAGTCCAAACCTTGACTCATTCCCATGACACAATGGAAAAGTATAAGAAAATAAGAAGTTATAAATTTCACTCTCAAGCATGCAGTGGTGCCCATCCAAGCAACTAGGTAGGTCCCAAACTACACAACATCTCCCATAGAGTGGAAAAAACAACATAAATCTCCATCGTCTAGAAGCACAAAGACACCATGGTCACCCAAGATTTTAGGAATGGATGAATAAAGCATACTTCTTCTGAATTGAAAATGTCCTTGGTTATTTCTTGAAATATGTGAAAAATAACACACTCACACTATTACAACCCAGTAAGCTTGATGAGATCAACCTCATTGACTATCTTGATTACTTCCTTTTCCACAACAGGCTAGGCCATAATATCTAGAACTACTTCATATTCAAATATGTTCTTCAAGGAATTTTAAATTCTGGATATGTGGTGTTAAATAACTCCTCAAATAATGTGGTATGCATAACTCTTTACAGGTTAGAAGAAGAGTATGGTTGGATGAAATTTCCAGCTAGGCGTGAGTAGAATTTCAACAACCGGATGACTAAAACAACAATTGACTGATATCATGCCACCTTGAGATCCCAAACGTATAGACTCAAAATAGATCCACCAACTAAGGAGGAAACATCCAATATGACTCCCAATAGTGTGTGTGAACAACAGAAGTAGGAAGAAACTGAAGAGTAAGTGCCACATTATTCTCCCATGCAATCCCTCAAACTTGAAGACTTCTTCCCTATGATATCCATAGTACAAGAAACTCTCCACAAAAAAAACCCTATCAGAATAAGAGATCATATTTGGTTCTTTCAACAAGTTACCCTTGGAAGAACCCTTCTTCGATGATGAATATTCCTCTAAATATGAGTTTCCTGTGTAAAACCGGGGAATAGGAGGCTGCATGCATTGGAAATGAGGATATAGAGGATATCACAAGCATGGTTGGACCCAATATTTCAGTCACATAACCATAGAGGAGATATATGAAGTTGATACTCATGGGAATGAACTCCAACATACCCAAAAGAGACCTAATGGTGTCTCAAAACCCTCTAATGGTCATCCAAAACTAGTTGTCTTGCATGACCACCTAACGGGGGTTTGGGTATATGATCAACCTAAGAAATGGGGATGGCCAGTGTGTCTTGTTCCATTATAAGTGTATGCTCCCTCAACCATAGCACAAAAACTAGAACCATCCACCTCAAATACCTCAGCTCTTGAGGCATATGTTAAGGAGAAACCCCACATTAGGAAGAGCCATCCTCTGGCACAAAAGTATGATGTTCTAAAACAGATAGTTGTTCCCCCAGCCAAGATCTCAATCATGGATGCACTCCATATTTCAAAATAAATTAGGGAGTCACTCATTTAAGCCCTATAGACCCCATATGAATTTTAGACCGAATTCATTGTAGTTGAGGTCTATCGAATGGAGACCATGACATCAGAATGCCATATTTCCATCTCATTCACTGAATGAGATCAAGAAGAAGTCATACAAGGAAACATTAAACCCCTATTTGTTTTGGTAAGACATGATAATGTTAATGTAAAAAGGGATATGATTCATAAGGGTTTTGAGATCAACCTTATCCCAGTGCGAACCCTATGAAATTTTGGATATTGAAGGGATTTGTCTCCCAAAAAATATGATCATTCAAGGTTATGATAAGCGTGAGAAAATTCCTATCAGGATGATATATCTAGAAGCTCATTTTTGGGATCTCATGTATGATGTTGATTTTATGGTTATCTAACAAGAAAATGCATATAATTTCCTTCTTGGAAGGCCCTATCTCTATAGCCACTTTTCGGTACTTTCATTATCCCATCAGTGTCTGAAATACCCCATTGATGGAAAGGTTGTCATACTACAAGGTGACAACATACCCTTTGAGACTTGTGAAGACACATATGCTAAAGTATATTTCTACAAAAGGGGAGGAAAAAACTAATGGTGGATGATGATATATAGGGTCTATCCCCCAATAGATTGGGGACAACCTCTTCAAATCCATGGAGTATGCTTGAATATGACTATGTGGTCCCCATAAATCTAGGATAGGTGATATAATTGACCCCAGAGGTCCAAGATCCTCATTTACCCATTGAAAATATACAATAAAATCTTCTCTAACATCTCTATGAAATGAATCAAGTAGTAGTGGATGATAATGTCACTTCTCATGACCAATATCACCCCGATAGCGGAAGAGAATCCCCTAGATTTTTAAATTCATCTAAAAATGTCTCAGAAGACTCAAAAGTAGAAGATGATGAGGATGAAATGATCCTCCTAAATTCGAGGAAGGTTTCTCTACCACCACTGATGAGCCTAGATAGACAAATATAGGAATATAAGAAGAATTGTGTTCTACACTGATTATTTCTACCATTCACCTTGAAAAGAAATACATGTATATTATATTTCTCAAGAAACATCGCTAAGTGTTCAGTTTTAAAAATACATAAATGCCTGAAATTAATCCACATGTGGCAACACACTATATCATATTTTCCAATGAGCTTCAAGGATTAAAGAAGGTATCCAAGAGGATGCACCCCTCTCATGACATTAATGTAAAGGAAAAAGTTTAAAATTTTATCACATCCAACTTTGTCCTGGAAGTGTAATACCCAAGGTGGATTTCCAACATCATCCCTATCAATAAAAAAATGGGAAGATTGTGATATTAATTGATTTTAGATACCTTAATCAACATTTCCCAAAGGTTGATTTCCCATATATGATCATATAACTATCTATTGATGAAATTTCTAGCTTCTAATACATCTCCTTCATGGATGGGTATTCAGGGTACAATAAAATAAATATGGACCTTGAAGATGAATAATCCAATGCCTTAAAAGCACCTCAGGGGATCTTTTTCTATCAGGTTATTCCCTTTGGCTTGAAGAATTATAGTCCCATATATCAACACACCATGCATCATATCTTTAAACAATTATTTGGAAGAATATCTGAATATCAAGTCAATGAACTAGTGGTCAAACACTAGTAGTGATGTGATAACTTCATGAACTTTAAAACACTCTTCGACAAGTTGTGACATCATAGTCTAAAGATGAATTTACTAAAATATTCCTTTTGGGTAACATCAGGGAAGTTCTTTCACTTTTTGGTACTCCACCGCGACATTGAGGTTTCCCCGAAGAAGACTAGTGATATTCTAGTAATGTCACCCACAAAAATCTCAAAGAACTATTGGGGATATAAGGGAACCTTATCTACATTAGAAATTTCATAGCCAACCAGGATGGAAAATATCTCCCCTTTAATAGGATAATGAATAAGGGAACCGCCTATCAGGGGGACGATGACTTCCAAGAATCCATCAAGAGTCTCATGAAATATTTTCTGCACCCACTGGTTCTGATTCCTCTAGTGGGAGGGAGGCTACTCATCTTGTATGTGGATGTCATGGAATTCTCACTAGGTTCCCTCATCACACATAAAATTGATACATTAAGTAATAATAATCTCTACTACCTCAGCCGAACAATGATTGGTATCGAGAACTGATACTCTAATGTTGAGAAGAACTACCTTGAACTAATATTCACAGTGAAAAATGATGATACATTACATGTGGAACCCTGATGTCCACTTAGTCTCTCATATTGATCTTCTCAAGTAAATCCTTGGCCATCCTATGTTGACCAGGTTCTTGGATTTATGGGAATTAATTCTACAACAATAAAAAATTTAGTTTGTATCATATAAATTATTGAAAGGGAAATCCCTGACATATTTTCTTGTAGAACATCCAACACCGTATAATACACTGATGGACACTGAGATTCTAGATGAGGAGTAATTCTATTCCCATGAAACTCCTCCGACATGAGAGATCTATTTTGATGGCACCTCCCAATGTCTTATCGGAAAAATGATGGAAAAACCAAAGCTCATTAAGGTTGGCTAAGGGATTGTATTTGTCTCTCTAGACAAAGATGTTTTACCTAATCTTTCTCACTATTTGAAGGATTCATAAACAACAATGCAGAATACCAATCCCTCATCTTGGGTTGGAAATGGCCATATGGCTGCAAATAGCCTACCTGAATATCAATGGGTATTTAGAGCTAGTGATAAAGAAGATCAATATAGAATAGTCATAAAAAAGGACGAAATGGACCTTGTCACTGTCTACATTGGAGAACTAATGGAAGAGTTTCCTTTTCAACGCACGTTACATCATGTTCCCGGATCATATAATTCTTGTGCCGACACATTATCTAATAAAACCATAGTACTGGACAACCCTATTTAGGAGGAAGAAATCTTATGTATCACACATTTAAAAATCATCTCAATAATCATCGTATGTGATATTGAAGAAATCAATTAGGTCAACACCATCATAGATCATGTTGAACCAACATCCACCCTTGGATAGATGGATCCCATAATTAATTACCTCTTAAATGGAGCTCTCTTGAAAGACCGAGCTGGAAGGGAACCATTTTTGTGCCATGTGATGAACTTTACCTAATGGATGGCCCAAATGAGAAAAAGTCCTCTAAAAGTGAGGATTTTATATAATCCTCCTTGGATACACAACATAAGGTGCGATTCATTCCATTATAGAATAAGTACATGTGGGTTCCTATGGTGATCATCAATCTAGAACCAGGCTGTTCCACCAAATTAGCAGTCTGGGTTACTTCTAGAAAACCATGATATAGGACAGTGTGGAATTCACCAATAAAAGTCATTCATGAAAAATCTATGAAAACTTCATCCATCACCCCCCATAATTTCTACTTACAACTAAATATTCTGGGCTATTTCCATTTGGGGGATGGATGTTGTGGGGCCATATCCCCCAACCACATCTAAGCAGTTGAAGTACATTCTTACTACCACCGACTTCTTTTCCATATGGGATTAGGAAATACCATTCATGGAAGTCAGGAGGAAGAACATTATAAACTTCATAAAGTCCCATATCATCACTTGGTTCAGTGTCCCTCAAACAATATTGATGGACAACGAAACCATCATCTATTCTTTAGACTTGAAGAAACTATACTGGGAGTGATATATTGAGTTTAATAACTCATATCACAATCACAAGTGGAAAATAGAAAAAGAGAGGCCTTCAATAAGACTCTATCAAATATAATACAGAAGATGGTAAAAAAGGATATGAAGTCATATTCAGACAAGATCCTCCATGAATTATGTCCCTACTATACCACTACATGTACCGATACATAAGAAACTCAATACTCATTAGTGTATGGGAACATAGTAGTGTTACCCATAGAGGTCCAGTTTCCTTCACTCCCAATAGTAATTTGTAGATAACTCTTATATGATGAAAAATCGCAAAATAAGATGGATAAATTTGTGTAGATTAATGAAAATAGGTTGTGTACATTGCACAATATTTAGGTCCTTAATAATTGGATATCATGAGCCTTTAATAAGAAGGTTCACCTATGTTCATTACTCTAAGGAGAATTGGTATCGGCACTCACAACCCCAAGGATACTAGGCAAGAAGTATTTGAAGTAGGAACCCAAATGTGAAGGGCCTTCTATCATACATAAGGTATATCAAAATGAAGTTTAGTCATTGGCCATAGTGAATGGGGGCATGTTACACCTCCCACGAATGTGAGGTTTCTCAGGAAATATTTTTCATAACTATCATCATATGGGCATCCAAATCAGCATATGTCCCTCCATTCATCTTGGTTACATGATGTTAATCTATGAAAATTCCATCCTAATTGTATGATGTTAAACATCATAAGTTCAAAATGGAAGTAAGTGTAAAACCGCATGGCATCCTATATTCTGACCACATGATGTTAAACTGTATAGAGATGTCCTGACCATATAAACCTAAACTATATGGAACACGTCCTCACTACATGACGTTACACTGTACAGATGAAGTCATCACCACATGATTTTAAACATCATGGAAAAAACAATCTCAATAGCAACTCACCACACACAATTCAGATATGTGTAATGGAATGATGAAATTCCCCCATCCCTATATGAGAGTTAGCTCCACCGGGGGAATCTATTCAAGAAATAACTATGTTAATATTGATTCATTTACTTATGAGATACATAGTGATGCTTGGATATTCAATACTAGGCCCATCTACAACAACCAAAAAAAGAATTTCACCCCAACTATATAGGGGATGAAACATGCAAGACCACTTTTCTTATATATGAATCAAATCTATGTGTGGTCTTTTTTTTACATGAAATGTTTCTTGTACAAATTTTCATGTTGGTTCCCAAATCCTTACTACATGAAATTAAACTGTAAGGAAAACATCCTAGTCACATGACATCAAAACTACACAACAAAAATTTCCTTCCCACAAAACAATAAACTACATAGAACACATCCTTACTACCTGATGACAAACTACATGAAAAATGACCTTATTACATGATGATAAATAGAATGGAAAATGTACTTACTTAATGATGATAAACTGCATGGAAAATGTTTTTATTGCATGCGAATAAACTACATAAAAAATCCTTACCATATGATGTTAAACTACATAGATAACATCCCCACTAAATGAAATTAAAATGTACAAAACATCACCAATGTTCCATCCTTTATCAAAGGACCATGAGAGACTTACTCGGGTCAACAAGAGTATAGGGTGTTTATACGATATTTTAGTACCACAATACATAAATCATACTTCATGTATTGATCCCCACAAGTTATCATAAATCATCCATGAACATTGGAGGAGATACCTGGATTCAAGAGACCCTTTTATTTGACTATGCTTGTATTCATTTGGATCCTGTATATGTGCCTATGATCATTAACCAAATGCATCGCTTTGTAAAAAAAGAGTTCTAATCCTTGTGAGCCCTGAAATCACCGTGGAAGAACTCAACACCTCAGAGTGATCTAAATTACTCTTGGTATGATTTCCCTAGACTATCTTATGACCTGAGACCCTTGAGCCCTGATTTACAACAATATCATCTCATAATTAGAAGGACATTGGGGTAATCTTAACACTGAGTATCCTAACTAGGATCTTGTGTATCATTCCCCATATTTGGTCCATGTGTGTCATGAAATTAAACTACATTCACTATTGGTAAAACCTATATGACCTTAAACTCTAACATATAATGGTCCATATTCCTAGACTTTAACCTACTAGAGAGAGAGACACAAAACTTTTCCAGTTGAAAATCTACAAAGGGAGGTCTAAGAAAAAGTCAAGTCTTTTATCACTAAAATATTGATCTCAATAGTTTAGGAAAAAATTAGGGCATAAATAAATAAGGCATAAATCTCATAGGGTCTACTCCATATCCCTAGTAAAATCCATTCTTTGCTCACTAGACCCCCTGGTCGAGGAAAAATTTTGAGTAATGATTTGTCACATCTACTTGATGTGAAAATATGTTCACTATGAGGTAACACAATATTTAGGGTGTTTAAACCCTTCTTTTATATCACACTTTCCTCAAATAAAACTTCATGATTAAGGGTGCCTCAGATAACTGAAATCTTACCAGGACATTGGAAAGGATACCCGACTTCAAGGGACCCTTCACTTGACTATGCATGTACACATATGGCTCCTGAATAAGTGCTTATGGGAATCAAACAAATGCTTCACTTTTCAAAAATTGGTTTTCCAATCATTGTGAGCCACAAAATTGCTACAATAGAACTTTATACTGTAGTGTGATCTAAACTACTCCCGACACGATAGCCCTATATCATTCTTCTAACATGAACACTTTGGACCATGATTTTGAATCCTCACACCAAACTATCTGAGTGGATTTAAAATCCTCTATGTTATGTCACCATATTCTGCACCATTTATCAAGGATAGAATGAGACACTCCATTATCAAACCTTTTATGGCCCACACATCTTGATTTTAAACCACAGAGCATAAGGATTGAGGTTCATAATCAAGAGATGAACTTCCATAGGGTGTTAGAACCCTTCCTGGATAGATTTCCTCCCATAATTATTATCCACTATAAGAGTAAAATATTAATTTCTAATATATGTATTTTTCATGTGCCTTTCTATTCATAAATACCATTTTAGTGCATTTTACATTTTGAACACCCATTCTCATCATTTGTGCACTTCATGACTAATGTGCACCAATTTAGGCCCAATGTTTCATCCGATTTTAGAGAATGTAACTATCCATATTTTAATTTTATATTTTGGGAGATGGATATAAACTTAATTATGAACATTTTTTATTTAGGTATCAATGTATTATTCATAAAGGATGATGGATATATTTGGCAATTAAAGGAAACAATTCTGGAGAAGGTAGATTGGATATCATCCCGCTGATGAGAATACGGGGCCCACAATACAGGCCCAATGAAGCCAAAATTTCATGGGAGGCTAGAATACATATAGAGGAAAAAATAATCCTTCTGGAGCCAGTGCTAAGTCTTCATAAATGGTGGTGATTAAGGCGGTCCAATTTGAAGATTCAATTCTAGGACAGATTCTGTGGCCCAGAAAAAAATCCCACTCTTTATATCATATCTCTCGAACAGATTATTAATTTGGGATGAAGATTTACAGGATGTTAGGGAACATCCGGGGATGCATTTATGTGTTCTATGTCCCAGTCATATTCGGCTTTATAGAAGGTCCTTTCGGCACTTCTTTCTGGTGGATGCAAGCTGGCTGCAACTTCGAGGCATGAGTTGAAAAGTCTCTTATGCATTAAATGTCCACCCACCATTCTCCAACAAAATTAATTAAAGGCACATGGGATGATTGGATCTCGGCCAAAGGCTTCCAAAATGTATATTTAAGGCAGTAGGGATGGAGGATTTTGGGATCTTGGAGTTTTACTTTCATTGTAATGTTGTTATGCCAAATTGCCTTTGTAATCGTTCTTCATTCTCATGTAAGTCGTTTGAATCACATTAGTTCTTAATTAAAGTTCTTCTTCTTCTCTTTTTATTTTATTCTTATTATCACTTTGATACCGTTTCTTCAACGTGTGAATTTATTCACACCGAATCTTTTAAAATTTATTCACACAACGGTGGAGTGATCATTTTTGTTGTTGTTGTTTTTGCTTCTTCAATCCCACTTCTTTAAGTCGGCTTTCTGCTTCCATTTTTTGAATAGAATAAATGGAGGGCTAACCACTTATGGGTTGGTCCTAGGGAGTTTCATGGGGTAGATTGGATGTTATTTTATGATCTTGTGTTCATAATCATTTCATTACTTTAAGATTTCCATTTGATGATTTATTTTCTTTTCGTCTTCGCCAACTTTAACAATGACACATTTTGAGTGCTAGTGAAATCCAATTCCTTGGAGTGATCATTAAATTGATCCTCTAAGTGAATTGGTGATTATAATTGGAATGGGGCAGGGATTAAATTGGTGAATTATGTTGAGGAATTATATCATTTTTTTGGATAAATCTTGAATTAGTGAAACGAATGTTATAAGAAAATAAATGCATCCAATCTAACCCTAGCAACAATTTAGGATCAACTCATCTCCATTAATTGTTTTAGACTAAGTAATTGTATGTTTTAATTTATTTTATTTAGATTAAATCAGTAGTTATTAAAATCAAATCAATCCAAATAGTTGGACACTCCATAGCCAAATCCTTCCAAAATCAGAGTGTCTCTCGATTTCTTCTTCGGTCCCTGTGCATTCGACCCCTACCTGTACTACAACGACCGCATACCTGTAGGGTAAATTTGGGCGCAACCAAATTTTTTCACCGTTTCTGGGGACCCAAGTAAGTTATCTTAGACACTATCATCCTTTTCTCACCCCACATTCTCTGTTATCACCCCCATCTCTCTTATCATTACCCTTTTCTGTTTTTGCATGTTCTGAAAATCTAGGATCCAACTTCCTGTCTTTTCCAATGGAGTATCTTCCAAATGACCATGTAACAAACTCATCCTGGAATGAAATGGAAAGTCAATATTGGGAAACACATAAATTAGAAATTTTATTTGATCAACCCTTGATTAATTACCACACACCTTCGGACATGTACAATCATTGGGATGATGAATATTCAAAGGATAAATTTACAGCCCTCTCAAGGATGGTTGAGGAGATCAATCTTGGGGAAGTCCATGATGTTCAAACTTATACAAATTATATTACTCAAACACTGATTGAACAATTTTGTAATCAAATGGAGATAATGAATTCTGAGTTATCATCTTTGAGATTAGAACTACAATGCATTAATACTTGTGAGGAACTCATCCCTACACCAACTATACCTTCTAAAACCTTATGTATAGTGTCTAGTTTCCCAAAAACCACTCATGAATTTATTGAAGAACCAAATTTTGGATTTGGGGTAGGGGAATTGAATCATGAAATTGATGGAGTGTCTTTAAATGAGGAGGAAATTGATTTTTTGGATTCAAATGAGTAGAATTTGACATCGTGGATTGAGTCTCCTATGTATAACTATATTGATGATTTTTCAAAAACATCATTCACTGAACCATTGAGAGAAATTAAAAACCTTGAGTCCATACCCATTTCTAACATTGATCTTCCCAATTTGGAGGTTGAATCTTCTATTCAAAAGGAACCAATTTTGTTGAGAAATTTGAAAAATGAAACTGAGTTGGATTCAAAATCTCAACCTGTGTCTGATTGTCTTATCCATACCGAGCTCAAAATCATTGTCCTTCATTCCCCTCTTAAGTATCCCTTTATAGGGTATAAGCATTAACTTTCAATTATAATTCATTCTTCTCTTGAAACAAATAATTTTGTAATGATCATTGATGTATTTGGAAAGACTATAGTGGAAACTAGATCAACCATTTCTTACATTCCTTGGATTTTCCCATTCATTTCAGAAAATAGGATTGTTCATGAATCAAATTAAAAATCTTCTTACCAACCACAAGGGATACACATTTTCAATCATGTTGATGTGGAGAAACATGGGGTCCTTAAAATTTTGAAAGTTGGTATTGGGTAAGTTAGGGGGTTCATGTCGAGCTAGAGACGTTAAACAAATGCGCTACACAGGAGGAAACCTGTGGATTTCATGTGTTATTTCATTTAATTAGAACCTCAGACTGTTGACCTATTCTTCTTTTATGAGTAAGGATGGGTATGAAAGGGGAGAACCATATTCACCCGTGTCACATGGTGTGATCCTTGAGTAATACCTTTCCCAGAAAATTAAGAGAAGACAATGTATCATCATTTTGTTTTATTTATTTTTTGTAGGTTAAATAAAATTTTAGACTGTTGACCTGTTCTTATTTTATGAGTATGGATGGGTATGAAAGGGGGGAACCGTATTCATCCATGTCACGCGGTGTGATCCCTGAGTAATACCTTACCCAGAAAATATAAATAAGACAATGTATCATCAGTTTGATTTTTAAAATTAAAAAAAGGAAACCCATAAAAATGTTGATACTTTGTTTTAAATAAATTATTGTGTTGTTTTTTTTGTCTGGTTTTTTCTTCTTTGTATGGTTCAGGGACTATTTTGGGTGATACATATTCTATCAAGGAGGTGCATACATCTCCCAAGAGATCAAAAGAGTAATTTAGAGCATCATGAACTTCAACTTCAAAAATCAGGTGAATTTGTTCCATGTTTATCATTTTCAATTTCCTCTTTGAACTCCTCTCATCTACCCCTTCTAATCTTTCTTTTCTTTAAACACTGGGGACATTGTTATTTTAAGTTGGGGGGAGATGAAATTAACATTTTGATCTTGTGTTCAAAAAATAAAATGCATTGAAGGAAAATTTTTGAACATGATAACACACATTTCAATCTCTGAAATTGGATATCAAATAATTTTGCTTGCCTTGATTCTGATTTTAATGCAAGTTTAGGTTCATGTGCATAGATTTTGGAAAGTGCGGTTGTCCGATGTGATTTTTCACCGTTATATTTTCATCCATTTAAAAAAACACAATGCACGTCCTCTAGATTATGGGGTTTTAGTTTGAGTTATTGGGGACCCATAATAAATGGCATAGGTTTGGTGATCATTTTAATTTTAACATGAGTATTCAAAAAAATAAAAAAAAAATAAAATCAATTGTGCGTAGAGTAATGGATTGACCTAATGTGTGGCTTTCGGCACTTGGGGATCACAACTCCATAGTTTTCTGGCCCGGATTTGGGAATTTTATCTCTATTTGTGGTAATTTGAATTTGTTTTTGATTGATTTAACTCGAGATGATGCCCAAGTATGTGAGCTTCACTTGGTGCCCCAAGGTCTTTGAGCCTGGGAGTCATCGGAAAAGTCTTGCTACATGGGATGACTCGATTGAGTTCAATTTAAATTACAATGGAAAAATTGAAAAAAATAAAAAGAAAAAAAAAGAAAAAAATGAATACTCATGTTAATATTAAAATTTCATTCCTCTCAGCACTTCTATCTTTCTCCCTTTTAATGAAAATGAACCCCCATGTCTATTGTGATGCACAACACTTTATCATGCTTAATTGAAATTGGATAAAATATGAAGATGAATTTGAAAAAAGGAGTGGACTTGGGCTTGGGTTATGCATATGGACTTAGCTTGTTTTAAATTATGCTTATGGGTTTCATAATTTTTTGTTTATGAGGTATTTGGGTGAGCAATGTGTATTAAATTTTTTTTGGAAAAGGTCATTTGAATTTCATTTTTGTGAGATATATTTTGCTCGGGACTAGAAAAACTCAAGTTGGGGGGTGTGATTAGCCACTGTAAGAGGCTAATATTCATTTCTAATATATGTAGTTTTCATGTTCCTTGCTATTCATAAATACCATTTTAGTGCATTTTACATTTTGAACACCCATTCTCATCATTTGTGCACTTCATGCCTAATGTGCACCAATTTAGGCCCAATGTTTCATCTGATTTTAGAGAATGTAAATATCCATATTTTAATTTGATATTTTGTGAAATGGATATGAACTTAATTATGAACATTGTTTATTCAGGGATCAATGGATTATTCATAAAGTATGATTGAGATATTTGGCGATTAAAGGAAACAATTCTGGAGAAGGCAGATTGGATATCATCCAGCTGATGTGAATTTGGGTCCCACAATATAGGCCCAATGAAGCCCAAATTTCATGGGAGTCTAGAAGACATATATAGGAACAAATAATCCTTCTGGATACAGTGCTAATTCTTCCTAAATGGTGGTGATTAAGGCGGACCAATTTGAATATGCAATTCTGGGACAGATTCTGCGGCCCAGAAAAACATCCCACTAGTTATATCATTTCTCTCGAACGGATTATTATTTTGGGCTGAAATTTTACAGGCTATTAGGGGACATCTGGGGCTTAATTTAAGTATTCTATTACCCACTCATATACGGCTTTATAGAAGGTTCTTTAGGCACGTCTTTCCGGTGGATGCAAGATGGCTGCAACTTCGAGGCAAGAGTTGAAAAGTCTCTTATGCATTAAATGTCCACCCACCTTTCTCCAACAAAATTAATTAAAGGCACATGGGATGATTGGAGCTCAGAAAAAGGCTTCCAAAATTCCTATTTAAGGTAGTAGGGATGGAGGATTTTTGGATCTTGGAGTTTTACTTTCATTGTAATGTTGTTATGCCAAATTGCCTTTGTAATTGTTCTTCATTCTCATGTAAGTCATTTGAATCACATTAGTTATTAATTAAAGTTCTTCTTCTTCTATTTTTATTTTCTTCTTATTATAACTTTGATACCATTTCTTCAAGGTGTGAATTTATTCACACCAAATCTTGTGAAATTTATTCACACAATGGTGGAGTGATCATTTTTGTTGTTGTTGTTTTTGCTTCTTTAATCCCACTTCTTTAAGTCGACTTTCCGCTTCCATTTTTTGAACAGAATAAATGGAGGGATAACCGCTTATGGGTTGGTCCTAGGGAGTTTCATGGGGAAGATTGGATGTTATTTTATGATCTTAATTTCATAATCATTTCATTATTTTAAGATTTCCATTTGATGATTTATTTTCTTTTCGTCTTCGCCAACTTTAACAATGACACATTTTGAGTGCTAGTGTTATCCAATTCCTTGGAGTGATCATTAAATTGATCCTATAAGTGTATTGGTGATTAGACTTGGAATGGTGTAGGGATTAAATTGGTGAATGATTTTTAGGAATTATATCATTTTTTTGGATAAATCTTGAATTAGTGAAACGAATGTTATAAGAAAATAAATGCATCCAATCTAACCCTAGTAACAACTTAGGATCAACTCATCTACATTAATTGTTTTAGCCTAAGTAATTGTATGTTTTAATTTATTTTATTTATATTAAATCAGTAGTTATTAAAATCAAATCAATCCAAATAGTTAGCCACTCCATAGCCAAATCCTTCCAAAATCAGAGTGTCTCTCGGTTTCTTCTTCGGTCCCTGTGGATTCGACCCCTACCTGTACTACAACGACCGCATACCTGTAGGGTAAATTTGGGCGCAACCACATACCCCACCTCATCATCAGGACATTTGAGTCTTCAAAAATCTTTCATATACCTCAAAAAGTAGTGAGGATCATCTTTTCTTGGTCATGCTTCTGATTCATAAGGGCCTTAACCCACTAACTAAAGACATCTCCTCAATGATAGAAAGGAGATTAAATCCTTATGAGACATGGATATTGCGTGGCAGAACTGGGAATATTAGAGTGTTATGGGACATACTCGTCATGTATTCCCCATACCATATTCATGGACTAAAAATTTTGGTTTTTGAATTAAATCACCCATATTCCAACTATCCAGGAAGACCTAGAATCCATAGTATTTCTCCCTCAACTGATATTACCTTAAAAAATATTCCATATCCCCTAGAAAAGATACCTGAATTCAAGAGTCCCTTTCCTTGACTATGCATGTATGCTTATGGATCTTTCATATGAACCTACAGTTGTCAAGAAAATGAAAAACTCTATAAAAGGGATTTATAATCCTCATTATCCTCAATACCAACACAATAGAACCCAAAACCTCAATCTTTTTTGGGTCATTCCTGGCTTGTCTACACCATATTCCATGATAATTGATCAAGTACGAGCTAAAATACCTTAAACTACATCAATAGAAGGTGTGATCTAAAAGACCCTAAACTACAACAATAGAAAGGTCCAAGCTAAAATAACCTAAACTACATCAATTGAAGGTCGTAACTAAAATACCCTAAACTACAGTAACATAAAGGTCAAAGTTAAAAGACCCTAAACTATAGTAATAGAAAGGTATGAACTAAAAGTCCCTAAAATAAAATAATACAAGGTCCAAGATAAAGCCCATAAACTGCCACAATAGAAGGTTCGAGCTAAAATAAACTAAATGCAAGCAATGGATGTTCTGATCTAAAAGGCCCTAAACTAAAGTAATATAAGGACTAATATAAAAGACCCTAAAATAAAGCAATAGAAGGTCCGATCTAAAAAACCGTACACTACAACATAACAATAATATTGTCTGTAATAATGGAAAATCTTTTAAGGCCCACCATATAGACTTGTAAAAAATAAATCTACACTCTCCAAGACTATTTTATTTGGGAAAGGATGAGAATTATCCCTTTGGGACATATATTCTACCCAATTATCCTTCTAAAAATCAGGTGATCTCAAGATAACTAGAAGAGATTCATCAATAAATAATCTCATATTGGTGGGAATTCATGAGAACTTATAGAAGTAGAATCTATTATGATTTAAATATTAAGATCTAGACAATCAGGTTCACTTGATATTATGAGAAGGATGGGTATCTTTGTCAATTCATATAATATTAGAGCGGTGAAATGTTATGCACATCATGAAAAAAAGAAAACTAGAAAACAATATATAAAGGTTCATAGATCTGTTCACTGATAGCATACAAGAGGAGGAATCTCTACATTTTGAAGTCTCTCTAATAATTCCATAAAAAATGGATTACATCAAATTAAAAAAAAATCTGATCAATTGAGCTGTCCAAGTTGGCCAGAGTCTAGCTATAAGTAACAATTGAACCCAGATTTTCCACTCATCTTTCATCTTTTTATATTATCCTTAGATGGAGAGTATTGACTAAAGTATTCGACTCCCCAACTCTCCTTTGATCAGTTTCCAATGAGGATGATGATGTTGAGATATTAGACATTAGGTGAGATATGATTTCTCCATGTCTCCATATTTTCACAGTCCATACATTCAATATGGTCTTGAAAATTGGATATAAACTATTGACTCTACTCCAATGACTACAAAGCCTACTTTATTTACTGAGTAAGGGGATACTCATATTTAAAATCACACAGGTCCTTCTCATTGGTGTCCAAATATCATCAATTCATGATGATTTTCTTCATGATTTCACAGTGGATGGCTATCAAATCCATCGACCATAGGTCATTGAACAATTGATGAAGAAATTCCCCTTGATAATAAAATGTTTCTAGAGGGGTCTCGATAATTATATTGTGTGAATCTACTATTAGATCAGCTTGATTCATGTATGATCCTACATGACTAATGGGACATATGATATGGAAGGAGGGATAACCAGTTGATTAAGTATGGAAGCAGGAGAGGAGGCTCTACATATAACCACTAAAACAGAGGAATAACCCATTTCTTATATTGGATGGATCATTTACTCAATAGATTCACTCCCACTATCAGGATAATCATTGATAGAATGAATGTGCTTCCTCAAAGTCTCGTTGAAGTTATGAATCAACTCCATTATCACTACAAAAACGGGGTTAGTGAAGAAAATGGCATGTCCACAAGATGAATCAGATGTTTTATCATACAATCTTGGTAAGATACTACCCATGCGTGGCCATAATCTTGGGGTAAAAAACGTGGGAGCATCAACAAGTGAAAGAATGATCCTAGTCTTAGTATCTTCATGTGAAAACATAATCTAGAACTAGAGATTGATCTTAGGGTGTCACTCTCCTCACACACCTGCTAAAGGAAGAGGAGAGACCCTTTGGGTATAACTGAACTAATGAGAAAACCGATAAGGTGTATATGGCTCTCATATAATATTCTCTTCCATCTTGGCTATAATATCCCCATCCCGAAGAGATATCATATAAGGCCTCTCATCAAGGGAACCACTGCCATTATCAATAATCAGCCCAACCGATGAATGATAAGTGGTGAAATAAAAGTTGTTGGATTGAATCAATGCATCTGTAACCTTATCAAGGCTTAGAGGCATAGCCCCAACCTCAGATATGTTCAGTAGTCTCATATAAGATAAATCATAAGGGATCCTAGTGACATTTTAGTGTTCATAACAAAGGAAATGTTCCCCTATCCATCATTTTTTTGTAAAGACCCCTGATCCAATAGGGGATTCTTCCTTGTTGAATATGGACCAGGAATTTGTAATTGCATGCAAGGACCAACACTGAAAAATTGAGGTGTTTTACTTTAGCCAGCTTCTCCTCCATGACCAACATACTAACACTGATCCCTAAATGTGCAACCCTGGCTGGGATAATTCATTTGTTCAAATACACAAACACAAAGATTTCTAGTATATTCCCTAGAGAGATATTGGATTTCACTCAGTATCCCCATGAAGTATAGTCCCTAGGTTCCAAAATGGCCCAATAAGAGCCATCACTATCACGGACCTACTAGGAAGGGATCCATTGTGGGTGTACAACTATTGGCCAAAATCCACTATGATAAAGGAAGATATTGATCTAGTCCTTGGAAGAGATGATAAAGGGAATCATCAGATACTTACACAATCTCTCCCACATGATAATGACCATTTACCTATCTAAAAATTCAGTCTTCATGGGTTCATCCCAAATATATAGAGGAGGGAGTAACTCATCATACACCTCCCCAAGATGCGTAATCCCACCAAGTTAATAGATATCCCCTAGGTTGATGCCCACTTCACCATGGGAAAAATTAAATTTGGTGGTTCTAGTGCACCAACAACTGCTCATTTCGTAAAGAAGTTCAGGATAGTGATAGATAATGAATTGAGAAATCCACATGGATTCATAAAGGTGGACCCTATATAACTGATCAGTGAAATCTATATAGCTTTTTATGAACTAGAAACATCATGCCAATTCATCATATAAATTACCACCCATACAGATATCCCATTTTAGGTTCCATCCACCACCTAGGTTGTTCAAAGAAGAGTAAAATATACTTGAGTAATTATTAGCAACAAGGTGATGAGAGAAATCACAGCCATCCAGACCCAAGAGAGATTTTTCTAATATATAAGACAAACTCCAGGGTTGATCTATGACTAGCTATCCTTCATCATAAATTGCTATATGAATGCAGTAAGAAGAGGCTGATACCCAGCAAGGTGGTAGATTAAAGTACAAAGGAGGGATGAAAACATCATCTAGCAAACCAAAACCATATAATAGATGTCAGTAAGATATAGGATAATCCTGAACCTTAAATAATAGGAACATATTCATAATCTCGTTATCAAAATACACATAATATCGTTGGTCAACATTATGATCTATGGAAATCATTTCCCTTTGATTAGATACATCAGTGGAACCATGGTGAGAACCAAAATCCATCTGAATAGAAGTAAGTGGAATATGTCAGATAGATAAAATAAAATATTTTCAAAGGAATTAAATAAAATTTTGGTAGCATTACATGCATCACATGAACTAGAAAAGGCATTTTAGAATACCATAAAGGTTTTGGGATTTTACAGAAACCCAAAGATCTTTCAGGGTGCATAAACCTGTAAGGCATCGTCGTCGCATGTCTCCCATAAGACTCATGATCTTTTGACCTTGAAATGGTCCTACAATCAATAAAATAGTCAAAGGATCATGCGACTGATTCTAAAAATACCACAAAAACTTAGGATAATCACATCCCCATGACCAAAGTTCAAGAAATTACCAAAGTATTGTTCATGGTTGGTACAAATGGTTTCCTGAGAAAAAACAGTATTGAATAAGGGTTCCTGAAAAATGGGATTGTGGAATGTTCTCATGATTGGGTGTTGTGGAATAGTCTAGTGATAAGGATATACAAGGTAAGCAATGAGGGAGCACCCTGAAGAAATGAGAATTCAATGAATGAAACGCTCTCTGCACCCCTATATATTGAGCATTCTTTGGATAACCAAAGTGTTTCCTAACAAACCAAATGTCACCCAAGACACTAGTTTGTAACAAGGATAAAGACTCAGGTGGGAATTTCTTTCTTCAAAACCAAGCCCTTTTCTTGAAAAGCGTCACTCCTAAGGGGAGGGGGGAATTTGTTGATTCCCACCAAATTAGCATTGAAAAATCATAAATGAAGAAATACCAAGATATGGGTATTATTTTACCCATAAATAAAATAATGAAGAAGGTGGATAAAGAAACATGAATTATGTAAACTGCCAGGAGATATACAATCACTTGACCAACATAAGGTCCTACAAGCAGTTATGCATGATGCATAACCTGTGAAAGATCCCACTGCCCCATTAAAAATTTATTTTTCTCTTGATAATTAACTCCAAACAACCCCTAATCATGCATAATTATCAAAATAATCTCTCCCAGGTCATGCGGCTTGTCAACCGGCTATCACCTAACAACCCATCCAAAAGTCCTTTGAAAATAAGAGAAAAATGTCTAAAAGGTGGATGCCTCTTTGCAGATATAAATTTCACATTACACATCCCTGATGAGGAGAATGATTTTACATGAAAATATTAAAGAAAACTAATGATACCCCCATACCTTTGTAAAATAATACAAAGAAAATAAAAGGGAAGGAGGTAGAATCCTCTTGTGGTCATAAACATCATGCAACTTGACCCTGTAAATCCAGAGGACACCGCTAGAACTCAAAGATATCCCTGTATCATCTCATAAAAGCCCTTCATATTTTCATCATAGTCACATAAAGGGCCTCAAGACCCTTTCTTGTTCATGTGATGCATCATCAAGAGGGAGAATGGTCATCCTTGAGGACATTCAAAACAACTCTTGAACAACCCAACCATTGTCAAATAAACAAAGGAAATTAATAGGGATGAGGAGGTGGCCTCTCACATTTTTAAAACTCTCATGAAAAACTAAGGTTTTTGACAACATTATCTTGTAGGACCCCTTGTAATGTTGGCTTGATCCCATGAAGGGCCCTTGATAAACTATCCTTACCTCATGAAAATTCCTAAACAAGTCACCTGAGCTCACACAAAGGCCTTCTAAAGGCGCTATGATCTTGAAAATGCCCTTGGGTATATCAACATAAAAACATAAAAAGTCTATTAATAGGTTTTTATGACTAAAAAATCAACATTAATTGGAAATAATCCAATAAGGGAGGTGTTGATGGGACGATCCTACTGTCACTGAAAATTAGGTGACGCCCCCAGAACAATCTACAACAGGTACTTACAGACTGCATGATGAAGAACCCCTCCACCAAATCCAGCCTATATTCACACGATATGTTCCATGTAAAGTGATAAATAACTAGGGTGAATATTCCTATAAATCCCCTACACCAGCATACAAAATGCACCACTACTCTTTGAATGAAGAGTTGTCCTTATCACATATAAACACACCGGTTCTAGAGAAAATTTATCTGAGTGGTGCATTTTGTATGCTGGATTATACGAAACCCTCTAAACAAGTTAGTTGGGTTAGGCGATAGATTCCAAGGTCAACAGAACATTTCTTACAATGAACTTTAGATGATTTAGCCTTGATCATGTGAAAACCCTTATAATTTCCATCCCTTTATGAAATGTCCCTTGGACAAGTCAATCAGATTATACGATTACATTATGATATGTCAGGCATACATCCACTGACATATAAAGAAGAAAATCAAGGAATTTGAAGCAGACAATCAACATATTTCACGAGAAAAGAAGGCCATATCATAGTTAATCCTAGGGCTTGATTACTTTTTCCACCCACTGTGTATAAGCGTCAACCCGAGGGCAACATCAGTATGTAAGACCAAATCTAATGAACTATGAGGACTCTAATTCCTACTATAACTAAGATATGTATGAAGCATTCATAAGTTTGAGCTCCATATAAAAACTCTATAGGGTTATCATAATATGTAATTTCTATATCCATATGTAGTGAGACTGATCATTTTCCATCCCTTGTTTCTCACAGTGATCATATCTCACATGGGTTTAAGGAGTTGCAATAATATTATGATTTTCATTGTAATCCTCTACTAAGGCATGGAAAACCTTAGAGTGTAAACCCCAATTAGTGACAAAATATGAAATGTACCACATATATTAATGTCATGGAATATAATCCCCAATAAATTAAACTATGAGGCATCAAATTCCTAAAATAACTAGGATACATAGGATTCCTTCCTAAGGCCCATGCTCCGACAAGAATACATTTCACTATATGCCCCATGTCTCTAAAATTTCAACCATCAGGACCCAATCATTCCTATGGGATGATCACTCTACCTCATCCCTTATTAGATTTAGAAATCAAAAAAACTATAATTAATGGATTCCTATCATAACTAGGATGCGTAGGATGCATCTCCAAGTTCTTATATCTATATTAATATCCAATGGATATATTAGTACACAAGTAATACATCCATATGAAATGAGGCTTATGAATTTTTGTCCCATGTTTCTCACATAGATAATATCCCACATGTTCATAGGGAGTCACAATAAACACATCATTGATAGCATGAATCTACACCATCCATGGAAATCTCAGTAGGTAAGCCTCATTGAGTGGTATGATATAAACATCCCTAATACAAGGGAATCTACCTTAGGTCCAATCCTAATGGAGTGATCGAACTATGATAACTTGTTTTCCTTAAATAACTAGGATACATATGATTTTTCCTTGAGACTTAATATCAAATATTCGGTGCCTCAATACCTATAGATTTGTCCTTTTTCATGATGTTAAACTATATAGGTATAAAGAAATATGTGCGTTTTTATTCTTGTAATAATCAGGATACGTATGACACCATATAATGGATCAATCCCCTCCTCAGAATATTAACCATCTCCCTGCATGACATAAAATTCCAAAGTACTTGTCTATACAACTTCAACATATAAGTATAAATTTATTACTGGGAAACGTATGAGGAACCTCAGATACATACACATCGATTAAATAATGATATCCCCCTCCTTTTGTATACATATAAAAAGTTAACATATAGTTTTTTTAGGGTAAACAGTCTTGTATCGAGGTTAGGAAGAGATTCTAGAGCATGTATTAAATCTATAATAGTGCCTTGGAGTAGGTAATAATTTCCCCCAAAAAGGGTTTGACAAGTCTGACCTACCATCCTCTCAACCAATACGAGTCCCTAAGTGTCATTGGGTTTGAAATCCCAATTCACCACTGGTATTTGGGAACAAGGCTTGTACCTAGTTAGAGAAGATGGAACAATTGGGATTTTCCATTAAGAATGACAATAGCCTCTAGGTGACAATGTTTGTCTAAGAAATTAACCACCCACAATTAGAATATAGTCCGAACTAAATCCACTTCAAATGGGGGTTCCATGTCCTCACCTATCCATCAAAACAATGATAATAACCAAGGAGTACGAGAAATTTATTGTAAAACTTAATTCATAGGTACCAAATTATTCATCATACTTCTTCTTAAGCTCAAGGAATTAATTCTCCATTTTTTTTATAAAGAATATGAAGAAAATAATTATTGAAAAAAATATTTTAAACTCATACCACTTCATAGAGTCAATTTATTCTTGTTGAATCATATTATTAATAATAATTCACCATTTATCTATCTCAACTTCAAAACGTTAGACAAATAAAATGATATTTTCATGATTTGAGCATTGGAGAATGAAAAATATCTTTTATGTTATACTGATCCATTGCTTAAAAATTGGTGGATTAGTGGAACCACAAAAATAAGGACGGTGTTTCCTCATAAAGGACTCAATAGAATATTTTCACTACTTTTCTCATTTATAATTTTAGCATGATTCATATCTATAGAAAGTCATGTAATCATAGAAACAAGGGTTTTCATTTCATCTCACATAACATTAGGTTTCTTAGGAAGAAAATTATATCATTATCCATTGAAATCAACATTTTAATGATTCCATCAGGTTCAATCCATTTACTAAAAACAAAATAAAATATTGTAAGAAACAATAATCATACCTAGGAACCACATAATTATGATAAATCACTTATAGGGTTTCTAAATCATGGAACATTTTTTTAATCTTCGACACCTTTGGTTAATACAATTTCATTCTTAATAATAATATAATTTAACCCTTCTTGATGGTCCATAAATTGGTTTTTGAATTTTCAAATCATATCCCCTGAGAGTGTCAAACTCAGTGTGTAGAAAGGCCTATTATCATGCACCAGGTGATGATCGAGTCCATATCAATGTGCCCTTTTTAGAGTTTTTACCCCAAGGTACCTCTATGCTAGATCAATAATCACTATTAGTATCTAGATAGGGATGTAATCACATGGAAACCACTCATTATATCCTTTAACAAAATTCTAAGACATTTCTCTATTCTTTGACTCATCTATAGACTTATCCTTAGTCATATCCATAGTAATATCCTTATAAATATCCCTAAGGATCTCACTAAAGTTTTCTCATATTTGTTTTCAAAGGTTAACTAAAACTTTCCTTTGATACCAATAGTAGTGATCTAAGCTTCTCATACACGGATATTACATCTTTTTAGATGAATATTAATTACATTACACAAACAAATGTGTGAGGACAATAATATTTTAGTGCCTTTGGAAACTTGGAACACAATATTCTTAATTTATGAATGATATTCAATGTCTCTCATAAATATATCCCCCTTTAGTACTCTTACTTAATACCTTTCTTTGTAACATGGGGACGGAAACATAAGAAAGGGTGAGATTAGATGCTCATTAAGGGTACAAAAGGGAGATATATAAGTATAACCTGAGCATAAGGGGATGTGAACAAGAGCATAATACTTAAAAACCATTCCCTACAAATGAAAGATCACAATCTTGAGTCATCAAATAATTACTGGTAGTTCATAAGACATGAATCATAAAGAAATCAAATAACATGTTCCATGAGAGAATAACATAAGCGTAATACATATATTTCTTGAATAAAAATCAGATTATAACATTATAAACATGTGTAAATAGAAACATGTTCACTCATTAAATAAAATACATGAAATCAGTCCCTCACATAAACTAATGGACATGTAATTAGGTTTATGCATAATATTATGGGCATGAAAGGTAGTTCCACACATAATATTATGAACATGTAATCAGGTTCACGCATAATATTTTTACTCATGAGTTATCCATATTTACCTAATGAATTGGAGGAATATATATGTATAACCCATATCATAATTAAAACCATACGTGTGTGTGCTGCAAGCTCATAAACATTTATCATATCAAAACCCATGAAATTAAATGGGTTTCATAAAAGTTTATTCATATAATTACCTATAGAAAAGTGAATGGTTTCATAATCAATATTCCATAATAAACATAAACTATTCAAAGAAAGAATAAGAATGGTAAAATTGGATCATATCCCAATAAGTAATAGGTAACATCAACATATTTCTTCTTAGATGGAAAATAATTTTGAATGATTGTTTAAAATATTTCATGAGGAAAATATCCTTTACACTTTTAGAAGCTATTATTTATAACATAAAAAAATATTAAAATCCTTTTATTTAAAAAGAAACATAAAAACTTATAAAGTAATTTTCAAATAAATTAAAGGTCATGGTAGTGTGAAATTCCATTGATTTCGTACATGTGAAAACAATGAATCCTTTTACATTTTATGTAAAATCAAAATGGGAATTGTTTGGAAAATGACATGAAGGTTAATTTCAAGATTTTTTGTAAATATATAAAATGGGTAAAAATTAATTTATAAAATAATTTGAAAATTTTTAGAAACATTCTGGAAAATAATTTTAGAAAACGTGGTTTTGTAGGAAAAATGGTCTTTAACTAAAAAGATGATTTTTTAAAAAAATTGTTCTTTTTGAACTCTTGAGTATATAAAGAGAGTAAATTGAAATTAAAACATGTATTCTAATGATATTACAAGAGGATAATAAAATTTATGATTTTATTTATATATAGATAATAATATTTTATCTTTGGAAGAATAATCATAAACAGTCTCGATAAATGATGATATTGTAATATAAAACACTAACCACTTTGGCAACATTGAAATGTTATCACCATGAAGGAATAATATTAAATAAAAAATAAAATATTTTTATGATAGATAAATTAATTATATAAAATTAAAAGGGTTTTTCTATACAACTTGAAAATGAATATAGGTGCATAACATAACATATGTCTCAATGAACTAAAATTGAGAAAACAATACCTTACAGCTTGCGTAAATTTTGAATCATAAGATCCATGAAATAATAACATAAATAGAATCATTAATTTTAATTAAATTATTTATATTCATGATATATCATTTCATAGGTCTTTATATATATCACACAAAAAAAAAGAGTGGTGAATATGGCATGTGTCTCTCAGAACTAAAAGTGATACTCGAAATTCCTTTACCGTAAGTCTAAACATCCTTCATACTCATTTGAAACTCATTTATAATAAATTTAAATTTATAAAAAATATATTAAATAACCATAATCATATATATCATACTGTATATGAATTAATTATTTCCTTTTATTACAAGTTTATTAACAATTCCATGTAAAAGTCACATTTCAAGTAATAACCACTTTATTTTTTATATATGTCTTGATTTATTATTTTTGGTCCTATTAATTTGATCATGGTTACATAATATCCAAAATAATAATCAATAAATAATTATAATATTTATACATCATTTATACTTTTTGGAAAAATTATGAAATATGTTTTTGATAAATTAAGTACGTTACAATCACATAGACAAAAGGTCGTACATACACACGAGTGACATTTCAATTTTTTTATGATCATTATGTAAAATAGCTATGTAATATATTATATTAAAAAAATATAATGGTATCATAAATAAAATATTATTTCTTTAAATATACTTATACTTATCATCCATCTAGTTTGGTAATGAAAATAGAGTTATATCACTTTGTGAAGGCGGTAGTCTACACATACACGAACAACGTTCTCATATTTCAGTGAGTAAAAAGGTATTGAATAAAATGATTTATTATATTTTAAAAATTATAAATATGTTATATACATAATAATTATTACATTTATATCACATATATTTATGCTTATTATCTTATATTTAATGCATTAGTGAAAAATGAATCACATCACTTCGCAAGGAGGTAGTCTGCCGTACACACGAGAAACATTTTCATATCCCCTATGGAATGGAAATTAAAAAATCCCTACTACGAGAGGTTTTAATGAAAAAATTAATGACATAAGAAATCAATCCCCAATCTTTATGTATTACCCAAGTTATTCCATGCATATTTAGGACCTCGAATGGATTTTAGGATCTCTTTATGGAAAATAAAATAAGTATTCCATGTTTTATATATTAAAAACCTATTCTTGTAAAGAAACTCGGATTTTATGATCCTTTTGTTTTAATTATTGGATATTAATGTTTACGAATCATGTAATGTTATGTGTAAAATTATTGGGTTGATATAACTTATATACATGTGAGACACTGAGAGATGAACTTAGCAATGATCTTCCTCATTCCATCCTACAAAATCTCCCACTATAAGTATTTTTAAATATTTCTCACATTGGGATATACATCCAAGGGATAAGTGGGAAAATCCCTCAGAAAATCTTCATGCAATGTGACTAGAACCACCGTACATCCCTGAAAAACAATGGCATGATCTACACATTTAGAAAATCCATATGGTATATCTTCTAATGATATATGGTCTTGTAGATCTTAATAGTCAATTTTGACCAACTAAGACTCTCTCAAAAGTTGAAGATATGGAGGATCCACCACCATTGACTGAAGAAAAACTACATTAATATCCTCCATAAAGGTCAGCTGTAAAGAATCAAACTACTCAAATTCCTTATCCACTAAGAGGTAATTGAACTTTCCCCTAAAGTATTCCTCCACCATGATTTCTTTCATAGAAGTATAGACTATCTCGAAGTCATAGTCCTATAAGAACACCAAAAAATTCATGTATCACATGTTCAGATCTTTTTGAGTGAATATTTAACTGAGACTCTGGTGGTCTAAGTGAACAGAAAAATGATCTTCCAGAAGATAGTGCCTGCACATCATCAATGAAAATATTACTGCTTCCAACTCCAAGTCGTGAGTCTTATAGTTATTCTTGTGGTCTATCAATTGTCTCAACCCATATGAAATCAATATCGGCTACTATATTAACTCACCAATGCGCCCATATCTAGAGGCATCTATGTACTCCATTCCATTCTATGAGAGTCTCAACATAGTATCATTGGTCACCCTTAGCGTTAAATTCTACAAGGATCTTTGAAACTTATCAGTCTAGATAAATGGACACCCTTTCCCTCTCAAGGTTTTCAAAGGGGTTGTGATCCTGGATAAGTATTCCACAAACCTAATTTAGTACCCTACCAAGACAAGAAAACTATGAACCTCTATCACACTCTTGAGTGGATCCTAAGAAATAATCACATCAATATTAACTATTTCAATAACAAAACCATTCATAGAAATGAAATTCCCAAAAAATTAAAACCTTGTGGATCCAAAACTAGCACTTTGAGAGCTTACCATAAAGCTGGTGCTCCTGATGTAAGTAACGTACCATCATCAGATTATCTGTATGATCCTCATCTAGAATAGAGTAAATGATTATTTCATCAAATAAGACAACCAAAAATTGGTCCATGTATAGCTAGAAGATATGGTTTATAAGAGCCATAAAAACAGCGAGGGAATTCACCACACTGAAATTCATCCCTTAGAATGATAGTGTCTGTAGTGAAATTGAAATTTCATCTTTGTAATATCATCCTCAAGAACCCTCAACTAGTAATAGTAAAACCTCATATCAATATTCTAGAACCAACTCGTACCTTGCAACTAGTCAAATAGGTCATCAATCCTAAGAAAGGGGTACTTATTCTTTATTGTAACTTGATTTATGTGACGATAATAAATGAAAAGAATCAAGATCTTGTCCAACATTTTCATGAACAAAACTAGAAATTACTAGGGGGAAACACTGGGTTTGATTAAAACCTTCTCTCAAAGGTCCTCCAACTGAACCTCCAACTCTTGGACATCGGTAGGGGCCATATGATATACTGCAGAAGATATTGGTGTAGTCCTGGGGTACAGGTAAATATAGAATTCTATCCCCCACCTCAGAGGTAGTCTTAAAACATCCAAAGAGAACTCATCTATATAAGAATACTCTATATAAGGAATTTGGATTCTTGAATATACAGTTCTTCCAAGGGATAAACTCAACAACTGATGGGTGATTGGATGCAGTTTCTTGCCCACAAGACCCACTCCCTTAGCCATGAGATCTATATCACCTTCAAATAAGAATATCATCCCATCATTATGAAGAAATATAAGTTTTATATGATGAAATCCAATATATGGGACCATTTTATGGACTTACCATCCATTCCCAAGATGATTTCATAAGGTTTCATTATAATGACCAAGAGGTCCCATGGGAAAATCTATCCGTTAAGTGTTAACTCTCACTACTGGAAGATACACGATATCGAATAATCACTCTCTATAAGAAAATATATACATAGATGTTGGGTTAAATTTTCAAATGTAAAATCTATATCTCACAAAAATGATAAGTAAACAAAGAAAAGACTCACGAATGTGTGTACTAGTACTAGGGAAAGAGTAAAAAATACAAAAATCATACCTCGAATCACATCATGTGCAATCCGCTCATAGACCTCCATAAATTGAATCTATCCATGAATTCAATAATGGGCACTCTAATCCAGATTTTATCTACCACATGATGATGGTGGAAGTAGTTTATAGCATCAACCTCCACCTATAGCTCCACTTACTCGTCTATTTCCACCGCCTCCCTTGGGGCTGCTCTGACCATGCCTAGAAGATCCCTGATCAAAGTGTTGCCTCAACCGTGGTAGTCCTTCCACTATATTCCTATCTAAAATGAAATTATGTGTTGGTAAATAAAGTTCAATGTGAAACATCCTTTCATAGGAATAGCTTCATCACTCGCCCGGTTGGCTAGATCCTCCATGCGATCCTGGAGTCATAGATCCACACATCTGCATCCAAGAATGAGAATTCCTCCTCTTCCAAGAGATCAGTGTCTAATACCTACTTTATATTATTGATAAAATATCCACATGATTCTCAATACTATCTATAATCACATGGATTCCCTCTTCTAATAATATCTTAGTCTTAGATCCCTCTCTAGAACTCTAGTATAGGTCCAAAGGCATAAAGAGACTATGCTGACTTGAATGTCTCTATAGTGACCCTACTTGAACTTCTATACCCAGATGAAACCATATCATGAAATATCCAGGGAGTAATTTGTGTGGTCATTGAACATTATAGTGTACTTTGAAACTACAATTCCACCCTTATAAAACCCAAACATCTCCTAAATCATTATAGAGCATAAGCATGAGTAGTAATACTCTTTAGAAAACAACTAATGGAAGTCAAACCATGGGAGTTTAATCTCATCATGGGTATGTCAAAATATAATCCACCAACACCCTACTACTGCATGTAAAATACTATATTCTAGTGAAATCATCAAATAAGTTATGTTCTAAACAATCTTGAAGACTCAAACCACACACTGAAGTCAATCCTCTACTGCCTGGGGATCTGGCTTGTCATGGAACCTTAACAGTCTCTGAAGTTAGAACTCATAGAGCATGCTAATCCTACGCACATCATTAGCCAAAATTACTAGTACTATCTATTTATTGATAGGTAAGGGTGCTTCCCCTTTCCCACCTAGATGCAACACCTCATGATACGACCCCTGAACTAAGGCATCATCGCTCACCGGATCGTCATCATGATTCAATATTGGTATCCAAACTTGATGTCTTTGTGGATGCATCCTTAAAGTGATAAATACATATCAAATTTAGATGAGAATATATTTTTGGGGAGAAAAATCAATAGGGATAGTAAAAGGAATCAATACTATATGATACATATACCATTATTCCCAACAACCATTTTTTTGGCATGTCAAGTCCAAAAGCATGTAATGATAGTCTTGGTGAATGGATACATCTATCCACGCACCAACACTAGGTTCTATATCATAAAATCCACACTTGAGACACTCTGACACCATTTCCCTAAGACCCAAGCAATCCTCACAAATGGGAAAACTCTAACCACTATCCCAAGGACTGAACTACTCTAACACCACTCTATCATGACCGTCTCACTCGGGCCTACCTATTTGGTCGAAGGCCATGTGTGACAACCCCAAGCCTACATCGAATATTCTAGGGTTTGGAGAAAATAATTGATAACACATAAATAAAATGGGGGGCCTTACCCTAATGCATTTTTATGCACAAATCCAACAATATTTATTATAAAGTGCATAGGAATAATGAAAGTCTATAATATCTAGAGTAGAAACCTTGCATGCAATATTCTCTAGGAAATACATCAGGGTACGACAATAATTATCCAAAATAAAAAATAGAGGGTAAAAATACACAACCAACCCAAAAAGAAGTCTCATCATAATAATAACTAGAAAAAAGGAAAACTGAGAGAGACTATCTTCTAATCTCAAAGTCCCAACCAATATACATAGTCAATGTGCCCAAGTATCACTAAGCTCTACCTATGTCTCTATTATTCTACTTTTAATCTATACAAGACACAAAACATGCAAGAAAAGCCTATATCATCTCGATATTTTATGAAATACCTTTTCCCAAATTAATTTAAATTTTTGGATAGCTTTCATTATATACAACACTAAGTTTAGCTTTTGTTTCATGCAACCCTTAGTTTAAATGAAATGGGACATATTATTAAAATATTATAATTTAATATGATATTTATCACACAAACATTGGAATAGTAGATATGAATAAGATTAAATAAATAATTAAAACATTGTTTACACATGTATATAAGATGAATTATTTGGTGACCAATTAACTAGAAATTAAAATAAGATCCGTTTTAAAATAAATAATTTTATTTCTAAAAAACTATTTTTTGTTCACAAACACGTTTTACATCAATAAAGTTAAACAACCCACTTTTAGTGAATTATTTTTAAATAATTTTATATATTATAAATCAAATAAAATTTTTAATGTTCATATTATATGTTTTATAAAAAAATAATAATAAATTCAATTTTATGCTTAAAATTTTATTTTTCTAAAATGTAGTTTGTTTCATTTTTCATAATTATTTTAAAATTAATTTTTGGAAATTTTAGAAAATGAATTTTAAAAAATAAATTTCATTTTTGAAATCATCATATCAAAATTATCTTAGGGTGAATTTTTTTTATTTTTCAGAAATGTTAGAAGTGAAAAATGTAATTTATAATTAATCTCACAGACAAGACGAGAAAGTGAGTTTTAAAAAGAAATTTTCCAAAAGTTTATAATGATTTGATATAAAATGAAACATAAAATTAATATAATGACCTAAATTATATTAATTTATATATTATTTAACTAACATTACTTTAAAATAAATTTAAAATATAATTTAACATTATAATTAATTTAAATGGAAAGTCAATTTTCAATTAAAATTCTGTATTTTCACTATTCATAAAAAATGAATCTTTTCAGAAAAATCAAAAAACTTCACCATAATTTAGATACGATGATTTAAAAAATGAAATTTATTTTTTAAAATTCATTTTCTAAAATTTTTAAAATTAATTTTAAAATAAGTGTGAAAAATGAAACAAAACAGCGTTTTAGAAAAATATAATTTTAAGTATAAAATAGGATTTATTATTTTTTTAGAAAACTCACAATATGAACATTAATAATTTTATTTAATTTATAATATATAAATTTATTTAAAAAAATCACCAAAATATGTTTGTTTTAATTTATTGAGGTAAAATGTGTTTGTGCACACAAAAATAGTTGTTTAGAAAAAAATTGCTTTATTTTAAAACAGATCTTATTTTCAGTTCTTGTTAATTGGTCACCAGTGAATTTTACTTATATACATGTGTAAACAGTATTTTTATAATTTATTTAATATTATTCATATCTACCATTCCAATGGATAGGTGATAAATATCGTATTTGATAATAATATTTTAATAATATGTCACACTTTATTTAAACTGAGTGATGCATGAAACAAAAGATAAACTAAGTGTTTTGTATAAATAAATCTATCTAAAAATTTAAATTAATTTGAGAAAATGTATTTCAAAAAATATCGAGATGATAAAGTTTTTTCCTGCATGTTTCATGTCTTGTGTAGAGGATAAATTGACTGATAGAGACATTGGTGGGGCTTAGTGATACTTGGGTACATTGACTATGTACGGTGGTTGGGACTTGGAGATCAGAAGATAATATCTCTCAGTTTACCTTTTTTTCTAGTTATTATTTGGCTGGGACTTCTTTTTCTTGTTGGGTGTTTATTTTTACCCTCTCTTTTCTATTTTGGAAAATTATTTTCATACCCTGATGCATTTCCTAGAGAATATTGCATGCATAGTTTCTACTCTAGATGTTGTAGACTTTCATTATTCCTCTAAAATTTATAATGGAGATGGTTGGGTTTGTGCATAAATATACATTAGGTTATGTTCCCCCCATTTTATTTATGTGTTATCAATTATTTTCTCCAAATCCTAGCATATTGGATGTAGGGTTGGGGTTATCACACCTGGCCTTCTGCCTGCTAGGTAGGACCTAGTGAGGTGGTCATGATAGAGTGGTGTTAGAGAAGTTCAGTCCTTGGGACGGTGTTTGTATTTTTCCCATTTGTGAGGATTGATTGGGTATTAGTTAAATGGTGTCAGAGTGTCTTGAGTGTGTATTTTAGGCTATAGAACCTAGCGTTGGTGTGTGGATAGACGTATATTCACCAAGACTCTGATAACGTGCTTTTTGACTTGACATGTCGAGAAACTGGTTTCTAGGGATACTGGTATATGTGTCATATAGTATTGATTCCTTAGACTATCCTTATTAATTTAGCTCCCCAAAAATATATTCTCATATAAATTTGATATGTATTGATCACATTAAGGATTCCTCCCTAAATACAGCAAGTCTGGATAATGATATTGGATCATGACTATGATCTAGTAAGTGATGATGCCTTAGTTCTGGGGCCATATCATGAGGTGTTTCCTCTAGGTGGGAGAGGGGAAGCACCCTTAGCTATTTATAAATATATAGGACTAGTAATTTAGGCTAATTATGTGCATAGGATTAGCTTTCTCTATGATTTCTAGCTTCAGAGACTGTTGAGGTTCCACGACAAGCCAGATCCCCAGGTAATGGAGGATTGACTTGAGTCTATGGTCCAAGTCTTCAGTATGGTTCATACCAAAACCTATTTGATGATTTCACTGAAATCTATTATTTTACATGGATTAGTAGGGTGATGGTGGAGTATAGTTTCACATACCCATGATGATATGAAACTCTCATGGTTTGACTTCCATTAGTTATTTCACGAGGAGTATTACCCCTCATGCTTAAGCACCATGCAGATTCAGGAGATGCTTGAGTTTTAGAAGGGTTACATGGTAGTTTCAAAGTACACTATGATGTTATATGACCTCAAAAACTACTCCCTAGATATTTTGTGACATGGTTTTTTCTAGGTACAGAAGTTTGATTAGGTTTATTGTCGAGACATTCAGTCAGCATAGTCTCCTCATGCCTTTGGACCTATAATGGTGTGCTAAAGAGAGATCTGGTGACTAAGAGATTCCTAGAAGAGGGAAGAAATTTGATTGGAACCATAAGGGAGAATCATGTGGCTATTTCATTAATAGTAGGAATTAGGTGTTAGACAATGAGCTCTTGGTAGAGGAGGCATTCTCATTCTTGGATGTAAACGTGTGGATCTACGACTCTGGGATCACATAGAGGATCTAACCAACTAGGTGAGGGATGAAGCCATACTTGTGAAAGGAGTTGTCACATGTTATGTTTTTTTTCAACACATCATTTCATGTAGGGTAGGAAGATAGTGTAAGTACTACCATGGTTGAGGAAACACTATGATCAAGGATCTTCTAAGCATGGTCAGAGAGGCCCCCAAGGAGGTGGTGGAAATAGAGGAGTAAGTGGAGCTATAGGTGGAGGATAATGATATAAAATACTTCCACCACCATCACCTGGTGGACCACATCTTGATTAAAGATCTGATTATTGAAGTCATAGACAGATTCAATTTATGGAGGGCTATGAGTAGGCTGCACATGAGACGATTCAAGGTATGATTTTGGCATTTTCTAATCCTTTCCCAGTACTAGTACACACATTCACGAGTCATTACTTTATTTCCCTATCCCTTATGTGAGATATATATCTTCCATTTGAGAATTTAACCCAACATCTATGGATAGGGGTTCTTATAGTGAGTGATTCTTCATTATCTCATATCTTACATTAGTGAGAGTTATCACTAAACAAAGATATTTACTCATGGGACCTCTTGGTTATCATGATGAAAACTTATGAAATAATTTTGGGATGGATTGGAAGTCCATGACATGGCCCCATATTGGATTTCATCATAGATAAGTTATATTTATTTATATCTATAGCATGATATTATCTTTTGAATGTGATATAAATCTTATGGCTAAGCGAGTGGGTCTTGCGGGCAAGAATCAGCATCCAATCACCAATCAGTTGGTGAGTTTATAACTTGTAATAACGGTATCTTAAATAATCCAAATTCCTTTGGTAGAGTAGTGTTATACAAATTTATTCTCCTATGATGTTTCAAGGATACCGCTGAGGTGGGAGATATAATTATATATTTAATTCCACCCAAGGACTACACTAGTATCTTCTACAATGTATCATATGGCCACTACTGAAGTCCAAGAGCCGGAGGTGTGGTTAGCAGACCTTTGAGAGAAGGTTTTAATCAAACCCAATGTATCCCACTAGTAATTTCTAGTTTTGTTCATGAAAAAAGTGGAAAAGATCTTGAGACTTTGCATTTATTATTATCACATAAATGAAGTAACAATAAAGAACCATTAACCCTTTCTAAGTATTTGTGACCTATTTCACCAGTTGCAAGGAATGAGTTGGTTCTATAAGATTGATCCAATGTTTTACTATTAGCAGTTGAGTATTCTTAAGGATGATATCATGAAGATGAAATTTCAATGTCGCTATAGACACTATGGGTTCTTGGTGATAACATTAGTGTGGAAAATTCCCCCGCTGTGTTTATGGCCCTTATAAAACATATCTTCTAGATATACTTGGACCGATTTGTAGTTTCCTTCATTGATGAAATAATAATTTAATCTATTCTAGAGGAGTATCATGCATATAATCTAAGGATCGTACTTTACTTACTTTGGGAGCACCAGCTTTATGGTAAGCTCTCGCAGTTCCAGTTTGGTATCCATAAAGTTTAATATTTGGGTAATTTCAGTTTTGAGCATGGTTTAGTTGTTGAAACATTGATTATTGATGTGGTTATTTATTAGTATCTACTCAAGAGCGTGATAGAGGTTTATAGTTTTCTTAGCTTGGTAGAGTAAAAAAATAAGGTTTGTGGAATACTTATCCAGGATCAAAACCCATTTGAAAACCTTAATGATGAAAGGTTGTCCATTTATCTGGACTGAGAAGTGTCAAGGATCCTTTGAGGAGTTATCATTTAGTCTAGACAATGCTCCTATATTGAGACCACTTTATGAGGGATTGGAGTGCGTAGTGTTTTATGATGCCTCTAGATCTAGGCTCATAGGTGTGTTAATGTAGAGGCTGGTAGTGATTATATATGGGTTGAGATAATTGATTTTCTAGAAGAATAACTACAAGACTCATGACCTAGAGTTGGAAGCAGTAGTCTTCGCTTTGATGATGTGGAGGCATTATCTTCTGGAAGTGAATTTTTTCAATTTAATTAGACCACCAGAGTCGCAGTTAAATATTCACTCAAATACATATGAACATGTGACATAGTAATTGGTTGGTGTTCCTATAGAATTATGACTTCAAGATAGTCTATAATTATATGAAGTGAAACATGGTGGAATATTCCTTTGGGAGAAAGTTCCATTCCCTCTTAGTGGGGAATGAATTTGAGTAGTTTGGTTCTTTGAAGATGTCCTCTATGGAGGAGAGGGATGTAGTTTTTCTTTAATAGATGGTGGTGTCTCCTCCACTTCTTCAATGTTTGAGAGAGTCTTAGTTGGTAGAAATCGACTTTTAGGTTCTACAAGACAATATATCCATAGAAGATACAACAAATGGATTTTATAAAGGTGTAGATCATGCCTTACTTTTTTAGGAATGTATGGTGGTTACAGTCACATTACATGAGGAGTTGATGAGGGAGTTTCACACTTCTCCCTTTGATGTATATCCCAATGTGGGAAAGAAGTAAAAATACCTACAGTGGGAGTTTTTGTGGGCTGGCATGAGGCAGATCATTGCTGATTTCATCTCTTGGTGTCTCACATGTATGCTGGTTATAGAAACCCAATATTTTTTACACAAAACATTACATGATTCTTAAACATTAATAACCAATAATTTATAAAAAAGGATCATAAAATCCTAGTGTATTTCAAATAATAGGTTTTTAATATATAAAACCAGGAATCCTTATTTTATTTTCCATAAAGAGCTCCTAAAATTCATTCAAACCCATAAATATTTGTGGAATAACATGGGAAATACGTAAAGATAGGGGAGAGATAAAAATATCATTAAGGGAATAAACATGATAAGGAATCATGACATGTGAGTCAAAGGTATAACATGATATCATTAAAGATAATGAATATGAGTAATCACATGGAAGCATAACATAAAGAACCTGGTAACATATGATCATGACATCATAGGAAATGTTGAAAAATATATAACCTGAAATAAACATCAGTTAGGGATAAATACTTAAATAATATCACATGGTGGAAAAAGAACATAATAGATTAGGTCAACTCCCTAACCCTATATATGAAGTCTCACGAGTAATAAACATTACCCAATGAATTAGAGAACTAGCTAGGTTCACCCATCATAACATGTTCATGATATATGTGTTCTATATAAAGGAAACTAATCATAAAGCATAATATAGTAATTACACAAGTAAAGAATATGACCTACATAATCATTATTCATATCATATTCTAAAGAAATTTTATATTTAAAGAATTTGAGAAATGATCATAAGGAATTTATTACCCAATCAAAGGAAAGGGGGATAAACTAGGTATATATATGATATACATATATACATAATTTATAGACTGTATATAACATCAAAGGTTATTATCATTTATTAAAAATAAACATTCTTTAGGAATATAACCTTTTAACTTTGAGTAACATCAAAGGATGTCATCTTAGATGAAAATTGACATTGAAAGATAAATGTGAACATTTATTGAGGAAAATATAATTTCTATTTTGAAAAAAATTATTTAAGATCTAAAACATTCAAAAAAATTAAATATTTTTTATGAAAATAACCTTTGAAACATAAAAATATTTATTTAAAATATTGAGTGGTCAGGATGGTGGAAGAGTTCTGTTGAAGCTTAATACATTAGAAAAATAAAGATTCCATTAACATTTTTATAAGAAAGGTCAAAAAGTACCTTGTTTAGAAAAATATTGGAATATTCACATTAACTTTTTATTGTAAAAATATAATTAAAGGTAAAAATTACTTTAAACAATTAGAGTAATTTTTTTTGGAAAACATGGATTTAGAAGAAGAAATATTTTCTATCAAAGATAAATGATGTCATATTTTATTAAAAAAAATTTCTCAATAATTTTATGTTCAAATGAGAGGAAAATGGTACTATTAATTGAAAAAATTATGAATACTAAGAGGAAAATAAAATGAAATGGTTTTATTAGAAAATGATAAAATAATTTCCTTCAATAGAAATTCAAGCATAAGTAATCCCAATTAAAATGATATTGAAACATAAACTCTTACCTATTTGGTATCTTTGAATCATAAATTACCATGAATGAAGAATATGAATTTTAACTTAAAATATAATGATGTAGAAAGGATTCTTGATATACTATGTAAAGTGGTAGTATATAAACCATTCAAAAAAATTAGGTGCATAAAAGAACATGTGTCTTAAAGAAAGAAGTTTGAGATGAAAATCTTACAAAGTTCATATCATTGAGGTGAAAGTAAATAAATGGGGTGATTATGTGTAATAAATGTATATAAAATAAAATGAAAGTGTAAATATAACATATATCAATCAAAATTAATTTCTCTAATATTTTTTTCATAATATATTTATTAAACTAGTCGTATAACCCAATGAATGGAAAATGAGTAAAGAAACCCCTTATCTCATGCTTCCCTTTAGTTGATAGATCTTTAAAATCCAATATAGTGGTTTTAAACATGTTATTATGTTATAAAATAATAATAATATTATTTATAATATCATATATGATCCTTTTATAACATATTATTACCTTTTCGTCAATAATATTTTATTATCACTATGGTTTCAAGTGTTAATTTCCTTATTTACTCTTGTAATGTTTTATCATGAATATTCTAGATGATGAAAATAGGTTATATTTAAATAATATATATAATGATATTAATTTTATAAATATATATTTTTTCATTATATACATATTTGTAATCATTATTTTATTTTGAACATGGAGAATGAATCACATTGCTTCGTGGTGACAATATGCCATACGTACGCATGATAGACATTATCATTTACTAAATGGGTGAAAGGGTAAGGAATTTGATTATATATTAATTTTAAATAATCAATATCATTTAATATATCTCACATATGTCTCACATATATTTATAAAATTTATCCTTTTTAAAATTCCATATAAACCGTCAGTGAAAAATAAATCACATCGCTTCGTTAGGCGGTAGTCCGCCATACACACGAATGCCATTATAATTTATTCAATAGATGATAAGGTAAGAAATTATATGATATATTTATTTTATATAATTTTAAATATTTCATTAATATAATTTATTAATAAAAAATTAATCCCATTTTACATTCTATATAGAGCGTATGTTAAAAATGAATCACATCACTTCGTGAGGTGGCAGTCCTCCATACATATGAAAAACATTATTACATTCTCTAATAAATGGAAAGTAAGAATTTATATATGATATTATAATTAAAAAAGTATAATCATGTCATATATATATCATATATAAAAATTATATACATCATTATATCGAGCTGTGAGAATCAGTGATGGAAAATGAATTGTATCGGTTCACAAGGCAGTAGTCTACCATACACACGATCAGTGGTTTCGTTCCCTGTTTGAGGGAGGTGGAGATGTTTATAGATAATTCCCTTAAAATATCAAAATATTACTATATTTAATATAATTATGTCCTTATATCACAATGGTTTAATAATATTTTAATTATTTTGATGAATAAATAAAATAAAATGTTTGGTTAAAGATGTTACCTCTTCTTTGGACAACTTCTTTTGTTTATCACCAAAATCATTACTAGGTTGGATTTATAACCAATAAAAGGATTATAGGATTAGTTGAGGGATTTAATTATGTAATTTTGGTATGTATTATCCTAACTAATGTTTTTTCAAAGTGTGTAAATGAGAGGATATGATGTGGCCTTTTATAAGCGGGAGAGATGACACACTTGAAATTTTTGAAAAGGAAGAATTACACCAATGTTATTCTCATGCCACAAGGAATAAAAATGAACCATTTTAGAATATTATAATATATAAGGTTTATATATGACCATAAAATAGTAATTATAAAAGTTTTATTCATTTTAAACCCTTATATTTTTAGTCTAACCCCAAGGAAAACCTATTTTTACCTTAACAACTATAAATAATTTATACTATTTTCACTAATCATCATGGTAAAAAATTAAGTTTAAATTATTAGATAATATAAATTATGATAACTAAAAAAATGTAATTTAATTTTCAAAATTCACCTCTTATAAGTGGAATTATTTTTTCTGAAATTAAACTCACAGATGTGTTGAAAAAATGATTTTTCAAGAAATGCATTTTTTAATTAAATTTTGATTCCATTTTAACTATATGACAAGTAATAATATTTAGAAGAAGTTAAATTAAGATTTATAGATTTATAATATATATATATATATATATTTATTTAAAATATTTTTTAATCATGTTTTATTTTAATTATTTTAAAAGCATATACATTATACACTTTAATGTAGTTATCAGAAAAAAGGTATTTAGAAAACTAAAAATAAACATATACTAAAATCTAGTATAAAGATGATTTAAATTTAATTTATTATATAATATTACTAAATAATACTTATCTTAATTTTAAATCTAATTAAGATAATAATGGGGCATATTTTATTAAAAATAAATGATAATTTTATAAAAAACAGTATTTTTCATTATTTACTAAAAAAATAATATTTTATAAAAAATACCTTAATTTGACCCTATGTTAATATAGATATGATGATTTTAAAAAAATATTAATTTTATAAAATAAAAATTCTAAAAGTGGTAAAAAGTAAATTTAAATTAGGTATACAAAGTGAGTCTAAACTACCTTTTAGAAAAATACAGTTTTTCAAAAAAACATTTTTTCCTTCAAATGGTTCTTATTTTATTTTTAATATATAGATAAACATTGAATTTATTTTATATATGTGTAAACCATATAGTTTTTATAATTTAGTTAGTAATAACCATACCAACCAAAATAATTTATAGTTTATAATGATATATTATACTACGGTTCATTTAGAATCGAGTTTTCGTGTTCCACAAGCTATTAAAGAGATTGAATTTATTTAAAAAGAAATAGATCAAATAGTATTGTGGTGTTATATTATCTTCTATTATTGGTGTTTATATCATATATATTATCTAACAAGGTGATAATATTTTAAAATCTATGGATTTTACATTATATACCCTTAAATAAATTACATCCTCATAATTTAATCTTGATATTGGAAATCAAGGGTTTGAGATTTGAAAATTTCTTTGTGGAAAAACCCACAAGTAAAAAGGGATAATAAAAAATTTCCCTTAAACGAGGGAATGGAAAATTTGAAATTTATCACATAACTAGGTTTCTAAATAGGATAAAATTGGTGTAAATTGAAGATATAAATGCCGAAGAAATGAGAAAATAATTATGGAGAGTGGTAGGTATCATTGATTACAAGAAATTGAAAAATAAATGGGTTATTCGGGATGTAAAAACCATAAATATGTAATGATATCAAAGGTTTTTGATTATTTGGACGTGATGGTAATATGATAACATTTTTTTAAAAATCATTCTCCTAGATTTGAGGGATTATTTTACTATCCAAACTTAGAATGAATAAAATACACTTACTTGAAAATTATAATTTCATACTTTAAAAAACTTCCACCACAATATCATATTTGTATCCATGTAATGAGTATTTAGGATGAATTTTTCATACCTGAGGAACAAAAATATAATTCTAATGGATAATATATTCCACATTATAAAAACAAGCTATTCATCCAATATTTACTAAAATAAACATGGTTAGTAGGAGTTTTCCCATATATTAATCTCTAATACCTCAATATTAACTCCCAAAGTATAAATTAATCAATTACATAATTATATATCCTTAAAAACAACAATCTTACATCTCCAAAAACATAATATCATTCACCCCCAAATAATCTTTACATTAATCATATTTGTTATATATAATTATACCTAATAAAACATCTCCTAAAATATCACTAATCACCTAACAAAGTTTATAAAATTGAAGATATATTCATAAAATTATATAAGTAAAAACAATTTCATACTAACTAGTACATCACATTGGTCATTGGTAGGTGTTTCAACCATATAACCCTTTGGTTTTTGTTTCAAGACCCACAACCTTTCTAGATGCAATGCGTTGTCGCCTGACATACAATTTGTCATTTTTATAAAACTATGTAGAAAATTATTTGATGATCATTTCCACAATAATTCATAATCCTATAAAATTATCAAGAATATGATATCATCTTCAAATATAATATTAATCATCAAATCATTTTATTTACCACTATGGTTTTCTATAAGCCTCATTATTTTCCACAAAATCAACTAATTACCTTAACATCAAGAACATCTTTAAGATTATACTTCCCTTAATTATGATTTTTTTTCTATAGAGTATTGCCTTACCATTAAATCACCTTTATACATCATTAGTACCATTCAACATATCCTTACAAATTCTTAACACAAAAAATTTATAGAAAAATCCTCATATATATATTTGAAGATTCACATAATTCTTTAATTATAGTACATAAACAGTTCAATAAATCCACTTTATTATTAAACTATTAACTAGGATTCATCATATTATTCCTTAATACATCCTTATTTTCATATTTCATTTATATCCTCTTCGTCATCAATAGAAAAATCTTTACTCGTACAACCTTGTTGATAATCTTCTTGATATCCCCCCTAGGAAATTGATATTCATTTTTTCCATTTTTTCCACTTTTAAAACATTCAACCATTGATCATGCTTTACGTAAACCATTATTCTCGCCCATTGTGTTAACTAAAAATTTCATTTTTCCATGGAAAATAAATACTTTTTTACTTTTTATCCACATTTAAAACATAATTTTGTTCCTTTGGGACAATTCCTTAAGTGATTCTTCCCATATACTCAATATATAGTAAACTGAATCTTTTTTACTCCATGGTCTCCACCACCCAAACTCTCAGTGAGTTCCATCTTTTTCTTATTTGGTGAGTCTAAGAGTTTGTTAAGGTTAAAGTTGTTAATACTATTTAATGATAACTAATTAGGCATAAAAATCATATCTTTTACCCCAATAATCATCCCATTTGGTTCCTCATCAACAAATTATATGTCACATTCAATGTTGACCTAGTTCCTCCTTGTTCATGCCATTAACAAAAATCATAGAGCATAGTGTGGGAAATAATATCTATATTGGTAAACAACATAATCATGAAAAAATATTTTTAATATTTCTAAATCATTACACATTAATTTCATTCTTAGACACCCTAGGTTTAACCTAAGTCATCCATGATCACCATCTATTCAAATCCATCATGACAATTCATAAAGAGTTCGGGGATTTAACAAACATATTCCTCAGTAGTGTCAAACCAAGGGAGAAATAAGGACCATTATCTTATACTAGGTAACTCTTGATTTAGGCATGACATTGATTTTTGGAGTTATTACCCCTAGGTACATCTATACCAGAACCATTTCTATTTGTAGTATCCAAATATGGAAGTAATTTCTCAAAAACCACTCACACTAAACTTCACCAAAAATTCCAGGATAATTTATTTACATATAATTATCCTTATAATTATCTTTATACTTATCCCTAGGGTTATCACTAAATATTTCTCATCCAATTTCCAAATTTTAACTAAACATTTTCCCTGATACCAACTACAGTGTCCCAAGAATGTTACACATAATATTACATGATTCTCAGACATAAATTTTTTAATAATTAAAACAAAAGTATTATAAAGACCTAATTTGTTTGGAAAAATATGTTTCTAATACATAAAAAATGGCATCCTTATTTTAGTTTCCATGGTGAGATCATAAAATTCATTCTAACTCATAAATATGAATGAGATAACCAAGGGAATACAAAAAGAAAGGGGTGAGATAAAAATCTGATTAGGGGAATAAACATGATAAGGAAGGATAACACATGAGTCAAAGTTATAACTTTATATAATAAAAGAGAAGTCACACGAGTAACCACATGGAATTATAATGTGAAGAATATGGTATCATAAGATCATAGAATCATAGGAAATGTTGAAGATATATATAACATGGAATAAATATGAGTCAATTATAACTTCTTATGCAATATCAAATGGTGTACAGAGTCCCATAGTGTGTTAGGTTTACTTCATAACCCCATAAATGACATCTTATAAGAATAAAAAATTACCCAATGCATTGTAATTCTATTTGGGCACACACACCATAACACATTCATGATATATGTGTTTCATATAAAGGAAATAATTCATATAAAATAACATAAGAATTACCCATGTAAATAAAATGGGTAGCATAATCTTTCATCGTATCATATTCAAAGGAAATTTCATAATGAATGTATTTGAGACACTACTGGAAAAATGATTTTTCCCAACGCTTTTATACCAGCGGTTTGTAAAAACCGTTGGTATAGGTACCCTTTCCCAACGGTTTGGCCAAACCATTGGGAAAGGTTGAATTCTGGACCACCTTTCCCAACGATTTGGGTAAACCTTTGGGAAAGGTTAGCCTATCCCAACGGTTTTCCCAAACCGTTGGGAAAGGGGGTCCAGAATTCAACCTTCAACCAGAATTTCGAAAAAAAAGCAAGACCTTTCCCAATGGTTTTGAAAACTGTTGGGAAAGGTCCTTTGATTTTTTTTGGAAACTACCTACGGAGAACATTATATAAATCAAAATTTAAAATAATTAGAACAATAAATATATATATTTATGAAATTATTTTAAAAAAAGTAATGTTAGCTAAGTGGTTAAGTCATTCAGTTATAAACTATAGGTCCTGGGATCAAATCCCACCGGATGTTTCTTTTTTGAAATACATATACCAACGGTTTTGAGAACCGTTGGTATAGATTTTCTAATTACTTATACCAACGGTTTTCAAAACCATTGGTATAGACCCTATAACAACGGTTTTCGCCAAACCGTTGGTATAGAACTATTGTCACGGCTTACTTGCCAACGGTCCTCTGAACCGTTGGTATAGCCTATACCAATGGTTTGGGTACCTATACCAACGGTTCCAAACCGTTGGTATAGGGTATTTTTCCAGTAGTGAGAAATGATCATAAGGAATATATTACCCCATTAAAGGAAGGGAGAATAAACTAGGTTTATATGTAAGAGACATATGTAAATAATTTATAATTAATACACAACATCAAAGGTTATTTTCATTGATGAAAAAATAATATTGGGTAAAATAACCATTTCACTTTTAGTAACATCAAAGGATGTCATCTTAGTGGGAAGAAGATTTTGAAAGGTCACTTTGGACATTTCTTGAGGAATATATATTTTTTATTTGGAAAAAACCTATTTAAAATCAAATAATTTCAAAAAAACTAAAGAGTTTTTTTTGAAAATAACCTTTTAAAAATAATAAAATAAGCTTGAAAACATTGAGTGGTATTGACTACAGAAGAGTTCCACTCAATATGGATACAATAAAAAACAAAAATCACTTTCACAGCATTGAAAAGAAATTCAAATAGTATATTTTTTAGAAAACTTCATGAATATTAATTTTAAATAATTTTTTTAAAATCCAATTAAGGGTAAAAATTACTTTAAATAATCATATTAAAAAAATTTTGAAAACATTTTTAGAAAACATGTAATTGGAAGAAGAAGGATTTTTGATCGAATAATGAAAAGTAAGATTTTCTTATAAAAATCAGGATAATTTTAAGTAAAAAAGAGAGAAAATGGTAATATTAATTGAAAAATTCATGAATAACCAGTGTAAAAAAATGAAAGGGTTTTATTAGTAATTATCAAATAATTTACTTCAATGGAAATTCAAGCACAAACAATTTTAATTAAAATGATATTGAAACATAAACTCGTACTGCATTAGTAACTATTGAATCATAACATAAAATGAATGAATAATATGAATTGTAAAATACAATTTCATGATTAAGGAATTATTCATGATATGGTATGTAAAGGGGTATTATACACACCATTCAAAAGAAATTAGGTGCATAAAAGAACATGTGTCTCAAAGAATGAAGTTTGAGATGAAACCCTTACAAAGTTCATATCATTGAGGTGAGAGTTAATATATGTGGTGATTATGAGTAAAAAATTTATATCCACTCAAATAAATTTGTAAATAAAATGTAAATAAATAAAAATTACTTCCCCATATAATTTTGGAATAATATAATAAAAAGAAGTAGTCGTATAACCCAATGAATGAAAATTGAGTTAAGAATCCCCTTACCTCGCGCTTCACTTTAGTTGAGTTATCTTTAACCCACATTATAGTGGTATTATACATTTTATTAACTTATAACAGAATCATATTATTATTTATAATATCATATATTATCCATTTATTACATCTTTTTACCTTTTTGTTAATAATATTTGATTATCACAATAGTTTCAGGTGTTAATTTCCTTGTTTTCTCTGGCACATTTCGTCATGAAAGTTCCAGATCATTCACATAGGTTATAATTAAATAATATATATAATGAAATTGATGTTATTAATATATTTTTTTCATTATATAAATCATTAGAATCATTATTGGATTTTTATATGGGGAATGAATCACAACGCTTCATGGAGACGGTCGGTCGTACTTACATACAAGTGACCTTATCATTTACTTAATGGGTGAAAGGGTAAGTAAGTGGATTTTTTATTAATTTTAAATAATAAAAATTATGTCATAAATAACACATATAATCATTAAATTTATCATTTTTACCTTCTATGTAAATCGTTAGTGAAAAATGAATCACATCACTTCATGAGGCGATAGTCCACCGTACACACAAATGACTTTATCATTTATTCAATGGATGATAAGGTAAGAAATTATATGATATATTTATTTAAAATAATTATTAATATTTCATTTATATAATATATAAACATAAAATTAATCTTCATTACCTTCTATGAAAAGCATTATGAAAAAACTAATCTCATCACTCTGCGAGGCGGTAGTTCATCGTACACATGAATGATGTTATCAAATTCTCTATGGAATGGAAAGTAAGATTATATATATGATAGTATAATTAAAAAAGTATAATTATATCATAAATATCATTTAAAAAATTATATAATTCATTACATACATATGTGAGAAACGGTGTTGGAAAACGAATTATGTTTGTTCGCGAGGCGGTAGTCTGTCGTACACATGATTAACAGTTTCATTTCCCATTTGAAAGAGGTGGAGATGGGTCTAGGTTATAAACATAGAATAAAAAAATATAAGTATATAGAATATATAAAGTTTATTATATCATCATGTTAAAATAATATTTTAAGGAGGTTTAAGAGAAAATAAAATAAAATGTTAGGTTAAGGATGTCACCTCTTCTTCGAACAACTTCTATTAGTTTGCAACAAAAGACTTCCTAGGTAATTTTTATTACCAATAAAAGGATTCTAGGATGAGATTATGGAATTTAGAAAGTTATTTTGGTAGTTATTGTCAAAACCAATGGGTTTTGGATGTGTGTAAAGGAGAGGAGAGAGGTTGACTTTTTATAAGTGGGGGAGATGACACAATTGGAATTTTTGAAATAAAATAATTTCACCAATGTTTATATCATTCCAAATGGTTAAAAAATGGAATATTTTAGAAAATTATAGTATATAATGTTGAAATATAACCATAAAATAGTAATTATAATTTTTTTATTCATTTTAACTCTTATTGTTTTAGTTTAAGCCCCATGTAAACCTGATTTTACTATAACCAAGGTAAATAATATTTACTATTTTCACTATTCACTATGGTCAAAATTTAATTTTACCTCATTAGATAACATAAATTATTCTTATTACAAATATTGAATCCATTTTTACAAATTAAAATCATATAAGTGGACGAATTTTATTTGAAATTAAACAAGCATACGTGTAGAAAAAATGATTTTTCAATAAATACATTTTTAAGGAAAAGATGATCTTATACTAACTATATGAAAGATAGTCATAATTATATGAATTTAAATAAATATATATAATATAAATTTTATTTAAATAATTCTTCATTAGGGGTTATTTTAATTATTTAAAAAGTATAAATATTATACACTTTAAAGAAGTTTTCAGAGAAAAGAGTTTTTAAAGATTAATAATAAACTTATACTAAAATTAGTATAAATATGATTAAAATTTAATGAATTTTATTTTATATAAATAAATAATACTTATGTTAATTTTAAATAAAATTAAAATAATAATGAGACTTAATTTAATCAAAAATAATAATTTTATAAAAATCAAAATTTTTGTTATTCCTTGAAAAATAATATTTTCCTAAACATTGAAAATTTTAACCCTATATTAATATTAATATGATGATTTAAAAAATGGGTTTCATTTTATAAATTGGTAAAAATTAATTTTAAATTATTTTTTCAAAGCATGACAAAATCACATTGTAAAAAAATATAGTTTTCTAGAAAACATTTCATTTTCTCTAAAATTGTTCTTATTTTATTCTTTATAAATATATAACCATATAATTTTTTTTATTTATGTATAAATATTATAATTTCCATAATTTATTTATTCCTTTTCATACTCACCAAATTAAATGCTACGTTATAATGATATATTGTATAACAGATCATTTTGATTCAGGGTTGTGTGTTCTACAAGAAATCAAAGATATTGAATTTATTTAAAAAGAAATGTATCGTAAATTCTCAAGATGTTACCTTATCTTGTAATAATGGTATTCATATCATATATTTTATCAAACATGATGTTACTCTTTTAAAATAATGTGTTTTTACACAATTAAAGGATGAGCACCAGGTACATGTAGGCTTGACACAACTTATTGAGATCATAGAGTGGAAATTGGATATCGTATCCACATTTATGAAAGATAATCCATGGATATCAAGAGTCCATTGTAAAAGCTGGGTGATTTTTAACCAACTAACAAATTCTAATGACTTACTTACCATCTAATTGAAAATTTTGGTTGAGAGTTTGGGGTAGTTATACATGTGGGAAATCATTCATATTCATGTAGTACCCTCGATGATTGTCTCCAAACGTTATTCTTATTTTATATTGTGGTTTGGGAGAGGACCATGGGAGGATTATGGGACCTAGTTGTGGATGAGATCAGGGTTTCACCCCCAGAAGGATTGTATAATGGAGTGGACTATCCATTTGTTGGAGGATATGCTAAGATTATTCATGGTAGACTTTGGCCAGAGCTAGGAGGATCAATTGACATTATTAGAGTTTTATTATAATAATAGTTATCACTCTGTTATTGTCCTGACACCTTTATAGTCCCTATATGATAGACCCTTTGAGTCACCCTCATATTAGACTGAGATTTGTTGGACATATCTTATTGGTAAAAAGATGGTGTATGTGATGATGGAGAATGTACAAATGATTCATGAGTATTTGGTAAGGGAGATAGTGTATTCCTAAGATTCTCCCTTTAATGATGATTCAGGAGGTTGGTATGGGGAGGAAAGTTATCCCTAAGGTTTATCGGGATGTATGAGATGCTATGGATGGTTGGTGTGCTTTCTTACCGCTTATCCCTACCCTGGAAATTAGACCGTGAGCATGATATCATCCATGTGTTATAGCTGAGGAGAAACATACATGACCCTACACACATTATTAACTAGGGTGATCTAGACATCGAGGATGGATCTACCTTATTTGAGTACTTAGTTGTGTTTGAGGATTGTTAGAAGAGGATACTATGTAGATTTACCATTCTATTGGTTTGTGTGATGTGGCAGCATGGGATCCTCCAAGAGAGCTCTTGATAGTAAGAGTTAGATTTATACTCACTACCATGACCCCTTTATGTATATAGTGCTTTTTGAGTGAAAATTATGATAGGAGGGGAGAATGTATCCACTCTAGTATTGATAGATTTTACTTTTAATATTTCTTTTTATATATATTGATTTATCCTTAGACTTTGTGTGTTGTTTGGGAGTCTCAAGACCCTTGAAATAATATTTTAAAAATATTAATATATTTTAATGCACACAAATGAATCAATTCTATGTTTTTTTCCATTATTTGGGACCTAGGAGGTGAAATCCATGACCAATATTGATTCTAGAATGTGGGGCATACCCTAGGCATGACCCAAGTTTGGTCAGCATCAGATGTTATGAGGGAGGTGACTATTGGTGGGGGAATTTAATTAAAATAAATAAATAATGTGTTTATTTTATTTTAAATAACTTAAATATAATCCTCTATTAATTTACCATTATTGAAAATCTCTAGGTTTATCCACATAACCTTGGGAGGATTTGAAGGGAGGATTAGGTGTTCTTCATTGACAGATCAAAACAGACGATGAATAATGATGAAATTTAGGTGGACATATAGATAGTGAACATAATAGATCATCTTCATATATAGAGACCACATTCTTAAAAAATATCAATCCTAAATCTAGGAAGGCCAAATTATTTGTTGGATTATGCCCTATTTTTATTTTCAATGCATGGATTTAGTTATCTTCTTATTTGACCTATGATATTTTTATCTTCACATGAGTCTGTTCCATAATTTGAATAATTCAAATCAAATTATCCTTTATAGTATTTTCTATCACCCTTGGATATCTTGTTTATTTGATCATTGGATAATAATTTTTTTATAATGAAGGATTTACTTTGTTCTTGTGAATTTATTCCCACCGTTCTTTTCATTATTCATTATTGGCCCACGATGTCATAATTTGACACTATAGGGGTGGAATTGAGCACAATAAAACCCCCACATTCATGGTGGTTGTGTGAAAAATGAACTAGATAGGAATTTTCTGATGGATTGGGATGTATCATGGGTGATGCTTCATGGATCTGGGATCCAGAGTAGTGACGAGTATAAGGAGGAACATGGTACACGAAACATCTCCTCAAAAGATGATTGGATTTCCAATTTCTATCTGCCATAGGTGGGTAATAGATGACCAAAGGAATTACCCTATGATTTTAGTTTGTCAAATGATAGATTTCATGGTAGGAATGGAAAGTCTATATCTATGTGAAGAAAATAGTTTTATATTAAAAACTCAACTACAAGGTATGTAATGTGAAGAGAAAACATTGTGTAGTACCCTGGATATTGCGACTGGGGTTTCAAGTGAAAAAATATCACATGTTATGTAGACCCACCACACACCATGTGAAACTATTCTAGAAGATCAAAATGTACTCCCAGAGTACACAGGAAAAAACATAGAAAGGAACCCAAGAATAACCCTAGAACATGGGAATGACCATGTACTCGAACATGGCTGGGGAACCAGAACATGGCCACATACACAGGAACAACCCCATGTACATGATCATGACTATTCGAGAATAGGAAATCCCCAAGTGGCTGAGACACACTGTGTAGAACCAGCACACTTTTTTCTAGCATGACATGTTTTCACAATCCTTTTCGAGGAGAGAACCTGGGTGGTAAGGTGAGGCTGCATTCCATGTGTACGCTCATACATGTCGTGTATTTTTCCCTAGAAATTTATTCCTCTCATATCTCTTTCTTTGGGACTTGAATTTTATCCCATGAGTTTCCTATACTGATTGTTTTTTTATGTATCATAAGATGGTGGCCTTTATTGTGGAATACGAGATATGATGTGAGGTGTTCCAAGTGAGATGCTTTTTTAAGTGATGGTTGATGATGGAAATGATTAGGGTTGGATCATCATAGTGATGTTGGGTCCAGTACTCCCCTATCACATTAGGGTATAGGCATCCATACTTTTTACGTAGGTATATTCGTTACTATTTCATATTAGGGTGAAGGCCCTCTATATACAGAGTGGTACTCTCCCAAATTCAAGATCTGATGGTGAGTGGGTCCTCTACAAGATTCATTAATCCCCTAGCTGTGGAGAACATCAGTGAAGGTAAGGTCCCTCCACACAAATTCTTATGAGGTTACACTTGATGATGGGCATGGAGAATGAAATTTTAGGGATGTATGTAGACTCATCTAATTTTTATAGTCTATGATATGGTTATCCCCTTTCCCCATCTACTGGGTTTCTTCATGAGAATATATTTATGTTACATTTTTTCCTTTTTGTATGAGTTGAGTTGAATTCTATCATATCTTTATATTACTCTCTATTTGGGTTTCAAGGTCTCTTGAAAGGTATATATATACTCACCCATACATGGGATTTTCCCACACATGTAGTTTCTTGTGAAGATGATATGTAGATAGACATAGACTTTGGTGGAGCTTAGTGATACTTGTTTACATTGACTGCATAAAGTGGTAGATGCTTAGAGATCAAAAGCTAGGATCTCTCAATTTTCTTTTTTTTCTAGTTGTAGTTTGGTTGGTACTTATTTTCTGTTTGTGAATATATTTTCCCCTTTCTTTTACACTTTAGATTATTATTTTCATACACTAATGTATTTCATATAGGATATTGCATTCATGGTTTTTACTCTAGATGTTTTAGACATTAATTATTCTACTACAATATTTCATGGAGTTGGTTGGGTGCATGAAAACAAATACATTAGGATAAGGCCTACGATTTTAGTTATACCATCTTTTCTCTTATCACTAGCCCCTAGACTATTGGATATGGGATTGAGGTTGTCACACTCAGGCATATTCCAACTAGGAAGGCCATGGTGGGTTGGTTTATGAACTAATGGTTTGGTTCGGGGCAATATAAAACGGTATTAGAGACAATACCCAGTCATAAGTTTATATGAAAAACCTAGGTTTAAGGTATGGGGTCCAAAATGAGGACATTGCTCTTTAAAGGATGGAGAGTGTAAAACCACTAGAAAATTGAGACTTAAAAGACTAAATGTTATTACCCATGATAACAAGATCCACCTTTATTTTTTATATCCTACTTGATGAAAACTCCACAATCAAGAAATGATAGACCTAGTGTATTGTCAGGATGAGTGAACTCTTGGAATTTTCTCAAGGGGTGTGTGATTGAGGAGAAATCACACTAAAATAACATGTGTTAGCCTATTGGGATAATCATTAGTTTAATAAGATACCCTAGTGGGTAATAGCCTATGGTGTGTTGAGAATACATCCAAGGTATTACATGATATCCATGGGGTCAGATGACCAGTTTCATGAACTGTAGAAGGCCTATTTGTTACAAAATGGTGTTAAAGTATAGTTTTCTTGTTTTATTTTTACTAACTTGGGACATTATAGAAATGAGATAGGCTATCTGGGACTCAGTTAAGGGAGTTTCCATGTTCTTGGGAATCTCATTTTTCACTTACCTCCATGATACCATTAGATAGATTACTGTTAATATTTTATGGTATTTGAGTGCATTCATGCATCTTGATTAAGCACATAAGATCAAATTTCATATATATATATATATATATATTTGTACTGTATAATAGTTCTTTAATTGAATTTACTGTTGTGTACTATCTATTCGGGACAGAACTATATTCCCTAATTAAGTTATATGTCTATTTTTAATGTTATTGTGATATATATATTAGAATTAATTAGTTGAAACTGAACATACTATTATGTTTTGTATATACATGTGACTATGAATAATGGGAAGGTTTGGAGACCTTGGTTAATTATACAAGGGATATACATTGGGTTATGAAAAGACTTCTAAGAGAACCTTGTGTGATCCCATAAATAGTTTAAGATCTATCTTAATGGATTAGAAGTTATAAATGATCTATTATGTTTCAAAAGATACTTCCATAGAGACACTTGATTGTACCACTTGGTGGAGTATGATAGAACATTCCTATAAGTGGGGACATTCTAGTTCTACCACAGGTCCTATAATATAATTCTACCATATACACTCTAGTGGTTAGGGAGGAATTTACATTTCATTTAAAAATGTTATGTTTAGTTCCTATCAATGGTAAAGAAATTTCCAAGACTATGATTGACTACGTTCAAGACTTCTATATCCAACATCCTCTATCTTTCCAGGGAACTGGAGGATCACAGGATATGGAGGAATGAATACATATCATCAATATAATATTTAACATGGTAGAGACCAAATATTATTATAAAAGAATGTTGTGAGATTTATGGTTCTTTTGGATGATGGTAGATCATTATGCTTTAGGCTGGAAGATGTTTCGGTCTCACATGGGTGATATTGAAAGGTTTTTTATTTGAGGAGTTTTTCTTGTGCATGATGAAGCTCGAATGAGTGAATTAGTTTATGGATATTTATAAAAGGATGATTATATTTCCTAGTTAGTCAAAAAAATTTATATAGTTTTTATTCTTCACTCCTCTCCTAGATAGGGATGATCAATAGACCCACAAGAAGTTTGAAATTGGGATTAGACTAGAGTTGAGATACTGCATTAGAAACTTTATCATAAACAATTATTCTTAGGTTCTTCATAAGGCCCTGGAGATTGATAAGGTTATGAAGGAGGATATACTTTTAGGTATTATTTTAGTCTTTAGTGGAATTATTAATGATAATTTTTCTGGTAGGAAGAGGTAGGTAGGTCTTTCATTCCAAAGAAGTGGTAGGAAAGTAGAGCTGAGAAATGACTCTTTATCACCTTCTATAGAGAAAATAGGTTCCCAGTGCTTCAACTATAGAAAATGGGGGAATTATTATAGTTTATTCCTAAAACATTAGACCATGTGTCATCGATGAGGAAAGACAAGGTATATATTGTGTTTCTTATTAATGGAATTGTGAATGAGGTCTCGTGGGGGTTAGAGTAAAACTAAGAAATCGAGCCACATAATAGGTTGGGGTCCTTAGTAGCTAGTTTAGACCCCTAAGATGATGACGAATCAGGCGAGTCATGCATATTTGGGACATGACCATAGATCTAAAGTAGGTTGAGTATATGCAGTAGACCAGACTCTAAGAGATGGTGGTAAAGGGTTGTATACTATTTGAGGTATGATATTGAGCACTTATACATTGTATGCTACCATGTTTTATACCACTTCTTTTCATTCATTTATGTATTCACAAGTTATTATTACACTTGAATTACTATTCAAGTTATTATTTGTGTTTCTTTCCCTTGATACTCCATTGGGAATAAAATTAGAACATCTTCATCGATTCTCAAAGTATCCTATACTCATTACTGGTTATAGATATATGTTGAATGTCCTAATTCTGGAAATGATGTGTTTCAATGTGATTATTAGCATAGATTAGATGACTATATTTTGAGATCACATTGACTAATATCACAATAATGCATCATTTACACAGACGAAGGGATATAAGTTCATGATGACTAGTGAGTGATAACTGGGAGTAGGTAGAGTTAGACCAGACTTGAGTGAGCTTAACACAATCACATGCATATTATAGGCCTTGATATTTTAGAAGGATCGAACATAGACCCCTCATCTATTCATATAGTTTTGGATCTATATCAGGATGTATTTCCATGTGACTTTACAAGAATTCCCCATAATGGAGGAGTTGAATTTGATATAGAACTCATACAGGTGCATAGAAAATTTCAATACCCTTTTACTAGATGGTGCTTCCTGAGTTGAAGGAGATCAATATCAAACTTGGGGACATAAAAAAAGAGTTTTATTAGGCTAAGTTACAAACCATAAGGTTCACCAATTTTGTTCATCAAGAGAGAAGATGGTAATCTTCGAATCATCGTAGATTACTGGAATATGAATCAAGTAACAGTTAAGAATAAATATCCTTTTCCCATGATCGACAATCTATTTGATTGGTTAGAAGGATGTTTTTGGTTCTATAAGATTTATATCTAGTTGGGCTGTCATCTATTGTAAGTTAGAGATGAGGAAATGTCAAATATGGAGTTCTAGTGTACTTATAGGCTATACAAGTACTTAGTGATTCCATTTTGATTGATGAATGATCCAATAGTGTTCATGTATATCATGAAAAAATATATTCTACCTATATCTTGACTCATTTTTCAAGGTGTTAATTGAATATATCTCATCTTCTCATTAATTATAGAGTATTATTCTAGACATATAAAGATAGTCATGTGTACACTTCGAGCACATTTACATTATGAAAAGATGTTAAAGTGTAACTTTTGGATTAAAGAGGTAAAATTGTTGGGGCACATATTGTGTGAGACTAGATTATCCATGGACCCAGAGAAGGTTGAGGCAGTGATGCCTTGGACACATCACCAAAACATGTTCAGGATCAAGATATTTCTATGTTTTGTGGGATACTACAAATTTTTTATCTAGGATTTATCCTATTTATCAGAACCAATGACTATAATGAAGAAGAAGGGAGTAAAGTTTAAGTGGTTGGACGAGTGTGAATAATATTTTCTTAAACTGAAGTTGAGGTTTACTATTGCTCGAGTGTTGATACTTCATGAGCCATAGATTGGTTATGATATATATTATGATGCATTAGGTATCATTTTGGGAGCAAAAAAATGAATAGGGAGTAGGTAGTAATTATAGGTTACATTATCTTTGACTGCATGAGTAGAACCATCCTACCCATGACTTAGATCTTGAAGCAGTTTTCCATGATTTGAAGTGTTGGAAACACGATATCCTTAGTGATAGGCTTGTTATCTATATAGACCATAAGATACTATTCTATATCTTCACACATTGGGACCCTAATTTGAGGTATATATACTGAGTAGAGTAACTACATATGTATGATTTGATATGGACTATAAACTTGTTAAAGTTAACATAATTGAAGATGCTCTTAGATATAAGTCACAGATAAATTAGGAGAATGATGAATGGCCTTTGGAGGAGAAATGGAATCTAATGAGCTTGTTAGAAGATTGGAGGATGGATGATTCCAACGAATATGGATTAATGGAGAAAGACCCATTAAAATTCACATATTATTTAATTAAATGTGTAAATGCGAGACATAATACTATTCTAGAGTGTGTTGTTATACAGGAAGACCTTGCTAGTAGTGACCTAATACCCAAGTAGTTGTTGGATGATGATGATGCGATCCTTGTACATGGTATATTTGTAGTTCTTGATTCTATTTGATAGTATATGATGAAGTAAATTTGTACCTCTAAGTGGGTGGTATATCCTGGGTGATATAAATTTGTACCATGACTTCAGGTGGAAATTATGGTGGCCAATGATAAAGAGGGACATTGCTACTTTTGTTTCCCGATGCCTTACCTGCCAGAGGATAAAGGTTGAGCACCAACATCCGGGTGTTTTTCTACAACCACCTAAAGTGCCAATGTGTAACTGGGAGTATATCATGATGAAATTTATGATAATGTTTCCTAGGACAATGAATAGTCATGACACTATCTAGGTATTTATTGATTGACTCACAAAAGTTGTGAATTTCTAACCGATATGTGAACTCACTCAATAGAAGATCTTGGAATTTTTTTCCCATGAGATTGTATGATTTCATATAGTCTCCTTAAGAATAATATCTTAAAAATATGAACACCTGATATTATATTTTTGGAATGGGTTGAAGAAGTCCTTAGGGGCTCATCTGAGATTGAGAAAAACATACCATCTCTAGAAATACAGACTGCCAGAACAGACGATCCGTATACTAGTGGATATGATTTGATCTTTCATACTAGAATTCATTGGAGTGTGTGATGATCATCTAGACTTGGTGAGTTTTTATAAAATAACAGCTTGTGGGATTTGATTCATATTTCACCATATGAGTATCTTTACGGGAGGTTATGTCATTCACCACTATATTTCATGATGTTAGTGAGGCAGAAGTTATGGGTCCTTGAATTGTTAAGAATACCTCTGAAAAAGTCTAAATGATTTTAAAGAGTTTTATCATAGCTTAGATCATGAAGAGATCTTATTCCACCAATAGAAGATCTTTGGATATTTCCATTAGAGATTGATTTTTTTAGAGTGACTCCTCAGTTAGGCCACTAACATATTAAAAATCAAGGGATGCTAGCCATACATTTTTTTAACCCTTTTTGATCAATGAGAAGATTGGGATAGTTTTATACCATCAAGATCTTACTCCTCACTACTAAGGATTTCATGATGTGTTTAATGTGTCTCAAATATAGAGGTACATGACTAACCCCATGCATTTCATAAACTATGTGGTCATTAATATGTAACCTAACACATCATATGTGGAGTGGCCAATGCGAATTGTGGACCATATCGAGAAAGTGAAATAAGGGAAGATGGTACCACTTGTCTGGATCCCATGGAGGCATGGATGGATCCAAAGGAAACATGAGAGTGGGATTTTGATGTTCGAGCTTTGTGAAATATTTTTTTTGAGTAAGACATCTGGAGACACTTCTTATGGATGAGAAGTCATTATAGGGAGAGAATTATAACATTGTTAGTATTTAAATTTTCTTTATTCTCTTTTTTGGTTATATTTTATAATATTATTTGAGGAAATTTAATAATTTTCAATTAAATTTCTTCCCATACATATGGAATAGGGATTATGTAAAGGTATAAATATTTTACCTATACGCAAGAGGGTTTTAAGTAGTTGAATAAAGATAACCCTTATTCTTAAAAGGATATATAAGTGTAAGATAAAGTTTTCAAAGGATGTGTAAGGGAACCTCAGATGCTGTGTAAGGGTAACACCCTATTTTTAAAGACTAGATAAAGGTAGTTAACTTTTTCATTTGGTTGTAAAAGGGAATCCTTAAGTTTGTAATGGTTATGTGTGGGTAACCTATGTGTTGTATAGAGATATATTGGAATTTATATTTATTGTCAAAGGATAAACTACTGACCTTGCATAGAAACTATGATCTAATTAAGGTTAAAACTATGTTACCCTTACACAGTTCCACCTTTGAGGAAAAATGTATTTTTTCTCTATTTTTTATTTCCTTCTTCCAAAATGAACATGAAACATGTTTTTGATGATTTTAAAAGCATAAAATTAAGGAAATAAATTATTTAACTCATTTTAAATTTGTGAATGATATTATGGAAAAATTTAAACACTTCATAAATGAGAAATTATTAAAGGATAAATTAAATGATGAATCTAATTTGGGCTGTTCAATGTAGAAAACCAGAACATGGATTGATTATTCTAAAATATTTAAACCTTCCCACCCTTCTTTTTTTATCATAAATTGTTTCCTGACCATCCATAATTCCTAAATCCAAGATTTTTGATGTCCTCTTCAATTAAACATGGTTTTTAATTTGGTTTCTAGGTGTGAAAAAACCCTACATATCTCATTTATTATCGAGTATCATTTTTCGATGGATAAATTCCACATACCCTAATTATAAATGATATTTTTTTATGATTTATCAAGAATTAAAAAAATAATTTTAAATGGTTTACTAATAATTATAAAATAATAAAAATTATGAATTACCACATGACTATTACATATTATTCATGTGACGGGGAATGATAGCCTATATAGCCTGATGTGGAGGCCTAGGGCTTGTATGAATATTGAGCATCATTAATATTGGGTCCCTTATTTGTGATGTTTTTATAACACCTTTGATGTTCTTTTATCATGCCTCTGAAGCAGGCACATCCAGGGTTTATTAAGGCTTGGTTAACACACAAAAAATATTATTGTTGTTTTTTTGTGTTTATTTTTATTTATTATCATGTCATACACTCTTAATCACGTGAATTCATGTTAAGGATGAATTAGTGGTATCCTATTGGGTTTTATTACTTGCACCCAACATGATCATATTGATTAGTGTTCAGACTTAATATAATATCCTATTATTTTAAAAGAAATAAATGTTTGATAACATACAAGATACACAACACTGAGCTTGAGCAAACCACAAAATATTATTATTTAAATATGACCATTATAATATATCCATTGAATTGATAAGTCTGAATAATATTTACCATGTTATGAAATATATATAAGGTTCTTAATCAATAAAAATTCATTTACTAATTCTAAGTAAATAATCACTCTATTTTCAGTAATTTTAATTAATTCTTTAAAAATACGTTTTCTTTAAAATTGGGTTTTTTTGATATTAGTGAGTGAATATTATAATAAATTTATAGAACATTAAGAAATTTTATTTGATAAAAATGATATAATTTTGGAAATATTCATTTCAAAATTAGATTACACTGATTTTTTGGAGTTTTCTGAAAAGATTGATTTTCCAGTGAATAACGAGAAATACTAATTTTTATTTAAAACTATATTTTTATTTCAATATTTTCAATGATAAATATTATTTTAATATTATTTTAAATTAAAATTAGTTATATTATGTTATTAATAATAAAATTGTGTTCAATATAATAAATTTTAGGATTGAATATGGTATACAAACATTTGTATACTTAAAGAGGCATTTTTAGAAAAAAATTCTCCTCATTACGCTTTTCATTTTAATATTAAATTAATTTATTCTACTTATAGAAATAAAATGTCAAAAAAATTATTCCATATTTTTAATTAGTAGGCCCAAATGTTTTAAATATACCCCTTTTATTTTTAGTCATTATGAATAGTAATCGTAGTAAATAATTATCACCATAGTAAGGGTAAATCAAGTAATTGTTGTTAAAAATGATATTATAAGGTGTAAAACATGACTATAAAATTTTCATTTATACTATTTATTGAGTTTATTTTGACCATTTCCATCCATGTTTCTAAAATCCTGAAAATTGGTACCATAATTATTTGATTTTGAACTTTATAATATTTAAGTAAAAGATAGTAAAAAATGTCACTTTATTGCTTTTAATATGTATAATATTTTGTGAAGGGGATGAAAAAAAATTATGTTCGATTATAAATTGTAGTTTTAAATATAAATTATTTTTTATCATGGTAATTTATTTATAATTTTTTATAATTAAATAATTATCTTAATTTTTTACACAACGTCAATTCAACACTTATGCAAGCAATTAAAAAATCACAAAAATTGATATAAAAACTCTTAAACTGGGAGTGTTTTGGTATTTTAAGGTATAAAATGAATCATATTGACAATAATAACATATTTTATATGTTTTAATTTATTATATTCTAATTCATTTGTACTATTATTGTTTTCAATGTAAAATTAAATGAATTGCGTCCAAAATGATATTACTGATATTTTATGTTAACTAATATTTTATTAAATTATTTTAAAGTCATATAAATATTTAAATGAGATAATTATGATGATAAATTGTTTTAAATTTCATTAATTTACCATTATTATCCAATTTTCACCTCATAATAAAAAGTATTACCCCTAAATAAGGAAAATTTACTATCATGGTTAATGTTAAAAATAGTTAAACAAGGGTTTATACCAAAAAATAAGGTTTAAAATGATATAAAAACTAGTATAAATTAGATTTTATAAATATATTAAGATCATATACTACTTATATTTTAATCTATAATATTTTTATCCAATTTTTATTAGTCATACACATATTATATTATAATATTTCATGTATTTACGAAAGTGACATTAATTATATTTTAGAATAAAAAATGATTCAATAAATGATTTACAAATATGAAAAGTATTATGTCCAGACAAGTGATTTTAATATGGCTTAAAATATCAACCATGGTTCATTTATGGTCGAAAAACTCTTTTATAGTAACTTTCATGACCTATAATGAGAAAAAAACATTGTTATCATGGTAATCGTCATAGGAGTTAAGAGAGGGTTAAAACAAAATGATAACAGTAAAAAAACACATAAACTTTATAATTATTTTGTATTATATTATTTTTAGTAAGCTTCATATTAGATTAATATTATAACAGTCTAGATCCATTTTAATTTGAAAATCAAATTAAATTAATTTTATACTTTAAAAAATTCCGAGAATGTCCTTACAATCATTATGAAAGGGAACCCCATATTTTCTTATATACACACTTAAAGAACCTTTTGGATCATCCAAAACATCCCCATACCTGTCCCTATCATCCCTAACCACATTCTGGAGGTCTTATTTAGTTCATAAATCCAACCTTATAGGGATTAAGGTGTCAAGAAAAGTAGGTTTTCCAAAGAAAATGTATAGATTTTTACCGAATGTTTTTTTATTTATTCTTGAACCTCAATCAAATATTTTTAAAACATGGTGAAATAATAACACCAATATTTTTTTTATGAAAATTTCATAACCTATATCTATATCCTCTTCCATTAAATGAGAAACAAAATTGTTATTTATGTATACGACGAACTACCGCCTCACGGACCAACATAATTAATTTTCCATAAACACCTATAAATTCTATTTTTAATGATAGATTTATTGTTTATATATGATATTATTGACATAATGATAATTATTTAAATATAATAAATCATATTTTTTTAATTTTCCATCCACTGGAAAATGATAACGTCATTCGTATGTACGTGTTGACTACCACCGCTATGAAGCGATGTGATTATTTTTTCAAAACTGATTCACAAGGAGGTATATATAAGTATATGGAAATAAGTAATATGGTATTTGTGATAAAATTAGTAATCTGGATAGATAAGATAATACTTAATTTCTTTCTATCATGATCATTGAAAATGAAAATTGTACTCATGCATATGTATGGTCTACCGTCTCTATGATTGTAACATAGTTCATTTTTCATAACCATCATTCATGGTATTTTTCAAAAGTGTAATATATATTAAAAAATGATAATAATTTCATGATTTTTATTATAGATATGTTTTAATAATGACCAATTCGACCATATATAACTTATCAAAGTTATTTTGGACATTTGATCCAAATATCATCAAAACATCTGATGTCAACTTAATTCATTAAGTAATTAAAAAATGGTAATAAATAAAATAAAAATGAATAATAAACTTTAATAGAGTTATAAAGTAAGTAAATATTTAACATAATTTAATTATTCATGAAGATAAATAAACATACTTGATGAGTCATACTCGAGGTAAGGGACACTTTACCTTAAAAACCTCATTTTAAATGTTTTTAAGATTTATTTTCAAAATATTTTTACTCCATGTATATATTTTTTAAATAATTTTATTGATTTACTTATATGGTCATGAATGAAATATAAATTAAATTTTTATCACTTTTTAATTTATTTCAAATGATTTCAAAAGTTAACTTTTTTACATATTTTATACGGAATGTTTTAAAAAAAGACAAAAGGGAATGTCATATTTAAACATATACAACATCAATGATTATTAATTCCGCAATAAATAATATTTTATTTTGGATTAATTTACAATATTTCACGTTTTCATTAAATAAAAAACCACATTCCCTTTATTCTATGTATCCTCAAAAAGGATTTTAAATGCAATTGATATTTCAATACCTAGAAATGTTTTCTTATGGGTGAAAAAAAATATTTTTATGAGTGTAATGTTGAAAACTAAAATCTTTTATGTGTTATTATTATGTTATGGTTTTTAGGGTTTTTAAGATCATAGGTTGTTCCATTATAAAACAAGGATAGGTCGGTCCATTATATCCCTTTAATATATTAGGTATGATTTATGTTGGAATTTTACTTTGAAGGATATTCTATTTATAACCTTGAGGGTTATTCTATTTATAACCATGAAGATTATTACATTTGTAAGCATAAAGGTTATTGAAAGAGTGATTTAAAAATGATTCCTAAAGATACCCCTATTATTTATCTATGACCGGTATGGGTTTATATGGAAATATTATGATTTTAGAAAGGAAAGTAATAAGATCATTTTGAAAAGGAACGTGTATTCCACTTATTAGTGTGGACTATAAAACCTATTTCGAAAAGTTTTAATAATTTTTAATGATTTTTAGAGAAATTTATGAGTTTTTTACTTTTAATATTTTCTGTAAAATATTTTATGAAAATATTTTTTGGAAAAAAAGTCGACTTATTGGGTAAAAAATATATTTTTGTGCGTAGATTTTATTTGAAAAATAAATTTTTTTATAAGAGTTCATGGACTAACGCTTTTATTTTTTTATGTACCTTAATGAGTTTTTTGTGATCATCTCACATTTTAAAAAAAATAAAGGTTTTAAAGAATGAATATGAATAAGGATGAGGTCAAGATAAAATTTGTGAATAAATCCCTTGATTTATTTGGAAAATCTTACACTGTTGGGGAAATGGATACTATATGGAAGTGTACACTATGAATGTGTTTATCTTAATAATATAAAACAATAAACCTAAAAGTACCTTGGATATGTAAGTGATCCAAATTAATTTTTTATTTAATATATTTGAAGGTTTAAATTGGGTCACATTTATCGATATCAAATTCATAAATAAAAAAAGTGTATATTTTTTGCACTAGATCTGGGAATGTGGGTTCAGGGCTGTTACAGTTGGTATCAAAGCAAAGTTTATATTACATTAGAGAATATAATGTTTTTAGGAGAGGTTAAGTTATGAGTTATGGATACTATTATTTGTTTACAATTATAAGATTGATCATATTTTCAAATTATTATAAATACATTTTGATGTTTTATATGATGGTATTTAAAAGTTATCTATAAAATTTTGGGTGAAATTTTATTGGGTTGAGGTATATATAACCCTTAGGTTAAAATGATGTATTATTTGAAGAAGAATGACTTTAAATTTTGGGGTCATAATTTTAAATATATTTAAAACCTTCAGGGTTCATATGATATTTTATATTGATGTAATTATGGGTTATTGCAATTTTGGAATATATGTTTTATTGTATAGATAACCATGGGATTGAAAATTTATTTGGCGATTTAGGTTATTTTTGAATAAGATCACTATAATTTTGAGGTAAAATATATTATATTATGAGAAATTATTTGAGAACCCAAATTTGAATTATCTTTTAGAATCATATATGATTTTAATGTGTCTTTATGGTGATTCATGTTATTTATAGAAATGATTATCATATTTTGTAAACTATACAATTAAAGAATATACATTTTTGGGTATACAACTTTATGAGGGACTAATGTTAATTAGATATAATTGTAAAATTAATACCAGAAGATATAATAACAAAATTATTTTGGTTTTTGGGTTTTGAACATAGTTAGGAATATTTTGAATAATTTTATGTTCAGTTACTTATTATATGAACTAATTAAAACTTTGGGTCTTATTATTTTATTTCATTATATGAATCTTTATTAATTTTGGAAATTATCTTTCTATGTTCTAGCCATTTTGGTTTAGTTTAATGTCTAAATATAGGAGGAATAACTTATTATATATTTTTTTATGAATTATGTGATCCATTGAAATTTTATTTTAGTTTTTTATGCATGAAAAATTCATCTTCAATACTCTTCTTTTGAAGAAGAAAAAAAATTAGATTTTAGTGAAATGATAAAATTATACTTGTAAAGTAAGTTTGTTTCTTGAATGTATTAGTCTAGATGATATATGTATTACTAAACCCTTGTAATAGGATATTGAAACAAAAAAGTTATCCAATTACATTCATTTTTATGAATTGATGGTCTTTTTCAAACCTCTATTCTTTACAGTTTTATGGTAAAGATCATAAAATTTCTTATTATCAATGAGCTCTATCACTCTCCATAATTATTTTGACATAATGTTTTCCATCCAGGTCTAATTTTTACTTGTCACTAATTTTCACCTATTTGGAAACCAGGTATGTGTTATCCTATATGACCTTCATACTCCCCCTTCTATCTTATACAAAGACTATTTTATTAACCCTTTTTACGATGTGGGATTTCAACAAAGGTATTTTAAAATTCCTAACCTTTGATTAACAGGAACAAGTTAAAATTTCAAGGATGAAGATTTTTAATGGGGATGGGTAGACTATAATATTCAATGAATTTAGAATAAATATTATGTTCGATAACATACAAGATACACAATACCAAGCTTAAATGAACCACATATTATTATTATTTAAATATGACTATTATAAACTAGTCTTTGAATTAGAGTATATGAATAGAGTAAACATAATTATGATATATATATATATATAATGGTCATAATTAATAAAAATTATTGATTTATTATTATGAAATAAGCACTCAATTTTTAGTAAAATTATTTTATTATTCAAAAATATTTTTTTTTCAAAAATGGGTTTTATTGATTTTTGTGATAGAATATTATAGTTAATTTATAAAACTTTTAGAAATTTTATTTTATAAAAATAGTATACTTTTTGAAATAATAATTTAAAAATTAACATAGATTAAATTTTTGATATTTTTCTAAAAATATAGATTTTCTAGTGAATAGTGAAAATATTATTTTTTTTGAAAACTGTATTTATATTTTAATAATTTGCAGAAGTTCCATTTAATTTTGAATTTTCTTTAAATTAAAATCAGTTATATAATATTATAAATAACACAATTATGTTAATTAGAATCAATTTGATGGTAGAATTTTTTATAAAAAAAATTATACTTAAAATGGCATTTTACTAAAAAACTGTTTGTCATTCTGTTTTGAGTTTTAATCGTAAATTATTTTCTACCAATTATATAAACCAAATCATGAAAAATAGATTAAAAATTTGGAATAAGGATATCTAAATTTGGTAAATAGGCCTCTTTTATTTTTGGTCATTATGAATATTAACTGTAATAAATAATTATCTCATCGGTATGGGTACATCTAGTAATTAAGGATAAAATAATTTGATAAGGACTAAAAAATGATACTAAAAATTTCATTTATCCTATTATACGAGTGATGTTTTTCCATTTATAATAATATTTTGAAAATATGGAAACTTACTTCCATTTTTATTTGATTTTTTCCTTCACGATATTTTAGTAAAAGATAGTAAAAACATGTCACTTTTTTATTTTTAATATCTTTAATATTTTGTGTTAGGTATGAAAAAACATATTCTCAGTTATGATTTTTTATTTTAAATATATATAATTTTTTATCATGGTAATTTATTTTTAATTTTCAGGGATGAAATATTTATCTTAAATTCTTATGTAGCACCAACTCAACAGTTGTGCAATAAGTAAGAATAGTCAAATAAATGAATTTAAAAACTCTAAATGTAATATTATTTGGATAATTTAAGGTCACCCATGAATTTTATAGATACTAATAGAATATTATATATATTTTATTATATTTTATTTTAATTACTTTGTTGTATTTTTTTCAATGTCTAATTAATTGAATAGTGTTAAAAGTGAAATTAATGTTATTTTATGTTTAATAATATTTTCTTAAATTATATGAAAGTCATAAAACAATTTAGGGAAAAAATTATTATTATAAATGTTCAAAAAATCATTAATTGTCCAATTATTTTCCAATTTGTTACCTCATAATTAATATTATTTTCCTTTAACATTGAAAAGGCATTACTACGGTTAAGGCTAAAAGTGGCTAACCAAGGAGTTATACCAAAAGTTAAGGTCTAAAATGATATGTAAACATATATTCATTTGATTGTATGAATATATTAAGATTATATAATACTTATCTTATAATATATATAATTTTGGAACTATTTTACATGAGTTATACACATATTATTTTATAATATTTCATGTATTTTTAAAGGTTACATTAATGATATTTTTAATATAAAATGTTTTATTAAATGATTAAAAATTCTTAAAAATTCTATATTCATACATATAATTGGGATACGTTTGAAAATATAAAACATGGTCCATTTATGGAAAAATTGTGTTTTTATAGTAATTATCTAGATCTCTAAAGAGTAAAACACTTTTTTATCACGATAATCATCAAATGAGTTAATAGAGGGTTAAAAAAGACAAGGATGAAAACATCACCTAAAATTGTAAATTTTTTATTTTATGATATAATTTTGACTCATATTCATATTATACTTTAATTATATTTGTTTGTATTGATTTTAATATGAAAATTAATTTATATTAATTTAATACTATAAGTAATTACAAGAATGTACCTCCTCTTATTATAAAAGGGAACATCCTATCATCTTCTCTAACAATTTCAAGAGCCTTTTAGTTCAGACAAAACCTACCGAAATACATTACTAACACCCCTAACCACATTATAGAGGTCATATTTTGGTCATAAATCCAACCTCAGTGGGATTAAGTTTCCAAGAAATGGAGGTTGTCTGAATAAGAGGTGTAATGTTGTACTGAACTAGTAATCACACGAGCGTTTTCACGGTGATATCATTTAATGCTATAAAAACTGATCCCCTAATAAATTAAAATTCATAATACACTGATCAAATAAAATACATGTTTCAATGGTATAAAGGAACATCCAATGGTTAAATTAAATACAGCATCCACTTCTCAAATAGAGTACATGATCCAGTTTTGAATAACCTGTATCACAAGTGATATTTAGTACAAGTATAAGAAATAAGTAACATAAAAAAATTAAAATTATCCACTACTCCGAAATATTCCACTTATTCTCTATTACATGATGTTTTATTTCTCAAAAATCTAGTTATAGTAAACCATGTCACCTTGTATGAAATATTGGAATCTACATTCATATTGACTATATTGAAAATATTGAATGCTTAAATTAGTGGTAAAAATATATAGAAATAAAAGTGGACTACAAATATGAGCATAGTTAAGGTAGTAAAAATAATACAGAATAATGACATTTTACCTTTGTACAGAATCGTAAAATTTAATATCCTCCAACACAATCAAGAATTTCTGTACATAAAAATTGAAAAAACTAGAAATATAAAGTTTAAAAATTAGGATAAGTACTAATGAAATATGAAAATAAGAATTTATGTATGAAATGTGAAATTTATTCAACTACTATGTACAAGTTTTGTACATTCAACAATATCTATACAATAATATTTAAAATTTAGAAAAAATAGCATTCAAAATTGAAATATGATAATTGAAAGTTGGATAGACACACTATCAATAATAATAAATATTATTGAATGCATGTTTTGTATAGAATCCACATTTGGGGTTATGCCTTCAGTTTTACCCTATGTTTCTAGATTCAAAACATCCATTCAAACTAGGTATCATACTGGTCCTTGATAACCTATTTAGTAGTCCCTATAAGAATATAGTTTCTGACATAGTTCCTCTTGAGGGTCTTATATCATGCTTCAAAATATGAAGTATTTTTTTTGTCATTACTAACAGATATCTAGTATGATTATGAAAAACTCCTAGTTTTCTCACCCATATATGATTTTTATTTGAAAATAAGGAGAAAAATGAACTCCTCTTTAAACTAAATATCCAATTTGGGTTTCAAATGTAGGTAAATGCGAACATAACATATATTACTGTATTATGAAGAGTTATGGGGATAAAACATGTACAAATTTTGATAATCAATATATATACACTATTAATGGTGGTGTTATCGTATTTAGATTTCAACGTTTATTTATAGGTTCTGAAAATGTGTGAGAGCTTAAGATATGTAGTTCCTGAATATTATGGCTGCTAATGAAGGAAAAGGTGGATCTGTATGTCATTTTCTTTAGTAATGGTTTTGAAAAATTGAAATTTGAGTGATCTTATTTCTGAATGCATGTATTGTATTTCCCCTTACCCTTTCCATTCATCTATAATACTTAAAGATACTATTGAAGGAATTTTTCAAAATGCATTTAGTCATTAATAGTTCATTGAAATGTTCAATTTTATAGAGAAATAATGATTTAGTTTTCAAGTTCAGTTAGTGTTTTTTACTATTTCTAATCATGTGAAAGAATTTGACATATGAAATCCAAGTCTTAAACATTATATGGAGCACAGAAAACAAATAAATTTGAAAATTAAAACATGGAATATATTATTGATTATACAATACTTTCCACAGATAAAGGATTAAACACATATGACTCAAGAAAAAATCTAGTACATAACTGAAATAGAGTATATACAACATATGTGATGCAAATGACATGCTAGAGGATCATTCAAAAAACATGGAAAACAAATTAAAATAACTATTATGTAAATTTCAAAGACTAATAACCTTTTTATTTTGAATATTTATTCAAAAAAAATATGAAAATAAAAAACAAGAATCAAATTTTAGTATTACCTTCCAATTGAAGTAGAAAAATTCAGTCATTTTCTCAGTTTTGTTTTTTTAACTTTTCCTTCCTTCGGGTGTCTAGATTTATTCCATGTCTTGTTCTGGACATGTTATCTGGAGATATTTGATGATTATGTTTCACCCCATCTTCACCAAAAAAATCATTCAATAGGTTTTTCTTCTTAGAGAATGTAGTTAAAATAATTTTTAGTAATTATAGTTACAATTGTAATCATTGAATAAAAAATCACAAGTTAAAAATACATATTTGGAAAGATGAAGAGAGTTGTATGTTTTAGTTATTTAAAAAATGAAACATTTGAAAAAAATGAATTTTATTATAGTTATAATGTTATCATCAAAAAAACATCTACAAAAGATAACAATTATATACTTGATTTGTTGAAATACATATATTTGATGTTATAAATCTTGTGTCAATGTTTGAACTGAGTCAAAAACATCCACCACTCTAATGATCTTATGATGGAAGGTTAAAAGAAATATTTCCATATAGTGATATTTAAGTGCTGAAAAACAAAATTGGAGTAATTGAAAATAGTTGTACCTAATTTTCTTCAATCTCAAAACTTACTCTTGAAGACCCGCTGCAATGATGACCCTTTATAAAAAGTATAATAAGAGTACTATTTTTATATATATACATTTAAATGAATTTAGGAATATTTAATAAGTATTACCTGATTTTTTGCAAAGCCCTTATTAAAATTACTGATTTAGTATTTTATTTTTTCTAATTAATGTATCTTATATGTGTTATGTTTTTTTGAATGGAGATGATTTTGAATATTGTATGTTGATGCATCAAGTGATAATAGAAATTTTATGTTTTAAAAATATTTAAATATGTAGGAGAATTGTACTCATCATCGACCTAATTACAAAATTAAAGAAAACGTTAGTTAAAAAAAACCAAAAATATATTTTCATCATAAAAGTGGGTGTATAGTTATAACTGTTTGAAACAATATCTCAAATTTCCTAAAGTTTTACTTATGAAATTTCATGACTTTTATGTCAAATAGATATACTGAAAATGAGTCACTGCTATCATTCACCATCAACTGCTCTCTAAACTTGTTGGATTTAAAATTTTGATTACACAATGATTTATATAAAATAATATACTTTAATACTATCAAAATAGAAATTAAATAATAATAGATTTATAAAACTAACAGATTTGAACTTGGTAGTAGTGCTATTAGGAGACATTTTTCAATTCTGGCACCAAATTTTTTCATCAATAGTGTGCACTTTCTTCATGAAAGAGTTGCATGATTCATAAAACCAGTTGTGGGTGTTTCAATTTTTTTATATCATGGCTAAAATTAAGCACCTTATTATGATATGTAATATTTAGAATATAATATTTTTTAGAATAGAGTAGTACATGTTTCTAAATTATATAACACTGCATAATGAAATTTCTAATTTAATGATATATTACAAACCTCTTGACACTTTTCACTTTAGAAATGTTTTTCTTATTCCAATAAAATATTGATGTAGGAGAACTGATGGGATATGTTGGTTATAGAGTATGAAACTCTGATGGAATTATCAAACCACAACTGATTATTACCGAAGAAAATTCTATATAAAGAACATATTCTATACATTACATATATAGTGTAGAGTGAATGAGAGATTAAAAATTCTTAGGTAATATTAGTTAATATGGAACCTATTTTTGAATTTTTATTCCACTATAATATCTAGGTTGAAAATATTTTTTGTTGCATTAATGGTAGTTGTGAAAATAATAGAGGCTGAAAGCAGTTTGAAAATAAAATTAGAGAGATTAGTGTTGAAGTAAATTACAAAACTAATGAGAAATAAAAAGTTCAGTAAGGAATAATGTTATTAGAAAGAAAAATATTCAATTTATTCACCCTAACAAGTTGTAATAATAAAATAGTATATGAATCATTATTGTCTTCAAAGTAACATGAAATCTAATTTAAATAGTTACCCTATAAACTAAAGTTAACTTGTAACCCCCTGTAGGAAAATAAAGAAACATTATTGTTAAATATGATTTTATGGTCACATAAACTAAAAAGTCATAATGAATGACCTTTCATCCTCTAAAAAAATCTGTATCATGAAGTTTGAAATACCCATATATTGAAGAGGTTATGAGTAACATAAATGTCTAATTACTCTAAAACATAGAAGGATGAAGAAAATGTTATATAATGAAAGATAACATTATTTAAAACACACTATCATTCATAATTTAATAAAGTTGGGTAAATATAACTATAATAATGAACTATATGTGTTGAATACACACTCTTTAGAAGAGTGAATATATCTTAAGATGTAGTAAATGTATCTTTAAAATAATGTAACAAAATGTAACAAAATTAATAATAAAATGTACACATTAAATTTTCTTTTGGAACCCTTCTCTGAATAATGTCTTCAAAATAAGTAAAATAAAAATTTAAATGTGGCAGCTATGAATCACAAGGCTTAACATCATCATTTATGTGAACAATATTAATAAAACATAGCTAGTTTCCAAGTAGTTTCCTTCATTTTTAGAAATTTGGAAATTTTGTATAAAATTTCTCAATCCTTCACGCAATTTCTATTTTATTTGGAGACAATTTGATGGCTTCTAATAGAAAATTGAATCTTTATTCCTTGTATAATGAATTTTTAAATGCTAAGTAAAATAGAAAAAAATGATATCATTATAATAATGTTTTAGTATACTGCAATGAAATATGTAGACATGATTATACTGCAATGGGAGAAAAAAAATTTAATTTTTTAATGTTAACTCACATGTTCATCTCCAAGAATGATATCAATAGAAATGACATCATTGGAGTACATGGATGATTAATTACACTAGATATTGTAAATATGAACTTGTATCTTTAGTGTTTCCCCAGTCTCAAGTGTATTCTCATTCAATGAGGTAATTGATCTTGACATTTTTAAAAATATGCATTATTTGAATTTGGGTACAAAGAAAATATATTAAGAAAAAATGAAAATCATGAAAGCACACAAATCTAAAATGGTAATAAACATTGAAATTTAAACATTTTATCTTAAAATATACTTAAGAAAATTTATCAAATATTTCCTTATAGACTACATTTTTCATGGAATCACATATCACAGTATTGTTATCACCAAATACTAATTTCAAACCTTTTGGCAGACACAACAACATATAGTTGACCATGATAGAAGATAGGCTTTCAAAGATATAACCCAAAAAGGATAGTGATTGGCCTTGACTTTTTTCAATAGTCATAACATATGAAATAATCAAAGGATATTATCCTCTTTGTAATTTGAAAGGGAATCGACCATCAGAGTGTGTCATATTTAATCTTGCAATGAATGCAAGATACCCAGAATTTCATCCATTTAAAAGTTTTGATCCAATGAAATGGTCACCCAAGAATGTAACAATCATATGAGTACCATTACATAATCCAACAAATTGATCCACATTTCGAAGAAACATAATGGGTACCCCAATATTTAGTGTAATTTTGTGGGCATCCAACCCAGATTTGTTGATACCCTTTAACATATCATATGTGTATATATTCTCTAGAATATCTGTATCAAAATGTTCATTGAAAACTGAATCTGATTTGAAGTAATCTTTTCCTTTAGAACATGTGAGAGAAAATGTGTAATCATTTACTTCTTGAAAAATTTCATGAGTTGGAGCTAATATTGCATATCCTTTTAGGTAACTTACATTATCATAGTTACCATTGAAATTAGGGTATATATATTCCAAAATTATGGACATTGGGTTTGTAGTGGAGGTAAGAAGATATAGTGAAGGAATTTTAATGACTAATTCACTATCATTAGGCTCTCCAATGTAACCTTAAACAATATCTAAAGTCCATTTATCAAATTTATGTACATCATCTAAATCAGTGGAAGAAGTAGAATACAATATCATGTTCTTTTTCAAGGTTAAAACCTCAAAATGTTTCCACAAGTATGATGATGATATAATTGAAAACACTATATAATTTCTATTACCAACTGGTATTACAGGTAGTATTTGACTGAAATCCCCTCCCAAGACAAATGTTAGAACATCAAATGGTAAATTTGATGTGTTTTATCTTTTTACTGACATTATGTCTCAAAGTCAGATCAAGTTCCGCAAAACAGTACCTATGAATCATAGGTGTCTCATCCCAAATTATTATATTTGTTAATTTTAGAAGTAATGAAACATCACTCCCTTGCCGAATATTTCAAAACGAGTGCTCAAAAATAGATACACGAATAAGACATTTAAAATGAACTGTCCTCCCACTAGGAAGGAATAATGATTCTATACCACTAGAAGCAACTAAAAGAAAAATATTACCTTTTGACCAGAGTAGAGATATTAGTACTTTCCAAATGAAAGTCTTACCCATGCCTCCATATCTATGCAATAAAAAGAAAACACCAATGCCTAAAAATAATGAAGAAATAATAGAAGTCATATCCTCTTTTTATTCCATAGTAAGGACAGTATGCAAACTTAAATACTCATTCTAAAGGTTTTCTATATTAAAATTTCGTTTATATGAAACTAAATGATTTCGATGAGAATAAATTAAAGAATTTGGAACTGGAATTGGATGATAATAATGAAGAGATATACCATTTCTCTATATAATGTTTTCCATATCAAGAAAATCATAATATTTGTCTTTAATGATCAGTGAGTGTCAGATTCGATAAATTGAGAATTAATGTTAGAGTACTATAATAATATTTTACTATATTAATTACCATTATGAAGAATAACTAATTCATAGGCATGGAGTTAGAAAATGAACACCTTAGATAAATTTTAGTAATCATTCAGTAATGCATTATGCTAAATTCATTTGAATAACCAGATAAATAAAAGTACATGTATAATTTGATACTGTTTACTATTGTGATAAATGTTATTCAGCACCCTTTAATATTGAAGGCTTCAAGTATCTCAATTTTTTTAACATAGTGTTATTCGAAATAAAACAGATAAATAAAATTTAGTAAAAACCATTCATTAATGTACAAGGTATTTAATGTATAATAAAAATTCATAGTACACAGGCCCAAACAACTTATACTGATATAAGAAATAAATCAATAGTTTTTTAATTGAGTTAAATTCCTGATGTGTGTAGGGAAAAACACGAGTTACCATCACAAGTAGTATTTATGAATTATTTTTAGGATAACTAAGTAAACTGACAGTTATCAGATTCATCAATATCTATATATAACAGTTCAAAAAATATCAGATTTCCTGCACAAATGTTTTGGAGGACCCTTTAGTACTTTTTGATGCATGTATTCCAATTTTTTTAAAGATGGAGGTAATTTAAATAAAACTATAAAATAAAGTATAGTAGAGATGCATATCAAATGTTCCCAAACAACCTATACTGATACATGAACGAATTAATATGTACTTTATACGAGTTTAATTACTAATGTGTGCAGGGAAAATAGATGTTACCATCACAATTAGTATTTATCAATAATTTACAGGATAACTAAGAAACATGAGAGTTAATAGATTAAATAATTTGGGTATATAAAATTGAAATAATATAAATCTTCTATATAATATTTTACTCTAGGTAGTAGTAACGTCAAAGATATGTTCCCCTTTACCTATGAAAACTATACCACTATAAGAACAATATTATATGTTTAATTTTTGATGTTTATAATTTTCTATTTTTGAATGGATAAATAAATTTAACCTCCTGATATTGTAGTCCAGAATAGTTTCTAGATAACCAAAACTAGATTGAAGTTTTATATAAGTATTTTATCAGTAGCTTCCTATAATGTTGTTATATGGATATGGGAGCTTCCATGATATTTAATAAAATTAGTAATTGTAAATTTGTAGCAGATGATGTAAAAATGTAATAAATATATTAGAGAGGTATATTTATCTAAAATAATTTATTTTATCTATAAAATTGGAAAAATTGTAAATTTGATACCTTTTATTTGTATACTCTTTCATTGCGCATACATAATGTATTTAATCAGGATGTTCTAGGTTTCATTCCAGACAATGTTTGGTCGAGATATGTTGTTTGAGAATAATATGCTGGAAAATAATCTATGCAGAGACCATACCATATCCTAAGTTGAGACCACTTTTATTGATTCAATAAAATCTCTATCATTGGTAAGTAGTCCCAAAGTAGAACAAGCCTCTCGAAATATCCCTTGAGTAATGTTTTTCATAGTTTTAATATTCTAATATGATGTTGCACCTATGATATTTGTAAGAAATATCCACAAGTAATATAGTTATCTATTTGTTGGCAGCAGATAGTATAGTCTACCAATACAAAACCCCTACTTTCAGGGATACCATTTTTTGTCTCAATAGTGGAATACAAATATCATTGGAAGTTCCGCATATGTCATAGTTCTTCTTTATGGGTAAGTGATGTTAGTTTCAAACTATGAAGTAAGAATTGTTTTATAAATGTTTCTCTTTCTCAATATATATTAAATATTATCCTTTTCACTACATGTAACACTATTTTGTCATGGTAAATGGAAATTAAACCTTTCTAATGGAGCATATCTATAGTGGATATCATAAGAATATATCCTTCAGGAATCCTCATAAGGAGAGATGTACCAGCAATCATAACAAATCTTAATCTCATCTACATTATTATCTTACAATTGTCTGTTATTGGTCACATATAGTGCTACTATAACACATTCATAACCTTTTCTAATATACTTAAAGAGATGTTTTATAGAATTCAATTGATTTAAAACTTCAATATTGATATGATCTTGATACTTCAATAGAAAAAATAAGATTATGTGGTACAAAAAATTGATTATCCAAAGGAACACCATTTTTAAAGATCATGCATCAATCATTCCGTCTTCGATATACAACATAACCATCATCATCAACTATTGTATATAAAAAAAATATTTTTGGATAAAATTTAGTACATTTCCCATTCTTCATACAAGGTGAGAAATGATTAGCATCACTAAAAGTCCCACATATCAAAATTCTTTTAACAGATTCATGAAGATTTGGGAATTTACCTTTATTTTGAAATTCATAAGAAAAAAATATTTCAATTCATGTAAGAGTATTGATAGTGTTTTATCAAAAAATAAATAAAAAAATGTGTACATGAGGAATGCCATGTTTTTGAAAATCCATAGTATGAAAAACTACATGGAAAAGAATGGGATTAATGAAATATAAGAGAAAATGATACAATAAATTAGAACATGTTAAACTTGAATAATTGTAGCTATGAAGTTAGTTACCAGCTTGTGACTTTCCAAATAAACAAACATCTCATATACATTTCATTAAATGATATACCTTAATATAGAAAACTTTGGATATTATCTACGGTAAGTCTAGTGGATAGATATTGTTATGTGTAACAAATATACTAATTTTAAGACACATTGGATTATATGTAAATTTAAAAAAAAATAGAAAGATTTCCCAATTAAAAATTGACATAAAATCTTCATAATTATGAATCATATACCTTGAAACACCAGTAAATGTAGTAGGTAAAATGATGTGCTTCCCATATGAAGACCCATCATGGTCACCTCGAAGGAATGAATCTTGAAACACATTGTACAGTTCAAACTCAAGTGTTTTTTTATTGAAACAAATAAAATAAATTCTTTAAGAATCGATCATTATATAAGCATCAACAATAGATTGCTGAAATATCCTTCTTGAACATAGTAATTTTGATGTATCATTCGAATGGAACTGCAAGTGATAATTGAAGTTCTCTCATATTATAACCTTTCAGATCTTTGTACTATTACTAAAAGATATAGGATGATAAAATATGTTGTCAACATATCCATCATGGACGCCTATGAAAATTAGTGGATATTGTAATGGAAGATACAATGGGTGAAGCTCATCAATGCATTTTAAATCACCGATTTTTTTTTGAATGATTATATCTATATCCTGGTTGATATCTTCAATGTCACCAATAATAAGCAAATAAAATTTAAAAATAGTCCGTAAGTTGTATGTTTCTATATCTTTTTGTTTTATTTTAAGAAGTCGTAACATTAAATATGGAATTTCATGATGAGAAAGAACATCCCTTGAACTTCTCAAACGATGTGATAATGTATTGGTTTCATGAAGCATATATTATAGGTTCTCAACAATATTAAAATCAATAGATGAGTTATGATTTTTATTATCATAAATGCACGATAAATGAATGTTAAGATGAATTTAATAATGTTTTTTAACTGATTTGGTTACTATTGAATATAAGTATTACCAGATGGCCCAGACCCTATTGTGAGACTCATTAGTATTTTCATACACGTACAGTTGTGCAAACCTTGGTGGTTCTCCCTCAGTAGGACACAAACTACCTATGTGATGGTAGTTTTTTCCATTTAATTTGAATATATTTGGAGTTTGACCATTTTTGACTAACTTGTCAACCTTCTCACCGATTGGCGTTAATGAAAGCATAGAATTATAAATATACATGTGTTATTGGAATTATTTTTCCTTAGTAGAATTAGGATTGATGGACAATGTTATAACATATTGAGGACATACCAAGAGTAAGTGCAAAGCAATTTTACCTAGTAAGCAACATAGAAAAAAATCATCTGTTTTCTTTATTATTGCATTTCTTATTTCTCTCGTCTAACCAGAAAAGTGAACCACAATACTGATATACATTATAAGGATATCCAATATTCAAATATGTTTTATGAGAAACATAATTAAATTAAAGGTGTTATTAAAAAAGCATAAAAAATATCAGAAATACATTGTGAATGTTATTAAAGTATAATGATAGGTAAAGTTACTAATCTAACCCATGTTCTAGGCTATTTTAAGTCATTGTGTTCTTTATTTTTCAACATTTTTTAATGTAATTTATAATGATAATACATGTGAAATAATTTTAAACTATTAAAATTATACATCTACATATGAATACATGAAGAATGTACAACAAGATGTATTACAACATGTATTATTACATGTGTTTCTAGAAATATATGAGTCGTTGTACTTGACACATCTAGTTGTTGGGTAAAACCTATATTGAAATTAGTTCTTAATATCCACAATAAGAAAATTTATATTACTACTCAATATTTTAGCGAATATAGAGAGATGTATATATATAAAAATAAAGACTAAAGTGTGAGTCCATTTTATAACACACATGGGAATGAAAAAGAATTATCATTTCTAGTAACTATAGTAGAAGAAAATATTTATGGGAAGGAGAATGCGTAAGAAATAACATTGAATTAACATGGATAAATAATTTGTAAACATATGACTCGGGCTTACTATGATGAGGAGGCAAGCGATGAGTCATTCAAAAAATTATCTTTATTCTTGAAATCTAAAAAAATTAACTAATAAAGAGACAGTTGTTAAATAAAATGGATATATAACCAACACGTCATTCATGATAATACATTGACATTATCCTTAAAAAAGGGCACAACATGTTGTGCATTGGTTTTTATTCCTCATTTTCTCTTTCTTGATATAATAGATATTATTGAAAATGTTTCACATTCATGAGGCACTATTAATTAAATATAAGATAAATTTAATCACTCAGTGGTAGTTCAATGTAAATTATGAAATCTAATTTAATTTAATGGTAAGTTGAAATTAAACTAACCATTTATAGATAAAAGTGACAATGGTATGGACGCTCTTCTTTGGGTGATGTAATTTGTTTGTAGTGGTTCACATGTTGTTGTAGAATATAGGTGATTATAGTCTATAGAAGAATTTCCTATAGATGTAAAAACTATTATTGAATTAATATAGTAAACAAAATTATTGAAAGAATAAAAAATAGTAGACTACTTTAAAGTAAACATAATACATAACTCACAAACCTTTTCCATTCTCTTATTAGTAGTCTCCTCTGAAACCTAGAATCTTAAGATGTTGATGGCGATTTCATGTTCGTATTGGTTTTATTTTTATTGAATTTTAAATGTTTTGAAGAAAACCATACTATGTTTCTATGTGGGAAAAATAAATAAAATATATATTGGAAAGACAAAATGGTAACTGACTAACCATGTAAGTAATTTTTTTTAATTGAAATGACCATTAGATAAATCATGAAATATAGTAAAAGAGAAATTTAGGTATTGTTTAAAATAAATTACTTTTACCGGTGTTTTACTATATTATATGTTGCATGATATAGATGGAAATGCTGGTAGAGATGCAGTCAAACTAGCCAAAAGTAGTTTAAATGTTTTTTCTGAATCATAAAAGGGGATATGTAGGACCAATCTTAGGTAAATTTTTAGATATTTTATAAAATTGAAAGAACATGTATGTTTGAAAGAAAAATTTATTATATAATGTGGTACAAGACAAAATGATAACTGACTAATGACGTAAGTAATTTTTTTTGTAATTTCAATGAACAATAGATAAAAATGCATAATAGTGACAGTGGAAGGTAGGTATTGTTTTAAAATAAATTACTCTTTCTAGTGATTCACTACACGATGTGTTGTAATAGATAGATGGAAATTCTGGTAGATATGTAGTCTAATTGACCAATACCAGTTTAGATGTTTCTACGAAATTAGAACAGGGGATATGTATTACTAATTTTAGTAAAATTGTTTTGAATTTCCTAAAACTGAAAGAACATGTATGTGTGAAATTAAGAGTAACTGCATGTTGATTTACCAATTCAATATTCTTGAATGAATAGGTGGATGAAATGGTGATGAAAAGTGAAGCTACCACAGGTGTAGAAGACCACCTCAGAACTATAATTTGGTGACCAGTACATCAGTTTAAAGAAGATATACATGAAATAGAAAATTAAAATTGATGCTCTAGTAGCTCATGGGGGAAGAAATTCATTTATGGGTTGCAGGGCATGTGGGTAGAAGTAGATAAAATATAGTGTTTCCTTATAGTGAAAATTAATCATTAACTGGAGGTGGTTTTGCGGTGCGTTGAGGTTAATACAGCATAAATGCATGGTTACCTTAGAAACAGGTGAAGTAATTCTCGACCCAAAGCTGTCTCAAAGGAAGTGATTGATATTGTATGAAATTAGTGACTGCTAAAGAGAATTGTGCAGAGTAGAAAGCTAGAGCTCGACACTAGCCATCAAATGCGATAACCTCACGATGGTATTTGTCAATTTAAGAGAATCTCCTACTAAAGTGGAGGAGAAAAATAGTGAGGAAGATGTAGACGCTAGTTTGTAGGAGGAGAACCACATAGTGGGAACCCTATATTGGAGGGATACAGAGAGTCTTCATGGTTGCGTGAGAAGGATCTTGATTTTTTTAGGGAGGAATAAATTTTTTAGGGGACATGGAATCATAGTTGGGTGACACATATGAATAAGTAATCTAGATTTAGTTGGTATAGTTGATGTTTTAGTTTTATTTATTCTTCCACCACCTTAAAATATTATTAAAACGTGATAAAATAATTAAAATAGTATCTTAAATATTATAATTTTTTATGTTAATGGAATAACCTATATCTATCTCCTATTTTTACAATTGGGAAATGAAACTGTCGTTCATGTGTATGGTGGACTACTGCCTCATGGACCAACATAATTAATTTTCCATCAAATCCTCTCAACGCCAGTTTGAATGACGGATTTATTGTGTATATATTATATTTATGACATAATAATATTTCTTAAAAGATAATATATCATCATTTTATTAAATTTCCATCCATTTAAAAATTGATAACGTCGTTCATGCATATAGGTGGATTACCTTCTCCACAAAGTGTGGTGATCCATTTTTTATCACCTCATCACAGGGATAGTATATATATGTATATTTAAAGATGTGATATTATATTCATGAAATAAATATTATTCTAAATAAATAAAATAACAATTAATGTATTTCCAACATTATCATTAAAAAATGTAAGTTTTACCCATGTGTACATATGACCTATTGTCTCCATGATTGCAATGTAGTATATTTTTCATAATCATATTTCATGGTCAGTTTTTGAAAGTATAATTGATGTATAAAAATTATAACTATCATGATTATTATTCTTTATATTATTTAAAAATAAAAAATTTGATATTAGGTAAATTACCGAAGTCATTTTGGCCACATGAGTCGAATATCATCAAAACATCCAATGTGAACTTAACTGATTATGTTATTAAATAAAACACGGTACCAAATAAAATAAAAAGTAATAACCAACATGAAAACAATTATTAATTAATCAAATATTTAATATATGTTTATTATTTAGGAATATAAATAATATATATGATGATTTAGACTCAAGTTAAGGAACGCTTTACATTAAGAACCTCATTTTAAATAATTTCAAGAATTATTTTCTAAATATTTTTCTTCCATGAACACATTTTTGAAATTTTATTATTGATTTATTTATATGGACATAAATTAATTATAAATTATATTTATGTAACTTTTGAGTTAATTTGAAATGTTTTTAAAAGAAATATTTTTATATATTTTGTATTGCTCATTTTGATAAAAATATAATAAGGAATATCTTATTTTATCACATACAGTGTTAACGGTTTTCCCCACCACCATAACCATTATTTTATTTTTTGATTCCCTTTAGATATTTCATGTTTTATTCAAACAAAAACACTCATTACCTTTGTTTTTTTTAATTTTTTTAAATGGAATCAAAATTTTAATACCCAAAAATGTTTTCTTATGGGTGTAGAGAATATTTTTAGGAGATTAATGTGGAAAACTACAATCTTTTATTTCTTATGATTATGTTATGGTTCTTGGTCAATTTTTATGGTGATGGATGGTTATTTTATAAACCAAGGATTAGTGGTTCCATTATAAAACAAGTACGGGTTGTTCCGTGATATCCCTCTAGTGCATTGGTTAATATTTATATTATATGTTTAACGTGAAGTTTATTACATTTATAACAATGAGGGTTATCCATTTGTAACTGTTAAGGTAATTACATTTGTAACCATGATTTTTATTGTAAGAGTGATAGGAAAATCATGCCTCACATTAAACTTATGATTTATCTATGTTTGATATGGGTTTTTATAGAAATATTATGATTTTAGAAAGGTAATAAATAATCATATTTTTAAAAGGAAAGTATATGCTAATTCCAAAGGTTTAAATTTATAACCTATTGGGAAAATTTTTCATGAGTTTTCAACATTTATAGTAAACTTTTATGACTTTTATTTTTTGAATAGTATTTCTGATGATATTTTTATGAAAATATTTTAGTAAGAGTGGTTGAATTCTTCGGTAATAATTTTTTTTGATCTAAAAGTTTATTTTAAAAAAGAAACATATTTATGAGTATTCATGGACTAACAATTTTCTTTATTTTTTATATCCCTTACTGATATTTTTCTATTCATCCCACATTTTAAAATGTTTTTCATTGGGTTTTAAGAATGAATAGGTCCAAGTATGAGGAAAAGATAAATATTGAAAAGATATTTCATACTATATATTAAAAATATTATACTATGGGAAAATGGATACTGTGTGGAAGTTTCCAATATGAATGAGTTTATTATTATCCCCTAAAACTCAAAGCCAAAAAGGTACTTGAGTGTGTAAGTGATACAAATTTTATTTTTATGTTATAAGTTATAAGTTTTAAAATTTGTCACATTTATCGATATCAAATCCATAAATTAAAATTTCATGTTTTTAGAACAAGATCTGGGAGTGTGGGATCTTGGATGTTACACTTAATGTATTGGTATATAGGGAAGGTAAAGGGGGCCATGTAGATGGTTGAGTTGAGGAGCATGAAGCTGGATGATTTACCTAGATGTACTCCATAGGATTCTATAATTTTATTTATTTACTCTATTTCACTTATAATATGGGTTGTATTGCCACTCTAGGATACATTTATTTATTCTTATGACATGCATTCCACATAATATTACATTGTAACATTTTAACTTCTACCTTGATCACTCTGAGTTGTTATATTTTTATTATATTATTTGGTTAGGGATATGATACTGAGGGTATAATATCCCCACTAATGTTGTTCAGACCCTCGCTACTATTCGACAACCTCTTGCGTATGGGGAGGAACACATGAGGTCTTTTGGATCTCCATATTAGACTCGATAGTTTGAGTGGGGGTATTACATTATTCCTAAATAATGGGAATATTTATTAGAAGAATTGAAAATGATACATTATGTAATTCTTGAAAATATATGTAGAATATATAACTACATCAGATACAATAAGATATTTCTTTTGATCAAGAAGTTCATTATTGATCTTGGGGGGGTTCTGAGTATCAAAGGAGAAACTGATATTTACTGTGAATTTTTTTTTTGATATTTCTTTGGATATGGAACCTTATTCTCACTGAAGGACCAACCAAATACTTTTAAAAACCATACCATTAAAAAATTAATGATAAGAGAGATATAAAGATCTATTGGGTAGATACAAATTAAAATGTGGTGGATCAATTGATGAAACCATTTCCACAACAAAATCATGAGGGTTGAATATCTGGGTATTATATTAATGATATATTGAATTAATAGTTATTAAGTGTATCATGGTTTTACAATAAAGTCAATATCCATTACTCATTAATTCATGTATGTTATATATATTAAACTTGATTAGTATAATGATAAAATCCTCTTAATGTAGAACTTTTTATTGTCCCTAATCAATAATCATCATGGTGAATTATGAGATATGATGATATATAAAGATAATCATAAGAATAAATATCATATAAAATATAGGGTATTCTCTTGATATAATAATTTGAGGATTATTATCTGGATTTACTCGTGAAATTATATCACATTAAATGTTATATGATAATTAATATATTTTGGGTGTATGCTTAATATGAATAACCAATACCTGAGTTTGAGAATATATTTAGTTTGTAAACATTAATTATTTGATACCTTTATTATTCTATCCTTGAGGTTGATCTAATTAAAGGGTGATGGGATATGTTGTTGATCATGTTTCTAGTTGGGTTTAACCAAGATGATATTTATCCACTTGTATGAAAAGAAAATACATCTTGAATCATGAATGAATTATTCAAAGTAAATTCATGTCAATGATTAGTTTATTGATATGTGACACGTTCAACTACTTAAATAAATGACATATAATGTATTCATTCAATCATGTTATTCTATTTTAGAATCATGAATGTATGAGTCAAATTTTTCTAGGTTAACATGTTCTACATTTAGTGGCAACTTGATGTCATGGAAAAATGGATTATATAAGTATATATAAGATGTATCATATCTATCTTATGGAATACATGTTCATATTGATACATGCGTATGTTTGAACGATATCATGTCAAAATCATTTGTAGCTTAAGTAATAATAATGTTTTATTAGAGGCTGTTTTTGTTCATATATATGATTTAGAGAATTCATATTTGTTTTTAATGTTACAAAGGTCCATATGGTCACCCTTCTAGGCCTTAAAATAAGGATGAAATTTTATATTAAGTGTTTATACTAAAATTAAGGTACATAGATAGACCGTATCCCATGAATTTTGGATGAATTCATAATGAGTTCTAAAGTATGTAATAAAGTATTTAATTGATTTTAATTCAACTAGGAGATTGATGAATATGAACTAAAATTGGTGAATTATATTTTATAATTCACCATTTTATTATAAACCATGATATAAATATGATTAAATCACATGTATTGATAGGGGTTTGGAATGTAATATATGATAGGTTTGAGATTCCTATATCACAACAAAGGGTAGAACCTCCGAATTAAGATATATATTATCATGTTATATGATATGTCTACATGCCTCTCAAAGTGTTTATATTCAGTTATGAATTATTATGATGAATTATTTATGGATTCATAAATGTTATATTATAATTGAAATGTTCAATTATCATAACACATCAAACTCTAATATTTTACAAGTAACATATGACAGCTTCCAAGCATTGGTAGTGATGTTCGAGCTCTACTATTGATTGATGTGATCCAATATAAAGGATGTGATCATTCTCATTTATGAATGTGGGGAACCATCGATCAAATATATAGATTATTCCACCATGTTATTCATTTGTATTTGAGGAGAGGATATTGAAATAAAATTTTGAGATTCAGGGGTTCTTACATAGTGTTCTTTGATTCTAGTGGCTGGTGTACTACCTATGGAAATAAGATCCTAAGTTTTTTTCTCACTAGTCTTCCTTAAGAATAATCCATCAAGATGGATCACACTAAACATGACATATAATAAATTATTTTTTGTTCTTTAATATATATATATATATATATATAGATTATATGAAGATAGATCCAATATTCAATTAGGTTTATTTTTCTATTTATGATCATTTGATGTTATAAAAAAACCAATCACCTATGTACTAGTGATTACTACAAGTGATGGTGGATAAACCATACAATTGGGGGGAATATTCCATTAATTCCTACTTAAATAAAAAAATGAAATGTACACACATAAAAAAACATCTATACATAAGATATAAATTTAAAATAAATGAATAAGGTTTCATTATATGATATATGAACCAAAATACATGACACTCGGTTTAGGACCAAACCCATTACATCTCCCATTGATACCTTGACCACTATTCCACTACTCACTATAAGCCATAACCTCTATCATATACTCATATTTGAACCGTATCCCAATAGTGTAAGTGATAAAAGAAGATGCATGTGAAATTTTTGTGGGTGACACTCATCCCACTCCAAAACATAATAGGATAACAAAAACAACATCAAAGCTGCAAGAAAATCACGAAACACAAAACAATTCCAAAAATTAACCAATTATCAAGATAAAAAAGTCCTCACACACACTCCAATCAACATCAGACTCTCCAATCCCTAATTTATTATATGAGTCTAAAACTATTAGGCCTCTTATCTAACCCAATCCATAGATCAATATATCACACCATCCAATGATAATCATCTAAATTAACCTATATATTCTTAATAATTTTGTCGAACATTTCCATAACTAAAAGCCCTATAAGTGTTAGTAAATCAAAGAATAACTTAAATGACATTCAACCAAATCAAAACTTTATAGTTATGTTTAACATCAATAATAGATCATGATCACAGATGTTAATTGAACACTATACCAATTTCATGCTCCCTCATTAACTAATGATATCTCAATCCATAGTGGCCCTTAACTATTATGACAAATATTCCATAGGTAACCTTATAGATCATCCAACCACCCACTTGATGTAACTAATTTGACAAAATCTCCATGCAACTAATTGTATCAATGTTTACAGAGACCCACCACAACTATGATAGATGATACCTAAGTCACCATCCTAATTATTCATTCTCCCACCAAGGGTAACCAGAGAAATTTTAAATGTTTCTCATGACTTAACTGTCTCCCACATGATATGCCAACTAGTAATTACAATTCACTTCATTATAAGAAGAAATAGTAGCTTAATCTCTCATTAGTTATTAATTAGTCCTTCTTGCTAACCTCAAGTTATCATTCTCACCACATAACCTAGAGAAAAACCACTCATCAATTACCATGCATGACTTACCTAACCATCATCAAATGGTTATAAGTTTCCTTAAAACACCTTTATTACCCATAATTTAGCCAAAACTTACCTATCTTCCTAGATAATATATACATATCCCAAATAAAAAAAACTCTTACCCAAGAGCAACCTAAGAATCACTTAGATTCTAATTTATGTACCAACATCATCGATTATATAAATCCCTTATATATCACACATAAACCCATGGAAAACTCTTGGCTAATCACCAAGAGTTTAAGGGGGAAAATATAAAAAAATGATAAATAAATGATTCACATTCATGTTTAAATAATCATTCATTCTCTAATACTTCCTCTTTAAACTATACATGAATGCATGGTTATTTAAAAATACGCAAAAACATTTATTTCCTAAAAATCCCACATAAAAACCCTAATTTCACAAATATCATCCCAAAATTTACAAAAAAAAAATCCAATACCCAAATATACATAAAATATATAATAATCACTTTTTAATCCAAAACCACTCCACCAAGTTATATAAAATTATTATTTGTTCTAAGGCACAACCTTACTGAAACCAATATAATGCTCACTAAACTAACTGGATAATCACTTAAAAACCACAATTCAATAACCTAATAATTTATATACCCGCTGATAATACCTCATAAGCACACAACCAAATTTAACTACCTAAACATTACAAATTAAAAAATAATTGAAATGACCAAGGAGAACTCTAATCAATGAAAAATTCAAACCAAAATTATAGGAAAACCACAAGAACCCACATAAAAATAAATTCTTATTTTTTTTAAAACTAAATAATGAAACCAATATTATAAATAAGGATCCATTTTCTTTATAAAAAATTACATCACACCAAAAACTGCATTTAGAACACAAAAATCCCCATTTAATAAAAAATTCAACCATTCCAAAACACCATATTTAAAATCACTATTTCCCACACATTTAAAAAAAATAAAAAATCACCCTTTTAGACATAAAAAAAATATTTAAATCATATTTAAATTCTTAAAAATAAATGAAAACATTGAATTGTTTTAAAATCACCTTTATAATTTTTTATACCAACTCCATAAATTTCACCATAAAAAATATTTTTAAACATTAAATAAACTGTGATCTTAAAATAAATATGAAAATAATCCATAATGTGGACCCAGAATCCACTCAATTAGGTTGATACTGTATGCACCATTTAACCGTAGTTATATAGAACTTCAATGGAAATTAAATTGGATTAAGGCTCATCCAATTTTACAGGATCTAATAAATCTATAAAAGATTTGAAACTAGTAATCAAGAATCTTTACAATTTTAATAATATTCTAAAAAATATTAAAACCACTATGAATAACCACACATTATATATTTATCTCTAAAACTCAGTAGATAAAATCTTACCTACCCCAAACAGAAAATTTGGCGGATGGGGATTAATTAATTTTTTAAATTAAAGGGGATTATGTTATGTTTATTTGGGAAAATGAGGCATCCTAAACAACACTTGAATTAGTGTTTTGAGATAAAATCCCAAAATTCCAATTCAAGTGGCGTTTTGGTTCAAAATGACCAAAACACCAAATGGTTTGGCATTTTGGAATTTTGGTGTGGGGTTTTATTCTCAAACCCCTTTCCATTTTCCAATCCCCCTTAATTTAATATTATATACATAAATTATATATAAAATTATATATAATATATATTTATATTTATATTTATAATTAAATATTTATATTTTCATTTATATTTAGAATTTATTATCTAATTAAAAGTATATAAAATTTATTTATAAATATATATATATATTTATATCTGTATAAATATAAATTTATTAATATAAATTTATAATTATACATATAATTACAAATAATTCTATATTTTCAAATATATATGGTGAGTGAACATCAGACATGGAGGATCGTGGCGGTAGAACGATAGACGGGGTGTGTGAAATGTAGAGAAAATGATGGGTCAATGGTTGTGGACTCCAGTCTAGTCAGTATGCGACGAAGAACAAAGCTTGGAGATGACATTGGTCATTGTGCACTGTAGATGACCGGTCAGTGGGTCAAGTTGTGCTAGTAGAGATTTGGGATCTATGTGGTTTGGCCAATGATCTCAGTCATGGTGTGTGGATCTAGCGCTTGCGGGGGATAATGTATGCATGGGGTGATGGTGAATCACGAATTTAGGGCTTCCAACCATGAGTGGTTGAAGCGGTGTGAGTTGCGATGGTGGCGTAGTGTGTTTGGGAAGGTGGCAAAGGGGTTCGAGTGTGCTGCCGATGATGGCTATGATGTAGTGTCTGGGCGGATGTGGATGGAGACCCTCATTAAAGAGGGTGATATTTATTATTTATTATTAATTTTTTTTGTGGTGAGGATCACTATGAGAGGCAGACATGAAGGGACTGCCGATGATGATGACACATTGATGGAGGTCTGATGCGAGCATGGGCTGTGTTGAAGATGATGAACAAGAAGGTTGACTTCCAGATGCAGGTAGGGATTAATCATGATTTTACGGAGGTTCTAGGTTGTGACAACCTATTGTTGAATGTGTAGTGATTTATGGTGAGTCGATTTGCCGACATGTTGATGAGCTTAATTTTTTAGAATAATGAAAATGGTCTTGCGGGTGTGGGATTATAGCCACCAATGGCATGGGATTTCCTTGTTTTTTATAGAGACCGTCAGTGGTATGAGAAGCTAACAGGGGTATTGGCTCCTGATCAATTGGATTATTGGTGGAAGATGCTGATGAGTTCATGAAACATGTCTGATACTGAGGGATGGCACACAGACGATGCTCGAGTGAATTAATAAATTAAATCTAAAGTGATATAACCCATTTGTTTTCTTCTTTAGATTTAATTTATTATTTCATAGAGAATATAATCCTTAGATTAACCTAATATATGTCAATTAAATCTTCATCTGGTTGATTATCTCTTTTTTATGGTCTTGGGAATCATATTCAATAAAAATTTTGGTAGGTGATATCCTCCTTAATCTTTTATTATTGATGTGTATGAGGCAGTAGTGAAATAGGGTAGAGTGAGAGAGAACCTAAAATCATTTTCTTTTAGAAAAATTATTTTTCATTGATTTAAACTAGATGGTTTAAAAAATATAAATTTCTAGGATTAATATAATTTTTATTTTTATTCCATATTTTTATAAATTTTTATCAGCATGTTGTTCATGCCTAATATCATGAGACCATGGGATTATTTATAAAAAATTATGATCTTCTTGTTATGCATATGGATTACCAAGTATGTTGATCACAAATTCCCTATGATATATATATATACTATTGTGATAAAGTATAAAATGGATTGTTGATACCACTCTAGACTCTATTGTAGGGTTTTGGGTAATGAGACAAGAGTTTGGTGTGGGAACTCCAGTTACCCATGAGCATTTGTACTCTATATACACATTGTACATATGTATTATATATTGAGATATGGCTATGTCATGTTGGTATTAGACATGATGTGACCTACCATCTATTTATATAAAATGGAGGTTTCTCTGGTTCTTGTCATGGCATGCCCTAACCTCGGTACATGAATGTATATTACTCATTTAATTTATATTGATACCTTTGGAACTTGGATAAACAGATATTGATGTAAATGAATACAGAAATTATTTATTATGGATTCTAAGAGGGGATTGAAGTTGGTATTTTTTGGTTCTATAGTGGCTTCAACACCTAGATACCAACCAATATGGTAGTTAAATTTATTAGTTCAACACTTAGGTTATGAAATTTTTATTCATTTATAATATGTAATCACTATTTAATTTATTCTAAAAATGCATTCACCTAATGTTATGATAGGTTGGTAGAGTTTAGATGGTGACCACTGAAGTGGATTTTTTTCATTATTTTTTTCCACATTAACTTTTTGAATTTTATTGTATTATTATTATCAAAATAGCCTATTTTGTAAAATAATTACAAACTGCTATTAAGTTTTCTCTTAATAGTTAAAATAGTCATTTTTGTGAAAAGAGGTATTTTATTGATTGATTTTTTCATTTTTATTATTTTATAAATAAATAAATTAATTTCATTTTAACATTCATTTTTTATTATTTTGTTTTTTTAATAATAATTTTTCATTCTTTTAATTATTTCATTATTTATTTTTTCTTTCAAAATAGATATTTCATTTATTTAATTAATGAATTATGTTATTATTTTTAATTTCATTAATGTTAAATTTATTTATTTAGTCAATTCATTCTTTTATGTAAATGAGTAATAAATTTTTATTTCAAATTAACATTTTTTTAATTTGTTTTAATATTCTTTTAATTATACTAATTTATTAATTTGTATTGTTTATATAACTAATTTACCATTTTCAAGTATTAATTAATTTAATTTAATTTAATCTTTCAATTTATTCATTCCTTTTATTTTTTTAGTATTCAATTGCATTCAAAATAATTAACTATTGTTACAAATTAATCAATTTAATTTATTTATAATTTCAATTTATTCATCCCGGCCGAATGTGATGACTGTGGAACTATAGTCTGCACCTCACTAATCGACCAAAGCCACACCCTGTACCACTACTCTAAACCAAAACCCTCCACCAAAGCCACTACTTGTGAAGATGTGATCCGACACAACCATGCCACCGTGAACAGCCCGCGAGTTTTCCTCTCACCATAGTCGGAGCACCAGACGCCACCCACGGGTGAGCCACCTTTCCTTTCTCCCTCTACCCTTCCCTCTACCCCATTCGACACTCCCCATTCACCATATTTATTCTTTTTTATATTTTATTTTATAACATATAACATATAACATATTATATATAATAATAAAATATTTAATAATTAATTTCATTATTATAAACCACCTATTGGGTACATTGTACTCAAACCCTACATGTATCCTATTGGGATGTGTATAGACCTTATTTTGTGTGATCTAGGTAAGGTAAAATCACCATATTATAGTGGTTCATAGGATATGAAATAGAGTCGGGTAAAAAAATTTTAGAACTTTTTTATGGATAATATGAGAAGATATGTTAGGTGTTATCCTCGGTTGTTCCATAGGGGTTATACCTCACTTGGGACTTCCTTTAACAACCTATGGTTTAATTAAGTTTACTTTGTTTATTTTTATATAACTTATATGACTAGTTCCACATGATTTATAGTTTTTATGGATGTTTTTAGATTATGATTTCATAGAGTTTCATTTATATATACATTTTTATATATAATATTTTCTAGGTATAATAGGTATCCATGATAGGCATGTTACATTTTCTGAGGGATAGGTTATAATTTTCAAAGGTCCATCACCTAAAAAGGTCATACTAGTTTTCTAAAAGGATTCTTCGGTGGATTTTCTAATTAATATTAACGTGGGAAACCGCTTCCCACAAGATCATATAGTGAAATATATAAAAACCAAGGCATATCATATTGCATGGATATGGGTATATCCTAAAGAAAGTAATATTGATTTCATTCTACAACCATTATATATTGTATTGTATGATATATTATCATAAATACAATTATAACCATAATGTATGTTTCACATGAGTTTTAAAATTGGAAATGGTCATAAAATGTTATGTTGTTATACATTCAAGAACACCCTATTTATGGCTACCATTAATATAAAATTTCCATAATATGAAATATATGGGATTTTGGCTTTTATAAGTAGTTACAAAGAATTGATGGCTTTAACTATTTACTTATGGATTAATGAAACACATGAGTAATTTCATGTGATAGCTCTGGGTTTATAATGAACCTTATGTAAATAAGAAGTACCCATTTTATGGGTGTGTGGATACTCTTTCACTCTTCTCCCCAAAACACTTTCTCACCGATTCTCACTTGCTTATTCACTTTTTTCAACTCAACATACAAGAATGTCGTTAGTGAAGGAGTGATCCTAATCAAACGATGGGTGTTTTTTTCCTATCCTATGGATACAATGTAGAGGAGGTATTTCTTAGAATACCTATAATGAATCTTCATCAAGCATATAGATTAATATTGTCTCTACTTCGATCAATGGTAAAAGGTAAACATTTCAATTTCTTCATTTTTTAATCACATGGTTTTGGTTTTGAATCATGATAGATCTTGGGTTCTTGGAATTATAATTTCTTCCAATACATTGAAAAAATGTTTTTCTATATTTAAAAACCCATTGGTGGTATGAGATAAATGAATAAAGGGTTACTTGATTCTTGGGAAATCTAATGAATGAACATGTAATGAAGTGAAATTCTCCATTTCAGGGATCCATTACGAATGAAAAAAGTTTCATGACAATGTTTTGGGATAATATAAGGATTTTATTAGTTTATATGAGTTTCATATTGGATGTGCTCATATGAGGGAAGGTTTTCCCACTACCTTGATATGATATTTTTTGTGGGGCTATCAAATAAAAATTAGAAATCCCTTATAAAAAGCCTAGGAGATAACACAAGTTTGTCCTCAAGGATCCTTAAAAAAATCCACTACACTTCCTTACATATTTTTATCTTTTAAGTTATTAATATTTATATTATAAATCATGAAAATAGTGGGGATTTTATATGATCTGATATATAATGTTTAATGATAAATATAGTTTCAAGTAGAATGGTAATAAATGATCAGAAGATTCCCTAGAGATGTGCTTATTCATTTTTTGTCATAATGATTTTCCCAAGTTTAATTGTCACTCAATAGCAAGGATCAGTATTATTCACCTCACTACATATCACTTTTTATCTAATATAAGGTAGAAATGTATTACTATCACATGTGAACTGGATCCTTATATCTCCCTATTCCAATGGAATTAGGCATCCCTCAATCGAGTAGATAAACCTTAGGCTATCCCACTCATCCCTTTAAATGATAGAATAAATCCCCACTAAACATGGATAGCGATCACCGAACCATTCCATCCATATCAAATTAACTCCATCGTATTCTATATATCTATTAAGGGGGGAAATGAATTTTGATACAATGGGAGAATAAAAATACTTTCTAAGAGTGGGTAAAGAATGAAAGTCGATGATCCAAACCCTACAGTCAACTCAATAAAATTCATTATCTTTATTTTATTCATGAACATAAATTATATTCATAACATAAAAACATAAAATTTGGTTCCAACCCCCTCTTATTAATAACCAAATTATTAATCCATTAATTGAGTTTGATATTACCTAGAGAGAGAATAATAGACACTACACACAATGAAAAAAATAAAAGAAGTAAAAAAGCACAAAGGTCTAGAGTACCAAACTCATTTAATAGTTTCTTCATTTCTTTTATTTTAGCTAATCTTCACGAGATTATCTCATGTTTGATTTTGAATATCCCCTTTTTTATTTTAGACTTCTTACAAATCAACATATTTGAATTATTTCCTCTTTAGACCAGTCAGCAGTTAGCCAGTGAGCTTCATTATTCTATGATTTAGAGCTCCTTTCACAGTCCCTCTACATGTACAGGCTCTATATAGAATAAATATGACCTTGAAGACCATAATTACATATAACTATTTTTATAATATTTATCCCCACAATACATGTAATTATTCATATCTTATAAAAGAAAATAATTTTATGCATCATATCATATACTGAAGTAACCCTTAGATATGATGTAAAACATGGAGAAAATTTTATGTATAAACAAGTAACTCTAACATATGGGAAAGAAACCCTTATGTATCAAATGGTATCTCGAATATACCCTTCCAGTAGAAAAAGAAAATTACTTACATACTAGCCAAAATATCTTACACATTATGTGTTATATTATATGTATAAACCATTTACATTCTATAGAAAATGAAATTATCTTATCTATCACTTTAGTGATGAATATTTTATTATGTATCATCATGTATTTCTTATGTATAAAGCATTCCACTCTAGTATAAAAGGAAAAATATTTACATATCGATGTTAATAACTCCAATGTATAAATTTTAAAACCATTACGCATTAGGTGTTAAACATTACACATGTGGGGACTTAGTAGAACAACCCTTATAAAACCCATTGAACTCTCATGAGTATTTTTCTAAATTTTTAATGTTAGCCTTTATATGTCTTGGTAACTCTTACACATGAGTTGTGTCCTTTATCAATTATTTAGAAACTTGGATGATGAATTTTCTATATTTAACTAATCATATACATTATCCAACTTACACTTCTTTAAAAAAATGAAAAAATTATTATCAATAATTGGTTATTTATGTTACTCTAGAAAGTAAATAAATTAATTAAATTCCAAAACCATTTTTATTTTAATAAATATTCTAAAAATCCATTGAAATGGTCCTTTAATTAAAAAAACCTCAAAAAATAAATTACTTAATAAATGAAATGGAGTAAAATGAGTTTAATATAAATAAAATGTAATGAATTTATTGCCTCGATCAATTACACAAAACATAGACCTTGTACTTCTAAACAAGTGAACATCAAAAATATTACCCAAGAAAAATTCAAAACACTAGCAATGTGAGTTCCTTTTTAATATCCTGGTAACTCAAGATTATCATGAATCCTACATGTTGTTAACTAAATTTTCTCCATGAATTACATTCAATTAATTTCAAAATTTTCCATCCTCTCATAGTCATTTATACCTAACTTTATGGAAGCATTTCTCTAACCACACCAAGAATGAATTTTAATCAATTTTTTTCTCCTTCAAAACTAACATAAGGGTCACCATAGGCTTGATAATTTTTTAAATCTATACCAATGATTCAAGTACCCATATATATAATGATTAATTTTTAGGGATATTCTATAGGTAAGGGATGGTAGGTTATAATGTTAAAAGTTTTGAAACCAAAAATGGGGATGTTTTAGCTCTAAACAGAAGTAAAATGTAAAATATCAGGTTTACACTCAAGAATGTTATCACCACTAATATTCCATTATAGTGATTCAACTATAAATATTTATATATTATGATGTTATATTCTAACAATAATAACTTCATCAATTAAAAAAATTTATCCTCTCTACTTTCTTAAACATATTTATTTCTTATTTATTTATTTTTATTTTTAAAAATTCTATACAGATTTTGAATTTTTAAGGTAGAAAGGAATATTTTCAAATAGTTGTGTCAAATTCATTTCCCAATTTTTAATTATATTGTACCTTCAATATTTCCCATGTATGATGTTTCTCCCCATATATTCTCACAAAAAATATCCTAGTTAATACAAAAATCTAGCTCCTTCCAATTTAACTACTACCAAGATTTGACTTTCATCCCCAATAAAAGGTAATTTTTTTTCTAGGGAATGACCCAAATGATCAAGAATAAATATTATATCTTTAAATATCATCCCTCCCCCATTTTATCAGAGAATTATCTCAACCATGTCCCAACAAAAAACAATACTTTTCGTAAAACAAATCCATTCCCCACACATGAGATTAACCATGATCAAAAATTTACTTCTAAATCTCAGTAGATAGGAATTTTAGGCTAGTAATCTGGAATCCCAACATGGTTATTAATGTATTATAGGGGATAATAATGGTTACAAGTAAAGGTAGACCATAACTATGGTTTATTATAAAAGGTACATCCAATCAATATAATGTCTCAATCATTTTAAACACAAGTTCCTCAATACTCCAAGGTTTTGAATGAACTCCAAATTTTTTTTTGTTATTCAATCATGAATTTGTTATCTCAATAAATGAAATAATTTTAAATAATTTTTCAATAAATGGTTTAGAATCCTATCAAGTAAGTGATTTTAATATTGGAAAACATTTCATGGAATGGGATTAAAAAATCACTGATCTTTTCATGAATTTTCCAAAAGATTAAATATGAAAATAATTTCATTAATGTATTCATATAAGTTATGTTTATAGGGTAAAATTAGTTTATCACAATTTTTATGGGTTTCAAACATAAAAATATTACTCAATTTAAGATTAAAATTTATGAACAAAAACACAAAATAACAAAACATAAGGGAAATAAAAATGAAAAAAATCCTAAATGCTAAAATGGTTTCCCTACTCCAAATTTTTCTTATAAATTTTATACATTTGATTTTATTATTGATCTTACTTCAAGTAATTTATGATGGATAATTCATAATCAGAAGCATATAGAGATACAAATTGACTTATTTGGATGTCAAACTCTTTCAATTAATCTTCAATGTTCCCACCATAGTTTACCTACATTGAGATAATATAAGGAAAACAAAAATAAATTTGAAATTTATTTGAAAAAATTAAGAAAATTAAAAATAAAAATAAAAGGGAAGGGGATTTAGGCTTGTTTCATCCCCTAATAGGTGTTATGTTGTGACTACCGACACCTTAACAGTTGTAGTTGGTCATCCATAATCTAATGTTCAATTGGATTTCTTCTATAAAACCACCAAAATTTATTCTTTACGATGTATATGAATGGATAATATACTTAGAGTACCCCATTATAAGAGACAGATAACCTAAAATCCAAAATATTAGAAAATAAAATAAAGGGTGGGAATAAGAAATAATGTTTCTTCTAGTAAGATGAAACTCCATCCAATTGGTATTTAGCCTGGCATTGTGGGGGTAGCTTCATCACTATGTGTCCTAGATCCTTGTCATCATCTTGTTAAATCATATATTTGGTGTTATCAACTATATCAACTAGGTTTGATTTCAACATGTCACAACCCACCTTCACCTAAAGGAGGGAAGGGTCAGCAGATTTCCAGACCCTTCCTTCTTTAAGTTGAAGGAGAGACAATGACCCTCGAAACCCGCCTTCAATTGGTCCCGGAGTGGCGACTAACACCAAGGGTATAGAAATTACACACAAATGGAAGGCATTACCCTTTTTGTTTTATAGGATCGGGAGATAAGAAGATGAAACCCAACAACACCAAGGTAAAAGAAAAGGAAATCCAAAAGTAAACCATTCCCACATGCATGTTACAAAAATAATAGCCACAAGGTACAAAAGGTGACTACAAAGGTAAGTACCAAAGAAAGAAAAACAACAACTGCAACTACCCCAAATGTCCGAGCTAGTATGGTCCTGCGCGATCCCTGACGTCCTCCTAGAAACCTGAATGCAGTTTTATATACGTAGGGTGAGCATACAAGTACACCCAGTAGGGAAAACCAAAGACTCTCGTGCACAAGTGGGGGAACGTACTAAAGTTCCATGAGAAAAGGAGTAAACCAAACACCTATCAAGGTAAACTATCCACCCAAGCCTCACCAAGATAGACTCCCCAAATAACGCAAGTCAAGTAATATACATAATAAGAGCACATCGATGTTTGGGTACCCCACGTCACTTTCCCACTAGTTAATGAGACATCCTACGCATCAAACCTATCCCGTCATTCTGTCACTGCAGTCCCACTGCCTCACCCGCCCGCACACACCTGGGCCACAACCACACGCAGTCCCACTTCCAAATCCCGCCCGCAAACACCTGGGCCACAACTGTCACACGTGACCATGCCTGCAAACAACTAGGCCAAAAAAACTACCACCACGCCCGAAGACACCTGGGCCTCATCCCAAAGACACTTGGGAAACCACCTGCCACACACACCTGGACAACCATCACACTACCCCACCCGAAGGTTCTTGGTCTAATAATGGACCTCATGCCATCACAGCCTGCCCGAAGATATTTGGGATATCCGGGAAAGGGAGCAGAAAAGGAGCTAATAACCAGCCATTAAGAATAGTGTTGGGAAAACACCCTCCCCCATGAAATGGGGGTGTTCGGTACTAAGTTCTCAACTTGGGTGGGGCGCAAATAAGAAACACAAAGCTATAAGTATATATATATAGGTAACAAGAACTCACCCAAAGCTAGGTTTTTCTTCAGACAACCTATAGATCACAACAGCAGTCAAGTCCTAGTCACGACTCTCGCCAACAAAACCCATTTGTCCCATTCTTGTTTCATGTTTAGTGATAATGTTCAAATAAGTTCATGCACTACTGGGAAACTAACACCATAAGCATAACCAAGGAAGAGAATCAAGCCAAACATCAATTTAAACATTCACACTCGGTTCTCTTGTAAAGTTACAACAACAAGGAATAAGTGAGATCTCCCGAAGTACTGGAACCAAAGACAACCCCGAGACACTGCCCCGTGTCCCCTCCCAAAAAAGGTTTTTAATCAACAGAGGATCCAACCCCAATTCATGATATAAACAAGTAACCACCGGGTCTTAAAACTCACAACCACCGAATCCATATCAATGGGGGACCCCATCCCCAATTTCATAACCACCGAGATCATAAAAACAGGGGATCCCATCCCCTCCCACATCTCCAAAAACCGTCCCGTAAAAGAAAAACAACCAAACCACTACTACCAACACAAAGAAGGGTCATGCCTGTATTTTCAGATTTATAAGATTTAACATACTCCACTATTTCAATTCCATGTGTCTTAACCAGGGGTTATCACACAAGGGTCGATCCTGGTGCTTCCAATTTACTTAGCTGAATATACATAATTAACCAATTTACTTTTCATGGCAGGAGTTCACAACCATAATGAATCCATTTAAAACATCACCAGGGGTTCATTAATGCATAGAGAAAGACCACCAATGGTCATGATTTTCAGTAGGCGTAAGCCCGTATAATTCAGGAAGAAAGTCATAATATAAAACAAAATCAACAATCAAAGCCCCCCTTATTTATTTATAGAATCCGTTCATTATCTTTATTAGTTCTGGTTTATCCAATTCTATAGAATCAAAAGCACTCTCACCCCGCATGATACACAAAAGAGAGAGATGAAGGAGAAATTTCCCTACCCATTGGATCAATGATCTACGCTGAGGCCGAGGGAGGAACTTCACGGAGAGCGATGCGGCTCACCTGAACGAAAATCGCTTCGTCTATCAATGCTTAGGCTGGGAGCTGAACTTTACGCATAACGATGCGGCTCACCTGATGCACCAGAAGCTATTTGTGAAAAGCCGCGATCAAGGAAAGAAGGTACCACGACTAACCCTTAGTTTATAAGAGCCGCAGACGGTTGAGATGAGAATTCCAAACCGCGTAAGGAGTGGGGGTCGTGGGTTGACCACACGGTTGGGCAGTTACACACGGAGGTCTCTCGGGATTTTTAGGAATTAATTATGGGCATTAAATGGTTTTAAAAGGAGTAAAAGAATTAGTTTACGTCAAAACTTACGTTGCAGGAGCGGAAAAGTCGGGTACTGGAAAAAGAATGAAAGGCTCAGCGAGGGGACACGGTGCCACCGTCACGGTGTCACCCTCATGGTTCCACCCTCACGGTGCCACCACCACGGTGCCACCCTCACGGTGCCACTGCCACGATGCCACCCTCTCGGTGCCACCGTCACGGTTCCACCGTCACAGTTTCACCCTCACTGTGCCACTGTCACGGTGCCACAGTGACCGGTGTCACCCTCACGGTGCCACCGTTTTTGGTGGAGCCTCACTTTGGCAAAGTAATGGTCCAGGAGGGTCCAAGACATTACATTAGATACCTCTTAAACGATTCTCGCCCTCGAGAATCAAAACAACCCAAGAAGGAAAGAGAGGGTATGAACAACCACCTCGAAAGATACCTCTTAGAAGTAAACCCATGCTAACTAAAAACACTTCCCTGTCATGAACCAAGAAACATACAGTGCCAATCTACCCGGGCATGTGGGATGGGGAGTCTCCTCCCCCATGTCAAGATATTATCCGCTTTGGGCGGCACTGACTCGCCTGCATGGGTTTAATCGCATCCACCTTAATGCGTCTTGATTAGGGGTTGAGTTCTCTCCTCCCCCATAGCTAGGGCTTTTCACACACAATCAGAGGAATGAAAACCAGTACATTTCATAGCCAAAAGACAAAACGTTCTACCACAACAGGTACAACAAGGAAGAAAACTTAAAACAACTCTGGGTGCTGGGTATGCATCTGTTCTTCCCTCTCCCACGTACTCTCCTCAAGCCCACCATGTCTCCACAACACACGAACCAAGGGAATGGTTCTCCCACGAATCACCTTCTCCTTGCAATCCTCGATCATCACTGGTCTCTCCACAAAATTCACGTCGTCCTTGATGTCCATCTCACCCCAATCAAGGATGTGTGAATCATCATGCAGATACCGACGGAGATGGGACACATGGAAGACATCATATATCCTCTGTAGAGGCGGTGGTAACGCGAGCTGATAAGACACTTCGCCATCCCGCCACAACACTTCTAAGGGTCCGAAGAACCTGAGAGAAAGCTTACTCCCCTTGCCGAACCTCTGCTGCCCACACCGAGGGGAGACCTTCAAGAACACGTGGTCTCCAACCTCAAACTACAAGGGCCTCCTCCTAGTATCAACACACAACTCTTGTTGGTCCTGGGCCGCCTCCATACTTTCCCGTATGAGTTAAACCTTCTCTGTCGTGCTCTGCACCACTTTCGGGCCAAGGATGCCTGCCTCTCCTACTTCAGCCCAACACACAAGTGAATGGCATGGCCACCCGTACAAAGATTCAAACGGGGCCATTCCAATGGTAGAGTGGTAGCTATTATTGTAAGAAAACTCTAACAAAGGCAAGTATTGCACCCATGATCCTCCTGAGTCCAGAACACATGCCCGCAGCATATCCTCCAAGGTTTGGATGGTGCGCTTGGTTTGTCCATCTGTCTGGGGATGGAAAGCAGTGCTAAGGCGTAGATGGGTGCCAAAATCATGCTGCAATACTCTCCAAACTCACGAGGTAAACCATGTATCCCTATCCGAGATTATAGACCTCAGAACTCCATGCAACCGCACCACCACACCCACATACCTTCATGCCAAATCATCCACTGCACTCGACTCCCTGATCTCCAGAAAGTGAGCTGATTTCGTCAACCTATCCACTACCACCCAGATGGCGTCATATCCCCCTTGGACCTTGGGTAGTCCCGTGAAGAAATCCATTGAGATGTCATCCCAATTCCACTTGGGGACATCTAGAGGCTGCAGTAGGCCACCTGGAACTCGGTGTTCAGCCTTCACTTGCTGACACACTAAGAACTTGGCCACAAACTCTGCCACTGCTCGCTTAACTCTGGGCCACCAAAACTACCTCTTCAGTCCCTGGTACATCTTGGAAACTCCTGGGTGTACTGCCAGGGGTGAGTTGTGGAACTCACTGAGAACCTTGCCTCGCATCGCCTCCGGAACAAACAACCTTCCCTGGAAAAGCATCTGGTTCTGACCATCCTCTGTCCATCCTTCCAGAGCATTTCCCTGGTCAACTTGGTCATGCATCACTTTGCACTCCGGGTCTCCCCACTGAGACTCCTCCACTTTCTGAAACAGAGATGACTGCACTGTCATCTGATATAGGAAGCCTCTACTTCTATCAATCCTCGCATCCATGTGTAAAGCATCCAAATCCTCCATCGCCTTCCAGGCGTCCGCCGACTCTCGGACCGCATCCTTCTGCATCCTCCTGCTCAAGGCATCGGCCACTACATTGCCATTGACCTTAGTATAAGAGATCTCGAAGTCATAATCATGGAGGAACTCCACCCATATTTGCTATTGCAAGTTTAGGTCCCGCTGGGAGAAGATATAACTCAAGCTTTTGTGGTCTGTGAAGACCACAAAGCGTTCTCCAATGAGGTAGTTCCGCCATAACTTTAGCGCAAAAACAACCGCTGCAAGCTCCAGGTCGTGGGTGGCGTAATTACGCTCATGAGGGCGTAGTTTCCTGGACCCATAAGAGATCACCCCTTGTTGCTGCATCAACACACATCCTAGGCCCTGTCCCGAAGAATCGTAGAACACCTCATATGCCGCCCCTTCTTCTGGCAATCTCAGCACTGGGGCACCGACCAACTTCTCCTTCAGATAGCTGAAGGCTAACTCGCACTGCTCACTCCACACGAAAACCTGGTCTTTCTTGGTCAGGGAGGTCAAAGGGGCTGCAACTCGAGAGAAGTTGGGTACGAACCTCTAATAGTAACCTGCAACCCCAAGGAAACTACGGACCTCTGCCACATTCTTGGGTTCTTCCTAAGAAACAACTGCCTCAACCTTTGATGGGTCCACCGCTACCCCCTGCTCGGACACCACGTGCCCGAGGAAGTGCACTTCTCATGTCCTGAACTTGCATTTTGACAACTTCCCATAGAGCTGATGATGTCGGAGGACCTCCAGAACCGTCCTCAGGTGCTCTGCATGGTCCTCCTCTGATCTTGAGTAGACCAGGATGTCATCGATGAACACAACTACGAACCGATCTAGGTACTCCTGGAAGATGGAGTTCATAAGCCCCATGAACATATCCGGGGCGTTCGTAACACCTAAGGGCATGCCTACGAACTTGAAGTGTCAATATCTGCACCTAAACGCCATCTTTGGGATGTCCCCCTCCTTTACTCTCAGCTGGTGGTACCCAGACCACAGGTCAATCTTTGAGAACCATCCTACCCCTTTCAGCTAGTCGAAAAGATCGTCTATCCTCGGAAGAGGGTATAGATTCTTGACTGTCACCTGATTCAGCCTCCTGTAGTCTATACAAAACCTGAGACCACCATCTAACTTCTTTGCGAACATGACTGGAGCACCCCACAGTGACGCACTTGGCCAAACATAACCCCTCTTCATCAGATCGTCAATCTAGATCCGCAACTCCCGTAGCTCTGAAGGTGCCATCCGGTACGAAGCCATCGAGATCGGACGAGCACCGGGCGACAGGTCTATCCCGAACTCGATCCCACGTCAAGTGGGTAGAGTCATCAACTCCTCAAGAAATGTGTTCATAAACTCACAGACAACCTATGGCACCTCCACCATCTCAGCATCTACTGACTCTACTAACAGCTCAACTATCAAGGAGATGAGGGGCTCCTCTCGCCTACTGCCCTTCTGACCGCCCCGCTCACCGGTGAAGGTAACACACCGGCCACCCAAGTCTGAGAACACGACCCTTCCTTGGAAATAGTCGATGATGGCACACACAGAGAATAACCAGTTGATGCCTAAGATGACATCGTATGGCTGTATCTATAGCAGGTGAAGATACCTAACCGACTAATGTGGCCCTATCATCAGTCTACATCCTCAAAGAACAAACAACAAGTCAGTCTGACCTCCGATTGGTGTGCTCAACACTAGGTGAACTGGAAGTCTCTCGGCATCTAGACCCAAGGCAAGCGATAGACTGAGTTCAACAAAGGAGTGCGAAGCTCCGGTATCGAACAAGGCATAAAAAAGAGTACTACACAAACTGATCGTACCTCGAACAACCTCCATCCCTGCTGGAACTACTGCCTCTGTGGCGTGTAACTGTCCACGCCTGGCTCCTCTCCCCCTCGGTTGTCATCCACCTCCCCGACCACGCCCTGGTCAAGGTCCCTGAGGAGCGTCCTAAGGTCACCCCCCTCCTCCCACGTCTGTCCTCGGAGAAGTGGGAGCTTGCTGTCCCTGCTGCTGTTGATGGAAATGTCTGGCTGGAAGCTTCTACTGGGGTGGGTGCTGGGGCCGTCCGCCACTGCTGTACTGCACCCAGTCCGGGCACTGACTCCTGAGATGTCCAGGGCTCCCATAGGCGAAGCACCGCGGTCCTGGGCCCGAAGGAAAAGGGCGAAGACCGGGGGATCAAAACTGAAACTGTTGTAGTTTGCTCCCTGCTGGTCGGAACCTGGAGGGTCCTGACGCTAGAGGCCTGGTGCTGATGGCCTTCCCCTTCGATGGTCCCAGCTGGATCCCCTCTCGTGACACTCCTCCTAGAGCATGCATCCTCTCCACCACTTCGGCCTTTTTCTGGACCTCCAAGTACGTCGGAAGGGTAATGGGGGTAACAGCATAATGGAGGGATGGTCGGAGCGCCTCCTCCAAATGTCTTTCCCGAGACTCCTCATTGGGAAAGAGGTCCAGAGAAAAATGTAGGGGGTTCTTGAACTTGATCCCTAGCTCCCTCACGGACATACTCCCCTACTGGAGGGAGAGTATCTCCTGTCTCTTTTCCGCCTTCATCGTCGAAGAGAGGAATTCCTCCCAAAACTCCCTCTCAAAATCAGCCCATGCCACCTCAGCCTCTCTCCTCTCCCCTAGGTAAAGCGTCCACCACTGACGCGCCGCTCCCCGCATCTGGATGATGGCCAGAGGAACCCAGTACTCAATCAGGGCCCGAATCAGGCTGAAAGCTATCACTAGCTCCTCTAGCCAGCCTTCCGTCTTCGTGTCATAGGTGCTGCCCTCGTACCTCTCGAGGGTCTGTCGCTGGAAGTCCCGAAGAGTCTTTTTCCACTAGTCATCCTCTTCCTCTCGATCATATCTCTGCCAATCATCCAAAGTAGTCTCTGGGGCCTCGATCGCCTGTACCACACGTGGTCGCCTTCCAGGTTCCATAGCTGCAAGGTAAACAAGGAATGCCTAAGCCCAAGTAGTGCAGAATATCATTCTTAAAACTTCTTAAAATTTTAATTTATTCTTAATTCCCAAGACATCCCAGAAACACGAGAACACAAGTCGTTATGATTCATGTACCATCCCTAGGTTCTCTACCCTGCAATCAGCGTGGCCTCACTTGGTCGTTTGGTAGGTCCAGAGTCCTTGCATCAGATCACGGGGGGCCCTAAAATCCCGTGTCCTAGCCAGTCTTCCATGACCTAATTCACGCACCAAGGTCACCCAACATTGTTGCCTTACCATCCCATGCAATCCTCACTATGCCTAACTCCAGACTCCATCCTATCTCTCAACCATCACCTCCGATACCATTCTGTCACGACCTGCCTTCACCTAAAGGAGGGAAGGGTCAGTAGATTGCCAGGCCCTTCCTTATTTAAGTTGAAGGAGAGATAATGACCCCCGAAACCCGCCTTCAATAGGTCCCGGAGTGGCGACTAGCACCAAGGGTATAGAAATTACACACAAATGGAAGGCATTACCCTATTTGTTTTATAGGATCAGGAGATAAGAAGATGAAACCCAACAACACCAAGGTAAAAGAAAAGGAAAGCCAAAAGTAAACCATTCCCACATGCATGTTCCAAAAATAAGAGCCACAAGGTACAAAAGGTGACTACAAAGGTAAGTACCAAAGAAAGAAAAACAACAACTGCAACTTCCCCAAAGGTCCGCGCTAGTATGGTCCCGCGCGATCCCCGATGTCCTCCTGGAAACCTGAAAGAAGTTTTATATACGTAGGGTGAGCATACAAGTACACCCAGTAGGGAAAACCAAAGACTCTCATGCAGAAGTGGGGGAATGTACTAATGTCCTGTGGGAAAAGGAGTAAACCAAAAATCTATCAAGGTAAACTATCCACCCAAGCCTCACCAAGGAACACTCCCCAAATAACGTAAGTCATGTAATATACATAATAAGAGCACATCGATGTTTGGGTACCCCTCGCCTCTTTCCCACTGGTTAATGAGACATCTTACGCATCGAACCAATACCGCCATTCTGTCACCGCAGTCCCACTACCTCACCCGCCCGCACACACCTAGGCCACAACCACACGCAGTCCCACTGTCGATCCCGCCCGCAAACACCTAGGCCACAACTATCACACGTGACCACACCTGCAAACACCTAGGCCAGAACAAATACCACCACGCCTGAAGACACCTGGGCCTCATCTCGAAGAAACGTGGGAAACCACCTTCCGCACACACCTGGACAACCATCACACTATCCCGCCCGAAGGTTCTTGGGCTAATAATGGACCTCATGCCATCACAGCCTGCCCAAAGATACTTGGGCTATCCGGGAAAGGGAGCAGAAAAGGATCTAATAACCAGCCACTAAGAATAGTGTTGGAAAAAACACCCTCCCCCATGAAATGGGGGTGTTCGGCACTACGTGCTCAAATTGGGTGGGGCGGGAATAAGAAACACAATGATACAAGTATATATATATATATATATATATATAGGTAACAAGCACTCACCCAAAGCTAGGTTTTTCTTTAGACAACCTACAGATCACAACAGCACTCAAGTCTGAGTCACGACTCTCGCCAACAAAACCCATTTGTCCCATTCTTGTTTCATGTTCAGTGATAATGTTCAAATAAGTTCATGCACTAATGGGCAACTAACACCATAAGCATAACCAAGGAAGAGAATCTAGCCAAACGCCAATTTAAACATTCACACTCGGTTCTCTTGTAATGTTACAACAACAAGAAATAAGTGAGATCCCCCGAAGTACTTGAACCAAAGACAACCCCGAGACACTGCTCCGTGTCCCCTCCCCAAAAAAGGTTTTTCAACAACAGAGGATCCCACCCCAATTCATGATATAAACAAGTAACCACCGGGTCTTAAAACTCACAACCACTGAATCCATATCAACAGGGGAACCCATCCCCAATTTCATAACCATTGAGAGCATAAAAACAGCGGATCCCATCCCCTCCCACATCTCCAGAAACCGACCCGTAAAAGAAAAACAACAAAACCACTACTACCAACACAAATAAAGGTCATGCCTGTATTTTCAGATTTATAAGATTTAACACACTCCATGATTTCAATTCCATGTGTCTTAACTGCGGGTTATCACAGAAGGGTCGATCCTGGTGCTTCCAATTTACTTAGCTGAATATACACAATTAACCAATTTACTTTTCATGGCAGGAGTTCACAACCATAAGTAAGCCATTTAAAACATCACCAGGGCTTCATTAATTCATAGAGAAAGACCACCAATGGTCATGATTTTCAGTAGGCATAAGCCCGCATAATTCAGTAAGAAGGTCATAATATAAAACAGAATCAACGATCACAACCCCCCTTCTTTATTTATAGAATCCATTCATTATATTTATTAGGTCTGGTTTATAAAATTCTACAGAATCAAAAGCACGCCCACCCCGCATGATACAAAAAAGAGAGAGACAAAGGAGAAATTTCCCTACCTGTTGGATCAACGATCTACACTGAGGCTAGGGGAGGAACTTCACGGATATCGATATGGCTCCCCTGAACGAAAATCGATTCATCTATCAATGCTTAGGCCGGGCGCCGAACTCTACGTATAACGATGCGGCTCGCCCAATGCACCAGAAGCTGTTCGTGAAAAGCCGCGATCGAAGAAAGAAGGAACCACGACTAACCCTTAGTTTATAAGAGCCGCAGACGGTTGAGATGAGAATGCCAAACCGCTTAAGGAGCGGGGGTCGTGGGTTGACCCCGCGGTTGGGAAGTTACACACGGAGGTCTCTCTGGATTTTTAGGAATTAATTATGGGATTTAAATGGTTTTAAAAGGAGTAAAAGAATTAGTTTACGTCGAAACTTACATTGCGGGAGAGGAAAAGTCAGGTATTGGAAAAAGAATTAAAGGCTCGACAAGGGGACACGGTGCCACCGTCACGATGTCACCCTCACGGTGCCACCCTCACGGTGTCACCCTCATGGTTCCACCGTGACTGGTGTCACCCTCGCGGTGCCACCGTCACGGTACCACCCTCACAGTGCCACCCTCACGGTTCCACCGTCACGGTGTCACCCTCACGGTGCCATCGACACGGTGCCACTGTGACTGGGGTCACCCTCATGGTGCCACCGTTTTTGGTGGAGCCTCACTTTGGCAAAGTAATGGTCTAGGAGGGTCTGGGCCATTACACAACAGCTCTACATATGCATGTATAAAAAATGGGAAATTAGTGAGAAGTAATATTTGATTTTTTTAATACATGATGAATTCAAATATTATTCCCCTGCATTTATACTATCTTGGGTAGTTATTTATTCATACACTCACACTGAAAATAATTCTTTTTTTATATAATTCTAACACCATTCATCCTTCACTGGTGGGAGTATTCCCATATTCATCATAGTATAAGGGTATAATTAGCATAACCAAATATATAATTTTAGAACAAAGGGAGTTCAATTTAGTTTCTAATAATGAAAAATAATATATCATGGGATTTAATAAATACTCAATTCCCTTGAGTAGCTCGACTATAATCCCTTCCTCTCCTCTGAGTGCCTCCAAAATACTATTTATAAGAGAGGGTATTGGGTACTATATTTTTTCTTGAAAACACAACCCAACCATCATAGTTATAATGTTATCATCTTCAAAGTGAGATTAATTATTCTCAATTTTTTTGTATATGGGTGGATCATATTACAACATTTACTATGAATATTATATCAAATATTCATCATAATTACCATCAAAATCATCAATTTCTCCCACAATTATCCCAGTTTCATCATAAGAATCATTGTAACATCCCGGTCCAAATTACACTAAAAGAGGTTCTCTGACCCTGTTTTCCACAATTCCTTAAGTGTGCCTCCTCGTATGCCAGAGGCTACCGACTAGCAGTGCTGATGTAATGGTGGAACTTTGAGGAGACTATACCCCCATATCAAAGTGCACAACCTAAACTAAATAACCAGATACCATATATAACATAGATAGTATAATAATAAATAAACTGAACTAAAACACACTATAATAAAATGCAATACAGTAAAGGCCCAAACATTCATGCCATACATACAACAATGATCACCCACTTGGCCAATCACATATACCAAATAAATACCTAAACAACAAATAAAATAGGCCCAACTTTCAACTTCAAGATGTAACACATACCTGATATCCAATACCCTAACAAGTTACTCTATCCCGACCAGTCGACTCCACACGAGCATCCCACTCAACCATGAAATCATCGGTCTCAACCCTATCCATTGCACATATGTGCTCAACCTAAAACCATACATAAGGTTTTCACGTACACTGAGGTGCATTCATAGGGGTGAGAAAAAAATCTCAATAAGCCACCCCTAATGATGAACCTATAAAATGATTCCCTAAATGCGTACTCATGAAAATGATCAAGCTAATAAAAACATAACTAAAGAAATAAATACCAACAAAACCATCATCGATCCTTAGGTCCAAGACCTCGTACTACCAAACCTAATTTGTCTAATGATGGGATGTATCTAAGTATGTCTCAATGATGATGAATCCTAATAACCTGCGGGTTCCATAACCATGGAAACCACAACAAAACCTCTCAATTATAGGAACCCACTCTACGATATTCCTATCATTTGGGATACTAGTCTAAGCCATCCCATTCCATGTCCTCATAACCCAAACATTAACTCAAACCCAAAACCGCAACACATCTATCTATGTTACCACACAAAATTACTTCCAAGATCAGACCATCAGTCTAAAATCTATCTCATGTATCCTAAACAAAAATTCCAAGATCATTTGTCCAATATATAATCCATAAACCCCAACCAATTTTACTGATAATAAACATCAATCCTATCAATAATGTATCAATAAATAAAGTTATTATCTGAAACCTTCATGAAAAAACCATCTATACATATCATCGGTGGTTCCCAGAGCATTTGTTTGTCCCAACCCAAGGAGAGGGAGCATCAATCCAATATCCTATTTCACGTGGACGACCATAATAACATAGAGCATCAGTCAAGAACTCTAACCATGAATTATACTATCTGTGTCCAGAGCCTTAGTCTAACACCATATCCATAGTATACCTCTTGTGCCTAAAACCTTAGTCCAATACCCGAACACATAAATGTGACGTCACATCCACTTTACTCAAGAATATAACATAGCTTGCCTGGAACCTCAGTCCAGAACTCAAACCATGGATGTGGAGAGTTAGTGCACCATCCATCTAGCTAGTATTCCATCAATTCCTAGATAATCTGTCTAGAACATAACCAATAAATTATACCATCTATGTCTAGAACCTCATTTTGACACCTAATTTCTATAGTATACTATCCATGCCTAGAGACTCATGTGAAACAATCTCAGTCATGGATATCCCGAACAATACCTATGGATCGTTTTTATAAATCTCTCATCCATAAAATCCCTTACTAGTGAACCATGCTATGAAATATGGCATCCCAAGTATATACAAAACCACCCCATGGGCATAATACATCTATTAACCTTAACAATGAAACATAACAAAAATTGGTTATACATCCATCTCTACCAAAAACATCTCATCCTCATCATCTCAGAAATAATAATGGGTCCCATGGAAACACCCTCAACCAAACTACAAAAGCACACACACCCACTCAGGGAATTCCTATCAATCAGGCCCGCATTTGGCCCTTTGGAACCACACATAAACATAGGAACCCCTTCGTGGATCCTTTAAACTAGAATTATAGTGGAGGAATCACATAAAAATCCTTTGTATTATCCAAACCCTTAGGCCATGCCGTATTATAAGAAATATCCTCAAGCCGAACTCGGTGGTCTTTAACCAATAATTGATCAACAACACACCAAACATGCATCCAAAAGCAAACCCATGCCTCACGACCATTCTCAACGTCCAACCACCGCATCCAACAATTAATTTTTAAGAAAAAAATGCACTATGTGGATCCTCAAAAGTCCCTTAGACTCAAATTAACACAACAAAATGAACCCAAACATTATCTCCATCCTACGATGTCAACCAAGCCCAAAGGATCCAACCACCATGATCCTCAAAAGTAGGATCTAAACCTTAACTGATCTAACCTCAAGAAAATGGGACAGATATATAGGGAAAACCCATGATTTCCCCAGAGATACAAAATAATACCACCTTATAGGACCCATCAATGAAACCTCAAGTAAAACTCCATAGAACACTCATTTCAGACCAAACACTGAGCTTAAAACCCTAAAGCGGACCTCCTAGCTCCAAACCCAACACACTAGAGGATTCTGAATCCAATCCTCAAGGAATCCATCTAATAAATCACCATGGTCAAAAACTCCATCTAGATAACCTCAATATGCTGAAGGGATCCCACAATCATTATTTATGTGAGAAAACACTCAGAATGGACTAATAAAAAGTAAAATTCTATTTCCAAGGCAAAAAACACCCCAAACCCCTTAACGGGTAACCAAGGAGAATCACATGATGTGTATTCCTAAGCACACTATGTGTGCTCCAACAACCCCATATGGGCATGTAATCCAACCAAACATGGAATTTATAACCCATGTATGTGGCGTGTAAGTTAGGTACATGGTGTGTACCTTACATGGGGTGCCTACCAGTGTATCCCACATGGCCTGACCATGTTTCCATGCCTAGCTGTTTACTCACACAGGACGTGTCAACCACATGGGGTCTGGTCATGTACCCTACATGGCCATGTCTCCCCCAACATGGGTCTTCTGGCCTTGTACTTAGCCACACACCAAGTGAGACTACACAGCATGTCCTTCGGACTACATGATGTGTATTTGCCTTATTATATTCTTCCCCAAACTGGAAGAACACACGATGTGTGTTCTTAAAACAACATGGAATTGGTTGGGGTTTCCAAACAGGAAACCACTGTGAACATCCCAAAAACTCCATTTTTCACCAAATAAACACAGGTTGACCCCCCATGTGGTCCTTAGAAGTAATGATAATGCTCTAATACATGAAAAAACTAATCTATTGTGACTAGTGTATAAAAATAAATAACCACCCTAACTTATGGTGTAAAAGATTATGCTTTGGGTCTAAATCCCATCCTTGAAGTTGCTGCACCTCGATATGGCCTCGATCTATTCCAACGATGATGTCTGATGGCACCCCCTTCTCCTATTCCTTTTGGTATGGCCATAAAATTCAAGGGAGGATCCCTCCCCCTCCTTCTGTGCATGGAAATTCAAAATGGGGGGGGGGGGTGTTTTTGTTAATTTTATTAATTAATTAATCACCCATTTAATAGTTGTCCTATGTCTTGGAACCCGAAGTGATTTTATACCTTACCAAGGAAAAACCATCCATTTCAAAATCAATTGTAGTGTCCTAATATCAATACAACACTTTGTTAAAAATATATCTCAAACTAAACATGCATGAATACCATAATATTTAATTAAATAAATATTAAATATTTCACCAAAACTCAAAGAGCTCATAATTCCACAAAACATCTATCCAAGGGTAAACACCCTATTCCAGGACAAAGAGAGTGGTCAAAAAAATTATATAAGATCATTTTCTAGGAAAAAATGAAAATTTTACCCCTCACGAGAACTTGAAAACAAAAATCTAAAATTCTTCTCGAATTTTAAAATCTAAAAAACTCAGGCCTCTAAAACCTACCCACCATAAGCCTTCTCATCCTTGAGAAGGATCAGTGATCTTCCAACCACACATCCTAACCAACCTCAGTCATCATCTCAAGATAAACTCATTGTTTTCTACCAAAATATACAAATCATATTTCTCTGCATAACTTTGAAGATAAGGAATACAACCATCCAAATACCAATAAACTGATTTCCACCATTAACAAACCCACTAGGATAGTACCTAACAACACCCATTCATCATGATACATCATATAATCATTTAAATCTCACCATCATACTCATGGTACTACCCACCACAAGAGTCTCCTTAATGTCACCTCACAAAAAAACACCTTTTTTCATAACTGATTCCCCAATAAAAACCAAACTTTAGAACTAGAAATGGCCATATATCTCCCACTTGAGTGACAAAACAAAATAGATACCATCATACTTTCCCAACACACAAGAATTGAACCCATGAAATTCGTCGATATCTAATATGTCATAGGGAACTCACCCATAGAAATTTGATGTTGTTCTCCCCACTATAAGGCTTCACAAACTCCTCTCTATGAGAACAACCTCCCAGAAGGACCCTTACTAACCCCAAGAAACATATCTATAGGATGGAATAAAGTTAGTGTTATTTTTTCATAATCAATACGATTTCAAGATATTGGGCATGATTATCTCTAAACTGTGAGTATACTAATATTTTTTCAATGAATACAACCACAACCTTATCCATTCTAAAACATCACAGTTCTATCCCCAGGGACACGGGTCACCATGCCCACAAGCCACTCATCAAACCCACAAAAGGTCTCATCCTACTCATGGATTACTACCCAATTCAAGAACATCATTCGCACACTCTCATTTCATATGATCCACAAGAAAAATGATATAGTACATCAACAGTGCTCACATATCCAAGGTTACACTATAAAAAAACTGTTACAAACCATTGTAAAATCTAACCACAAATTTTTCTTCGACTCTAGTGAGTCACGTCTCCTGAAATCTTGGATGAAAATCCCTAATCACAAAACTTGGGCACTCCCTGTGCTCCCAATCCAAGTATAATCCACCAAGCTCAACTCTTATGAACCTCCCTTCCATGAGATAAGCACCTGAATGAAATTTCCCCTCTCAAAACCAACCAAAAGACTAAAATTATAGCACACAAGTGAACCATCTAAAAAAAGGAATCCAACAAGCATAAACCTAAATACAAACATCACCCTTCATGAAACCTCTTAAAAAGTCCAAAAAAATCCATCTATGCCTCAAGTACCCATAAATAATTTATAACAAGGGAGAAATGTCTCATGGGTCACCCTTAAAAGTCAAACGACTTTGAATCACTACTCTGATGTCATGTTAGAAAAGGTCACTAGGATCCCCCACCTAGACCTACCAATCAATTCCTAGATCATGCCACTTGGTCTAACAACCTAGGTCTATGCCTACTCTTTGATGGGGAAAATCATGGGCCATCAACATGCACCCTTCTCAATTTCATATGACATGAACATGTCAAAACACCCTCTATAGGGTCTCACACTATAAGGCATGTTATATCGACCAATTTCCCACAACTAGGGAATCTTTCCTCTCTGAGCATCTGCACATTACACCACTCCTTAGAGGACCCAGATATAAAACTGAACTCATACAAAACCACCCACATGGGGTAAAACATTTCTATAATTACACGATACCAACCCACTAGGGTCACTGCACCAACCATGCATGAGAACCACACTAGAGTCCCCATTGTCAAGTCCCTCACCTTAGTTTCATGTTACCTACCATTAGAATAAAATCCATAAAATCACACACTATCATATCTATAACATAGGTATCATGCATTCCTATCATGATGCATGAGATACATCTTACCTATATAGAAAAATAATCAAAACCAAGTCACATGTCTCTTTTCAATAGGACAAGATCCTAAAATCCATCATAAACCATCAAATCCAAACAACATGTGCATCGATTTAAGAAAAAAAATACTTGACCATAACATTAAAAATCCATAACATTAAAACTATCCCATGGTAATCTAGACTTCCAACCATAATAGGTTTTCCTAACGCACCATACTGGTATCCAACACATGTTCTGACACATTCTTATATCCCCTATCTATAAAACCAAAAATAGTGAAATAAAAAGAATGTAACTCCTCTGATATCAATTTTTAACATCCCGACCCAGATTCCACTAAATGCGTTGCTCTAATACAATTCTTCACATGGAATCAAGTGTGCCTCTTCCTATGCCAGAGGATTCTAACTAAAACTGGGGGTATAATGGTGGAACTATGAGGAGATTATACCCTCATATCAAAGTGGAAAAACAAAAGTAAATTATCATATACCATACCCAATAGAGCACATGGAATAATAAATAAACTAAACTAAAACATGATGTAATAAAATGAAACATAGTAAAATCCCGAACTACCATTTCATACTTAAAACAATGATCAAACACTATGATAATCAAATATACAAAATAAATAACTGAAAAATAAATACATTAGGTCCTATTGTTAACCTATGGCTATAATACATACCCAGTATCTAGTACTCTGTAATGCTGCTCCAGCCTGACCAGTCGACTCCACATGAGAATCCCACTCAACCATTAAATCACAGGCCTTAAACATATACATTGAACATACATGCTCAACATGAAAGCATATATAAGGTTTTCATGTACATTGAGAAGAATGTATAGGGGTTAGAAATAACTATATGTAGGGCACCTCCAATGGAGAACTTATAAACTTCTTCCATAAGTGAATGCTCATGCAATATTCTCATCCTAGATGAAACATAAATGAATAAATATATACAAATAAAACCATAATCAATCCTTAGTTAGAAGACCACAATCAAACATACATGCTTCAACCAATTCCAGGATGTCTCTGAGCATGTCTCAATGACCATGCGTCACAATAACATCTAATATCCATACCCATGGCAGCCACAACAAAACCTAATAGTTAAGGGAACCCAATCTTTGATAGTCTTATCATCCGTGATATTGATCTAAGTCATCCCATATCAAGTCCTCATGATCCAAAAATTTACTCATACCTGAAACCTTGACACATCTATCCCAGTTACCACAAAAAGGTACTACCCAACTAAGACCATCAGTATGCCAACTATCTCAAATATCATAAATAAAAATACCTAGAGCATCAGTCGAATATGTAAACAATAAATACCAACCATCAGTACTGATACTAAACATCGATCCTATCAAGGCTGTCTCAAAACATAATGGTACTTCGTGAAACCTTTATTCAACAACCATCTATACATAACATTGATGGTTACCAGAGCATCAGTTTGGACCATCCCAAGGAGGAGTGTCATTCCAACATACTATTACACATGGAATGTCATCATCACCTAGAACATCAATCTAGAACTTAAAACTAAAAGTATAATATCAGTGTACATAGCCTCATTCAAACACCACATCCATAATATACCTCTTATTCCCAAAACCTCAGTCTAGAACCCAACCACATACATATGACATCACATCCAATATACTCAATTATATAACATAGCATGACCAGAACCTTATCCAGTACTCAAACCCTGGATGCAGAGCATCAGTCCACTATCCATCCAGCTAGCATACCATCAATTCCTCGATCATTAGTCTGGCACATAACCAAAAAAAGTATACTATCTACATCTAGAACCTTAGTTTGACACCTAATCTTTAAAGTATAATATCATGGCCTAGAGCCTTATTTCCAAAAATATCACTCATGATTATCTAAAATGATACAAACGGATCGACTATCCAACTATCTCATCCATCAAATCCCTTACTAGTGAACCAGGTTCCAAAACGTGAAAACCTGACCATATAAAAAACCAACCATGGGAATAATACAATTATTAACCTTAATAATGAAATATTAAAAGGTATAGATATATGTCCATATCAACTAGAAAAATTCCATCCTCATCAGCTTATACATCATCACAGATCCCTAGGGAATATCCATAACCAAACCACATAAGCAAATTCACTCGATCAGGTCATACTATCAATTAGGTTCACACTTGTCCCTCTAGAACCACACATAAACAGAGGCACCCCTCCTAGGATCCTACAAACTAGCACTCAAGTGGAGGAATCACCTCAAAAACCCTAGTAACATCCAACCCCTCGGAACAATCCCTATCAAAAGAAACATCCCCAAGTGGAACTTAGTGGAATCCAACCAATACTTGACCAATAATATGCCAAACATACATAAAAAAGAAAACCCATGCCTCATTGGCATTCTCAACAGCCAACCACGACTTCCAACAATCACTTTGATAGAAAGAATCCCACAAATATTCACAGATAAATCCCTATGAGGTCTTTAGCAGTAATAATAGAGATATAATACATGAAAAAAACTAATGTATGTGGACTGGGGAATAAAAATAAAAAATAGACCCACCTCATAGCATAAATAATGGAGCTTTGGGTCTAAATCCACTCCCGAAAGCTGCATCAGCTTGATCCAGTCCCAATATACACCAAAGATGAAGTCTGGTGGCACCCCCTTATCCTATACCTCTTAGTATGGTTTTCATGTCCAAGGGAAGATCCCTACCCCTCTATCCATGCATGGAAACCCCAAATTGGGGGGGGGGGGGTTTATTAATTTTATTAATTATTTAATTTAATTAATTAATCACCCATTTAATAGAAGTACCGAGTCCCAGAACCTAAAGTGATTTAATACCATGCCGAGGGAAACCCCTATTTCTGGACTCAACCACAAAGTTAGAATGACAATACGATGCTCAGTTCAAAAGATATCTCCAACCAACCCCATATGAATAACATAATATTTAATTGATTAATGATTAATATTTATTCCAAAATTTGAACAACATGAAATTCAACCAATCATGTTTTCTAGGGTAAAAATCCTATTCCAGGACCAATGGATTTGTGAAAAATATTATTTGGGATCTTATGCTAGGGGAAAATGACCATTTTACCCCTCAAGAGCATTGGAAAAAAATCAACTTCCAATCAAATTTCAAAATCTAGAAAACTCGGGTCTTTATAATCATATAATTCTTATATAAATTTAAATGTATCCGACAGTGGAGGTTATTCCATTTATTTGTAAATATCTTAAATATATTCATCGAAGTTTAGAGAAATTTGTAATTATTTTAGTGTCCTACACCTCTCTTTATTTCCTGTGTAACATTATGTAATGTAATGAGAGAATTCATTGATCTCTCTCACTAAAGTAATTAAACCTTGAGTGTCAAGATATTGTTTGAGTTATTTGATGATCTCTTGAAATAATTCCATACCGAACTATAAATTCCAGACTCCCCTCACATGTTTATATTAACAAGAAATAGTTTCCTTTAAGATATCATGTAATAAAAATAGACTCTAAATTTTTGTATTTTAAATAGGGGAAAAATGATGAATGTAAAAAGTGAGAAACAACAGTAAATATAAGTTTGTATACTTAATGAAAATGTCAAATTTGATAGGGATTTTTTTATAGAGTTGTAAAATAGAAATTATAAATCCATTATGAACATCTTATGAGTTTATACTGGTTTTTCCTCAAGGATACTAACAACTATAGACTACACTTCCAAACTTATTTTTATCTTTTGGAGTTTTTAATATTAAATATAGAAATCATGAAAACAATGGGGTTTTGGTGTGCTGTGATATGTAATATTAAATGATAACTGTAGTGTTAAAAAGAATAATAGTCAATCATTGTGAGATCCCCCTAACATGTGATTCTTCATTGTTTATCTTAATTATTTTTCCAAGTTTAATTGTCATTCAAAAGTAAGGATCAATATCATTCAACTCAATAATTCTCATAGTTTATCTAATATAAGGTACTAATTAACTACTATCCCACATGCAATAATACCTTATATCTATTTAATAAATATTTCTAGAAGAATACATCAATCAAATAGATAAACCCTAGTCTCTCCCACCAATACAGTAAAATGAATGAACAGATCCCCACTATACATGAAAATTGATCACCATACTACTCCCTCTATAGCCACTTTTGTCTATCATATTCTAGATAAATATAAAATGGAAATAATTTGTTGAACAACTATGGGAAAATAAAAATTCATGTGAAGAGTGGATAAATAATGAAAATCACTGATCTAAATCCTACACTCAACTCACTATAATCCCAATTCATGGAAATAATCGTGAACATAAATTATATTTAAAAATTAGAAACATAAAATATGGTTTCTAAACCCCTGTATCAACATCAAAAGTCAATAATCCAATAATATATCTTGAGTTTACATGGGGAGAGAAGAACATACTATATAATTAATGAACAAAATAAAGTATAAAAATAGTCCTGAGATTTTGTGTACTAGCCTAATTTAATAGATTATTACTCCCCTTATTTTATTCCATCCAAGATTCTCAATATTATCACCTATTTTATACTGAATACCACCTTTGAGATTTTAGATTTCCTATAAATCTACAACTTTGAATTTTCCCCCCTAAATTAGTTGATAGTTATCCCATGATCTTTATTATTATTTGATTCAAAGATTCTATCTTAGTCCCATATTCATGTAGGTGCTCTACATAACATTGATATTCTCTCAATGACCATAATTACATATGAGTATGTTAAAAATATTTATCTTTATGAAATATTCCACTGTATATATTTTGAAAATAATATGACCCTTACATATTATATGTTATGTCTATGTGGACCTTATATATGATTCATAACTTGGAAAAACTCTTACTTATGAAATAAACATCTCTTACACATAGTCAAGAAACCCTTATGTACCTCAGGTAAGATTGAATCTTCCATTCTAACAGTAAAGGAAAATTCCTTATATACTATACAAAATATATTATACATCATGAACAATATATTATACATTAATCATTTCATTTTTATGGAAAGATAATTTATAATATGTATCTCTTTAGTTGTGGAATGTTTCTTACTGTTGGACCATAGATATTCTTGGACACTATATCTAACTATAATGGTTTTAATTATCACTAATCATGTCATATATTAACTTATATCTTACCTTATGTAGAAGATCCAAAATTATGTCAACATATTATCAGGAATATCAGATCATTTCAATCATATGACTATTTATGTATGTTTAAGTATAAATGAGATTATAACTAATAATCTATGTGAAAATTATGAGTATCAACACTCTATGAATTTAATGAACTATAAGACAGATAGAATATCTAAAATTATTTAAGTATGAGTCACTGATACTAACCGACAGATGACTCACCGAAAAACATATGCATCACTGACAGAGAGTTTAAAAAGGCATATGTTCTATGTATGCGAATTTGAAACCATTGGAAGGACTCACCATTTCATATGACTCACCGATGTAGATGAATCAACATTGCATATGACTCGCCAACACATACAACCTACCATCAGTCTAAGTGACCTACCATTTTATGGTGCTACCAATGCAAGGACTCACCGTCAGTTGAAATGAGTCACCGATAGATCAATTGTCTCACCAACAGAAGGAAGGACTCACCGTTGAAATAGGTCACTGATGCATGGAAAGACCAAAATAATGGAATACCAATGGTTTGAGAAACTGATAGATTGAGACACTGATGACAAGTCACTGATCAACTATTTAAATATTCATTTATTAATATTATTTATAACGGTCATATTTGTGTCATTTAATGATACTAACTTATTTTATAATAATTATTAGGAATTTTAGCAGACAGTATGAGGTACGATGAACCTATCCACATGGAAAGAACATGCTCTTTGCCATCCCTCATAAATAATAATCAATTTAAAAGAGAGAGGATATATATAGAAGAACGTGGGTGTGTGGTGCGGTGAATGCTTTCATTAGAGAGAGATATAACGAAGAAAATCTGAAACTCTCATGCAACCACTGTGAACTCAAGAAAAAAAGAAGAACACTCAAGTCAATCACAACCGAGCTGAACATTTCATTGAAAAACTTTTTCAGCCTATCAAATAACGAGAAGAATATACATGTAGAACCATAATTTTACCTGGATGAAAAAATATAAAACTATGTTTTTGTGTAAACTTCTAGAAGAGAAATCAACCTTCATCTTATCTACATCTGAGGAGTCCATAGCTGCATCTCAAGACACACATTGCCTTCTAAATCCTTTCTTAGATTTGTTTTCTCTGTTGTGTGCATTTTTACATACTTTTGAGCAGTGTGTGTCTATTTGTTTTAATCACACATTTTATCCTGTATCAAACAAAAGGATACAAGATATACTTCCAATCATACCTTCTTAAATCCTTTTACTCCCACAGATAAGTGTGTAAGAGGTCCTTGTGTGACCAAGTAGTTTGTACCCACAAAGAATTGTGGTAGAGGTCTTGTGACCTGAACAACCTATATGCTATTGGGAACCCTGATCCAGGGTGTGGATGAAAGTGTTTATTAATTTAAACTACTTGGTGGAAGGTGATCACCAAGGGGAGAGGATTAGGTCTCTCCTTGAGACTGAACCTCTTGTTTTATTTCTGCTGTGTTTTTACCTTTTAGTTTCACTCGGTTTTATCACATATTTCATAAAACTAAATTGAAATCTAATAATTAGTCTTATAAAGTGTATATAACACTATTTAAATATTACGTTAGTTTCAAAATCTATATGAATTATCAAATTAATAAAACTAAGAACTAATCAATCTTTTGAGAAATTAATCGAACATTCAATCCCTTATAAATTCACTACTAGATAATTGGAAATTTAATTTTAAATATTAGGGAATTTCAAATTATACCCTTTTTAATAGAAAATTTTATTGATACTCAATTCTCCCCCTCTTGAGTAATACACTCCGACCAATATTTTTTATCAAAGGTGTTAGGAATTTTCAGTTTTCAAATCTTTTTCAAACTTTTTAAACTGTGATTTTAGTTTTATTTTAAAGATCTTAAAATATTTGTTAATAGTAAATTTTTATCACTTTAAAATCTTGTTCTAAAGTTTTATTATGGATAATAGGTTGGAAGCGGAAGCTACCAACATACCTTCATTCTTTAATTGAAAAAATTATGCATAATGGAAAATTAAAATGAAAATGAACTTAGAAAGCATGGGTTTTGAACTTATGTCTTCAATTGTAGATGAATATAATATTCCTTATACTGCTAGAAATACATGGGATGAACCTACTAAGACTACTTATAACAATAATTGCAAATCCCTGAATGCCTTATACTATTCTCTATGAGATAAATAATTTAACATAATTTCTGCATGTAAAACAATCCATGAAATTTGGGATACTTTTTCTGTTTCATATCAAGGAGCTTCTAGTGATAAGGAAATGAGACTTAACACGTATACTATTAAATATGAAAATATTAAAATGAAGCCTGATGAACCTATTTCTAACATGTATCTTAGGTTTAATGAAATTGTGAACACTATGATCTCTCTGGGAAGAGATGCTACTTCTAAAGAAAAAATTATGGGGATTATTAGATGCTTACCTGATAGATGGAGAGGAACTTCTGTCTCCATTATATAATCATGCGACATAAACAAATTACCTTTGAAAGAACTCATTGGAAAATTGATGATGTATGAGGAAGAGTTGAAAGTCAACAAATAAGAAAGAAGATAAACCTAAGTAAAAATCTAAAGCCTTTAAGACCAATACCTCTAAGAATAAGGAAAAAGGGAAGGTGCTACCCTCTGATGAAATCTCCATTAATGATGAATCAACATTATATAGTGATTAAGATATGGCTTAGCTAGTTAGAAGATTAAAGAAATTCTATAGAAAGAATAAGTTCTTCAGGAATCCCAATTACAAAGGAAGATATGATAACAAGGGGAATTGAAAAAAGGACTAGAAAAGAAATGAAAAATCTGAGGAGATTTTATGCTATGAATGCAATGGGAGAGGACATGTCAAAGATAAATGTACAAAATTAAAATATAAAAATAAGTATTACATAAAAGATGAGAAGTATAAGAAACCTATGAAGGCCACCTAGAGTTCCTCTAAGGGTAGCTCTAGGGAATCTTCATAATCTCATGATGAGAAATATAACATGAAAAATATATGTTTCATGAAAAACACATCTGAGGAAACCTTAGATTCACCTGCACACAATTATTATTATTATAAAAATGAAAGTGAGTCTAAAAAATATGACAAGTGATGAACTATTTGAATACTGTAACATAATGGGAGACACTTGCAATGAACTAAAAGATAAATATAAATCTTTAAAGAAACAATATTCTCTTAATGTAACTATTATGTCTGATCTTACTACTAAAAAAGAAAATAATGCTCAACTACTCAAATAAATAAATGAATTAAAAATGTCTGATGAGCAATTGAAGAAAGATCTATAAGGGTTTACCAATGGGAAAAATACTCTTACTCAAATTATTAGTAAATACATAGCTCCTAAGTACACTTCTGGTATTAAATATCAGCCTAGACAGAGAAACCTATCTAAAACACATTTTGTAACTAAATATGGAATGTTTTTTCTTCTACCTAAAAACCAAAATTATGCTGCTAGTACTAGTTTTGAAAATTCATTTACCACATCTATTTTTTCTGGACTAAATAGAGTCTATTTTTCAAACATGTTACATAATTCTTATAGGAAACCCATTAGTAAAATATGGTTACCTAAATCATTGATTACTAATGTCACTATACCCAAACATGTCTGGGTACCAAAATCTATTTTTTCTTGATTATTTTGTTGGAAATCTGTTTGAAGAGCTTCTGCAAGAGTTAGTGGTACTAGGATATTGGATGTTCAAGACATATGATAGGATATTATTCAAGCTTCAAGAACCTAATAAAGATTGATGATGGATATGTCACCTTTGGTGACAATGATAAAGGAAAAATAATTGGTCTAGGCTAGATTGGTAACTCTAGATCGATTTTAATTTCTAAATTACTTTTGGTTGATGGATTGAAGTATAATTTTCTTAGTATCTCACTATTATGTAACGATGTATTTTATGTTAAATTTTAAAATGAAACTTGAAATTTTTTCAACTCTATTAATAAATTAGTATTTTATGCTTTTAGAAATGAAAATGTATATTATGTTAACTTAGATTCTTCAATTTCATAGAATATTTATTGTTTAAGTGCCTTTCATAAAGAGTCTTGTCTTCAGAAAAGGAGATTAAGACACTATAATGTACTCTCTCTTAGAAAGATTACTAGAAATGGACTAGTCAAGGATCTACCCAAACAAGAGTTTTGAAATGGAAATGTTTGTAATCCTTATAAAAAGATCAAAACTACAAGATATCTTTCAAATTAAAGAAAGAATTTTCAACTTCATAACCTTTATATTTGGTTTACATGGACTTGTTTGGACCATCTCGAGTTTCTAGTTTAAATGGGAAACACAATGTATATGTTCTTGTGGGTGATTATTCTAGGTATACTTGGACTTATTTATTATCTCCCAAAATTGAAGCATGTACTTACTTCACCAAGTATGCTAAAATAGTGGAAAATCATAGTTTACTTAAAATAAAATCCTTAAGAAGTGATCATGGACATGAGTTTGAAAATCAAGACTTTGAATCATTTTCCTCACATAATGGCTATAGTCATAACTTCTTTTCCCTAAGAAACCTCAAAAAAATGGAGTTGTGGAAAGAAGAAATAGAACCTTAAAAGAGATATCTAGAACAATTATTAATGAATATATTCACCTACTTACTTTTGGGTTGAGGCTATGAATACAACTTACAACATAATTAATAGAATCTTAATTAGACATATCCTCAAGAAAAATCCTTATGATTTGGGGAACAATAGAAAACCCAAAGTTAGTTATTTCAAATTTTTTGGTTGAAAGGTCTATATCATTAATACAAAGAACAATCTTGAAATATTCACATCCAAGAGTGATGAAGGAATATTCCTAGGTTACTCCACCTATAGTAAAGCCGATAGAGTCTTTAATAAGAAAAAACAAGTTTGTGGAGTAATCTGGGCATATCAAATTTGATGAAATAGATCCACATGAACCTAAGATCTCTCTAGAAAATCTTTAATATGATATGTCAAATATGGACATAAATGAAAAATCATCTAATACTTTTGTCAAGAAATTTATTAAATCAAACAATTTTGGAAATTCATTATAATCTAATCATGATGAACCTGAACCTATAGATGAACCTGAAATTACTAGAACCTTTTTTTATAGACCAACTAAAACCATCAAGAACCATCCTTTAGATGCTTTTGTTGGAGACTTAGATAAAGGGACACAAACTAGAGATTCTCTTAGAAATCAGGTTGAATATCAAGCCTTCTTGTCACAACTTGAAACCAAAAACATCAATGATGTACTTAAAGATGAATTTTGGGAGATGGATACATAAGAAAAACATAATAAATTTTAAAGAAATAAAGTTTGGAAACGTTTGGATAGACCCAAATATACCTTGACCATAGGAACTAAGTGGGTATTTAGGAACAAAGTAGAAAAATCTGGTAATATTGTTAGAAATAATGCCAGATTTGTCGCTCAAGGTTATATTCAAGAAGAAGGTATTGGCTATGAAGAAACTTTTTCACCAATAGCTAGACTTTAATCCATTAGAATCCTCATTTCTTATGCTACCCATCATAATTTCAAAATTTATCAAATGGATGATAAAAGTGAATTCCTAAATGGGTATATAGTTGATGATGTTTTTGTTGAAAACCCCAATGGTTTTTAAAAACCCTAATTTTTAAAATCAAGTTTTCAAATTAACAAAATCATTATATGGTTTAAAAAAAGATCCAAGATCTTGGTATGATAGATTAAGTAATTTTCTCATTACAAATGGTTTTAAAAAAGGAATTGTTGATTATAATATTTTTATAAAGATAATTTATAAAGATGTTTTAGTTATTCAAATCTATGTTGATGATATTATTTTTAGATCTTAAAGAAATTCTTTATGTATTTATTTTTATAAAATGATGAAAACTAAATTTGAAATTAGTTTGATGGGTGAACTAAAATTATTTTTTTAATTTCATATTTTCAAAATAATGAAGGTATCATTTTAAATCATAATAAATACACAAAATATAATTTAAAAAGATTTGTCTTTGATAGCATTAAAATTAGTGACACTCTAATGAGTACTACTTGTATGTTGGATATTGATGAAGATGGTAAATCTATTGATCAAACCACTTATAGCTGAATGATTTGAAGTTTTCTCTACTTGACTGATAGTAGGCCATATATAATTTTTAGTGTGTGTATGTGTGTCAATTTTCAAGATAATCCCAAATAATCTCACTTAAATGCCGTTAAAAGAATTTTCAAGTACCTTAAACATACTATCAATTTAGGTTTTTTTACCCTAAAGGACAATCATTTGATATAGTGAGTTATTCTAATACTGATTTTGGTGGATACAAGTTAAGTAGAAAAATCACCTCTGAGACATGTCACTTTTGGGAAAGTCTTTTGTTTCATGGTGTAGTAAGAAACAAAATTATATTTCATTATCTATTTTCAAAGCTGAATACATAGCTGATGGTAGATGTTGTGCACAAATTTTGTGGATGAAACACACTCTACTAGACTATAGATATCAATTTAGACATGTACCTATAAATTGTGACAATAAAAGTGCTATTAAATTTTTGAAGAACCCAATTTCTCATTCTAAAACAAAATATATTGATGTAAGACATTAGTTTTTGAGATATCATTATAAAAAGGGTTATATCACTTTAGAATTTATTGGCACTGAATATCAGCATACTGACATATTCACTAAGCCATTGTACTATGAAATAATTAATTTCATCAGACATGAGTTAAGAATGATCAATCAGTATGACCTGGTGTTGCCTTTCCTTTAATCTTGTTCTTTGAAGTTGTCAGGCCAACATCGTTGTCATACCGGCACCGTTGTCATGCTGACACCATTAGTGTTATAAAAAGTCTCTAATGATGACAATGACGACTCACTATTTCTATATGTATTGTGTTTTTTCTATCAAAACGAAAATGTTTCATTAATTTTGTTGAACCCAGTTCACAATTTCTCAATTTCACAATTGCAAAATCCCTAAATGATATAAATTTGAATCAATCCACTCTAATTCTTTATCACTATACTCTCTCTGCCTCCTCTATCTTTCTTTACCCCTGACCTTTCACCTTCTAACCTCTATAATGATCTAATTAGAATAGTGTGTGTAAAGCACGCTCAGGAAGATGGTGATTCTTGTGTTTCTAAGAAACCAAAAGGTCAATCGATTAAATATTCAGCTCCAGTAAATCTTGGTCTGGAAAACCATGTTGTAACCTTAGTTAAAAAAGTACTCATGAAATGGCTCTTAGAGAGAAAGTCTTTGCTGTTAAAGGTGATGAAAGATCAAGGATGGAGCGACTGGTTAAAAACAATGAAATAATATTCTATTGAAAGCTAGTACATGAATTTTACAAGAATATGGAACATTTTTTGGAAGTAAGTGATGTTTCTTTGGTCAATTCAATAGTAAAAGGGAAGATAATCTCTTTCTCTTCAAGACATTGGGTTGAATTTCTTAAGCTTCATCCTTATGGAATGTTTTATGATTACCAAGGTACTTCTCCACCCAAAAGTGAATTATTTTGTTATGAGACATATCTGAAAGAGATAAATGTAAATGAGGAAAATAGAAGACCCATTTAATCAGAATTAAATGGTGAGTACAGAATTTTATTTATGTTTATTCATAACCAGATTTGTCCTAGGAAAGGGGACTTTGCTTCTCTCAAGTATCAGGATGTATACTTAGTGTATTTTCTTTGAAAGGGAGTTAAATGAAATCTATGTAGATATCTGATGGTTCACAATAATGAGATGATAAAACTTGGTTGTAAGTAAAATTCTATTTACTAATCCAAAATTATTTCTAAAATGATAAAGGAGAAAGGCTGTGTAAGTGAAGTCGATGATGTTGTAGTTAGTGAATGTAGTGGAATCTACTTGAGTTCTGACATTTGTAAGTGAATGAAAATTAACTGGAACCCATGGAAGAATGAATGGGTTGGTGATGAAGATAGACTTTATGAAAAGTTCAATCCTATAGATCATCTAATCAGACCAAGGGATCTTTTATATCCCATCCTCAGTCCATATGATCAAGTGATTTATTCTTTAGATGAGGAGGAGGAGTCTGCTACTCCTATCAGAGATGTGGGAACACCATTTGATGATAGAAGTGACCCAGACACAACTGAACCAACATATAGAGTTTCTATTGGACCTCTAAGTCCACCATTTGGATTAACTTCTCATGAACCTATTATCAAATTTACTAGAAGTGAAGAAACATAAGTTTAAGGAAGTATGGAATTTTTCAGTGAATGCAGTGAAGAAGAAGATGAAGAAGAGGAAGTAGGTAGTGGTGAAAGTGGTTCAAAATCAGGTAGGGAAGAAGGAGATGAGAATGTTGATGATGAAAATGGTGGCGAAAAGGATGAAGATTATGATAATGAATAAAGTAGTGATAGTGAGTCTAATCATCATGATGGAAATTCTGATGTTTTTAGTATGGAGATTGCTGAAGCTAATGTTGATACCTCTGTTGAGAGTGCTGTTCAAGATAAAAATGTTACTCCATCCAAAACTATTTATCAAGTTTTATATACTAGAAAAATAAATATACATAAGGTTAAGAAACCTATAAAGGAATCATTGAGTGAGTGGGATCAATCTGCCAAGAAAGATGACACCGAGGGGGAGCCTCAAGAAAGAGTAACTGAAGTTGATGAAGATCATCAAATTGTAATAGTAAGGCTTGATACTCTTACTCCTCTAGATTATGATATAATGTTTGAATGGAAAATTAATAATGGGTATGTGGAATTGGTATTATATTATGAATATTCTGATGAGGAATTCTTTGCACTTACTATAAGGGAACCAGTGGTAGAGATCTCTTTTAGTAACTATGTCACTAAGGATGATTTTAAAAACATCACGAAATACATATGTTCCTCCATAAGAAACTCAGTACAATCTCAGATGAGATATGATATTGATGAATATAGGAGAGATAACACTTAGATAAATTAAAAATTAAAAGAAATTAATTCTATGGTTGAAGGTGTAAATCAAGTTGGAACTTCTATTTCCCCTCACGCCTCAACCAGTGTGTCTCAAGATGATTCTAATTCAGTTTCCAAGATGGTAATAAAAGAAATTCATCCAAATTTGATTACAACTGCATAAAAAATTGTGACAAGAAACACCAATCATGGGAATGAGATGAAGAATTTAACCATTGGTATCAATGCCTAGACCACCGAGTAATGGAATACAATGGAAAGTGTCATGAAAGGACATGAGAATCTTGTTTCCCATTTCAAAGCTCTTGATTTTGACAAACTGAGAAAAGTTGTTAAGGAACTTTACTCCTATGTAATTGCTTTAACCTCTACTCCACCTATTCATCCTTCACAATCTGTCAATATTGCTACTTTTAGTTCTGTTTTGAAAGAAGAGTTGCAAGATTTAATTGCTAGTATGGCTAGGGTTGAGGACACTTCAGATAAGGTGCATGACCATGTGAAGTATTATACAATGATTTCTTCACACAATCAGGAAGATATGAACAAAAAGATTAATGAGTTTTCTCCAAACTCATCAAAAAGCATCAAATTAACAGTCTATTTAAGTATTTGGCCACCAATATTACTCTTCCTCCAGTGAAAAAGGATTTTAAGGATCAGATTCAGAAGATGAGATAATTCACACCCTTGTTGGACAAGTTCATATAAAACAAAGATGATTTTAAAAAGGGAATGAAATATGGTGTTGAGATCATTGAAGTGTTCATAAAGATGATAAAATCATATCTCCATGTCCAAAGTGAATCCATTATTGTGCCTCCTATTGAACCACTTGGTCCTGTTAGTTCAATGCCTTCTCAAGCTCATATATCAGTTTCTTAGGATTTATCTCATATCAGACCCATCATTACAGAGCCTGTTCAGCCTCAGTTTATTTTTCAGCACAAACCTGCCCTAGATTATACCATACCTGAATGAGTGCCTCTACCTCCTATGGAAATCCTTTCAGACCCTCCTAATTCTCATCCTACTCCTTCTGCTGAACTATCCATTTCTCCTTATAAGGGGAAGGAACCCCTTGACCCTGACAAGTATTATGAAGCATTCTCTGATGGGGATGCTTACTTGATTTATGTTTTTGACTAGATCCTTTTAATACATTCTACTTTAGTGAGAAATTTATTAGTTTTATGCATTATTTTCTATGATACATTTCACTTCCCATAATGGGAACTCATAATCAGATCGTTTCGATTAATCATTCTCTAATGGTACGTAATAATTCCATGATTTGTGATCATCAAAAAGTGGTAGATTGTTGGACACTATCTATGAATATAATGGTTTCAATTATCACAAATCATTTCATATATTATCTTATATCTCACCTTATATCAAATATCCTAAATTATGTTAAAGAATTATCTTCAATATCTGATCAATTCAATCATATAACTATTTATGTATGTTTAAGTCTAAACAAGCTTATAAATGATTTTTATGTGTAAATTATGAGTATGAAAACTCTATGACTTTGTTGAACTATAAGATAGAAAGAATATATAAAATCATCTAAGTATAAGTCATTGGAACATACATATAGATGACTCACTAATAGACATATGACTCACTAATAAACAGTTCTAATTGGCATATATTCTAAGTATGTGAAGCTAACACTGTTGGAAGGACTCACCGTTGCATATGACTCACTGAAGAAGACAACTCACCATTTATTATGACTCCCGATGTAGATGACATACCTTTAGTCCAAGTTAACTACCATTGCATGGTGATACTGATTCAAAAACTCTCCATCAGTTGAAATGATTCACCAATAGATCAACTGTCTCACCGATAGAAGGAAAGACTCACCGTTGAAACATATCACCGATTTAATGAGTCACCGACTCATGGAAAGACTTAAAGAATGACATACTGATGGATTGAGACACATATATACTAAGACACCGATATATTGAGACACCAAAAGATGAGTCACCGATAGACTATTTAAATATAAATTTATTAATATTATTTCTAACGGTCATATTTGTGTCATTTAATGAGACTAGCATATTTTACAATCCTTTGTATGACTTTTAGTATACAGTATGAGGTATGATGAACCTATGCACATGTAAAGAACATGCTCTTTATCGGCCCTCAAAAATAAAAATCATTTTAAAATAGAGAAGATATATACAGAAGAATGTGGGTTTGTGGTGTGGTGCATGATTGCGAGAGAGAGAGATATACTGAAGAACATAATCAACTCTCATACAACCACTATGAAATCAAGAACAAAAGAATAACACTTAAGGAAATCACAAATGAGATGAACATAAAATTGAAAAACATCTTCATCTTATCAAAGAAGGATAATAATATACCTATAGAACCATACTTGTACCTGGAAGCAAAAAATATGACACTTTATTTTTGTTTCAACTTCCAGAAGAGGAATCAACCTTAATCTTAGCTACATCTGGGGAGTCCGGACCTACATCTCAAGACACACAGAGCCTTCTAAATCCTTTCTCATATCTTTTTCTCTATTGTGTGAATTTTTAGATACATTTGAGTAGTGTGTGTCTGTTTCTATTAAGAAAACAATGTCTACTATATAAAACTGAAGGATACATGATATCCTTCAAATCATACCTTCTTACATCTATTTACTCCCACATATATGTGTGGAAGATGTCATTGTGTGACCTGGTAGTTTTTACCCATGAAGAACTATGGTAGAGGTCTTGTGACCTGGATAGCCTGTGTGCTATTATGAACCCCGATCCATGGTGTGGATCAATCTATTTATTAATTTAAACTACTTGGTGGAAGGTGATCACCAAGTGGAGAGGATTAAGTCTCTTCTTCATATTGAACCTCTTGTTTTATTTCTGCTGTGTTTTTACCTTTTAGTTTTACTCAATTTTATTAAATATTTCATAAAACTTAATTGAACTCTGATAGTTTGTCATAGAAAGTGTTTATAATAATATCAACTTATTAGGTTAGTTTCAAAATCATTATTAATTATGAAATTAATAAAACTGAGAACGAAACAATCATTTGAGGAATTAATCAAATAGTCAAGCTCTAATAAATTCACTACTAGCTAACTGGGAAATTGAATTTTAAATATTGGGGAACTTCAAATTATATCCATTTTAACATAAATTTTTAGAGATACTCAATTCACCCCCTCTTGAGTACTCTAATCCAACCAAAAATTACTTATCAATTGGGATTTATTATAAATAAATCACGTCGCTCCAATGAAAATGGAAAATTATTTACATATAAGTGTTGGGAACTCTTATGTATCATACTAAAAACCTTTAAATATCAAGTGGTAACCATTATGTAATGCAGAGCCCTAGAAAAATAACTCATACACATAACATTTCACTTTCATAAGTACTTTTTCAAAATTTCAATTTATGGCTTCATGTGTCTTAGTTACTCTTACACATGAGTTGTATACCATGATGCAGTGTCCTTTGTAAATTCTTTAACAACTAGGATGATGAACTTGCTATATTTTTTTCTCCAGAAATTTAAACTAAAGATTTATTATTCTTCTTATTCAAAATTAAATATCAAAGGATTATCAATACCTAACCATTTATTTTATTCTAGAAAAAAATAAATCAATTAAATTCACAATCTCGTCCATTTTAAGTAATATTAACAAAATCTAATAAAATGATCCTTTCATTAAAAAACTCTCAAAAAATCAATTAGTTAATAAATACAAGGGACTAAAATGAATTGAATATAATAAAAATAATTGAATGTATTGACTCTACCACACCTTTAATGGTATTAGATATTTACCATGACCTTTTATTCTCAAAATGTTTTTGAAATGAAAAATATGATATCATTTTTGATGTCGTTAAAAATGATTGAATTTTTAAAAATTGAATTTTTAAATGATATATAATATCATTATCTATAGTTTTATTTCTTTGTATGATATATATTATCATATTAAATGATCTAGTTCAAATCATTTATTTTTTTTATATTGTGTGGTATGATAAAGGGAAGTGTATGGTACAATGGAATTAATATGTGATAGAGAAACAATACATTGTATAGCTAAGGAGATATTTCTACCTTTCACAATAAATTATTTACAAACCTATTTTGATTTTATGATGTACATAGTCCCATAAGTTTATTTTATGACAGTTTTTATCATGATGTTTTTGTTACGTGGAAGACTTTTAATAAATAGTGACTTCAAGTCATCGAAGATTAATTCTATTTAGACCATTTCAGTATTATGTTAAGGAAATAAAAAAATTTTCATTACAAAAATATGTTGTTAATCATATCAAGTCCACCAATCATGGGGTATGATCACAAATTCTCATGGTTTATCCATACATAGGCTATAAGCACAAAAAGTTATTCTCACATAGGGGACCAATCACTGGAAATAGTTTTTTGTGTGTGGATTTATTCATATTCCACCCACCCCACTGCCTTTATCTCTTGTGAGATAGGTTATCAATTATAGATTATTATTGATAACCCTAAATGGAACCTCAAATCAGTTCTTTAAAAATTATATAGAAAAAGTAGGGTTTTTTTTTCAATATTATAATAATGGATTAAAAAATATAATTTATAAATTATTTATAAATTATTGAAAAAGTTATTTTATCATATTTATTTAATTTATATTGGTGTCTATAAATTAATTAATTATAAATTGTTTATAATTAATTAATTAAGTGTTCTAAACAATTATTAAATAAATATTACACAAATTAAAAGTTAATATCTGAATACCTTTGTCAAATTTATACGAAAAGCCTTATAATTTAGAAAGATAGTGTTTATTTATAAATTATATGGTTATTTTATAAAATGTTAATAAATTAAAAAACAAGGATACAATATATAAGTTTATGTTTAAATTATTATTTCTTCATAATTAAGTAATATTAATTATTTGAATTAAAATCCTTATTTGAGAAATTATTTAAACTATATAAAAAGAAATTTTGATAGTTTATATATTCCTAGTTTAAATAATATTGAATAAGTGATATTTAGATAATGGAAATTATCTTCATAATTGATTTAAAATATAAAATTTTTATATTCCATTAAATATAAAATATTTAAAGTTTGTTCCATATAATGAGTAATATGGAAGGGTTTATATTGGGAATAAATAAAAATTGTTACATTTATTTCACTATATAATTCCCATAATGATTGGATTAATTATAAAATATTTATAATAATATGATTTGTGAATTGTTCATAAATAGTTTATCTCATGTTTAAATATGTGAATTATTTACTTATTTATTTATTCTCTAATTTATTTATAGAAACAAACTATTTATTCTATGAATAGATGTATGAATTATTTTAGAGAGTTAAATTAATTTTATAAATTATCATACATGTATCTATGGGGTTTCATGCCAGGTTTGATGGTGGATTTACTTTTCTACTACCTTGAATTTATCTTATACTAGGTATTGAGCTTAAAATTGGAAAGTTAATTATAATTTATACATATCAGGTGTTGGAATTATGATAAAATTGAAATATCTTGAGTAATGTATCCTTAAGTATAGTAACTTTGGGTTATACTTCTCACTGGTCAATAGGATTATTCCCTGTCTATAAAAATGGGGGTTGACTATCTATCACTCCAAGATTACTCTTATAGGGATTTTTTATTTCATATGATTATAGTAATATGAAAAAAAATTATATTATAGAGAAGCAAAAAAATCATCATCCAACATATGTTCGAGGCCAATCTTAAAGAAAGGAGAAAAGTAATGTAAGAAAATATTTTCATTGATGACTTAAGAATAATTATTAAGTAAACAAATATATGTGTAAAATAAACATCCTCCCAAGTAAATCAATATTTGAAATAGTTCAATGAGTAGACATTGATACTTATGGGAAGTATAAAAAGAATTAATAAAGGTTTACTATAATGGGTTTTCCAGTTATGGAATTCATTTTAATTTAAGTGTTCAAATAAGATGAATAAGATCAATAAATGTTTATAGAATAATAATGGTTAGTTAGAGAGTCAAATAATGTTTCTATGTATTATCCAACCATTGTCATTGAAACATAAAGGTGTTATTAAGAAGGGAGAGTAATGGGTCCATAGGATAGAATTATTCAGAATACCCGAAGGATTTTAGGAAACTCTATGGAATATCCATGGTAGGTAATAGTGTTACTGAAACCAATTACTTGATTTTGAATGGTATATGATACAAACTGTATGATTTAAAAGTGTTATAAATATCAAAGAGTTAAAAAAGGAATAATTGATGAAACTTATAGTTTTCATTTAAGTGATTAAGAAAATATTTTCTATATCAAACATTTGAATGAAAAAGAATATATCAATCTCAAATGGAACTAAATAAAGGATGTGTTTTTTCATCTTATATAACTTTTACAATAAGAGAAAATTATTATTAATAATGATTTGTTATCAATGTTGTGAGATGATGGATTCAATGCTCATGGTTTTTGATTTATCAAATTTTCTAAAATGTTTTAAAAGGATATAAGGATAAAAATCCTTTTTCCAAGATAAAAGTGTTTATCTAGATATTTATTAAAATATGAGGGATTTTATCCAACAACCATCAATGCCATATTTTAAATAATAATATTCTTTTCCATAAATGGTTGAAAAAACCAAAAATACCCCACATTACATGCACAAAATAATTTATTTTTTAAATATTTCAACCAATGGAAATAAGTGTTATTTTATGAACACAAATGAGTTTTTTATCATAGAATGATATTATAAAGATTATAATTTTTAAAAGGCTAGTGGGAGAATGTTTTGTACTTATTGATGTTCAATGTTAACAAGTAAAAGCTTATATTAGTTAGTATTCAAAGTAAATATCCCAAATTATATTAAAATTTGTTTAGTATATGTCAATAAAGAGATATGTAAAGTGTTATATTTAGTTATCGAATAAAGTGAATATCACTATATATCATAAAAGAGTTTAGAATATGTTGGTAAAGAAATAAAGTAAATTATTAAATTATCTACTAATGTGATCTCATGGAAAATGTTTGACATATTAAATAAAAAAAGTTTATGATGATGAATTTATAATGAGTTCTTAGTAGATAACATGAATTATTAATATCATAAAAATTGATGTTATGATGTGAAGAAGTATTAATAACATGTTAAAAGAGTTAAACCTAAGTAATGTGATTCCTAAGTCTCATCAGTCTTCAAACATAATTTCGTTATAAATGTTACCCAATAAAGAGTTTATTGGGAGGGTTTTATCTTGTGGTCACATAGTGATGTGTACGGAATTACATAAAAATGTAATGAGTTTAATTAAACCACAAAGTAAATGAAAACATAAGGATAATATGAGATCCTATCAAATGTGATATGTCTAATACATGATCATGTGTATTTTTGTGAATTATTCTTAAATAAGGTTAAGGATATAAATTGTATCATGTTTTACAAATGGAAATATCAACATTATTATTCTTTCATGTTTGTTATATATATATATATATCATTAGGTGAAATTATATTTTACCTCTCAAAGTAAAACTTTGAGTTATCATTAACTAATGTATTTCATATAGTATTATAGGTTGTGATGAAATTTTATGGTTAGATTGAGTAGAATTCATGTATCGAGATATTGAATATGCTCATGTGGCACAAAATGAGTGTTTTTTACCACATGAACTATGAAACCAACCACATGGTTTGTTATACATTATGAATTTAGTATACTAGGGTTGAATGGTGTATATTTATAGTCCTTGTTACCTAAGGTTTGTGAGATAACTAGCATCATCTTTATACATTGACACCATTCTCACACAAGCCTTTAGAATTAGCTAAATTGAGGGTTGGGTATGTTTATAAACATATAATTTGTTAGAGCACAACCATGATGGGATTTCTTCATCTCATATGATGATTATGAAATCTGGGTACTCAATTGTGATAAATTGAGGAATCATACAAATGTACCTAGATAACATATATGTTATTCTTACTTATTATCCAGGGGAAATGTGATGTGCTCATCTATAAAGGTGAATGGAAAGTGATGTATTCATAAACATTGTTAGTATATACTTAGAGAATTAAGAATATAAGAGTATCTAAATGGTATTGACATACTTTGTGTCCAATGGTTACTCAATGACTTAGAAAAAGGGATCATATGAAAATTCCTGGTTACAAATAATGTCACTAGTAGACATAGATATATTGATAAATGTGTTTTATGAAGATCAAATTGACTCCCTTTATATCTTGAGTAAAACTTTTTCTTTACTAGAGTCCACTCTTTGCTAACATTTATGGATTTAGGGAACTGATATTTGTTTTCAACACTACAAAGGCTCATGGGGTATCACAATGTGTTTGAATGAATATCAACAGAGTTTGGCTTATATAGATACTAAAATATTATAGATTTTATCCAAAAGTATTATTGTATAGGTATTAAAAAGGTATTTCATATGACGTTATTCAAGGTAAATTTGATGATAACCTTCCAAAAATGTTTTATGATATATCAAAAATTATTTTATGATATATTATCGAAATTTAGCGTATATGATACAATATGATGTAAAATTGAATAAAATATATGAAGATTTAGTGAAAGTGTGATATTGATAGTGTTATACCCTAAATGCATAGCGTATTTTCATATATCATAATATACAATATAGATATGTCATAGGATATGATATATAGAAACTGAGGCATATCGTAATGCATGTATATGGGGATATCATAAGGCAAGTGATATTGATTTCATTAAAATACCATTATATATTATATTATATGATATATTGACATCATAAAATAATTATAATAGTAATATATGTTTTTCATGAGTTTTATGATTGGAAATGGTAGTTGAATGTTAAGTTGTTAAACATTATAGAATCTCCCATCGATGGCTACCATTAATATAAAAATTTCATAATACATAATGTATAGTAGTTTATCTTAGCCAATGGGTTACAAAGTAGTTATAAATATAGATATTTACTCATGAATTTATAAGACACTTGAAAAAATTCATGATTTGGATCAAATTTTTTTATCCCTATATAAAGTGGAAACATCCACTTAATGGGTTTGGGTGATATAATTTCATTCTTAAATTTAAAACTCTATCTCACTAACTGTCTCTTACTTATTCACTATTTTCTATTTGAGATAATAGCATATTGTGTGTGAAATAGGGATACCGCCTAAATGATAAGATATTCAAGTGTAATAATCCTTTGGATACCAATAAGGTATATTCATTAAGCACATGGATGACGAATGTTGCTGTTGTGATTAATAGTGAAAGTACATAATACAGTTTATTATTTTTTTTATAGAATTGTTTTAGTTTAGATGCATGGTAGATCATGGGTGTCTAATATTTTACATTTTTTTTAAAAAAATTCAATCCTTAAAGAAAAAAACACACACACACACACACATATATATATCATCCATAAAAATTTATAAGTGCCTCTCATGACTATAAAGTGCACTTAATATATCATGGAGTCCCAGTTCAGGAACTTTTGTGGTATATGGATCAAGGACATTTCATAATAGCCCCAAATCAAAGGATAGAAGAATGGAAGTCCACACAACTCTAATAAGAAATAAATGGAGAATAAAATAAGAGTCCAGGGGAGTGAGAAATTGAGTGGGAATATAACTTAAAAACCGAGTTTGAAATGAATGATTAAATAACCACGAAACCAATCATGCATTATCCTCTTCATCTTCTTTCAAAATACATAGTTATCATGTATGTTTAAATAATAGAGATCTTAACCATTTGATTATTTTATAATAGAGGAAATTTTATTAATTTATTTATTTAGAATTTGAGTATTTGTCTTGGAAAATACCTTTATAAATAAGTGATTAACATGTTTATTGATTTTTTTCACAATCACTGAAATATTCTTAGATAATAGAGTATTTAAAACACATTTTTTAATTTCATCTACAATTTTTTTTTTGTTTCAATTAAAATTATTATATTTTACATCTCACTATTTTTTGTACATTAACAAGAATGTAAATTTTTAATAAAATTATTTAATTTTACAAAGAATTATTGATATTGAAGTTTTTAGAACTCAAAGTAACTTTGGGAACTAATCATGAATAAAGACTCTACTTATTGAGTAAGAGGCCCACAATCAACCATGAATAAACTCAATTAACCACAATTGTTCACCCAAATGACAATGATGATATGTCAATATAACCATGAGAGTTACCCAACCAACTGGGAAGTAATGATGACCTAACGTGAATCTAACACCCCATATTTTAGTACAAATTTTCTTTAATAATTTATATGTGTTGAATAAAATTTTATACACATAATAACTAGCTAAAATGAATGATTCTTATTTAATTATTGTTGAATATCACACCGTAAAATGAAATTAACAATAATATTAAATGAAATATATATGGAATATAACTATGAAAATTAGAATAGGATAATAAAAAAAAGTTAAAAAATGATAACAGACATGAAATATTATTCCTCACAGTCTCTCAAGAAATCATTCCACTTAGTATAACCCTAAAAATAATGAAAAAAATTATAAATATGATATACATATTCGGAAATAAATAAATGAATAGTATGAATTAATTTTAGAAAAGTGTGTAAGGTTATATATAGGAATGAAAAATGGTAATGTAACCACTACATGGTCAATGTGTATATATATCCATTTTACACACACACACACATATATTCAATGTGTATATTTAAATTATCTTATTTGGAATATAACCTTGTTGTATAAGTGTGTAATACATTAGAAATGATATATTCAACATGAATAATAAATAATTAACATTCATTAAATAATTAAATAATAATAACAAATAAACATATAACCATTCATTACATAAACTTTTATCCTAATTATTTAAAATTATTATATTTTTTATTTTAAAGATAAATTTATCATATTTAGACTTTGGATTTAATAAAATATATTTCATAAGAAAATAACATATATGATTAAAATGGTGTATAAACTTATGAAAAATCAATATATATTTCAATAATCTAGTTAATCATGACCCACCTTTTTTTTCCATTAATGGACCACATTCCAACTCCAAATGACATTCCTTAACCATTAGGGAATGAATATTTAAAAATATGAAACTTATAAACATATATAAAAGTACCCCTACTCTAACCATTCAAAACCACATCAATTATTTATTTTCTTATAAAATAAATACCGAAATTTCCTCCTCTAAATTCCCATATCGCATTTAAGCTATTTTTCTCACAATAAGGAGTATGTAATTATTAATTATGGAGGAAGTTGTCATGAGAAGAGGTGATTTCATCAATGTAATAAGTTATTATATTTTTATTGTATCATTACATCATCATCCTTATAAAATATGATCCATAACTATAATAATGTATAATTAATATTATTATATATATAAAAATGTTATAATGATAATATGATTATATATTCTTACATATTCATTCATTATAACATGTTTTTTAGAGTTTGTTTAGCTCCTACCTGAACGATGATATACTATTGTAATAATGGCTGATTCTCAAAATGTAAATTCATAAAATATATTGTATTAATGAAAAAATTATATTATTTTTATGATTATGTAATGCTAATATTGAAATTGGAATCATTATTTAATAATACCTTATTATTTAATAAATAATCCCAAACAAGAGAATCGATTACTATCTACATAAAAACCATACCTAAAATTTCCATAAAATTAATAAGAGAATTTAGTAGTAATTTAAACATTATGGTCATAGTAACTTGACTATTTTTGTATTGTGGTCTTATGAATAAGTAATTATGACCGATATCTCCTTACCATAAAAATCATGGAATAAAAAAAATAATAACATTCGATGATCAAAATAATCTATTACTAAGTAATATAAACAATAATTAACAAAATAGTTTATAAAATTAAATATAGTTATAAAATATATTATTATAATGTTTATGTTGATTATGTATGAAGTTAGAGTGCATTAAAGAAATTAAGGTTTAAAGGTTAGAGGAATTTTCTTTATCTCTATTTTTAGTCAGAATCTATCTCTTTCATATCCATGTTCTTTATATTGTTTCATGGATGTATTATATATCAATTTATTTATTTATTTGTGATTATAATGTATCTTTTCACTGATTCTACTTACTTATGAAGGTGGAAAGAGAATATTTCTTTCTATTCTCCTTTATATTTTCCTCTTGGTCTCTTTCACCCATATCTTTCTTCCATTTATTTATTTAGATTATTTTTTATATTTTATTATTATATGTTATTTAAAATACATTTATTTTCCTTTATCATAACTTTGGAAATCATTTCTTCATAATTTCTTTATTTATAAAAAAAATTCTTCTTAATTTTAATATAATTTATTATCTTCTTTTGAAGGATTTTTCAACTATGTCAATACCCTATTATGTTATAATCTATAAATATTTATTACATTATTGTTATTATTTTTAATTAGGGATATAATTTCATGGAATCATCCAATTTATTTCTTTTTATGATTTATTTTTCTACCTCTTGAAAAAGGTTATGCAATACACTTTATTTTCATTTATAAATTATGATATTTTTTATGGATTTATTATTGTTTTTATGTTCATGTGGCACACATATGTAAGTATTTTTTTGATAGGTGAGATTGAAATTATATATCCTTATATTGAATTAGTAAAAATTTATATCTCATGAGATTATAGTGTATGGGACATGGGTAGTTATCCTAGTATACTATGTCATGGGACATTAACGATTAGCTAAGTCTGCTATGTTATGATGGTCTTGATAGTTATACTTGAAATAATCTTATGATATCCTTTAATAATGCATATTACATATTCTTATATAATTCCATATTCAAAATTTATGATTATGTTTCCATGGTTTATGATTATTTGTAATGGCCCGGACCTCTCCGGCCTATTCCTTTGTCGAAAAGAGAGTCATGAAGTGTTCTAGAGGGTAGAATGGACTTTTCCCACAGTTTTCAGAATTTTGTAACTACACGCCATGTTACTCCTTTCCGACTATACCCCGTGTTGAAGCTGTGTCTTTGCTATGTGAAATAAATGAGTACACGCCGTGTAGCCCATACTACACACCGTGTAGTTCCTCCCCGCATACGCGTTACCCTCAAACCGTGTGTTGACCAGTCAATGGTCATGTGCCGTGTTGAGGCCCTGTCCTTGTCGCATGAAATAAATGAGTACACTCCATGTATCCCATACTACACGCTGTGTAGTTCCTCCCCACGTATGCGTTACCCTCAAACCGTGTGTTGACCAGTCAAAGACCGTGTGCCGCGTTGAATGCCGTGTTGGAAGCCGCATGAAGACCGTGTGAAATGCCCGAGTACATGCCATGTACTTTAGTTTTTCTCACATAAAAAAGTTGGGGACCTCTCTTCCTTTTCAAATCACTTCTCTCCTCCCCTCTCCTTCGAGCAGAGCTCTCCGGAGAGACTCAAAAGCTCATTTCCTCCATAACTTCTTCGTCCGAGCTCCGATTTACGATCTATCAGTGGCCACGGGATCGTAACGCCGAGTCGGAACTTCTGAGCTTGGATATGTTGTTTTTCCCTTCAGACTTTCCTTCCCATCTTCCACCCAAGTAGGTTTTTCTGGGTTTAACAGAAGCGACGGACGACGACAGACGTCTTCTAAAGCCGATCCGGGGGAGCGTTGTGATCAGAACATTTTGAGGTAAGGATCTTAAATTTTTCTCTCTTTTGTGAACCATGCAGGGTGGGTATCCTCTTGTTTTTGTGATATACAGTTGAACCAATAAATAAATATAATAACTGTTTAAAGAATGGGGATGGGTAATTTGTTTATATTTCTTTATCCTATTGTTATGTTGTGAATTGAATAGACTTATGACTTCTGAGAATCACGGTCGTTGGGGGCCTTTACTTGCTCAATTAAATGTTTCCCTATATTTCTAGAACGTTTTGTGGATGGAAACATTATGGAATTTGGAAATTGGTTGATCAAGTAAAGCTGGCTGATTAAAATCTGGAACCATTGTGGGATCACCCCGGTTGAACAAAATGGAATAATGAATATGTGGATGTTGTCTTAGTTACGTGGTGTGTGAAGGGGGGGGGGGGTGAATCCTGGGTTGTTACAGATAGAATGGGCAGCGAGGATGCGTTAAATGATGGTATTAAAGGGGCGATGATGTGGCACAAGCCTTGTTTTGTGATACGGTGGTAGAGATGTGGTTATAGTGGTAGCATGGCTGTACTAAAGGGTTGTGTTTTTAAAAGAAATTGGAAAGCTGATAAATGAACTGTATGGAAAGGTAACGAATGTGGGAACAATAAATAGGGTTTGTTTGATGATAAAAGGTTGGGTTGTGTTGCTTGTGTTTTATCTGACTTGATTTGTGGTTGGAAGGGATTCTGTTCTACGAAACACTTGATCTGGTTTGATAGTTTCCCATTAGTTAAGGAGATAATAAAATATTACTGATGACACTTAAAAACCTAAATGGGGTTGGGGTTGTTTGTTGTATGCATGATTCGTAGTAGCAGTGCCGAGGCACGTTCTCAGTTTCTCTGTTTAGAAGGCATAGGTTGGGATGTGTGTTTGGTATACATATATATATCTGTATCTTTGTGTTTTGTCACACCCCACCCATGTTGAGCACTTAGTTCTGAACACTCCCATTTCATGGGAGAGGGTGTTTTCCCCTTAGTTAATAGCTCCTTCCTACTCCTTCTTCCAAAGGTGGTGATGGATTGAGGTGACCTTACACCCAAGACTCTTTGGGTAGGTTTTGATTGGGGTGGTTTTAGCCCAAGACTCTTCGAGCAGGTTTACTATTCCGAAGAATCTTCGAGACGAGTCCCAGGTGTGTTCGGTTAGGGATGTGATTGAGGTTTGTGGGGCCCAAGTGTGTGCGGGCAGGATATGTGGTTGTGAGGCCCAGGTGTGTGCGAGCGGGAAGTGTGTGGTAGCGTCAGGACGTTCTCTATTAGGAAGAGAAGCTAACTAGTGGGAAAATGGTGTGGGGTACCCAATACTCTTGTTCTTATATACTACTACCTGTTGTACTGTGTTTTTGGTGAGTGTGGCTAGTGAGGTTGGGTGGATAGATTTCTTTGTTAGGTTGGTTTCTTCTATTGTTCTCATGGGACATTAGGATGTCTCCCCACCTGTGCATGAGAGCTTTAGGTTTCCCTACTGAGTATACTTGTATGCTCACCATACGTTTACTTTCAGGTTTCCAGGAGGACTACCAGGGCCGTGTGGGACCCTACTAGTCAGGACAGTTGGATTTGTTGCAGTTGTTGTATTCTTGTTTCTTTTGGTATTGTAACTTTGAGCTTTATTCTACTTGTACTTTGTTTCATATTTGTTTAAATATGCATGTGGTATTGGTTTGGGTTATTTCTATACACTTTTTCTTTTCTTTTTTTGGTGGTTGACTTGTCCTATTTCCCGATCTTAATTAATAAAAGGGTAATGCCTCCCATATTTGTGAAAACTCATACCCTTGGTGCTAGTTGCTACGCTGGGGCCTACTGGAGGCAGGACTCGGGGGTCATTATCTCCCTTTCACCATTTCCAGCTCAGGAGGGGCATCTTTGATGAAAGGGGGTCATGACAGAATGGTATCAGAGGATGATGGTTGAGAGATAGGATAGAGTATAGAGTTAGGAATAATGAGGATTGCATGTGATGGTAGGGTGGCAGTGTTGGATGATATTGGTGTGTGACATAGGCTAGGGAAGACCGGCTAGGACACGGGATTTTAGGGACCCCGTGATCCAATGTAAGGACTCTGAGCCTACTTAATAACCAAGTGAGACTACATTGATTGCAGGGTAGAGACCCTAGGGAAGGAACATGCATCATCATGATTGTGTTTTACTTGATTTGGGTGTTCTGCGAAAGAAATAAAGTGATAAAATGAAACCTTGAGAAATTTCCTTACTACTTGGGCTTAGGTGATCTTTGTTTACTGTATAGCTATGGCACCTGGACGTCGTCCCCAGGTGGCTCAGACAGCCGAGGCCCAGCAGATATAGGCGGTCGATCAGTTGAGGATTGACCGAGAGGAGGAAGATAGCCAGTGGAAGAAGACTCTCTGTTCTTTCCAATGACAAACCCTCAAGAAGTACGAGGTTAGTACTTCATATATGGGGATAGAAAGGTGGCTTGAGGAGATAGGGATCACTTTTACTTTGATCTGGGCTCCTAGGGAGTGCTGGGATCCCCTAGTAGTTAGTCAGCTGAGAGGTGTGGCGCGCCAGTGGTGGATGCTCTACCTCGAGGAGAGGAGCAAGGCATAGGTTCTGTGGGCTGACTTTGAGGAGTTCCGAGAGGAATTCCTTTCTTCCATGATAAAGGCAGAAAAGAAGAATGAGTTACTCTCCCTCCAGCAGGGGAGTATGTGAGTACAATATTTGGGGATCAAGTTCAAGGATCTCCTACACTTTACTCTGAATCTCTTTCCGGATGAGGAGTCTCGGGTGAGACGTTTGGAGGAGGCGCTTCGTCCTTCGCTCTTGTATGTTGTCACCCCCTTCACCCTTTCGACGTACATGGTAAGAAGCCAGAGGTTGTAGAGAGGATGAAATCACATGGAGGTGCACCGCAAGAGGGGATCTAGCTGGGTTTTTCGAAAGGGAAGGCAGTCCACAACAGGTCTCGTGCGATAGGACCTTCCAGATTCAGGCCAGTATGGAGCATGCCCCAGTAGTTCCGGTTCAGATCATTAGGTCATAGTCCTTTTTTCATGAGCCCTGGACCGAAGTGTTTATCTTGTGGAGGTTTTGGGCACATTCAGAGTCGGTGACTGACCTAAGCTCAGTACGGTGGAGGTGGGCAGGTACAGCGCCCACCTCAGTAGCACCAATTGCCAGTGAGGCCCTTCCAGTAGCAGCAGAACCCTGCTCCTCCGAGGGCAGACATTGCATGAGGAGGCTGACCTCAGGGTGCTCCTCAAGGACCTCGACCAGGGTGTGGCCGGGGAGGTGGTTGACATCAGAAAGCCAGATGAGATGGCCGTGGACAGTTGCACGCAGCAGATTTGGCAGCTCCAGCAGGACCAGAGGTGGTGCAAGGTATGATTTGTTTGTTCACCACTCTTGTTTCTGCTTTGTTCAATTTGAGAGATTCACACTCCTTTGTTGCACCCGATCTATCCCATGCCTTGGGTCTAGACGTAGAGAGACGTTCCATACTCCTAGTGCTGAGTACACCAGTTGGAGGTCAGACCAGCGTATCATATGTTTGATGAGGATGTGGGCTGACGTTGGGACCACATCGATCTAGTGGGGACCTTCTTTTGCTACAGATGCAGCCCTATGATGTCATCCAAGGCACCGACTGGCTATTTTCTGTTAATTTCATTATCGACTGCTTCCGAAGAAGAGTCATGTTCTCTGACGTGGATGGGCAGCGTGTAGCTTTTGTTGGCAAGAGGAGATATTAGGTGGGAAGCTGGCATGTGAAGCCTCTCCTTTCCTTGTTAGGCGGGTTATCAGTGGTTCCAGTTGATATAGAGATGATGGATGTTCCAGAGGTTTTTGGGGAGTTCCTCACTGTTTTTCCCAAGGAGGTTGTGACTCTACCCCCCCCCCCCCCACCCGAAGTGACGTTGAGTTCATGATAGAATTACAGCCTGGCGCCCGTTCGATTTCAATGGCCCTTTATCAGATGGCACCTTCGGAGTTGTGGGAGTTGCAGATTCAGATTGACGATCTGATGGAGAAGGGTTTTTTACAACCCAGCATTTCACTATGGGGTGATCCAGTTTTGTTCGTGAAAAAGGAAGATGGTGGTCTCAGGCTATACATAGACTACTGAAGGATGAATCAGGTAACAGTCAAGAACAGTTACCCCCTTCCAAGGATAGATGATCTCTTCGACTAGCTGAGGGGAGCAGGTTGGTTTTCTAAAATTGATATGCGATTTGGATATCATCAGCTTAGGGTAAAGGACAATGACATCTCGAAGACAGCTTTCAGGTGTAGGTACGGGCACTTTGAGTTTGTAGTGATGTCGTTTGGAGTTACGAATGCACCAGTTGTGTTCATGGGACTTATGGAATTTGTCTTCCGAGAGTTTCTGGACCTGTTCATCATTGTGTTTATTGATGACATCCGGATCTACTCAAGATCAAAGGAAGAGCACGTTGAACATCTTAGGGAAGTCTTGGAAGTCCTTCAACACCACCATATTTATGGGAAATTGTTGAAGTGTAAGTTCTTGACGCAAGAAGTACACTTCCTTGGGCACGTGGTGTCTCAAAATGGAGTGCCAGTGGACCCGTCGAAGGTGGAGGTAGTTGTTTCTGTATGACCCCGGGACACCCTAAGAGGGGAGGGGTGAATCAGGGTGACAACTTTTCTTTTAATGTGATGGATCTTGTTCCCATTTTGATAGGAACTTGTTGAACCTGTATGATGAATATGATCAGAAAGAAAAAATTCACATGCACAGAGAAGACACAGCCCTTTTTACTTAGTTCACCACTAAGGGCAACGTCCAAGGAGAATATGCCAACAAGTTTCCGGTCGTACCAAAATCCACTAATCTTCACTAGTTGTGGATTACAATTGTTCAGGAACAGTCACTCTATCCCAGGCTCACTGCCTTTACAAAGGTTTAGGGATATCCCACTGCTTCCCTCTGGTCACTCCCATTGACTCCCCCGGGCTCACTGCCGTTGGTGAATTCTCACTCAGTTTATAGACGTGAAGGTCTCTTTAATAGATAGACATGAAGTTCTTTGTCTCCTGTTCAGCATGAGACTTTGCTTTCATTAGAGTTCTGAGTTGATGCTCTGTTAAATTCCAAATTCCATCCACTGTTGAATACCCCCTTTTTCTCTTGTCCACTAGGCAAAAAACCTTTGGAAAGGGCCTTCACAAAGTACCCTACTTCGTAAGGCTCCCAATTTTGCAAAGATCAAACAAGCCTTCGCGGAGTCCCTGCCTTTTCGCGAATCTAAATCGCGAAGAACCCTCGCGATGCAAAAGCCTTCGCAATGCTTGGCTATCGCGGAGCTCCTGCCTATTCAAGAAGCTCACTGAGCCAACACAGGGCGCATGACCTTCACAGAGCTAGAATAGCCGCTGCGAAACTCCTCTTTCGTGAAGCACACTGCCTTCACGAGTGACCTTTGCGAACCAAGAGCAAAGAAATTTCTCTGAAATTCTCTCTACTTCTTTTGAGGGGGTCGGCCACTATTTATAGGTGATTCCCCCGACCCTCAAACTTTCCGCGCGAAGTCAACGCCACGTCATCTCAAATCGCGAATCTCCGAAGTTTTTTCCAGAATTATGTCCAAACCGCAAAGCACCTCAGAAATTTTCGGATCACGGAGCTCATCATAATCGTGGAGTATCACCGTCATCATTCCTTCGCTCCTTCCCCATGAAGCTCCCTCTCAAATCCCTTCACCGCCGCGAATCGCTTCAACTCTGCCGTTCGCGAAGCTTTGACGTAATCGCGAAGTCTCACCACCTCCATTCTTCTGGTCTTCACGATTTCCAAACCATGCATCCTCTCTTCGCGAAATTCATTCCTTTTCCATATTTAATTATTATCTTAATGTAAATCCACATTTAGAGATGCTCAACAACTTCCAGATTCTGGACCCAAAAAGTTGGCAAACACTGGGAAATGGCGCCACCTTCAATACTGTTGTCTGTTTGAATGGTATGATCTATTTGCTAGTACACGATCCGAACTTCCATTGATGACTGACAACAAACACAAACCATACTCTAAATCATGCATAGAAGACCATGGTTCCAACAATCTCCCCCTTTAGGTTTGTTGGCAATCAGAAAATAAATTCAATAGATCTCCATCTATGTGAAAACCAAAAAAACAGGAATCAACATAGCCAACACTCTAAGTCTACATGAGCAATGCTCGGTGTTGAAAACAAGAGAGGAGGCTTGAATTGGGTTCCAGTGTTTTCCTTCTCATTCTTCTCATCACAGAAGTTGCCTAAATTTATTCCTTTCTCCTTTCTCCCCCATTGATAATAAATCCAAAGACCAGTAAATTTTTCACGTTCAGCTCAAACCATACTCCCCCTGGATAGTATCTCCCCCATAAACCTGCATCATAGCCATAAATAGATAGAAACAATTATCACAAATGGGGAGAGGGGATTTCTGTAACCTTCTTATGCACTGGGAGTTGGCTGAACACCAAGGTTCAACCGATGCTTCTCAAACACAGCCGCTGACAGTGGCTTTGTCAGGATATCAGCTACTTGCTCATCAGTTCCCACGTAATCCATTCTAATCACCCCTTTCTCAACTTTTTCTTTGATAAAGTGATACCTGATTTCAATATGTTTTGTACGAGAATGCTGAACATGATTTTTGGTAAGATCAATTGCACTCTTGTTATCACAGTAAATCACCATTGGTTGCTTTACCTCATCACCAATATCTGTTAATTGTTGCTTCATCCATAGCAGTTGAGTGCATGCCTTTGTGGCAGATATATACTCAGCTTCAGCAGTACTAAGAGAAGTACTTTCTTGTTTCTTGCTCAACCTGCCAACACAATTATTCCCAATAAAGAATGCTCCACCACTGGTGGACTTTCTGTCCACAACATTGCCAGCCCAGTCAGCATCTGAAAATGATGATAATTCACAGTCCCTTCCTGCAGCAAAGTATAAGCCATAATTGTGAGTACCTTGAATATACCTCATGATTCTTTTTACTACTGCCAAATGTTCCTCCTTTGGATTACTCTGAAAGTGGGCTGTAAGACATGTGGCAAAGACAATATCTGGAAGTGTTGCTTTCAGGTATAGTAAGCTCTCAATGATCCTCCTATACAGGGTGAGATCTATAGATTTCTCATTCTCATGCTTTTCGAGTTTGGTTCCAACTGCAATCAGAGTTGACATTAGTTTAGAGTCTTGCATATTAAACTTCTTTAGCAAATATCTTGCATACTTTTCCTGAGAGATAAAAGTGTAGTCTTTCTTTTGAGTCACCTGTAGTCCCAAGAAATATGTGAGCTCCCCAATCATTGACATTTCAAATTCTGATTTCATATGATTGGAAAATTCATCCACTGATTTCTGTCTGCTGCCACCAAATATAATGTCATCGACGTAAACAAGAACCATGAACTGATCTTTCAGAGAATTCTTTACATAGAGATTGTGATCTACTCCTCCTATTTTGAATTCCAGCTTCTTGAGATAAGAATCTAGTCTGGAGTGCCACGCCTGTGGTGCCTGTTTCAAGCCATAAAGTGATTTCTTTAGCTTTCAGACATTTGATTCATCAGCACCAAGAAGAAAACCCACTGGTTGTTCAATGTAGACTTCTTCTTAGAGTACAAAATTTAAAAATGATGTCTTGACATCCATTTGATATACTTTATATCCTCTATGGAGAGCCATGGAAAGGAACAACCTGATTGACTCCAGTCCAGCCACTCGAGCAAAGGTTTCTTCAACATCAACACCTTCAATCTAAGAATACCCTTTACATACCAGTCGAACCTTGTTTCTGATAACACTTCCATGCTCATAAAACTTGTTCTTGAATATCCATTTTGTTCCAATCACATTGTGACCTTTGGGTCTCTGGACAAGATCCCATGTCTGATTCTTGTCAATCTGATCTAACTCTTCATTCATGTCTTTCACCCAGGATTCATCCTTTGCATCTTCTTCAAATGAGGATGGCTCCACAACTGATAGAAATGTAGAAGGTGTGTTATTCCTCATCCTCCTTGTCTGTGTGGGTGCATTCCTATCTCCAATTATGTTAGATAGATCAATCTCTGCTCTTCAATTTCTCTTGTGAGGTTCAGTCGCATTCTCTCCATCCAAGTTTTCCTCTTTAGATTCTTCGTCTGAGTCAACATCATGATGTTACTGCTGAGTGTTTTGAACAACTTCCTCTATTTCTGTATTTGTATTTTCTTCCCATTCACTTTCTTCCTGAATTTCTATCACATCAGCATATGACGTCCTTGAAGCATTTGTACTTTTCTCTTCAATTATCTTAACATCACTGCTTTCCACAATCCTTACTAAACGCTTGTTAAAACACTTGTAGGATTTGCTGTTCATTGAGTAACTGAGGAAAATTCCTTCATCTGCATTGTCGCCATATTTCCCTTGATTCCATTCTTTGTTCCTGATGAAACATTTACTTCCAAAGACACGAAAGTATTTTAAAGAAGGATTCCGTCCATGCCACAATTCATATGGTGTCTTCGTCTCACCCATATAAAGTCCCGTTTGATTCTGAATGTACATTGTAGCTTGAATAGCCTCTTTCCAGTAATGTCGTGGAATACGACTCTCAATCAGCATAGTTCATGCCATGTTGTTCATCTATCGATTCCTACGTTCAACAACTCCATTTTGTTATAGAGTTCTCACAGCAGCTACCTCATGCTGTATCCCATGCTTCTCCAGATAATTTTCAAATTCAATGGACGTGTATTATCCTCCATTGTCAGATCGCAAGACTTTGATTGTTCGTCCAGTATCATTCTCGTCGATTCGCCGATATGTTTTCTTGCAGTCAAGGACTTGTCGTTTCCTGTGAATGACCATCACACATTCCATTCTACTGTAATCATCTATGAAAAGGAAAAAGTACCTTTCTCCATGAGTTTCGGCAACATTTATCGGCCCACATACATTTGTATGAATCAGATTAAGAAGGTGAGATGCCCTTTTCTTCTTTGGACGATATGAACTGCAGACCAGCTTCCCACGAATGCAAGCATCACAAAGATTTTTCACGCTCACGCTTCAGGTTGGGAATGTCCATGACAATTCTAAATTTTGATATTTTCTCCATGTCTTGTTGATTGATGTGTCCCAGTCTCCGATGCCACAAATTGTTTTCTTCTTCAACAGTCATGTAACATACATTTTCTTCACTATCAACCTGATACAAGTTGCCTTCTGTTCTGCATCCCTTCATAAGTGAATTGCATGTCTATCCCTTGATAGTGTAGACTTTCTGATTAAAAGTAACTATAAGTCATGAGTCACAGAGTTGACTCACGCTGAGGAGATTATGACGTAGGCCATCTACGTAAAGGACTTCAGTCTTCTTTAGATCTCCATTAGCTAACTCGGTACTTCCACTCCCTTTTATTTTCAGAGCCCCATCATTACCAAATCGCACTATACCATCAACCGTCCTTTTGATATTCGTTAGCAGGCCTGCATTACCCATCATATGAGATGAACAACCGCTATCCAAAATCTAGGTACTGTTGTTCTTTGTAGCATTGAGGGCCACCTTTTCGAGGTTGGATTTCTCAATCTTCTTCCTTTCCTTCCATGAGACATTGGATTGAGTATATAGTACTGATGGCCTTTCAATTATCTCTTCCGCATACCCAGGTTCTTCATAGTCAAAATCTTCTTCGAGAGGAGAAAACCTGTTTGAAAGAGAAACACTATCTTGCTGATGAGACTTGACTTGTCTTGAACTTTGGTATGAGGTGTCCATGTCCCTTCTCTGCCTGCAATTAGCATCCTTATAACCAAAGTTAGAACAATGAAAACAATATACATAGAAATTTTTTATTCTATAAGAATTAGGATATGAATTTTTTCTCCTTTTTTGAACTTCTATATCTTCTCCATTCAGATAGCTTCTTGCCTTTTCACAATAAGAAATTGTATGGCCCAGATAGCCACAAAACTGACTCTTCATGAGAGGAAATGTCTTCTCACTTGAATTTATCCTCATACTTTCTTCCTTGGGAGGAAAGTTAAACTGTCTGTCATTTCTGATTGTTTGAGGATAATTTTCAGTTCTCCTTTTAGTTTTGGTTGAGGGTTCCTTTTTCAGCACTTTAGGCAATGTTTCAACATGTTCAACTTTCTTCTTATCTTTCTTTTGAATCTTTTCACTTCCAGCAGTTGATGTCTCAACCTCACAGCCAATTCCACTCTTTACCATACAAGCGGGTCTTTGATTACTCATGATTTTTCCAACCCCATCTGAACCACACTTGGCTCTTGCTAGTAATTCTGCATCTGAGAATCTTCCAAACTGTATTTTCTTCCTCAATTCTTTTGGAATTGATTCAGTCTCAAGTTTACTTCTTAGAGTAACAACTTCCTCCTCAAGACCCTCAGCAGTCTTGGATTTTTCATCTAGTCTGGAGGTGAGGTCATTGATGACCTTTTCCTGGTCTTCAATTCTCAGCTTCAGATCCACTGCATCATCATTGCTTTCAATTATTTTAGACTGAACCTTCACAAATTCTTCTAGTCATTCAATTTCAACTTCATGTTGATCAACGTATTCAACTGATTCTTCTACAATAGATTTCCACTTATTGAAACACTTGCATTTAATCTTGAGCTAATTAACTGCATCCTTAAGTTTCATCTCGTGATCTACACAAGTTCTCAGTTGTTTTTCTCCACCAGTATCTTCTGACTTTTCAACAGTGGCCATCATGGAAGCATGGTTCCCAGTTTTGAATTCTGGTTCTTCTTCATCACATAATTCATTATCATCTTCTTCCTCTTCATAGACAAAACTCTTCCTTTTCATTTTATTTCTAGATTTGAAGTCTCCCTTTTTGAAGAACCTTCTCCAAGGCTTCTCGAAGCATTCATCTTCACTATCATCATCATTGATCTTTCTTAAGCAGTGAGAGTAAATGTGCCCAACTTTTCCACAACGAAAACATGCGAGAGGTAACTTCCCTTTGAATTTCCCTTTCCCCTTCTGGAACTTCTTTGTAATGAGAGAAAGAATTTATTTTTCTTCTTCATCTTTACCACTAATATCTTTTTAGATTTTCAGTTTATCCATGGCCTTGAATGCCATTTCCTTGCTCACACGAGTCGTAGCATCTTCTGGTTTGACTCTCATTTCACATTCTACCAAGCTCTTAAGTAGATCATCCATAGAGAGTTTTGAAAGATCTCTTTCCTCAAGGGCTGACACCTTTTCATTTTACAGAGGTGGAAGTATTCTTAATATTTTCTTTACAATATCAATTTCTTTGATTTCTTCACCTAGACCCCAAATTGATCCTACCACTTCAGTAATTCGATTGAAGAAAGAGTCTGCATTCTCATCTGGATGCATCATCAGATCATCAAACCGATTGTGCAACACTTGTAGTTTCGTCTCCTTTACTTTGCTATCTCGTTCAAAAATATTCTCGAGTTTATCCCACATGGATTTTGCTGAGGTGCAATTCATCACATCTAGGTAGATCTGATCTGAAAGGGCTGCAGTAAGTGCATTTTGTGCTTTACCATTTGCATCAAGAATTTTCCTGTCTGTTTCAGTCATAGCCAGGCCTGTTGGGTCAGTGACTTGTATTCCTTGCACATTAGAAAAAATAACTTCCATTCCAAGAGATCTTAGATGAGATATCATTCTGTTCTTCTAGATCTAGAAATTATATCCATCGAAGTGAGGGACTCCCTTGACATTGACGGCATTCTCCATGACAATAAAGGACAGATTCAACACCAGTAACCTCCCTCTAATACCACTTGTAGGTCCCCAAGACACCCTGAGAGGGATGGGGTGAATCAGGGTGACAACTTTACTTTTAATGTGATGGATCTTGTTCCCACGTTGGTAGGAACTTGTTGAACCTGTATGATGAATATGATCAGAAAGAAAACATTCAAAAGCACAGAGAAGACACGACCCTTTTTACTTGGTTCACCACTAAGGGCTACGTCCAAGGAGCATACGTCGACAAGTTTCCGGTGGTACCAAAATCCACTAATCTTTACTAGTTGTGGATTACAATTGTTCGGGCACAGTCACTCTGTCCCAGGCTCACTACCTTTACAAAGGATCAGGGTTAACCCACTACCTCCCTCAGGTCACTCCCGTTGACTCCCCCTGGCTCACTACCGTTGGTGAAGTCTTACTCAGTTTATATACGTGAAGGTCTCTTCAATAGATAGACATGAAGTTCTTTGTCTCCTGTTCAGCATGATACTTTTATTGCATTAGAGTTCTGAGTTGATGCTCTGTTAAAGTCCAAATTCCATCCACTTTTGAATACCCCCTTTTTCCCTTATCCACTGGGTAAACAACCTTTGGAAATGGCCTTCACAAAGTACCCTACTTCGTAAGGCTCCAAATTTTGCAAAGATCAAACAAGCCTTCGCGAAGTCCCTACCTTTTCGCGAAGATAAATTGTGAAGAACCCTCGCGATGCACAAGCCTTCACAATTGTTGGCTGTCGCGGAGCTCCTGCCTCTTTGTGAAGCTCACTGAGCCAAGACGGGGTGCACAACATTCGCGGAGCTAGAATAGCCGCCGCGAAGCTCTTCTTTCGCGAAGCACACTGCCTTCGCGAGTGACCTTTGTGAACCGAGAGCAAAGAACTTTCTCTGAAATTCTCTCTACTTCTCTTGAGGGGGTCGGCCTCTATTTATAGGAAATTCCACCGACCCTCAAACTTTCCACGCGAAGTCAACACCACGTCATCTCAAATCGTGAAGCCCCGAAGTTTCCACCGGAATTCTGTCCAAATCGCGAAGCACCTCCGCAATTTTCAGATCACGAAGCTCGTCGTAATCGCGGAGCATCACCATCATCATTCCTTCGCACCTTCCCCACGAAGCTCCCTCACAAAGCCCTTCACTGCCGCGAAGCGCTTCAAATCTGCCGTTGGCGAAGCTTTGACGTAATCGCAAAGACTCACCGCCTCCATTTTTCTGGTCTTTGCGATTTCCAAACCATGAATCCTCTCTTCACGAAATTCATGCCTTTTCCATATTTAATTATTATCTAAATGGAAATACACTTTTCGCGATGCTTAGAAACTTCTAGATTCTGGACCCAAAAATTTGGCAAACACTGGGAAACAACGCCACCTTCAATACTGTTGTCTGTTTGAACGGTATGATCTCTTTGTTGGTACATGATCCAAACTTCCATTGATGATTGAAAAAAAAACACAAACCATACTCCAAATCATGCATAGAAGAACATGGTTCCAACAGTTTCTTGGGCTGCACCCAAGAGCGTGGCAGAAGTTCGTAGTTTTCTGGGGTTAGCAGGCTATTATCGAAGTTTTGTTTCGGACTTCTCTCGAGTTGCTGCTCCATTAATATCTTTGACTAGGAAGAACTAGGCCTTCTTATGGAGCGAGCAGTGCCGGGAAGCTTTCGACTACCTGAAGGAGAAGTTGTTCAGTGCTCCAGTACTCAGGTTTACAGAGGAAGGGTTGTTTTATGAGGTGTTTTGTGATGCTTCTGGCCTTGGTTTGGGAACCATACTGATACAGAAGAAGGGTGTGATCTGTTATGGTTCTAGGCATTTGCACCCTCACAAGCGTAACTATGGCACCCATGACCTAGAGCTTGCAACAATGGTGTTCGCACTGAAGGTGTGGCGACATTACCTCTTTGGTGAGTTCTTTGTGGTCGTCTAAAATCACAAGAGATTAGGTTATATCTTCTCCCAGCATGACCTGAACTTACGACAGTGGAGATGGGTCGAGTTTCTCCAAGACTACGACTTCGAGATCTCTTACACTGAAGGTAAGGGAAATGTTGTGGTTGATTCCCTGAGTAGGAAGTCACATAAATAAGTGGTTAGGGAATCCGCTAATGCTTGGAAAGCGATGGTAGAGTTGTCTATCTTTCAGTTGGATGCAAGGGTAGAAGGTGTTAGAGGCTGTTTGTTTTAGATGACGGTGTAGTCCTCCTTGCCGCAGCAGGTGAAAGAGTATCAATGGGAAGACTTCGAGGTGGAAGTAATGTGGGATCATATCGATCAGGGGAATGCTCCAGAAGGATGGTCAGAGGACAGCTGACATCGAATGCTCTTTCATGGAAGGTTGTTTGTTCCGGAGGTGATGTGTGAGGGAGTTCTCCATGAGTTCCATAGCTCATACTTGGCGGTGCATCTAGGAGTTTCAAAAATATACCAAGGCCTAAGGGAGCAGTTTTGGTGGCCCGGGGTAAAATGGGAAGTGGCAGAGTTCGTGGCTAAGTGCCTAGTGTGTTAGAAAGTAAAGGCTAAACACCGTGTTCCCAGTGGTTTGTTGCATCCCTTGGATGTCCCTGAGTGGAAATGGGATGACATCTTAATGGAATTCGTCACAGGACTACCCAGAGTTCAGGGTGGTTATGATGCTATTTGGGTAGTGGTGGATCAACTGACGAAATCAGCTCACTTCTTAGAAATTAAGGAGTCGGGCCCAGTGAGTACCTTAGCACAGAGGTACGTAGACAAGGTGGTGCGTTTGCATGGTGTTCCAAAGACTATTGTCTCAGATTGGGATAATCGATTCACCTCATGAGTCTGGAAGGGGTTACAACATGCTTTTGGCACCCAGCTATGCCTTAGCACTGCTTTCCACCCCCAGTCCGATGGGAAGACAGAGCGGATTGTCCAGACGTTGGAGGAAATGTTGCGAGCATGCATTCTGGATTTTAGAGGATCATGGGTGCGACACTTGCCTTTAGTAGAGTTTGCCTACAACAACAGCTTCCACTCTACTGTTGCCATGGCGCCGTTTGAGGTTTTGTATGGAAGACCATGTCTTTCACCCATTTTTTGGGCAAAGGTTGGAGAGACAAGTGCTCTTGGGCCAGAGGTGGTACAAAGAACCACGGCGAAAGTCCAGCTTGTGTGTGAGAGTATGAAAGCAGCTCGGTACCAATAGAAGTCTTATGTTGATCATTGGAGGAATCCCTTGGAGTTCGAGGTGGGAGATCCTGTGTTCTTGAAAGTTTCCCCTCGACGGGGGCAACAGAGGTTTGGGAAGGGGAGTAAGATCTCCCTTAGTTTCATCAGACCTTTCGAGGTGCTGAGGCGTGTCGGCGAGGTGGCATATTAGCTGGCCTTGCCACCTCAGTTGGAGATGGTTCAGTATGTCTTCCACGTCTCCTAGCTTCGTCGGTACATACACGATGAATCTCACGTTATCGACTGGGGAGAGTTAGATATGGAAGATGACACGACCTTCGAGGAATGACCAGTCATAATTGAGGATCGTAAAGTGAAGGTGCTCTGTGGATGAACCATCGCCTAGGTTCGTTTTTTATGGAAGAATGGAGGCCTCGAGGAGAGCACTTGGGAGCGGGAGGCTCAGATGCACGATCAGTACACAAATTTGTTTTGACTTGTGTTTTGATTTTTTCTTCTGAGCTTGTTTTGATGTTATGCTATGTACCTTTGATATATGGAATGCTTGGCTTGTTGGTTGTGAGACATTTTGTTTTCTTGTTCTCTGGAAGTGTGTAACGTGTATGGACGTGTGGGGAAGGGAAAACCTGATTCTTAATCGAGACGCATTAATGAGGATGCGATTGAACCCATGCGGGAGAGTCAGTGCCGCCTAAAGCGGATAATATCTTGACATGGGAGAAGAATTTCCCCAAGCCACGTGTTTAGACAGTGTGTTGGTTGTACGGTGTTGGGGGCAGTTTAAGTTGAAAAATCCTAATATATGGAAGTGGGAAGACCCAATTCTTAATCAAGACGCATTAATGTGGATGCGATTAAACCTGTGCAGGCGAGTCAGTTCTGCATAAAGCGGATAATATCTCGACATAGGAGAGGTAATTCCTAACACATATGATTAGGGTTGTTGGTTGGGTTCCTATTATAACGAGAGCCCTAAGAGGTATCTTGTTGGGTTCCTCTGGGTTTGTTTCTGAATTCTCGGGGGCAAGAATGTTTTAAGAGGTATCTAATGTAATGGCCCGGACCTCTCCGGCCCATTCCTTTGTCGAAAAGAGGGTCATGAAGTGTTCTGGAGGGTAGAATCGACTTTTCCCACACTTTTCAGAATTTTGTAACTACACCCCGTGTAGTGTGAGTACATGCCATGTACCACCATGTCGGGTATACCCCATGTTGAAGTCGTGTCTTTGCTGTGTGAAATAAATGAGTACACACCGTTTAGCCCATACTACACGCTGTGTAGTTCCTCCCCGCGTACGCATTACCCTCAAACCATGTGTTGACCAGTCAACAGTCATGTGCCGTGTTGAGGCCATGTCCTTGCCGTGTGAAATAAATGAGTACACGCCATGTAGCCCATACTACACGCCGTGTAGTTCCTCCCTGCATACGCGTTACCCTCAAACCGTGTGTTGACCAGTCAACGACCGTGTGACGCGTTGAATGTCGTGTTGGAAGCCGCGTGAAGACCATGTGAAATGGCCGAGTACACGCCATGTAATGGAAAGTACACGCCGTGTACTTTTGTTTTTCTCACCTATAAAAGGAGGGGGCCTCTCCTCATTTTCAAATCACTCCTCTCCTCCCCTCTCTTTCGAGCAGAGCTCTCCCGAGAGACTCAAAAGCTCCTTTCCTCCATAACTTCTTCGTCCGAGATCCAATTTACGATCTGTCAGTGGCCATGGGATCATCATGACGAGGTCAAACCTCTGAGCTTGGATCTTTTGTTTTTTCCTTCAGCCTTTCCTTCCCAGATTCCACCCGATGAGGTTTTTCTGGGTTTAACAGAAGCGACGGACGCCGACAGACGTCTTCTAAAGCTGATCTGGGGGAGTGTTGTGATCAGAACCTGTTGAGGTAGGGATCTTACCGTTTTCTCTCTATTTTGTGCATCATGCGTGGTGAGTATCCTCTAGTTTTCGTGATATACGATTGAACCAATAAATAAAGATAATAACTGGTTAAAGAACGGGGATGGGGAAGTTGTTTATCTTTGTTTATCCTATTGTATGTTGTGAATTTAATAGGCTTATTCCTACTGAGAATCATGGTCGTTGGGGGCCTTTTCTTCTGAAATTAAATGTTTCCCTATCTTTATAGACCATTTTGTGGATGGAAACATTATGGAATGTGGAAATTAGTTAATCAAATAAAGCTGGCTGATTAAAATATGGAACCCTTGTGTGATAACCCTGTTTGAACAAAATGGAATAATTAATATGTGGGTGTTGGCATAGTTACATGGTGTGTGAAGGGGGGGGGGGTGAATCCTGGGTTGTTATGGATAGAATGGGCAGCGAGGATATGGTAAATGATGGTATTAAAGGGGCGATGATGTATCACAAGCCTTGTTTTGTGATATGGTGCTGGAGATGTGGTTATAGTGGTAGCCGGGCTACAGTAATGGGTTGTGTTTTTAAAAGAAAGTGTAAAGTTGATAAATGAACTGTGGGGAAAGGTAATGAATGCGGGAACAATCAATATGGTTTGTTTGATGATAAAAGGTTGGGTTGTGTTGCTTGTGTTTTATCTAACTTGATTTTTGGTTGGCAGGGATTTTGTTCAACGAAACGCTTGATCTGGTTTGATAGTTGCCCAATAGTTAAGGAAATAATAAACTATTACTGATGAAACTTAAAAACCTAAATGGGGTTGGAGTTCTTTGTTGTATTCATGCTTCATAGTAGCAGTGCCAAGGAACATGCTCAATTTCTCTGTTTAGAAGCCATAGGTTGGGCTGTGTGTTTGGTATACATATATATATCTGTATCTTTGTGTTTTGTCACACCCCACCCATGTTGAGCACTTAGTGCCGCACACTCCCATTTCATGGGAGAGGGTGTTTTCCCCTTAGTTACTAGATCCTTCATACTGCTTCTTCCATAGGATGTGATGGATTGAGGTGACCTTACACCCAAGACTCTTCGGGTAGGTTTCGATTGGGGTGGTTTTAGCCCAAGACTCTTCGGGCAGGTTTACTATTCCCAAGAATCTTTGGGATGAGGCCCAGGTGTGTTCGGACAGGGATGTTATTGTGGTTTGTGGGGCCCAGGTGTGTGCGGGTGGGATATGTGGTTATGAGGCCCAGGTGTGTGCGAGTGAGATATGTGGTTCTTGAGGCCTAGGTATGTTCGGGTGGGAAGAGTGTGGTAACGTCAGGATGTTCACCGTTAGGAAGAGCAGCTAACTAGTGGGAAAATGGTGCAGGGTACCCAATAATCTTGTTCTTATATACTACTACCTATTGTTATGTGTTTTTGGTGAGTGTGGATGGTGAGTTTGGGTGGATAGATTTCCTTGTTAAGTTGGTTTCTTCTGTTGTTCTCACGGGACATTAGGATGTCTCCCCACCTGTGCACGAGAGCTTTTGGTTTCCCTACTGAGTATATTTGTATTCTCACCCTACGTTTACTTTCAGGTTTCCAGGAGGACTACTAGGGCCATGCGGGACCCTACTAGTCGGGGCAGTTGGAGTTGTTGCAGTTGTTGTATTCTTGTTTTTTTTGGTATTGTACTTTTGAGCTTTCTTGTACTTGTACTTTGTTTCAAAATTGTTTAAACATGCATGTGGGATTGGTTTGGGTTATTTCTATATACTTGTTCTTTTCTTTTTTTTGGTGGTTAAATTGTCCTATTTCTCAATCTTAATTAATAAAAAGGGTAATGCCTCCCATATTTGTGAACAATGATACCCTTAGTGATAGTCGCCACCCTGGGGCCTACTGGAGGTGGGACTCGAGGGTCATTATCTCCTTTTCTCCATTGCCAGCTCAGGAGGGGCATCTTTGATGGAAGGGGGTAATGACATTTTTCCATTTTTATTTCTATCCTCATATTCATTGTATTATGCTCATATATTATATGTACACGGTTTACATTATCTTAATATTTTTTACCTTATGATCATTAATGTGTATTATTTTGATATTCACGATGTTTTTCTCCCCTTTGTTTTTAGATACTAGGTGTACGATGGAATAGTGAAAGTAGGTAAATTTAATTTTATTACATGGTTTGACATTATAACAAAAAATCTGATACGAATATACCTGGTTATCAATGTGTGGATCTTAAACAAATTAAATCAATCAAAAAATATAAATTGTGATGATGAATCATTCATTTTGAATACAATAACATATTCCAATTATATTTTATGATCATTTCTTGAAGGATCCAAAAAAGAAAACCACTAGATTATCCAAATGTTCTCTATAAGATCCTGCTTCATCATTCACTATGTTTCTTGTGCTAGAATAAAGGATCTGAGCACTATATACAATTCCTTTCATCAGAAGAGGAAAACTTTATTGGATCAGTGAATGTAATCAATTCAATCTTATTCTTTTACACAATTTCTAGTTCTAATATTGAGATAGGATATGGAATATTGAATAAATTTATGAAGTATTCTTCAATTAGGGGGATTTTTTATTTTTAAAATTTTTTTTTATATCCAAGTTAAACTTCTCATAATTTTACTTTGGTCCCACGAAAAGTTTAACCAACTAAAAATGAACCAATATGTCACAAATGACTTAATTAACACATCTTATGTGATATGTAAACTCTAAATATAGAATATTAAATCCTAAATTCTTATGTATTAAAATAAGATCCATTAAATTGGATCATTCATCCTATTCATTCAATGAACCTTTTATAATAAAAGATACATTCAAATTTTTTTTTCTCATATTCACTTATTTTAAAAGAAATAAAATTTTAATAATGTGATAATTAAATTAAATTCTTATTATTATAAAATTTCAAAACATATAGTCGAATTTATTTATCTAATCATTTTCAATCATTCACACTTGGATGTACTTCCTCCCTTGCATGTGGGGAACACTTAATCCAAAAAATAAATTCATATGAATTAGTGGAACTTATAGATACACTTTGTGTGTTTAATTTTAGGACCTTATCTCGATAGTAGTGAGTGTTAATCATAGATTATGGGTCGGCTCTAGAAACTCATAAGGGACATTAAAGAGATATGATTAATTAATATAAGTAATAACCTATTTTATGAACATGTACTATGTAGTATAATATTTTGGAATTAATAAATCTCATAAAATTGGATGCATATCTTCATATAACCATCCTTCCAAGATTTACTTATTGTTTTGATTTACCATTCCAGATAGACATACCTTCTTTTATCATATCCTTAAATTCAATCAAGGTTCTATCATCCTAGACAATATGGACCAAGATATCTAATTCGTATTCTTGAAAGTGAAAAATCCTATCTTTATCATTTAATCTATATCATACCATCAATTATGTACCAGATATAAGATACCTCACCATAATTATAAATGATTTTGATTTTTTAATTCATAAAAGTATGTGATAAATGATAAATAATGATAATGATCTCATTACAAGAGACGAATGCACATTTTTATAGATAAGAGAAACCAATTATTCCCAAAACATGTAGTGTTCCAATTTATGGGTTTATCATTATGATCTCATATACTTAATATTACTAAGTGTGAACTTTATTAGAGTACATATCAATGATTATAATCCCCTAACACCTAAATTTCAAACATTATATATGTTACTTTAGTATGATGTACCCATATACTAGTAAATATGTTTATGACTACTTTTATTATATCTCAAGTTTCTTATTATAGCTAATAATTACTATTATATTTTGATACAACATATAATATATGGAAATTACCAAATATATATCATACTTGGAAGTAATATTATTATCTTGGTAAGTGAAATAAATGTGTATATCAATCTATATACATGAAATTCTAATCAAAATTACACATTTGAGTTGGGTCTAAGGAACCCACTCTCACTACACTTACACTTTCACTAGATCCAACTACTAACCACACTTACTTTACTAACTCTCACATAAGAATCTTGATTATGCTAATATATGGATTTATTTTTGGGGTATTCCATGTTATCCATTGTGAATACTATACTAATTTTTACATCACCTATTTGAGTAAAATACCTTAAGAGATATAACTTCCAAAGTATATGCTTTGTCCATTGGTGTAACTTGGGATACTTTGAAAGTACCATTGCTAAAATATTATCACAGTATACTGTAACAGCTTCCACACTTCCTGGTAAAATACCAATATATTATGATAATCCTCATATCCAAACTAATTCCTTAGCTATATCATATACTAACATATAATCATATTCTGATGTATAATCGATGAATAATGAGTTTCTTTAATATTCTCCATTTCAATACACACCCATTCAAGAAAACTACATAAGGTATTTTTATTTAAGATCTTCATGATATATTTTTAAATTATCATCAGTGTATCCCCTGACCACTACATCCCCATATCCTCCATATATTGGGAACATATCTTTTATACATCATAAGTACTTTAGAAATTTTTTAACTACAACCTAGTGAATCTCTCATAGATTTACATGATACTTATATACCATGATTAAAGAGTTATAAATATAAAACATAATACAAAACATGGAATATATGAAATATCCCACTCTATAAGAATAAGGAAATATAATCATTATAATTATCTCATCCTATATTTTCAAACACATTTCCATATAGAGATTAATGTCTTATGAAAATTGAAAGATTACTCTATTGGATTAATCAATATTGTACATTTTGATTACCTTTTCAATATATATACCTTGAATTAGTACAAGTATCCATTAAGATCTATCTTGATGGATATTTATTGTTAGAATGAAGTATGACCAACCTAATTCCTTCATGTATAATCTTTCATTTAACAATGTATTAACTGACAGTAATACTTGACTTTCATTCCCCATTTGAAAAAAATGACACTCACACTAATCTTACTATAGACACATGAATTAGTTCATTCTTAACTGAACCAAATTTTATTATGACCTCATAAAAATGGACAGTCCATGATTGTGATAATTTCATTAAACAAAAAATTGATTTCGGTATATTTAATTCTTTTTTGGTATTATTAAATATTAATAACCCTTTTGGTTGAGTCATATAGACATCTTGAACTAACTATCCATTTAATAAATTAGTTTTTATATACACTTTCCCTATATTATAATCCTAAAATATTTCTATTACAATTAAAGTTCTAATGGATTTTAGTATTATAACCAGGGAAAATGTTTCATAAATGTTAATGTCATGGTGTTGTTTGCAACCCATTATAACCAATCATTCTTTAAATTTATTTTATTTTACCATCCGTGGCTAGTTTTTTCTTGAACACCATTTTTCATCAAATAGGTTTTATATCAGCTAATGGGGCTACCAAAGTCTAAATTTGATTTTGGTACATGGAATACATTTCTCAATTTATGTTTTATTTCCATTTTGAAGCATATTTTCCATATAATTCCTATTTATAGGTAAAAGGTTCATTATACTCGGAATGATCAGTGCATGAGTAGAACCCATGCTCCCAAAAATTTATTAATAAAAATTTAAAAGGTTTATTATATATAAGGAATAATGTGTCATTTGACTCAGTGATAAGAAAATCATTTCCCTCTATCTCTCTAACCACACTTGTAGACCTATAAAGTACTTGTGTCTCAAGAACTTATTCTTCTCCCACTATTTCTCATGGATTCTGTTCCCAAACCGTCTCATATTCATAAAGATCTTCAAATTCCTCAAATTTAATCACGATTCCATTATTTCCATTAGAAATTTGTTTCACTTTTAAGAAATATGGAATATTATTACACAATTACTTTTCTCTATGAATGTATATATATATATATGATATCGTTTAATTTCCTTAGGATTTCATACAAATATACTCTTCATTCTTCATGATGTTAGATTTTCATTAGGCATTTTAATGAAAAATAACTTTAATCCCCATATATATATATGAGGCATACCAAGTTTCTTTTTATACCATAACTCATATGGAATCCAATTATGGATTTAGTTGGAACTCAGTTTAGTGTATATGATGATATTTGTGGAAAATACCCCGAAAAAAAAAATAAAACGAGAGTTACATGGTTCACTGATAATACCATATCAATAAATGTGTAATTCATCCTTTCACTTACACCATTATATAAAGGATTATAAAGACTAGTGATTTGGGAACTATCCCACACACCTTCAAGTGATCAATGAATGCTTGTTTATAATATTTGTTTCTTTAGTTAGAGTGTATTTTATTAATATTGTTACCAATATGATTCAATATTAAACTATAATATTCTTTTAGCTGATTAAATAAATATAATTTATACCCAATTAAGTAGGCATATCCATTTCTAATAAAGTTATCAGTAAAAGTAATTAAGTAAGAATATCCACCATTTACCATTACTAGAAATAGACCACATACATTAGTATGAATCAGTTCCAGAATATATATAAGACTTTTTACTTTACCACTAAAATTTGATTTGGTAATTTTAACTTCTAAATGATCACGATATAAATCAAAGTATTTTAACTCAATGGACTCTAAACACCCTTTCTGATATAGTTTATTCAAAAAAAATCATATATATAACTAGGTCTGAAGTTCTATAAATGAGTAGTATTTGAGTGTTTCTTGACGGATTTATCATTTATTTCCCAAATTGGGGTTTCTTACCCATGTATATAAAAATTTATTAACTTGAAAACTATTTTAACATAATTCACTATTATAAAGCTAAATTTTATTCTCAAAGTTGAAATAAAATCCCATGGTGTCAAAATTTTAAACTAAGATATTGTTTTTGGAAATAGAGAGAATATAATAAAAATTATTTAATATTGGAACTAAACCACTAGGTAAATTATGATTTAAAAACCCAACTTACAATGATTATAGTCTTACACCATTGTTTTCCAAGAGATCCACCTCACCCTTTGGAATAATCTTAAATCTAGTTTTTTCATGATTTTGAATAAAAACATGTGATTCATAGGATATATGTAATATTCATATTATATAAATATATAGAAATTATTTAATAACAAATGTACCTAAAATATAATCATCACCTTACTTCTTCTTCCCAACCATATAGATCTTCTTTCGTTTTCCTTTCTTTTTACATGAAAAAAAACAAATTTCTATTCATTACTCTCCATTTAAATATTTGGATTATTGGGGGGATGATACATTGGAGACTTTGTGTTTTGTTTATACATTCATATCATTTCCTTTACATTTATGTTAGTGTTCACTATAAGGCCCAAAGAGTTAGACATATTCAGATCCTTATAAACATGGTGAACCATTTCAAAAAGACTAATAAGAAATTTATTAATGTTTCCCATGTTATAAGTAATGATAAAGGTATAGAAAATGGGTGATAATTGAGATTTGTTTCATGTTATTGGTATAATTTAATTCCCCATGACTCTATTCACTCAATTCAACCAATAATTTTGATCATATTAGGACCTAACTGATTCCCTTCTCCTAGACTAATCTTTAAAAAAAATTCTAAATATTTCATACTATTCATTCCTCACTCATAATATAATTCTTATAGATGAGTCAATATCTTGTATAAATCCTTGTAATTATGTATTTTTTAGTCTATTAGACATGAATGATATTATAATACACTATATATCTAATGAATCATTAATATTCTTTCTATAATAATCTATATTCACTTTTCTCACTCCATGAGGATGCTTAATAGGAAGTAAGGACTTCAACACCTATATCTAACACTCTTAGTATAGTTCTATGTGTTAGCACTTGCACCACTCATCAAAGTTATTTTCATCCAAAACATTTTATTTATCCAACATGGATCACAATGATAGTGAATTGGTGGAATTGATTACAAGTTAACCTATTATAAATAAATTTAACATATTAGTACATTATCTTGATTACCAATAGTATATAAATTTATTTATTTGTTAATATTAATTGAATCCTACCATTTTATCAAATCATAGTATCCTTGAACTACTAGATTGAGAATGTTTAATCACTTGAATATTATAGTGGTAAGGATCTTTAAAACTTATGATCATAGTAAAAACCATGATTTTGAGACTAATTAGAGATTTTATTGTAGTATTTTAGATAACCAACCAAATTAACTTTTAGATCCTTGATTTTTTGAGTGGATTCCCAACTTATTTAAATTTTAACCTTGGATTTACTCAAATATTATCCTTTAAAGGTGTAAAAATATATCTGTAATTATTTATTAAAAAAATAAGTTAACCTGGACCACTATGTATTGGTCCATGCCTTATCAGCCCGTTACTCGTTTTGGTTTTAGAGATGGATGTGTTCACAGGAGGAAAAAGGATGTTTTCATGGATTTTTTGACTAAAAATCTACTGTAGAGGGGTTTTTAATGGGTTTAACATGTGTTCATGATGTGAATAATTATCAATGAATTGAAAACCCGTGATTCATATATTGAATTTTATATGGGAATCCAATGCTTAATTATCTCAAGGCTTTAAATAATTATTTCTAGTGTGAATAAATTCAAGTTTATGGTACCACATAATTTAGTGGATAATACTTGTGATATTAATTTAATCCATTGATAACGTGAATTGGTTTTATAGCCTAAATTGGTGAGCCCCATGAATACTCATAGTGTGAATTAGTGTTTACACCACAAATTTTATTAGTTCCATCCTACTTATAAATTTTGGAACCCCTTGGATTAATTTCATTTCTCTCATGTTTTGGGAAAAAACCTAGATGATTTTTGTGGATCTTCAAACCCCCTTTCTCAAGATTCTATCATTGCCTGCAAGAGTTTGATTTCAACAATTCATGGTGATCTCTTCTTTTTCCCCTTAAGTTTCTTATATTCATCTCCTAGGGATTTTCATTGGTGATGTTGGTTTGATTTAGAGTGTTTTTGGGATATGATTTTGTTGATCTATTTGTGTAATTTAGGTTGATCTAGGGTTTCCTTATGTTGTAGTGGTATTTTTTTTGTTTCTATTTTTCTCTATTGTGTACGGTGATTCAAAAAGATTCTTTAAGGTAGGGTGTCCTTATTCTCTCCTTATTTTATGATCATCTATTAAAATTAAATCCTTTTTTCTTCCTTTATGGGGATAGTATTGTCCATCATAAGAAGATAACTAATTTTATTAAATTGAAATTTAATGATAAGGGGAGTCTTTTCATGTATTTTATACTTTTGTAACAATTCATATGTGATTATGTTTGTTTTTAAATGTTTTTGAAAATCATGGATGTTCAGAACCTTACACGTGTTGTAGTTATTAGGATTATAGAAACCTTATTGAATATATTGTTTGAAATCACCTTGAATAAAATGTTAAGAGATTATATATAACTAATGAACTGGTTTCCCATGGACATCTGAATTATGTGATAATAACCAGGCTAAGTAATGAAGTAATGTGATTAAAACCCTTTCTTGAATATAAATTTGTGGTAAAATGTGGAAGCTAAAATGTGCCCTTATATGTGGATATACTTGAATCTTTGTGTTGTGTGATGTTTGGGAATCATGTAGGTGTTTTAATGGTGATGGTGGTAAATGGTATTGATTTGGAATGTGTTGTGAAATGAAGAAATGACTAGATGGTGTGGCATAAGTTGTGTTGTGGTGGTGAAATTTATGTGACATATGAGCTATTCAATGATGTGGTTGTGTTGGTTTTCGGATTATCTGTGGAATGAATTTAAATGAAGAACCGAAATATCTCATGATTTAATTAATATATGGGAATTGGATTAGATGAATTCAATAATAAATGACATGGGTTAGTAAATGAATGAAGTGCGGGTTGAAATATGATATGTGATAATTTAAAAATATTGAACTAATGTTGGTTCATAATTGGTGAATTTTTGGAAACGAATGAGCATATAATTGAAAGTGGAGATTTTGTGGTTATGTGTGGTGGTTGTGTGATGTAATTCATTTATTGGTGGCAATGGTTCTGACGAAAGTTGTGAGGTGAAGTAGTTGTATTTTGGAGTGTTCTAGGAAAATTTATATAAAATCATATTTTGGATATTATGTTATATTTATCTATCTTATATTTCATATTATTTTTATGTACACCCCACCCAAGTTGGATGACCTTACCAACTCCCAAAAATTTTGGGTTCTGAGTGTTTTCCCTAATATCAAAGTTGCCGGTGATACACATGGATGGATACGCCCTATTACCATATTTTCATTCAATAATAGAGATGATGATATAGGTTGGAGTGGGAGGTCACCCAGTGATGATGGGTTGGTGTATTAGATCACTTAGTGATGATGGGTTTGTGTTGGTGATCTCCTAGTGATGATGAGGATGTGATATGTGGTGGGGGCCATGCATGGTAGAAAGAGGGAATGAGGTTTATTTTCACATTCATGATACCCTATATCTGTGGGAATGTGAATGAGGTTGAGATGTGATTGTGAATCATCCTACAACTAGATGCTAAACCATTCATGGGTTGGGTAGGCAAGGATGCATCCTGACCCACATCTGATATGGATGGATATGTGGTATTATATGCATGGATGGAAGGGTGAAATTGTTTTTGATGTTGTGGTATAAGAGAGGTAAATTAGTGGGTAATATTAACATAGTAACTTATATTTATATTATTTAATGCTATGTTTCTGTATTGGATGCATTATTTGGTTAGAATTCCATAGTGAGGTTGGGATTTGTTAGTTGACCAGTTTAGGTGAATGTCCATTCTAGTGTTTATTCATTGGGGCATTAACACACTCTTTTAATATATTCATGGGTGACCTTGGGTATGATCCAAATGAGTATACATTTTTTGATCATCCTATATATATAAACTATTTTTTTAGTTTCTACAAGGATTTTAGGGACTAATATAGGCGTTAATGGACTGGTTATTATTGCTATTATTGAGTCACAACTTTATGATTTGTCTTTTATTAGTATTAATTTAATAATTTTATTTGTATTTCTTGACCACATCAATGAATTATGATTTGGTTTTGTTTCCCCTTTTATATTATCTGATGGAGTTTCTTGGTGGTTAATTTATCCCATTCCCAAATCTTTTTTATATTATTGAGGGTAATGACTTCTATATGTGATATTTTTAAACCCTAAATATTAGTCACCAATCCAAGGGATACATATTGTGGGACATGGGGGGTTTTTATATCCCTTTCTTCATTTCCAACCTAGGAGGGGTACCTTTGGAGGGATGGGGTTATGAAAAAGTGGTATGAAAGGTGTCATTTTAGAGATAAGATAGTGTTTCAAGTAAGGAACTGTGAGAATTACATAGATTGGAAGGGAAATGATGCTATTTGATATTGGTAAATGACATAGGATAGGGCGACCCAATAGGAAACATAATTTTAGGGCCCTCATGATCCTATACAAGGAACCTGAGTATACTGAATTACCAAGTGAGGTGGTTCCACTTGTAGGATAAAGACCTACTAGGGGTATATATATCATGATTTTTTGTATTTGTGTCTGAAATGGGTGATTTTGGGAAATTAAATGTAATTAATTAAATGAACCATGATAAAATCCCATTATACCAAGATTAATGTTTTTTTAGAATGGATCCCAGTCATCATTCACATGTATCTTAAGAAATAAAGGTTCAATAAGTTAGTCTGGTTGATCATTGAAGGATCAGTCATATGGAGGATGATGATTCATGGAAGAGGACCTTGTGTGACTTTTAGTAGTATAACTTTGGAATGTTTTAGGGAAGTGTCTCATATTTGGATATAGAGTAATAATCAGATGATCTTGAGATTTATTTCTATCCAATTCAAGCTCAAGCTATGTTTTGGGTGCCATTAGTGGTTATACAGATGTTGTGAACTACATGTAGGTAGTGGATGTTGTATCTTGGTGATTGAAAGGAGGTATATGTTTCATTGTTATATTTTTAGAAGGTGTTACATTTTTAATTCCTATCATTTACTATGAAGGTAGTGAAGAGGCAAGAGTTGCACTCCCTTTAGTTGGGGATCTTGAGTGTGATGAAACATGGGTTCACATTCAAGGATCACTATATTTTTTTCCTAATATATTTCTATATTGGAATATAAATCATGAAATATTGAGGAGGTATTTTTCCCAATGATTAGATTTTCTATGACCCAATTGGTTCTTCTTATATATTTATCGGTGTAAAAAATTTGGGCAGTTATCTAGAAAATGCATTGATTAGGTCTAAGCCTCAAGAGGGTGGCTAGTAGGGAATCTTAAGGATGAGGGATTTAGATAGTTGGTAATATATGTCTAGGCACTCAGATTTATGACTATCATGGAATCGACATCGATATAACTTTTGAATTCATTTTGGGGTCAGAGGCTCTTGAGCATCTAACAGGGGCTTCACGTTTTCCTGATATGTCTATGGGTTTGTGGTACAATCATATTTAGTGTAAAATAATTGTAAGAGGTGATTATCAGATGGTATTTTAGGCTTATTTTCATTAGAAACAATAGTTTCCTCCGAGGAAGTATCAATAACAGGGGGGTGATGTTTTTATAGAAATCGGGGGACATTCTTAGATTTGGAGGTCCAAGGAGTGTTATTTTTTAATGATCATAGTTATCTGATGGGTTTCTGGAAAGTGAATCCTCTTTTATTCCATTTGGTGTATCTTTTAGTGAGTGATTATGTGGTGTAAGTTTCCATGGACATTGAGGTTTTTTTGATGTTTTCCTTGGTGAGGTTGCAATAATACCCCCTTGGCATGATGTCGAGTTTGGGATAAAGTTTCAACCTGATGTGTGTATGATTTAAATGGATACCTATTGAATGATTCCTATAGAGTTATGTGAATTGAGGATTTTGATTAATTATCTGATGTAGAGGGGTTTCATTCAAACCAGTGTATCTCATTGGGGTGCTTGAATGTTGTTTTCTAAGAAGTATAATGATAGTTTGATTTTTTTATAGACTATCAAAGGTTTAATTAGATGATATTGAAAACCCATTACCCCTTCTAATGATTAAACATCATTCTAATTATATTAAAGGATCCATTTTATTTTCAAAGATCAATTTGCAACCTAGATATCATTAGATAAGGGTGAGGGATGAGGATATCCAGAAGACTACCTTTAGGTTTAGGTATAGGAACTTATATTTTGTTTTCCTTCCATTTGGTTTAGAAAACATGTTATTTATGTTCATGATGCTTATTAACACTATTTTCCATGAATTCTTAGGCCAGTTAATAGTTGTGTCCATCTATTACAACTTTATATACTTAAAGACATAGTTAGAGAATGTTGATCATCTCATATTTGTCTTTAAGTGTCTTCAAAACTATCAGATCCATGGAAATAAATCCAAATGGATGTTTTGGACATGATAGTTTCATTTCCTTAAGCACATGTTGTCTTAGTAGGGTGTGGCTATATAACCATCAAAGATCAAGGTAGTTGTTTCTTGATCAGCACCTATGAATGTGGAAGAGGTTCGTAGTTTCATTGGTCTTTTAGGCTATTTCTAGAGGTTTGTATTTTATTTGTCTCTGATAATGGAACCATTTATAGTTATAAACAAGAAAGAATATTATTTCATCTAGATTTATTAGTATAAAGATAATTTTGACTAATTGAATGATAGACTGATTAATTCTCCATTCTTAAGTTTCTTGAGGAGGGTGTGATCTTTGAGATGTTTTGAGATGCATCCCTTCTAGGTTTTGGATGTATCTTGATGTAGAAGAGGTAAATGATCTCTTATGGGGTAATTCAGAGTGTAACTATGACACCCAATATCTATAGTTGTTGAAAATTGTGTTTGTGCTGAAGCTTTAGTGATATTACCTCATCGGAAGATGCTTTGTGGTTTTCATAGACCAAAACAACGTAAAATATATTTTATCTTAGTAGGATATGAATTTAATCTAGTGGAGGTAAATGGTGTTTCTTCATGATTATGATATTGAGATCTCTTATACTCTAGGGAAGGGGAATTTAGTTTCTTATTATCTAAGTCATATGGCCCGAGGCGATGTGGTTCAGGTGTCGGTGGATGTTTAGGGAGGGATAGAAGAGATCATAGTGATAGATATTGATTTGGGGGAAAACAGTTGGTTAAACCGGATTTATTAGTTGATAATGGAATCATTCTTGATGCAGTTGGTGGACCAATATTCATGTGGAGAGTTAAAGGAAAATGTGATGCATTTCCATATTGTCTATGGTAATACTATTAAAGGATTTTCAAAGCATGATGTTGTTTCAATGGTGTCTATTTTTTCCATAAGTGGTGTATGGGGGAGTTCCTCCCAAGTTTCATAGCTCACCCTTAGTGTTACATCCTAGTCTGACTATGATGTATCATGGATCAAGGAGACAACTTTGGTAGTTTTAAATAAAGGGGTTTGTGGAAGAGTTCCTAGAAGTGTGTTTGGTTTATCGATAAGTTATAGCCTTTCCCTATGTTCTTAGAGGGTAGTGACAACCTTTGGACATCCCTTAGTGAAAATGGAGGGACATTTTAATGGATTTCATCAATGGTTTACTGCGATCCAAGTAATTATGTGATTTAGTTTGGGTGATTATGGAAAAAATGATGATGTCAGATCATTTTATAGTGATTTTTGAACCGAGTGTTCTGGATGTTTTGGTGAGGTAGTATGTGGTAGGTTTGGGTTGTCTTCATAGGGTCCCAAAGACCATCATCTATAATTGAGATTCAAATTTTACCTTAGGAGTCTATATGCGATTAATACATTCATTAGAATTTTAGTTTCACCTTAACACTAATTTTCATCCTCAGAAAGATGGTCAGACATAAAAGGCCTTCAAGATACTAGAGGATATATTTTTTTTAAAAGGATGGGGCCGAAGCTTCATTTATTATTAAAGCAAAGAAAATACCTATTTTAATTGGGTAGAGGGAGAACCATTACATATCACGAAGTCCTAGTGGGAAATTAGCCCATTACATGGCCTGTAAGCCCAAATTTCTGTCCCAAAGCCCATTCTGTGAATTGTACTGCAATAGTACCCACCTGCTATAGTACCTCATAGTACCTGCCACTACTGTAGTTCCCTTCCACTACTACAGTGACCTGCTACCACTAGAAGATATGTCTCAAGAATTCATCGTGGATTTTTTTTCAGATCATAGGTAAATCATTTACCTCTAGTTGAGTTTTCCTATAAGGATATTTATCACTCATATATTGACATGGATCCATTTGGGGTGTTATAGGAGAGGTCATTTCATTATTCATTATATTGGATGGATATAAGGGAGTCAGTGGTTCTTAGTCCTGATATAGTGTAGAGCATGAAAGATAATATTTTGGTGGTTCAAGGGAAAATAAATGTCACAATATACCATCATAATGTTTATTCTAACCATATCTAGAGGCCCTCATTGTTTGAGGTTAGAGACAAAGTGTTCTTGAGGGTTTCCCCTCATATAGGCCAGTAATGGTTTGGTAGAGGGAGTAAACTTTCTATTGATATTATGAGACTTTTACACTATTGGATCATTTTGGTGAGGTGGTTCATCATTTATAACATCCACCATAGTTGGATTATATCCACAACAACTTCCATGTGTCCTATATTCATCAATACCATCTCAATGAATCCCAAATCATTGAATAGGGAGATTTAGATATTGAGGATAATTTAAAATTTATGGATTGACTAGTATAGATCCAAGATCATCTAGGTAAGCTGACGCATGGTTTAACCATACCATTGGTTCATGTTTTGTAGAGGCACATTGGTTTAGAGTAGAGTACATAGGAACATGATATTCATTTTCATGCCTAATAGCTTGAGTTGTTTTTCATTTTTCCTTTTTTTTCTTGATTATTTAATGCTTTAATATTAATTATTTTTAAGATGGGTCTTTTCCCTAGTTGGAGGTAGATTTTGTGGCTTCAATCATATGAATAAGGGAAATACCCTTCTAAATAAAGATGTGTTATATTTATGACACATTTTAAAACTATGCAGGTGAGTTAGTTCCAACCAAAGAGGTGAATATCTTGATATTGAGGGTGGGTGTGTTTGAGGCAATGTTGTGTGATGGTTGTTGTAGTTTTTGTCTTGGATTGATATACCTGGACAATTATATTTTTTGAGGTGTAATTATATCCCAAAGAGAAATCTCACATGAATGTTTTTTTGGAACCTCCCCTTTTCCTTTTTGGGTTTGGTTTTGATTCTCAAGGATGCAAATCATTTTATAAGTACCTAATGTAGCTATCCATTCCTTCTCAACATATTACATTGATGGGTTGGGAGATGGAAGCATTAAATGGAGGCACAAGGAAGGTTTAAGGGATTCTGGTTCTGAATTTTTTCTCCAGAGGGTTATTCATGAATGAACATGTGTTTATGAAGTTAATATTTATTTATATCTTGAAAGTATGTGACTTGTGTGGTGTATTTTGAAAGGTAATTATATTCTTAATTAATTCACATTGTGAATGAATTCTTCATGGTGTGTATGAATTTTGGGATAACAAACGTTGAAATTCTATAGATAATTGTTGGGTTTTGAGTTGAATACATTCATAGCCTGAATTTGTTTCATAGTATAAATTAGTGAGCCTCATTAAACTCATGGTGTGAATCAGTGTTTTAGGCTATTAATGTGTTGAGTCCAAGACTACATATAAATTTTAGGAACCCTATAATTTATTTCATTTCTTACATTTTTTTGGGTAAAACTTGTGTTATTTTAAATATTATTCTATCCAACTTTCTCTATATTTTATATTTGGATTTAGGATTTTGATCTTCAATAATACATGGCATGTCCTTCTTGTTTCCCCATCAGTTTCATATATTTCTCTCATGGGGATTACCAGAGGTTGTTTTTTTATTCTTGGAGTGTTTGAGATATTATTTTGATGATCCCCTGGTGCAATTTAGGTTGATCTATGGATTACTTGTGTGGTTTTGGTATTTTGGTTGTTTCTCCTCCTCCCTATAGTGTGTGGTGATTTAAAAATCTTCTTTGAGGTATAAAATCCTTATTCTCTCTTTATTTATGTGAATATGTATAAATTTCATGTTTGTTTATTCATTTGGTTGAATTTTATGGGTCATCATAAGAATATATCTAATTTTATTAAACTGAAATTGAATGGGAAGGAAAGTATTCAAATATATTTACCACCTTTTTGATATTGTTTATGTTATTACACTATCATTATGATGTTGATAAAAATCATGGATATCGATATCCTTTTGTGTACAGTAGTTGTTATGATTGTGGAACCTTTTTTTGATTGTTTGAACTCACCCTAAATAAACGGGTAAGCATTTAGATATGGATAATGAATTGATTTCCCATAGAGATATGATTTATGTGATAATACCTATGAAAAGTAATAAAGTTATGTGATAAAATCCCTTTATTAAATTAGAATTTATGGTAAGTTATTAATGATGGAATATGCTAATATGTGTTTTTTTATTACCACTTTGTCTTATGTGATAGGTGGAAATATTTGGGGGGGAGGGTTACTAGTGATTGCAGTTATTGGGATTAATGTGGATCGTTTTGGGTAGAAAAGAGATGGTTGGTTCTCTTAGGGTGTGATGAGGGATAATGTGCAATGATTGATCCATGAATTTGTTCTTGTGTGGTTATTTCTATAAAATAGTTTGGTTACAGTAATGGCCTAGCATATATGGTGTCATGGTGGTGGAAGATGTGTATTGGATGAGCTGTTCTATAGTGTTGTTGTGTTAGCTACCCGATTAGCTATGGATTGTATTAAAATACTAAAACTAAAATATCTCGGGTTAAAATTAATATGCAGGAATTGGTTTAAATGGATTTAATAAAAAATCATATGGCTTGGTAAATTAATAAAGTGTGAGATGAAATATTATATTTGAAAACTCAATATTAGTGTACTAATATTAGCTTTTAATTGGTGAATTTATATAAATGGATGAGCATGTAATTGAAATTGGATATTTTGTTATTGTGTTTTATGGTTGTGTGGTGTAATGAATTTAGCGATGGAAGTGGTTTTTATGAATGTTGTGAAGTGCAGTGGTGGTGTTGGGGAGTATTCCCGTGCCATTGATGTTAAGCCAATGGTTGGGTATTTTTTCATATATCTATATTGTATTTTCATGTTATTTTTATTCACAATCCACTTGATTTGGATTTCCTTACAAACACCCAAATGTTTTGGGCTCTTCGTGTTTTACCCAACATCTAGGTTGGTGGTGATAATGATTGATGGATACCCCTATTTACCACTCTACATTTTTCAATAGTGATGATGATATGAGTTTTTTTAGATATCAACCAGTAATGACAAGTTGGTGTTGGAGATGATGTGCTGGTATTTGATATCTCCTAGTTATGACTATAATGTGAAATGTGGTGGGGTTCAAGAATGGTAGAAGGAGGGAATGGTGTTGATTTCCTTCACCTTAAAGATAACCTACAACCCTAGTTATATCAATGAGGTTGATATGTGATGATAAATAATTCTAGAATCTAATTCTAGATATTGTGAGGGTGAGATAGGTGAGGATGGTTCCTAACCCACATCAGATATGAATGGATATATGTTGTGATATTCATAGAAGGTATGGGGGCACATGATGTTTGTTACTGGGGCATGAGAGTAGAAAATAAGTGTGGAACCAGTTATAAGGAACCTTTTATTTATATTATTTAATAAAATGTTACTATATTGGATACATTATTTGGTGACCATTCCATCATAAGTTTGTGATTGATTAGTTTAAATATTTAGGTGCATGTTTGTTTTTCTATTTATTCACTAGTGCGTTAATATTATCTTTTCCCATGTGCACAAGAGACCTTTAGTATGATCCTTTTGAGTATACATGTTCTGCAAACCCAACGTATATAAAAAATATTTTTTCCAGGTCTATAATCGGATTTCACAGACCAACCTGGGAATTACTATCTTGGGTATTGGAGAATCTTTTGAGTTCCTACTATATTACTTTTGCTTTCTTGGTATTACTTGGAGAATTTTATTTTTATTTTTTAACTTTTTCATGCATTGTGGGTTTGTTTTGTTTCCCCTTTTATATTTTTTGATGGATTTTCATGGTCTTTGATTTATCATGTTTCTTAGTCCTTGTTATATTATTGAGGGTAATAACTTCCATATTTGAAATTTTTATACCCTTGGTGTTAGTCACCCACCCGATACCTACAGAAGGAGGGACACATGGGATATTATATCTATTCCTAAATTTTTTTCCTAGGAGGAGTACCCTTGTAGGGAGGGAGTTGTGACACCCCACTCTCATAATAACTCCCTAATGGTTGATGGAACTCTTAACCATGGATGATGGACACCCCTTACTTAAGTTTTTTTCTTCAAATTCACATTATAAAAGGATTTTGACTTAATATTACTTTGAGGGATTTTATTTTTTTTGTTTTTCTTAGTGAATTAAATATGATTATATTTATCATTATTATTATAACATGATCACACTACTGACATAAACTATAAATAAATAGAATACATTCATAATGTGTTTATTTATTTTAACCATGCTTGCTTATGAACTATTTTATGTGATAGTGTGTGATAAAACATTCAAAAAATAACTAATCATTCATAAAAATATAATCAAACATATATGATCATGATTAGCTTAATTAATGGTTGATCTTTCAAGTTTATATTGGGTCAACTGATAACCTAGGGGAATTCCTTGAGTCATTAAATAACATTATTTACAACACTGCTTAATCCTAACATGCATTTTCACCTATTTGTTTCCTCATCAGTTATCATCTCAAACCAATTCATCCTCTTGATCTTCATAGATACACACACACAAACACTCACACAAGTGAGAAGAAATTGGGATAAGGGATTACATTTAATTATATTATATGTGGTCACACATAAACGTATACATATGTTCTTTAGAGATGAGTGATTCACATATCTCTAAATTAAATATTTAATAATTAAATATTTAAAAAAAGCACCATTGTACTAAAAAATTAATCAAATAAATAAATAAATAAAACATGTATAAGTTGATATAAATTCACGATCATTCTAAAATACACAAAAATACATAATAAATTTAAAAAAGCTAAAATTATACATTTAGGTAATTTTAATAAAATAAAAAACATTAAAATATATTTAATTCACTAAAAACATATCCCAAGGACCCTGATTTTATAATAAATTATTCATAGTTAAAATTATATTTTGGAATATATATATATATATATATATATGTTTCAAGAATTATTTTACATAAAAAGAATACTATGGTGGTAATTAGGATTGTGTGGTTCAGGAAGACCCACCTAGATGGCCTAGTCAGTCCGAATTGAGTTCTCTTATGGGGTGATCATGTATCACATACTTCCCATATACATGGGATATGATATTAATTTTTATAAAACACCCATGGTTCATTGAAAAATTCGGTGTCCCGTATTTTCCACACATCACATGGGTTGATTCCCCTAGTTAATCGGGAAATCAACAATTTTAAACTTTTTATGATAACTTTTTTATTAATCAACCACATTGACATAATTGAGCACCCTGAAAATAATCCTTTTATCTAGAACATTAAATGGTACCACCCTAATTATTTTGATATATATATATATAGATAATTGTTTTACCTATTTTGAAGAATATTTGAACTTCTAATTCCATATCTTGGTCCTCTGACCTCTGATCATCAAACTATTAATGGATTTGTGACTATTTAGATTCACTCTATATAAATTATAACATATTCAATGTGAATTCATACTTAAGTAATTGGTTGACTGATTTGATACCACTACTTTGGTAATAGATACACAAGAGAAGCACAAAATCATGTAAATTTATAATTTTTACACTAGACCAATGTTATAACATCAGATCAAATATAGAAGTGCTCAGTTCTCAAAATGAGGATGTCATGGAATTTAAATAAAATAAAAATGCTAAATAAAAATGACGAATTATTTTATTTGAAGATTATGTTGTATTATAATTTCCCTAAATGATCATTACTTGAAGTATATAAAATGAAAACACACTAGATCATTCACATGTGATATATAATCCCTTGGTTGATTGTTCCTGAGGTTTTAGGTGCTAAATAAAAATATTTAAGCACTCTATAACATCAACCAAGTCACTAATAAGTATTATTTTTATATTATAATTATTTATAAAATGTTTTTGGGATTTTCAAAGGATTAAAGATCGATAATGGGATGTTTTATGGAAAATGGAAATGCACATGATTAGAAAATGATTAGTGATAAATGTGTACCTTACTATGTGAATGGGGCTGTGGGGAGACAATAACATTTTTCATTGTCTCAGTATAGTTTTTGAAACTATGTTAGAACTTATAGTAATAATGAAACTTAAGTAAGTGGATAGGTTTGACCCAAAAAAGTGGAACATTCTTTGAAAAAATCTATGGTTAAACCATGCGGCTTGCCTAGAATTGTTAAAAAGTTGGGGTTTTCCAAATTTTATTTTTAGGTTTTAAGTCTAATCATCCATTTCTTCTCCCCTTACATGTAAATATCTCCACTTTTAAAATAATTACTTCCCTCATTATCCAATGGTTTCCTCCTTGATCATTGGTCAATTTCTATAAGGATTTTCTTTATTTGTAGTTGTTTTCTCATCTTCACCCCAGCACACCTTATTCTTATATTTCCATGGGTTTTTGTAAACCCTTTATCCCAAGGGGGATGAAACTAGTGTTATGAGTGGTAATTTTATAATTTTTTTGTTTCAAGATCTTGAGGACCCACTCTTCCCATTTTTAATGGTTTTAGATGACGGTGACATTATTTAGTCTATTTTTTATGTAGGTGTCTCTATATACCTAGACTTTTTTTAGATTACATAGGTTCTTGGGTTTTCCATTATTTTTAATTAATTTTTCATATTTGGTTTGATTATTGATTGCTTATATGCTTATATTATGATTATGTATGTCTTATGACAATAAAATAGTGAATTTCTTAGTTTTCCATTTTTAAATCAAATTATGCTTCCAAGATGCTTCATAAAATTATTTCATGAAAAATCTTATTTGTAAACCAGATTTATAAAATGATATGAAATATTATTTTTAATTAAAACCATATTGAATAACTATGGGTATTTTTTTATGTGATTAATATGATTATGATTTTACATGGGAGACCTTGGGTGTGCGGGTTTGAGGATGGGTGCTACACTAGCTTTAGTCTTGTGTTAGGTAGGGTTCATTTTCAATTTTTTTATGAGTCTTGAGTTATGATATTAATATTTGTTTATGTAGGATATTTGAGTGATCTATGAGTGATTCGTAAAAACCTAGATCCAATATGTTGGATCTCCCCCCATGAAATAAATAATGTTTGTATTTTTTATAACCTAATTCTATGTGATTCCCATGTATTGATAGATTATGAGAACATTGTTTATTACTTTTTACCCTCCATTATTCTTAATGTTTTTAAACCAAATATTTTATGAAATTATATTCAATGATATTGTTTTCAAATAATTTATTTCAATCTATAACTAATGTTTTTCATTTTGAATGGTGGTATTTTGATTTATGGTGGAACCCTAATAGGTTTTTCTTCAAACCTTATATATCCCATTGGGAATATTTAGGCATGGTTATGTCTGAAAAAGGGAAAGAAAAAGTTGATGCATATCACAATAGAGAATCATGATTCTCATATCATCTTCGACGATACGAGGTAGTGGTGGAAAAGGGCTATATGGGTCTAGTTTTGTCCGATCATTTTGGGTCCTTGTATATTGGAATTTTTCGATTTTGGAGGTGTATTGGAAAACTTGGACCATGACATATTTTGACTCTTATGTTTATGTATACAATATATGTAAATCCTATTTTAGATATATTTTGATTCTTATAATGTCAATTCTAATTATGTTTTGTTTGATTTGATTTATATTGATTTCCATTGTTCATTTGACAGTGTGGATGTCCAACCTCCTAGAATGTCATGCCAGATTTTCAAGGTTGTAAATATCCCCACTTATCAGCATTGGCCCAAGTTGTTTCATTATAAAATAATAATATATTTTTATTCTTATTTGGGAAGTGTGATAGTATAGAGTTGGATTGTTGGAAATTGAGTGAGGGTGCGGGGGAGTTCCTGGGAAACTCTCCTCTATTACAAGCTCATGTTACTAGGCAAGTTCGTATTTTGTGTTGATTGATTTTTTTGAGAAATTGATGAATTTTGAATGGTTTTTATTTTTAATGTTTTGAATAGATTTACTAAGTTATTTAATTGTATTTATTTTAAATTAGTTGTGTATTGATTGTATTTCTTTATGTATTTAGAACATGACGCATTGAATGAACTCTAGAAATTAGAGGGTGTCATTGAGAATTCCCCACTAGAGAAACTCTTTTATGGATTCCGAACTAGTTGAATTAGTATTATGATCCCATCAGTATCTTGTGAAGGGTAGTGATCCAAGGAAAGTATGCCCAATAAATCATTATAATGTGTTCATAAAGAAGAACATACATACGTTCCAGGGTGACTGAGGGCCCCAAAAACCAAAATAGTTATTGGAAAATATTGATCATATATTATTATTATCCTAAACGCCAAATATGTCTAAAGTGGGATTTGGTACTTATGAACTAAAGGGGCCATGGAGGAAGGGGTGGGACACAGTTGTGCTTGCCAAGATTCATGAGTATCTTTACTGGATCGGGTTCAAGAATATTTTTAACCAATAATTTTACCCAGAGTCTTTGAAAGTTGTTAAGGAAAAGGAATTAATGATAGTTGAGAATGGTGATCAATCAATGATGTATTATTCCACCATTTTTTCCATTTTGGGACACTTCTAACCTAAACTCTTAGAAAATGACTGCTTTATGGTATACCACATTGATATGGGACTGAATCTGGAGATCAGGTCCAAGATCATTCTTTTGTGATTTACAAACTATGTTGAAGTGTTAGATTATGTGTCCATGATAGAGGAATAAATGACTGGATGAACTGGTTTTAGTCATGATCCTATAACCATAGGTGAAATCTAGAGTTTCTCTTATATAAAATAGAAATATTGAGGAGTCACAATGGTATATAATCCGGAGTGTATGGAATCCCTCAGATAATATTTTAGTGGATCCCATAGGGAGAAGGTATCTTAATTTCTTTGAGTATGGTAAGGAAGTCCATTCCAATATGTATTTCTAGGAACATTTAAAAACCTTCCATGGTTGTGGATTCCTAGGACACCTTTGGTGCAATTACAGGTATTTCCCCAAAGGTAGTGAAGTGATTTACACATTTACATGGATTTACCTATTATAGTCATATATTTTAAATGGAAATAGATCTAATTAACATGGGAAAGGGGACTCTCATTATACTATGAAATATCAGAGTGGTCCTAAATATTGGAATCTATATATGGTGGATCTTGAGCTAGAGGAGTTAGAGGTAGGGCCATAAACTGTCAAAGGCATGATGTTTATTTCTTAATATTTGGATTTATATTTGTTTTAAATATTAGTGTCACACCTAAAACCATTTTTATTTTTTATTCTATTTATTATTTGGTAATTTTGATCTTTCCCATGGATATTGGGTTGAGTCTCGAGTGTTTTCAATCAGAATCAATAGTGTTTTGGGGTTGGAGGGTGGGGCACAGTTTGAGAATAGTTAGGGGAAACCATGTGATAGACTAGGTCATACCATGCGGCCAAGCAAGTTCCTTTATATATGTCACATGGTTGGAAACATGATCATATTTCATCCACTGTAGCTCAAGAAACCCGAAGAATAGGTGACTTCTTGGTGTGTGTATAGTCTAGAAGACTGTATTGTCTTGCTGTGTAGCATTCCCAATTAAAAAAATTTAATTATATGATATTAAAACCCAAAAGTGGGGGTTTTTACTTCCCCTTAATCACACCATCATCCCCTACCCCCTTCCATCCTCATTCAACACTACCTTGGAGGGACTCCCCAAACACACATACCTTCTCCTCTCTCCCCCCGATCACTATTTTTCCTCCTAGTTCATGGTGTTAAATTTTTGGGTAATAATATCTCCCTATCCGTTATCTTCTAATTGATTTATATTATTCCCCTAATTAATGTATGATTTCCTCCAAACCCTAGGGTATCATCATGGTTTTAATTTTTTGGTTTTCTTTGTGACTATGGTCTCCTTTTATTTTATAGGGTTACTCAGAACATATTGAGATGAGTTTTGGAATAAAATATCAAAGGAAATGAGTTTATCTTTGGTTATGGGTAGTATTACTTCAATTCTTATTCTTGGGAATAATTTCATTTAGGTTTTTTTTGACTTTTTTTATTCTCATATTTTTGTCAGGTGCCTTGGACCTCCTTGAGGTAGTTATGGGCCCCCATTGGAGAAGGTGAAAATTTGTGGCTTCTTGGATACGAACTACACACATATACTTATATATATATATAGTCATTAGGAATATCTTTCCACATAGATATGGGAACATATAAATAATACAAGGAGAATAAATATATATATATATTAAGGAGTATATGTTTTTTTGGGTGTATGGCTTGGTCCTTGGGGTCTCCTTGTGCCATTATTGGAGTTTCATCACGTTCACACCATTGAGGTTGGTGTTTCTATAAATTTACTTTCTGAAGCATACTATTAGATAATTGAGCTTTATTAAATTATTTTTAAAGGTTTTATTTTATATTTTGGTGTATTGAAATGGTTTTTTATGAATATCTTCATGTTAGTGTTTTGGTTTAAAATGGGGTTTTAAAGTATTTACATAATTATACCCATATTGGGCCAAATAATTATGGTTTATTTTATTGAATTGTTTTTGGAATTTTTATAGTATTAACAAATTGGGTGACATTTGAGAATTTTCTTTGAATGGGGTTTGGAATTTTAATGTTTTGATTCTTATGTGTGAATCCTTGTTCTTTGGTGTGACTTTCCTTATGCTCTGTTGGATGGAACTTTGAGAATTTTTAGGGTTGTCCACATATTTGATAGTGAATATGGTCATATCCATATATTAGTAGGTTGTGTATATAGATAAGCACATTAATATAAATGGTAGTTCCTTAAATATGTTTATCTCAGTAACTTGGGTTTTAAAAACACTATCTTTGCATCTTCTATTCTTTCCCCATTCATTATCTCAAATAGTTTTCTAAAACTAACATTTTTTCCAAAATGGTTTCTTGAATAAAAAATTACTTCAAGTTGTTTCTAAAGGTTATGTTTATGGGTCACCAATTTTGGAGGCCTGTTTGTTACCACAGAAGTATAAGTTTACAATCAACTACCTTCAAAGGCCTGTTTGGAATCTTAAGAACATGGTTTTTGTTTTTCATAGTTTTGGAAAGAAAGGGGTTTTGAGAAATCAGATTTGAACTCTCATGATATGTATACCCTATTGACACTTGGGTAATGTTTTCTATGTGACGGGAACCCCTAGGGTTTTCCCCCATTGGAGAGGATCTCTGTATCAATGGTTTTAGGGGTGGGAAAGGCATGAATGTTGGTATCTACTTGTTATTGTTCAATCAAAGTGTGTGATGACCTCCTGACTTAACTATTTACTATTATCTTGGTATTTTTGGATGTAATCTTGAGGTCTGAGTGATTGTTTCTTTCTTGTACCAATTATATGGATTAAACCCCCATGATAGAGGATATTCTAGGTGGGTTGTACCATTAGTGAGGCTAGATTGAGCAACCGGGTTGGTTATTGTTTATGGATTGCATCACACACTTGAAAAAGTGTTTGAAACCATTTTCATATAGTATATTCTCTAGATAAATTTAGAAAATGCATGTGACTAAATATATATGTTTTCTGGTATTCCTTTGGGTCACTTTGGTTACATGTTCTGTTTATATATATTCCTTCTTATACTTGTGTTATTTATTTTTTTCCTTTGGATTTTTGTATTGTAATACCCTACTACTCATGTTTAGTTTTATCCCCCCTTATATGAATTTATTTGAGAATTGTTTTATTTTGGAGTTTTCTTTTTAAATTGGGATATAAAATTGAAATTAATTTTAAACAGAAATCCATTTATTTATTTTAAAAATATTTTTTTGGGAAATATGTGTTTTTTAAAGTTAAAACATTGTTTTATTCCTATTTTTAAATGTACCATTTAAATACTATTTTACGAATGGATATAGATTCTATGGTTCTTACCCACTGATCTATTTTATACTAACACCCTACTTGTACCACACAACATCGGTAGACCCAAGTTATTTTGTAGGTTCGGGTTGTTTTTAAGTTTTAGTTTAGATTTTATTATGGATAAGGTTTTTTTATAGATGGTGGTGAGAAAGGTGAAACTTGTATGTAAGCATAGTTTTATTTCATTCCATGGATAATGTTCATTTTATTATTTTTATTCCTGTTTATTTGACTATAATTTATGTGATAAGTCATCTGAAATGATTTATCTATGATGCCCAAATGATTGTTGTCAGCCTGTGGGGATCAGGGGTGCCCTTAGCTCCATGTTATAGACTAGTTTGGGTGTCCAATTTAGGGTTTACCAGGGCTAGTTCATGAAAAAATGGTATTAGTGTATTCCTTGTTATTTGGGGTGTTAGGTAGACTTGAAATCAGAATGTCAGGACACTATTAGGTCAGGGATCAGGGGCTGATCATCACTATATATAATGAGAACTAAGTTACATGGGGTAGTTATTATTTGAGTCTTTCATTTTTATTTTTGGTTTATGTAGCTGATTCTTGTTTAGTTTGATGATATTGTTCATATTGGGGGAATTTAATGGAAGTAAGGTGGTATAAAACATTGAGCATACATGTCATAGAAAACTATGTTGTGCTTGATTGTGTGGTTCAATATGCTTCCAGTGATTAGTTTAGGCTTAGTGCATGATGTTCCAAACCATTTGGCCAAGTCATATATGACGACTAGTTTACCTTTATGATATTTTATTTATTTATTACGTTGGTGTGATTTTAGTTTCTATGAGTGTATTTTGAAAATAAAATGTCTTTTTATAATGATTTTCATAGTGAAATAAATGTTTTTAAAAATGAAATGATTTTGGGAAATGGTTTTAATTTTAAAATGAATTCTTTTATAATGGGGAATGTGGTTTTAAAGGAAAATATGGGAGGTGTTTTTTAGTTTTAAATTGTATTAATCGGAATGGTATTAGTATAAGAGGATTTTTGATGAAAATTTGGTTTGGAAATAGTTTTGGTATTTGAAAAGGGTTCAAGAGTGTAAGATGGTTTAGAATTTAAAAGTAAAATGTTAGTTTTTGAATGAGGATTTTTGGTTTTATTATTTGATTTTTTGGTTTATGATCTTAGTGTTTTTCCTGGGGGGGGTTGTTCAGATCATGTTTTTCCTCGATGTTGAATCAATTTTCATGTTCTTGTTATTTAAAGTATTCCACATATAAAAACCCAAAGATTTTACAAGGAGTTGGTTCTTTTTTCTTTAGAATTAGTGTTGTGTGGTCTGTTAGAAGTTTCTCTCTTTCCACACCATTGATCTCCTTATTGTTATCTCTTGATCCAATCATGTATGAATTATGGAGTTCAATGGTCTCACTGATGTCGCTAGTATCTTTAAGATATGTTGAGTTTTGGGTTCCGATTTTGTTCCTCATTTAGTTAGAGACTTTATAGGTAGAAAATATTTAATGGTAGGGATAAATGTTACACCCCGACCACATTTGTATTTTTTATTTTATTTATTTATTGATCTTTGATATTTTTCTTATATTTTGGTTTCAAACATGAATGTTTCTTTCCTATAATCAGGATTTTTTTGGTAGATAAGAGGGTGGCACACAGTTGGTGAAAAGTTAAGGAAAACCACGTGTTATCCTTGGGAAAATAGTTTGTCCTAGAAAGTTTCTATTTCTAGTCCAGATGACCAAGTAAATGGATGTAATCAAGCCTCTAAAACTCGAACGACCCTAGATAGAGGTGATGAGATAGTTGGTGCATGGTCTGGAAGACTATGTGGCTAAACTATGCTGCCTACATAGTAGTTTAACAATTTCATTAAATCTAACACCCAAAAGTGGGGGTTACTTATTCCCCTTGAACACTCACTCATTCCCTCCACCTTACTTCTTCATTCAACACCTCTCAATAGGGGCTCACCATCCACTAGCACACCTCCTCCCCTCTCCATACAATCACCATTTTTCCTCCTGATTTTTGGTGCATTTTTATTAGGTATTATTTTGTCCCTATCCATTATATATTTATTACCTTTTATTCTTCATCTCATTAAGGAACAAGTTCATACAAAACCTAGGGTTTCCTCATGGTCAGATTTTTTGGTTTTATTTGTGGCCAGGGTGTCCTTCCATTTTAAAGGGTTCCTTGGATTTTGTGGAGACAATATTCAGCCTCTCACAATAAAGGGAGTGAGTTTCTATTTGGTTTTAGGTAGGATTGATTCCATTATTATTCCTTGGGAAAATTTTACTTACTAATTTTGTGAGTATTGAGTTTCTCATATTTTTATAGGGTTCTTTTGACCAGCTTGAGGTAGTTTTCAGATACTGTTGGCAAAGGAGATGAATTGTGGGTCCTTGGATGTGACCTAAAAAATATACATATATAGGTATGTAAATACATACCCACTTTTTACCTATTCCAACATAGAGATGGGAACATATACATTATACAAGGGGTATATATATATCATGGTGTATGTTTGAACTAGAAAAACATGTCTTAGAATGGACCTAATGTCAATGAACCTAATACAAAAGAACAACATGTTTCTCAAGATTAAATTTTACAATTCATAGATCTTGAAAAGAGTTATGAATCATAAGTTATATTTTTCTGAAGTTAGGGTGCCAAAAAAGGTTCATAGAGGTCTTGTTCGCAGAGGTCCATTCATTGAGGTCTATTCGTGGGGGTCTATTCATGGAGGTTTGTTCACAAGGTCCCCTTCGCATAAGTTTAGTTTTTATATGTTTTATGGTGATCTCCACACAACATAAGTCAACATTTGTAGATCTCCCTTCACACACATGCGAAGCATTGACAATAACCTCTCTATAGTGTCATTCGGACTCAATGAGCCCCATCAATTCACAAAGCTAATAAATCATCATGAAGTGATCCAAACCACACAAAACCCACACCCTATAAATACACCCTAATGCCTTTACTAGGAGGAGGAGGATACACTAAGCAATGATTTCATGCTATTAATTAGCATAACACCAAATCTTTATGAATTCATGTAACTCATTAACCCTAGGATTCGTGAGAAACTCATCTATGAATCCCCAAACTTCCTAAGTCCTTAAACACTACAAATCCAAAACTTTCTTGAGAACATGATCTCTACAAAGCCCGAACCTTTATGAGACCCTGATCTCCTAAAATACCTAACATTTCTGAGACTCCGATCTCTGTAAATCCCCAACCTTCAAGAGACCCTAAGCTCCATGAAGCCCCGACCTTCATGAGATCCCTCAGCTATTCAAATACCCATATTTTGTGATGCTACTACCTTCACATCAACTTTTACCTACCACAAGGGCTTCACCCTCTCACCCTTTCTCAAGATCATTGTTGAAGATAAAGTCCCAAGATTTTTGTTAGGTCCATTTTCCACCATCACTGACCACTATGAAAAATAAAGAGTATCACCATGAACTTTACAAACCGGGCTAAGTTTTTTTCTTTCTCCCTTATGCAACCCTAACATCAACCTTGGAATACCATGATTCATGATACTCTTCTACAATAGATGATTTTTTTTTCATTTGACAAAATACTCTTAGTCCCTTTTGCATACATGAGTTAATATTCTCATCTTGTATTTCCCGAGTACCTTGAGTCAAAATATTTCTCAAACATATATTAAAACCCCATCACCTGACTATTATATCAGGTTGAACCAGAAAGGGATGCTCTTACATAAGTCCCATACCACCCATTTCTAGGTTACTTCCTCCAATTAGTCCTCACTATAAGAATTTAAACTATAGTATACCCTATATTATGAGAATAAGATTCCTCCTATTAAAATAACAAGATTCATTGTACATCAAACATAAGATGTATCATGTAAAGATCATGAGATGGAAACCATATAACCACCACAATCCTCAATATAAGGTAAAATACACAGTCATATCCCATTACCCATTAAAAATTTGAGATGACCTCTAGTCCTATGATGAGGAATAAATGATAGGAAACTCAGTGCAAAGGCCCCATGCACCAAGACATTTGACATTATGTTAAACTATAATCCTTCTCCATGAAATGCATATGGGATTCCCTCATGACTTGACATGAGGAAGAAATAATGGGAAGCTAAGTGCATAAGACCCATTCACCACATCCTTTCACATGATGTTAAACTATTATCTTACCCCATGCAATGGACATGATATTCCCTCTTAAACTAATATTTGAAGGATATGATGGGAAACGCCCACCTATAAGACCCATTCATTACACTAATTCTCTATAGTGTCACCTGATAAGATTTCATGCTTAATTCACACACCATCCATCATCAACACTTCTTTTGAGACATGATTATCCTTCCCTCACCATGTTAAACCGCATGGATCAGTCATGTCATAGTACCATAAAATACGACATCAAAATATGTGAGTTTGGATCCCTATATCTTAAATAGGTTATGTTGGATGCTTCCTTGAGGTTTGATATCAACCATGGTAAACATAGGTGTGACATATCCCCTATTATGGGTGCACCTCTAAAATATTCCTACATGGAGAATTATGATCCATTCACTCTATATCCACCTCCAAGGGTCGTTATGATCTATTCATTATGTATCCAACTCCATAGGGAATTCAAATCCATTACACTGGTAAAATTAGGTGTGACATATTTTCTCCTATGGATGAACCTCTCAAATCAGCTTCTACAAGCGGTTCTGATATATTAACTTTTGATCTACCTATACGGGGTCTTCTGAACCATCCACCCCAGATCTACCTCCATGATGAATTATAATCCTTCAGTAAACTTAGGTGAGAAATATTCTCTCATAGGGACACACCTCCCAGATTCACATTTAGAGGGTGTTATGATCCATCAGTAAACTCCGGTGTGACATATTCCCTCATTGGGACACAACTCCTAGATCCACCTTCATGGGGAGTTCTAATCCAATAACCAAGACGTGATATGTTTCCTCTTAGGGACACACCTCCTCGATTTATGTATATGGTACATTTCATCTGGTCCCTCTAAGATTTTAACATGTGCCCAACCTATCTCCACAAGTCTTTACCTTTTTGACCATCTCCACAAGATGTTAAACAAGAACCCTCATCCATAATACTTACTCTATGATAAAAATGGGATTCGTGAGTTAAAAATCCTTATAATACATATGCCATTGGAATTAACTACCTTGTGGCTAACAAGAGATGCCTTAGGTTCCTTGCCTAATATTCCTCAAATGAGATACCTCCAAATTCAAAAGGAGAATACCATCCTTGGCATCAACTAACTCATGATCGATATGGGATGCCTTGGTTTTCATGCCTATGATTCCTTACATATGATTTACTACAAAGAGGAATAATTTACAGGTTCTCAACACACCATATATCCAAATATTGTTAGACATTCTTGATGTCACCAACTGTTCCTACTAAAACGTTTCTTATTTCTTAAGAAACAAGAAAAGTAATTAAATAGAGTCCACCATGATATGGAATTGGGAATGAGTTTCAAGTACAAGACTCAAATATATGAGGGATACCTAGGCAAGGTGATGGTATCTAAGGAGAAATACATGGAAGGAAGAACCAAAATCCCATCATCCTATTTTGATCAAGGAGAATACATCACCAATTAATGTAATGATATCCATCCACCTTTGGAACATGGTAATGAAGGGAAACAAAAGCCAACATGCCAAGTGATGTGCAGACAGGATTTAAAGAAAGCATCAAAAATATAAATGGTGAACCCAATGTGAATATCTGATCCTTCAACTATGAGTAGATGAAAAATGTTTGGTATATCCAAATCAAGGAATCATCCATGTGAATCCTCTCTCTTTCTTATGCGAGAAGATGGGTAACATTTGGTCCATGAAGACTAGGAGCCATTGGCGCATTGCTGACATCACTGCCCCTAAGGGTCACGCAGGGGGAAACCACACCCATTCCCATGGAAAACCACTTGGGAGCTTCGCAATAGGGATCCCACCAAGCTATTCCAGCACCATCAATAACCATTCCCACAGGCCGATGATCATTTTGACTTCATCCCTACTATTATCACCCCGGTCTAGAACAATCATTGATGACATCAAGGGAAATACCTATAACATTTCCCACCATAGGAATATTATATGACTTCATTGGACCCTACCAACACCAATGTATCACATCATATCCCTATAATATATGAATGTGTATCTATATTTTCCCACCTAGATTCCATACCCCAGCCCCTTCATAGGCAGGCTAGGTTGAATCTCTCAATCGTTGGCACCACCAGTAGCCATAATGAACCATCCCATGATAAGGAAAAACAGTGCATAGATCCTCATCATAACATCATCAGGTAGTACATAGGTCCTCCCAATGCTGCTACAAACTAGTGTCCAGGTCTCCTCACAGAATCATTATCCAAAATAGATTTCCTCCCTATCCCACTACTAGTAATAGCATAGGTCCTCCCTGGACCAACATCATCCAACACAGAGGTCCTCCCTATGCCGCTACCAATTTGGGAAGAGGTCCTCATTTCCCCATCATGATACAACATAGAGGTCCTCCTCATGTTGCTACCAACTTGTATGAAGGTCCTCCACATGCTACTACAAATCAGAGTAGAGGTCATCCTTGCACCATCATCATCCAACACATAGGTCCTCCCCATGCCACTACCAATTAGGAAATAGGTCCTCTATGAACCATCATCATCCAACATAGAGGTCCTCCTCATGATGCTACCAACTTGTATATATTTCTTCCCCACACCATCATCATCTAGTATGAAGTTCCTCTCCGTGACACTACCAACTAGTGTTGAGGTCCTCCCCATACCACCAATTAGTGCGGGGGTTGTCCCCACACCATCATAAACCCACATAGAGGTTCTCCCAATTCAAACACTAATAAATGTGGAGTTCCACCCTATAATTCCACAAACTGATAAAGATGTCCTCCACATGTCAAAAAAAAATTACGCACAATAAAAATATTTCCCATGTTAGGAGGGAAAACAACTACAATTTTAAGGACTCTCTACCTAGAAATGGGGGAAGGTATATCATATCCCTTCTCCGATTTATTTGGTCCGTGATCTTAAAAACTATCACCAGGGTAAATTCGATCATATTCCTACTCTAGTGGCTTTAGTCTTGGATCCTCAATTCTAGAACTGAGGGAAGGTCGATCATATCCCTACTTTAGTAGCTCTGATCCTGGATCCTCAATTCCAACATAATGGACAAGTTAATCATATCCCTATTATGGTAACTTTTAATTGTGATATGACACTCCAATAGGCATACCCATATTTTGGGTTTCCTGAACTTGAATTTTCTGCAAGATAATAATCCATATCTCTTGGGCACCCCTGCCTCAACATTTTAGGGAGATAGGAATCTAGAGCTCTTGAGATCCCTTCCCTGAAATTTTAGTGAGATAGGAATCCATGCCTCCCTATTTCTATCACCCCATTGTAATGATAATGTAGGCTTCTACACATATCTGGTTCCATGGTCCCATCGTACCGATAATCTAGGATTCCACGCCTCCTGGGTGAAATCTCCCCATCAATCTGACTATCAAGGATTCCACGCTTCTAGGAAAAAATAACCCAATAATATCAATGATCCAATATTCCATTACTCTTAAGAACTATCACATCATCATAATTATGATCAAAGATTTCATGCCTCATGGGTGCCTTCTCCTTTTCAAGTTGACGATCTAGGTTTCCATGCCTCTCAGGTGCCATCACCATATTAATCCGAAGATCTAGGATTCCATACCTACCAAGAACCATCTTCTCATTGTAATAATAATTCAAGATATCATACCTCCCATATACCATTGCACCATTATATCAGTGATCTAGGTTTTCATGCCTCCCGAGTGCCACCACCCCATCGTACAAACAATATAGGATTCCACACCAATTGGGTTCCATCACCCCATCATACTAACGATCCAAGATTCTACACCTCCCAAGAACCATTACCTTGTCATACAAAATATCCAAACTTCTATACCTCTCAAGCACCATCACCATACCAAGCCAGTGATCCAAAATTCCACACCTTTCTTGAAAAATCTCCCCATCGTACAGATAATCTAGCCTTCCACGCCACTAGGGTGCCATCACCCCATAATACTGACAATCTAGGCTTCCACGCCTACTGAGTTCCATTTACCCATCGTACTAAATATCAGTGATTCCATGCCTCCTGAGCGACATCACCCTATTGATCCAACAATCTAGGATTCCATGCATCCCATGTTCCATCTCTCTATCTAACTGGCGGTCCAAGCTTCCACAGATAGAGGGAACCATCAACCAATCCAACTGACAATCTAGGATTCCATGCCTTCCTGGATCTATTTACCTCTCTATCCAGCTGTAATCCCTAATTAATTTTATCTTGCTTTAATAGATCAGTGACCACTACAACCCATGAGGAACTTCATGTCACCCTGGTCAGTACAGGGAGAAGTGTGCTCATCAGACTGGGATTGAGACCCCAACCATATATCAGGCATGTCATATTGACTCTCCTTTCTTATTGTGTAAAGTAAAACAAAGATGTGCTCCAAAACGCCCCAACACAAGTCCATAGAAATTTCCTTGTGACAAAGACCATATCATGCTTGGGGACATCCATGTGTATGCTATGGGGATTTTGGGTAATCCCATGGAAGGATTATCCTGGGTCCTCAATGAGCCTGAACCATTAGGATGGGAAATAGATTACCATACCTCTTCCACCCATATTCTTAGGGTCATTTCCCTCAAATATATTAGGGATATCATTCTAGAAGATCTATAACAGTAATGTTATTGAGAACCGTGTCATCCCAGTGTGACATCTCTTCAACTAGGGGAAATTTTTTTAGAATAATCCCAAAATCATCCTAGTATTGTGATGTTAAAATGTACAAAAAACATTGTCTTAGTTTCATGATATTAAACTATAGGAAAATGCCTTGGTAACAAGATGTTAAACTATACAAAATTTTGGCCAAAGCCACATGACCTAAAATTGAAGCAACAATAGTCAAAACTATCTGAACATAAATGATATCCACTTATATTCATAGTTTCAAGATGTTAAATAGTAGTCTGGTCCATGTGACATGACCTTAAACTATTTTACATGGTCTATAGAACATGACCTTAAATTTTCTTCCATATGTTCTCAGCACATGATGTCAAACTGTATCCTAGTCCAAGAATCATGACATTAAACTATTTACAAGGGGTTATATAGTATGAAATTAAACTGTATTCTATTTGTCCAAGATCCATGAACCTAAATTGGAAGCATATATATAGTTTATGTTGTATGAATTGAAACTTATATCATCCAAAAACCATAGAAAATGATGTTAAACTATAGCCTTACCCTGTGTGGAGAAAACAGGATGCCTCATGTTGTACGCATGAGATGAACTCACATCCTAATTTCATGTTGTAAAACTTTGTACTACCATGATACCCTACATGAGATATAGTGCTACATTCATTTTAGGTATACTACCATACCATATTTATGAACTACCGTAGGAAACTCGTTCATGTGAATGGGGTAGACTCCCTCTTTCAAATACGCCCCATTAATGTTCTGTAAAGTGTTGTGGAATAGAAACTAGAGTGTTGGGTTCCACATATACTTTTCCCAACTTCAAATCTACACTTTGAGTATTCCACAATTTGGATCCTCATCATCCTTCAAATCCAAAACGCCCCCTAAAAGTGATGGTTCTTAGATAAAATGGCTCACCTTCCATCCTAGAAGCACACCTTGATGGACCTATTATGAAAATTTTTAGTTTCCACGTTTTGAATATGGTAAATGGTCAATTATTCACCTACTCTCCCCATCCATGATTGATGTGGTCATGGAACCTTTTTTTGAACATGGTAAACAATTGTTCCAAATCCATCATTCACCCCTTTCGTGGTTCAAATAATAGAAGTCCTGATTTACCACCCTTACACCTCCATTTGTTTTGGTGAGGTCCCAACACCCACGATGTTACACCTCTTGGAATTTGTATGCATTTAGTAGTATGGTCAGTACCATTGGGACATTATTAACTCAATATTTCCTTCCCCCATTATGTGCTTCCATGTGTCAGATAAATCCACTCACCAATACTTATTTCCCACATAGAGCATGATTCACATGGGCTTAGGAGTGTCAGTAGGATGTGTACCGATGTGGTATAACTATATAAATCCATGGTATAAACTCTATGACATTAAAATAGGAGTCCAAATCCAAGAATCATGAATTTAAAATGTGTGTAGGATCCCCCTAGAATGTTTTGTATGGCATTGAGCCTCTTTGGACACTAATTCACGTTAGGTTTGTCACACGTCCACTCTATACATATCCATTTCGGATACTCAACCCCATGATCCAAACTCTATTATATTAAACTAAGATCCTATTGGTCCAAGATTTATTAACTTAAACTAAAATATATGGACCTGACAACACAAACATATGATGTTGGCAATTGGTGAGAGAATTATAACCTTAAACTATTTGCATCCCCAATAGTTTGAGTTGTATAACTTTAAATGGTAAATCCTAACATCCTCAGCTCACAATTCTAAACTGTGACTTTACCCTATATAGTACCGATATTCCTCATAGTTAGAGATGATTTACTCCATATAAATCCATGATTCCTCATATAATACATATGGATTGATTTAAGAAGTCCTACTATTTATGAAATCAGGATGCCTCATGTGATATAATATGAAAAATACCCCAACATCTTTAGCACATGACATTAAACTATAGCCTTACTGCATGATCTAAACCTAATATTACTTATGAAAAATGAGGGGTGCATCAATTATATCGCCAAAGGGGACTCCCCCCACTGGTTTTTTTATTATTCCACACCTAGTTTTAGAACTATGTGTGGAATGATTCCCATATTCCGGGGACACATAGAAATTCCTAAAATTTCTCTCTATGGTCCCAACTACAAAAATATTAAACCTTCATCCCCTTAGATCATTTATGTTCCTATAATTATGATAATTTATGTGTGATATTCATCTCAAGGTATGTATATGTTGCATGAGCCTCCTTTTCTCCTCTGATGTTTGGTTTTACCTCTTATGTTTCACACACACACCCTTGAGACTGACATTGTTCCAGTCTAAGCCTCATAAATTTAAATTGTTTTCATAGATACCTTTTCTAGAGAATAAGAATTATGAACTTAAACTATGTGTCATTTTATTATTGGTCCTTGTGTGTAATAGGGATCACTTGTACCTCCTTTCATGTTGGTTTATACCTCTTTCATATCACACAAATTCCATTAAAAATAAAATTTTTCCTAGTCCAAGAATCTTGACGTTTAATTTTTTTGTAGATGACTAGTGCTATATGGACGTAAACTATGTGCAACTCACTTTAGGATTGTTTTTCATGGCGATGAACCTCCTTCATGTTAGTTTTTAACTCTTCCTCACTACACAAACATCCTTTATGGACCCACCCTTGGTCCAAGAATTATCACCATAAACTATTTATCAGAGGTCCATGATCTATGAACTCAATATTTGAGACTTGTTCCAAGACTTATGGCCCAAAAACATGTACATTCACCACTCATTTTCATGATTTTCTTCATCCATGATGTTTCAACATACCCATTCCTCTACCTCTCTCTAAAACTATGTGTGGCTTGATTCTTGTCCTCATGGGATATGTAGTGATTCATAGACATTCATTATTTAGGCCTAGCCATAGATTCACCATGGAACCCTTTTTTACCCATGGTGATATCACCCTAAAATAGCCTCATGGGTGTATTTTAAGGCATAAGCTTCTTCCATTTACTTATACCCATTAGTGGGTAGAGATGCCCTCATAACCTGAAATGGGGAAAGAATGATTGGGAATATAAATGCATAAACCTATCCAATGTCCTCATAAATTGACGTTAAAATATTATATTACCCGGTATAGAATTGGGTTTCCTATTAATGTAAGAAGATTTACCTCATCTCAAACTGGGATGCCTCATGCGACAAGTATGGGTTGAACAAACACCAACATACTCAACACACAACATTAAACTATAGAATTACCCCATATGAAACTGGTATGCCTCATATTCCAATATGGGATGATTCATTATCCTCTCTCAAGAAGACATCCCCACTAGAATCAACTTTCCACCGTGCCGACTTTTATAACCATGTGTGTCTTGATTCTAATATTTATTGGATACATATTGACACCCATATATTTCAACCCAGGCCCAGTCCATTCATAAATTAGTTATGGTGTTTTCTCTACCCCTACAACATGATGTTGACATGGTGTACAATGTTTCATATTTTTTGTCATAGGGTCCCTTTGGACCTCCTTTCTCATTAGCTTATCTAACTTTTATGCCACACAAGTTCTTTTGGGATACAATTTCCCCCCTTTATTCCAAGCTCTATGAATTTAAACTACAAATCTTAACATCCTCAACACACGATGTTAAACTGGGACCTTACCCCATATGAAACTAAGATTCCCCATGTGATAAGTATGAGATGACCAAACAAAACTACCCTATATAAATTAAGGATGCCTCATATCATAGTATAAGATTATTTCGCATCCTCTTTCGAGATGGTATACCCTTCCAGTGTCTGTATCCTACAACATTGTGTCCAAAAACTATGTACGGTTGAATTCCCTTTTATATTGGATACATAGTCATTCCTTGATATTTCATCTAAAACCCATCATTATCATTTATTTTTTATCATACATACCCCATTTCCACATATACACATTGTTCTTTCTCCAATATGGATAATCTCTATCCTTCTGATCTGAATAGGCTCTATAACGAAAATGGTGTCTGACCAAAATTGATTACTTACCATCCTAGGACCATGCCTCAATGGGTATTCAACAGTAAATATAGTACACCATTTTTATATTTTATCAATGGTCGATCATTCATTTATTCACCCCATTTTTAACCAACATGGGTATTGATCCTGTGATTTGAACTTGGTCAACTGTTATTCCCCATCCATCAGTTAGTCTCCTATCTCATTATCTAGATCTATAAAGTCAAAATCACCCATTTATGGGTTTTTGGTCAGTTCTACTCTTCATTTTATTCTTGATAAAAAATAACGGGAACCCCTTACTGCTCCTTATTTCTCTCACCAAACATAACTCAAGCGGGATTATGGGTTGGGAGGAAAGTCTATAAATAGGATTGAGGTGTTAGAGTGTCACGACCCGCCCTCGGGGTCCGTGCCGTGACTACCCCAAGCCCGCCTTCCATAGGCCAGGGGCTGGCGAATAGCACCAAGGCGTAAATCCCGGTAAAAAGGGAAGGCATTGCCTTTGTAAAGTAAACAAACACCACAGAGTAAGCAAGCGGAAAGTAAACACTAAGAAAAAGCAGAGTACAACTGAAAGTGCGGAAAAGTAAATGGGCCAGTATACAAACCCAAACTGAAAGAAAAGTACAACTCGAAAGGGAAAACAACAACTGAAAAGTAAAAGCCGCTACTCCGAGCTGTCCACTGGAAATCCCACCTGAAGGGTGGGTACAAATAGCTCCACTGCTCCACGGGTCCCGCCGTCCGCTCCGAGCACGTCCCGCCCAGTGGTCCATCTCCAGGTACCGTCCTGCTCTGCAAGCCTCAGCTAAGATCAACGCTGTCCGTCGTCTGCAACCAACACAACGTAGTGCGGGAAAAGCCCGTGCAGGGGTGAGTATAAGCTACTCAGTAGGGACCCCGAGACCCCTGAAGGTCTCTCAAAATCCACAAAGGATAAACCACAAAGAAAGGTACAATCACGAAGTAACAACCGACACTGCTTAGGTATATGCCCATACATATACCTAAGTCATCAATTTCAAATACGCTCCAACCTCCGAGCCCAAGTACAACTCAGTCCACACAGGAATGTAAATGTATTCCACACAGGGAAGCAAAACGTAATCCACACAGGATAGCACAACTCAATCCACACAGGAAAGCAACAGGTTTCAGCTCACACAGGTATACTTCTTCAAAAGACGATAAAGATGATCTCTGATCCATCTAAGTCGTCGGACCCACGAAGGATCGATAGGTAACTAACCCCCGCAAAAGACCCACACAGGATCGGGCCCACGTAGGACCTGTAGGCGCTGGTTCACACAGGACCGCTGAGCGCAAGGACCCACACAGGATCGGACCCACACAGGATCTGTAGGCGCTGGTTCACACAGGACCGCTGAGCGCAAAGACCCACACAGGATCAGACCCACACAGGATCGGGCCCACACAGGACCTGTAGCACTGATCCACGTAGGATCGCTGAGTGCTGTAGTCATCGTCGCCGAATCCACACAGGATCTCTGTACTGTCGTCGTCGTAGTCACAGTAGCAGTAGCAGTATTAGTAGCAGTAGCAGTCACAGTCGCAGCCAGCATTAGGGTTCCTGCACACAGCAAGCTCGTTCGGAGGGTCCGCTCCACGAGCTGAGAGGCTGATACATCAACTGTCACAAAGTCCAGAGTTGATGTATCCAAAAGCTCTGTATCGTCAACAGGAACTCAACACAACAGACGATGCGTCGATCGGACGCCCGGTCTGAGAGTTATTGGCATTTTCGTCCCAGGGGCCCGGTTAGTTTTTAAGGCAAAACCAACCCGACCGTACTCCACCTGCGTCCAAACCTCGGGCGGAGTATGCCAAAAGATTCGTCTCACTAAGAGGAACACAACAAAGCTGACGACACGTCAATCGGACGTCCGTAGCTCAAGATATGAGCGTTTCCGCTCCGAAGGCCCGGTTGGTTTCGTGAATGAACCAACCCGGCCGAACTCAAAGTATTTCGAAACATTGAGTGTGATATACCGAAACGACCGACTCGATCCAAGGATCGCGTTTCCGCAGACGGTTCGTCGATCGGAGGTCCGTGGATCAAGTTATGGCCAAAAGGCCGAATCTGTCTCGAAAACGGGGGGGTTCGGGTCCGGGCCGACCCGGGTCCGACCCGGCCCGGCCGGCCGGCCGGCGGCGGCGCGGCAGCCTGGCGGCGCGGCGGCACGGCAGCCTGGCGGCGCGGCGGCATGGCGCCGAACGGAGGCAGCGCGCGGGGGCTAAGCCCCCGCTTCTTGTTTTGGCAGCGCGGCAATTAGCCGCGCCCCTTTTTGTCAAACGCCCCCCCCCCCTCGTGGGGGGCCTGCTTGTTCGGAAACCGGGGGGCCGCCTGCCCCCCTCAAGGAAACCCCCCCCCCCCCCCCCCCTTCATAAATGGGGGGGGGGGGGTTTAGTGTTGGCCGGGGGATTAATTTTTCCCCGGCCTTTGACCTTCCGGCCGGCCATCTGCCGGCCGGTTTTTCTTCAACGGGACCGGAATACCGGTCCCCTTTCCGGCTTCCGACGCCGGCGGCCCGGCCGCCGGTCTTCTCGTCCCGCCGCGGCCCGGAACCGGTCGCGGTATTCGTCGTCCGGCGCGGTGCGACGGCACCGCGCCTTTTATTCCCTTCGATGCGGCGCGACGACGTCGCGTTCTTGATGATCCTTCCACGGCATGGCGCGACGGCGTTGCGCAAATAAGCCGGGTGAATATCCGCGTGGTGCGACGGCACCACGCCATCTTGTTTCTTTCGCAAGATAAATCATCATGAACAAAGGAGGGGGTTCGGCCGTGTTCATGCGGTCCGGCCCCCTCACGTTAAAAGATAATACATATCTAAATATCCTCACATTAGTCATTCTAGATCCACGAACAAGGATAAATAAATAAACAAATAACAACAACCCCTAGTTCGAAGATTTGTCAACGTCTCGCGGAAGACAACGTCGTGGGGGTCGGGCGTCGCGGTAATCGTTCGTCAAATCCGATGACGAAGAGGTACGTCCGAAGAGGTACGTCGTTGGCGAATCTTCGTATGCCGACGAAGGAAGTCCGAGGAGGAAGTGGTGTTCCCTCTCGTTGACACGGAAGACGAAGAAGAGTGGAGCGGCATTCTTCGTCGGAGCTTGAGCGTTCTTCGTCAAAGCTTGAGCGTTCTTCGTCAAAGTTTGAAGAAGAAGGAAAAGCTCTCAAAAGCTCTCAAGAAGGCTAAACAAAACTAACCAAATAAAATAAGATAGAGACTTATTTTATTCACAAACTTAACAAAATGAATTTCAATGGTTTGAAATTCAAAAAGGATAACTCCAAAATTAAATAACAATTTGTCATGTCATTTAAAGAGGGGTTAAGGGAGTTTGAGAGAAGATGAAAAGTTTAGGGTTCGTGTGGGCCCCACCACACTTAATCCTCTCAAGGGAGGTTAAGTGGGTGTGGGTCCCACCCCTAACTTCCTTTGAGAGAATTTAACCAACAAGTTTAAAAAAAAATTTGTAATCCACAATTTTTATTTAACTTATTCTAAACTCCCAAAAACTAACTCTCAACCCGAAATAAACGCAACCTCGGAAAAGGTATCCTTAAGCGAATATCGGCGCTGCGAGTTCATCGGTGTCCTCGGATTTCAGTTCCGAGCACCGGATCAAAAGTTAGAAATTCTCGCTCGTTCGTTCACTGAACGTACCCAAGCCAAACTTCAGAAATTGATTCCGGGCACACCGGGCCTCGGAATCAGGTGCCGTCAGAAACCGCGCTCTTGTAAAATTACAAAGATAATTAAGAAAAAATTTCCCTTGAATTTTACGGGTCTTTACATTACTCCCACCTCATGACTTTACGTCCCCGTAAAAATACAACAAAAACTAGGAGAACAAATGAGGGTACTGAGCACGCATCTGAGCCTCCCGCTCCCATGTGCTCTCCTGGAGATTCCCGTGCTGCCATCTGATGCGCACAAGAGGAATCGATCGACCACGTAGGACCCGCTCCTGTCGATCCTCTATCTCCACTGGGACCTCCGTAAAAGTCACCCCATCGTCAACGTCAAACTCCCCATGGTCAATGATGTGCGTCGGATCGTGCACGTATCTCCTCAGCTGAGATACGTGGAAGACGTCGTGCACCCGGTGCAACTGAGGTGGCAGAGCCAGGCGATAAGCCACCTCGCCAACCCTGCTGAGGACCTGGAAGAGTCCGATGAAGCGCTAAGATAACTTGCCGCCTCGGCCAAATCTCCGAATACCACGTCGAGGTGAGACCCGCAAGAAGACGTGGTCGCCATCCCCGAACTCTAGTGGCCTCCGCCTCCTGTCAGCGTATGACTTCTGCCGGCTCTGAGTTGTCCTCATCTGCTCCTGGATGACCTGGACCTTCTCTGTCGTGGCCTGGACCATCTCCGGTCCCACCAATGCTGACTCTCCAGGGTCTGTCCAGCACAAAGGAGATCTACGAGGTCGGCCGTACAACGCCTCATACGGTGCCATCCCGATGGTGGAGTGGTAGCTGTTGTTGTACGCAAACTCCACCAAGGGTAGGTGGTCCTCCCAGCTACGGCCAAAGTTGAGGACACATGCGCGGAGCATGTCCTCGAGAGTCTGAATGGTCCTCTCCGTCTGACCATCCGTCTGAGGGTGAAAGGCTGTGCTCAGACGTACCTGCGTCCCGAACGCCTCCTGTAACCCCTTTCCCAAGCCGGGAAGTAAAGCGAGCATCTAGATCGGAGACGATAGATGATGGCACACCGTGGAGCCGCACAATCTCCTGAACGTAGAGACGTCCCAAGCTCTCCACTGAGCCCTGCTCTCTGATGGGTAAGAAGTGTGCCGACTTGGTGAGTCAGTCAACAATCACCCAGATGGAGTCGTGACCTCTGGAAGTGCGTGGAAGTCCAGTCACGAAGTCCATAGATATGTCGTCCCACTTCCACTCTGGAACCTCCAAGGGCTGTATCAAGCCCGCTGGTACCTGATGCTCTGCCTTTACCTGCTGGCAGGTGAGGCATCGAGAAAAAAACTCTGCTACTGCCTTCTTCATGCCTGGCCACCAGTGCTGTCGTCTGAGGTCCTGGTACGTCTTCGCCACTCCAGGATGTACCGCCAAAGGAGAAGTTTGAAACTCTCTCAGCACTTCCACTCACAAAGCGACTGGTACCATGGTACGTCCTCTGAAAAGGATGTCGTGCTCTGCTCCAAGGGAGAAACCATCAGGTTTCTGACCCGAGGATATCTGTGCACGCCGTGTCTCACAGTCAGCGTCCTCACGCTGTGCCTCTCTGACCTGCTATAGTAGAGGAGGGGTGACTGTGAGAGACTGGAGGAAGGCTGCTCCATCTCTATCCACGAAGGATATCTACAAAGGGACTAGCTGCAAAGATTTCTCCTTTGCCGATAAGTGAAATCCTGTCTCATCCCCTGGATGAACCACGTTCCTTGCCTAAAATAGTCAATCCTGTCATGATTAGTTAATTCATGGCATGGATGACGTCGTAAGGCCTCGACGCTGCTACCAAGAGATCCAACGGTTACTCTCGCCTCTAAGTGTTGAGTCACACTGTCGGCATCAATGTGTGGTCACTGGGTTTCCTCCAGTACGAATCTCGCAAGTGAGGGTCAAGTCAACAGTTTTTAACCGACACCTCTTAGTAAAAACAAACAAAAGACAAGAAAACAAAAGTCACCAAGGAAAGTGTCTTTTATTACTTCAACTTAAAGAACAAGGTCACAAAGCAACACAAACTACGAAGCTAGAGGCATTATGGGCAAAGGCCTCTATGACTGGAGCTAGTCCCGCACTAGTCCACCCGCTTCCAGAGCTCCATGATCGTAAACTTCAGTTGCCTGAAGCTGTGCTCTCCCCTGAGGTCGGGGTGGACCTCCTGGTGGTGGTGGTGGTAGAGCCTCAAAGCGTCGCCCACCACCTACTGCTCGACTAGCTCCTCTGCCTCGTCCGCCTCCTCCCTACGGACCGCCACGGTCGAACCTCTTCCTCTGACTAGGTGGTTCCTCAACCGTCTGCTGCTCCTCTGCATGGCGGGTCGGGCAGTCACGAGCCATGTGGCCTCGCCCGCCGCATGCATAGCACTGCCTTCCACTCGAAAGACTGGCTCCGCGCTGTGTACCCCGCACTGCTGAGCTAGTGTCCTGAGGTCGTCTGCTTGAAGGTCTGGTCTGTCTGGACCCCTGAGTCATCCGTCGACTTCCGGCTGCAGATGACTCTGCCACGTGCCGCCCTGCGGTGGGTCGCTGCGCTGGTGTAGACTCAGCAAGGAAGCTCTCGATCAGAAGGGCCCGCTCCAGTACTCCTGTCTGAGTCGGTATGCTGAGGGAGATCAGTGATGCCCTGATCTCGTGTCTCAAACCCTTCTCGAAGGTCCGGGCCCGGAAGAATGGGTCTCGTACCATGTCAGTCGAGTAGCGCGAGAGATCAGTAAATCTCACCTAGTACTGAGTGACCGTCATGCTGCCCTGCCGCAGCTGTAGAAGCTCCTGGATACGCACCGCACGAAGGGTGGTTGGGATGAACTCCGAGCGGAAGAGGCTCTCAAAGTCCGTCCATAGAAGAGATGCCTCATCGTGCACCTGGAGCATCAAGCTCCACCATCGTCCTGCTGCTGCGTGTAGTAGGCTCACAACGAGGATCACCATGAGGTCTGCTGGTGTCCTCACTAGCCTAAACACACGTACCACTGCCTCCAGCCAGTCCTCGGCTGCCTGGGGATCCGTCTCCCCGCGAAACCTGGGTGGTCGCTGGCGCTGAAACTCATGCAGTGCGCTGAGGCGACGTGCAACGTCAGCGGCTGGTGCTGGAAGCTTCGGGGGCTCGGCGGGTAGAGCTACCGCCGGTGCCACTGCTGAAAAAGGGACCTGCACCGAAGCCTCGTCGCTCGGTGGGATGTCGTCACACTCGACTCTCGGAACCCTAGCTGGCTGCCGTCGTGGGGCCATCCTGAAAAGGAAACAGGTGCGCCACGGTCAGAACAGTATACCTGGTGAGATGATATAAAGTAATCACAAAGAAAACTTTGAATCACACACGCAATCAATGTTTTCGTGCATTAAGTCGGAAATCAGAAGTCAGGGTCCTGGTGTACGGATACGTCGGCCGCCGCACCAACACTGGACTCCCTGGACTGATAACCACACTCAATACGCTAAACATTATTTCTTCATAAAAAAAAAGATCAGAGTTCGCGGTAGAACCGAACTCCTCTGATACCAATTTGTCACGACCCGCCCTCGGGGTCCGTGCCGTGACTACCCCAAGCCCGCCTTCAATAGGCCAGGGGCTGGCGACTAGCACCAAGGCGTAAATCCCGGTAAAAAGGGAAGGCATTGCCTTTGTAAAGTAAACAAACACCACAGAGTAAGCAAGCGGAAAGTAAACACTAAGAAAAAGCAGAGTACAACTGAAAGTGCGGAAAAGTAAATGGGCCAGTATACAAACCCAAACTGAAAGAAAAGTACAACTCAAAAGGGAAAACAACAACTGAAAAGTAAAAGCCGCTACACCGAGCTGTCCACTGGAAATCCCACCTGAAGGGTGGGTACAGATAGCTCCACTGCTCCACGGGTCCTGCCGTCCACTCCGAGCACGTCCCGCCCAGTGGTCCACCTCCAGGCACCGTCCTGCTCTGCAAGCCTCAGCTAAGATCAACGCTGTCCGTCGTCTGCAACCAACACAACGTAGTGCAGGAAAAGCCCGTGCAGGGGTGAGTATAAGCTACCCAGTAGGGACCCCAAGACCCCTGAAGGTCTCTCAAAATCCACAAAGGATAAACCACAAATAAAGGTACAATCACGAAGTAACAACCGACACTGCTTAGGTATATGCCCATACATATACCTAAGTCATCAATTTCAAATACGCTCCAACCTCTGAGCCCAAGTACAACTCAGTCCACACAGGAAAGTAAATGTATTCCACACAGGGAAGCAAAACGTAATCCACACAGGATAGCACAACTCAATCCACAGAGGAAAGCAACAGGTTTCAGCTCACACAGGTATACTTCTTCAAAGGACGATAAAGATGATCTCTGATCCATCTAAGTCGTCGGACCCACGAAGGACCGATAGGTAACTAACCCCCGCAAAAGACCCACAGAGGATCGGGCCCACGTAGGACCTGTAGGCGCTGGTTCACACAGGACCGCTGAGCGCAAGGACCCACAAAGGATCGGACCCACACAGGATCTGTAGGCGCTGGTTCACACAGGACCGCTGAGCGCAAAGACCCACACAGGATCGGACCCACACAGGATCGGGCCCACACAGGACCGGGCCCACACAGGACCTGTAGCACTGATCCACGTAGGATCGCTGAGTGCTGTAGTCATCGTCGTCGAATCCACACAGGGTCTCTGTACTGTCGTCGTCGCAGTCACAGTAGCAGTAGCAGTAGTAGTAGCAGTAGCAGTCACAGTCGCAGCCAGCACTAGGGTTCCCGCACACAGCAAGATCGTTCGGAGGGTCCGCTCCACGAGCCGAGAGGCTGATACATCAACTGTCACAAAGTCCAGAGTTGATGTATCCAAAAGCTCTGTATCGTCAACAGGAACTCAACGCAACAGAAGGTGCGTCGATCGGACGCCCGGTCTGAGAGTTATTGGCATTTTCATCCCCGGGGCCCGGATAGTTTTTAAGGCAAAACCAACCCGACCGTACTCCACCTGCGTCCAAACCTTGGGCAGAGTATGCCAAAAGATTCGTCTCACTAAGAGGAAGACAACAAAGCTGACGGCACGTCAATCGGACGTCCGTAGCTCAAGATATGAGCGTTTCCGCTCCGAAGGCCCGGTTGGTTTCGTGAACGAACCAACCCGGCCGAACTCAAAGTGTTCCGAAACTTTGAGTGTGATATACCGAAACGACCGTCTCGATCCAAGGATCGCGTTGCCGCAGACGGTTCGTCGATCGGAGGTCCGTGGATCAAGTTATGGCCAAATGACCGAATTTGTCTCGAAAACGGGGGGGTTCGGGTCCGGGCCGACCCGGCCCGACCCCCCCTGGGTCGGCCCGAACCGGGTCAACCCGTGTCCGACCCGGCCCGGCCGGCCGGCCGGCGGCGGCGCGGCGGCGCGGCAATTAGCCGCGCCCCTTTTTGTCAAACGCCCCCCCCCCCCTCGTGGGGGGCCTGCTTGTTCGGAAACCGGGGGGCCGCCTGCCCCCCTCAAGGAAACCCCCCCCCCCTTCATAAATGGGGGGGGGGGGGTTTAGTGTTGGCCGGGGGATTAATTTTGCCCCTTCCTTTGACCTTCCGGCCGGCCATCTGCTGGCCGGTTTTTCTTCAACGGGACCGGAATACCGGTCCCCTTTCCGGCTTCCGACGCCGGCGGCCCGGCCGCCGGTCTTCTCGTCCCGCCGCGGCCCGGAACCGGCCGTGGTATTCGTCGTCCTGCGCGGTGCGACGGCACCGCGCCCCTCCGCCGCGCCTTTGATTCCCTTCGACGCGGCGCGACGGCGTCGCGTTCTTGATGATCCTTCCACGGCACGGCGCGACGGCGTTGCGCAAATAAGCCGGGTGAATATCCGCGTGGTGCGACGGCACCACGCCATCTTGTTTCTTTCGCAAGATAAATCATCAAGAACAAAGGAGGGGGTTCGGCCGTGTTCATGCGGTCCGGCCCCCTAACGTTAAAAGATAATACATATCTAAATATCCTCACGTTAGTCATTCTAGATCCACGAACAAGGATAAATAAATAAACAAATAACAACAACCCCTACCTTGGGTATAAGTTCGAAGATTTGTCAACGTCTCGCGGAAGACAACGTCGTGGAGGTCGGGCGTCGCGGTAATCGTTCGTCAAATCCGATGACAAAGAGGTACGTCCAAAGAGGTACGTCGTTGGCGAATCTTCGTATGCCGACGAAGGAAGTCCGAGGAGGAAGTGGTGTTCCCTCTCGTTGACACGGAAGACGAAGAAGAGAGGAGCGACATTCTTCGTCGGAGCTTGAGCGTTCTTCGTCAAAGCTTGAGCGTTCTTCGTCAAAGTTTGAAGAAGAAGGAAAAGCTCTCAAAAGCTCTCAAGAAGGCTAAACAAAACTAACCAAATAAAATAAGATAGAGACTTATTTTATTTACAAACTTAACAAAATGAATTTCAATGGTTTGAAATTCAAAAAGGATAACTCCAAAATTAAATAACAATTTGTCATGTCATTTAAAGAGGGGTTAAGGGAGTTTGAGAGAAGATGAAAAGTTTAGGGTTCGTGTGGGCCCCACCACACTTAATCCTCTCAAGGGAGGTTAAGTGGGTGTGGGTCCCACCCCTAACTTCTTTTGAGAGAAGTTAACCAACAAGTTTAAATAAAAATTTGTAATCCACAATTTTTATTTAACTTATTCTAAACTCCCAAAAACTAACTCTCAACCCGAAATAAACGCAACCTCGGAAAAGGTATCCTTAAGCGAATATCGGCGCTGCGAGTTCATCGGTGTCCTCGGATTTCAATTCCGAGCACCGGATCAAAAGTTAGAAATTCTCACTCGTTCGTTCACTGAACGTACCCAAGCCAAACTTCGGAAATTGATTCCGGGCACACCGGGCCTCGGAATCAGGTGCCGTCAGAAACCGCGCTCTTGTAAAATTCCAAAGATAATTAAGAAAAAATTTCCCTTGAATTTTACAGGTCTTTACATAGAGTTTCCTTTATGTTTGTCTTGGCATAAGGAATCCTTGGAACTCCTTTTAAATTGGGTTCTACATCTTTCAAGACATGTAATATACCATGTAATAAGATTTATTACCTTAAACAAAATTCATGGTCCATGTATCACAACCTTAATCTATATGAAAGTTGTATCAGAAACATTTTTTACTGCATTAGGTGGAATCTTAGGCCCCTCCAGTCACATCCAGTAACTTTACTTCGATGTTTTGAATGATAAATTGAGACACTCCCCTCTTTTTTGAACTCTATGACCTCAAACTAAGAGTTAAGATCTCATAATCCAAACTCTATAACCTGAAACTAGGACACCAAGTCCAATAATAATGACATTAAACAATGTACTAGTCCTCATAGGAATGTGTTTTACGATGTTGGGACACTTTGAACCTTCATTAACATAGGGTTTCTACTCTTCCATGGTATACATATCCTTTTAGGACACTAACCCTATGGTCTAGTATCTATGACCATAAGACCAAGAGTCATGGTATAAGCATCATGACCTTAAACTATATGAGTCCTACCCCAGATTCCTTTTCTTGGTGTAGGGTCTTCTAAGCTCCCAATTCCTTATAGCCCCCCTCAAGAGTACCACCATCATGATACCCACCACACATACTTCCACATGGACTAGGTGGGTACCATTCATTCTAGTTCTCACATATGAGTCAAAAGATATAAAACATCCTTGATTTGTATCATAGTCACACGATATTAAACTGTCTGATACATCATTCTCACCATACGATGTTAAATTTTATGTCCATCATTTTTACTGTATGATGCTAAACCATGTGTCTATTTTAAATTTCATGAAGTAAAATAGTATGGAATATTTGAACCTTTCCATATAATCCCTTTCCTTTGGTTTCAGTCACATACTGCATCGTTCATATCCCTCAACCATCGCTTGGCATCCAAGAAGGTGTTCCCCCAAGAAGACATTTTTGACCTTTTTTCAGACTGATAAACCAAGACCAATGTGCTCTGATCCATAGTGGTGTAATTATAGAAGTGTTGGAATCCATTTGAACATTCCATCAATTTATCTCTACGCTTCACATGTCCTTTTTTATGGATCCTCATCCTCCTCTATGTCCGAATGGCCCCCCCTAACAACAATAGTGCATAGAAAAAATGCCCCACCTACCATCCTAGGCCAACTCCCCATAGGAATTTGGAAAAAAATTGAGATAGGTCATATGTTGCAAACATGTTCAGTGTTCAAGCCTCATTTGTTTGTCCCCATACTCAGTAGAATGATAATGGATGATGTTTTGTGAACATGTTCAGTAGTTATCCTTCATCATCACAAAAACCCCATTGTGTTACATATATTGGGAATCGTGATTTATGATCCTAATTAGCATTTATTACGGTATAATTCAAAAATAATAGATTTACCTCAATATTTCACCTATTCATGTTGAGAAGCAAATTAGCAAAGCAGAGTTCCACTCACTAGCTAGGGCATTCATAGTTATATCATTCCCAAAGGTGATTGATGTCCCATTCCTATCCCAAAACATCTAAAAATATTTATCACTCTCATATTATGGAATTATCTTCTATTTTATCTTATTTCCCACACCGATCAAGAATCACATGGGAATATAGATTTTAGTTTTTTTGTTTCCTCAATGTGATAGATATATAGTTAGACCTAAGGTAACTATTTTTCTCAGCACTTTCCTCAGAACACGGTCCCCTTCACCCTCATCATCCTCAATGGACACAATTATCTAGGGAGGATTTCTTACTACTAGAGGAACAAATCCAATAATGGAAAAAATTCCTTGTAACCTAATACAAATGTGTAGCAAATTTCATAGTCTTTGATTTTACTAGTCATAGAGCCCAAAAAAAGTTACAGATCAGAAGTTATGTTTTTTTAAGTTAGGATTCAAAAAATGGATTGCTATTGTCTCATTCCTGAAAGACCGTTCACAGAGTTACTTTTCATGGGGGTCTATTTTTGGTGTTTTGATTCATGAAGGTCCAGTTTGAATAGGTTTGTTAGTGACCTCCTTGTAGCATAAGTTAAGATTTACCGATCTTTCTTCATGTTCATGTTGAGGGATAATGATAACCTCCGCATAATGTCATTCAGACTTATAAAGCCCCATCCATTCATGAAGATAAAAAATATACATTAACAGATCCAACCTTTGCAAAATCAACACCCTAAAAACACCCCCTTATTCCTTCACTAGGAAGAGAAGGAGATGCTGAGCTATGACATAAAAATCTAAATTCATGAAGCTCAAGAGGATCAAAAATTCACTTAACTCATTACCCCTTTGATTTGAAAGACACTCCTCTATAAAGACCCATCATTTTCATGACCCTGAACTTTGAAAGTCCCCAACCTTCATGAGACCACGATCTCTATGAAGCCCCATACTTCATGTGATCTTGATCTCTACAAAGCCCAATCCTTTGTGAGACACTGAGCTCTATGAATACTTAATCTTCATGAGACACTTGAGCTCCATAAAACCCCATATTTCATGAAGCTATTATATTCATTCTCTCTAGTTCATACCGTAGAGGCTACACTCCCACCCCCACTCGGGACCACTGCCAGACTACGGTTCTAGGCCTTTGGTGTGGTCCCTTTTCTACTGTTACTGACGCCCATGAAAAATTGAGAGTCACCCTATAGACTTTTTGGGATGGTTCAATGAAATTTTGGGTTGCTCCCTTATGTGTAACTAACATCCACACCCGAAATACATTGACTTAAGATAGTCATCTACACTTCCTAAAATCCACTGATCTGACCCACTTCTCTTTGTCCCTTTCCCATGTCATGAGATTATCATATTGGATTTCTTAGGTACATTGAGTGAAAACATTCCTCAAGAAACTCTTGAAACCCCATCACCTGAATCTTATGTCAAGTTGAACTAGAAATGGCCTCTCTTTCATAAGTCCCACACCAGACATTTCTAGGAATCTTCCTCATATTTTTCCTCACTATATGAATTTAAACTATAATATACCCTATATGATGAAAATATGATCCCCCCATGAAAAGAACGAGATGCCTTATGTGTCAAACATAAGATGCCTCATGTAATGATCATGAGATGACACCAAATAGACATCACATGCCTCCATCTTAGGTGTAAGATCCAATAATATCTATAAACCCATAGGCAAGTAAAGATTACCACATGAATTAACATTCAAAATAAATGATGGGAATGTTGTTGAAAACCCCCACACACCATATCTTTCCATAAGAAATTAAACTATAATCTTAATCAATGTAATGGAAATGGGATAACCTCATGACCTGACACGAGGAAGAAATAATGGAGAGATCAGTATGTAAGCTCCATGCACCAAATCCTTCCATACGATGTTAAATTGTAATATTACACATGCAATAGACATGTGATTACCTATTGATATTACATGAGGAGGAAATGAAAGTAATCTCCCATATGTAATCCCCATTAACATAATCTATAATCTATAACAACAACTGGGAATCTTTCATGTGTAATCCCCACACCATCCCTCATCAACACTCCTTTCGATACATGATCATACTTACCACATGATGTTAAACTTCATGGATCAATCTTGTCACATGACCTTAAAATGTGGAATCTAACTACAAGGGGTTTGATAACTATCTCTTAAATATGGTACATAGGATGCCTTATTATGGTTCAATCCCAACATTGGTAATCATAGGTGTGAAATCTTACCTCTTATGGATGTACCTCATAGATCCACATCCATATAGAGTTTTGATCCATTCACTTCATATATGAATTCATGGGGAGTTCTGATCCATTCACTCTGAATACACCTCTATGAGGTGTTCCGATCCATTAAATTAGTAAAATTAAATGTGACATCTTCCCTTCTAGGGACACACCTCCTAGATCCACCTCAACAAGGTGTTATGATCCACTCACTCTGGATCCACCTCCATGGGGTCATTTTGATCAATCCATCCCAGATGAGCCTCAATGGGGCCCTATAAGACACTAGTAAACTCAAGATTGATATATTACCTCCTAGGGAAACACCTCCCAAATCATCCTCCATGAGTAATTCTAATCCATTAGTAAACTCAGGTGTGACATCCTCCCTCCTAAAGACACACCTCCTGGATCCACCTTCACAGGGTTTTCTGAACCATCAACACAAGCATCACATCTTCCCTTATAGGGAAACACATCATTGATCTATAAGTATGAGATGTTTCATCCCATCGCTATAAGACATTAAACCTATGAGCAACCTATCCACACAATACATTAACTCTGTTGTCATCTCCAAAAGGCATTAAACTAACACCCTAGTCTATAATAACTACCAAATTATGAACATGGGATGCCTAAGAAAGAATGACATATAATACTTACACACTTGACATTAACTACCTCTTGGCTAACACATAATGTATTAGGTTTCATGCCTAAGATTCCTCATATGATATGCCTCCAATTTCAAAAGGAGAAAACCACCCTTGGTTCCAAATACCTCATGATCAACACAATATTCCTAGAGTTTTATTCCTAACATGCCTTATAAGATATTATTTTTAAAGAGGAATAATTTATAGGTTCTCATTGTCGTACACTCCCAGATATTCTCATACATTATTGACATCACCATATAATCCTACTGATAGGTTTCTTCTATATCAATATAGAAGTAATGTAATTAACCATCATCCACCATGAGATGGAACCCGGAATGAGTTTCATGGTCATGGATCAAATATATGAGGCAGAAAATGACTAAGAGACACGATCAAAAGTAGAATCCATAGAAGGAGGAACCAACATCACATCATCTAATTTTAATCAAAGAGAAAAAATTACTAATTAAATTGATGAGAGATTCCTACCTTTAGAAGGTAGGGATACAGGAAAATATAATCCAACATGACGAGTTATGCGTATGAAAGTCACGGAGAAAGTTTTGAAAATATAGTATGTGTTTTTAGGGTTCATGGTTTGTTCCTTTGGTTCTCCTCATTTTTACACAAGTGAGGTAGGTTTTTCCATTCAGTTTCTTTCCAAAGAATTCCATTACATTCTTGATCATTCCTTTCAAAATCTGTTCTTCAATATTATGGTGTATTGGAACAATTTTTTATGTCTTCTTCATGTTGGTGTTTTGGTTGGAAATGGGTTCACAAAGGATTTCCATAATTATGCACATATGTTTCTAATGTACATGTATTCTATGTTTTTGATAAAATTCCTAGTGGTATTTCAAATTATTTTTGGTGATTTAATTATATTGGATGGCCTTGTTGTTTTATTGATAAATTAGGTGATGTGTAAGATTGTTCTTTTAATGGGTTTTGGACATTTTATGGTTTGATTCTTATTTTTTAATCCTTGTGCTTTGGTGTGGATTTACTTATGCTCCTTTGGTTGGACCTATGGACATTTTTATGGTTATACATTTATATTTTGGTGAATATGGTAATATCCATATGTTCATAGGGTGTACATATATATAGGAACATTAATATAAATGGTAGTTCTATAAATATTTCTATCTTAGTAACTTGGGTTTTCAAACTGTATCTTTCCATATTCTCTTATTTATACCTTCTTTATCCCAAATTGTTTTCTAAAACACAAAATGTTTTACAAAAGGTTTCTTTAATCCTTACCTATTTTTAGTTGTTTCCTAAGGTTTTTTATATATATTCCCCATTTCAGGGGACAGTTTGGTACCTTGAAAGTATGATTTGAAAATCACATTCCTTTAATGGACAATTTGAAATTTTAAGAATGTGTTTAGTGTTTTACTTGGGTTTTATAAATGTTTTTAGAAAAAAACATATTTACATTTTAAATTACCATGAATATCAAACACTAAAGCCCAATTGGTACTTTTAGATGTGTTTGAAAATCATATTTGTAATATCATGATGTGTATGCCCATTTGTTAACTTTGAAATTCTTTTTATGTCAAGATCAGCCCTATATTTTTCCTACTTTGGATAAGGTCTTTTCATAGGTAGTGTCAAGCAGTGGGAATGGAATTCACATAAGCATCTATGGGTTATTCTTCATGTCAAGAAAGTGATAGACACCTCACTTACCCTTGTACCATTATCATGGGATACATGGAGGTCATCTATAGGGTCTAGTAAATATTACATTCTAGTCCTAATTATAATGATTATAACCCCATATATTGTGGATATGCCTAGTGGTTTGTTCCATTGGTGACGCTAGATAGAGCAGTCAAGTTGGTTAATGAGTATGGATTACATCCCACATCAGATGATGGGTCTAAAAAGAAGTATGTCCAGGGTCTTCTCTAGAGAGTTTTAGGAAATGAAAATTATTAAATTTATTTATGTTTCTATATTACTTTTCGGAAAATTGGTTACTTGTTCTATTTATATATATACCTTCTTATACTTATGTTAATTCTCCCCCCTTTGACTTTTTTCTATTATTATAACCCACTACTCGGGTTTAGTTTGATCCCTCCCGCCATGCATTAATCTGAGATGTGTTTTCTCCTAGTGTTTGGTTTTCAAAATAAAAAATTATGATGGAAAAAAAATTTAAAAGGGAAAACATGTTTTTTTGAAGATAATTTTGGTAAATCTATGCTTGGTTGTTTTAAAGATAAAACCCTATTTTCTAACTATGTGTTAATCCATAATTTATAGCTTTTTTAGTGAAGGAAATGTATGAATTTGTGGTGATTACATACTAAGATATTTAATTATCACACCCTACTTGTTCCACTCAGCATCAGTAGACCCAATCTATTTTTCAGGTTCAAGTTATTGTTTTGGTTATAGTTCAAATTCGATCTTAGAGAAGGTTAATTTTTTGGATGGTGGTTACTAAGGGTTCACATGGAGGTATACCTAATTTTAATTCCTTCTACTTCATGTGTTTATTTTAATCTTATTTTTCATGTTTATTTGACTTTACATTATGGTATAAATCATACCCAATGATTTATATGTGTTTCCTATATGATTTTCATCATCTCCTGGCAGTTGGGGGCACCCTTAGGCCCTTATTGCAGACTGATTCAGGTTTCCATTTTGGGGTAAACACCAGATGGTTCATGAAATGGTGAATCACATCCATTCATTTAACATAATCTTATTGATTCCTTTTTTCTATGATCTGAGATAATATCACATTTCATGGATCTCTATCTGCCATTGGGGAAAAGGAGTGATAAAGGGTTCAACTTTTATGAGTGTCATGTGTTCATCACTGATGTTGAGGTTGTTGGGGACATATTAGTTCTTGATCTATAAATCTTCGATCAAATATTTAGTATTGATTGGATGGGGAGAACAAAGGATTATATTGATTGATATCACATGAAGGTTTTGTTACTATACCCTACTTTACAGAATAATGTTTTCTAGGGTTAGTGGGACTCCCAGTCACGTAGATTAGTAATGGTGGTTCTAGTTATGGGGCCTCTATTATGTTAGCTCTTAGAGCTATTTAATAACACTGTTGAATGATTCTTAGGTAACTCGATTATATGGTTAGTGTAAATGTACCCCATGGTCTTCCATGGTGATTTTTAGGGGTTTTACTCTACAGTAATTAGAGTTATTTATTTACTTTCTCCCCAATAAAATCCATATCACCTTTCCATCTTATAGGATTACCCTTTATAAGATAATGTAGTTAAAGGTACATTTATAATACCTTGGGGTAAATGGGTTCATATTCTTAAGTGTTCCACCAAGGGTATCACTCTTGTTTTTTTAAAAGAAGTCAGAAAAATAATAATTTGTCCTTGTATTGGCTACTATAATATAAATGATGCGATGATAAAAAAAATGTATTCATTACCCCAGATCAATGTTTATTTATCATCTCAAGGGTGACCAATGGTTTCCAAAGGTTTGTCTATGGTTGGTTTACCACAACTTTAGGGAAAGGGAGGCACATATCTGCAATACTTCCTTCTAGATTCGATATAGGCATTTTGAGTATTTTTTTGTCTTTGTGATCTTAATGAAATATTTTTTTCACCAGTACCTTGAATCCTTCTTGGTATTATTCATTGAAGATATTTTAGTTTACTCAAAAATAAAGGTGGTGTACAAGGGACATTTTGAGGGTTTTTGGAACATTAATGGAACAATTTTTTTATGAAAAGTATTCCAAATTCTAGTTTTGGATTTAGGTGGTAATGTTCCTAGGTCATGTGGTATCTACACAGATAATTTCACTAGACATAGAGAAGATTGGGTCTATTATATAATGCGAAATACCTTGGAACATGTTTGAAATCTAGAGTTTCTTGGACTTGGAAGGAAGTTAAAAGTTCTACATATGATATTTCTCCAGGATATTATCTTATTTTAAAATTCTGACCTAGAAATGTTTGAAATTTTAATGGGGTGAGAAATGTCAATTTTTTTAGAAGTTTAAGGAGAGGTTAAATTTATCACTTTTTTATTCTCTTAGAACCCGATAGAGGTAAGGTTATGTTTTATGATTCCTCATGTATGAAGTTGGGTTGTGTTTTGATATATGGATATCACATGGTTTCATATGGATCAAATTAGTTTCACCCTCATGAAAAGAACTACCCAAAGCATGATGTTGATTTGGAAATGGTGACACATGCTCTGAAAACATGGCACCACTATCTCTTTAGGTAAAAAATCATAGAATACTCGAATCATAAAATATTAAATTACATCTTTTCCCAATGAGATATGATTCTCTAGCAAAGTCAATGTGTGGAGTACCTTCAGAACTTCAATTACCATTTGAATAATACAATTTGAATGGTTTTTTAATATATGGTGGTTGTATTTATGGATGGTATAGTGGTATGACTTTGTAGGTTCCCACTCAACTCAGAAAGTGGTTATCTTCAAAAAATGAAAAGAAAAAATAGAGCATGGTGGCTGATGCACTGCGTAGGAAATTGCGGATATAGAAAGTGAAAGAGTTTATAGAAGAATGGGGACTAATGATCTAGTTCACTGAGATTCATTTGAAAGTTGAATAAGGGGGTTATTGGGTATTTTTTTCTATTTTTAGGTCACTTCCTCTCTCAATGATCAGATCATTATTGAGTAAGTTGAGGATCATGATTTTTAGCAGAAAATAAGGGCCTTAAATTTTGGGGAAAACTTGGGTGACATATCTTGGTCTCCCGATGATACTCTACATTTTATGAAGTATTTGGTATTAGCTATACCTTTAAGGAGGGATATAATGAGTAGTGGTCATCTCTACAGCTAGTCTATTCACCTGGTAGCTAACGCAATTTTATATGATCAAAAAATATAATATTGGTGTCCTGAGATGAAATGAGAAGTAGTAGAATTTGTTTTTAGATGTCTCACTTTTTACTGAATTAAAGTTGAGAACCAAAATATATCAATGTTATTTTATCCTCTCCCTATCCTGGTATATAAATGAGATGAAATTTCTATGGATTTCATTATTAGATTTCCTTGTCCTTCTAGCTAGAAGGAATCCATTTTGGAATTCATTGATCAATTAACAAAATCAATCCATTTCATCTCTATAAAGGAATCAAAAAAAGTATAAGTGATTGGGAATATCTATTTCAAAGAGGTTTTTTGGTTCCATGGAGTGCCTTCAGTAACCATTTCATACTATGAACCCTGATTCATATCTTATTTTTGGAAGGTGTTTCTGGGGGATTTGGGTTCTCAGTTTAAATTGATCATGACTTGCCATTTGAAGACCGATGTCCAGATAGAGTGATGTATATAGATCCAGGAGGATCTTCCCTAAGCTTGTGTCATTTATTTCAGTGGATCATGGGAAAAAATTATTGTTGGCTGAGTTATCCTATAATAATAGCTATTAGGACTTATAAATATGGCTCCCTTTGAAGCCTTGTATGGATGACCAAGTCGGTCACCTTTGTGCTAGTCTGAGCTAGGTGAGAACTCATTGTTGATAATGATCATCATTAAATATATGTAAATAGGGATTTATCTAACTCAAAAGTGTTTGATGAAAACTTAGAGAATCTAAAAGTATTATGCTGATTGTTTTCATTATAATGACCCAAGATTTTGGATATATTCTTCTCTAAATTAATACTATCTTTGATATATTTTTTCACTCACAACACCAAAATAAAACGAGCCAAAAAATATTTATTATTAATAAAATTTAATAATAATAAAATTTCTTATAAATAAAAATATTTTAATAAATTATAAATTCATAAAAAATAGAATTAAGAACACCTGAAATTTTAAAATCCATTTTTCAATAAAATTAGTTTTCTATATATATTGAATTTTCATCTTAAAGATAAATTTATAAATTTTAGAATTTTAATTTTGTGAAATTAATTTTATTTTTGAATTTAGAATTACAAAATTACCCTAAAATATTTTTTTGGTATTTTTCTAAAATAATTGATTTTTAGACGAATAGTAACAAATGTTGATTTTTATAATACCAGCACTTTTTGACATTATCATAATATAAGAATGACTTAATTTTCTTTAGAAATTATATATATAGAAACATATATTTATAAAGACAAATAAATTATTTTATGAAACTATGTTGAATTTATTAAACCCATGTGTAATGTTTTGGAAACTTAATTTATTTTTTCACTCTAAATACTATTTTTATTCGCTTATATTAAAAATTAATATTCATAAATTATATAAATTAAATATATTCAAATTGATTTCTTGTTTTATACCAATATTATAAAATTATTTAATAATTTTCATTTCATTTTTTGTTATAAAAATTGATTACTAAGACTAAAGTTAATGACCATGATAATGGAAAAAATAATATTTGAAAAAAATATTAATATTATGTAATTTTAATGTTATAAAATAAATTAAAATACTCTAAAAAGTTAATTTAATATAATATTTAAATTTATATTTAAATTTATCATCAATCATTCAATTAGTAATCAATACTAAATATGATTAATAACACTTAATGGTGAAAAAACCATTTTTCTACCAAATTGTTTTTCTATATATAGAATGTTTAAATTTAAAATTTAATTCTCTCATATTTTGAAAATAATTTGATTAAATGGATATAAAATTTAGTTTTAGTACCCAAAAATTTTGTAATTTGGAATACCTTATATTTTTAATAAAATATAAATGACAAGTGTAAAAGCTAGTAATCGAGGTAAAAATAAATATAGTAAAATTTAAAATCAATTAGTAAAAATATTGAAATATGTTTAAAACAAGTTTTTAAATAATTTATTGATTATTTATCAACCCAATATCATCAAAAAAATACGTTATTTAAATATTCTGGTGTCTTTTACCCTTGAATAGGTTAATTATGTCATTTAAAATTAAAGGGTATTCACAAAATTCTGTTTCTATTCACTTATAAAAGGGGATACCTACACCCCTTCATTCCATATCCATTCCTTTGAATTATTCCTGAAAATATTCTACTTTTATGCTCATAAACTTATCTGAATTTAATTTTCCTTCGGTCAATATAATTTATCCTAATTCCTTCATTCCCAAGGATACTTTCAATAAAATGTTCAAGGTACCAAAGTGAGTATTACTTACTCCTTACCTGTTCTTATTAATATTTATCTTCCAAAACTACCCAAGACTTAATAAAATAATGACATAAGTATCATTTGTACTCTTTATTGTTATTATATTAATTTAATAAACATTATTAATTCCTTTACACCCTCATATAAAAACCAAATAACGTTAATCATTCGTTGTGTGGACTACCGCCTCCACGAAGTAATGTTTTTCATTTTTTATATTGATCTTATTTTTTTAACAAAACCACTTAAAATATGATTATTAGATATAAAAAAATAAAAATTATTTCATTATTATTATATTATAATTATATTATGAAATATTTTAACTACACTAACCCATCAATATATAACATGTTCATGTGAATGTTGTCTTAACCACCTACTTGAAAAATGGTATAAAACTCTATCATGGATGATTATGAGACCCTAAATACTATTGTTATTAAAATTTAATAATAAAATATAGGGTTTTAGGGTTTTTGGAAGGTTTTATTATGTATTTAACTTATTATTAAAATATCACCTTCAATATCTAAAATTATCAAAATAAGAAGACACTGATTCAATTTTCACAAAATCATAAGAAAATCTATATAATAAATAAATAGTATATATTAATAAATGGTACCTATTAAATTAAATATATATGAACAATTTTACTAATGTGGTATCTAATAAAATTAATTTTATTATTTATAATGTTATATGTATGTATAGAATGAATCAGTAATAATGAAAGGGTTTCTTGTCTCAAATTTAAATTCCTCAGACATATTGTTATTATAAACCATGTTTCATTTGGAAAAGTATATATAATAACCTTTTAATATTTTTTATCATGATAGTATCATTATAAAATATATATAATGTTTCATTTTGAATCAGGTCCATCAAGGGTTTTTTATTAAAAAGTTCTCAATGTGATAAGGGTTTGTGATAATCCATTTTTCTTCCATTTAGTTACAAATTTTTTTATTGAACTCTATTGTTTCATGTTTTATTTATTCTACCTAATTAATAATTTGTTTTGTATTTAATCATTATTTTCTTGTTTTCTACATTTCTTCATTATAAACTCATTATCAAATGACTATCACCTCAATGATTATGTTACATGAAGGGGATTTCGTGGTCTCAATTCCTATTTCTTGAGATCCACTTCTTGATATACACCATTATTTATTTTATATTGTGTATATACTTCCAAATTGATAAAATATATCATGAATTATATTTTTTCCATGGTATTTGATGTTCAATTTCAATAAATTTCTCCCTCAAGTATTTTTATTTAAATGTTACTCAGGCCTTAAGGTTTTTTTCCTAACCTCATTTTAAAATAGATATTTCTCAAGTGTGATAACCCAACTAGGGAATTTGTATAGTCTTTATAACCAATATTATAATCATTTTACTTCTTTATAGTTATCCTTGTAGATATTTTTTTCTATTTATCTTGATTTAAAATGAACTTTTTATAATCTTTTAAAATGATGTGGTTTTTAACAAAAGTATTTCAAAAATATAAAAAATCGAATTTATTTTTATTCTCATCATTTTGTTTTGAATCCACATTTTTTTATATCCTTATATTTATTTTTAAAATTAAAAAAGTTTATTTTATACTACCTTGTATTTTATTGATATTTTTTAAGAGAAAATAAATTTAACATTTTTTATATGGATTGTTCTTCAAAAAAATAATATTTTATAAAGGTTATGTATGAACATATATTTCCTAAACCATTTTATTTTTATAAAATAAATTTCCTCTGTTTATTCATGGTTTTTTCAAAGAAATTATTTTTCTCATGGTTTTATAAAATATTTCTATAAAAATTATTTCAAAATATCAGGGATATTTTTTATTTCCATAGTAATTTTCCCTAAACTCAAAAAGTGTTTGTTCATATAAGTCTTTGTTCTTTGAAATACATTATACTTGATCAAGGAAATTATTTAAACAATACATTTCACATTTTTTATCTAGATAAATTATTTTATATCATTCAATTTTGGAGGAATGATCTAGTAATGCCTTTGTCTTGGCTAATTATCTTCTATGTATAACCATAGTTTATTTTTTTGATTCCCCTCCTCTACGAATGCCATTTTTTTATTCATTTGATTAAAGAGCGTTCACCTAAATTCTATTCATTTATTGATTGGTGAAAATATTATTTTAACCATATACCCTATAACTATAAGATGAAAATACCACTTTCTTTATAATCTTGATTGAAGGGTATATACCTAGAATGTTACTGAATATCCTTCATCACCAATTTATCTTACATGAGTTTATCTTGTCATGATTAATGATGATTTATTTTGTGATTATAATTTAAAATAATATGAAACCCGATTTATTTCCATGGGTTATTTATAATGTGATAAGTGAAATATTATTATGTGTCACTCATAAGTAAGTATTGTGATTGGTGGGGTCCTATATAGACAATTAATGCATTGACTAAAAGGTTAAATATCATGAGATATGTAAATGTAGGAACAATATTCTTTTTTATCATGTGTGAGTGAAAGTGTGTGACTCATGAAGGTTGTGTATATATGGGTACAATTATGCCATCTTGTAAGAATGGGCGCAATTGTGTGACTTATGAATGTAATGTTTCCTTATACTAATGTTTGTGACACAATTGAAAGATGCCCCCCATTTATTATTATTTTTATGATTATGTTATGATATGATTGATCAAGTTTAGAAGAGGGTCTAGTATGATTTTATTATGAATAAATGTTTAGAAGTTTTGTAAAATAAGATAACTATGTACTTGATCCTCAAAGACACTAAACCTTTGGTTCTGCGGTTTGTAAGACTATTTGTGATGGAATAATTATTTATATAAAATAATGAAATAATTTTTTTTAGCTTGGTTAACTTTATTCATCACCAAATGGAGTTTTATGTTAGTGATCAGGTGTTTATGAAGTCCCCCCCCCCCTTAGCAGAGATACCATCATTTTTTTGTAATAGTGGGTTCCATAGACCTAACTTGATCAATATTTTTTATTAACATTACATGTAAAAAGATTTATATATACATGTGTTTATATTTCTCAATCCACTATTTACATGGAAATTTATCATAGATTACGTGTCATATCAAAAGGTTATAGTAGTTCCCAGCTATATTGAGAACCTCGAGATACTATGATAGTAATCTTAAATATATAATTCATATGATCGGAATACATCATACTAATAAGAAAAATAGGATGACTAACTATTTGGTTCTAGGGGATTATATGCATTGATAATTATTCTCGTGAAGTTCATACTTAGTTATCTACAATAGTGATATCATGAAGACATACCCACCAATAGGAACAACACATGTTTTAGGTGTCATTGGTTGTTCTTATCTATGAACATGTGTATTGGTATCATTACCTGATATCATTATCAGTGAGAAAAATTTTATCACATACTTTGGTGTAAGAAAAAAACCATGATAATGATGTTGTGGAAAGGTCGTCTATGTTGGGTGAGTCATTAGTTGTATGACATTGGTTGAATGGTCAAGATATATTTTTTCACATCGAAGTTGAGGAAGAGATATCTCGTGGGCCCATGATGACTAGGATGGTACTATCTTCATAAATCTATGGCCATGGTACAAAGAAGGCAAGTCCATAAAGTAAGGTCAAGAAATGTATAAAGAAACAAAAGGACGATGACACATGTGTGCATACTACTTTATGAGATATCACCAGATAAAGAGATTATATTACACAGTAAGTATTCATAGGAGAAAGTCATAGCTATGACATTCCTTATCACCTTCGGGGCCATGATGGGTTTCTAAACTCCTCTCTTAGTATGTATTTTCGACTCACTACTATTGAGATAAGGACCTAGAGGGTCACATAGTAAGTGTATGTACAAGATCCACCTATTCTAATGAATATAAATTTACGATGAAGTTGGACCCACATGCGGGAGCTGGTGAACATCCAAGCATGAACAATCACAAATAAAAATAAAAATATTATATTATTAAAGTTTATAATAATGGTGATTGAGTGAATTTTCAAGGTATTCACAAGTTGTTGGATCAGAAACATGAATACGAGAAAAAATATATTTTTTCAAAGAAACATTAGATGTTTAAGTTTAGTTATATTATTTGGAGATATTATGGGATGATTTAATGGTATTTATTCTTTCATGTAACCTTTTTTAGTGTTACAGGTCAGTGATAAAATATTTGTGAAATTTATGAATAGTTTATTATGTCATACATGTGTACAAATGTCTAATTTAAAGATTATTACTTTCCAGGGACCAAAGTGTAATTTTGGAAAGTATAAACTATGTATAAAAGGTTATTTTAGCCTCTTGAATTCTATGATTCACCATTTGAATGTATTTAGAGAGAGAAAATATATTCTACTCTCCTATCAAGTTGTTAAAAAGATATCCTGAAGGAAGAACAAGGTCGAATCGATCCCACTTTCTCGACCGAGTTTGCATTCTTCAGGTCATCAAAGGGATGTATTAAAGCTCTCGAGTTTACCATTTTTTAACCCATTAAATGTAGATTTATGATCCTGGAAATGTGGACTACATGTGGAATATCTAGAGGACATCTTGAATTATAAGATTCACCATTTGAATGTATTTAGAGAGAGAAAATATATTCTACTCTTATATCACGTTGTTAAAAAGATATTCTGAAGGAATAACAAGGTCGAATCGATCCCACTTTCTCGACTAAGTATGAATTATTCAGGTCATCAAAGGGATGTCTTAAAGCTCTCAGGATTACCATTTTTAACCCATTAAATGTAGATTTATGATCCCGGAAATGTGGACTACATGTTGAATATCTAGAGGACATCTAGTTTGGAGTATTACAACCATGACACATCGATGATGAGTGACTCAAAATAGAAACTTCTAATGAATGAGGTACCATTTAAGCTTTCATTTAATTATATTTTTCTTGCTTAAATTGAATTACACACAATCTCTTTAAAATCATATAAAGGGGTTAAATGGATTCTATTTTATTTATTATGAATCCAAACCCAAGATTTTAAATTGCACATTCTTCAACGCTTCCTCTACGCCCTAGGTTCTTTCAATTGGTATCATAGAGTCCGTGTAATTATTTAAGTAGAAAAAATTAATTTTTCAATTAAATTATATATTATTCAGAAAAAGAGTTTCAATATAGTCCCAACTCAATTGATAGATCATCAATCTGAGTTCGTATCACGATGATATTGATGATTAATAATCGATGGGCTTTGCATAAAGGTTGCTACGAAAATTAATGTTTTAATTTTGCGTCATATTAATAGAAAATGTTGTTATAGATATTCAGCCTGAGCCTGAAGTAATAATGTTGTATGGTAACTGAATATACTAGAATTTTGTTGGGGTAATACATTTTCAATATAATATTTCCATGGAAACTTTTTTAATTAAACAGATAAAGCTTCACTTGGAAGCCTGTTAAAAACATCCAATATAAGCTTGCTTAATTAAACGAATAAGGACTCCTATGTATGATTATTTAATTAAATGGATAAACCTTTTGTTGTAATATAGTTTAAATATTATCATATAATCTTGTTTAATTATATAGATAAATCTTCCCTTGTATTCCATTTTAAAGAATCTTATGGAAGCCTGTTTAATTAAAAGAATAAAGATTCCCATGGAAGGTAGTTTAACACTTCCCATGAAAACTTATCTAATTAAATGGATAATGATTCCCTAGGAATTTAGTTTAAATCTTCTCATATAATATTGTTTAATTAAATAGATAAATCTTCCCTTGGAATCCAGTTTAAAGCTTCACATGGAAGCTTTTTTAATTAAAAGGATAATTATTCCCATGGAAGCTAGTTTAATGCTTATCATGGAATCTTATTTAATTAAAAAGATAAATATTACAATGTAATCTAGTTTAAAGATTCTCAAGGAATCTAGTTTAAAGCTTCTCAAGGATGTTTTTTTAATTAAATGTAAAAAATCTTACCTTGGAATCTTATTCAAATCATTCAATGAAATCTTGTTTAATATATATATATATATATATAATGGGAAAATATTTTATTGGAATCTTGTTATCATTTTATATTATTATTGTATTATATATATGTGTTATTTAAATAGATACCTCATCTTGGGATGAACCAATTCAGTCTGGGTATGACTGTATTGACCAATTTAACCTGTCACTAGTCCTAGAATAATTTTAGGGATCTTCTTTGGTCTAAATAAACCAAACTAATTATAAAAAAATTCAGAAATTTAAATTAATTTTCTGGGACTCAATAAAGTTATAATGCATGCTGTAGGAAGTATTGATATATAATAAAAAATATTTTAATGAAAGTTAAGGCATTAAAAATACCCTTGAGCTGAATTTTAGAAAATTTAATTTTTATTATGAAATATACTTTCATTTTGACTGATCATGAGCCAAGACCAAACCATGCATGTTTGGTTTATTATTTATTTAATTTATTTATTGAATTTAAGTTTTATAAAATGTTATAATTTTTTTTATTTCGACGAACTGCGCATCTTCCCTCTATCTTTAATTTGTATAAGGGCATTTGTGTCCATTTTTAAGTAATAAAATGTAATTTTTCACCCCAAGTCCACCTCACCTGCATGTGAGTTTACACTGTAAAGATCAAAGGATTTCATAGTGTTGTCGTTTGAGTTTAGATCCATCATAGACCAAACAAGTGGACGCACAATATTTACAAGTGATGTAATTCAATTCAGTTATTGTCTTAAGGGATTCCCCTAGGGTCTCGGTTAATCCATTATCCTCTTGATGGATTAACCCATAGTAGACGACTTATGATCATGCCATTATTTATTTATTTTATCATGTGTCTATTTTATTATTTTGTGAATGTGTATTTATTATGAATGATCACATAGTATAATAATAAACAAGCATGAAAAGATAAAATAAACTTATACAATGAATGTTTTTTATTTAAAAGAATAGTTATGTTTTGAGAGCAATCACAAAGATAAATAATGTTAAATAGAAAATGGATTTCATTCACATTTATAAAATTACAAAATCCCTCATATAAAATATTTAGTCATTATATTCCCTCCATAACATAAATTTGAGAAAAACTGGGGGTACGGGGTGTCGATCAACCATATTTGAGGGCACCTCTTACTATTGGGGAGTTTTTAAGATAGTGGTGGGTCAAATTAACTAATATTGGTAGTAAGGATTAACTAAAGCTAACTTTATTACACTTTTGAGAAAAAATGTTAAGAAATGCTAAGTATTTATTTGTAGGAGATGAGACTTCACTCAATATATAAATGAGCCTCATGTTTTTAATGACCCAATCTTTTTAAATGATACCCATTTCTTAAAAATGTGTGTTATATTATTACACAACAAAACTATATCACTTTAATAATTAAGTGAGTATAATTTAAATTTGACCTTTGGGTTTTGAAAATTATATGATAGTTACAATGAAATACACTTAATAATAATTCTATCGTTATAATTATTTTTATAAATAGAAATGAAAATGGTTAACTAATGCATAAATAAGATTTTATGACCTCATCGAGTAGAATCATGCCATACAAAGCCCATTTTTTGGATCTTGGGAATGAGGTAGAATCACTGGGCTTCACTCTTGACCAAGCACACGACGAGCTTCAACATGATAAGGTTGAACTAAATATTCTATGGGAGAAGTTTAGGTTAGTAGAGATTACCACTCAAGTAATGTTATCCAATACCCCTACGAGTCTATCATCATCGCACACCATACCCTTAGGTCATATGTTGGTGTTATAAGAGGTTATGTGTCAGGGAATTAGTAACTTAAATTGTAATACCTTTTTTAATAAAATTTTTATTTCCTCATTTTAATTTTAAAAATATTGTTTCATAAAAATTGAAATGAAATTTGAAAAATTGATTTTTCCGATAAATTTTTTACATTTATGAGAGATATAAATTACTATTTTAAACTAAGGTTTTATTAATAGTTTTTATTATAATTAAATAGTATTATCAAAACACTTTAGTTTAATTAAAAATGATCAAATATATTTTTTATGTTTAAAAAAGTTTACTTCTTATTTTACTATATGTTTTCTGTCTGATATTAGTTTTAATAAATAAGTATTTCTACAGTTAAAATTTAAAATTATCATATTAATAGATTTATTATGATAAAATAAATTTCAATTTTTTTGAATTTATAATATTTATATTAGTTTTGGGTGAATTTATGATAATTTTATAAAATAATTTAGTTTTTCATGAATAGTAAATATACAATTTGAGTTTTTCGGTAAGTTTAATGAAATAATAGCTATGTTATAATGATGTAATGATTAATTTTAAATGATGGTATAATATTATGTGTTAAAGTAAATCAATAGGTATCCTAAGTGGAAAATACAATGGGAAAATTCCATGGGAAATCCCATGGTTGTTCAAATACCACCAACGAGGTTTTGAAGGAAATTATTAAAACAATACCTCACTTTTTCAATAAATACCCACCTATTACTTTGTTTCATTTCATTAAAATTTTATTATCTATGATTATATGATATTTTTACCTCCCAATGAGTCCTCCCAAGGTTTCCTCAAGCCCTCAAGGTCCCCATCTTTGAGTTTTAGGAATCACTATTCAAGGTAAGGGAAATCTTAACTTCTCTTTCACTTTCATGTTTCATTTTTATGCGGTATGTATTTAAAATTTCCATCCCTTGTTATTATGAAAATTTTATTATATCACATTAATGTATTAATAGTAATTTATTAATGGTATACCCTTGTACCATATCTTTTTAATGTTTTCTAAAATCATGATTCATTCCCATTATGCTGCCGGATTTTCGTCTCAAAATTTCTCAATTTTTATCAATAAAATATTTTATCTTATTTTATAAATACCCAAAAATATTTATTATATAGGGGTATTAAAATATATTTCAAAATGATATATTTAATTCTTATATTAGCATACATGATACCCGCCTTCCTTTTCTGTGGTTTTAAAATGACAAAAGGATCTTGTTTTTAAACACTTTCTAAAACCCCACGATTTTGAAATGAAACCTGTTTGTTTTATCATATAAGGGTTATTTATGAATTTTTTTATTATGATAGTTGTGGATGGAATTAATTAATAAATATTAAGGGTTTTACCTAAAATTACTCCAACACATTGGGTAAAGAATTTGATCTCTTGAGATGATAAGTTTTATTATACCTTTATGAATAACCTTGGTAATTTTTATGACACATCAGTGAAAAAAACCGGTGATATGATTATGAATGAATCAATTAAATGTTTTCTCCACATTTAAAATTTACTATTAAATTTCATTTATTAATTATATTCCTTCTGTTCTCTTTTTCATGGAATATTTATATTCTTCAAGTTCTTATCAATATTTCTCAAGATAACATGTAAACTGTTTCACATGATTTCCCTTACCTGTACTTCATATCACCCTATCCTTTGATTCATGTATCAAGGTTATGAGATTAAATAAATGTACTAAGTATGAAACTTGAAGAATCATTTCAAGTGGAATAAAATAATGTTTTAATTTTTTATATATTATGTACCTTTTTTTCTAGGTTACTAAACCTTTAAATATTCTATATTTGTAAAATGCTATGTAAAGTTACGTAATAAAAAGGAGGGATTCCATAGTTGGTATGAAAGTAATTTTAAGTTATTTGTTTAAATATGGATTTGAAAACTTTAGGAAAAATCCGATAGAAAAGTTTAAATATAAGAAAACATCCTGGTATTTTTGTGAAATATTTAGTAGGTGGTTTTCAAAAAAAGTAATCTTTTTCTAGATAACAACAAGTGGATGTAGATTTGGAACAAGTGTATGTAGGGGTAAAACATTAAAACACCACTTTGAGATATACTCAAATAGGAACTGGTGCGTGAAAATGTCCCCTTGCTTCACTCCTGGTTTGACACTGCTTGGGGAAATGTTTGGTTAATCACAAGATTTTTATTAATTATTATGAAGGATTTATAGAAAATTTTATTATTATTAATGAATAAAAAATTTAAGCAAGATGTTTTAAGACATAAAATCCTTTTAGATTTATAATATTATTAAAATAAACAAGTTTCACACTATATTTTTCTTCTTTTAGAAAATGGAGGGAGATAATAGAAACCGCATAAAAGGTGAGTGCAATAGACCAGGCACTGACAATCTTATGATGGAATCCAGAATGGAAACCTTGATAAGAATGAGGAATAAACTAACTCAAGTTATTAGTAACAACTTGAATCAACTTAAGATACTGGTTTCACAAATAATGAAACAACTTTCCATTGAGTCCTTTATGCATCAATGACCACCAACATTAAATGGATTTACTGACCCATTGATTGAAGAAAAATGGATAAGATCTATAGAAAAGTTCATTTCTATATTTTTTTGTTCAGAATAAGATAAATTCACTTTGGATTTATTCCGTTTAGAGGGAGAAGCTAATCACTAGTGGGAATTGATTAAACACATGAGTCCAAGAGGGGAGATTGAAGCTTTAGATTGGGAAGATTTAAAGGGAATTCTCTTTAAGTATTTCACTCATTTGACGAGAATAAAAATAGAGAAGGAATTCATTGAACAAAATAAAAAAAGATAACAAAACTTTTGTTAGATAAGAGATTAAATTCATAATAAATTCCTATTATACCTATATCTTTTTGATGGATCCCATTGGGAAGGTGTATAGATTATTCTATGGACTAAGTGACGCACGCCTGTCGTGGGGCGTGGCAAAACAATATTTAATTTACCTAAGTATAGTATAGAAGTTGATCCTAGGTAGTCTCCCAAAGAGAAGTTCACGGAAAACATGTTTGTCACTTTTTGTTGGTTTTCTAATTAAATTATTGGTTTTAATTAATTTGAATGACTATGAGAGAAATAAACAACAGAAATTGATTGATTTTAACAAATGATAAAGATGATGATCAGATTGGGTTTGGCTAGACCAAGTGTTGTGCCATTATGGTTTCCAAATTTTATATCTTCTTCTTCCTTAAATTGGTAAGAGAGAGATTCGTCTACTGAGTCCTCTCTCTCCCTTAGTCAGATAGATGTGATGAGAATTTTCTTTTCTAAAACCTTAGATTGTTCTATCCTCCTTCTAATGTGATTATGGTTGTAGAAGGTCTCTTGATTAATTAGAGCAATCCCAGACCTGGAATTTTTTTCCCTAATAAACCAAGATTTCGATATACAATCCTACACACGTTCTTGACAACTGCCGAGTAGTCACCACCCAACCCTAATCTTGTTCCACCATATATAGATTAGAATTGGGTGGAGGGAGATGTGATCATCTACCAAAGCAATTTATAATTTCAGAATAAAAAAACTTAACACTACAGAATTCAGAATTTAATAATGAATTAATAATTGAAACCATTATAATAAATAAGAAGAAATTTTATTCATTTCAAGCACAAAAACTCAAACACAACACATAGGTCCAGCCTTCGCTCTTTCCGATCACTCAAATGAAACTACCCCTCCATGGATGGGGTAAGCAATATGATTGGGGAAGAAGGCATTAAAAATCTATGAAAAAGAAAAGAAATAAAAGAGAAAGATGAAAAGACCATCTTCTTGGTGTCCCGGAAGGAATGAGATGGAGAATGAGATACTTTGAGAGGGTGGAGCTCTCCTCCTTTTATAGCCAGAATTTGTCCCCCGGATGTTGACGCATTTTATCCCCATTAAATGACATCTTCACGCATTGAGACCTTCTTAAATATTGTTCATAATTAGCTTGGTCGTGTCCCCTCAAATTCTCATCGGATTTGGACATCTATTCCGAGAGTTATGGCCGTTTTACTCTGAGAAAGTATTCTGTCCAGTCAAACTCTCCAAAATGAAATCCTCTGGATCAGGGTGATTTAATGGACCCATAAACAGCCTATTCATGCGGCCCTTACTTCATAAAAGATGATCCCAAACACCTTTCTCATCCAGCCACCGAATTTCACAAAATGTGGGCTCACCATGGATGAGTTATGGATCCCACACCAAAACTAGGCAGAACTGCAAATAGTTTTCTTTCTCCCACTTGTGAGCTTCCTTTGAGCTTTCATATGGCCGATTCATCTTTTAGTCCAAAAATAGTAAATGAATCCCTAGATGTATAGAATCAGAAAATGAAACAATTTTTCAATTTGGATCAGTTTAGATAATTTTATGGCCAATATATATAAATAATTTAAAACTGTTAAAAATCCAAAATGGCCAATTTTTACTATTCAGCTCAAAATAACACCAATATGATAAAAAATGAAACAATTAATCTTAGAGGATCACTTTTGTGGGTTTAAAACAATGATATTCAATATAAATTAATTGAAAATATTTTCTCTATCACTAAGACTCCATCTACGAAAGAATTTATCCAACTGAGACTATGACAGTTATGAGAAAATCATACAGAGTGCTATGAAGGTTGAACTGGAGTTTGGTGAGATGTAGTGGTCTTAAAAATTGAATGAGAAGAAGAGATATCTAAATTCATGCCTAGAGAGGATCTTTGATCAAGGAAGGGGATGAAATCAAGTGCTACTTTCTACATGCAATAAATTTGGGAATAAGTATTCGGGGAAATGCCTACTCCGGAGCGAGAAGTATTACTAGTGATAAAGAGAAGGACATATTTCTTGGATCTATCATAGTGAGGTGAATACTCATATTCTCAACACTAATGAAAAGTGTAAGATGGTGTGGCCCCTACCTGAAGTCCAATGATTCAAGTGTGGATAGCTTCGACACTTTCCCAATCACTGTTCAAATCCAAGGGTTGTGGAAGAGAATCATCATCAACCTCAGAAAAGGGAAATGGAGAAATTTTGTTCTTTTTCTATAATGATGGTTGAAGTTGAAACTCTAAATGATGTGTTATTAGGTAGTCTCATTGTTCTCTAAAAGCTATAAAGAACTTTTTTTGATTCTTATTCTACACATTCATTTATTTCCTCCATGTTTACAATGAATATATAATCAATCTCTAAACTACTAGAAGTAGAACTATCAGTAAAGAATCCTAGATGGATTATCCAAGAATATACACTATAAAGAAAATATATTATTTATTTTGGTTAGAATAATCTCATCGTAAATCTAGTAGTCATTCCCATGCTGGAATTCAACAATATACTATGGATGGACTGTCTCTCAAAGTATAATGCTATGATAAAATATTGAAGTAAGGAAATATCAGTAGTCTTGAGTGGAAAATATATATTTATCTTCCAATGAGTGATATATTTACCTAATATTTGTCTAGAGGCACCACCCATAGCCTTCTTTATAGAGTTTATTGGTGAAGACGAAGAATGGGATAAAAATATAAGAATAGAAAATGTTCCCATAATTTAGGAATGATTGACATATTTCTTAAGGAGTTGTCTGGACCTCCCCCATAAATAGATGTAGATTTATCTATTTAACTCATTCCTAGATCTAATCCGATATCAAAGACCCCATATTGAATGGATAATGTGGAGTTGGTTGAATTAATGAAGCATATACAAGATATTTTGGAGAAGGGTTTTATCAAGAAGAGTGTGTCTCCTTGGGGTACACATGTCCAATTTCTAAAGAAGAACGATGGATCAACGTGGTTATGCGTTGATTATATAAAACCTAATAGGATCACATTAATGAAAAAATACCCTCTTTTAAGGAATGATAATTCTTTTGACCATCTTCGAGGGGCTCAATTATTTTTTATGATTGATCTTCGAACTGTTTATCATCAATTGAGGATAAATAAATAAGATACTCCAATGAATGCATTTTGATCAAGATTTGGAAATTATGAATTTGTTTTTATTACCTTTACTTCAATAATTCTCTAGATATTTTTATATATTTGATGAATAAAGTATTTAATGACTACTTTGATTACTTTGTGGTAGTTTTTATTGATGATATTATAATATATTCTTGTATTATTTAGGATCATGAGGATCATCTAAGGGTGATACAAAAAACTCTGAGGAAGGATAGGTTATTTGGAATGTTCAAAAAATGCTTGTTTTGCTTAAAAAAAGTTGATTTCTTGGAAAACATTGTAACCAGTGATGTAATCTCAGTTTACTCTACGACGATAAAGATTATAGAGGAGTGGCCTCAGCCTACAACAATAATAAAGATTTGCAGTTTCCTTGGTTTGAAAGGATATTATAATAGGTATGTGGAAACAATTTAATGACTTTCTAATACATTAACGAATTTAAATTGAAAAGGGAAAAATTTTATTTGGACAAAGGAGTGTAAATAAATTTTCCAATAGTTGAAGAAAATATTGGTTACTGCACCCAAGTTTACTCTACCCTCTATTGGAGAAGGATTCATTATTTTTAGTGATACGTCCTTGAAAGGGATTGGGTGTGTCCTCATGAAAAATGAAAATGTGATTGCTTATGCATCTCAACTATTTAAGCATCATGAGAATAACTACTGCACACATGACCTAGAGTTGGTTTTAATTGTTTTTTATTTAATGATATAGAGGGACTGTCCTTATGGGGAGAAATATGATATATACACCAACCATAAATTTTTGAATTAAATTTAGATACAAAAGGAATTGAACATGAGATAGAGGAGATGGTTGTAACTTCTTAAAGACTATTATTGGTAAATTTATTATCATCCCAGAAGAGAAAACAAAGTCACCGATGCATTAAGTAGGAAATACCCTATTGTTCTGGAAATGATGAGGATTCAAAGAGATCCTTTAATAAAAAACCTAGTAAAACTGGACATGGGAATCGTAAGGGAAGGGAAATCATTAAACCTATCCCCAATAATTTCTATACCATCATTAATAGATAATATCTATAAAACCCAAAGAGACGATACTTTTTTGTAGAATAAGTTTGAGCCTATGATGGATAGGAAGTTTCCATAGTTCAATATTGATCATGAAGGTGTACTAAAATTTCATACACTATTATGTTCTCAATTTATTCCAGAAATAAAGAAGTAGCTGATGGATGAAGCTCTTAACTCTACTTTCTCTATACATCCTAGAAGCAAGAAAATGTATATGGACCTTTGTGATAATATTTTGTAGGATAAAATGAAAAGGGTGATAGCCGACTACACTGCAAGGTTCTTAGTGTGTCAAAAAGTAAATACAGAGCGACAACTTCATAAAAGGGTATTACAACCACTACCCATACCAGCATGGAGGTGGGAAAATATCACTATGGAATTTTCCATAGGTCTCCCAAAAACATCCAAAGGATCCATTGTGATATGGGACATAGTGAATCATCAAACCAATATGTACCATTTTATCATTATCTGAGAAGATTTATCTATTAACTAAATCTCAAATGTATACATGAAGGAAGTAGTAAGCCTTTATGGAGTTTAAATTTATATCATATCTAATTGTGATCCAAGGTATACATCCAAATTATAAATAAGCCTTCAACATGCTCTGAGTACCAAATTGAATTTTAGTATGGATTATCACCCTCAAACTGATGGCTAATCTGAAAGGACTATTTAGAAACTTGAGGACTTGATGATAACATGCTCAATATAATTAAAAGGTGGATGGGATCAACATCTCACATTAGTTGAGTTATCATACAACAATAAATTTCATTCGAGTATTCAAATGGATACCAATGAAGCTCTATATGGGAAGAGATGTATAACTCCTACTTGTTAGGATGAAGTTGATGAGACAAAGCTTATTGGTTCTAATCTTGTGCAAGAGATGAAAGAAAAGGTTTATTCCATCCAACAAGACATTAAGTCTTCTCAGAGTCGGAAATAGAGTTATGATTAAAATTGTTGAAGGGGATTATATTTTGATGTTGGTGACAAAGTATTCTCTTAGAATCTCACCTTGTAATAGAGTCATGCAATTTGGGAAGAAAGGGAATCTTTGTACTAAGTACATTGGCACCTATGAAATACTTGATCATATAAGAGTAGTGGACTATCAAATAACACTTACACCAAATATATATCAACATTATGATGTTTTAGACATATATCTCTTAAGGAAGTAAATACATGACCCTCAACATGTACTGACTCCATAGGTGGTACAACTCGAACACGATCTCTCTTATAAGGAACAACCTATGTAGATCTTGGACTATAGGGACAAGGTTCTACGCAACAAGACTACCCACCTCATCAAAGAGTTATGAAGGAACCAAATTTATGAAGAAGCGATGTGGGAACTAGAGGAAATAATAAAGAATAAGTAATCTCACCCTTTCTCAACAGAGAGAATAGGTTGAAATTTCAGGGACAAAATGTCTTAAGGGAGGAATAATGTAACGACCAGATGTTTTTAAATGATATCTATTTATTGAAATTGTGTGTTGTATTATTACACAAAAAACTATAACCCTTTAATAATGAAATGAGTATAATTGAAATTTAACATTTGGGTTTCAACTGTTATATGACTACTGGTCAATATGACAATTGGAAATAATACACTCAACAATAAATTTAATGATATAATTGATGATATAAGTAGAAATGACAATGGTTAATTAATGTATAAAGAAGAGTTGATGGCCTCATTGAGTATAATCACACCATACGAAGACCATTTTCCAATGATTTTGAAGGAGGTAGAATCACTGGGCTTCACTAATGAGAAATCCCAATATGAGATTAAATATGTTAAGATTTAATGAAATCACCTACGGAAAAAGTTCTAGTTAGTGGAGATTACCACTCAGGTGATGTTATCTGAGCCACCCCAAGAGTATATCACCATCACACACATTACCCTTTTGTCGTATGTAAGTGTTATAAGGAGTTATGTGTCAAGGCCTTAGTCACTTAAATTTTAATACCTTTGTTTTAGTAAAATTTTTATTTCATTATTTCCATTTTAAGAATATTTTTTGATTAAAAATTAAAATGGAAGTTGATAAATTGATTTTTTGGGAAAATGTTTTACTTTTATGAGAGATATAAATTACTATATTAAAATATGGTTTTATTAAAAATTATTATTATAATGAAATACTATTATAAAAATACTTTAATTTAATTAAAAATGATAAAATATTTTTTTAAGTGTCAACAATTTTACTATGCTTTTTTACTATGCATTTTTTGTCCGCTGTTATTTTTAATAAATAAGTATTTTTATAGGTAAAAGTTAAATTTATCATATTTAGAGATTTATTATGTTAAAATAAATTTCGTTTTTTGAATTTATAATATCTATATTATGTTAGGTTGAATTTATGATAATTTTATAAAATACTATAGCTTTTTATGAATAGTAAAAAACAGTTTGAGTTTTTTAGTACGTTTAAAGAAATCATAGCTATGTCATAATGATGTAATGATTAATTTAAAATGATGACAGACTATTATGTGTTAATGTAACTCAATAGGTTCCCCAAGTGGCTAATACCATTGGAAAAAACATTGGGCAAGCCCATGGTTCTACAAATACCACCAATGATGTGTCCAAGGAAATTAATAAAAACACTCCCTCACTTTTGCTACAAATACCTACCCATTCGTTCATATACATTCATTCTAAATTTATCCTTCAGGAATATATGACAGTATTAAATCCCAATTAGTCCTCTAAAGGTTTTCTCAAACCCCCCAAGGTCCCAATCTTTATGTTTTAGGAGTCACTTTTCAAGCTAATGGAACCCTCAACTTCTCTTTTCCTTTCATGTTTCCTATTTATGTGGTATGTATTTCAAATTTCCATACAATGTTATCCTATTAATTTTATGCTATTCCTTTACTGTATTATGATTCTTTTATGAATTGTATACCCTTTTCCCCAATCTTTTTAATGTTTTCTAAAATCATGTTTCAAACCTGTTATGCTGCAAGATTTTAGTCTTGAAATTTCTCTTTTTATCAAGAAAATATTTTACTTTATTTTGTGGATAACCAAACCTATTTATTCTCCAGATGTATCCAAATATATGTCAAAATTATATATTCAATTATAGTATTAACATAAATCAGGACCTTTATTCCTTTTATTCGGGTTTAAAATGACAAAAGGATCTTGTTCTTAAGCAGTTTTTAAAACACCATGATTTTGAAATGAAACTTGTTTCTTTTATTATCGAAGGGTTATTTTTGAAATGTTTTATTATGATATTTCTAGCTCAAATTAATTAATAAATATTAATGGTGTTCTCTAATATAATTCCAATTCATTGGGTAAATAAATTTTTCTCTAGATATGAAAAGTTTTATAATACCTTTGTGAATAACCTTGGTAATTTTTATGAAACCTCGATGACAAACCTTGGTGATATGCTTATGAATAACTCAATTAAATTTTGTAGCCACATTCACATGTTATGATTAAAGTTATTTTATTTATTATATGCCTCATGCTCTCTTTATTCATTATATATTTATATAATTCACGTTCTTATCAATATTTCTCAAGATCACATGTAAACTTTTTCACTAGTTTTCCGTTACTGGGACTTCTACTCACCCTATCCTTTGATATATGTACCCTGGTTATGAGATGAAAAAAATATACATAGGATGAAACATGAATAATACTTTCCAGTGGAATATAATAATCTTGTATGCTTTCATTTATTATGTACCTTTTTTTCCAAGACACTAAACCTTAAAATATCCTCTATTTGTAAAATGCTATGTAATGTTATGTAATAAAAAGGCGGTATGCCATAGAGTTAATGTGGTTATCTAGTCAGAAACCTACCTTAGAATCTTTAAGTAGTGAAGTATCCATAACATATATACTATGAGGATGGGTTCAAGGATACTTTATACTAGAACACTCAAGAGATAGTGTATTCTGATTATATTATAAAGGTTTCCTAGAATTTGATAAAATCATGGGAGAAATTTAAATTTTAAATTTTAAATTTTCTAATATTAATCAAGATAAAAGTGAAATCTATTAGATTTTATTTTTATATAAATATTACAATTAATACCACAAGTAAAATATCATAAATAATGTATAAAGTAAATGTACCATCTAAAAAAAATTTCTATGAGTACTACAAGTAGTTGCACAAAGTACCACGACATTGGAAATTCAAGGTGCTGGTGTCCATAATACCTATTAAGATAAATCTGGAAGTGAGGGTGTAAAAAATTATTAAAATAGACTCATGTATTACAAATATTATGGTTATGTTATAATTCCATCATCAATTTCTATTGTGATTTGTGGATACAAAAACAAGATATAGATGATTTTACATGTGGTCTCATCTCCAAGAATCTTGAAAGAAGAAAGTTAAGAAATATATGAATTGATGATGATTACACTAGATCTATGTAAAATTAAAGATGGTTCATGATCTTTAATAATTTCAAATTCTTATATAAATTAAACCCATATACTCTAGTTTTATTTAATATTACAAAATGAATAGTATGAAGAAAATGCTTTGTTACCTTCAAGGTAAGGTTCGATAAGTAAATAGGAACTTAAAGAAAGTTTCATCTTTAGTAATTATGGTGAAAAAGTTGAAAGAAAATATGAAAAGGAAATTTGGAAGAGAGATGATAAAGGAAACTACCCAATATCTTTCAATGAAATAGGTATTAAACAAGAGGATATTTTCTTCACATATCATGAAATACTTCTATGAAAGTTTAAATACAGTGAACTAAATTGAAGGAGTAATTAATCAGTTATTCTTTAGCCATATTCATCAAATATCAGTAATCTTTTAGTTTAGATTATTTGGTATTAAATATAATATTATTTTCATAAATGTGTATTTATATACAGAAACGAAGTACGTAAAGAAACGTTATTAGAAGTTTGGAGTGTTCTTTAAGCAATTGGGAAAATGTGGTTCCTAAATCAGTGGTGATAAGTACAAAACTTCTATATTGAAATTTGTATTTCTTCTAGTTGAAAATTTAGAGTATCACTAAGACATTGATCTCATTTATCCATTGTAAATAATGTGAAATTATTCCAGTTTTAGAATTAATGTTTTTTGTGGTGTCCAATACTCAAGTCATAGTTCAGTGATACATGAATAATTGGAAATGTGTAATGAATATAAAATTTAAGACTAATATACCAATTTGTGGAAAGAAAATACTATACAGAGTATGGTTTTATACTCCTTAGATTTAAATACCTTAGGTATTATTGACATACTTTTGAACTTAGTTTTGGACAAATGAACCTTTATAAATAAAGGTAAGCCACATAGATTTTGGAACTAGTTCAACTAGAGAGCATGAACTATTGCAAGTGTATGTTAGTGGTATGTATACTTCCAAATATTCAATTATGTGTTTAAGGAATGTAAAAATAAAGTATAATATATTACAAGTTAGAATATATGAGAGGGTTCAGATGGGTCTGTCAAAGAATTTCTTAACCAAGCATTCATCTATCAATATAATGTAGAATTTAGTTATTCCTAAACAGAAATTACCTTATACACATCAAAGTTATGATGATAATAAGAAGGATTGATGATGATTATTACATGTTAACATTAATCAACAAAATGTATCATGGATTAATTATTAAACACACATTTCTTTATGCACATTAGAGTCATGATGTATGTAAATGGAGCGTCAATGTTAAAACTCATGCATTAAATATCCTTCCATTTTTAAACACATGCTTTGTAAATAACAACATTATACCATAACCATATGTCAACTATCATGAAAAATAGATATCATATGATTTATAGTATGATGGAAATCCATTATTTCATAAGAAAATGTTTTTATATGGAAAGAGTTTATTGAGATATAAACAAACTTGCATCAAGAAAGAACACAATGTGCGTATATAGTAATCATCCTAAATTTTTCTAAGGATATTACACAAATACCTATGATTGACAGGATATAGTAATGTTATAGACTATATTTCTATAAATGGGTGTAGATATATATTTTAGATAGTTTGAGAAATATTTAATTGGGTTTAGTCAATGATAGAGATGCAAAAATGGTTTAAATAGGAACAAGTTCCATAAGAACATTTAGAAAGGAATATTCCAGAGACACATACTATATATGAAGGATAAAACCATAGTGATGGTTTTATATTCACCGCATTTGGTGATACATTATTCATTGATAATAATGATTTGTACAAGTATGTAGTATATGTAAATTAGCTAAGATTGAAAAGATCAATTAAAATTAAATAATGGATTCCTTGTATCATAGTACATGAGGATCACTAGTTTGAATATTGTGGTGGGTATTAAAATGTTACTATACATTGATGGTACAAGTGTAGTACTATTAAGGATCGATTACAAATACCAAGTCATTATGCCTAAATCCATTATAATTTTATTTTTCATAGCTTTTTTAGAGGCATTTTTAATTGAGAATTGGATGTCAAGACCGCCAATCATAGTAGATGTATATACGATGCAACCAAAAAATGATGGTTGGAATTGAGAATGCCAATAACTATGCAATTTTCTGAAATCCAATTTTGGAATAAAGTAAGAAACTAGATCATAGAATATTCATTTTGAATGAATATTTTTCATGTTTCTACCAGATATTAGTGGGAGAACTATAGTTTTCTAAGTAATATGTGCTTGTTAATATATGTAAAATAGCTATTAATATTATAGTTAGTTAAGAAAAAGATAAAAACAACTCTCTAGAGATTGACTTAAAGTAGAAACCATTGTTATAGGTAATGAGATTTACTGTAGTATATCTAATGGGTTTTTAGACCAAGTCATTCGTACATATACTGACATAGTATTAAAAATTATAGTTGGGACAATTTGAGAGAGAATTTTTACCAGTGTCACATTTCATATATCTCTCTCCTGGTAGACATGTCCTATTCATAGGAGGAGATTAACATAGTGATTTTAATTCTATATGATTTTGAGATTGATCAATCCTAGATGCATGATATGTACAATAATTGATATTTACAAGATATATTTATAGTAGGAAAATATCAGTTGTAATCAGGTGAACCATAGGGGATGCAGTCAAAACCATCCAATTTCACTTGAGAATGTATAAAGCATATGAACCTGGTAAGTGGAGAAGTAAGGATACTAGTTATCTGAGGAAAAAAACTAGTATTAGATGGATCAATGTGATATAATATCATAGTTAGTCTAAGGTAATGAGCAATAAATGCTCATTCAAGCAAATGGTAGCTATATCTACAAATACTGAGTACGTTGCGACTTCTAAGGAAGCTAGGAAGAAGTATAAAATATGAAATGATTTGTTAAAGTTATTTAAATCATGCATAGTACGTAATTTTTATCATTATGATAATTATATTACTAGTACTAGCCAATATGTAAAGTAAAGACAGAAAAAGGGATATAATTAGGGATTACATCTCTGGATGAGTTTTACCTAAGTGTATGAGGCCGCACATAGTAGAGTAGCAAGGAAGAGAAAACATGGAAGACCCTAGAAATAATCTATATCCTAGCAGAATAATGATCTCACCATGTGAGAGCAAACAATAATGGTTAGAATGTTGGATCTAGTGTAAGTGTGAGTGTTTTAATATTAAATTTCCTAGACCCAAGTTGAATAGTATTTTTGATTACCATTATATGTATACAGATTGATATATACATGTGTTTATTTATTCTTACCATAATAGAGTTGATATTTATGTATCCACTATTTACATGGTAATGTCCTTAGATTATGAGTCGTATCAAAAGGTTATAGTAGTTCCAATATATAAGGAGAACATTGAGATAATATGACAATGATATTAAATATACATGTGATATGGTCAAGATACATCATACTAACTAGACACATATTATGAATGACTATCACGTGTTGGGGGATAATAAGAATTGATACTTCTTCTCCTAATGTTCGTACTTGGTGATCTATAGTAGTGAGTTCATGAGGAGAGACACTACAACATGAACACTACATATTTTAGGTGTCATTGGTTTTTCCTATCTACGAACATGTGTATTGGTATCCATACTTGAGAACATTATCAATGTGTTCCATTTGAATGTATACATTGATGCAAGGAGGAAAACATGACAATGGAATCGTGGTGAGGTAGTTTGTGTTGGGTGAATCATTGTTGGTATGAAATTGGTTTAATGGTGAAGATATAGTTTTTCACTTCCATGTTAAGGAAGAGATATTATTTGGTCCTAGGTTTACCAGGATGGTAGTACCTTCATAAATCATGGGGCATGGTATAAGAAGATATGTCCATCCAGTAATCTCATGAAATATATAAATCAACAAAAGGATAATTACACAAGTGTAAATCCTGCTTTATGAGATATTTCTAGACAAAGAGATTATATTACCCTGTAAATGATTATATGAGGATGTCATAGCTATGAAATTTCTTATCTCCTTAGGGGTCATGATTGTTTTATAGACTCTCCTCTTGGTCTGTGGGTTGAAATCACTTCTATTAAGATAAGGACCTAGAGGGTCACACACTAATTGTATCCATAAGTTCCATATATTCTAATGAATCATACATTTAGGAAAAAGTGGGCCCTAGGTGTAGTCTTCAATTGCCACACCTAGATTTGTTTTCTTTATTTTTTATGACTTATCTATTGGCTCTAGGTTTTTCTCCCATGTTCCGGGTGTTCCAGATTTAAACATTATGTTTTGGAGGTTTTGGGTGGGTTTGGACCTATTCTTGGTTAGAGTGAATGGTATTAGGAGGACATGGCTCAAAAAAATGGGGTTTTAAAACTCATAGAGGATAATTTTGATAGGGTATGTTTGTTGGATGGTTTATCCCACTGAGTAAGATGAGTTTTGGGGTTAAAAATGGTTATTTTTTGGGACTTTTTATAGGCCGCACAGTTAAGGTGCTCACTTAGTTTAATCTTACTGGTAAGTGTGTAGGGGGGGTATCATGGATTGTTAATGGTTTAAATAAGTGTGTAGAATAAGTCTTAATATCCTCCAACAGTAGACAGTGGGAAAGCACACAGTTTGTACATGGTTTGTTAAATCATGCGAGCTAACCATGCAACCCACTTGTGAAAGGGTTTTCTAGGATTTTCTTCTTATTTGTAATAGGGGTTTCTTCCCTCATCCTCCCACATTTAAACCCTATGACTTGTAATCCCCTCATGGAGTATTTTGGCTCCTCCAAACTCATCCATGGTTATTTTTATGGGGTTTCTTGGTGAATCTTCACCCAGATCGAATGGTTTGGGATTCCTTCTCTTTCTCATTTTCTTTTCTTATATTTTCCTTTTATCCTCGAACCCTAGTGCCATTTTGGGAATATTTTCATACCTAGGGTGGTGTGGAATTGGGTTTTTGTTTATTTAGTGTTCCAATTGATTGATCTTGTCTCTTGGAACCCTAGTGGTGTGTTCTCAGGTGTGCGTTATTCATATGCCCGGGATTTGAGGCAGTTTTCCCATGAAATTTCCCTTTTTAATTTAGGATTTATTGTTTTCATGATTTTATTACCCTCTTATATTATTTATTAGTGATATGTGATCCTTGAAATACTTATTTGGTGTGAAAAGAGGGTATTTATTCCAAGCTAAATGCTAAATAGATTTTTTTAGTCAAATGTTGCACAACTAGCGTTCAATTAAAATCATGTTCAGATTTTTCATTTGTTTTGTGACATATAAAACATGTTTAGGCCTTAAGGGTATATTTTTGATATGTGAAATTATTATTTTTGTTCCTTGAATGGAATTTAAATGTAGTTTTGGATTTAAAAAGAACGTGTACTAGTTTCTAAATGTGGTTTGTCACATGTTTTTGATTCGTGGCCCGTTTGGCATTTCAATAAAAATGGTTTGGTATAAAAATAAATAAATGTGAGGATTTGGAAAGGGATTTTTTAGAAATGGTTGTGAAATGGACAAGGATATATGTCCCTTTTTGAAGAAAAGTACTTAGTTCCTTTAAGGTGATGGTTTTTTGGAGAATTTATAATGGTATGTTTGGAAATTTTGTGAAAATAATGAATGTGTTTATTAAGAAAAACTCCATTGGATGATTCTCATTCATTGTTTATGATTAATAGATATGGTTTCCTCACTAAGGAATCCTTGTGATCCATTATGATAATTTGAGATCCTTGTTATGTAATCCTTGAGATTTATTTTTTCAATGGCATGAGATCGATCTTTGGGGAGACTCGAGGTGAGAACTATTGTTGAATTATTATTTTATATTAAAGTGATTGAATGTTCAGTTAGCATCAGTTAGCTCACCCCCTTTATAAGTGAGACATGAGAACCTAGCATAGTGAAGGAATTTTTTGAGAATTATTTCTACTCCGGCGAGGTTAAACACTAGATAAGGGCCCATAACACAAGGTTATATTGACTTTTAGTGCTATAGGATTTCCCCTTAATATGTCCTGATTAAGGGTGGCTGGGAGTATTTAGGGTGCTCTCATCTACATCATGTAAGGAATGCTTTCCAGGGATAGGTATCATGTATTAGTATGTTCTAGATTCATGATCTCATAGGCTCACTGATATGACCAGAGGTCATCATAGCCCGCAAAATTACATTTATTACTCCTATACTAGAACAATAGTGTAGGGTAGATCCATAGACAAGGAAGGTGAGAAATTATATGGTTTTTTTACAAGCCCACTATTGTCAGCGGCATGGATTTTTTTTACCTTTTAACTTATTATTATTAATTTTTTTTATTTTTTTATTAATTAGTAATGAAACAAGTTATAAAAATTTTCTTATTTACTAAACTTAATTTTAAATAGAAATAAGAAAAGTGAAAGAAACAGTGAAAATACAATGGAACAAGAGTGGTGAGTGTTGATCACAAAATGAGATTAGGAGGTTCAAAATCTACAAGTGAAAGAATTTTTCTTAATTTTATTGAATTCAGAACTCAAAATGGATTATTAAGTCTTCATATCCAGAAGAATTAACAAGATACATTGAAATTCATGAAGTTCACCACTTCAAGAACTTCAATTAGCACATTTATTAAAACAATATCAACATAAAACTATCTCACTGAAAGTTTCTGAGGTTTTTGAAATAAAATATTTGATGAGTTGCATCCACGATCGATCTCAAATAAACATCACAAATTTTAAATAAGTGCAAGAATTTTAAAATTCAACTAATGGTTTGGGAATTAGATTCAATCTCACTGATAGAATCCAATTCTTGTTGAAGAAAATTTTAATGATGTAGAAGAGAATTAAAACCAATAGTAATTTAAAACCCCTAAACAAGTTAATTAACCTAAGATCATTTTAATTCAAAAGAATAAATTACAATGTAAACATATATAAAGATAGAGGAAGAATAATCCTCCCTCTACGAATGAAGATCAAGATTTCATTATTTTCTCCTACAACTCTAAGTCCCCAATACCATTCCTGGTGTCATCTAGAAGAATCAGATCTTGAAAGGTGTGTTTGTTCAAAGTCAATGAGAGTACTCAAATTCCTACTACTTTGTCACTTTTAATATCATCTTTCATCTTCTACCTGTCACCGACTATCTCCCACCGACATAGTTTTGTCATTTGCTGTGCACCACACATGTGCACTGTTTAGTCATTGATATGTTGCTTTAGTTTTTCCCTTGTAACTAACTCTTGGTGAGTTAGTTGAATGTACCTGGATGTGTTTTAGGAACATCTATCTAAATGTAAGTAAAAAATAAAGGATTGTTAAAACAGTTAAAAGGAAAAGTTAAAATAAATAAATAAATAAATATTAAATTAGATATATGATGTTAAATAAAAATAATTTATAGTTTAGTTACTAAAAGCTGCTTCATTTAATGTTGTTATATGTTATAATTAACTTATTACTATAAAATATATTAATTTAATAATTTAATAATTAATAATTAAGTTAAATTATTCAGATTCAAAAATTATTTATTAATAGAATTAAAACTTAATTATATTCTTAATTAGATTAATTACTTTATTTTATTAATTAAATTATTATAACTATTCTATTAAATTATAATTAAAGTATGTATTTAAAATTTATTAATTTTAATTTTATTTATAAGTAATTTTTAATATTTTAGTTATTAATTCGTTAGCCAATTTAATAGTTAATTTAATTAGTTTTTATAATTTAATGTTATTATTATTAATTATTAATTTATTATAAATAATTTTATTATTCTATATTTTAGTTTAATTATTATATTTATTAAGTTTTTTTATTAAATTTTTTATTTTAATTTATTTATTAATTTTTTTTAAATTTATTTCCCCCCCCCCCAAATCCATGCTGCCATAAGTGGGGGTCCCGACATGTTATTCCGCAGGTTTCCGGAGGTGGATTCTCCTCAAACCTATGATGAATTTCCCTCATTCGACGACAACATGACTTCCTCTTCACGAGGATGACTCACGACGAGGACTCTAATTGACTCCTCACACAGCAGACTCCAACTTGGTTCGGGTCCTCCTCCCAACTTTGGCCTCAGTTTAGTGATAAGCATTAAGAATCACCTCCCCAAACAGTGACCATGAGATGAATCCTTAATGCTATTATGATGTACCATCCTCATGTGACTCAATTTCCAAGCAGTGTCTCGCGGTGTTGCGGTTCTCCTCCACAGGCGCAGGGGCTCCGGTTCAGTGTCGGTAGGAGCATAGTAATAGCTCGAGGTAGTTATCTTCCTCCATGGTGGCATGGAGAATAGGTCTCAGTACTTCAAAAATAGAAAATGAAATGTGAAGTTGACTGGTTCAGATCTAAGAAAAGGAAAGTTTGATTTGTGTTTTAGATTTGGTAAAAATGGATTCAGTTGAAGTTTTTGTTGGAAATTTTACTTTTCCAGCTACCTTGGTAGGTGGCTGGTGCATCAACTCCACCCACCATGGTAGGTGGCAGCCATGAGAGAAGTCCATGGTGGGTGGGGTTATTGGTGGAAGGTTTGTGGGAGAGGTGTGTCAATCTTGACACCTCCCACCATGGCTATATAAGGAAGCCTTGGGGAGCTTCCATCAGCAGATTAGATTCTAGCCAAGGAAGAGCTCTTTGAGAGAGAGCCGAGAGAGCTCCATGTGATAAAAATCAAAGGGAGGTGTGGGAGGGGTCTTTTGTAATCCTTGTTCTTGTGAAATAAAGATTATTTTCTTCCCATTATTTTCCTATTATCTCTCGTAGTGGTAAGAGAACCACAACAAGTGGTATCAGAGACTGTTCTGGTGAAACGATGACGGGCGGTGGAAATTTTTCTGGTGGCAAGAAAATTAAAGTTGCTAGGAATCGTGTTTTGAAGGCATATTCTGAAAGACTGTGTCAAGATGATTCCAACGGTGCAAACGACATCGAAAATGGAGCTAAAATGAGCTTCCTAGGCCCGGTCAAAGTTTGGTCAAACTTCAGGTGAACAGTACCCCTTGCCGGAGAAGACGGTATTGTTTCGGCACCGGTGACTTTTCCAGCGGGTTTCCAGTAGCTGCTCCGGCGTGCCACGTCATTGCCACGTCATCATCCCGTCATCGGATGATCTCGACCATTGATACTATTTTGATCATAACATGATCAATCAGCATCCGATTTCAATGATCCAGAAGTCGATTACACCATTTTCGACCATTAAGGACGCAATGGTGAGCTCCAGTTTTCCAGATTCTGCACCAATTTTTAACAGAATTGAAATCCAATGGAGGGATCATCTATAGGAGGGATGATCATGTTGACTACTTTGAACTACTCCATTTGGAATTCTCGAATGTAAGATCTTATCAATGCTAAGGATTTTTTCGACCCCATTGAGAATGAGGGAGTCAACCCCAATGCCACAAAGAAAGCGGAGTGGAAGAAGCTAAACAAGAAGACGATTGGCCAAATCTTCCAATGGACCAATCACATCATTTTCCACCATGTTTCTCAAGAGACTGGTGTGTATGAACTTTGGACAAAGTTGGAAAATACATACTAGTCAAAGACCGCTCGAAACAAGATCCTCTTATTGAAGCGGTTGAAGAATCTTCGACTACAAAGTGGAAACTCTATAGCCGAACACGCCAGCGAGTTCCAAAGCCTGGTGAACCAGTTGGTGGCTGCTGGTAAGACTCTAAATGATGAAGATCATGCGAACCACTTACTCTGAACACTTCCCAATAGCTGGGATATGCTTGTCGTCTCACTCAGCAACTCGGCGCCTACATGCAAACTTACCATGACGATGGTAACAGATGCACTGTTCAACGTGGAATCCCGAAGGAAGGATGCGATTTTCAACTAGACGCAAGCTATGGTTCTGGAGAAGTGAGAGAGACAACAAGGAGGAGGTCGTGGGGCAGGAACCAGAGGTCGAAGCAAGAACAGAGGAAGGTCCACAGATGGTAGGAGTCCAATATACAAATGCTACCATTGTGGCATGGAGGGACACATGAAGAAGAACTACCTAAAGTTGTTACAATAAAAGGGTCAAAGTAATAACCCGCAAAGAAGAAATGAAGACGCGCATGTGAGCGTCACCGGAGAAGTTGTTCTTTGATCCAAAGACGAAGAAGTGACATGATTTCATACATCAGGCCAAGACACAGAATGGGTGGTCGATACTGCAGCATCGTACCATGTCACACCACATTGTGAGTATTTCTTGACTTATCAAGCTGGTGACTTTGGTGCAGATAATATGGGGAATACCAGTTTGGAGAAGATTTTTGGCATGGGTTATATCCAAGTCAAGAAGAATGTTGGATACAAAATCACCCTGAAGGATGTTCAACATGTTCCAAGCCTTCGTCTCAACCTGTTATCAGGTATAGTCTTTGATAGACAATCCTATGACAACATCTTCAGCAACGGAGAATGGAATATGACAAAAGGAGCCATCATCATCACTCAAGGACACATATGTGGTACGTTGTGCAAAACTCATGTGAATATATGTGCAGACAGCCTCAACACGGTCGAAAGAGAGACGTCATCTAATATATGGCAGAGAAGGCTCAACCACATGAGTGAAAAACAGTTATCTACCCAAAAAAAGAAGAAGTACATCAGTATTTACAAGGATGCATCACTTGATCCTTGTAAATACTGCTTGTATGGGAAGCAGCATAGAGTTTCATTCAATACTGCTTCATCACGGAGATCAGAGTTTTTGGATCTGGTGCACTCTGATGTATGCGGACCCATTAAGGTGGATACACTCAGAGGTAACAAATATTTTCTATCCTTTATTGATGATGCATCTCAAAGGGTGTTTGTGTTCTTCTTACAAACGAAGGACTAAGTACTGGAATACTTCAAAATGTTCCACTCTATGGTGGAGCGTGAAACTGGAAGGAAGCTAAAGTGTCTTCATTCAGACAACGAAGGACAGTACACATCCAGGGAATTTGATGCCTATTGTAGGAGTCATGGCATCCGACATGAGAGGATGGTCCCTCACACCCCACAACACAATGGAGTTACAGAAAGGATGGATAGAACCATCATGGAGAAGGTCAGAAGCTTGATGAGTTTGTCAAAGATCCCTAAGCCATTCTGGGGAGAAGCTGTTCAGGTTTCCTGCTACCTCATCAACTGATCACCGTCAGTCCTGCTGAATTTTGAGATTCTATAGAAGATATGGTCTGGTAAACATCACTCTTACTCTCATTTATAAGTATTTGGATGTCTGTCATTTGTACATGTATCCAAGGAGCTCAGGAAGAAGCTAGACGAGAGATCTACTCCATGCATCTTCATCAGCTATGGAGATGAGGAGTTCAGATACAAGCTTTGGGACCCGAAGGAGAAGAAGGTGATCAGAAGTAGAGATGTCGTGTTCCATGAGAACCAGACGATTGAGGACATTCTAAATACTAGAATGACTCGAAGGGAAAGTGTCGAGGACTCAATTAATGATCCAAAACCTTTACCAGCACCACCTATCATTGAAGAGGAGGAGGTGCATGAAGACTCATCGGCAGCGGACCAGGAGGTAGTGGAAGAGGATATTGAGTAGGGGGAGACTCAATCCTCTCCACAAGAAGTTGTAGAACCATCACAGGAGCTAGGTGATGTTGTGCCTCCCTAACCTAACATTTCATAGGTTCGAAGATCTTCATGAGGAAGTATTCCATCAACAAAATATTTGGAGTCAGATTACCTATTGTTGACTGATGAGGGGGAGCCAGAAGGGTATAGAGAATCATATCGACATTTAATATCATTGGATACGTGAACTGATAGATCAACAACTAATTCGACTTGTGAAGATCCACACAAAGGAGATCCTGATAGATATGTTGACAAAGGTGGTTTCTCGGAAGAAACATGACATTTGCAGATGCTTTAGAGGATTTCAGCTGGAGGGGGAGAATTGTTGGAACTTGTACTTTTCCAGCTTCCTTGGTAGGTGGATGGTGCATCAACTCCACCCACCATTGTAGGTGGCATCCATGAGAGAAGTATATGGTGGGTGGGGGGATTGGTGGAAGGTTGGTGGGAGAGGTGTGTCAAACTTAACACCTCCCACCATGGATATATAAGGAATCCTTGGGGAGCTTCCATCAGCGGATTAGATTCGATCCAAAGAAGAGCTCTTTGAGAGAGGGCCGAGAGAGATCCATGTGATAAAAATCAAAGGGAGGTGTGGGTGGGGTCTTTTTTAATCCTTGTTCTTGTGAAATAAAGATTATTTTTCTTCCCATTATTCTCTTATTATCTCTCGTAGTGGTCAGAGAAACAAAACAGTTTTTTGTGGATTTTGATGTTCTCTTGTTCAAATTTGGTTCAATTTCGTTGATTTGTGGATGATGGAATGGTGGAGGTGACACATCAGAGGTATGGTGCTGTGAGAGAGTGCCGATGAGTGGTGCAAAGAAGCATCAACATCAGTAGGAAAATGCAAGGCCGATATTGGTAGATCATGCTACCGACATGAGGAAAGGTGGTGCATCAATAACACATATACCGACAATAGCATGAACATCAGTGAGTGAAGAAATGAACTATTGGGGAGACCGACGTTTGAGGAGGGTGTCATTGTGGGGATGAAGTATCAACGGTGTCAGTAGAAAGGGGTGAGAGAAGTGTGACCGAGGAATGTTACAGAGAGTCCTGTGTCATTAGTTGAATTTGGGAGTGCAATAGCATCGGTGAGTGGTGGTGAGACAGGAACCGATTAATGAAATGGAAAATCTATCTATAGCATGATTAAAACTTAAATAAAATTAAAAAAACTAAAACATAAACCAATTTAGATAATTATTTAATTAATTTAATAACTAAAAATGTAAAAATATAATAAACATAAACTAAAAAGTTAGAAAACTAAAATTAAAAATGAACTAGTCTTGGTAAGATAATTAAATTTTCAGTAGCATAAAAAATCATAAACTGCAAAACAAGTTAAATTAAATTAGTTAAATGAAACAAAAACTTAACTAATTAAGGATGAACATTGATAAGATAAATTTAAACTAGAATAAAAAACTAGTATAAAATTAACTAATCAAATAAACTGGGCTATTAGTTAAATTACAATTAAACATTAAAATTACATATTTAAATTATTAAATGTAAATAGTTTAATTAATAAATGGAATTATTTTTAAACTAAATTTAAAAGGATTAAAACAAAAGATTAAAATTAAGAAATGTTAATTAAATTTATTAAAGGGACATCAGTGAGAAAAACAAAATTGGGTCGATGCTCAATGAGTCACTGACAGCTTCCGTCTATCTCACCATTAGTTGTTGGTGTCTTAAAATTTTACCACTTAAATAAAATTAAAATATGAGGTTTGGGATAAAAAAACTAAATTAATAAACTAATTATCTAGGTGAAGTCTTATATTAAAAACACATTATTTTATTAAATTATTACTTATGAATTTAACCTATACTAAAAACTGACATACTAATTAAACACAAAAAACAAAGTCAACTTATTTTAATGAATTTAAATTAAATAATTAAATATTTTTATTGAAAATTAAATTAATTAAATGTAATCAACATAAATTATCTTATTAGTTAATAAACATGATAAAGTATTAGAAAGTCAATCAAATTAAAATAGATAAACTAAAAAGAAAATTATATGACAATAAAAATAAGTGAGTCTAAATTAATTACTTTAATGACTAAAAATACACAATTATTTATAAAATTTAATTAATTAATTAATTAAATTAAAAAAATAAAAAAGTGAATTTGTTTAGTGAAAAGTGTAAAATTACTTAATTAAATCATTAAAAATTAAATAAAAAGATGTGGAAAACAATATAAAAATAATGCCATGTCAAATTCAACCACCCTTAAACAATGTTTTTACTAAAAAATATCATGAATTATTGACTTTGAAGAACAAAATTTTGGTATGTATTCCCCATCTCAAAATGTAACATGTATAAGACTTAAAATAGAGGACTGAAAGACTAAGATTAGGATTTTCAAAAGAAGTCTTCAAATAAAGTCTTTCCTAGAACAAATACCCAAAGGGTAATAAAAATAGTAATAAATTATCTATCAATGAATAAGTACTACCTCGTATATGATTATGTTTCTTGACTCACTTCAATCCAAGATTATTTTCTAAGTCCAAGAGTGAAAACATGTCAGATATTTGTGGAATTAAAAACATAACCAAAGGAACCTTGTACTTTGACTCACTCCTAAGTTCCAAAAATAAATATTTTTTAAAATCACCATAATAATACAACCTAAATGACCCCCATAAAAACCAATTATCCCCTTCTTTATTTGGATTTCACCATTCCCCTCACCTTAATGAACCTGTTTTTGACCCTAGACACATTATTCAATTTTTTCCAAGACATATAACACTATGTTGAGGACTGTGCATGTGCACTTATTCCAAGTGTATAGAGGGATTATAGTAAAAAGAAACTCACCCAGTATCCCGGGTCTCAGACATTCACCATGGGATCCCCAATGCCCAAACTACTCCAGTTTCAAAAGATTCATATGAAAACCATTTAAATTGTCTCACTAAGGTTATTAATTTTTATAAATTACAGAAACAGAGTCCCCTAAGGCCAAATTAAAACTTATAGTTACTAAGGTAATGATCACAACTCCACAAATAGGAAACCCATATCACTCTCAAAAGTAGTTCATAGACCAAAATTTTCTTTAAATCACTAATTATATTCACTTAGAAGTCATCCACCCACAACAATTTAAATTCAATGTAAGTCTTAACTACCATAAAGTCACTATCCTTAGGAAAGACCCATTTGAAAAACAGTGTGAATCCTAATCTTGGGAAAGAAATTCAAAAAAATTTGAAAAAATTTAACTATTTTTTTAACAATTATTATGTTTCAGTGAGAATTGATGGGATTTCATTTAATCACAGTTTGGCTCAGTCAAGAATCGTCCCTATCCCCCGCACTTGAAACTCAAATTTTTCCCCAAAGTTAAATTCCAAAGTGGAGGAGAAAAATTTGACAGTTACGATTCAAAATAGATTTTCAATTAAGTAGATTAATGAAATATATATGGCCTCATTAAAGTTCTCAAATAAAATGTTTTTTCCACAATAATTATTTATAGAAGGTTCATATGTCTTACCATTAAGTTCAGTAAATAAAATTTCAATTAAGTTCAAAAGTATCATGTAACTAGTGGGTGCACAGTGAATTGGGTGTAGCAATTTAAACAAATTAGGTTCAATTGGATGTTCAATAAAGTAGACAAAGACATTCTAAACACCCAAACCTAAAGCAGATTCAATAATAAAACAACTAGTCAGACCGCATATACCACCCACACTTAGTTTCATATAGTGAGTGGTTCAACCAATGAGACTCAATTTTCCATCAAGGAGGAACATGCATAATTATTTTCAGCAAAGTAACATGAACCAATTTTTTTTAAAGCAGGAAGAATTTTTTTAAAAGTAAAAGTAACAAGGAGCGGAAACAAATGGAATAATGAAGTACTTCCCTGTAAAAGTTTAAATCATTTATGCTTAGAATGGGAATTCCACTACTTAATTAACACCAAAAAGAAGAATCCTTCTTATTCTATGAAAAAGAGTCAGCAAGTCCAGGAAGACATATCCAGTAGAAAAAAAGAGTACAAAAGATAACATATCAACACTTTATTCAATGAAAAAAAATAACAAAATTAAAAACAATAATGAACCATGAGATGGCTCCCATGAATCACTGGTTTTTCAGTCTTTAATTAGACTTTATTTAAATACTATTTTTTTTATTAAAAGTAGTAAAACCATTGGTTGCCTCCCATGTAGCGCTAGATTTATAGTTCTGAACCAGACTCAGCTAGAACTAACTGTAGTCACTTGGAGGATGTGGTTTCATTAATAGGAACCAGCACAAGTGTTTACCCCAAATGTTTTTAACAGAAATATGAAATTTGTGGGCTCAACGAATTAACACAACATATACTAAATTCTCATAGCCTGAATTAACCACTAAGAGACACCATTTCATAGTTGTAGGCATAGTGCTGTCCACTTCTATATTATGTTAAAATTTTTCACAATTAACATTTTTTTGGGAAGATACAACAATGAATTGGGTGGTACTAAGGGTGTAACATTTTCCTCACACCGTTCTCTCTTATCCTAAACACTAACAAATTAAAACCCAGGGGTGATTAATGGTGAATTATGAATAGCATGTTCATGAAGGGGGAAATAAACTTCTGAAAAGAATCAGAGAAATTTGAACTCAAGTGCATATCCCCTTCTAAACAACTAACAGAATCTAGATGGTCTTTTTCACCCAACTCATTTGATGACAGAAGTGAAAAATGGGGAAGGTAATTTAGTTAACCATTTAAAGATTCATGTTTGAAATTATTTTAAATATCTTCCAAAATATCCTCATTAGTTAACTTTCACTCAATATCTATAGCTTCTAAAAACTCAATTCTGCAACCATTATCTAGTGTGTGCTCAAACTCTACTTTAAGTTCACATTCAAAGAGTTAGTTTTCCAAAAAATGTCTGTAGTGTGTTCTAAAAAACTCAAGTCAGGGGGAGTGATGTTCAACTCACCATTGATAAATTTAGATTCAAGATTGTTCAATTTTAAACATTTATCCCCAACTATGACAGCACTACTTTCCATTTCAGCACATAATTCAAAAAAGTGACGAATCTTGGAAAAATGCACTAAGATCTCATCATTAATCCTTTCTTAAAAGAACATACCCTCATCATTATCCTCTAACATCATTTTATAATTATTTGGGATTGAAGTTTCAAATCATAGAAGAAAAGTGCCCAGTTATTGTTCAAAAATTTCATATTCCATGTTATCTAGTTTAATGTTCTCTTTCATATTATACACAATTTTATGTTCAGGTTTAGTGTTCAAAAATTCAGAAAAAAATTGCAAAGATTCTCTGAAATCAAGGTTCTAATTTTCAATTTTCACTTTAACCCGAGTGATTTTGTTTTAAAAAGTCCTAAAACAATGATTTTTCTCAAAATTATGAATTATGAAAAAAAAACTAGGAAAAATTTTTCAATTTTTTTTAGTTAAATTTAAAAAATTTCCAACTCATATTCATTTAAGTTATTTTTGGGATCTTCAATTTTGTTTTCTAGATTTAGTGAGTTGGTTATTTCAATATTTGGTTCATCATATTCAGAGTATTCAAATTGTAAATCTTTTTACTCAGGTTCAAAATCACTTTCCACTTCAACTACATTTTCTAATCTTTTATAAACATTTTCCATTTCACTCAGTTCAACTTATTATTTTTCTTTAACCCTTATTTGTAATCATCAGAACATTTTTTCTAATCCTTTCAGTTTTTAATCATTCTCTTGAGAATATTTAATTTGAATTTCATGGGATTTATTTTACTAAGTATTCCAAACATCCTTCCCAACATCTAGTTTTGATAAAATTTGGTCAACTTTTTTTAGGATGTCCAGACTAGGCTCAAAATTTTGTTCATATTATTCAAAGTGGTTAAACTATTATGGTTGGTTATGGACACACTGTCAGGCAGTGTGCCCATAATTTCGACAGTAAAAATAATAAAGTTTAGGATGAGTCCAGTGCTCATGATTTCCATTTTTAATGTGACTAAATTGCAAGTAGAAATTTTTCATAAAAGAATATAAAACACACAGAAGTCCACATTTTAAGAAGAATTTTGACACAATAATCAACACAAGCAGCAAATTTAAGATCCCAATAATATTTTTATATATTTATTTTTTTAGTTTTTTTTAAATTTTTTTAGTTTTCTTTACCCTTAGATCACTAGTCGTGTGCCTTCCCAGGAAATGACGCCAAATTTTGATGTGACCAAAGGTCATCATGGACCTCAAAATTACATTTATTACTCTTACAGTAGCATAGTGATGTAGAGTTGATCCACAAAAAAGGAATGTGAGTAATTCTATGATTTTTTTTACAAGCCCACTATTGTCAAAAACGTTGTTTTTTTAGTTTTTTTTAATTTTTTTTATTATTGTTTTATATTTTTTTATTATATAGTAATGAAAAAGGTTTTAATTTTTTTTATTTACTAAGCTAAATGTGAAAAAGAAATAAGAAAAGTGAATGAAACAATGAAAATAAAGTGAAACAAGAGTGTTGAGTGTTGATCAAAAAATGATCTCAAGAGGTTTAAAATCTATTGGTTAGTGAATTTTTCTTAATTTTATTGAATTCACACCTCAAAATGTATGATTATTCCTTCCTTTGTAGAAGAATTTACATGCTACATTGAAATTCATGAAGTTCACCACTCTAAGAACTTCAATTAGCACATTTAATAAAACAATATCAGTACAAAAGTATCTCAACAAACGTTTTTAGGTTTTTGAAATAAAAGATTTGATGAGTTGCGTACATGATTGATCTCTTAGAAAGATCACATATTGAAATATGTGCAAGAAGGTAAAAATTTAACTAAAGGTTTGGGAACCAGATTCAATCCCACTGATAGAATCTGATTCTTGTGGAGGAAAATTTTAATAAAGTATAAGAGAATTAAAACTAATATAAATTTAAAACCCCCGAACAAGGTAATTACCATAAGATAATTTCAATTAAAAAAAGAAATTACAATGTAAACATATATCAAAATAGAGGAAGAATAATCCTCCCTCTTTGAATGAAGATCAAGATTTGATGCTTTTCTCCTACAACTCCAAGTCATTGATACCACTCTTGGTGTCTCCCAGAAGAATCATCCCTCAAAAATTATGTTCATCCAAAGTAAATGAGAGTACTAAAATTCCCGCTTCTTGCTCTATTTTAATATTATATGTCATATTCTGCATATCACCGACTCTCTCCCACCGATATAGTCTTTTTTTTGCATCGTACATGTGTACTTTTTAGTCTGTTAGATATCTCTTTAGTTTTTCCCTTGTAACTAACTCTTGGTGAGTTAGATGGATGCACCAGGACCTGTTTTGGGAACCACTATGAACATGCAAGTAAAAAACAGAGTATTATCAAAATAGTTAAAAAGAAAAGTTAAAATAAATAATTACTTAAATAATAAATTATATAGAGGCTGTTAAATAAAAATAATTTGCAGTTTACTTAAAAAATATTACTTCATTTAATGTTGTTATGTGTTATTATTAATTTATTATTATAAAAGTTATTAATTTATTATGAAAATAATTAATAATTATGTTAAATTATTAAGATTCAAAATTTATTAATTAATAGTATTAAAACTTAATTATATTCTTAATTAGAATAAATACTTTATTTAATTAATTAAATTCTTATAATTATCATAATAATTTATTATTAAAGTATGTATTTAAATTTTATTAATTTATTAATTTTATTTATATGTTATTTTTAATATTTTAGTTATTAATTAATTAGCTAATTTAATAGTTAATTTAATTATTTTTTATAATTTAGTTTTATTATTATTAATTATTAATTTATTATAAATAATTTTATTATATTATATTTTAGTTTTATTATTATATTTATTATGTTTTTTATTTTATTTTTTTTCAATTAATTAATTAATTTATAGTTATTTTATTATTATTTTAAATTTATTCCCCCCAAATCCACATTGCCCTAGAGGGGGGGGGGGTCGACTTGTTCTGCTATAGGATTTCGATGGTGGCCTCTCCTTGAACCTTTAGAGACTCACCCTCATCCTATGATGACACAACTTCCTCTTTGCGGCGACAACTCATGGTGACGACCCTTCTCGGCTCCTCATGCAGGAGACTACAGCTTTGATCTAGTACTCCTCCCTTCTCCAGCCTCAGTTCTGTGGTAAACATCAAGTAGAGACATTTAAACTAGTTACCAGGCGACGACTCCTCAATGTCATGGCAACGTCCCAACCTCGTGCGACTCCACCTCTAAGCAGCGTCTCACGGTAGTGTAGTTCTACTCCACAGGCGCAGGGCCTTCAGTTTGGGGTCAGTAGAAGCATAGTAACCGCTTGAGGCATCTATCTTCCTCCATGGTGGAGAAAAAAATAGGTCTTAGTTATTTAGATATAGATAATGAAAGGTGAAGGCTACTGGTTCAGATCCAAGAAAAATAATATTTTATTTGTGTTTTTAATTTGGTAGAAATGGATTTGGTTGAAGTTTGTTTTGTGGATTGTGATGTTCTGATGTTCAAATCTGGGTCAATTTTGTTCATTTTTTGATGATGGAATGGTGGAGGTAAGGCAGAGGAGGTGTGGTGCATCGGGAGAGTTTTAGTGAGTGGTGAAGAGAAGCATCGACATCAGTAGCATACTACATGGTCAGTATCAGTAGATCGTGCTACCGACATGAGAAAAGGGGGTGTGTCGATAGCACATAGGCCATCGATAACATGAACATCAGTGAGTGAAGAAATGAATTTTTGGAGAGATTGACGTTTGAGGAGGGTGCCAGTGTGAGGATCAAAGGCCATCAGTGTGAAGAAGTAGCAACAATGTCAGTAGAAATGGATGAGAGAAGCGTGAATGAGGAAAGTGACAGTGATTCCTACTTCAGTAGTTGAATTTGGGAGTGCAAGAGCATCAGTATGTGGTATAGAGGCCATAACAGATAAAAGAAAATGAGAAGATATTATTACTAGGATAAAAACATAAATAAAATTTAAAAAAACTAAAAATTAAATTAATTTAGATAAATATTTAATTAATCTGATAACTAAAAACATAAAACTATAATAAACACAAACAAAAAAGTTAACAAACTAAAATTATAAACTAACTAGAATTGGTAAGATAATTAAACTTTCAGTAGCATAACAAAAAACTTAAAATGAAAAAAAAAGTTAAATATAATTAGTTAAAAGAAACAAAAACTTAACTAATTAAGCATGAACATTGATAAGATAAATTTAAACAAAAACTAAAAACTAGAAAAAAATTAACTAATCAACTAAAACTAGGTTATTCGTTAAATTAAAATAACTCTTTAAAATTATATATTAAAATTATTAAATGTAAATAGTTTAATTAATAAACTTTATTATTATTAAACTATATTGAAAAGTATTACAATAAAATATTAAAATTAGAAATTGTTTATTAAATTCATTAAACGGATATCAGTGAGGGAAAATTAATTACTTCAGTAAATCAATGAGTCACCGAAAAATTCTTTCAGTCTCACCGTTAGTTGTTGGCATTAAAAAAATTTACTACTTAAATTAAATTAAAACATAAAGTTAGAGAATAAAAAAATTAAATTAAATAAATTAATCATCCAGATGAAGTCTTATATTAAAAACACATTATTTTATTAAATTATAACTCAAGAACTTAACTGATACTAAAAACTGATAGAATCATTAAACATTAAAGAAAATAAAGTTAACATATTTTAATAAATTAAAATTAAATAATTAAATATTTGGATTGAAAAAAAATTAATGAAATGTAATAAATATAAATTATATGATTAATTATAAAAATGTTAAAGTACTAAAAAGCCTAAAAATTTAAAACAGCAAATCTAAAAAGTAAATCATATGACTGTAAAAATAAGTGAGTATAAATTAATTACTTTAAAGACTAAAATTACATAATTATTTATAAAATTTAATTAATTAAAAATTTTAATTATAAAAATAAAAATGTGAATTTATTTAGTAAAAAGTGTAAAATTACTTAATTAAATCATTAAAAATAAAATAAAAAGATGTGGAAAACTATGTAAAAATAAGGCCACATCATTCACCCATGTCTATTGGCACTTAGTTTCTTGCGTTGTTGAATGAGATTCTTGTTTCTTGGTTAATATTGTGTGCTTATTTCCATATCCCTTTTTATGTGATTATAATAGTTCCCTCTTGTGTGGTGTTTTTCTTGGAAAGTGATGAGTTAGGTTCCAAAAGTTTACAAAAATGATTTTATAGAAAAAGTGTTTTTTACCCTCTAATACTATAGTGTCCCGAACCAACCTAACTTGACCAAAAACCAGTCACTCGAGCAGATCTATGGCATTTTCAAAAGGGAATTCCCAATCCCCATGGGTTGGAAACTAGTATTGGGAATCATTAGAGTAAAAAAAGGTATTATTTCTACCAATAATAAATAAATAACTGTACAACATAAATATGAACAAAGCAGCCCAATATATAAATAAAAATGAATTGAACATATTTTTTACAATAAACTGGAAAGTAAAACTAAACTACACGGTAAAACCCAAAATAAAATATGACAACCCAATATCTTCATGTGACCCTAAAGGTCACTCTTTGATACCAATACCAACCATCACCCACAGTGATCAAAACCAAGTTGAGACTTACTACACAATCTAAAAAAAATAGAAAATATATGCTTCAGTATTAAAACTCAGTAGGCATGCCCGAAAAAATCTATCCCCAATGCACTTCTTTTAAAATAAAATAAATATCAACCTAAACTAAGAAAAACAATATGAAAGGTATGATTTCCCACATTTTTCACTTTAAAACCAAACACGGTCCATTTCCCTTTGTCGTTCCAAATCTCGTTTCATTTCCATTAAATTAGCATTAAAAATATGGAAAGTAATATTTTCTATATTTTTTCACTTTAAAACCAAAGGAAGTGCATTGGGAATATATTTTTTCAAGAATTCCTACTATGTTTTAATACTCACACATATAGTTTCACTATTTTTAGATTATGGTGCTGGTCTAAACTTGGTTTTGATTGCCATGGGTGATTGATGGTCTTGGTATCAGAGAGTGAACTTTGGGGTCACATGGAGAAGTTGTGTTGTTAGGTTTCTGTTTGGGTTTCACTAAGTAGTTTTTTTACCTTTCATATTCTTTTATAAAATATGTTCAATTCAGTTTTATTTATATATTGGGATGCTTTTTTTTATATTTATCATGCCCAGTTATTTACTTATTATTTGGAAAATCGTTCCCTTTTGTTTACTCTCTTGATTCCCTATACTAGTTTCCAGTCTGTGGGGATTGGGAATGCCCTTCGGGCTATGCCACATATATTCTCATGTGGCCAATTTGTAGGGAGCTTTTTCTCAATTCTAGTCCCCTCCATCTAAGAGTGGGTTGTATAAAGGCTGTTGTTGTGTTCTTATTAACTGTGGTCGGTAGGCCTTGTGTTGGATTATGTTGAATTTTTTATTGATCAGTGTTAATTGGTATCTTATGCTGGGGAGTCTGTTAAGGTCTCCCACATTGATAATTAGGTGTGGTTCCTAGTGATTGGCTGGTAGGAATGAGGTTCCATTTGAGGCTATCTATATTTCGAGTAACTTTGTCTTGGGTAAACGTTGTGATTTCTGGAGTTTCCCCAACAATTTTTTTTGAAACAACATTGTGGAGGTTATATCTTGTGTTTTATCATAATGTTTATGGAAATTATTGGAGATCCTTGATTAATTTCAAGAAATATTCTTTGGTTTTTTTCTATGTGGTTGAGATGTCATTGGTTTGAGAGGTTGTATTAAGCGGATGTGGAAGTCGCCAGCCTTTGATCGATCAACTGGAATGTCATTTGGATTTCTAGGTGTAGAAATAATTTTTGTGGGGATAATTTTCACACCTAGTATTTTGTTTTAATCCTTTTTTCTATATATTATTTTGGATATTTGTTTTTCTCCTGAGTTTCAGATGTTCTCGATTTAAACTTTATGTTTTGGAGGTTTTGGGTGGGTTATGTAACTATTCTTGGTCAGCGTGAATGGTATGAGAAGGAGGTGGCTTGGAAAATAGGTTTTTAACACTTCTAGTTGTACCTTTTCATAGTTCCTGACTGTTGTATGGTTTATCCCATTGAGTTAGATGAGTTTTAGGGTGAAAAGAGTGATATTTGGGGGCTTTTTCTAGGTCACACGGTTAAGGTACATGGTTAGTTTAATCATGATGGTAAGTGTGTAGGGGGTCTCATGGTATAAAAATAGATTAACTAAGAATGTATCCTAAGTTTTTATCCTATGAAACACTAGAAAATGGAAAATATTATAGTTTGTTAAATCGTACGAGCTTACCGTGAAACTCCCTCGAGAAAGGGTATCTTGGGATTTTGACCTTCTTTATAATTGGGGTTTCTTCCCTTAGCCTCCCCAATTAAAAACCTATAACTTATATGCCTTCCATGTATTATTTTGGATCCTCAAACATCCTCCAATGGTGTTTTTATGGGTTTTCTTGGTTATTCTTCACCCTAATATAAAAGTTAGGGCTCCCTTCTTTTTCTCATTTTCTTTTCTTCTATTTTTCCTTTCTCTACTAACTGTAGTGTCTATGTTTGGACTATTTTTATACATAGGGTGGTACAGAATTAGGGGATATGTTTTTTTGGGTTACACATGATAGATCTTGGATCTTGGAACCCTAGTGGTGCATTTTCGGGTGTTCTTCATTGATACCCCATTGATTTGAGGTAGGTTTCTTATGAACAAGAACTTTATAATTTAAGATTAGTTGGTTTCATGTCGTTTTCACCATCTTTGATTATTAATTAGTGATATGTGATAATTAAAATATATATTTAGTGAGAAAAGTGGAGACTTATTCCTTACTAAATGTTAAATAGAGTTATTTTGTCAAATGTGGCAGAGAAAGTGTTCGATTAAATGCACGCTTAGATTTTTCATGTGTTTTGGGAGATCTAAAGCATGTTTAGGCCTTGGGATTTATTTTTGATATATTAAATGATGATTTAGGTTCCATGAAATGTATTTTAATGTTTTCTGGGATTTAAAAATAATGTCTAATTGTTTTCAATTGTGGTTTGGCACGTGTTGTTGATTAGTTTCTTGTTTGGAATTTCAATAAAAATGGTTTGGTTCAAAAAAATAAAATATGAGGATTTAGAATGGCTTTTTTTTCTAAATGGATGTGAAATGTAAAAGGATATTTTCCCCCTTTTTAATAAATTTACTTTTTGATTTTAAAGTGATGGTTTTTGGAGAATTTTTAAAGTCCTATTTGAAAATTTTGTGAAAATAATAAAAGTGGTTATTAATAAAACCTCCATTGATTGATTCTCATGCCTTTTTTATGTTTAATGGATGGGATATCCACAATGTGGAATCCTTTTCATCCATTATGATATTTGGATATCATCAGTATAGACTCCTTGAGATCTATTTGTCATATTATATGAGATTGGTCCTTGGGGAGACTCAGGGTTAGACATGTTGTTTAATTATTATTTTATTTACATCTGATTGGATGCTCAGTTGGAATTGGTTGGATGAACCCCTTTATACATGAGACATGGGAACATAGAATAGTGAGATAATTTTCTGAGAATGATTGCCACACTGACTAGGTTATGCACTTGCTAAGGGCTCATGACATGGAGTTATATTGATTTCTATTACTATGGGATTTTCCCATGATTCTGTCTGAAGTTAGGGTGACTGGGAGTATTTAAGGTGATTTAATATTCATGTGAGGCATGGTTTTTGGGGATTGGCATCATTTATTAATATGTTATAGACTATTCATGATCTCCTAGGTTCACCCATGTCTATTGGAAATTATTTTCTTGCAGTTTTCATTGAGATTCTTGTTACTTTGTCACTCTTGTGTACTTATTTCTATTTCCCTTATTATGTGATTAATATAACACTCTCATTTTTAGTTTTTTTCTTGGAAATTGATGAGTTGTCTTCCAAAAGTTTATGAAAAATAATTTTAAAGAAAAAGTGTTTTATACTATATTGTGTCATTTTGAAATGAAAACATCATGTTACCCTTTAAAAAGTAAATTCTACTTCAATGGAAATTAAATTGGATTTGGAACGACAAAGGGAAATGGAAAGTGTTTAGTGTTAAAGTGAACAATGTGGAAAATCTTATTTTCATATTGTATTTCAAACTTTTAGTTGATGTTTCTTTTATTTTAAAGGATTTCACTGTGAAAATATTTCTTTGGGCACTCCTACTGAGTTTTAATACTCATGCCTACAGTTTCTCTTGTTTTTAGATTTTGGTGTAGGTCTTAGTTTGGTTTTAATCACCATGGATTATGGTTGGTCTTTGTATCTGAGAGTGACCTTCAGAGTCACATGGAGATATTGGTTTGTCAGTTTTCGGTTTGGTTTTTACTATTTAGTTTTTTTGTACTTTCTAGATTCTTGTATAAAAGATGTTCAGTTCAGTTTTATTTATACATTGGACTACTTTTTTCATATTTTTGGGTGAAATTGTTCTCTCTTTGTTTACTATGTTTATTCCCCTCACTTGTTTCCAGCCCATGGGTATCACGAACTCCCTTCCGACTATGCCACAGATTGGATAGAGTGGCCAGTTTAGGGTCAACCCAGGTTAGTTTGTGACACTGGTGAATTACTAAGTATGAAATATCACAAATAAAACTAATTTAATTATATTATTAAAGTTTATAATAATGTTTATTAAATATATTTATAAAGCTATTCAAAATTTTTTTGATCAGAAATTTGAATACGAGAAAAAATATAATCATTAAAAAGAACATTGTATGTTCTTTGTTCGTTAAATTATTTGGACAACTTACATGTTGAGTTAATAGTTCTTATTTTATTACATAACAATTATAGTGTTACAAGTGAGTGATAAAATATTTTTTACACTTATGATAAGTTTATTAAGTCATATATGTGTAAAAAGATCTAAAATGAAAGTTAGTACTTTTTAGGGACCAAAGTATAAATTTGGAAAGTATAACCTAATAATAAAATCTCATTTTATCCTCTTGGATTATAAGATCAACCATTTTGAATAATTTAGGGAGATAAGCTCTTCTCTAATCTCCTATCAAGTTATCACATAGTGATTCCAAAGGACGAACAATGTTGGATCGATCCCTCTTTCTCGATCGAGTCTGAATTCTTCAGGTGATCGATGTGGGATCATAAATATATTTTATTTCTTATTATATAACCTAGGAAATATAGATCAAATATCAAGGAATTGTGGATAATGTTCTTATGATCAAGAGGAAATATAGTTTTTCATCTTACAGCCATGACACATCGATGATGAGTGAATTAAACTGATAACTTCAAACGAATGAGGTAACATTTAATCTTTCATTTTATTTTATTTTTCTTTCTTAAATTTAATTCCATGTGATCCTTTTATAAATATAGGAAAGTGGTTAATTGTATTCTATGTTTTTAACATGAATCCCAACCCAATATTTTAAATTCTTCGTTCTTTAATGCTTCTGTTGCGTCTCAGTTTCCTTCAAGTCCAGGGAAGCAGGGTAAGCTGATGTCATGTTATATCAGACATTTCCATATTATTCAATGTCTTGTGAATGTAGAATAAAAATTATCATTTTTTCCTATATGACTTTTATTAATTATTTATTTCACATTTCCCAATAAATGGGATACCACCTAGAACCCTCTCATTTGGTGTAATGAGAGGGTTCAGATTTGGAACTAGACACCTCTATCAATGAACAACTCAAGCGTGATATGGTTAACCAAGTTTGGATGTTTTGGGGTAAATTGAATCCAATGGTATATGTTCCATTAAATACTATATGGGAAACTATAGTATTTTGGTGTGTTAGGCCATGATAAGAGAGTAATAGCCTCAACGTTTTGTCAAAATCTAGACCTTGAAGAATATATGGGGCCATAAAGAAGCATGATGGGGAGAATTATGGCACCTGTTGTGTCCATGGTATATATTATTTCTATATGTTCCATATATTTAATGTTTTTTTGGAGTTTTTAAGGGTTAATAATAAAAAAATGGGAAATTTTGAGGGAAAATAGGCATTGATTATAGTTAACACATGGTTAGTGATAACTGTGAACCTAGCTATGCGAATAGGGTTAAGAGGAGATAGTTACATTTCAAATAGTATATGTATGGTTGGTTACACTATATAGGTACTTACAAGAACCAAGTGAATCAACATATTGGATAGGGGTAACCCTCAAAATTGGTGCATGGTTTTATAAACCATGCATCCAAACAATTCGAATTTCAATGAATTGTTAAAAGGTGTGTTTTTATTAAATTTCCCTCATATGATCTACATATCAAACCCCTTTCTTCTCTACATAAGGTGTAAAAAAAACATCCTTGAAAAATAATCTCTTTGCCATTATACCTTGGTTTTACCCTTAATCCATGGTTTATTTCTTTAATTTATATCAAAATTTATTATGGTTTTCTCATAATTTCCCCTATCTCACCTTATTATTCAATTTCCATAGACTTTAAAAAATCTAAGAGACCAAGGGTTCAGAATCTAATGGTTATGAATGGGGTTTTTATGAAATTTATTTTTGGATAAGGATCTTTAGAAGCCTATTTTCCCATTTAGAACAATTTTAGATGATAGAAATGATGTTTCATCTCTATTGAGGTTAGGGAACCAACATACACAAAATTTTCTTTTAGATTACCTTAATTCTTGGGATTTTCTTTGGTTTTCATTAACATATAATATTTGGTTTGATTATTGAGGGTTTTTATTCTTATGTTATAGTTTTTGTTTTATTATGTTAAAAATAGTGTTTTATCTTAGATTTCCCATTTTTAAATCAAATTATTATTGCAAGATGTTTGATAAAATAATTTTAGGAAAAGTCATCTTTCTAAATGTAGTTTTCAAGGGTATTTGAAAGAGGATATTTAATGAAAACCTTGTTTTATAACCATGGTATTTTTATGTGATGAATGTCTTTAGGGGTTACATGGGAGACCTTTGGTGTGTGGGTTTAGGATAAGTGATAACCTATACTTAGGAACATGTTAGCCAAGGTTCACTTATAGTGTCCTGAAGAGGCATGTGTTGTGATGTTTGTTTAGGTTCCTCTAGGACAGATGAATGATTCATGATATATTCATAAACACCTAGATTCCATAGGTCATATGTCCCCCATGTCTTACATTTTTTTATTTTTATAGCCTACTTTTATGTGATTCCCATATAGCGATTGATTATGGGAACATTGTTTATTTGTTATTTCCCTTCGTTATACTATATGGTTTCTTCCAAAACCAAAAGATCAATTAAAAATATATGGTTTTCAAATAATTTCTTTCAAACTATAAATAATGGTTTTTATTATGAAATAGGGAACATGTATTCATGTTATAACCCTACAAGGTTTTTTCTCACACCCTGCCAATGTCATTGTGCGTATGCATACTTGGTTCTATTTGACCCCGAGAATGGAAATGGATACGCATATCACAGTACATAATCTCAATTCCCACTTCATCTTCTATGACACAAGGCGGTGGTGGGAAAGGGACATATGGAGCTATTTTTTCTGACTTTTTGGATCCTTTTCTTTTTGAATTTGGGAATTTTTGTGATGTATTTTCCAACACGGACTAGTACATATTTTGAATATATTTTTCTATCTGTGATACCTAGACTTATTATTTTATTATATTTTGATTGTTATTATACTATTCATACTTATTATCTATTCTATATGTTTTATATTGAATTACATTGTTTATTTTATGCCCTAGATGCCCAACCCTCTAGATGGGTCATGTGAGAGTTTTTTGGTTGAAACCATTACCACTTAGTTAGCCTTGGAACCCAGGAAATAGTTTCTAGCCTTGGGTGATTGGGAATATTCCTCAAGCATCATGGTTATAGGATCTAGGTGACGTGTAAGGTTCACCCTGATTGGTTCATTACATTACCTAATATGTCCCTTCAATCATAGGAAGGTTAATTAATTGTATGAATGATTTAAATCAATTCCATCCCCTAATTCCATTAAATTTCTAACTCTAAGATTGGGATATAAGATGGAATATGATAGAAATTCATGTATAAGGAAACCACTATGGTTTTTGGGAGTTAAATGTGTTTATATATATATAAATCTATTAAAATTCAAAAAAATTCTTTTGGTCCATGGAGAAGTTTAACCTTTTTAAAACACAGTATCTCAGAAATGAATTAATTTACATGTCTCATGTGACATGTAAATCCTAAAATAGGAATATAACATCTTAAAATTTTATATATCAAACTATGATCTATTGACTCATCTCATTCCTCCCATATTAGTGCAACAAACCCAATATAATAAAATATACATTTGAAAAAAATTACTCATATTAACTTAAATGAATTGAAAATACCTTGATTATTAAATTCAATTATAGTTATTCTATACATTAATAAAATATGATTGAATTTATTTATTTAATCATTTATGATGACTCACACATTGACATTATTCTACCCTTGTATGTGGGTACCACTACATCCTAAACTCTAGTTCATCTAAATTGGTGCAAAATATGTATACACTTAATGTGTGACCCTCAAGGACCTTATTTTTACAACAGTGAGTGTTACTAATATACTAAGATTGAAATATAGTGACACATCAAGGCCCCTAAATAGATAAGGTTATGTCCTAACATCTACAACATATCCTACGGATATTCACCGAGTAATATAGATTCTTTGTCTCATTATATCTCATAAATAAGGATGATCATATTTATGTCATCATCCTTCAATGAGTTATTAATTATTTTGATTGAAAATGTCGATATAATTAACTTTTTATTCCATGTAAATGTATTCAATAAAGGTACTACCATTTCAGAAAATAGGTCCTGAAATATATTCTTGCTATTCATGGAAGTTATAAATCTTTTCTTATACATTCAATCAATATTATACCATCAATTATGTGCTAGATATAAGGTACCTCACTATAATTATAATTGATTATGGTTTCTATCATGAATCAAAGTACATAATAAATTATATAAGAAGATAATGATTTAAACTCAATAGAATGGTATACATGTTCATAAATAAGATAACAAATAAAACCCCAAACATGTGGTGTTACTATTGATGAGTCTATCCACAGGATGTCGTATACTCAAGATTAACAAGTTAAAAATTCATGAGAAAATTTATTAATTATTATAATCCCCAAACACATAATAGTCAAAAATCATACACATCCCATAATTGTGATGTATATAGACTACAAAAAACATGTTTAAGATTATTTTCATAGTATCTCAAGGTTCCCATTATTCTGGGGAAAAAATCTACCTTTTGATACAATATTTAATCTAAAGGAATTACCTTATATTTATCATAAACATAAGTAATGTTAATATCATTTTAAGTTATATATATATATATATCATGTTTTATATATGAAATGGTAATCAAAATTAGGCCAACCACTCTCAGAACATTAATAAGTAGTTATCTTACCATTTTATTTATCTTTGTATTTCACTAGGATATCTTATGCAGTAGCATGATTATGATGGAATCATGTGTAAATTATAATATATAATAATGTATATTTTGTGATATAATAATATAGATATGTAGATAATCTAAATAATATACTAAACTATTGGGTTTAAGGATTATGAGTGTTAAGTATAGTCATGTATAATGATGTAAAATAATTTTATGTTAGGTATGGTTCATCTGAGTTGGTATAAAATATTGGTATAGTTTATTTATTTGATTAATTTATTTAGAATAATATGATAAAATATAAATAACACTATATTGAAAAAAACATAATAGGATAGAAATATTAGGAATAATTTTTCATATTCATATGACTACTTTTTTAATTTTATTCGAAATTATTATTTATTATTTACACTAACCTTTTTTGTTTTAGTACATATATATAACCAAGAGGATTTCATTGAAAAATAAATACAATGGACAATACAATGATTGTCCCACCAAACAATTAAGTGAGAAAAGATATGGTATAAAAAATCTCATGGCTATTCATACCTAATTATCTTAGTTTATAGACGGTAACATGAACAATGTCAAAATTTTAAATATACCAAATAAGGAATAACTATTTGTTGAGTTCTATACATGATAATGACCACTTTGATTTAGTATAAATTTTAATCAATTAATTTCTAATAAATGCGTTAATATTTCTAAAATTTTATTTTTTTCTCATGAGTATTCAGTGCATGAAAATATGGTTTTAACTATTTACCATTTTGAAGATTAAGTGGGTAAATGATGAAAAATAATTAAGAAATTAAGGAAACATGAAGAAATTGAATCCATGAAATGAAAGGAGTTTAAGAAAATATTTTTCAAAAAATATTTTCATTGAAATATTCACATAAAAATTGGGATATAATTCCTCGATATTAAGAAAAAAGATGACGAATATATTGGTTTCCTATGAATAAAACATCAAATGACTTGAAATATCTCCACCCATTTTATCATTGACCTTGAAAATAAAATTTATGTATTCTATAGTATTTTCAAACCATGTCTTAGAAAAACATTAATGATAAGAGGATTTTATAGATATAATTTTTTTTTATATTCTCTTAAAGTGGATTCAGAAATAATAAACTCTCATAATACTCATATATTTGGGGAGAATAAGTAGAAAATAAAGTTCCATGGAATTTATAATGTAAATTATCATATTGGAAAGAAAACTAGAAAATCCTGCATATCAAAAATTTTGGATGATAAACCTTGTAAACTATCAAAAAGGAACCAAGAAATGTTTTAAGAGTGGAAAAGAGTCCAACAATCTTAATATTTATGTAGATATATGAATAGGCCTATTAACACAATGAAAGAGAAAAAAATACTTCCATATGTACCACCCACACTTCAATATTTCAATTTTATGGAGATTTTGCATTATAAAAACCAATTAATTAATCTAAGAGTTAGTAAATAAAAATAAAATCATTCATCAAGTAAGATTTATCAAATCATTACCACTAAATTGGATCATAAAAATGATTTAGTGAAAGAAAAATCTGTTATCAACCAAAAAAATAATTTACTACTTGTTTCTAGTTATATGCATTCATTTATATTATGTATGTTCACCAATACAATTAATTTTCCACTAAAAGTTTTGAATATTTATTTATCACTAAAAATAGCAGTGTGATGGTTGATGCATTATTTTTAACTTTTATATAATTGGGGTTTGTGGGAAGATACTTCCAATAAATCTGGTTTTTATTCATTTGGTATAGTTTAATAAATTATTAAGTTTGAATATGAACTTTCTAAAAAGATATCCTATCAATTGTTAGGATAAGGAAATGTCTTCTCATATCCCAAATCATCCCATTATTATATTGAAGGATATGTTTTGTATATTTTTTATTCATATTATGACATTAGGATATGTTATATTATATGATTTGGGTATATATTAAGGCATTAAATAGAGATTTCATGTCAATTATTTATACCAATAATAATGTATAATTATTCTATAACATAAGAAAATATGATATATAGAATCATATTTTATGATTTGAAAAATAACCCTATGCTTAAGTTTAGGATTCCAGACGTTAAGTGATTAATGTTTTCATCTCTTCTACTTATGGATATCATTAAAAAAATTCACATGATTTGACAAAATGGAGAGTAAAATCATCTAATTTTTAAAAATGGTTTCTAATTACATTAATAATCCATAACAAATGAATTAATTCATGTACAATCGAGAGTGTCCCATGGGATTATCTAAGGGGAAGTGAACATTGAGATATAGTATCCAAACATTACTAATTCATGACCAAATCTCTCTTCTATTCAAATATCTCTTCCTTATTCATCATTTTCCTAGAGTGAAACAGGGATATCATAAATTTGAGGACAACCCCCTGATATTTCGGTGATTATTTAAACCTATGGATACACTAAAGAGGTAGGAGTCTAATGGATACCTCTAAGGGATATTCATCAAGCACATAATACCCCAATATTTTACAATATGCATCTTATTAAATAAATTAAATTTATTTGATAGTTTACGTTATAAAAACGAACTGAGATATATTATTAAATATTAACATGATCATTGGAATAGTAATGTGACCATTAAGAATAGTAATGTGGCCATTAGAATAATGAAATCACCTATAAAATTATAAATAAAATTTAGGTGTCATAAAAAATTATAATGTGATATACTAATATCATAGAATATGTAAATAAATGATTTAAAAATGATAAACTAAGTGTTCTTATTTTTTGTGGAACATAAATTTTTATTTATAATTTAAAATTAATATAATAATTTAAAAGAAAATTTATTTTCAAAAAATAGATTCATAAATTAATATTTTGGTATCTTATTATTATAGTCTAATTTTACGAGACCTTAATTATTTTTTCAATGTCTCAAACCCAATTATAATATTAAAATGAGTATTTTTTGGAATAAATGTTGATTTTAATTAAAAAATAAATTTACCATATTTAAGAAATTACTTTCCAAAATGTAGTCCAATTTTTAAATCTACACGTCAAAAAATATGTAGGGTTATTTTTTTTATTTTTCTGAAATAGTTGAATTCTTTGTGAATAGTGGAATATAGTAATTTATGATATTAGCTAAATATATGATTTATTGAGTCATTGATGATGTATGAATGATTTTAAGAAACAATATTTTGAACTCATATGAACTTGTTACTATACCTGGTATCAATAATCAACACTTTTTGTTGTCTTGATCCAAAATAATAAACAAATGAATAAAATAATAAAAAAACACTCACATCCTCCACTATAAATACCACCCCTCATCACCCCATCTCCTCACAACTTCAATGTTTTGGAGATTGTTTATATTATATAAAATTCATCTCCTAAACCTATTACCCACATAGTTGTCTTATTTTTCTCACAAATATAACAAACCCAAGTGCCTTAAAGAGGTTCTCAATGAGAAGAAATTCAAGAGGTAAAATCCTCTTTCATTCTCCTTTTAATTTCTTTTAATTTATTTTCCTTTATTTTATTTTCAAGTACTCTCCTCAAATCCTGTATTTAAACAATCATGCTAAATCCAATATCTTATATATAATATTATTTTATTATTTTAATGGAATATCCATCATCAAACCACTTCTCCCCTCCCTTTTATTCTAAAAATGAAATCATCATATGTGATGTGTCTATTTACCGACATCATGGATGATACATTTTCATTTTCCTTTATCACATCCAAATCTAGTCATAAAAAAATATTATGGTTAAATAAAATATTATTATAAATATTATATGTTATATAATGTGATCGAAACATTATATAAACATGATATTAAATAAAATGATATATATTTTTTAAGGTAGTAAAAATCAACAAAAAGAATTAAATAATTTTCATTAACATTTTATCAAATGAATCATCCTCATACCATATAAAAAATGATATATAATATCTTTTAAACTTATAGAATTTAATTAATGACCTATGATTTAAATTATGGATAGTTATTCCCATTTTACCTGAACTTCCATACTTTTATTCAAGCAAATTGGTCATGGAATCCAATAAAACAAACACTCCTAGAGAGATAAAATTAAATCTTCTAAATCATTAAAAATTCGATACACAAACATAAATAAAATTATAATAAATCAAATAAATGTATAAAAAGTTATGAAATATGTAATTAATTAATCTAAATTGATTATAAAGGTCATTAAGTACAAGTGCATAACACTTTCAGACATAAGGTAAGGGATTTCTTATCTCACTTTTAATTTTTTGAGATATGCCTTATTTACCACTTATTCTTTATGTGTGGTGTATGTATAATACCCATTTTTATTTATTATTATCATTCATTGAATATTTTATTAAATATACATATTTATTGTATCATGGATATGATTATTGTCTTAGTAGTATACCATTTTTACCTACAATGTTTATTTTGAATTTTAATTTAACTAGAGAAATATTGATAAATCTGTATCATCTACTCAATATGGATATTTTTAAAAGGAATATTGTATTTGAATTAAATATAATGAATGACAAATTATTGGGGCTTACAGTGAAGGATGGGTCCCGACATTATATAGACCCTCATTTCCTCGACATGTATTATGAGACAAAACAGTTGGCGACAAACCCTTCAATTTTTTCCAAGAATAATTAGACAGGATTCTACCCAAAAACTTAAACTATCTTGTTAATGATCTTAATGTTATTGGTTCCTATTCTAGATACATTAATTCCCATAATAAATCAATTTCTTCATTCAGTATTCAGTTATTACATTCCATGATATTTTCACTATGATAAAATCTATGGCTGAATTTTCATTCTTAGTTAATTGATGGCCTGTGATTTTTAGTTATTTACCTTGCTATAATGATTATTACATATTTAACTTGTTTAAATTGTTAAGTATTAATGTAACCCTTACTGATCATTTAATCTCAACCTTTTATTTTCTTTCCTTCTCCAAGTTATGAGGATTAAATCTTCGAATATTGTCAAGGATGTAGTTTATTTTCTTTTGTTGTTCTATATTTAATTTCCAATGTAATAAGGGAACTATGAATATATCTTGTTATTCAATACTTATATACTAATTGATCCTTGAATATGTGATATATTATATCTACTCCATTAAAATAAAATAACCACCAACTCTGGGATATTGGGGTAAGGTTTGTTACAGTTGGTATCAGAGCAAGTTTAGTATGAATCTTGGGAAATAGATGTTATGTAAACATGATATTTATAATAATTTATTGTAGTAAATTTTTGGCTCAATAATCATGATTATAATGAGGTAAATCAGTGTGTTCCATTATTTAGTGATGGATCTTAATGGAATAAATGGAATCAATACCCGCGAACAATGTAGCAATTTCTCTACTATGTGAGTCAACATAGTTAGTGTTGGTACTGATACTGTCATGAAAATATTAGGATCACTTACTAAAGTTGTGAAAAAATAACCATACTAAACTTGTGTTGGATCATTTCATTTAGAAGAATCCCCCAAAGTTTAGTGGGAGAAATAATACATTGGTATCAGAGTAGTGGATCAGGTGCCTTGAAAAGATATTTCAGGCATTGGGATCTTATAAAAGGTAAAAGGTAGTACTAGTGGTATATTTCCTCCAGAGTGATACTAATCAATAGTGGTAATTAATCGAGAATACCAAGGAGTATAAATACATATAACACATGGATGTGGAATCCTTTAAAGAAACATTCTTAGATAAATATTTCCCTCACCATCAATGAACTGAAATGAAGATAAAATTTCTCAGCATAATGAAAAAGGATGAAGAGAGTGTTACATAGTATGAGGCCACCTACAAAAGACTATCTAGGTATACTATAGACTACCTATGAGATTTATAAAATTAGATTGAATTTTTTTTAGGTCTTAAGATAAGTATTAGAAGTGAACTGGCTTCTAAAACATTTTTATCATATAATGAAATATTATTAAGTTCCATAAAAATAGAGAAGGAAGTTTCTAGATCCTATTTGTTCAAGGGAATAAAGTTAATAAGGGGTATTATGGTAACTATGAAAATGGTAAAGTTTCAAAGAAGAATAGGGAAATGAATAAATTCCCATTATGAATTTTTTTTGGAAAGATTAATATTGGGAAATTCTTGAAAGGCATGGGAGTTCATTATAAGTGTGGAAAAAAGGGTTTTTGGGATAATGAATTAAAGGGGAAAAAATAAATAAATGATTTTCAATGCATCAACTATACTGAAATGGGGTATTGCTCAAATCAATTACCCAAGCATCAAGGGAATATACCATATAATATTCAAAGCATATGAAATCACCATAGTTGAAGTAGAAGTACCCAATTATACGGAGGTAGGTATATTAATCTTATCTTAAAATATAGCCAATAATTTATTATTTCTATAACATCACACTCTTTTATATATACCTAGTTTACCAAGAAAATTAGAAATTTTTATTTTGATTTAATAAGGGAGTTGTTAGTCAAAACTCCTAAGGGAAGTATCATTGCAACAAAAAATGTGTGGACTATTTCCCATTATGACACATAAATGTGATTTAGTTACTGAACTTATCATCATACATATGGTGGATTTTGATATAATCATTGGTATGGAATTAATTTCAAAATATGATGAGATATTTTATTGCAAGAAGAAAGAAATTATGATTTGTGAGGAATATGTAGATTCTATTATCTTTAGAGAAGAAACGTTAGCATCCAATTCTTATTTAGATCCACCACCATTATCTCTACTGAATGAAATTCTTAGTGAGTAATAGAAAAAAATATCCATCGATTCGTAAATTAATCTAAAAATTGAGGATGTACTAATTGTATGAGAATACATTGATGTATATCCTGAGGAATTATCTATACATCCCATAGAGTATGAATTTTAGTTTACCATTTATTTAATCATTGTTCCAAGACTAATCAATTATTTCTTATAGAATGTCCACTGTTGAATTAGTGGAGTTGGTGAAACAACTAGAGGAGTTGAGTAATAAGGGATTTATTCGCTCTAGTGTTTCTACATGGGGATACCCCATTCTCTTTGTTAAGAAGAAATATGGATTCCTGAGGATGTCTGTTGACTTTAGAGAAATAACTGATTTTACAATAAAGAACAAGTATCATCAACCATGCATTGATGAATTTCTTGATAAACTTCAAGGAGATATATATTTTTCAATGTTTTTCCTTCATTTTGGGTATCATCAATTGATGAGTTATGGACATTATGATTTTATAGTAATTCAATTTGAATTGACTAATGCACCCTTATTTTTCATGGATCTAATGAAAAGTATTCAAGGAATGTTTTTATTATTTTATTGAAGTATTAATTGATGATATTTTGGTGTATTATAAAAGATATGAAGACTATGAGAATAACTTATATATTAAAATTTACACTCTTATAAGGAAAGAGTTTTATGGTAAATTTAAAATGTTTGAATTCTGTATTTAAGAAATTTCTTTTCTTGTCCATATTGTCTCTACAGATGGAACCTAAATTTATCATTTAAAGATAAAGGTAATCCAAGAATGAACAACAAAAATAAACAAAACCAAGGTATTTTGTTTCATTTTTTAGCAAGTTACGATCATATTTTTGTTTAGAATTTTGCCTGATTGGATAACCTATTAACCAAGATCACACGTAAATGGGTTAAGATTATATAGAAAAAATAATGTGTAGAATGTTTTGATGAATTGAAGAGAATATTATTCTATGCTCCAATTTTAAATTTACAATCAGGAAATTATGGTTTTATAATATATAGTGATTCTTCAAATAAAGGAATGGGTTTTTTCCTTATGAAAAATGATAATGTTATTGCATATACATCAAGGAAATTGAATATTCATTAACATAATTTTCAAACTCATGATCATGAGTTTGCATCCATAATTCTTTCCCTGAAGATATAGGGACATTATTTATATGGTTAACAATGTGAGATATATATGGATCATAAGAGTTTGAAATATATATTTATAGAGAAATAACTAAACATGAGGGAAATATAATGGCTCATGTTACTCAAATATTATGATTAATCAATACACTACCACCCAGGAAAAGAAAATAAGGTAGTATATGAATTAAGTAGGAAAGATCATGGAATTCTAACCCAAATGAAGATTGAGAAAGATTTTATATTCATGTATTTAGTAAATATGAATATGGGAATTTTTAATGAAGGGGAAACATCACCTATTTTTCAAATGATTTGTAAAACATATTTATTGGAGAAAATAAAAATCTCTCAATATGATGGTGATAATTTATGAAAGAAAAATAATGTCATTAAGGATATAATATTGGATGAATTTGTTCATGAGGCTGGATTTCTAAAATTTGGAAAGATTTTATGTGTTCTATCAATACATAAGCTAAAAATGTAACTATTAGATGACGCTAACAGTTCAATTGTTTGTCTTCACACCCTAGTAGTACCAAGATTTATAGAGATGTAAAGGAATATTTTCGGTAGGATAACATGAAGTGAGTAATTTATGATTGGGTGTTAATATGTATAATTGGTCAATAATTAAAGACTGAGAGACAACATCCTAGAGGAGTCATGATACCTTTAGATATTCCTATGGGGAAGTGGGATGAAATTACTATAGACTTCGTCACTAGACTACCAAAGACCCAAAGAAATAGTGATACTATATGGGTTATTATTAACCACATTACAAAATTGGCACATTTTCATAATATATGAGAAGATTTACATTTTTATAATCTAGAAAGAGTCTAATTTAATGAAGTTCTATGATTTTATTGTGCACCTCTATCAATTTTGTCTAATAAATATCCCCACTTTACATCAAAATTCTACAAGATTCCTCAGAAGGCTTTGGATACTATGTAATGGAATAGAAAATAACTCATTAAGGATTTTTCCAAAAACTCGGTTCCATTAAGCAGTTCCACCAAAATGGTGGCATCAGTTATAGAAGCATAGTAACTGTATAACCGATCATGGTCGTACTTTGAAACGGTGGTATCGTGATGGTGGCACCATCACAGTCGCACCGTCAAGGACACACACTGAAACATTGGCACCGTGACGGTGGCACTGTAATAGTCAGACCATCGCTGTTGCACACCAAAAATGTGGCACCGTGATGGTGGCACCGTGACTATGGTACCAATTACGGTGTCTCACCAAATATTATCCCACCCTTTGTTTCTTTTTCTAGTTTCGCTCCCGCAATGTCTCTTTTGACATAAGAGTGTTTTTATACCCCTTTCAAAGCCATGATTATCCCAAAAATTATATCTAAAATCCCCCAAGATCCAGGGGACCCTTGACTTACCAAAACATGTGGATTTTTATTTAGTGTCACACCCTTTTTCCTGTACTTTCTAGTTCCGACCCTGTTACGTGTTTTCCTCTGTTTAAAGAAAACCCTTTAACTCAAAGCCTTTATGACCACCTCTCCGATGAGAATTATTAAATAAAAATTAATTTCATTGTGCGTAACCATCCAACCACATGGTGAAACCATGATCTTCTTTTAAAGACGTTTATGATTTCATATCCCATAACTCCAGGATCTCACCTTTTATCGTACAAGGATTACTTCTTCTTCTTGGTTTCTCTCTTTCAATTCCTTGGGTCATTTGGAGTCCCCATTCTAGAGTCTAGTAGTGCACCTTTGATGGAGCTTTTCCTGCTCGCTCTTGGACTCCTCGAAGTTCCTCCCCTGCAAGTCGCACATCCCCAGTTCATGGAACATGGGAAAAAATATCAGTCGTTGATCATCCATGTAGGGTTCTTCGTTCATCTCTCTTAACTGTGTAACATGCGAGGTGGGTACGATGATGTCACTTCGGGGATGGATGCAACCAAAACTTAAAAAATATAACAAATGGTTTTCAAAGAATGATTGGGTTTGTTTGATGATGTTGCTGTACCCTTTTATCAATACTTATAAGTTGTGAATTGTACGGGCTTATGTCCGATGAAAATCATGGCCATTGGTGGTCCTTTCTTTCGCACTAATGAACCTCTGTTTTCGAGTTAATTCTGCGATGAATAAATAGATGTAACATGGTAATTGGTTAATCACATAAACTTTGTTGATTAAATGAATTTCCAGTGAACAATAATTCTCACATGATCACCCCATTTAACCAAGCAGAAAGAAGAAACTAAAGGAATGGTGTGTTTGAATCTAAAAACTCCCATTCTATATCTTGGTGACATGTGTGGTTGTTCTTCTTGATGCTTGTGGGGTTATGTAGTTGGGGATGGGACCCCCTATTGTGGTGTAGTTGTTGGTTTGTGAATCTAAGGCCATGTGAGGACGTATGTTGGGTCTTTGTTTGGTTCTAGTAATTCGAGGGATCTCTTGTATCCCCTTTTTTTTGCGACTTTATAATAGAACCATGTGTGAATGCTTAATTTGTTGATTGGATGTTTTTCCTTCCTTGGCTTATGGCTATGCCTGTTATTTGCATAGTAGTGAGGAATTGTTTAAATGAAATAACTTGAATATGAAAACAATAATGGGTTCAAAGGGGATTTCTTTTGGGGAATGATTTGTGACTTTGTTGTAAATGTTGTGATTTTTATGAATGAATAGTAATGAGGGTGTTTGTGTAAGGGATGATTTTGGAACCCCTAGGTTTGGATGAGTGATTTTTTACCTACATGTATAATTTAGTCCTTATGTTTCTAATTCTTGCTCCACCCAAGTTGAGAACTTCCTGCCAAACACCCCCATTTCATTGGGGGGGGGGGGTGTTTTTCCCAACAATCCTATGAGTGGATAGTTATTAGCCCCTTTTCTACTCCCTTTCCCAAGTAGCCCAAGACACTTCGGGTAGGCTGTGACAGCCTAAGGTCCATTATAGCCCATGATTCTTTGGTCATGGGATGCTGTAGATGTTGGCCACGTGTGTGCTGGCAGGTTGTTTCCCAAGTGTCTTCGGGATAAGGCCCAGGTGTCTTCGGGTGTTGTAGTAGTTGTTTGGGCCTAGGTGTCTTCAGGCCTGGCGGTTTTTGATCCGGCCCATGTTTCTGTGGGCATGGTTACATGTGGTTGTGATGGACCAGGTGTTTTCGGGCGTAGATGTGGTTATGGTGGCCCAAAAGGTTGTTGTTAGGGCGACATTGGGACTGCAGTGAGAATGGTGGAGGAGGTATGACACGTAATATATCTTCAATAACTAGTGGGAAAGTGGTATGGGGTACCCGAACATCAATGTATTAATACTATTACTTTACATGACTTGTGTTATTTGGGGAGTGTGCCTTGGTGAGGTTTGGGAGGATAGTTTTTTTACTAGGTGCTTTGGTTATCTCATTATTCTCACAGGGTATTAGAATGCCTCCGCACTTGTGCATGAGAGTTTTTGGTTTTTCTTACTGAGTAAACCTGTATACTCACCCTACGTATATAAAACTACTTGTAGGTTTCTAGGAGGACTTCAAGGACAATTCCGGGACCTACTAGTTCAAACGTTGGGACCATTGACGTTGCTTCTTTTCTTTTATTTTGGTACCTTCCTTTGGATTTTATTGTATTTTGTAGCAATTATTATTAGAAATTTCATATGAGAATGGATTCTTTTGGATTTACTTTTAATTCCAGTTTTGGTGTTGTTTGGGATTTACTCTCTTATATCCCGATCCTACTAAATAAAAAGGGTAATGCCTTCTATATTGCGTGTGATTATTTAACCTTGGTGTTGGTCGCCGCTCTAGGACCTATTGTAGGCGGGTCTTGGGGTCATTATATCTCCTTCAACATGAGGGAGGAAGGGCCTGTCAATCTGTTGCCCCTTACCTCATATTGGTGAAGGAGGATCATGAAAGAATGGTATCAGAGGAAAAATAGTTGAGAGATAAGATAAAGTTTGGATTTAGGTAGAATAAGGATTTTATGTGATGGTAGGTCAATGGTGTTAGGAAATCTTGGTGCATGAAATAGGCCAGGGTAGAATGGATAGGACACCGGATTTTAGGGCGCCCCGTGATCTGATGCAAGGACTCGGGACCTACAGACTGACCAAGTTAGGCTATACTGATTATAGGGTAGAGACCCTAATAAAGGTAAATGCATCATAATGACTTATGTTCTTATGAGTATTGGGTGTTTTGGGGATTTAAAATAAATAAAAATTCTAAGAAAAATTTAAAAGAAATCTTATACAATACTCGGGCTTAGGTATTCCTTGTTTACCTCACAACTATGGCACCAAGATGACAACCACGGGTAGTGCAGGTGATTGAGGCCCATGTGGTTGATTTGGCTTATCATCAGAGGGATGATAGAGAGGAAGAAGACAGTTTGTGGTAGAGAAAAATTTGTGCCTTTTAGTGGCAGACTCTTAGGAAGTACGAGGGAAACATATCGGACATGGATACAGAGAGCTGGCTCGAAGAACTGGTGATAGATTTCATCTTGATATGGGCTACAATGGAGTACTAGCTTCTTATGGCTAGAATCCAAATGTGCGGAGTGGTGTGTTAGTGGTGGACGCTCTATCTTGGGGAGAAAAGGGAGGCTGAAGTTTCATGGACTGGCTTCAAGAGGAAGTTATGGGAATAATTCCTCTATTCCACGATGAAGGTAGAAAAGAGGCAGGAGATACTCTCCCTATAGTAGGGGATCATGTCATTAAGGGAGTTGGGGATCAAGTTCAGGGATCTCCTTTGCTTTTCTCTAGACCTCTTTCCAGATGAGGAGTCTCAGGTGAGACGTTTAGAGGACGCACTCTGATATTCTCTTCAGTATACTATTACTCCCTTCACCCTACCGACTTACTTGGAGGTCTAGAAGAAGGATGAAGTGGTGGAGAGGATGGAAATGCTAGGAGGTGTGCCCCAATAGGGGATTCAGTTAGGCCTGTCAAAGGGGAAAGTTGTCAGTAGTAGGCCTCCAGCATCAGGGCCTTCCAGGTTTCGGTTAATGGGATGCAGACCCTAGTAGTTTCAGTTTTGATCTCCCGGTCCCCGTCCCATATTTTCTAGCCCAGGACTGAGATGCTTCATCTATGGAAGTCGTGGGAATATTTGGAATCAGTACTTAGACCGAGTCTAGTATAGTGGGTGTGGGTAGTTTCAACACCCACCTCAGCAGTAGTAGTTTCCAGCCAGGCCCTTTTAGCCACAACAGTAAGGATAGTGATCTCCCACTCCTCCAAGAGCAGGCTTTGTGGGAGGAGGCCCAAATCAGGGTGATCCTCAGGGGCCTCAACTAGATAGTGGTAGGTGAGGCGGCCAACAACTGAGGGGAAGAGGAGATGGGTGTGGGCAGTTTCACGCTATAGAGGCAAAAGATCGAGTAGGGATAGAAGTCATTCGAGGTACGATCATCTTGTTTAGCGCTCTTGCATTCATCTTGTTTGATTCAGGATCTTTGCACTCCTTTGTTGCACCCAGTCTATCCAATGATCTGGTTCTAGATACAGTAAGACTTTCCATTCCCCTAGTTTTGAGTATTCCATTCAGAGGGCATATCAATTTGTCTCATGTTTTCCGGGGATGGAGACTGATGTTGGGACCAAATCAGTCTAGTGGGGATCTTCTTTTGCTGCCAGTGCAGCCATATGATTTTATTCCTGAAATTGACTGGCTGGTTTCTATGTGTGATGTTATCTACTTCTTTGGGAGAAGGGTTTTGTGTTTGGATATGGGAGGCCAACATGTAGCTTTTTTCGGTGAGTGGGGTTTTCTGGAGGGTAACCGACGAGTGGAGTCTCTTCTTTTATTGTTAGATAAGCTATCTGCAGACTATAAAAATACATAAATGGTGGAAGTTCTAGGGATCTTCAGGGAGTCAATGGAAATATTCCCTGAGGAGGTGGTGAATCTATCACCTCGACGTGATGTTGATTTTGGGATAAACTTACAGCCCGGTGCCCGTCTGATTTTGATGGATCCCTATCAGATGACACCTTCTGAGTTGCGGGATTTATGGATTCATATTGGAGAACTGATGAAGAAGAGTTTTGTTTGACCAATCATGTCACCATGGGGTGCTTCATTCTTATTCTTGAAGAAGGAAGATGGTGGTCTCATGCTGGGTATAGACTACCAGAGGCAGAACCAGGTAACAGTCAAGAACTGTTACCCCCCTGAGGATCGACAACCTTTTCGATCAGTGGAAGGGGCCATGATGGTTCTCCAAGACTGTCACTATTTGAGGGTGAAGGATGGTGAAATCATAAAGACTATCTTCAATTGTAGATATGGGAACATTGTGTTCATGGTCATGTCGTTCTTCATTACTAATGCACCATCTATGTTCATGGGACTCATGAACTCAATCTTCCAGGAATATCTAGACTGGTTCATAGTCGTGTTTATTGATGAAATCATGATCTACTAAATACTAGAGGAGGACCATGTCAAGCATCTGAGAATAGTTTTAGGGGTCCTGTGACAACACCAGCTCTATGAGAAGTTGTCCAAGTTAATGTTTTGGACACGACATGTGCACTTACTTGGACACATGCTATCCAAATAGGGAATAACTGTTGATCTATCAAAGGTTGAAGTTTTTTTATTGGGAAGCACCAAACAATGTGACAGAGGTTTGTAGTTTCCTAGGTCTGGTAGGATACTATCGGAGGTTCATGCCCAACTTCTCTCGATTTAGATCTCCTTTGACAACTTTGACCAGAAAGGACCAGGCCTTCATGTGGAGTGAGTCATGTTAGACAGCCTTCAGTTATCTGAAGGGGAAGATGGTTAGTTCCCCAGTGCTGAGGTTTCCAGAAGAAGGGGTGATGTTTGAGGTGTTCTGTGATGATTCAGGCCAAGTATTTGGGTGTGTACTGATGCAAAAACAGGGGGTGATCTCTTATGGGTCTACGAAATTATGTCCCCATGAGCGTAACTATGCCAACCATGACTTGGAGCTCACAACGATTTTTTTTGCACTAGAGTTGTGGCAGCACTACCTCATTGGGGATTACTTTTTGGTATTCAGGTATCACAAGAATTTGAGGAATATCTTCTCTCAGTGAGACCTGAACATGCAACAACAGAGGTGGATGGAGTTTCCTCAGGACTGCGACTTTGAAATTTCCTACACCTCAAGAAATGGGAATGTGGTGGCTGGTGCCTTGAGCAGGAAGTCACATAAGGATGTGGTTCAAAAATCTACAGATGCTTGGAAGGTGAAGGGGGAGTTGGCTACCCTACACCTAGATGCAAGGGTTGATGATATCAGAGGTTGTCTGTTCCATATGATAGTGTAGTCATCTTTATTACAGCATGTAGAGGAGTCTTAGTGGGGGGGGGACTTACAGTCTGAAGTGATGCGTGATTGTGTTAGCTAGGGCAATGCCTCAGGAGGATGTCCATAAGATAGAAAGAATCAGATTCCATTTCTTTGAAAGTTGTTTTTCCTGGTGTAAATGTGCAAGATAGTTCTTGGTGAGTTCCACAACTCAACCTTGGCGGTGCACCCAGAAGTTTCCAAGATGTACCGAGGCTTGAGGGGTTAGTTTTGGTGGCCCGTGGTGAAGCGAGCAGTGGCATAGTTTTTTGGAAAAGTTCCTTGTGTGTCAGTAGGTGAAGGACGAACACTGTGTCCCAGGAGGTCGTTTACAACCTTTAGATGTACTTGAGTCAAATTGGGATGACATCTCGATGGATTTATTCATAGTACTACCCAAATTCAAGGAGGTTGTGATGCTATCTAGATAGTGGTGGATCGGCTGATGAAATCATCTCACTTCGTGGAAATCAAGGAGTCAAGTGTGGTGGATGCCTTAACATAGAGGTATATGGATGAGGTGGTGTGGTTCCATGGAGTTCTGAGGTCCGTATTCTCCGATCATGATACCCGACTTACCTCATTTGTCTTTAAAGGATTGCAACATGCTTTTGGAACCCTTCTATGACTTTTCACTACTTTCCACCCCCAGACAGATGTGCAGTTATGGGGGACCATTCAGAAGTTGGAGGATACGATAAGAGCATGTGTTTTGAACTTTGGGGGATCATGGGTTCATAACTTTCCTATGGTAGAGTTTTCCTACAACAATAACTATCAATCTACCATTGGAATGGCTCTATTCGAAGCCTTTTATGGGAGGCCGTGTTGCTCACCCGTGTGCTGGGCAGAGGTTGGGAAAGTAGGTGTTCTTGGCCTGGAGGTAATGAAGAGCACGACAGAGAAGGTTCAGCTTATAATGGAGAGGATGAAGGCGGCTCAAGACTGGCATAATTTGTTTTCTGATCATAGAAGGAGACCCTTGGAGTTCGAGGTCGGGGACCATGTGTTCTTGAAGGTCTCCCCTCAGTGTGGAAAATGGAGGTTTGGAAAGAAGAGTAAGCTTTCTCTCAGGTTTACCAGACCCTTCAAGGTGTTGCGGAGGGCCGGCGAAGTGGCTTATCAGCTATTTCTGCCACTGCTGTTACTGAGGGTACACGATGTCTTCCATGTGTCTCAGCTCCGTCAGTATCTATAGGATGATTCACATGTCCATGACTGAGGAAATCTGGTTTTCGAGGATGATGCGACATTTGTAGAGAGACTAGTGAGGAACAAGGATCGTGAGGAGAATGTACTTCGTTGATGAACCATCCCCTTGGTTTGTGTGTTATGGAGGCATGGTGGCCTCGATAAGATTACTTATGAATGAGAGGCACCGTTGCGTGCCCAGTACTCCGAGTTGTTTTGAGTTTTGTTCTATTTTGTTCTGTACTTGTTTGTGATGTAGTGTTTGACCTTGTTAACTATGAAATGTGCTATTTTACTTGTTCTTGGGATGTGTGTGAAGAGTCCTGGATATGGGGAGGGGAGGACCTAATCCCTAATCAAGAGGCATTAAAGTGGATGCGGTTAAAATTGTGCGAGCGAGTCAGTGCCACCCAAAGTGGATAGTATCTTAACATGGAGGAAGTGACTCCCTAATCCATTTGATTGGATGGTATTACCTTTACATATTTGTGTGGTTACTAGAGGGATAAGTGTTCTTATATATTGAGGAGTTTTATTTTTGAGTGGTATCTTTCTAGGTGGTTGATCGGACCCCTTTTTTTCTTCAGGTCTAGTTTCGATTCTCAAGGGAGAGAATAGTTTGAGAGGTATCTTGTGTAGTGGAACGAACAATGACACATTAATGAGTTTTCCAAAAAACACAGTTCCATCAAACGGTACCACCAAAACAGTGGCACCAGTCATGGAAGCTCCGTAATAGTGGCATTGTGACGGTTGCACCATGGCGGTGGTACCGTAGCGGTCACACCATTACAGCCGCACAATGAAATGGTGGCACTGTGATGGGGGCACTGGGATGGTGGAACACAATAGTCACACCATCTTGTTCGCACACCAAAATGGTGGTACCATGATGGTGGCACCATGACAGTGGCACTTTGAACATGGAACAACTTACGGTGTCTCACCAAACGGTGTCCCACCCTTAGTTTCTTTTTCCAGTTCCGCTCCTGCAACATATATTTTGACGTAAAAGTTATTTAATACCCCTTTAAAAGAAATTAAAATCCCATAAATGATATCTAAAATCCCCCAAGACCTGGGCAACCCTTGACTTACCAAAATTTGTGGATTTTTCTTCTGTGTCACATCGTTTTTCTAGTACATTTCAATTCCTCCCCTGTTATGCATTTTCCTATGATTAAAGGAAACCCTTTAAATCATAGCCATTATGGCCACCTCTATGATGATAATTATTAAATAACAATTAATTCCATCATGTGTAACCATCCAACCGCATGGTGAAACCACAATCCACCTTTAAATCTGTTCAAGATTTCATATCCTGTAACTCCAGGATCTAACCTTTTATTGCACGGGGATTCTTTCTTCTTCTTGGCTGGCCGCTTTCCTTTCCTTGGTGAGTTTAGAGTCCCCCTTACCAAGGCTAGTGGTGAGCCTTTGTTGGAGCCCTTCCTTCTCACTCTTGGATTCCTCAGAGTTCCTTCCCTACGAGCCGTGCATCCCTAGTTCTAGGCACGTGGAGACAAATATCGATCATTGATCATCCAGGTACGATTCTTCTTTTGTCCCTTTTTACAGTGTATCGTGCGGAGTGGGTATGATGATGTTCCTTCAGGGGTGGATGCAAAAAAACCTTGAAAAAGATAAAAAATGGTTTTCAAAGAATGATGGGGTGTGTTTGGTGATGCTTCTATACCCTTTTATCAATAATTTTACGTTGTGAATTTTATGGAATTATGTCCACTGAAAATCATGGTCGTTGGTGGTCCTTTCTTGCGCACTAATGAACTGAGGTCTTTTGGTTAATGATAAAATTATTAAATAGTTGTAACATGGAAATTAGTTAATCATATAAAATAAGTTGAGTAAATGAATGTTCAGTGAACAAAACTCCTTGTGTGATCACCTTGGTTAACCAAACAGAAAGACGAAACTAAAGGAATTGTGTGTTGAATCTGAAAACTCCCTTTCTCTATCTTGGTGACATGTGTGGTTGTTATTCTTGATTCTTGTGGGGTGAAATGGATGGGGATAGAACCCCTTGTTGTGGTGTAGTTGTTGGTTTTTGGATCTGAGTCCATGTGGGTTCGTATGTTGGAGATTGGTTTGGTTCCAGTACTTTGAGGGATCTCACGGATCCCCATTGTTATTGTGACTTTATAAGAGAACAGGGTGTGAATGCTTAATTTGCTTCTTGGCTATTATTCCTTCCTTGGATTGTGGATATTCCTGGTAGTTTCCTGGTATTGAGGAATTATTTAAATGAAATCACTTGAATATGATAAAAATAATGTGTTTAAAGGGGATTTGTTTTCTGGGAATGAGTTGTGACTTGGTTGCAGTTGGTGTGTTTTTTATGAATGAATAGTAATGAAGGTGTCTATTTAAGGGATGGTTTAGAAACCCCTAGGTTTAGATGATTTCTTTTTTTTTCTATGTGTATAATTTAGTCCTTATGTTTCTTATTCAAACCCCACCCAAGTTGATCACTTCTTTCTGAACACCCCCATTTCACGGGGGAGGGTGTTTTTACCAACAATTTTATGAGTGTATGGTTATTATATCCTTTTCTTCTCCCTTTCCCGAGTAGAACAAGGCTCTTTGGGTAGGCTGTGATGGCCGGAGGTCCATTATAACCCAAGATTCTTTGGGTCGGGGATGTTGTACTGGTTGGACATGTGTGTGCGGACAGGTTGTTTCCCAAGTGTCTTTGGGATGATGCCTAGGTGTCTTCAGGCATGGAAGTAGTTGTTCGGCCCCCAGTGTTTTTGGTTATGGCGATAGTTGTTCTAGATCAGGTGTCTGCGGGCGTGGTTACATGTGGTTACGGTGGACCAGGTGTTTGCGAGCGTAGTTGTGGTTATGGTGGCCCAAAAGGTTGTTGTTGGGGTTATAGTGGGACTGTGGTGAGAATGGCGGGGGAGGTCTGACACGTAGGATGTCTTCAATAACTAGTGGAAAAGTAGTTTGGGGGTACCCGAACATCGATGTTTTATTACTATTATTTTACTTGAGTTGCGTTATTTGGGTAGTGTTCTTTGATGAGGTTTGGGTGGATAGTTTCCTTACTAGGTACTTTGGTTATCCCTTTTTTCTCATAGGGAATTAGAATGCCTCTCCACTTGTGCACAAGAGCTTTTAGATTTCCCAACTAAGTATACCTGTATACTCACCCTACGTATATAAAACTTCTTTCAAGTTTCCAGGAGGACTTCGAGTACCCTTCTAGGCCCAACTAGTTCAGTCATTGGGATCGTTGACGTTGCTGATTTTTTTTTCTTTTGTCACCTTCCTTTTGAGTTTTCTTATATTTTTGTAGCACCTATTATAGGAACATGCATATGGGAATGTATTGTTCTTTCTTTACTTTTACTTATAGTTTTGGTTTTGTTTGGGATTTATTATCTTATCTCCCGATACTAATAAATAAAAAGGGTAATTCCATTTATATTGTGTGTGATTATATACCCTTGGTGCTGGTCGCCGCTCAGGACCTATTGAAGGAGGGTCTTGGGGGTCATTATCTCTCCTTCTACTTGAGGAAGGAAGGGCCTGACAGTCTTCTGTCCCTTACCTCATCATGGTGAAGGAGGGTCATGACATACTAAGATTCATTTGAGTATTTATTATCACTCTCAAAATGATAGAAAATATGAAAAGACTATTCAAACACTATATGACATATTTAGATCATTCTCACTTGACATTCAAGGTATGTGGGATCATAATTTCCCTTTGGTAAAATTTTCCTACAATAATTATTTCCATTATAGTATTCAAATGGTGCCACATGAAGCATTTTATGGATAGAGAATTCATACTCTAACTTGTTGGAATGAAGTTGGTGAGAGGAAACTTGTAGGACTAGAACTTATTTATGAGAGAATGATAAAGGTAAATACTATTTAGGATTATATTAAATTATCTCAAAGTAGGAAAACGAGTTATGCTGACAACTGGAGAATGGATTTAGAATTTAAAGTGGGTGATCATGTCTTTCTAGAAGTATCTCCATGGAAGGGTTTTGTATGGTTTGGTAAGAAATGGAATTTGAGCCCTAATTACATCAAATAATTTGAAATTTTAGATATAATTAGAGCTTTAACTTACCGATTAGTAATTCCACCCAGTCTCTCCAAAGTTCATGATGTGTTCCACATATAATTATTAAAGAAGTACATACTAGAACCAACACATGTGCATACCTATGAAGAAAAAGAAAAAGAAAATGATTTGTATTATTGTGAAGTTCCTATTGAGATCCTTATCAATAGAGAGAAAGTATTAAGGAATTAGATGACTCAACTGGTAAAAGTTCTTTGAAGAAACCATATAATGGAAGAAGCAATGTGGGAACCTAAGGATGTTAGGAGGAAGAAACACCCTAGTTTGTTTAGAAATAAATAGTAATGGAAAATTTTGAGAATGAAATTTATGAATAAGGTAAGAATATAACACGAAAATATTTTTTGATATGCATCTTTTTAAATAAATTAAATTTATTCGATAGCTTATATTGCACAAATTAAATGTGATATACTATTAAATATTAACATGATCATTAGAATAGTAATATGGCCATTAGAAATACTAATATGTAAATTATAATAATAACCTCATCTATAAAATTATAAATAAAATTTATGTATCTCAAAAATTAAAATATGATATATTAATATCATGGAATAAGTAAATAATTCTTTTAAAAATGATAAATTCTGTGTTGGTATTTTTTTGCGGAAGATAAATGTTTATTTACAATTTTATAATTGATATAATAATTTAAAATAAAACATATTTTTATAAAATTTATTCATCATTTAAATTTTTTTATCTTATTATTATAAGATAATTTTATGAGACGTCAATTAATTTTTCTAAGTGTCATAAAATCAGTTATAATTTTAAAATTGGTATTTTTTGAATAAATAATTTTCATTAAAAGTTAAATTTATCATTTTTATAAAATTAATTTTAAAAAATTAATTCCATTTTTGAAATCTAAACATTAAAAAATGGATATGGTGATTTTTTGGGATTTTTCGGAAATAGTTGAATTTTTGGTGAATAGTGAAATATGGTAATTTACAGAATTTGCTAAATAAATGAATTATTGAGTCAAGGAAGATATAAGAGCCATTATTTCTAACTCACACGAACTATTTAATGTACTTTGTTAAAATAATCATAACTATTTATTTCCTTCAGCTAAAATAATAATAAAATCAATAAAATAGTCAAAAAATACCCCTCTCCTCCACTATAAATACCACACCTCGCCACCACTTATTCTCACACCGTATAAGATTTGGATATTACTTATATTCTACAAAATAACTCTTCAAAACCTCTTTTTAATTTCTTGGAGTTACTGGTCCCACCAACAGTCCAACTGCAAGCGCCTTAATGATGTTCTCAAGGAGAAGAAATTCAAGAGGTAAAATCCTCTTTTGTTCTCTTTCAATTTCTTTTAATCTCTTTTATTTTCATATCCTATCCTAACATAATCTATAATAAAATAATGATAAACATATTATCACATATATATATATTAATTTTATTATTTAATGGGAATATATATCCTCAAACCCCTTCCCCTCTCCCTTATATTCTAAAAATGAAAATATCGTCTGTGATGTGTCGATTTACCTCTATCATGGATGATGCATTTTCATTTTCAATTACTACATTAAAGGATTCTTATAAAACTATTATTATGGTTAAATAAAATTTTATTATTACTATTATAATTTATGTAATGTTCTGAAACCAATATATAAATATGATATTAACTAAAATTATATAAGTTCATGATGGTTGTAAAAAGCTGCCAAAATAAAGTAAATCATTTTGATTAACATTTTATCAAATAAATCTTCCTCATAACATATAAGAAAATTATATATAATATAACTTAGACATCTATATATTTCTTAATTATATATAATTTAAAAAATAGATAATTATTTCCATTTTACATGAACTTCCATACTTTTATACAAGTGAATCGATCATGAAAACCAAGAAAATGAACACTCCCGGAACGAAAAAATTGAATCTTATAACTCATTAAAAGGATATACATGAACTTAATAAAATTATAATAAATAAAAAAATATAAAAGTTTCTTAATTACATAACTAATTAATCTAATTTTATTAACCATGACATTAAGTACAAGTGAAGAATAACTTCAGATATAAGGTAATGAGTTTCTTATCTCTCATTTATTTCTATGAGATGTGCCTTATTCATAACTTATTCCTTATCTGTTGCGTATGTATATTTCCCATTATGATAATTATTCATTTAATATTAACATTAAATATCCACATATCTTGTATTATGGATATGATTATTATCTTTTCTGTATAGCATGTTTACATATAGTGTTTCATTTGAATGTTATTTTTACTAGGGAAATATTAATAAATATGCATCATGTACTAAATGTAGATATTTTTAAAAGGAATATTTTTATTGAATTAAATATATTTATGAATAATTTTTTTTTACATTTTGTTATTGGTGGGTACTGATACTATATATCCCCTCAATACATAGACATGTCTAATGAGGCAAAATAGTTGGTGACAAACCCTTTACGTTTATTTCCAAGTGGAATCAGATGAGTTTATATCTATACACTAAAACCATCTTGTGAAAGGTCTTGACCATAGTGGTTCATGTTCCAGATACATTATATCTAATAATTTAGCATTTTATTCATTTACTATTCAATTATTACTTTCTATGATATTTTCACAATGAAAAAAAATCTATGGATGCATTTTCATTCATAGTTTATTGATGTCTTGTGTATTTCAATTATATACCTTGCCATAATGATTATGAATTATTTACTTTTCTTAACTCATTATTGATTCATGTAACCATTAATGATAATTTGAGGTCACCCTTTTATTTTACTTCCTTCCCCATGTTATAAGGATAAAATATTTGAATAATTTTCAAGGAAGAATTTTTTTTCATTGTTATCTTTTATGTTTAATTTCCAATGTAATAAAGGTACCATGAATTTATCTAGTTCTTCAAGAAAACTAAACTAATCTATAATTGGTAATGTTATATATTGTATCAATTTTATTACAATAAAACAAACACTGAATCTAGGCTATTAGGGCCGAGGTTGATACAAATCATTATAGATGAAGGCAGTAATATGAGCACCTTTGATATCAGATACTTGACTATTTTTCATTTATATTACAACATGATTTTAATTTCAAAGCATGGTTCATATTGGTATTTAGGGTTTATAATTCTTTATAATATGTTAATAAAGTATTAATCTATCATTAGAAACCCTAACAATGGTATTAGATTATTACCATGTCCATAGATTCTTGAAATCATGTTGTGAATTGAAGAAAACTAAATATCATATTGAAGTCATATTTTTTGTTGAAAAATAATGTTGAAAATTATAAAAATTAATTATTTAATGATATATTACATTAAATACAATATATGATCATTACCCATGATATATGAAATCGCTCCTAGTGACATAGTGAAATCTATATGTTTCATCAGATCATAGTGTACACTATGGGATATTATATGCTATGATCGAACCATTTTATAAATAAGAAAAAAACTAAGCATCGTGTTGTATTAATTATGATGTTTTAGATAATAAAATATGACTTCCCACATGACTACACTTACACAAGGACGTATCGTAAGTAGTAATTACCAAATTCACTATGTTATATATTAATGTTCCATTCTACATGGGATTAATATGATGTGAGAGACATATCATTGGATTCTATGATGAAGAATATGAGATGATCTATGTAATATTTTTGTGGGTTCTAATCATAATCCACACATACTCACTAACCTTACACAGATCCAATTTCCTCAATTTTATCCTACAAAAATATATATCATAAACTGTGATCGTGGAAATAAGTTTATTTTCATACAGGTGCCACATCTTATTTAATCCCACATATTATCTATAACTTGGTATGATATATAACACTTTCTTCACCAAACACATATCTCAAGATGTATCCTACGATATGGATATATCAATAATTTTTATTATCAAAAACCAATTTTTCAATATTTCAATCATGAATTTATTTATATGGTTTATAAATTATTTATAAATTATAAGAGAAGGTATTTTGGGATTTTTATTAATTTATAATGGTGTTAATAAACTATTTAATTTTAAATTGTTTATAATTAATTTTTTAAATTTTTATAAAGAATTTATTGAATGAATTTATATAATATTAATTGTTAATATTAAAATACATTTTAAAATTATATGTCATGACTTATAATTCCAATATAAATTATTTATATGGAAATTTTAAGTGATATTGATAAAATGTTTTTAACTAAAAAAATAAGTCCAAAATATGAATGATGTTATATTAATATTATGAATTTTTTTAATATTTAATTTGAATTGTTCAAATTAGAAGGACTTATTTAGAAAATTATTTAAACCATATCAAAAAGTGTTTTTATATTTGATATAATTATGCTTTAAATGATATTAAATATTTTTATTTTTATTATGTAAATTATTTATATGATAAATTTAGAATATAAAATGTTTATATTTCAAAAAATATCATAGATTTAATTAAAAATTTCATATAATTAATAATATGAAGTAGTTAATATTGATAATAAATTTGAAGGGTTCATATTTATTAGCTATAGATTGTTTTTATTGAATAACTAAATTATAATGTGGTTATATTTAGATATATTTTTAAATTATTTATAGATAGTTTATCACATGTTTAAATACATGAATTTTATGTTTATTTAATTTAATTATATGATTATAATTTATAGATACATATACATAATATTATGAATATTTTATGTATTCTTTAGTTTAAAATGTTAAACTGCTACTATGAATTTTTATACATCAATCTAAAGAGTTACATTCTAGTTATGATAATTAACATAGTTTTCTTTTACCTTGACTTTGGATTTTACTAGGATATATGATTGAATTAATTAATTAATTTTGAGTTATTTATATTATGTGTTAGATTTATTATGTAATTAAATTAACTCTTGATTAACATATCCCAGGGTAGAGGGGATTTGGGTAGGACTGCTCATTATCCCAGAGGCTTATACATTGTCTAGAAAAGTGGAGGTTGGCTATCTATTTCTCCAAGAGTAATATTGTAGGGATTTTTTATTTCATTTAATTTTAATAATACTCATTAAAAGGTTTCATGTACCTTATCATTGGATTTATTTGGATATGGAAGAACTCAATTGGATTTTAATTTGGTTTAATAACATATTCTTTGAATTGTATAAATAGTTACACATCAATATGATTTGATCAAATTGGTTTCAAGGAAGAAATATGATTCCAAAGTAAATCATTAAATATAGTCATACATGTAAGGGGAAAACATGTAATAATATGGGGAGGTTAAATCGATTTTAAAATACTAAGGGTTATATTATCTCCAAATTGATCACCTATCAAGACCTCAATCATTCAAGAGGGTTATTTCAACCAATGAATTGTGCCATTAGATTATCTTTTTCAAGGAAAATTGGTAATGTGGTGACCCTAAGAGTTAGGTTCCTTTTTTTGGAATTTTCTTTAGGTTACACATAGTTGATATAACCTTATAAAGGATACTAGAGAAATGATGTTGAGTTTATCCACATAATGGTCAGGGAAAATAATTGTCTTATTAACCATACATGAGTCATATATTATATAATTACCATTATGACCTACCAAAATAATTAAGTGTTTATAGGAACACTAAAGAGGACTCATTGCTTAGTGAAATATGAATCTTGGCCCGATAATAGATATGATGAATTTAAAAGGGGTCAAAATTTTAGGGGGAACACATTTAATAAAAGTACTTATTAAATAAATTTAAAACATGTTATTTTACTAATAAACGTATTTTTATAAGAATAGCATCTTGATCATAAATTATAACTTTGATATTAATCCATTAAAATGATAATATTAATATAAAAATCCTAAGACTAGTAACTTAATAAAAGTTGTTAAGTATGTATATTCTATGTGTTAAAGAAACACCTTATTGACTAAAAGAACTGTTAATGTTGTTAAACAAGTGGATAAATATGGTTATGTAAATAATATAATGATTCAATAAAGGTTTACTTAAGTATTGATCTCACTATGGAATTCATTCCGTAGTTATTTTTTAAATTTTTTATTGAAAATGTTATAAAAATTAACGAAAATTTTACCTAATATTATCAAAGTGTCCGTGATAGATGAAGTAGATATATGGTGTTTAGGTTCTAGTTTTGTACTGATAGAATAATTCATTTAAATTTTTCACTGAATGAAAAAATATTAGTTGGAGATTACAACAATGTTTCTTTAATTATTAATCCAGTCTCATTAATCCCTAGAGTAATATGTAGTGAAGGAAATTTCTTCCATAACATGGGATAATTTAAAAAACCTAAAGGGATTTATAAACTTCATGGTATTTCCATGTCTTGTATTGATGTTATAAAAGTCAATTTTTATATTTTTAAGGGTATATGACACTATGTGTATACTATAATTTTTTTAAATATAAAGGTGTTCAAAATCAAAGGAATAACTGATGAAAATTTTATTTTGCATTCAAGTGATGAAGAAAATATTTTTTACATCAATGATTTGAATATAGAAGAATATATTAAGAGAAAATGAATCCAAGTAAAGGATTCACATCATCTTCTAATTTTTATTATATGATAAGAGAAGTTGTTTATTAACAAATAGTTGTTATGAATAATATGAGATGATGGATTCAATCAACATGTTTATGATTCACCAGATTCCATAACTTGTTTTGAGAAGAAGATAAGGATAGAAAGTTTTTATCTTGGATAAAAGTTATTATCCCAATGTTTATTAAAATATGAAGTATTTGATCCCACCAACTTCATTTTCATATTTTAGATACCAAAATTCTTTTCAATAAAATTCTATAATCACATAAAATACCATATAATATATGGATACAATATTTTATTTGAAAAATATTCTTTTTAACAGGAAATAAGAGTTATTACCTAAACAAAAAGAAGTTTTTGAATCTTGGAATGATATTCTAAAAATAATATTGAACCTAAGAGGATAGAGGGAGTATCTTTGGACATAGAGAATTTAGAAATTAACAAATAAAGGATTATAATAGTTAAAACATAAACTGAAATATCACTTTTATGGAAAAATTTTGATTGAAAGGGTTGTTATAATGATTATAGATTACTGAGAAATAGTTTTATATAGAAAAATGATATTAACATCTTAAAATTGGATGTTAAATAGTTGATGAGTTTGAATATGTTCATGGAGTTGAACATTATAAATATTATTTATACATTTTTCCATTATTCAAACAAGATTTAATTATACGTGTTACTCACTAAAGAGTTTAGTGCGAAGTTTTATCAGATGGTCAAATAGAGATGTAGAAGTAATTACCTAGAGATGTAATTAGGATAATAAAACCCTAAATTATTATCAAATATATGGTTAATTGGGATGTATATCATATATGATTTGATAAGATAGGTTCTTATTTATGGTTTTTTAAAGTTTATATAAGTTTTTAACAATATGAAATCAATAAAATTATAAAAAAGGAAATATTTACTTTATCATTATTTCATGTTGGTTGTATATTCATATATGGAAATATATATATCATGAATTTAAATGATAATTGACCCCTTAAAGTAAAAATATGTGTTATCCCAAACTAATATCTATTCTGAAGTATTATATTTTGTGATGGAAGGTTTAGGTTTTCATTAGTATTATTCTTTTATTGGGATGTAGAATATACTCATGGGGATTAAATTATGTTTTTTTGTAATGTATGACCTATAACATATATGCCACATAGTATCAAATATAATTTTATTGGTATACTAAGGGTGTATGGTTCATATTTGGAGTCCACACTACTTGAGGTTGGTGAGAAACCTATCATGATAACCTTAATATATTGACACATTTCTTATGCCTGCCTTGAGGTTCAGATATACTAGGGATGGTTTGGTGTATTTATGATCATATAATTTGTTATAGATTAACTAAGACGTGTTTTTTAACTCATATTTTGAGTATGAAATATGGGACCATAATTGAGATAGACCAATAAATGTACAACCATAATTAGAAGTTACACACACTATGAGTGAAAATAAATTAGCCACATTTTATTTTTACATTAGTTGTGTTTATAAAAATCACTAATGTGTTTACTTTCAATTTTGAAAATTTCATAGAAATGAGGTGACAAAAAATTATCAACATTTTAAAAATTTTCTATTTACAGGTTTTTCTAAAAATTGTAGGTAAATTACCAACACCATATTTCCTTGTGTTTAGAATAACAAAAATTACCCATATTTTTTATAAATTTGTTTAATTTCTAAATAATTATGATTTGATTTATTTATTATGGTTTTATGCAATACTTCCCAACAAATGCATCTCAATAACCTGCACCACTTCCAACAAGATGCAATCAACTTAACGTAAGGGACCAACCCATTCCCCTCCCAACCACACACCCATGCAGGACACCCGCAATGAAATCCTTGTGTGTGTAAGGTATAAAAAAAACCATTTATCCACAAGAAAGGAAACTTTAACCCACACTTTCATGAAATAAATATAATAGAGAATTAACTATTCAGGTGGTCTATTCTATCATTTTTTTATATATGGTAATATTTAAAGGTATTAACATATTATATTACAAATAAACATAATATAATTAAAAAACCAATACAAACATAAAGATATATATACTTACATATATATATATATATATTTAAATTATATATATATATATTTAAAGATATATATGTGCATGTATACACATTAAAAAACATATAAATATATGAATACATACATACATATTTATATTTATATATATGTTCATATATATATATATATTATATGTGCATGTATATATATATATAAATATAAAAATTTGTATGTATGCCTATATGTCTGTATATTTGTACACATTTTTTAAATATATATATATATAAACACACACATTTTTGTATTAGTTTTTAAAAATTAATATAAACATTATTGTATATATATATATATATATATTTATATATTAATGATTACTTATTTAGATATGATTAATATATATAGAAATTAATATATTTTTATATACAAATATTATTATAAATATACATATAAATATATAAAGATAAATTTATATACTAATGAAAATTTATTTAGTTATTATTAATTATTTATAATTATGTTTTAACCTTTTATCTATGTATTTATATGTATGCATGTATCTTTGTGTTTGTGTTAACACACACATATATATATATATAATTTATTTGTAATGTTATGCAATGCTGATATATATATATATATATATATATATATATATATAATATTATCAATATGATTATATATATATATATAAATATATAAATTTATATAAATAGATATAAATTAATATAAATATGATTATTAATTTATACATGCACACCCATACACACACTTATATATATGTATTAATTTATATATTAATGAAAATTTCTTCACTTAGAATTAATTAATTATAATTATGTTTTATCTTTTGTGTTTGTGTGTTTAAAAGTATGTATGTGTGTGCTTATTAATTTTATATATTTTTATTCCTATATAACATAATAATATATATAAGATTATTAATGTTTATAAATATATATTAATATAAATATAACTATACATTTATTTATTCATAGATAAATTAATATATATATATATATATTTGTATATATATATTTATGTGTGTGTGTGTATATATTAAATAAATATTTTTTAATTTCTTATTTAATTTTTCCACATTTTAAAAACACAGTAAAAAATAAATTAGGGAAAAATTAAAACATGACTAAAAATCCATTCTTTTATGAAAACATTACTAAAAAAATAAATAAAAACTTTTTTAAATACAGATAAATAACATGGCTAAATCTTCTATGTTTTTATGATCACATGTATAATTACATATTTTTTGTTGTTATATGTTGTACTTATCTACATTGATGAGAGACATGTGATGTGCTCATATCCTATATTGATGACATGTGATGTATTAATCTACCTGGTCTATCTATGCTCGGAGAACTGTGAATGTATGAGAAGACTATATGGGATTGACATACATTCTATCCCATGGTCACTTCATTTCTTTCAAAAAAGGGATAATTTGAAAATTCATTCTTGCATATGATGCACATAGTTTATATAGGTATTGAGATGCATTTGTTTGATTGAGACTATGTCATATTCCATTATAGATTGAGTAACATTGCTGCTTTGATAGAGGCTTCTCTACAAATATTTAAGGATTCAGTGGTATATATTTGTTGTTAATGCAATAAGGTCTTGTTGGGGGCAGACTTTGTAGTTTATCGAATGGGTATTAAGTTTGAATTGAAAATATTCTCAAAAAATTCTATTAATTTTGATCCAAAAGTAGTTTTGGATGGAGTATTCACAAGGTATTTCATATGATGTGATACATGGTGAAATTGATGATAGAAATCCAAAAGTGTTTTGTAAGATATCTAAAAGTGGTTTTGTATATAATTTCACAAGCTATATTATATGATACAATTTAAGGTTTAATGTAATTAAAGTTTTTTATGATTTATTAAATGTTGAAGATTAAAATATATATTCCCTAATGCCACGTGATATCATATAATATGATATGGTATGTTTTAGAGTATGACATACATTTAGAAAAATCCTTTTTTATGCCTTTGACTATATCATATTTTATGCTATAAATATATCGTATTCAGGATTCTTGGGTATGTTATGATATATGAAAGAGTTTAACTATAATGCAATGAATTCTGTTGATGATTCATTTGGAACTATTTTTTATCACCTTGGGCAGTTGAATGTTAAAAAGTTAAAGCTCAAGTATCCCTAACACATCATTTTTCAATGAAGTGTATGGAATAGTTTATGGATGAAGGTTATATGAGATTTAATAAAATTAATTAATCATACATTTATAAAATAAATGTGTTAATTATTGAGCTCTGAAAGCATCCCTATAGCCTATATAAATTAGTTAGCGTGTTTCAACTATAGGTTGTAATGATTGGATTTATTATCCAAAAGAAGCCAATTTTAAGTAGTTTAAAGTTTGTAAATATATTTGAAGGTGAGTTTAGAATCTATGGAATATATCCTGATAATTATGGAAGATGTAGTAATAGTCCACAATACACACATGCAAGTCACATCGTGAAGATGTAATAGTTGGAAAATGGCTATGTCTTTATACACTAAAGTAATGAGGTTGGTATATAATAGTAACATATTATAAAATATAATCATAATAATAAATATTCCATGAAATATCATTCACAACATGAATAATACTTTAAATATTTTTTTTTGGTCCTACCATTATGAATCCACCCATGTCACAGAGAGGGATTCACACCTTAAATGGTTTAAAGTTTATGAATACTTGAAAATGGAAATGGTATGATTTTTTAAGAATGCTATAATTTTTATCAAAAGGATCATAAAATAAAAAATAAATTTCACACATAAATATGTTATATCATAAAATACGATGAATGTATTGTGGTGTGACTTTATATTGGGAAAAAATAACAGGAACTGTGAATATTGAAATTCAGGCTATTTAGAAATAAAAATTTGTTCCACACCGTGAAACATCACACTGCACCACAACTCATCTAGCAGTTGAAGAAAGTTAAATGAGAAACACACTTCTCATTCTATGATTGAGGATTCCAGAACATGATTTATATTTGTTGTAAAATTCAAAAAAGATGGAATTCACGGAACATTTGAAGGTTTTTAAGACAACCACTAACTACCCATCTATATTCTAATGGTTGCCGTGGACTTAGAAATCACCCACTGTTTGGATTTGAAGTGAAGGTTGTTGGCTGTTAATTGATGTTTTAATTTTTAATTTAAAAATTTTCTAGATATACGGTAATATACTGCACAAAAGAAATGTATAGGTACACATAGAGAAGATGATGAGATATTAAAGACTAGGAGGAAGAGTGTATCATTAGAAAAATTTGTCGAATCTATTGATTTATGAAGTGATGTGTGATGTGTTTGAATTACATTAAAAACTAGACCTAGAAGAATGAGTGTTAGTACATATCATTGAAGATCTAGAAGAAAATAATATATTACCATGGAGAACAACCATTATTGTTTGGTGTTTAATCTAATCTTACAATCATTGTGAGTTTGAACTTCATGTTGATATTATACTTTTTTACCCTCTTGAGAAGCAGTATGTTGAAAAGAAGAATAGTCCACAGAACTTGAGTGAGTAGTTATATTATCCAAAAGTTTGTAATCACAACCACTAAATTAGTGATTAGTTATCATAACAACAAAATGTTGATATGTGCTACTTGGATATAGCCTAATGCATGTGAACCAAGTAAAAAAATATATTTCCTTGCTACTTTACATTACTATATTTTATTATGCTTGTTAGTGATCAATGATATAGATTCAAGATCTCTTTTCTTATATAATGATAAGATTATTATAATATAGGGAAAATATGAAAATTCAATTCACCCTAATTCACCCCCTTGAAACACCCAATTACCATTTTTATGTGTTTTTTTCCCAATTATTTGATTACCCAATGATTGGGTATCTTCGCGGGTCATTTCAGGAGTTTCTAGACATTTTTGAAGGTTTATGGGCCTGTGCACAATTTGTGCATAATTTGAAAAAGTGTGAAGCCTGAGCAGTATGGGGTCACACTTTTGGTTCATAGTTTGATATTTTTTGAATCCCAACCATGCAACACTTCATGTGGCTCTATTCTGGGTGTATGGTTTGTGCATGGTTAGTGACAATTGTGCGACTTGGCCAAAGAAACTGTAAATTTTTTAATTAAAGTTATGAAAATCTTAATTAATAACAATAAAAAACCCATAATTAACCCTAAACTCTTCTCAATCGAACCAATATCAATTCTTTAGATCTTGGTAGCCCTTTATATCTTTTTTGTCTTCCCAAACCTTGTCTCTTGGTGGATCGATGTGCCAAAAAATGTAGATATCATCTCTTTCAGTGAGTTCTTCTCTTATATTCTTGGATGTCCCTTATTCTCTTGATCCATTCTTTATAAAGGTTATGACATATTTTATTTTTTCTGGATCATGATTGATTAATGTGGAATCACAGATCTAGGATCTACTCTCTCTTCTTTCATGATCTATTTTCTTATATCAGGTGATCTATATTGATGGTGACACATCGCAAATGGTTGTGATTGGATTCCTTAATTTATAAGATAGTTTTTTAGGCTTTTCTTTCATTTTTTGAATCATTGTTGCTAAATAAATTCAATTATTCTTATTTCCTAATTTCTAATACATGTTCTACGATATTTACCCATTTAATTCCTTATAAATCCTTCTTTGAACAATTTCTCTTTGAATTGAACATGGAATTAATTGGATAGCTATGATATAGAAATACATCACCATTTTATTAATTTTATAAATTCCATGTCATTTTTGTATTTATTTTCAAATAGATTTTAAAATATATTATGGATTGAGGGATTTGGAAGAGTTTTTTAATTACAAAATGAACGTCCTTGATTTGAAATAAATGAATTGAACTATTTGTAATTTTCAAAATAGTTGTAAATGATTTAATTTATTAAATGATCAAGAATCCACATTAAAAGATTTTACACTTATTTTGGAAATTGGTGTTCTTGGGTTATTTGAAACAAATGATTTATTCACATGGATAGAGGGTGTAAACCCATGTTTTTAAAATGGATTCCATCCTTTTAAAATTGTAATACTTCCTTTAAATTATATTAGGATGAATTAAAATAAATTATTATCTAAAAGGACTAATTGTAATTTCTAATGATGAATTTTGAAAGGAGAGAGTATTATTACCCTTTGCAATATTTTATTGTGTAAAAGGATTTGTAATTAATTTATGATTGTTTTAATGGACCATTTTAATTTTTTTTGATTAAATGTGAAAAGAAGTGGGTATTATTACCATTTTTAATATTTTTTTATTTAAAATTATTTGGAATGAATTGATTACAGTTTTAATGGACCATTTGGAATTTTAATGATGAACTGTGAAAGGAAGTGGACATGGTTACCCTTTTTGAATGTTAATTTTTTAAAAAGTATTTTAATTGAATTGATGATTCTTGACAGAAAAGTTGAAACTTATTGCTAATGCTATATTGTAATAATCCCTTTATGTAAACTTCCTTTTTTTACTTCCCAATATTGGGTATTGGAAAAGGGATTATTTACTTTGACTGGATTAGGGGTGAGAGTGAGATATTTTGTTAGGGGAAGTTCTCATGTTTTTTAAGGATCCAATGACCATCATAACTTGATTACCTCACTCACCTCTTCTGAATATTCATGGGTACCAAGATATTTATAAGAGAGGTACTAGTTATATGCTTCATTAGAAGACTCACACCCTTCTAGTGGATCCATAGAGAACATGAAGGGTTCAGGCTATGGACTTGTTGCCAGCAAAGTAGGTGTGCATGGAAATGGTTTTATTTAAACCCATGAGACTATATGTAAGCCCAAAATTGGTCATGTAATATTTGATTATCTATTCTAAGGTGTAATCACTATCATATCTTGGTTGAATCCATGAAATCCATATACTTGATCTCAATATATGATAGCATTGGTTGTCACCATTTGGCACTGTAGTTGCCTTGATTTCTTTATTTATAGTTATTATGCACCTTGACTCTATTGTTTTGATTATTGTTCATCCTTAAAAATAATGTTCATATTATCATATTTTATTGATTATATGAATTTATCTCGTAAAAAGGTTTTCAAATAGAGATTGTTTAGTTTTTTAGATTTTAAAATGATATATTTTACAGGTTTAGTTTAACAAATTATTTTTAAATGTTTAAAAATCTATCTTAAACTAATCCTCTTTTTATCTTCTTTCTAGCCCTCTTTTATCATATTTGAATTATCTTATGAAATAACTACAATGAATATTTGGTGGATTCCTACTAGGTTCTTCAACTCACACCCTAATTTTACCTTTTAGTGTTTACATCCCTTTTTTGTCTAATAGTAGGTGTTCATGCTCTTACATTCCTTTGTGGGTTCATGATTGGGTGACCAAGGGTGGGTGAATTAGGAAATAGTGGGTGTTCATGGACCACCAAGAGATGGGTTTTAGTGGTTGTGTTACACCTTTAGTTTTATTAGTGTCTCTTTGTACTATGACATGTATGTATTGATTTATATATATCTGATGATGTTTCTTCATTGTACACTATTATTATAATACTTTGAGTGAAAAATCATTCCCAAAGGTTTTTATTAATGCCCAGGTTCTTGTCATCGACCTGTGGAGATCAGGAATTATATTTAGGTTTGTAGAGAATCAGGTTAGGTATTTGTTTAAATGGTATTCTAGGTTGGTTTGTTACAAATGGTATCATAGGTGATTTTTCCTTAAATAGAATTACCTAAATTGGAAATCCTAATGTTATTTGGGGTGAGTCATGGTATAAAAGAGATTAAGAATTTTTTTGGGACTCAACAGGTATTCAATGATTGATTTCTTGATCACAACCCATTCATGGTGATACTTGAGTTACCAAGGATTTTGGGACTTGAGTGTTTATTTTGAGTTATTGGTTTCATTGTGATAAATTATATTTAGATTCCCAATGAGAATATCTTTACCAAAATCAATTTTTTATTTTATTGAAAAACCACATTGAGGGAATGTGGGAACCAATAGAACCATTCCTCCAATAGGAAAACACACCCTCCAAAAACAAAAATTACAAAGTTCAAATTTCCAAAAAAAATAGAACCAAACATCGCGCCATGACCGTCAGAACCTCCTGAATCAAAATTCATGAAAAACTGATCGCAAAAAAACCGGATGCCACCACCGAAGTAAAGATTTCAAAAATTTAAAGACAAAAGGTAGCCAAACCATCATCATGCCTTAGTCACCATCGCCTCAAGATGCGCACACTGACACTAAACCATCAGATCGATTTCTCCATCGCAGACCCTAGTCATCTTCGAGATCACCAATGTCGTCACCATAGAGCACCACCAGAATTGTCGTTGAGAGACACCGTGGGAGAATGCCATCGACATAAGATAAGTCATCATGGTCTCTATTAAGAATATAAAATCATCGTCATAGACAATGTCACCGAGATATTAAAGACATTGGAAGTAGAAGAATAGAGGAGACACTGCAGGCAGAACTCCCTAAAGCACCAGTCAACTCAAAACCAAACCAACAAAACGCCGGTGAAATCCACCACCGGAACCCACCAATAAAGTTGTGAACCAACCAAAAAATAGTGAACCACCCGAAGAACCCACCACCGCATTATTCAACCTTGCGCCACCAATGACCACTGAAAAACACCGACACAGCACCGAAGAAAAAGAGGGGGAAAACAGGGGATGAAACCCTAAAATCATACAAACAAATAAGGATTCCCAAACTGGAAGAAACCAGAACAGGGTCAAAACAGAATTGAAACCCTAAATAGAACAACCTAAAAGCACCATTGTGAGGGGATAAAACCTTAGAATGATACTAGAAGCTGAAACCTTAAATGAAGAAAAAAATAGACTATTAAAGGACCCTCAACCGCCAAAACGCTATACCAAAGCCTCGATGCGCCCCTCACTCCAGATCTGACCTAGAGAGGAGTAGTGGAACTCGAGGCCAGAGCATAGTAAGGCGGCCAAAAAAGGCCTTTGCTGATCCAGGGAAGGAGAAACATGGAGATGAGACCAGAGCAAGCGAGAGAGAGAGAGGGGGGGGGGAATAGGACTTGGAGAGAGTGAAGACTTACAAAACGAGTGGAGAGAATAAAAAACCATGGAAATCGAAGTGGATGATCCAACCCCACTGGGTAGAAACCCTAGGAGGAGGAAGATAGCTAGCCGAGCTGAGAGCCCGAGAGAGACCCTGGAGAGTGTGGCATCATTCCCACCCCCAATGAGAATATCCTTGATTTTGGGAATCTCTTATGTGTTTTTGAACCAAAATTGAAGGATGATCACAATGTCACCATGTTTTCATGGTTTGGTAAACTATAAGGTATTGGTGTGGCTAATTTGGAAATCCAACCATGAACAATTATGAGGTTGGTGTGTAGTTTACAAGCCCATACAACCAAGGCTTTTTCAGTTTGAACATGGTTCTAAACTTGAATCCTTATCCATTATCTAACAAGTTTATTCACTTATGTGAGGTTGGTTATATGTGTTGTGGATGTGGGTTGTTTCATTCTCTTGTTTGGTTATTTCAAATAATTTTAAATTCCTTCTGAAAACTAAACTTTGTCTTAAAACATGTTCTGTTATGTTATTTGAGAAATTATTTCAATTACCAAAGAGTGAGTTTTATGAAATGTTTGGTTTGAAAAACTAATTAACAAATACTATTATGTGATGCAGTAAAACAATGTTTTAATATAAATTTTTGTTTGTAATGGATTTAAATGGAAATGGTTTTTTTAATTGAAAAAATAGGTTAATGATTTGGAAACCATGGAATAATTTAAAAATATTGGTTAAGGATTTTTTTTTAAAACTATGCTTGACTTATAAATAGTTTTATCATTATAAAAGTAAATAGTAGTGTTTTAATAAATGGTGAAATATTTTGTGCTATGAAATCAATGAATTTTTGATTAAAGTGGGTTGTGAAAATTTTTAATGGATTTTTTGCTTTGTTTAAGTGTTTTTTGATGATTTATTTGAAATTCCTATGTTATGTGATGTTCAGAAATATATCCCATTAATTTATTCAAGAAAGATATAATGTTGGTCCTCTGGTCCGGTCCTTAGGGTATCTCTTCATGTTTTCCAGATGTTGAATCCATTATCAACAACTCTACCTAGGATCCCTATTAAGTGGTAGAGATAGAGACATTATAAACTTTGAACCCCATGCTTGAATTATTGGATTTTTTCCACCTTCTTATAAAGTTGAACAATATTCCCTTGAGGTAGTGTAGTGGTTTGATGAAGTTTATGCAATCTTTGATACTCTTAAGATTGCAAAATATCTAAAGGTCAAGTCAATCCACTCATAATTTGAGGGACTTAGACAATATTAGTGGGAGCTTTTGATTACCTATAGTATTTATGAAATATTGTCTTGGGAATTATTCAAGTTAGTCTTCATTTATTGGCAGTATCCTGAGGAAGTGAAGAAAGAGAAAGTTTCTATGTTTTGGAGTTTCAGTCAAGATGATCTATGAGTCGCGAAGTATGCGAATATGTTCTCACATTCGATATGTTTCATACCTAGTCTTATTGGTGATGAATTTATTAAGTATTTATCTTTTATAAAATATATTTACTTAGACCATGTAATCACTATGCCTTTTAAATGGTTGATCTCTTTTTTAGAGATTCTTAGAAGGCCCTTTCAGCTGAAGAAGAGATAAAAAACAATACGGACCGATAAATTCCACATTAACAATTGATGAAGTTTAGTATCCTTGGGATAAGAAGAGGACTACAATGTGTTTTTAGTTTAGAGCACCTGGTCATTCTATAAATTTGTGTTCATAATCTCCGTGAGTTTGTAAAAGGTGTGGTTATTTAGGTCACTTTATGTGGTTCTGTAAGTTGGGCGACCAATAATGGAAAATTTGGTTAGGAATATTAGCTACAAACAATGGGGTAGAATATTATTCATGATAATAGGGATCCAGCTATAGGGCTCAGAGTCAATATTTTCATAAAGTGGAGAAGATTATTCTATCTAGACGGTTATTTCTGATATCGCAGTGTAAATTGTTTGAGTTTTCCTTCTCATGGATTGTATTATTTGAAAACCTTTTATGTTTGGATATTTGGGGTGTTATCTTGTGGAACATGGTTTGGGTCATTTGGGGATTGTTTAGGTAATAACATTTTCCTTATATTGACACCTTGACTATTGTTCATTGGTGTTTCTCTTATTTTAACTTAATGGTTATAGCTCAATTTTGAAAATTAGATAGTCTCCCATGTGAGAGTGCAGTGACATATCATGCAATGGAATTGATGTTTAAGTTATTTCCATTTGTACTTATATAAACCTTGATAATGTACTTGGGTAACTAATATTGTGTGGATTTTTGATAGAGCAGTCAGACGATGGTGCCAGAGTTTTTTTAATGATCCCAGTGAGGTATGAGGTTCAGCTTAAAAAATACTATGTTACCATTAAGTACTTACCCATAACATAAATCCATGTTAGTTATTTAACTTGATTTTGTAAGTTTGATCATTGATGTTTCTCTATATAAAATAGTTTATGTCTCTTCTTTGGGTTCAAGGGACAATCTATTCTTATGTTACACCATTATGGTGATTCTTTATATGGTGAGAAGACCTTTTCTAGGTCACAAGTTTTTCTATTTTATGGAGAAGGGTGATGATCTTAGTGTATTGATCATGGAGTTGTATCTGTTTTTAACCATTGGGTAAGTCTAACTTTGGGACCATGGACCGTTCACCTCACAAGATTAAAGAGGGAGTTCTTACTATGTCATCATGTTTTATCTTTCAGGCTGGATGATTTCTAGAGATAGAAATTTCTATGGTGGGTAGGTTGTAACATACCCTTACCTATTTTTATTTTTTTTGACACGATGATTTGATTACCCAATGATTGGGTATCTTCTCAGGTTATTTACAGAGTTTTTGGGACTTTTTTGAACTTTCTGGGCCCGTTAACAGTGAATGCATTGTTTAATCACAGTTTGAAAATGTGTGTAGCCAAGATAGAAGGTGTTCACATGGTTGTTACATGGTTTGAAAAAGTGTGTTTTTAAACCATTCAAAACTTCAAGTGGCCCAACTCTGGGAGCAAAATTTGCACATTGTTAGTGAAAATTGGGTGATGTAGCCCCATAACCCAAGTGAACGATAATTAATGTTATGAAAATTTTAATTAATGACTTGAAACCCCCAATAATTAACCCTAAAATCCTCCCACTTGAACCGAAATCGATTATTTAGATCTTGGGATCCCTCTACATCCATTTTGGCTTCCCAAAACTCATCTCTTGGTGGATCTATGCACTAAACAAAGAAGATATATTCTCTTTTCGTGAGTTCTTTTATTTTCATGGATATCCCTTCTTTTATTTATTCCTTATTCCTAATGATTATGATGTCCTTTTTTGTTGGATCTTGATTGATTAATGTGAAATTTTATATACATGATCTTCTATCCTTTCTTTCAAAATCTATTTTCTTAGATCCAATGATCGCCATTGAAAGAGACACATCTCCGATTTTTGTTGTTGGATTCATTAATTTCCATGTAGGTGTTTTAATGCTTTTTAGTTATTTTTTGATTCATTATTTCTAGAAAATTCATAGATACATGTTTCTTTATTTCTAACAAATTTTCTATAAAATTCATCCATTTAATTTCTAAAAAATTCTTCATTGACCAATTTCACTTTGAATTCAACATTGCATTAACTAAAAGGCTACAATCATGAAATCTATCACCATTTTATGATTTTTTAAATGAAATGAACTATTTGAAGTTTTCAAAATGGTTTCAAATTCATGAATTTATTAAATGACCAATAACCCCCTATTGAATTATTTCACCCTTATTTTTCAAATAGATGTTGTTGGGTTATTTGAAATAAGTGATTTATTCACATTGAAAGATGGTGTAGACTAATGTTTTTGAAATTAAATCAATCCATTTTAAATTTTAATAATTAATTTAAAAGATTTTATGATTTTTTTAAAATAAATAATTATTTATAATTCCCATTTAGAAATTTTAATGATGAATTATGAAAGGAATTGGGTATTAGTACCATTTTGAATATTAGATTGTTTAAAAGGATTTGGTAATTACTGATGATTATTTTAATGGAACATTTGTAATTCTGATGATGAATTGTGATAGAAAGAGGGTATTATTACTCTTTTTGAATAATTCATTATTTAAAAGGATTTGGAATGAAATGGTGATTTTTTTAATGGACCATTTGTAATTTTAATTATGAATTGGGAAAGAAAGTAGGTATGGTTACCCTTTTTGAATGTTAAAATTATTTAAAAAGGAATTGAATTGAATTGATGATTCTTGATGTCCTAGTTGGTAATTTATGATGATACTCTCCTGTAAGAATTAATTCATGTGACATTAATTTGGTACTACACATTGTTGGGTGTTGGAAACTTAATTATTTACTTTAATGTAATTTGGTGTGAGAGTGATATGTGTTATTATGGCCAGTGCCCATTTTTGATAAGGATCCAGTGATCCTTATAACTTGACTACCTTCCTCACCTCTCTTGGATCTTCATGGGAACTTGGATAGATAGATGATATTTCCTACATATATGATTTAATAGCGGACTCACACCCTTATTTTTTAACCATATATAATGTTAGTGGTTCATGCTATGGACTTACATCCATCAAAGCAGGTGTTCATAGAACTGGTTTGATTTAGACTCATAATACTATATATAATCCCAATAATTGTTCATGTATTACTTAATTATCTAATATGAGGTGGAATCAGTATTATCATGACCCATACATTACATACATTGAAATTACTTAAAAATTTAAGTATATTCATTACAACATATAATAAATCCATGACAAGACCATATAGGTATAGTGTCTTTCAAAAATGGTAGACATAAACCACTGGTTCACAAAAAATCTATATTGTCTCCCACTTATTTCTTCATAACTAGACTCCATCTTGACAAAGATTACTTAATACCACTGTTTATAACCTAAGAAAAACAAACATATGAAAGGGTGAGCTCGAATTCTCAATAAGGGTATACAAGGTAAAAATTAATCATATCATAATCATAAGACATAAGAACATCACATTTTAAAATATTATCCTGCATACCAAATATCATTATATAATTTCATGGGATTAAAGTTCATAAGAATTAATGGACGTAATCCCGAAATTCATAACATAATTCATGATGTTTTTTGGAATACACATAATCATAGAAAATAAATTCCATATTAGAAACAGCTCACATCCAAGACCATCATTGCAGAAAAAGTCCATTACTGAACTAGGTTTACTTGTTGTTCCAACCTTGTATTATTGAACTTGGTTTACTTTACATTCCATTCATGTATATATAATTAGATATTAATATTTACCCAATGCATTGGATGGAGATATAGGTTCCACCAATCTCATAATGAAATCATTCTTACATGTTCCACAAAAACAAAAATCATTCATCATATGATAATGCATGAAATAAAAAAGGGTTTCTTAAACATCATTACATCAAAATATAATCCATATAGAAAATATGAATTTCATAAAAATAATTACATCAGAAAGACAATAAAACCAAAGTAACAATAGGGATATAAACATAACACTATTTTATTTTAGATGGAAAATAATTTTGATAAAACATTGGATCTTAATTTTAGAGGAAATATCCTTTCTACTTCAAATAAACATTTTATATTCTCAAAATGTAATGTAATTTTAAAAGAAAATAATTTAGTTGAAAATAAACTCGAAATCGTGTAGAGGAAGCTTCATGGAAATAAGGTTTCATGAAACTGTAAAAATCCATTAATTCTCTATAAGTTAAAAAAAAACTTCTCCTCGTACTTTTATCAGAAAAGTCAAAAAGTACCTAGTATCAAAAAATGATAAAATATTCCTTTCATTCCATTTAATAAAAATTCACCAATGGGGAAAATTAAATTCAAAAAAATTTATAAAAATAAAAAAATATTACATATTTTGGAAACATGGATGTGGATGATAAATACACCCCAGTAAATACTTAAGTATAAATAATTTCAAATAATAATGAGATTTTGAAATTATACCTTAACATAGGTCTGATATCATTCATATGAATCTGAACCTCCTTTATAATTTTCAAATTATGTTATTAAATTATAACATAACCATATTCATATTTATGATATCATATAGGATCCTATTATATCTTTTTTAATAGTATTTGAATATTGCTATTATTTCGGGTGTTAGCTACTTCATTTTCCCATTCCTATTTTCCATGTAAGTTATGTTTTTTATTTTTAGGATTTATTTTTTTAATGTCCAGAATGAAATTAAGTTCATAAAAATTATTTTTTTTACTCATCATATATATTTTATAATCATTCTTGAGTTGTTAATGTGGATAATGAATCTCACCACATCGTGGAGATGGTAGACTGTACGTATGGACGGGCAACGATATCATCCCCTTTGGTGGTTAAATGGTATGGAATTGGATTGTATATCTATTATAAAAAATAATAATATTGTAATATTCATGATTTAAATCCATTATACCCATCATTATACCCATATAAATAATGTATTATTGAATAACATATTAAACCACGGTGTGGAGACGGTAAGCTGTACGTACGCACACTTGGTGATATTATTATTTTTAGGATGAATACAAGGAGATATAAAGTTGTACCATAACTATAGTAACATCACATAATGTATAATATAATGGATTTATTAATTTGGTATGGAAACAACTTAAGAATAGGATGTAGAATAAGAAAATAATTTTGAAAGCGGTGATAAAATAATTACCTCTTTTTTCGAGTATCACCTTTTGATTTGAACAAAAGACCTCTTTAAGAGGAATTTATATCCAACGTGTGGCCTCTAGGATGAAGTGAAGGAAGTTGGGAGAGCAAATAGGAAGAATTTTACTGAGAAAAAGGGATTAAGAGGTGTGATTAAAAGAGGAGGAGAGGTGACCTTTTATAAGAGAGGGGAGGGGCACCTTTGGAAATACAAAAACTTTTAAATTAATATAAACTAATGTTTAAATTAAAATGCCTCCAAAGTAGATTAATTCTAATATTATATGATTATTGGTATAAATAATCTCAACCAAAAAATTTATACATGTTTCAATTTTATTTTAAACCTTATAATTTTGATTTATCCTTATTAAATATATTTAATTTTAATTGTGGTAATATATTCAAAATATTAAATGGTCATAAATATTTATTTATATGGTGTTAATTTACCATAAATGGGTATTTTATGAAATTTTAGACCTTATAATTATCAATTTATAATTTTTAAATATTTTTATAATTTTTAAATAACTTAATAAAATGTTATTTTTATAAAATATCAATAGTTTCAATTTTGACACTTTTCATTTCTTTGATTTTAAACAAAATCCACACAGAAGATAAATTTGAACCAAAACATTTAATGCACTAAAAAAATATCATAATCACCTATAAATTTAATGTAGAAGCTTAATTAATTCAAATTATATATTTTTTTATTTTTTTTTAAATCATTTATTTCATATTTCTATTAATAAAATAATTTCTACATCACTATTGTGTAATCCCTAATGGTAATAATTTAATTTCTAAAAATTATAAATAATTTTCTATAATTTAGGTAATTATTTTATATTTTTAGAGACTATATATAGTTGAAATTATCTCATATTTATTTATATATTATAATTAATATACTTATATGAAATGAAATTGTAACATTTTATCACATTCATTTATTTTAATCAAACTATTGCCCTAATCATGTTCTAGTGTCCATTAAGTGATTCTATTTAGAAACATAGATTATAAGGGTTGAATTTAGTCATCCAATAGGATTTTTAAAGGTGTTAAGATAATTTTATAATATTATTTGTACCATTAATTACTCAATTTACCTTCAACCATGGTAATAAAAATAATTACCAAAGATACTATTCATAATGACAAAAATAAAAAAAGTTTATTAACATAATTTATACCTAATGATTCCAAATATGGATTCCATTTTAAAAAATTGAAAACACAGAAGTTGCAGTAATTAATTTAAAATCCACCATGTTGTCTGAATGAGAGAACATGTTTTTTAAAAGTTAAAACATTGCAAAAGATTGAAATATTTTTAAATATGAATTCAATGTAAAATTAATGCTAATGACATAAATTTTATTAAATGATAAAAATATATTCTATTTATACATTTAAACCATTCAATATTAAAATTTAATCATATAATTTTTTTTGATGAAAAAATTTGTTTTCTCTTAAAATTTACTGTATTTTTACTACTCATCAAAACTTGAATGTTATCAAAAAAAATTGAAATCCATCCAAAGTAAATTTTTATATCTCACTTAAATTTTTTTTATGTTTTCATATAAAAATTATTAGTTTGTAAAAATATTAATTTGAAATGGCTTCACCATTCAAAGGCGTAAAATTACCCCTTTATAGAAATAGGTTTTTATATATCAAATAGGGTTCATTCATACCATATGACTAAAATATCAATTGGATGAACGTAAATAATATTTTTTTAATTATAACACATATATATCTCATTGATTTCATTACCAAAATTAATTCACTCAATAATAAAAATATCTAAATGATTTATATTTTTTCATAAATAATTGATAGCCAATGAATTCACAATGCATTTTCATAAGTTAGTTATACTTCTTCCAGCTAACCTAATGGATAGGATATTATGGTAATTTTATACTAAGGGAACCTCATAGTTCTTTTAAACTCACAATTGTGTGTAACTAAATCTACTAAAGAATAAAATATATTTAAAGATGGTATTTCATAAAAACATCCAGGTGTTACATTTTACCCCCTTTAAATTGGATTTCACGCTCGCAATTATTCACTTGGAAACAAAAAGACAAGGATACCTATCCCTCATCATATCCTCAAGTTCCCATGTAGCTTCTTCAAATTTGTGGTTCCACCATCCAACTTTAACCAAGTGAGTGGTCTTGTTTTATAAAACTTTTTTTCTATGATCCAAAATCTCTATCGATTGTTCTTCATAAGAAAGATCTTAATCCAGAGGTATGACTTCTAAGTTTAGTACAAGAGAAGGATCAGGTATTTACTTTATTAAGAGAGATACACGGAACACATCCTGAACTTGAGATAGATTCAGTGGAAGATCCAATTGGTAAGATACCTTCCCAACACAATCATGAATTTCAAAAGAACTGATATATCTAGGGCTTAACTTGCCCTTTATTCTAAATCTCCTTAATCTCTTCCAGGGAGATATTCTTAAAAACACCTTATCACCCACTTCAAACTCAAGGCCTTTTCTTCAATTCTTAACATAACTTTTTTGTTGAATCTGAGCTTCTCTTTTGTGTGGTTGAATTGATCTTACATTTTCTGCCATTTCATCAACAAGATTAGGTCATAATAGCTTATTTTCCCCAAATTCATCCCTAAAAGTTAGAGTTCTTCACATTTTTCTATATATGGCTTCATAAGGATCCATTTAAATACTAGAGTGAAATATAATGTTGTAAGAAAATTCTACTAAAGGTAGGTGTTGATCCCAACTACCATTTAAATCCATAGAGAAAGCTTGCAACATGTGTTCTAGAGTTTGAATTTTCCTCTCAGACAGACCATCTGTCTAAGGATGATAATCAGAGATGAAACTTAACTCTATATCCAGAGCATACTGAGGACTTCACCGAAACATCAAGATAATCCTCAGATTTCGAACATATATAATGGAAAATGTTAATCCATGCAATATTACCACTTATTTTACATATAACATGGTGGGATAATCAAGAGAGAAATCCTATATAATAGTAATGAAGTGTTCCAACTTTGTAATATGATAAATAACCCAGATAGAATTATTTCATTTGGATGATTTGGGATGTCAGATGACAAAGTATATAATGATTTTTTCCCATTTCTATTCTCGTATAGGTAATACTTTGAACATCCCCTTAGACTTCTGCCTCTCAGCCTTAACATAATGAAAAACTGAGTACTGAGAGGCATATTCGGCGATATCTCTTTTCATTAAATCCCACCAAAAATACTCTTTCAGGTCCCTATAAATATTTTAGCTTCCTGGGTGAATAGAGAATAAAGAACTGTGAACCTCAACAAACAACTCCTTTTATTCTAGTATAGGAGGAATACAAATCTGATTCCCAAACCTTATTATTTCATCATAATCGAGGTTGAATTTACAAATATTTCTCACCATCATTTTTATATCGACATCTTTCTTCTACACCTCCACAATATTAACTTCTATATAAGATTGAACATTTATTAGAGAAAGTTAATATATCCCCTCTTCCTTTAAAATTTCAAGATCCATCCTTTTCAAATTCATAAATATTGGATCTTTATTGATCCTCATCATGGATAGGATAGCATTGTCTTGTCGACTCAATGAATCTACCACCTTGTTCTATTTCCCATGGTGGTAATCTTTTGAGTATTCCTAATCATTAATAAATTTCAAGAATATTTTTTGGCACATATTCATCTCATTTTTGGATAAAATATACTTTAAAAATTTATGATCAATATAAATATCACACCTTCCAATATAAAGATAATGCCTCCATATCTTTAATCCAAATATTATTGCATGTAACTACAAATAATGAGTTGGGTAATTTTTCTCATGGATTTTCAACTGCCATGATGCATAAGCAATCACTATATCATTTCTCATGAGAAACACATCCCAACCCCATCTTGGATGCTTCACTATAGATCACAAACATTTTTTTACTTCAAGGTAGTGTGATCCTAGGTGCAAATGGATAACCTTCTTTTTAATGCTTTGAAATTCTCTTCACATTATTCCATCCATAGAAAATTAACTCCTTTCTAAGTCAACTTGGTGAGTGGTTTAGATAATCATGAAAAATATTTCAAAAAATGTTGATAGTATCTAGAAAAACCAAGAAAAATTCAAATCTCAGTTACCTTTTTTGTCTTATCCCACTTTTAACACCTTATATTTTTGAATGATCCACATATATACCATATCTTGAGATTAAGTGACCCAAAAAATGAAACTTTCTAAATCCAAAATTCACACTTGGTTAATTTTTCATAAAATCCCTCTTTTCATAGGGTCTTCAGTACAATTCTAAGGTGGCCTTTATTTTATTCCCTGATCTTTGAATAGACAAGTATAAAATTTATAAATAATACCACAAACTGATAAATATGGTCTATAAAGACTATATTCATAAGATATATGAAGATAGAATGGTAATTATCAAAACCAAAAGGCATCACTATAAATTTAGAGTTTCCATACCTTGTCCGGAATGCCTTAATTGGTATATCATCTTTCTTGACCCTTAATTGATGATATCCTAAACGATGATCAATCTTACAAAAGTATTGAGCTCCGCATAGTGGATAAAAAAATTCATCAATGTGGGGAAGATTATATTTGTTCTTGATAGTAACCTTTTCATGTTTTTGATAATCAATGCCGAGTCTCATTGATTCATATATCTTATTAACAAATTGAACAGGTTATCCCCAAGGTGATGCACTAGGGAGTGCAAATCCTTTATCATGATTCTCTTGGAGTTTATTCTTCAATTCCTACAACTCAATTGGGTCCATTCTATAAGGTTTCTTTAAAATAGGCATAACACTTAGTATGAGTTCTATTGAAAACTCAACTTCACGATTTGGTGGAAGACCTAAAAATTCATTTAGAAAGACATCATCAAACTCCCGTAAAATGGGTGTATTTGTAATCATGAGTTTCTCCCCAACCATTTGAGATAAATATCCTTTGTTTATAGGAATAAAAACCCATAATATGAAATAAATTTATATTGTAAGGTTATATTCATCCTTACAACAATATATGGTCATAGATTGATCTGGAATATGAAACATGACTTCGCTTTCATGGAAATTGATATGAGATCCATATATAAAAAGACAATATATGCCAAGAATCACATCAAATTCCACTATAAGATGGATCACAATATTTTCATGAATCACTTTACCAAAAACTTCAACTAGAGAATAATTATAAACTTTTTGATGCAACTGTTGTTCTATTACGAGTCATCATAGCTTTCTCAACATCTAATTGTTTAGGTAATACAACGATACACTAATTAAATTATTTGAAAATTAAAGGATTAGTGGATCCAGAATCAAGTAAAACATTTTCTACTTTAGAGTGGATGGTGAGTGTAACTTCCACAACTTCATTATCGTACTCTACATCACTGATAGTGATTGTATGTGACTTTCCTTTGTCATTGTCCTTAAGAGTTTGATGACATTTATCATCATCAATAACCCTTGGATTAAGGAATTGGTTGGAAAAATTCCCCATTTCCTTTCACTTATAGAATTGAAGTGTAGAAGGTGCATTTTTCATAGCCGTTTCTTTATTTGGATCATTAGAAATTTTTTTCCATCACTTCTAAATTAAACTGCATATTGATCTTTTTCAAAATTAAAACATTTACTAGTCCCTTTAAGACAATTTACTCAATGTTTCTTCCCATAAATTGAGCATTAGGGAAAACATATCTTCCTTTCAGTGGTACTAATCCATTTTTCATCCATTAATGGATCATAAGACCCATTGAATGAAGGTGGACACTGCCTCATGAAGGACTCAATAAATTGTTTCTCTCTTCTTTGTTCGTTTGGAAGTCCTGCATGATTCATAGCTTGAGAAAGTTGTGTGAGCATGGATATAAAATTTTATATTCTGGATCCCATAAAATTTGGTTGATCAGGGGGAAAATCATTGCATTGAATGTCACATTAATCATTAACATGGTTCCTTCGGGTTCGATCCATTGACTAAAACCAAGAAGCATAGCGTGAGAAACAATAATCATAATAGGAAAACCACATAATCAAGAATAAAATTTCAATTTAAGACATATTAGGTTTTATCCTAGGTTATTAATGTTCATTTCTAAAACACTAGGATTATAACCTATGTTTAGAAATATCCTTAGGGTTTTTACCAAGGCTTTGTTATCTTGGTTTCCAAAGGTTAACTATACATTTCTTATGATACCACCTACAATGACCCATACATTACATACATTAAAATTTCTTAAAAATTGAAATACATTCATTACTACATATAATAAAATCATGACAGGACCATATTGGATTAGTGTCTTTAGAAACTGGGAAACATAAACAACTTGTTCATAAAACATCTACATTGTCTCACAATTATTTATTCATAACTAGACTCATTTTTGACATAGCTTACTTAATACCATTATTCATGACCTCAAGAAAAGAAACATTTGAAAGGGAGATCTCAAATTCCCTGTCATAGTATACAAAGGAAATGTCAATCATATCATAATCATAATACATAAGAGCACAACATATTAAAATCTTATCCAGGATACAAAATATCATGATATCATGTCATGGGATAAAAAGTTCATAAGAATTAATGGACATAATCTCAAAAGTAATAAAATAACAATTCAATTTTGTGGCATATGCATAAGATTTAAAAATAATTTTCATATTATCCAAGGATCACAGCTAAGACCATTATAATGGACAAATTCCATTACTGAACCAGAATTACTTGTCATTCTTGCCCATTATTATTGAACCAAATTTACTTATCGTTCCAATCATGTCTATATCATGAGATATAGACCTTTACCCATTTAATTAGAGAGATATATTGGTCACAACCATCTCATATTTAAATCATTCTTATATGTTCCAAAAAAACATAAATTATTCATGATAGCATAACCCATGAAAAAAATGGGTTTCTTAAACATCATTCCATCAAAATATAATCCATGTAAAATAAATGGATTTCATAAAAATAATTCCATCCTAAAAAAAATCAAACAAAAGTAAAAATAGTGATAGTAACATAGCCCTATGTCATCATAGATGGAAAATAATTTTTTTTAAAACACTTGATCTTAATTATTGTGTAAAATATCCTTTCTTCTTTAAAAAAACATTTTATATTCTCAAAATACTGTGCAATTTTAAAATAAAGGAATTTAGTTGAAAGTAAACATGAAATGTTATAGAGGAAGCTTCATGTAAATAAGGTTTCATTAAACCATAAATATCCATTGATTTCATATAAGGTAAAGGAACATTCTCATCATACTTTTTTCAAAAAAGTCAAAAAGTACATATTATCGAAAAATGCAACAAGATTCCTTTCATACCATTTAATAAAAATTTACCAAAGAGTAAAACTAACATATATTTTTTTAGAAGAATCAAAATAATATTAAATATTTTGGAAACATGTATGTAGATGATAAATATACCTCAGTAAATACTTATGTATAAATAATCTCAAAAAATAATTGGATTGTGAAATTGTCCCTTACCTTAGGTCTGATATCCTTAGTATGTATCTGAACCTATTGTATAATGGTTAAAGTATGTTATTAAATTATACTATAACCATATTCGTACTTATGATATCATATATGATCTTATTATATCATTTTGTTTATAGTGTTTCAATATTTCCATTATTTCGGGTGTTAACTGCTTCATTTTCCCATTAATTTTTCCCATGTAAGCCATGTTTGTCATTCTTAGGATATAATTTACTAATGTACAGAATGAAATTAATTTAATAATTATTTTTTTACTCAATATATAAATTTTATAATCATTTTTTAATTGTTCAAATGTATAATGAATCACACCACATTGTAGAGACGGTGGGCCGTAGGTATGCACGAGCAATGATATCCGTCCCTTTGAGGGATAAATGGAATGGAATTGGATGGTATATTAATTATAAATAATAATAATAATGTTATATTCATTATTAACATCCATTATACCCATCATTATACTCATACAACTAAATTATTGTTGAATAATATATTACACCACAACGTGGAGACGACAAGTCTTACCTACACACCCATGGTTGCATTGTTATTCATAGGATGGATAAAAATAGGTATAAGGTTGTTACATGACTATAAGAACATATCATCTTGTATAAGATACTTTATTTATTACTTCATCAATGAAATAACATAATAATAGGAAGTAGAAGAAGAAAAGAATTTTGAATGATGTGATAAAACAATTAACTCTTATTTGGAGTATCATCTTTTGATTTTCACAAAAGGCCTCATTAAGACGGATTTATGTAGAATGTGTGGCCTCTAGGATTAATTTAGGGAGTTTTGGAGAGACAATGGGTAGGTTTTGGCTGATAAAAAGTGCTTTAGAGGTTTTTTTAAAATAGGAGTAGAGGTGCCCTTTTTTAAGAGAGGGGAGGGGCACCTTTTGAAATACCAAAGCTATTAAATTAATATAAATTAGTTTTTAAATTAAAATGACTCCAAAGTGAATTATTTAGAATATTATATGAGTATGGGTATAAATCCTCTCAACCAAAAAAATTTAGACACATTTTTATTTTATTTTAAACATTATCATTTTGATTTTTCTTTATTTAATCTATTTAATTGTAATTGTTGTAAAATATTATAAATATTTAATGGTAATAAATATTTACTTATATGGTGTTAATTGACCATAAATGGATATTTTATGACATTTTATGTTTTATAATTGTCAATTTGTAATTTTTATATATTTTAATTATTTTTAAATAATTTAATAAAATGATATTTTTATAAAATATTAATAGTGTCACCATTGACACTATTAATTTTTTTTTATTTTTTAAAAAAATCCATGAGGAAGATAACTACAAAATAACATATAATATACTAAAAACATGTCATAATAACTTATAAAATTCATGTATAACCTTAATTAATTCAAATAATATTTCTTTTAAAATTTTTAGAACCATTTATTTGATATTTCTATTAATAAAATAATTTCTACGTCACTATTGAGTCATCCTTAATGGAAATTATATAATTTCAAAAAATTAGAAATAATTTTCTATAATGTTGGTAATTATTTCATATTTCTGGAGACAATATATATTCGATATCATCTCCTGGTTATCCAAATATTATAATTAATATACTTATATAAAGAGAAAGTGTGACATTTTTTCAAATTTATTGATTTTAATAAAATTAATGTCATAATCATGGGAAAGGGGACATTAAGTGATTAAATTTAGAAACATAGATGATAAGGGTGGAATTTAGTCATTCAATAGGGTTTTTACCGGTGTTAAGGTAATTTTAAAATATTATTTTTACCTTTAATTGCCTGATTTACCTTCAACTATGGTAATAAAAATAATTACCAAAGTTACTATTCATAATTCCCAAAAATAAAAGTATCCTGGGAAAATAATCAGGACCTTCTTATTCAAAATATGGTGTCTATTTTTAAAAATTTAAAACACATAAGTTACAGTAATTAATTTAAAAAAAATCTCGTTGTAGGAATGAGAGAAAATGTTTTTTAAAAGATAAAATATTGCAAAAGATTGAAATATTTTTACATATGAATTCAATGTAAAATTAATTCTAACAACATAAATTATATTGAATGATTAAAATTTATTCTATTTATACTTTAAAACCATTCAATATTCTTATTTAACCAAATATATTATTTTGATGAAAAAGTTGTTTTCTATTAAAATTTAGTGTATTTTTACTATTAATCAAAACTTGAAAGTTAGCAGAAAAATTTCTGAAATTCATCCAAATTAAATTTTTATATACCTTATAAAAATAAAATGTTTATGTTGTCATATAAAAATTATTAGTATGTCAAAATATTAATTTTAAAGGGGTTCTGCATTCAAAGGTGTAAAATTAACCCTTAAAAATAGGTTTTTATATATCAAATAGGGTTTATTCATACCATATGACTAAAAGATCCATTGGATGAATATAAAAAATATTTTATTAAGTATATAACATATATAAATATATATATTTCTCATTAATTTCATTTAAAAAATTAATTCACTCAATAATACGATCATTTAATAGATTTATATTTTTCATAAATAATTGATAGCCAATGAATTCAAAATGAATTTTCATAAGTTAGTTATACTTATTCCCACATACCTAATGTCTAGGATATAAAGATAATTTTATACTAAGTACATTTCATTGTTATTTTTAACTCACGATTGCGTGCAACATAAGCTACTGAAGAATAAAAAATATTTAAAGAAAATATTACATAAAAACATCCAAGTATTACAACTATCATACCTTGTTCGAACCCATGATATTCTTATACTTGATCTCGGTATATGATAGAATTTATTATGACCATGTGGCACCATAGTTTCCTTGCTTGATTCATTTATTGTTATCATGCACCTTGACTCTATTGTATTGATTCTCGTTTATCTTTACATATGAGGAGCATATTCTCATCTTTTCTTAATTATATGAATTTATCTTGTGAAATAGGTTTCAATGATTTTCAAGAAAATGTTTATTTTTCAAATTGTAAAATGAAGTAATTTTCAGGGTTAGTTTAATAAATTAGTTTCAAATTTTTAAAACTCTATGTTAAACTAATCCTATTATTATCTTATTTGTAATCCTATTTTAGAATATTTGAATTATATTATGATGTAACTATATAGAATCTTTGGTGGAATCATTCTAGGCTCTTTATCTTACACCATGCATTTTACTTTGGGTGTTTTCACCCCTCTTTTATCTTATAACAGGTGTTATTTCACGCACCTTTTTTGTGGGATCATTCTTTAGTGACCAAGGGTGGGTGACTTGGGAAATGGTGGGTGGTCAAGGACCACAAGTATATGGATTTTAGTTGTTCATTTCAACCTTTAGTTTTATTAGTGTCTCTTGGAACTATGAAATGTATGTATTAATTTATATATATCTGATGATGTTTCTACATTGTACTCTATTACTATAATAATTTGAGGGAGACATCATTCCCAGTGGGGTTTTAATGACCAGGTTCTTTTTTCCAGTCTGTGGAGATCAGAAACACTATTTGGGTTCATTGAGAATCAGATCTGGTATCGATTTAAATGGTATCCCAGGTTGGTTCGTTAAACCCCTCATAGGGTGTTCAGTGGGACATTAGTTTAAAAAAATAGGAATTAGATCCAAATGTGATTTCTTGGTGAATCAATTTTAGAAATATTTTATTATGAATAATACTATAAATGAAAATATTTTACCATTATTTGATAGGTAAAATTACATGATATAAAATATTAGAATTTGATAACATCTACAATCACCTGGGATTGATGTTTATTTCAAAGCAATCCATAGAATTAAAATAATTGATTCCACCAAAAGTTCAATGATGGAAGAAGATGGTAAGATATTTAATGATGATGGAAAGTCTCTAAATACCTTTTTAAAAGACTTGTATGATCTGATTTAAATGGATGTTATGTATTTTCTGATAGAAAAAATAATTTGGGAAAAACTTTATGGTATCTATAAAGGTGAAAAAAAGTGAAATAATAAATTTTATTGGTTTTAACCAATATATTTGATGATATTAAGATGATTTCAATTGAAAATTGTGTTACTTTATCTTACTATATTATTAAAGCAATTAGTGGTATTGATAGACTTGATTAGGATATGAAAGATGTTGGCATTGTAAAGAAGATCATATAGATATTTCCTCCAATTTATCATCCTAATGCATCAAAAACATGAATATGTAAATCATAGATAATTATATCTTTATGATTTACATAGAAACTTATTTGCATATGAAATGTGAGTGAAGATGAAAAATTATATATAACATTTTTATAAATTAATTTCATTAAATGGAGAAAATAACAAAGAATTTCAGGAGAATTGGGTTGAAAAAGTTGTTAATGAGAAGTTCTTATAACCAGTAGCGATGAAATTTAATATAAGTAAACATATATTTGAGGTTAAGTTACATCTAGTATTTTATAAATATAGATATACTAGGCACATCACTGTCGGTTGTACTAAAATATTTGATCGAGTGCAAGGTTAGTTTGAATTATCACTAAAATAAAATAAAAAATTTCATAATAGAAGGAAATTAAATTCAATAAATGTAAGTGTAAATAAATTTATGAGAAATACATTGGAAAGAAAAGTGAAATAATGTGTAGATAAATATAAATTTGAAGGCATTGAATTTTCTTTATCTCAAACACATAATATGCTCTAATGGATTCAATGGAGAAATATAAAATTTAAGTAGAATAGGATGATAAGCCCAAGGGAGTGGTTTTAATTGGAAATGTCTCTTGATGATATTGGATTATAGATAAATATGAATAAAAGTACAAGAGTTTTGTACAAGTAATCCTCAATTGATGATGAAGAACTTGAATTAGAAGTTGATCGCATGCTGAAAGTGGAGGGAGAACTTGAAATTTTCAATGAATCTCAATGAAGTGGTGAAATTTTTTTTGAAGATCAAGGAATATACTACGAACATCGATGATCTCAATATTTTTATTAGGTATAAAGTTAAGAAGATAAAAATTCTTGAGGTGTAATTTGTATATTTGAGAAATAATATTGAGTTAGAAATAAAAATATATGGGTCAAATAAAAAGTTATAGCTTGACGAATTTTTAGATGCAGTTTTGAAGGAATGAGTTAAATGAGATGTAAGAACTTTCAAGGAAGTGTTGATTGTTCAAAAAAATAATTTCATGGATAAAATTAGTCTTAGATATTATACTGGAATATCAAAAGAAAATAATTAATGTGGGAAAAGAAAAGTAAAGTAGATGATAGGAGGAAGTTCTCAATCATTAAGAACTTATCCAAAACTAATTTGTCACGACCTTAACCATACCAGGGCACAAGACATAACTATAACAAGATTTCCCCCAAAGACCATGGGGTGGAGATAAGCATTGAGGGAACACAAAACATGATGATGCCTCTTACTAAGTACCTACAAACACACACAAAGCCAACTCAATGAAAAAGTGCAGAGGGAAAGGAAAATAGGATACACGACTTCTATATATAAACCAAAAAATGACTCTACCTCTAAACAATACAAGTACAGGTAATATAAATTAAACTAAAAGGGAAAAAGGAAAAAATAAACCCCCAACTAGAAAAGTACCACAACCTGGAAGTAATTGAAAAGTAAAATAACTGAGAGAGCCCCGCTCCTGGATCCCAATCTACGACCAACATAAGAAGTCCAAGAACAAATATCCCTAAGATCATCTAATGTCACCATCAAACTAGCTATCATCTACACATGACATGATATGTACGGGAAAATCTCATGTAGGGGTGAGTATAAAAACACATAGTAGAATGCCCAAAAAAGGTGACAAGGGAGCAATAAGAGATACAACTGAAGATAAAAGTTGTATATAGAACAAAGTACAGTAAAGAGTACAACTCAAACCAATAAGATAGTGAAATAAAACTCATCCAAACACCTGGAGATCAACATGGTGATAATATAAACATATCGTTGTGTCTTCCCTATCTATAGTAGAAAATAGGACCCATCCAACCATGAGAAGATAGACACAGAAAGCTCGTGACATAACCAGCACGTCTTCACCTCTCCTAGAAGGAGAGTAACCAAAACCCAAGGAGTGGGTACTGAAATATGATATATAATTCCCAGTCAAAGAATCCCAAATAAGAGATTATGGGGATATCCATCTCACAAATCATTCTAGGAAAAGAGTCACAAACAGTTCAGAAGTAACCACCAATGATGTCTAACATCCCTCACATCAACCCTGAACTCACAAGTCAAAGGGAATCAATCACCAAACCTTGATACTATCCACTTTGGGTGGGTCTATCTTGACTGCATAGTTTTAGTTCATGTTATAAGGATGCGTCTCGGTGGGGAAAGCACCCCTCTTACTCATGAGTGAAAAGAAACATTAAAGTAGGTCTCATCCCTGATCCATATCCATAAAGAGTAAACCCAAAGTAGAGGAACCACAACCTAGTGTGTCAGGAGGGTTACGATCTAATAATCATCATAGAGTACCCACACCATATTGTGTTAGGGGAAATCCACTCTAATAGTCTCCATAGACAACCCACACCCTAATGCATCTGAGGGATTCTACTCTTGGTCATCGAGGACCCTCTCCCTAGTGCATCAGGGAAATTCCACTTAGATGTAGTTGATAAGGGACCCATTACCTTGTTGATGTTGTAATAAAATCTTATTCTCATAGAATACCAACACCCTTGTGTGTTAGGGGAATTCCACTCTAAATTCATTGAGGTCCCACGCCCTGGTGCATCTGGGCGATTCCACCTAGAAGTCTCTGATATTATCGACTAATCACTATTGTCGCCAGACATTTCCTGAAATAGAGTCATTCATGTAACATCTCACATCGTAACTAGAAAGCCACTACAGAGGAAATAATTGTGTTCTATAAGAAAAAAACACTCAAGATGGGCTACTCGTAGGCCAAAATCCTAGTTCCGAAGAAGGAGATACGAGAGGTGGAATAATCGTAGTGGAATATGACACGTATGGGGCCCAAACATCATGTGACCCCACCTCATCGCTTGGCTATGCTCCTAGGCATACTCGAGTACTAAACTATGATCAAGTACCCCTAATAATTCTAGTGTACTCTGAGAGTACATAACACCTCTAGAAAAAAATGATTATGAGTGTATGATGATCATTGTTGATCTGAAGAGAGAAAACATAATTCTACTAACATGCCTCTTCAAACAAATCTAGTTAATCAAACAGATCACACCATCACGATCTTTGCGGAAAAACACATAGGATCAACTATTCATTCTCCCAAATCAGACTCCCAGTGAAGAAACTACATTTTGAAACATCATAAAAGAATCGTGCTTCGTGGGTCCCATGCGTCGATCCTGGAACACATCATATAGATCGAACCATTTGTGATCCTCACAGAAAAACACCTAGGATTTTCTATTCATTTTTCCAAAATGGAAACCTGATGAAGAAACTACATTTCACTACAAACTCCCAAACTGAGCCTCATGTGGCCCATAGCTTTATTTTCGGTTTATGTTCTTGAAATAGGTTTTGAAATGTTTGAATCAATTTATTGGTCGTAACACTGCTAATGGTGCATCAATTATACATTTTATGCGGGATATATGCCCAATACAAGAATATCCAAATAATAATAAATATATTATTATTATTATTATTATTGGGCATTTTGTTCTACCAAGCATAAAGCCTGAAACATATAGTTCTCAAAATGGCCTCTCAAGGTCCTCCTTGAAGCAAGGGTCACATTGTGGCAGATGAAAAATTAATCAGATGCTCTATGTAGTTGTTGCATTCGAATCAACATTACAAAAATAATAATAGTAATATTATTATTATTTTTAATGTGTTTTATTGATCCACTCCATGAGTTGGAGAAAGGTACTCAAAATTGGTCTTCAAAATCTCACATTGAAGTTAGGGTCACATTACTATTGACGGTGTGTGAATCAGACACTGTACGGGGAAGTTACGGTTGTTTAAAAGTTTTAATAATAATAAATAATAAATAATAATAGTAATAATAATATTTTATTTTATTTATTTTCTTTTTATTTTTCTTTTTTTTCTAAAATCCCATGGGGGTGTTTCCATGGATGGCCTCCTTCCATTGCTGTCATCCCACACCAACCGCCACCACACCACCTAGATGCCCCTACTGGCACTTCCCGACAAGCCATAGTCGCCTCCTGACTGCCTGGAGCCGCACGCCAGAGTAGCGGTTTTCCGCCCTCATTGGAGTCGCTACGCCAGTACCTCATCTGAGCCGTACCCTCATCAGACCTGTGCCACCGCCTCCATCCTCAGACCACTTAGAACACCACGGTGATCAAAAAACCAATCTGAGACCATATCGGGAACCCTTGAATCCCAATCTACATTGATGCAGTCTCACCTCAAGGATCCATCAATGTTTTGACAACATAAATAGTTGGCACCACTTTCGGTAACCACCGTGCCAACTCTGGATCCCAAAACTCAAAAATTAATGTAGATCAAAAATTATTGGACCACAACATCCACAAATATATTTTCCACTCAACATTTGTATATCATATAAGCATGTCTAAAAGTTAATCGAAAAAAATTCAGAGAACAACATAGAATGGATGATCTTTAAATAAAACGGTCAATGGTTGTTGTTAGTTTTTCCATCAACAAGGGATTTCAAAGCATTGAAAATGTCTAGAAATAAAATTTTACAAACAAAACTCCAATCATAGGAATTTAGAATCTGAAAGAAGATTCCTACATAGATTTTGGATCCGTTGTTGCGTTCGCTATTTAATGATCTTCTCAGATACGAAGTTTCATCACGATCCTCTAAAGATCCAATGTCAATTCTTCATCTGGTGGAGAGGATAGAGATTGACTAGTTTCCTTGGGAAAAATGATCCAACCAATTCCCATTTCCCATAAACACATATTTATAGAAAACTGCTAGTGGTTACTGAATTTGAACCCCCCATGCCATCTCACATTAGGTCACACTTATTTAAAACACCCCATTCCAAACTCAACAATGATCTTGGTTTTCAATTATGTGTCCCTGATCAAAATTTATATAATTCAGAATTTGAAAAATAATAAAATAAAAATCAATTATTTTATTTATGAAAATTTCCTCCGTCGTTTTCTTTATAAAATACCCGCGACAACAAAAGTTATGTCCTGCCTAGGGTAAACTCCATGCTCCAGACTCAACCATGGCCTCAAATTTCTGATCCGAGCTATTTTTTGAGAGATAAAATGTTTCCTTCACATGAATTTTAATAAATATATATAATATCTTTATAAAATTTATTCTAGGAATAGTGGTCCTTGGAATCATATACTGTCTTAGTGCCTATCTTTTGAAATATATGTAGAAATAATGAAATGTATTACAAGGAAAAAACTAGGTCTCTACATCATCCCTTCTTCAATATTTTCATTCCTAAAAAGAAAACGATGGAAACAACTCAGGATACTGAGCTCACACATGGCTCTCCCACTTCTTGGGGAACTCCTATACGTTTATGTGCTACCACAACACGTGAAATGAAGGGATGGTAAATCAACGTAAGGTTCTCTATAATCAATTATGTTCATAAAATCATGCACGTATCACCTCATCTATGATTTGTCGAAAATGCAGTGAAACAACACAAGATGTGTGGGTAGGGAAAGGTGGAAGGAAAGATTTCCAACCCTCTACATGATCTCAAAAAGGCCTAATGAAAATTGGGGGTATCTTGACACCCCAATTGAAAACAAGCATGAAATACCTCATCATATCCTATAACACTAGGATAGTGTGCTCAGTCTACCCATAAAACTAAGGGTGAAAGGTTTCACTCATCCTACGTTGGGTCCTGAATGCATCATCCAGGCCCCTCCAAAACTGTGATGTAAACTACACGTCATGATCGTAGACAAACATCAGGGTACCACATAAAGGTGGATGATATCCTGGGTGTACAATTACCCAAAACCTTCCATCGAACTACGCTTCCTTATTTCATGGAAATGTAATGACTTTGAGAGTTAGTCTACAATAACACTAATGGCATCATGTACCTTCATTGTGTGTGGATTACCTATAAAAAAATCAATGGATATTCCATCCCATTTCCACTCTAGGATTTCAAGAGGCTGCAACAACCCTTCAGAACTCAGTGCTTAGCCTTTACCTGTTGATAAGTGAGGTATCATTAGAAAAAATATTCTACACTTCATCTCATGTCCTACCACCCAAAACTACCACTTACAAACCTTGTAAATATCCATCACATTGGGATGTATAGTTAATAGAGAAGTGTATTACTCCAGAAAAGCGACTGGAACCATTGTTCACCCCTGGAATAGGGTCTCATGATTCCCTCCTTCAGAATATCCATCCGGTGAATCAAATAAGGATATTTGGTCATGCCAAATTTCACTATAAATACATCACCTCCAAGAATCTCTAACATGATATAGAAGCAAAGGAGACAACACTATCGGCTTTAGAAAAATTGTACCTTCCTACTACACTAGGGTTAGCTACAGGGAAGCTAAGTTCTCCAAAAAATCATGCACTAGGAGAGCCATGGACTTCATACTAAGGGAATTCTCTACAAAATTTTCCCTTTTTTCAGAATAGAGACTATCTAAATGACGTAGTCCCATAGGATGTTCAACTAGTGTCACCACCTTAGGTTTAAGTCTCTCTAGATGATGATGTACCTGAGACTCTAGTGGTCTATGCAAACCACCGAGAAATCTCCCAGAAGGTAGTGTCTCCACAACCTCAATGAGAAGACTACCACTGCCAACACTAGGTAGTGAGTCATGCAGTTTTGTTCATGGGGTCTCCGTCCCCTCAACCTGTACTTGATAACTGTAGTATAAAGATTCACATTGAGCACTCAAGGTATCAACGAACAGGGAAAGTGAGTAAACTCATTCAACTATCGGAAGCTAGACATAGAGATCTCTTGGAATACCACACATTTCTTCACTTCCATTGGAAGGAGTGTAATCAACAAACTAGAAACATAGTCGTACCCACCAGTGGCATCTCAAAGGAAAAAAGGTCTAGTATAAAGACTCCATTAGAAATGAAAGGACCTTCTTTAACACTCCACTTCACAAACCATCCATGAACACACAATTTATAGGGTCTCATCCACCACACCTCGATACTATCTGATTTGGGCGACACTAACTCGCCCCCACAATTTTTCTTGCATCCCCAAAAAATGTCTTGGGGGGATAGATGGCACATGGCACAATTTTGTTCAAATGTGATTTGTTCGATGACTACATAAGGTAAATAAATTGAATATGTATATCTTACATATATACATCTGTTAATCTATTCATATTTTTTATCTATAACAAACATAAAACAATGAAAATAGAAAGCATCATTCGTTATATTTGAGAAGGAGGGAGTCTTTACGTAGCAAAGACTTTTCTGCTTGGTTAAAATTGAAGGTAAATTCATTAATATTTAAAATAATTAAATCAATATTTAATTAAGTTTATTATTAATTTATATTACAGGTATTGATTTTCATGCTAATTCTGTCTCTAATGAAATAAGAGCTTTAGATTTTGGTCCTAATACCATGGTTCGTGACTGTAAATCAATTGTTATCAATGGATACAAATTTATTATCACTGAATGAGAAAAGAACATGATAACACAACATGATGGTGTTATGTTTACTACCACAACAAATTGTCATGACATTGCATCAGATAGTAGACTGTGATTTGAAAATGTGGGTTATTATGGAGTCATTGAAAAAATAGTAATATTGGATTATACTCTCATGGACGAGTCACGATGATGAAATGAAATTGGTTTGATTCGATGACAAGACATGGAACATTTATTAATTATTGTGGATTTAGAGTAATTAATATGACTTCCACTCTTGCTACGGAAGAACCATATGTATTGGCATCAATGGATAAACAAGTTTTTTATGTCAAAGACCAACTTCGACCTGAATTTGGTGTCATAGTTGAAGTAATTCCAAGAAATATTTTTTATGATGTTGATGATGGTATAGAAACTATCCCTATTTACATTGGAACCAATCCATTTACTTCTTTTGATGACTCTAATAGCTCAATTGTCAGAGTTGATTGTGAACCTGAAGTTGTGGTGGAAAATATATAGAATCATCCATCCATGTTCTCAATTATTTTGGTTTACCTCGAGTTGGGTTGTTATGGTTGGTATTATTAAAATTGATTTAATATTGATTACAAATATGTTTTATCCTATTTGACCATTATGTACATTTTAAATGTTTATTGGTTGGAATTTTTATTTGAATTACATTTTGTAATTTGGAATTGAACTGCATTTAAACCTATGAAACCAACATTTCTAACTTGGTGACCATTTCAATACTTCAACTGTGATTTGTATAAAATTTTTATGACTCTAAGACCTCTCTATAATATTTTAGTAGGTAATGAACATGATGGTTTGTATTCTTCTGCAAAACATGTATTGAAACCTGCATCATCTACCAGAGCTAAAAAAATTAAACTTTTCCTTAATTTTGAAAACTGTTTCACGACTAATGAATCTGGTAGAATCAATGTTCCATGATTTTAATAGACTAATGACACTTATTAAATAATCATCCTACTAAAAATTAAATTTCTTTATTACTTATTGTATGATTGATTGACATCATTATATATTTGTTCAAGCTCACCTAAAACAATGGTTAGTTAAATTATCCATGAATCGCCCAATTCCCTCTCATTTATTTTGTTTTTTGGGTTACACATTAGTTATCCTTTTCTATTTACTTCCATATTTCTTTTTAAATTCTTGAAAATGAAACCATTTGGAGAGAGGCGATGAAAATAGATTATAGACAACAGTCGTCACATGGATTTGCTGGGCATTCCACCACTTGTGCCTATAGTGAGTATTTTATTTCAAATATATTTATTTAAATAATATATAATCTCATGTGATTAATTTTTTTAAACATATTTTCAGGATCCATCTATTAGGTGAGAATTATTTGATGAGAAGCCTAGTAGTGGTCCCAGTACTTACAGTGTTCATACGAGGGGGGGGGGGGGTACGGGAGTTAGACGATCTGGTCGTCGTACCCGATTAGACCCTACCCCTCTCACTGACATACCATCCACCCCACATTCTGATCCCGGTGTGTCGTTATGGAAACACGATATATTTAGACCTCCCATGTTTCACTACCCATTACATCTGAGCCTCCTCACCCATCTTTACCATATCCGATGATTATTTCCACTCCCCATCTTGCATTTGGGCGACCATCCCTATCATCTTCTATTACTTCTTCTTCCTTCTCTCTGGGATTTTATATTCCATCTTCTTTGACTACTGCACTGCCAGAGTCTGTCCCTGTGGAGCATACATTAGGACCCACTCCATCTATACAGGGTGTTCCTTCAGTTTCTACGGTTCAAGTGGCGCCCATTGATCAGACTATCACAGGTATACTTATACAACCCTAAAAAATTGTTGCACCAATATTTATTTTCATTTTAACATGTATTGATAAAATATTTGTTTTTGTTTCATAAAAGATACATATACTAATATGAGGAGGGGGCGGGGGTGTACATGCATGCGTTCGATGGGGAATCACCGCACATAGATGATGGTGGACTACAATAAAGATAGTCAGATGATTGAAAAATAAGGGCAGCAATGCTGAAGTTTTTTGGCGACGCTTTCCAAATACTCCGACATCATTCCTGTCATCCCTCTCTCATAGAGACAGCTGCCAAATGATGCCAAGAATAAAGCATGTGCATAGATATGAGTAAAAAAATCTGTTGTATTTAATGTAATATATTAATTTTTGTATTTATATGAATTAATATTTTGTTTTCAACTACGATCTAATTTCTCTGATGGTGAGGGTGCACGGACATCACGTCTAAAGGATTTAAGTGAGATTTGGAGAGATTATAAGCATGAGTTTTATATTGGATGGTGTGCTAGAGTGGTCACAGAGTTAGAGGCAGTCTCTATCGGGGATGATTTTCCATTAGAATAGTACCGACAAATGATTACGCATTAGGCCACTAGCCAATTTACAATATTAATCAAATTAGAAGTATTTAAATGAAAATTTTCATGTTTTTTGTTAATATTAATTATTGAAATTTATTTTGGATGCATCTGTAAGAAATAAATAAAACATTTATGCTAAGAAATACATCCACACATTGGGACGTACTACAATGCCAGATCATGAGAGATAGCAGGTATGATAGTTTATAATCTTTCTTTATGACTTTAACTATCTATTGATTCCTCTATAATTTATTTGATTTATAAAGTTTTTATATAATTTTATTTATGAAATTACTATGTTTTTTTGGTATCCTATTTTAAATTATGGTTTTCTACATTCAATGTAATTATAGAGTCATAAATTGGATATAGAAGGATGTGTGCCTCGAGAAAAACTATTTTGCTTGAGTAGAAATAATAATGATGGAAGTGCGGTTAATGAACCGAATTAGCAGCAAATCGTAAGTTTTACATTGTAGATTTAAAATTTTAATCTCTATTTTTAACTTAATAATCTATTTATATTTGTAATAGGATGATTTAGAGGCCCTTGATGCCCAGGAACTTAACAATTTTGGGCCAAATGATCACTTACATCAGGTTTTCGGAGATGAGCACTATGGTATATTACACTACCGACCTGGGAAGAGTATAGTTTTGACAAGGTATTGGCCCTCCTAAAGTACAATTTTTAGTGCCACAGAGTTGCAGTAGGTTAAGGAATATGCAAAATAGGTTGAAAAAAGGGCCACAATGATGTCAGAATAGTCTTCTAGGGCAAGCACTTCATTTATGAAACTGATGTAATTTTTATCCCCAACACTTCCATCCGAGGAAAGCACTGCTTATGATGAATATATGTCATCGATGCATTTTATATAGGGTGAACCAGGTGGCAGTTCTAGTGTTGGTAGAGATAATGGCGAGGAGGAGGCCGAGGCAAAGGAGGAGAGGGGCGAGGAGGAGGCCGAGGCAGGGGAGGAGGGTGAGGCAGAGGGTGAGGCGGAGGAGGAAGACAATGAGGAGGCTGAGGCTGAGTACGAGGGAGAGGAGGAGGATGGGGACGATGATGGGGACGATGATGAGGACAAGGGTGAGGGTGACGATGACGGTGATGATAGTGATGGTGCTGAGGGACAGATTGATCTGTTACATTTTTTACTGATATTACTGACCTTTGATGTTTATTTATTTATTGTGCCTGAATATATGTGTAATTATGTAGGTCACATTATCATTATTTTTTATCTATATTAATGAAATTGTAATTTTTAGTGGAATTTATAAAATTGATGGTCTGATTAGAAGTTGATATATTGAAATTATTTTTTTAACCTTGAAAGAATTTTCTTAGAAAATATGTAAATACCATCCCATGTATCTGGGAAAACCCCTCGTATTGCCCCCTTCCCTCCTCCCTGGACCCCAGATAGCCCCCAGACAACCCCCCAGATAGCCCCTAGGAAGCCCCCCAGATAGTCTCTCAGATAGCCCCCACCCTCCTCCCTAGACCTCAGACAGTGCCTCAGATAGCCCCCAACCCTCCTCCCTGGACCGCAGACAACCCCACCTTCCTCCCTGGACCCCAGACAACCCTCAGACTGCCCCCTAGAAAACCCCCTCGACAGCCCCCCCGGACAGCACCCCACCCTCCTCCCTGGACCCCGGACAGCCCCCACCATTCTCCCTGGACCTCAGATAGCCCCTAGATTTCCCCCCTCCTCCATGGACCCCAAACATCCCCCACCCTCCTCCCTGGACCACGAACAACCCCCCTCCTCCCTGGACCCTAGACAACCCCCCACCCTCCTCGCTTGACCTCGAATAGCCCCCAGACAGCCCCCTGGATAGCCCCCTAGAAAACCCACCAGACAGCCCCCACCATCCTCCCGGGAGACATCCCCCCACCCTCCTCCCAGGACCCTAAACAACCCCCTCCTCCCTAGACCCTAGACAACCCCACCCTCCTCACTGGACCCCCGGACAACCCCCAATCCTCCTCCCTAAACCTCGGACAACCCCCCTCCTCCCTAGACCTTGTATAGCCCCCACCCTCCTCCCTAGACCCTGGACAACCCCAGATAGCACCCCGGACAGACCCCTGGACAGCCCCCCGGACAGCCCCCCTGACCGTCCCCACCCGCCTCCTTGGACCCCAGACAACCCCCCGACCCAACATTGGGAAAGCGATAATTCTGCATATATAAATTATCATGAAAATTCATGAAAGGGTAAGGACCACCTACCTCGATTCCAGACACAATCACACTCTTTATTCGGCGTCTTGGATCCTAATATAATCTCTCTTTAAAATTGACACCCTTTTAAGTAAAAAAAACGGGCTTACAGAAGACTGACCAAACATATTTGGATTGTGTTGTTACTTTATCACAATGATCCATGGGTTATTTCTGACATGTAAAAGTCAACCCCACCTCAATCCGAGGCACGGTGTGGTCGATACCCCTCAAACTGTATCACTTTTATTTGATATGGACAAGATTTTAAGTGAAAAGAACAACTTACATACGGAAAACCGACCAAACACTTTCTTATTGTATTGATACTTCAAGACAATGATCCATGGGTCATTTTTGATGTATACGAGTCAACATCGCCTCAATCCAAGGTACAGTGTGGCCGGTACCACTCAAACTATCCCACATTTATTTGAAATGAACAAGATTTTAAGTGAAAACAACAACTTGCATATAAAAAAACAACCAAACACATTTATATTCTGTTGATACTTTAGTAAAACAATCCATGGGTCATTTGTGACATGTACGAGTCAACCCCTCCTCAATATGAGGCATGTTGTGGCCGATACCACTAAAACTATCTCACTTTTATTTTAAATGGACATGATTTTAAGTGAAAAGAACAACTTGCATATAGAAAATAAACCAACCGCCTTTTGATCATATTGATACATCAGGAAAACAATCCATGGGTCATTTCTGACATGTACGAGTAAACCTTGCCTCATTTTGAGGCACAGTTTGGCCGGTATCACTCAAAGTGTATCTCTTTTGTTTAAAATGGACACCGTTTTATGTAAAAACAATAGACATACGAAAAACAAACCAAACATATTCTGATTGTGTTGATACTTTATGAAAAGGATACCTGGGTCAGTTTTGACATTTATGAGTCAACTGCGACTCAATCCAAGTCATGGTGTGGCCGGTACCACTCAAGGAATCTCACCTTTATTTGAAATGGTCAAAAATTTAAGTGAAAATAACAACTGGCACACGGAAAACCAACCAAACGCATTAGTATTGTGTTGATACTTTAGGAAAATGATCCATGGGTCATATGGGATGTGTATGAGTCAACCCATTCTCAATCCGAGGCATGGTGTGGCCGATATCACTCAAAGTGTCATTCTTTTGTTTAAAATGGACATTCTTTTAAGTAAAAACAACTGACATAAGGTAAACTGACAAATCATATTCGGATTTTGTTCATACCATAGAACAAGGACACATGGTTCATTTCTGATGTGTATGAGTCAACGTTTCCTCAATCGGAGGCACGGTGTGACCGGTACCAGTCAAAGTGTCTCACTTTTATTTTAAATAGACAACATTTTAAGTGAAAACAGAAACTCACATATGAAAAACCGACCAAAAGAATTCTGATTATGTTGATACTTTAAGAAAATGATCCATGAATCATTTGTGACATTTAAAAATCAACCCCGACTCAATCCAAGGCACATTGTGGTCGGTACCACTCAAATTGTCTCACTTTTATTTGAAATGGACAAGATTTTAAGTGAAAACAACAACTTGCATATGGAAAACCAACCAAAATAATTTTGATTCTTTTGATACATTTGGAAAAAGATCCATTGGTAATTTATGACATGTATGAGTTAACCCCACCTCAATCCGAGGTACGGTGTGACCGCTACCACTCAAACTGTATCACTTTTATTTGAAATGGACAGGATTTTAAGTGAAAACAACAACTTGCATATGGAAAACTGACCAAATGCATTCGGATTCTATTGATACTTTAGGAAAAAATCCATGGGTCATTTGTGATGTGTATGAGTAAACTTCACCTCAATCCAAGGCATGGTGTGTTCGGTACCACTCAAACTATATCACTTTTATTTGAAATGGATAGGATTTTAAGTGAAAAGAACAACTTACATATGGAAAACTGACCAAACACTTTATGAATGTATTGATACTTCAGGACAACAATCCATGGGTCATTTTTTACGTGTAAAATTCAACCCCACCACAATATGAGGCACGGTGTAGCTGGTATCACTCAATGAGTCTCTCTTTTGTTTAAAATGGACATTGTTTTATGTAAAAACAACAGACATATGGAAAAACGAGCAAACATATTCTGATTGTGTTGATACTTTAGCACAAGGATCCATGGGTCATTTGTGATATGTATGAGTCAACCCCGACTCAATACGAGTAATGGTGTGGATAGTACCACTAAACGTGTCTCACTTTTATTTGAAATGTACAACATTTTAAGTGAAAATAACAAATGGTATACAGAAAACTCACCAAACGCATTCAGATTATGTTGATACTTTATGAAAATGATCCATGGGTCATTTGTGACACGTATGAGTCAACCCTGCCTCAATTCAAGGAATGGTGTGGCCGGTACCACTCAAAGTGTCTCACTTTAATTTGAAATGAACATGATTTTAAGTGAAAAAACAACTTGAATACGGAAAACTGACCAAATGTATTTAGATTGTGTTGATACATTAGCACAAGGATCCATGGTCCAGCCTCACACTATCCACTTCTCATGTGAGGAACTCCTAACCCTATTCTAAAACACATGAAATTTAATACGCCTATCCCATCCTCAAAAAGTGGGTTCTAGGACCAAACCAAAGTCCCTTTGGGAACCCAATACCAAAGACATAATTGAATATTCTTACCCACTACCCAAAATGGGAATTCATCTCACAACACACACAGGAGACCAAATTACAATTAGCCACATACCCCCTTATTCTAATTTAAAAGTCTATGAAAAACATGTAGGGTATTCTGGTAACCCATCCCATATGTTGAGATTGGCCAATTTTTTCCACTAACACATTACAAACCATTTATACATGGATACATAGTCATTCGAAGAATATAAACATCCCATTCACTTCCTATAACTCATCCTAGGTCTACGAACATGACCACTACCATTGTCTATCTTATGTGTATCATGATCCTTGTCCACCCTAACCATGTTTTTCTGTTGGTTTTAAGATAGTCAACCCAAGACCCTATGTAAACATCCCATGTTATTCATATAACATGTAGGTTTTCTCTCTTATGTGTATTAGTGTAGTGGTTTTAGTTAAGAGTGAATTATAAATTTTGAATACTGTTATGGGTGTTATTTATTTTCAATTCTAAATTTCTGAATTATGGATGTATTGGATTCTAGCTGTATTGGTAATGAATTCTAAATTTTTATTATTGTTAAGTGTATTGGATTCTGGATGTATTGGATTTTAATTTTGTGTTGGTGTTATGGATGTTATTGTATTTCAATTCAGGATGTATTGGATTGTGGATGTATTAGATTCTGGATTTTTATCCTGTGTTGTGGTTTGAGTGTGGAATGAATTTTAAATTTCTAAATTTATGAATTCTGGATGAATTTTTAACATCCCATTTAGCCTTTTGGATTCTCGGTGTATGTGTTCTTATAGGTCATGGAGAGTTGCAGGTAGGAGGTGGCTGCTAGCTGCTGCTGCTGTGGAGCTGCAACATATGTATACCAATAGTTTTCAAAACCGTTGGTATATCCTTTTGATATATATTATATCAACGGTTTGTTATAACCCTCGGTATAAACTTCTACCAATGGTTTTCAAAACCGTTTTTATATCCTTTGGATGTTTATTGTACACTATATAACTACGATTCTAAACCGTTGTACAATGGTGACATATACCAACGGTTTTTGAAACTGTTGGTATATATCTTACTTTAACACATACAAAAATGGTTTACACAGAACGATTGGTATAAGCCTATACAAATGGATTACTAGGACACAGTTTGAGAAACCATTGGTATATAATATACCAACGGTTTCCTAGCCTTTACCAACGGTTCAGAACTGTTGGTAAAGGGTAAAATTCTAGTAGTGATTAATTACTTATGAAAAATGTAAATCAAATAGATATTTGTATTTTTTTGAGTAAATTAATTTTGTTAATGTAATTAATGAGATATATATGTGTTATATACTTAATAAAATATTTTTAATATTAATCTAATGGATATTTTAGTCATAAGGTATGAATGAAACCTTATTTTATGTATAAGAACCTTTTTTTAAAGGTTGATTTTTACCCCTTTGATTAGAGAACCCTTTTCTAAATTAATATTTCTTTATCACATTAATCATTTATATATAACAACATAAACTTTTTATTTTTAAGCGGAATATAAAAATTTACTTTGGATAAATTTCTGATAACTTTCTAATACCTTTCATGTTATGATGAATAGTAAAAATATGCTAAATTTTAATTAAAAACAACTATTTTCATTTAGATAATTAATATGGTTAAATTATAATATTTAATTATTTTAAAGTATAAATAGAATATATTTTTACCATTTAATATAATTTTATCATTAATTTTACATTTAATTCATAGGTAAAAACATTGAAATCTTTTGCAATGTTGTAACTTTTAAAACCTGTTTTCTCATTTCAACAATGAGAATAATTTTAAATTAATTACTACAAATTCTGTGATTTGAATTTGGAAAAATGGATTCTATATTTGGAATCAGAAGGTCCAAATTTATTGAATAGTCACCTTTTAGTTTTGGACATTATTAATAATAACTTCAGTAATAATTTTATTTATCATGGTTAAAGGGTAAATTTGGTAAATAAGGGAAAAAAGTTATAATTTAATAGTATAAAAATACCCTAAACTATTCCCTAATCCAATTTTATGAGATATTTATGACCATGGTAATCCTTGGGTTGATATTTTGACCCCAGAGAGTCACATGGATGTGAAAATATCATTTGATAATAATTAATTTAAACTAAGGATAATTATAACATAAAAATATATCCTTTACTAAATTAATTTTAATATTGGGTTATATAACTGATATATATGTTTATAAATAGTCATTATAAATATAAAAACATTTCCTACATCATGGTGTTTTATTTTTAATTTTTCTAAATTAGATAAATATTTTTATTTATGACACAATTATGATGTTGTGGTTATCTCATTAATGAAATATTCAAATTAATGAATTTATAAATATTAAAATATATTTAGTTTGAAATTTTTTATTCAATCCTAGAATGTTTCAGATTAAATTTAAATATTTGTAATTTTTTAAAGCCTTTTGTTCGAAGGAATCGGGTTGTTATGAAATTTTTAAAAAATTCAAGCATGAATGGTGTCCAAAATTGACATAATTCATAACTTAAATTATAAAATAGCTTATTAAATGATATTACATTCCTAAAATTCTAAGATTCATCCAAATAGTTAATATAAGTCCAATAATTTCATAAATAACTTTTATTTGGTCGTTTTGTATGATACGGTAATTACATTAACCCACAATATATAAATAACATGATATCACTGTAAGATTTAAAAGGGTAAAATAAAGGTTAAACAAAAAAGATAAGGATAAAAAAATATATTCAAAACATGTCAAAAAATTATTGGATAGGGGGTATTATAACCAAAATCATAGTATCTTTTAATTAAATAATTTTTTTACTACTTTTAATCGAAATTGAATTTATAATAAATTAATATTTTGAGAGTTTCCTAAAGTACCCCTCTCCTCTCTTATAAAATGGCACATCCTCCCTCTCATATTAATTCTTTTTTCAGCCTCCATGTTTGGATAAACCCTAACTATTTCTTTTCTCAACTTCCCTAGTTACATTCTTGATGTTCTGGTATTTTAAAAAGAACAACTCTAGTGCCCTAAGAGGAAATTTAAAGAAGGCATGTTGAGGAAGAGGTAATCTCTTCTATTGATACTTTAAAATTTCTTTCTTCTTCTACATCCTATTATTTAGTTTTTTTAAATATAAAGTAATAACATAATTATCACTCACATACTTATATTTTATTATAAATATGGAAAAACCCTATAACACTATCTATCAGTTGTATGAAAAACAAAATCACCGCACGCGCGTACGTACTGCTTACTGTCTCCATACCGTGGTGTAATCTGTTTTTCACTACCACCTTACGTGGATGGGTATAATGGTCGAAATAATAACTATATATTATTATTGTAACATTATACTAATTATGATATACTATAAACCATCCAATTCAATATCATTCAATAATTATGAGAATAACATTGTTGCTCGTGCGTATGTATATCTTACCGTCTCGATGGTTTGATGTGATTCGTTCTAAATAATATTTATTAAACCATGATTATATAAATTAATTGAATGAATAAATATGATATATATTATACTAATACCATTATATAAATGATATATATATATAACCTAAAAATAGGAATAAGAACATATTCGACAAAACATACATAAGAACATAAAACAGTTAATACCCCAATAATGACTAACAATGAAATGATACTAACAAAAAGATCAAAATATGACCATGAATGTTATCATAAAAATTATTATGATTATGGAATAATTCAATAAAATTATTTAAATCATTATACAATAGGTTCAGAAACATACGAAGCATATCATTCTTAAGGTAAGGGATAAATTTTCAAATCTCGTTTTTATCTGAGATTGTTTATTAGTAAGTATTTATTGGGTTATATTTATCATCCACATCCATGTTTCCTAAAAAAGTATTTAAAAATATTTTTTATATCCTTATATAATTTTTTAATGTTAATTTTACCGATTTTTGAATTTTTACTAAACGGTATGAATGAAATCTTTTGTCGTACTCGGTATAGGGTACTTTTTGACCTTTCCAGCAAAAGTATGAGAATAATGTTTTTTTAACATATATGATATGAATGGATTTTAACGGTTTACTGACATATTATTTCCATGAAGATCTTCATACAATATTTCATGATTATTTTCAACTAAATTAAATTCTTTTAAATTGGGTGGCATTTTGAGAAAAGAAAACGTTCTTGAAAAAAGAAAGGATATTTTCCTTAGGAATTAATTTCAAGTGTTTTCTCAAACAAATTTCCATCCAATATGTCACTCTTTAAATAGGGTTACATTTATATCTCTATCATTACCATGATCTTATTTTTTTTATGAGGGAATTTTATTTAATAAGTCTATTTCTTTTATATGAATTATGATGGAATGATGTTTACAAAAGCCATTTTATTGCATGTGTTATGCAATGGTAAATGTTTTTTATGTTTTTGTGGAACATGTAAGAATAATATTATTATGATATGGGTGGGACTGTATCTCCCTCTAATTCATTGGGTATGGAATTATATCTCATGAGATAGGCATGAGTGGAATGAAAAGTAAATTTGCTTCAGTGATACAGGGCTAGAACGAGGAGTGAACTCTGTTCAGTAATGGAATTTGTCTGCAATGATGGTCTTCGAAATGATCCTTGACTAATATGAAATAATTTTCTATGATTATGTGTGTTTGAAAAAAAGTTTCATGCCTTATGTTTTGACTATTTGGATTACATTTCACTTTTATGATTTATCCTATGACATGATATTGAGATTTTTTAAATGCAGAATAGGATTTTCAAATGTTATGCTCTTATGAATATGATATGATTGATATTTCATTTTTTCACAATTATTGAGAATTTTATCCCACCCTTTTATATGTTTCTTTTCCCTGGTCAGGAAGATGGTTATTAAGTATGATATTCCAAAAATGAGTCTAGTTATGATGAAATAAATGGGAGACAATGTCGATGTTTTATGAACCAATTATTTATGTTTCCTAGTTTCTAAAGACACTATACCTATACGGTCCTATCATGGTTTTGTTATAATTTGTAATAAATATAATCCAATTCTGAATTAATATCAATGTATGTAAATAATGGGTTGCTATAATGCAGGTATTGAAAAAAAAACTGAGCATAAATATACAACATGTAATTAATTATATCAGGTCATTATGTGTTGACCAGAAAACCATGATACATGAACTCGCTTACGTCAACCAATGTTGGAATATAATTCATCCAATAATATTTAACTTTACCCATTCCCTGTCACCAATGGTTTCTATTGAAACTAACCTCTGAAAACTACCCAAATACTCAATGGAGGGTCCCATATGAAACCTTGATTCCATACCCAATCTCACATAATTGACTAATACCATCTCACTCAGGGGGGAGGGGGTGGTCTATTCAATCACCCTATTACTCAAATTGTGGCCTCATACCACATCACATACCACATATTGTTCTAATACTCTCTAAATCAAGGGGGTCATTTCCATCACCCACTCTCTCAGAGTGAGGCCTTACACCACATTACACATCATATATTTTCCATTATCTTCTTACATAGGGTAGGAAACTATCTCACACCATGAGAACTACCCTCTTACTCAAGGTAAGGTCCTATTCTTCTTATCATACCACATCAAATACCTATACCCCCTCACTTAGGGTGAGATATCCTATTTTATCACTTGCATCATATCATGCCATATCTTATATAAACACCTTCTCAGTCAGGGTGAGGTAAAACTATATATCACATACCACATGTCAGATCATATCACATTTTTCTAACCTATCACTCAGAGGTATTATTACATTTATACAACCTATTCAGAATATAATGATAAGAAAATTAAATAATCCAATTAAGACAAACCATATCCTAGACATCAACCAGCTACACCTTATCCTTACTTATCTACTAGAGGGTAACATGTACAACCCAAAATCTCATATCCAAAATAGCCCTTCCTTCAAAACCTAACCTATATGTCATACATAGATACACTAACTCACCAATACCCTCAATGGACATTCAAATTCTTATAATCACTGATATCCCCTACTCCATCCCTATCACTCATCTAGTACTGAACCACATCTTATGGTGTCACATTAGGCACTTAGTCCTAATCCCAAAAAATTTCACACATTTATTCTGTAATGATTTGGACACTTTTATCCCATTCCTTTTTTAGATTTTGGTGTTGGAGGTGTTGGGAAGAGTTTAGTGGAAATAATGTTCTATTGGAGCTGGAATTTTAGCTGGTAGAGTTATATACTTATGTGGCTATTTTATTCATTTGTGTGTGTGGGATTTCTAAAATAAAGGTTTAATCTATAGGTTATTTATCATGGAATGAGAACCTAATTCCATGATGAAAATTATTGAGTGGGATTCCTATTGTACTATATAGTTTGTTTCATAGTGCGTTCTCATGTGTCCCAATGCAAAGACCTATGCCAAATTACGAATTATTTTGTCTCTTATAGTGTCATGGTGTATTCGTATGGGCCACAGTGTGACCCTTACCTAGTTTATTTGGATCAAATGATTTTATTGAGTTTAATAGGTTTGCTATTTGGGATATCTATAAAATTAATATTGGATATTTTATGGATATTGACCCATAATGGTGTGGCCATAATTTTTTCACACTGTGAAATAAAATTTTTAGGAATATTTAGGTATATATTTGTATTGTATCACCACAACTAATTCCTTTTCAATCCAAATATAAATGTTTAAGTCCCCTCAATTTATTTAAAATAATTTTTTTATCTTAAACCATTGATGATTATATGTGCATTTTTGGAGTCACTTGATCCCCTTTTGATTAATTTTTACCCCTGGATTTATATGATAAATAATTCTTCCAATGTGGGAGTTATTTCCCTTTCACTTGGGGTTTATTATCAATTTTAATACTAAATATTCCATTTCTATGGGAGTAGTTTGTTTGGGTGATGTTTTGGTGAGTATTTGATGATTATGGAAGTGATCTAGACTATTGAAGTTTCCCTTGGTGTGATCTCCTTCCTATGATCATCTCTTACTTTCCATATTCTTTTGTACTGATTTAGAAAGCCTCAGTTGAGTTAGTGGATTCAATAACTCTATTTTTTAATGTATAAATTTTGTGGTATTGTTGATTTTTTCCTTGGGAGAATAGTATGAATTTTCTTAATAGTTTTAGTGAAAATATAAATAATATGGATGGGAAGGTAATGATTTTCATGTGTTTACCAACCATTATTATTTTCCCTAATTAAATGAATTTTATTAGTGTTGTGGGAGGAAATTATTATTTTTGAGCCTTTTGTATTGATGTTGTGGTTTATCTATTTAAATTGCCTCCTATAAAAGGTCAATAGCTTAAAGAAAATAGGGAAACAGTTGTGTGGTAAAAAAAGGAATGGTAATGAAAGAATATTTTAATAAGGAATAAAGTAAGGTGTTGGATATGAAAATATTTTATTATTTTGGTGATTGTGTGGTTGATTTGGGGGATATCATGGGTTTGTGGGAATTGATTGTTTTGGGATGTCGGGCTATGTTGGTATTCCTTTTTTGGGAAATGGTGATGCCTATGATATCATGAGATGCATTTTTGGTTAGTTGGGTGGTGGTTGATTGATATTGGTAGTGATTTTAGAGTGTGATATATTGTGGGTGATAGGATAGATGATATGGGTGGAATATAATGATATGGTTGAGGATGTGAAACTACGAAGTAGGGTTACGGTTTCCTTACCAGGGTTAGTAAGAGGAAATGAATATATTATTGTGGGAATATGATATTCCTATTGGATATTGGTTAATTTGTTTAGTTGTATGATAATAGTGGAATGAAATTTGTAATAATTAACTTGAGATGGGTGTGGCTAGAATTAAACTAAATCATGGTGGTAATTTATTTATGAGGAATCAAATGATTGGATAATGGTTATAATTAATGTTAGTATTGGATGGATTTGGTTTTCATTAAATAGGTAATGAAATGGGTTAATGAACATAAATTTATTGGTAATGTGATAAACTATGGAATGGATATGTTTTATGATTAAATGGGAATTATTGGGGATATTTTTGATGAGATGTGGGGTAGGTCATTTATTTTATTAAATAATAGTGATGAAAGTGTCACTACTAGAAAATTAGGCTATAAACATAGTTTTAAAAAAATGTGGGTATAATTCCACCATATACCCATGGTTTTTGGATAACCATGAATATATGTTTCATGGAAAAAAATCACTAGAAGGACCTATAACCATAATTTTTAGAGAACTGTGGGTATAGGATTCGAGGGAGAACAATTCATATGAAGGACCTATACCCAATGGTGAGGATTTCATGGTTTTTTTGGTAAAAATACTAGCTGATATTGGTACATGATATAGACCAAGGTAACTAGACCATACAATGGAATTTAGGGATCCCTATGATCTGATGTAAGAACCCTGAGTTTATCAGACAACCAATTGAAATGATTCTTCTCGTAGGGTATAAAATTTTTTTTCACTTGAAATTAAACTGAGGATGATTTTGGAGAAGATAAATGAATCTAATTAAATGAAAATGATTTATTAAATTATATTATACTAGTTTTTGGAGTTATTTTCTTTATTATTTGTGATTCCAATTTGATATTGTCTGCACATGGTCCAAGTTGGTGAGGCTCAGTAGGATGACCTAGTTGACCATAAGAGGGTTCAATAATTTGTGGAGGTTGATATTTAGAATAAGTTTTTGGTATTATATTTACAAAATCAAGGGACAAATATGTATAAGGGGAGACACTTTCATTTAGGATGGAATATTAGATGGAAGAGCTTGAGATTTATTTTAGAATGATTCAGGTCCAAACTGAGTATCAAGTTCTATTGTCCATTATCTAAATATGGGGAGTAATGGACATAGTTGGATCTTATATCGTGAAGATTAGAAGAGTTAGATATTTCATGGAAATATTTCTAGTCTATTTATTATGTGTAGTTTCTCTCTTCAATGATGAGGGTGGGGAAGAGGCAGAAGTTTCCCCTCTTTATCATGGGAGTTTGAGTGTGTGGGAGTTGAGGATCTGATTTAAGGAACTTATTAAATTTTTCCTTCATATCTAGTCTAATAAGGAGTCTAGATATTAGTGTTTATAGGAGTCACCATTCACTATAATTTTATATACAATAATCCCATTATGTTTCCTATGTAATTAATGGTGTAAGAGAAGGTTTAGGTCATTAAGAGGATGCACACTTAGCTAGTTTCATCTTGAGAGGGGAACTATTAGGGTTCTTTAAAGAGTATAGATATTGGTGGTGGAACATAGTATATATGAAGTCTAGGATTCTTTTATAAGGGCATTATAATAAGTGTTATCCTTCTAATTTCTTTAGGGATAGTAGTTCTTGGGTTTCGACTAAGGGATATGGTTCTGTGTTCTTTTCTTGTGTGTGGTTCCCAACTATCCTTAGGGATTAACAAGGTGTGCGAGTTTTGGTTAATTATCATCATTAGTTGTAGTATCATCCATGAAGTCTATATTATTAGTAGGTGAAAAAATATTATTTCCACTAAGGGGAGATTTAGTTGGTAGGGGACAACCCCATGATGTTCCTTTCTTTAGGAGACATAGGGATATGTGCAACTATAGAAGGGTCCATTAGTGGTGATGTAGGATAGATAGACATGGGATGTTTTAGGATACATATTTACTAGTTCTAGAGGTCCCAAAGATCAATCAAGGTAATATTTTTTTGTCTCTTACCTTGTTCTATGAATCGCTTGACTCTAGAGATTTAATCTACATTTCTTCACCTTCCATGGTCTGTATCTTGGAAGTCAAGGTGGAGAGGCTTCTGGTACCCTTTGTATTGAATAATTTAGTTGGAGGTCAAAAGATTCTTTATTATATGTTTCTTGGTTATGAGATAATGGTGGGGCATAATAATACATTTGGGGATTTCTTTTTTATTTTTTTAAAATACATCAAAAAAATTGTCATTCTCGACATTGAATGAATGTATTATATACATGTGGTTATTAATTTATTTTGGAGGAGTGCAAAGTTAAATTATAAGGTGGGATAATTAATAGTGTTCATCAGTGTGTGGGATCATCAAATAGGATATAAATATTTAAATCCTTTATTATATCGGCTATTAAAATCATCATTAGATTTGGTGTGTGAACATGTAGTGGAGTTTCCTAGAGTCATGGAGGAGTTTCCTGATGGTTTTACCATGGAGTTTGTGTCTTTATTCCATTGATACAATATCATGTTTTGATAAAATTTTAAACTGGAACCTCTTCAATTTCAATGGATCCTTATTAGATGAAACCTTTCTAGTTATGGTATTTGAGGATTCCAGTTGATGATAAAATGTATACAAGATTTATTTATCCAGGTTTTTAATTATGGGGTGGGACTGTGTTGTTATCCTAGAAGGTGGAAGGTGGTATGTGATTGGGTATAGACTACCGATTGATGAATTTGGTGACAGTCTAGAATACTTACCATCTTTTAAGTATTAATAGTATATTCGACCAGTTGAAGAGCGACATATTGTTTTAAACGATTGATATGTGGTTTAGATATCACTAGATGAGTGTTTGGGATGAGGAAGTCATGAAAAATATTTTAAGGTGTCATTAAGGGATCTTTGATTTCATGGTCATGCTATTTAGTGTCACAAAAACCCTAACAATGTTTATGAGACTCATGAAATATTTATTTCATGAGTTCATGGAATAGTTTACGGTAGTTTTTATCAATGAAATACTTATATAATCAAGGTTATAAGATGAGCATGCTGAGAATTTTAAGGATACCTTAATGTCCTTTGAGACCATGAAATTTATGGAAATAGATCCTAGTATAATTTTTGGATACAGGAAGAGAATTTACCTAAACTTGTGGTGTCTCTGCTGTGAGTGGTAGTGTAACTATCAAATACTATTGAAATTATTTCATGGAGAACACCTGGAAATATTGTCGAGGTCTGTAGTTTCAATGGCCTTGACAGTTATTTTTTTAGGATAATAACCAAATTATCTCTAATTGTATCCACATTGGCATCCTAAACTTGGAAGGACCATTATTTTTTATAGACTAATTTGTTCCAGACCACTTTTGGATACCTTAAAGGCATGTTATTTAGTTCCCTTATGCTTTGGTATCTGAGGAGTGCTGATTTTTGAGGTTTTTATGGTACTAGTTTTATTGGTCTAGGATATATATTGATGTATAAGAGAGTAGTGGTATCATATGGGTCTATACAGTTATATTCTCATGAGTGTAACTATACCTCCCTTGATTTTGAGTTTACCATGATAATTTTTTCTCTAAAGATGTGGAGAAATTACCTCATCATTAAGAACATTTTTTCTTTATATATCATAAGTGTTTGAGGTATGTTTTTTCTATATAGGATTTGAATATATGAAAATATAGGTGGATAAATATATTATAGGATTTCAAATTTGATAACATCTATTCCTTGATGAAAAGGAATTTAGTTATTGATGTGTTGAGTAGGAAGTCAAATGGAGATGTTTTTTAGGAATTTGGAGATTTTTGGATAGGGGTGGAGGATCTTTCAGCGATGCATCTTAATAGAGAGGAGGATTATAGAAGAGGTGTATTGTTTCAAATGATAGTGCAATTATTATTTATGTAGTGGGTGTAGGTGTATTTATGGAGGGAAACTTAAGAAGAGATGATGTTGTACCATGTTCTTCAAGATGATGCTTTGGAAGGTTGATTGGTGGATGAATTACATCTAATGATATTTCCTGTAAGGGTGTTCATTACATCAAAGGGGGTGATTTTGTTCTACATGATTTTTGAATATTAATAGTGGTAGTGAACCATTACATGTAGTATATGGTTTATTCCATGAGAGGTTATTTTTTTGTGTCTTGTGATTGGGAGATTTATTGTTGAGTTTATATCATGGTACTTGGTATACCAGAAGGTGAATGTGGAGCATTGTGTTCTAGGAAGTTTGTTAAAGATGTTAGATATCCCCAATTAAAAATATGATGAAATATTTATGGATTTATCCACCTATCTACAATGATCCCATGGAGGTTTCATTTCTATTTGGTTGATCATGGATCAATAGAAGAAGTTATCCCCTTTTCTAGTGATTAGAGAGTTGGTTGTTATGAAGGTTTTGGTGAGGAAATATATAAATGATATGTTGTTGATTCACAGGGTATGAAGGAACTTTATTTATGATTGTGGTATTTATTTAATCTTTAAGGTCTAGAGGGGATTACAATTTTCATTGATTACCTAGTCACACCTCACAATTAATTTCTATCCTCAAAAAGATGAGTAAACCAAGCGAACTATCCAGACATTCGAGCGTATGGTGCGGGCTTGTGCTCAAAATTTTAGTGGATCTTGGGTGAGGCACTTTTCTTGGTTGAGTTTTATTATAAAAAAAAACTTCCAGTCTTCCAATATAATAACCAAATTTAAGGAATTGTATGGGAAACTTTATCATTCTCTATTTTATAGGATGAAGTTAGTGAGTAAGATATTCTTGGTCCAAATGGGATATAGAGAACGATAAATAATATTTAAAAGATATTATATTAGATAAGTGTGACCCATGACCAATAAATATATTATGAGGATCAGTGAAGGAGACCTCTAGAGTTTGAAGTTGGGGATCATGAATTCTTGTGGGTTTCCCCTCATTGTGGGTAATATATTTTTGAATATGGGAGTAAGATCTCTATTGAGATTATTGACCCTTTTGAGTTGTTGTAGCATTTTAGTAAGGTGGAATATCAGATATATATTCATCCATAATTGGTCAAGATCCGTGAAATATTTTATAGAGACCCTCACTTTTCTTACATTAAAATTACATAACATTTGTGGAATACCAAAAGCATTATACCAATAGATGCCCAAAGACTATACTAGTATAGTTCCTTTGGATGCATGGAAACCTAAACATTGATACATATATGAGTTACATTATCTCCCACTAAGTTCTTCTTGACTGGAACCCTTCATAGACTTATAAAACATAAAACATATCTTTATAACCTAGGGAAGGAAACCAAAAAGTGGTGAGTTAAAATTATCAGTAAGGGTAAATAAGGGAGATATGTAAGCATAATCATGTGCATAAGGGTATGAGAACATGATCATAAAAATTTAAGTACATATCATGCATATCAAAAATCATATACCTAAATCATGACATAAATCTTAGTAGTTAATAATACATAAATCATAATGAAATAAATAACATAATCCATGAAATAATAATATATGAATAAAACATGGAATTGTGGTAGACACATAAGCATATAATATGATTTTTATAATAAACAAGGAATCACTACCTGGACTACCTTGGCAGTATGGGTTCACTCCTCATACCATCTTGGTAGACAAGGTTCACTTCCATACCATCTTAGTGGCATGAGTTTACTCTGCATACCATCTTGGTAGTCATGGTTCACTCCCATACCCATATTAGTAGTCATGGTTCATTCCAAAGACCATATTAGTCAATCTCATGGCATATAAATCATTACCAAATGCATTCGATGGAGATATATGTCCAACCCATATCATAATGAAACCATACATACATGCGCCACAAGATTATAAATAACCATATCATAACCCATGAAATTAAATGGGTATTGTAAACATGTTATAATACCATAAAATGTATAAAAGTATAGGTTTTATAATAATTTCATCACAAACATAACCCGTTAAAGGAATTGTAATCCAAAAGCATATAACTTGTGAAAGAGAAACGAACATCATAAACATCATTCCATCAAAACATAATCCATTTAAAGAAAGAATATGTATGAAAAAATGGAATAATTTCCGTTTAAATTCATTATTAACACCAATGTATGTTATCATAGATGATAATTTGTTTGAAATATCTTTTAAAAACATTTCTCAATGGAAATTTCCTTTCTTCATTGGAAACAATTTTCAAAACATAATACCATTTTGAAAATATTTTTCTTTGAAAATAGATTTGAAAACTTATAATGGAATAATTGAAAACCATAAAAATGTTTTTAAAATCCCTTTTTTATGAAAATTGGCTTCAAAGATAATTTGAAAACATTTTTGAAAATATGGTTTTTGAATATAATCGATTTACAACTGAAGAGAGAGACAATCATATTATACTTGAAAACGTTATCTTAAGTACCAAAGTGTGAAAAAATGGAAATAATACATTAGGATAGCTTTAATAACCATAGTATAACAAAATTAATGAGTGTTCTTGAGAGGTGGATCATAAGATTTAATGAAATGATCATAATCATTAACAATCTAAAAAATAATTATGAGATTGTTTCAATAAACTATTTCCACTTGGTCACCAAGGATCATACTCTCCATTTAAGAAAACAAAATTAAATGAAGCATAAAATATCATGAAAGGATTTATATTCATGATATAATATGTAAAATTAAATTATATACACCTCCAAAATAATTTAGGTTCATAACAAAACATGAGTCTCAATGAAGGCAAATTGAGACAAAACTATTTTACTGATTTGGTAACTTTTGAAACATAAACCACATGAAATAAAGATCATAAAATGGATATGTTAATACCCATAAAATTAATTATAAGATAAATATAATATATTCATGGGTATTATATACATGACAAAAAAGGAATGAGAGGTGAATAAACCACATATCTCACAGAAATAAAAGGAGAGATGAAATCTTCTTACCTTGTGTATTGACTCTCACCATACTCAAAAAAACAACATATATATTAAATCTAAATTCATTATATATATTTTATTGAACCATATTTTTATATATATTTGCTTATATAGTTTTATTATGACCTTACATTACCCACTTGTTAACCATATTATGTCAGGGATTCACTTTAGATAATATGTGTATTATTCTCTACATGTGTCTTAATTTGTTATATAATTGGTCCTTATAATTATTTCATCATTACAGAATGTAAAACATGATATAAATAAAATATATATCTATTATATTTGTATTATAATAATATATATAATTCATAAGTACAAAATTGAATACACCGTTCATGGAGAGGGTAAGCCGTACGTACGCATGAACATTGTTTCCGTTTTTTGGTCGTATTGAAAGAATGCAAGAAAATGAAATATATGTATATATGTATATCATTATTAAAATATATTTATGATATCATATATATCATAAATATTCACTAAACCCATCCTTAATAAAAATCATGTAGTGTATGAATGAACTGTATCGCTTGGAGGGGGTGGTTGTCCACACTTCCTCAAATGAAATTATCATTTTTACAGCAAATGGAATGTAATAATAGTTGTTTTATAAAATTAATATAAAATAATTGAGAAATAATAAATATAATATATAGCACATATAAATATAACTTCTAACATAATTTCCACCATGAGATGAGGTAAGTGAAAAATGAACAAGCATCATGTAGTGAGGCGGTAGTTCACCATACACGTAAACAATATATTTCTTACCCATTAGATGGAAGTGTGTGTAAGTTTAGGATGAAAACATATCATATAAAATAATTAAATATTTAATATACTGGTGTTTTTATGGAATAATTTAATAAATATAGTGGATTTGGTGGAGAAGGAAAATAAAATAAAGTAGGTTGAGAGAAGACGTTACCTTTTAATCAGGTATCTCCTTTTGGTTTGTGACAAAAGGATTCCTTGAATAGATTTATTCAAAAATGGAAGGATTCTAGGAATATTATAGGGATTTTGGGAAGTGTATTGATTATATATTGGATGAAACGAAGTCGTTTTAGAGGTGTACAGAAGAGGGATAGGTGGTGGCCTTTTATAGGGAAGGTAAAGAACTCACTTGGTATTTTTTAAAACAAGTTAGGTGTACCCACATTTTTACCTTAAAAAGTCATAAAAACCCAAAAAAAAATAATGGAAGACTAATGCAATAATATTTCTAGATAATGTGTTCTTTACAAGTCTGTAAGTTTTTTTGGGTTTGAAATTTAGGGTTTAGTCCTTAGTTAAGCTTAATTTAAACTTAATCATTGTAAAAAAATTTAATCACATTCACTATTTGTTTTAATAAAAAAATAAGTTGACCCCATTATATATTATAAATTATTATGATTCAAAATTTGGTATCAATTTTTAAAAAATTATAATCATGTAATTCAAAGAAATAAATTTAAAACTAATCCTCTAGTCGGGTCGATAATGCAGGTTTTTAAAGTAAAAATGATCAAAAGTTTGCTAAGTTTTTTTATCCAATTTCAAGGTGAAATTGGTTTCAATTACCCCAATTGGATCAATTGATTAAAATATAATATAACTAAACTTTTTAAAAAAATTAATATATAATTTAACCGTATAAATTAATTAGATGAAAAATCAGTTTTGAATTAAAATCTAGTATTTTTATCTATTCATCAAAAAATGAAGATTCTCAAAAAAATACAAAATATTTTCCATAATATAATTTCAAAAATCAAAATTCAAAAATGATGTTTATTTTATTAGATTAAATTTATAAATTTTCCTAAAATTATTTTAAAATTTTCACTGATGAACATTAAAAGTTATTAATTATAGAAAACAATGTTTTTTAACATAAAAGGACTTTATCAAAAATAATATCATTCTTTATCAATATGTTTTATTTATATAAAACCATTATAAAAAATATTTGAAAAATATTTATTATTATTCATATTACTATGTTTAATTTATAGGTTACAATTATCTTAATAAAATAATTATAACAATAAAACAATGTTTCGTAGACACATCGTTGTTTCTTTTAACATACACCAAGTCCATGTTCCATGTAGTACTCAAGGTCGATGTTCTGTGTAACATATGAAAAGTTTTTGTTCCAATTAAAATGAATATTTGAATTAGTGCATTTTAATTCATAAATTAAAATATAATTTAATTCAAATAAAGTCCCATCATAACATAGTGTGTTACATTCCAATCCCCTTAAAATGGATTTCGCCCTCAAAATTTGTCACTTGGGTAAAAAATGAGGATACTTATGCTTCATCATATGCTCAAGTTCCAATGTAACAACCTCAAATTGTTGATTTAGCCAAAAACATTTACTAGGTGAGTGGTATTATTTTGTAGAACTTTCTTTGATCAGTACAAATTTTTAATAGGTTGTTCTTCATAAGAAAGATCATACTCCAGCGATATGAACTCTAAGTTCGGTACATGTGAAGTTCAAGGTATGTACTTCGTTAAGAGAGATGCATGGAACACATCATTTATTTTTTAGATATTTGGAGTAAGTTCCAAGTGATAGACAACCATCTTGATTGGATCAATAATCTAAAAGGACCGATACACCTAGGTCTTAGTTTACCTTTATTCCCAAATATCATAACTTTCTTCATATGTGAGATTCGTAGAAACTCCTTTTCACCAATATAAAATTCTAGATTGTTCAATGGTTATCAGTGTAAATTTTTAACCAACTTGGAGCTGTGTTGATTGGATGCTAAATGATTCTGACTTCCTTGACCATTTCTTCAAAAAAACTAGGTCCCAATAGCTTTCTTTCTCCAACTTCATCCCAAAACTTTGTATCTCTAAATTTATTCCCATAAAGGGATTTATTAGGTGTCATTTAAATGTTTGAGTGACTGATATTTTTTTAAGAAAAATCAACTATAAAAATGTTTTGATCCCAACCACCCATGAAATCAAGATAACAAGATGTAAACATATCCTCTAGGGTTTGAATTGTTCTTTTAGACTGAATATATGTCTGAGGATGATAAGAAGTGTTGAAACTCAATTCTGTATCATGAACTTGACCAAGAATTCTCTCTAACTTTAAGGTAAACCTTGGATCTGGATATGATCCTATAAAATGTGGTACTCCATGAAATGTTACCACATCATTAATGTATATCTGGGAAAACTGATCCAGAGATAATTCTTCTCTAATATAAATGAATTGTGATGATTTTGTATGGTGATCAACTACCATTCAGATATCATTAAAACATTTATATTTTTTCGGTAGTCTAATGAAAAAACCCATAGTGATTTTCTTCCATTTAAAATATGGTGTGGGTAAAGAATGAAACATCACTTCTGAATTTTTTTCTTTTAGCCTTAACTTGTTGGCATACCAAGCACCGAGATACAAACTCTGTGATATCTCTCTTCATTCCATCCCATGGGAAGTATTCTTTAAAATCCTTATACATCTACGTATTTTCATGATGAAGATATAATGAAGAACTATGTGCTTCCTCTAATATCTCCTTCTTCAAATATGGTATGGAAGGAACACATACATAGTTCCTGAACCTCTACATTCCATCCTAATCAAGGTTAATATCATGATGATTTTTGACATCCTTTTTCATCACTTAATCTTTATTTTATGCCTTGTTAACCTTCAATAGGATAGAGGTTTGAACATTCATTTGATAAAGATAAGAGTTTCCCCTTACTTCAGTATTTATAGATCTATACTTTGAAAATCTAGAAATATTGGATCTTTGGTGATCCTCATCATCGATAAGCTAGCATAATCCTTCCTACTCAAATCATCTACCACCTTATTTACCTTTTGAGGGTGGTAATGGATTGAGTAGTCATAATCCTTTATCAACTCTAAAAATATTCTCTAGATCATGTTAATATACTTATTTTTGGATATATATTTCAAAATTTTATGATCATTATATATCATACCTTTCTCCATGAAGGTAATTCTTCCATATATTTAATAATAAAATTACCACTGCTAACTCCAAATCACGAGTTGTGCAATTTTACTCATGATTCATCAATTTTGATGAGCCATAAGTGATAACCATGTTTTTATAAATAAGAATATATACCAATCCCTTCTTGTATTAATAACTATATATTACATGCTCTTCTCCACTACAGGGTAATGTAAGCACCGGTGGATTCACTAACCTTGCCTTCAGTTCCTTGAAATTTTCCTCACATTCATCTCTTCTGAGAAACTTGAAACCCTTCTGAGATTACATGGTTATAAGATTATATAGTCATGATAAATTATCCAAAAACCATTAATAATATCTATCTAAATGAAAAAAATCTATAGATCTCAGTCACTGTGGTTGGTATAGGCCAACATTCAATAGCCTACGTCATTGATAGATCTACTTCTATACCATCTCTTGAGATTATCTGACCCCAAAATGAAAAATTTTTCCACTAAAATGAACACTTTTTAAAAAGTTCAAATTTATTCTCCTTCCATAGGGTATTTAGTACAATTATCAAGAGATCTTAATGCTCTTTATTTCTATTTGAATATATAACAATATCATCTATAAATACTACAACAAACTGATCAAGGTAATCTCTAAAGAAAATATTCATTAAATATATAAACATAGCAGGGGAATTATTAAGTCCAAAGGGAATCACTATATATTCATAGTGTTTATTCCTTTTATGGAATTTCGTATTGGGTATATCCTCTTTCTTGACCCTTAATTGATGATATCCAAAATGAAGGAAAATCTTGGAAAAGTATAGAGATCTGTGCAGTTGATCAAACAAGTCATCAACATGGGGAAGAGAATACATTATCTTGACAGTGATCTTGTTCAAATATAGATAAAAATTACAGAGTCTCATTTATCCATCTTCATTTCGAAAAACAATGCTTGAACACCATGGTTACCCACAAGGCTGAATGAATCCCTTATCAAGGGTTTCTTTGAGTTGCTTCTTCAATTCTCGTAACTCAATAAAATCCATTCTATAATGAGTCTAGGAATTTTTTTTAATTGATAACTTAACTTCACATTTTAGTGTAAGACTGGAAAACTCTTCCAGAAATAAATCCAAAAAATCTTATACAATAGGAATATCATTGATGTTGATTTTCTCCAAACATATATGAGATTAACAACCATTTTGAATGGGAATTTAGACCCATAAACTATATGTAATATCCAAAGGAAGTTCATACTTATCATCACATGGATGATCATAGGAGGGTTTGAAATATCAAACACAACTACGTTTCATTGAGAATTGACATGGGATTTAGGAAGAGAAATCCAATCCATGCCTATGATGACATCAAATTCATCCAAAGTAACAATGACATGATTTGGAGGAAGCACATTAACACAAACCTCAACTAGAGACGAATCAAAGACTTAAGATGTAATCATTTTACAATAATGGAGTTTCACTGCTAATTCTATATCTAATTATTTTGATGTACTCTTAACACCCTTATGAGGATTATTTTGATATGAAAGAGTGGGTAGATCCATAATCAAATGTGACATTATCAATTCTTGAGTATATGGAAAGTGTACCTTTCTTCATGTCATTATCACACACCTCATAATAAATAGATATGGAACAATATTTCTGCTTGTCCCATAGCTTAAGAGGTTTTTGTAATCGATCATCATCAACAACCCTTTGTTTTGGGAAGTGGTTCGTATAATTCCTATTCACCCTAAACTTATAGCACTGAATCGTGGGAGGTTAATTCTTTTAAGGGTTTTCTAATTCCCAATGTTAGACAACTAATTCCCATAAATTTTGAAATAAAATTCTCAATGTCCTTCCATTCCACTCTTAAAATTTTTTAAGACCCCATAAGGAAATTTACTCTATGATTATTCCTATACTTAGTGAATAAAGGGAAGATCATCTTCTTCTCTTCATGGTTTTTATATTTTCCTTTAAACTCTATCTTCCTCTTCTTATCAAAACCATGAGATTGATACATGGCTCTAACCTCCATCAAAAACTTTATTTCACAACACAAAATCTCTTCGTATCTACTACATTATCTTATGTGCAACACCCTTCTAAGGCTTTTCATAAGCCACTTAAGAACCTATCAACTTTACATTGGGGTTGGATGATAATTCATGAAGCATACCTCACTAGTCTAATGAAATAAGCTTCATAGGTACCAATAGATTCATCATCCCTTTTCAAAAACTCAAAAAAGGATTTCTCCATCTTGGTACAGAGAATCAAAGGAAAGTAATTATTGACAAATAAGTTCTTGAACATGTCCCAATCCATGGATTCAATCTCATCATGTTTCCTTATATTGTTTATTAGATTCCACCACTAGTCTCCTTCACCTTCTAACCGATAGATATCCAGAATGACATTCTCATGCTTCGAACACTAAATAACAACGAATACTTTTTTAGTAGTATTGATCCATTGTTTATAAACAAGTGTACTAGAAGTCCCTTTGAAATAAAATTTATATTGACTCATTAAATAATCAATAGAATGTAGTTCTTATTTTTTGGACTTGTAATTCCACCATGATTCATAGCTTGAGAACATTGTGTGAGGATAACAATGAGGTTTTTCATTTGATCTTTCATAGAATTTGGTTTCTCCTATGTAAAATAGTTACCTTTTACATTGAAATCTCTACTAACATGGTTCCTTCGGGTTAGATCCATTAACTAAAACCAAAACCATGGATTAAGAAATAGTTATCATTGTGAGGAACCACCTAATCATGAAAAGTCACTTATAGGATGTCTAAATCATAAAAAATTCCTTAATATATAAAACATTATGTTTTTCATAGGTTATTCATATCCAAACTCTATTTAAATCATTCATGATAGTTTGCGAATTTATGAATCATATCCCTTTGGAGTTTCAAACCATGTGCGAAATAAGGCCCATTATCGTGTACCAGATTACCCCAAGTTTGGCCTGGAACATCTTTTACGATTTTTCACCCCTAGTAACATTTGTGAAAAATCCATATCCACTTATAGTATCTATATGTGGATTTATTTCTAGGAAACCCCTCACGATGTACTTTACCAAAATTCCAAAACATTTTCCCATACTTTTCTTTATCCATAGACTTATCCATAAACATGTCCTTAGGGTTCTCACTAAGGTTTTCCCAACCAATCTTCCAAAGGTTAACTAAATATTTACTCAGATTCCAACTATAAAGACCCTCAATTTTTATACATTAATATTACATAACATTTGAAGAATACTTAAATCATTATGAAAACAGACTACCAAAGGCTATATTAGTCTAGTTCCTTTGCAAACATGGAAAATAAACACTGATACATTAGTGAGTAACAATATCCCCCACTAGGTTTTACTTAACTGTCACCCTTATTAGAAACATAAAAAATAATACATATATTCATAAAATGGGTAAGGAAATATAAAAAATTGTTATCTCAAATACTCATTAATGGAAAACAAGGTACATATTTAAGCATAATAATGATCATTGGAGTATGAGAACATTATCCTAAAAATCGTAGATCATACCCTTCATATCAAAGATCATATACATGAATCATAGAATAAAGTTTGGAATTTCATAAAAGGTGAATCATAAGGAAATAAATAACATAAGACAATAAATCATAACATATGAATAAAACATGGTATTGTAGCAGACACATAAGAATATAATTTAATTTTTACAGTAGCTAAGGCATCACTATCAAGATCATCTTGGAAGTATCGGTTAACTATCCATACAATCTTGGTAGTCATTGTTCATTCCCATGGCAATATTAGTAGAATGAGTTCACTCCTCATACCATCTTGGTATTTATGGTTCTCTCGAATGGCCATCATAGTAGTCAAAGGTAATTCCTAATACCATCTTAGTCTATATCATGAGATATAAATATTTATCCATTGAATTGGAGGGAGATATATGTTCCACACATCTCCTAATGAAATCATACATACATGTTCCACATGATCATAAATAATCATATCATAAACCATGAAGTAAAACAGGTATTATAAACATGTAATCATACCATAACCTATGGAAAAAGATAGTTTTCATAATCATTTCATCATAAACATAACCCTTCAAAGCAATCAGGTTTCAAAATCTTATAACTCATGAAATATAAATGAGTTTCATGAACATCATTCCATCAAAATAAAATCCATTAATATAAATAATATTAATGGAAATATTTAATAATTTCCCTAGAAAGGCATTATTAACACAAACTAATTTTATCTTAGATGGGAAATAGTTTTCCAATATCTTTTAAAAACATTTCTCGAGGAAAATATCCTTTCTTCATTTAAAACTCTATTTAAAAGATAAAACCTCATTCTTTGAAAATATCTTTGTAAAAATATAAAGGAATAATTAAAAACCAAAAAACGTTTTTAAAATAATTTTCCCTTCAAAAAGGTATTTAAATATATTTTCAAAACATTTTTGAAAACATTTAGTAAAATATGGGTTTTGAATAAAATCGATTCCCAACGGAAGAGAGAGATAATCAGATTTTACATATAAACATTCTCTTACACACTAAAGAATTCCAAATGGTACTAATACATGAGTATATCTTGAATAAATAGGTGATAGAAAAATTCATGAGTGTTCTTGAGATATGTATCATAACATTTCATCAATGGAGGATAATCATTAAAAATCTCTAAAAAATTGATGAGATTGTTTCAAAAAACTCTAATGACATGGTCACTTGGTATCATAATATCCATGTAAGAAAAATAAAGTAAATGAAGATTAAAATTTCATGAAAAGAATTATATACATGATATAACATGTAAAATAAAAGTATATACACATTAAAAATAATTTATGGGAATAACCAAACATGACTCTCAAAGAAGGAAAATTGAGACAAAACTACTATACTGATTTGGTAACTTTTTAAACTTAAGCCCCATGAAATAAAAATTATAAAATGGATATGTGAATACAAATTAATTTAGTTATAATTAACATATAATACATTCATGGGTAGTACATGTATGACACAAAAGGAATGGGTGGTGGAAAAAGTATGTATCTCATGAAAATAAAAGGTGAGATTAATTCAACTTACCTTGTGTCTTGACTCTCCTTGTACTCGTTCAAAACACATGTATAATAAATATAGATTTATTATAAATATTTTAATGAATCATACATATATATCCAATACCATATATGGATTTATTATGACATTATATCATTTTCCTTTTCACCATCCAATGTTAAGGGTTCACTTCAGATAATATACTCTTTGTTCTTTGAATGTGTCTTAATTTGTTATATCATTTATCCTTATAATTATATCATGATACAAGAATATAAAACATAATACAAATAAAATTTATATAAATTAAATTTATATTATAATAATATATATAATATATAAGTATAAAATGGAATACACTATTCTTGGAGATGGTAAGTCATACGTACACATGAATGTAGTTTTCTTTTTTATTATTGTATTGAAATAAAAAAAGAAAATTACGTATATGTATATATTTATATCATTATTAAAGTATATTTATTATATCATAAATATCATATATATTCACTAATCACATCCTTAATACATTCCATGTAGTTTTTTAATGAATCATATCACTTTGAGGGGGCGGTAGTCCACACTTCCTCAAACGAAATTATTGTATTAACATAAAATGGAAAGTAAAAATGATATGTTTTTTAAAAGGAATAAAAAATAATAAATATATAATAAATATAATATAAAAATATATAAATATAGTTCCCATAATAAAATCCACCATGATTTATGGTAAAGTAAAAAATGAACAATCATCGTTTAGTGAGGCGGTAGTTCACCGTAGACGTAAAAAGTATTTTCGTTACCCATTAGTTAGAGGTGTGTGTAAGTTCAGGTTAAAAAATTATAATAAAAAATACTAGTATATTTATTATAATGGTGTATATATATAATAATGTAATAAATATATTTTAGGGGTTCAAGAAGGAAAATAAAAGTACTGAGATTGAGAGAAGACGTTGCATCTTAATCAGGTAACTCCTTTTTGTTTGTGCCAAAAGGATTCATTGGATATCATTCTACCAAATTGGAGGACTATAGGAGGAATGGAGGGATTTTAATAATTGTATTGAGAATATTTTTTCTGATCCCAATTGGTTTTAGTGGTGTTAATAAGAAGGAGGGGGTGGTGTCCTTTTATGGGGGAAAGAAAGGACTCACTTGGTATTTTTGAAAACAAGTTTGGTGTACCCACGGTTTTACATACAAAAAGTCACAAAAAACCAAAAAAACTCAATAATTAAATGTGAATGGAATAATTATTTCAATAAAATATGTTTGGGACTAGTTTCTATGTTTTATTTGGTCTTAATTGTAAGGTTCAATCCTTTGTTAAGATTAATTTAACCTTAATCATTGTATTTAATTTTAATCACTTTCACTAATATTTTTGGTAAAAAACTAAGTTTGAATTATTAGAAATTATAATTAATGATGATTAAAAATATGGAAAATATTTTTCCAAATTTAAATCGTAGAAGTGGTAGAAATTAATTTTAAATTAATCTCGTAATCGGGTGGACAATGCGGGTTTTTAAAGTAAAAATTATCAAAAGTTTTATATGTTTTTATGTCCAATTTTAATGTGAAATTGGTTCCAATTACCAAAATTTTATAAATTGATAATTATATAATCTAATTAAAATTTTAATACAAATTAAAATATAATTTATCATTATAAATAAATTATATGAGAAGGCAGTTTTGAATTAAAATATGGTATTTTTGACTATTCATCCAAAAAAGATATTTATTAGAATAATCCAAAAAATTCACCCTAAAATAATTTCATCATTATAAATTAAAAAATGAAGTTTATTTTGTCAAATTAAATTTCTAATTTTCTTTAAAATTAATTTTATTATTTTTCTCAAAAGGACATTAAAATAAGTTCATTCAAGAAAACACTATTTTTTAAAATAAAAGGAGATTATCAGAAATCATATCTCTCTTTATTAATATGTTTTATTTATATAAAAACATTATAAAAAATATTTGAAAATTATTTATTACTATAAATATTACTATGTTTAATGGATATGTTATAATTATCTCATTAAAATAATTATAAAAATAAAATGTTGTTTCGTAGAAACATCGGTGTTGCGTGTAACGTACGCTAAGTCGATATTCCTTCTAACGCACACCATGTAAACATTTCGTGTAACATAATAAAAATTTTTGTTTCATGTAAATGTAATTTTTGACTTATTTCATTATAATAAATAAATGAAAATTTAATTTTTTCAAAAAAAGGTTCATAAAAACTCGGGGTATTATATCTTTCACACATCACATCTATAGTGGTATCATTATGATGATTTTCATGTAATTTATTAGGAAAATTTTTATATGATGAATAATGTATCATTCAAAAAATGACTAATTTAGGTCTAGGATCATCAGTATTAACTATTTTTTTTCCATGTTATTCCATCAGTTTGAGTTCTATGGAGGCATGATAGTGTGAAGGAGAGTATAGAGAAATAAATGTTTCATATCTTCACTTAGTATCCTAAGTTGTTTTAATTTTTTAGTTTTACATATGAATGAGATGATTTTACATTCATTGAATTTAATAAAATTATTTCATATGGATATTTACTTGATATGTTTCTCCTAGTGTTATTTTAGGCAATAGATGATGTAATTTTCTTTTTTGATGTGTATCTTCCATGGGTTATTTTATTAGTGGTGTATATGTTATCCCTAATGGTTTTGGATATAATTATTAAGTACGATAATCATTTGATAAGAATATAATATAACATTATAGAACTTTTTATTCCATTCCTTTATTATATTTTTATGTTAGAGGTGTTTGGAGAAGTTTAGAAGAAGTAAAGTGATATAAGAGATGAAATTTTTATTAGAAAGGTATAAGTTGCAGTGTCGATATTACTATTTCTATGTAAGATGGGTGACTATATTAGAGAGTGAATTTATAGGCGATTGACCATGATTTTAGGCCTTTTGATTCTAGAAAATAGTATCGTGGTGGATTTAAAAGCTTCGTCTTTGTGTATGTCACATCATGAAGATATAAAGGCTATTTTTTGGTTATTTTGTCTGAGGTGGTGTCACAACTTCATTGAATGGGTCATGGAATGATTCTTATTCATTTGAGTTGGATAAAAATTATTTTATTAAGTTTAAGAGTGGTGATATTATATTGATTTGTTGAATGATTTTTTTATCTTCAGTGGAGATTGAACTACCATGGTGTGACCATTATTTATTATACCAGAAATCAGATTTTTTTAGGATATTCATGGCATAAAGATGTCCAATATTATTGTGATTTGGTTTTTTACATCAATATATCAATCTAAAAGGCCCTTTGTTTCCCTCAAATATGTTCATTATCACTAAAATTACTGGAAATAAATGGAATATGTTTAGAGCCTCTTGACCCCCCTTTGATGACTTTTCACCCATAACTTTATAATATTAATAAATCATTCTCTAAGGTAAGTTCTTTACCTTTCTATTTTAGTTTCATCCTTATTTTCATCCATAAAATGATGCAATAAGAAGATTATTTTATTTGGGTGGTGTTGTGGTGAGTAGATGATGGTTATGAATGTTCTCTAGGTTACTAACATTTCTCTTAGAATGATATGATTTCCTCTTCCTTTACTTATCTTCACACACCAATTTAGAATGCTCCATTTATGGTAGGGGATCAATAACTCTTCTATGTTATTTATAAATTTATGGGGTTTCATGATTTTATTTTCTTTTAGGTGAATATTATATTTTTTATTAACAAAGGCAATGAATCATACCTAATAAATATTTATGGGAAGGGAATTATTCACTTATTTTGATCTACATTAATGATTTTTTCCTTCATACATAATGATTATTGGAGCTGTTTTGGAAATAATTGTTTTTATTGAGGCTAGTGTGTGGATTCTACTATTTTCCCATTGAAATTACCTCCCATAAAATGTTAATAACATATAAATTATATTGAAATAGCTATGTGAAAAAAAGGGAATTGGAATGAAAGCAGGTTATATCTGGGAAAAAATGGAATGTATCATATTCTGAATGAATTTTTGTGTGACTATGTTTATGTAATTAATGTGGGGCCATTATAAAAATACAAAATTGTGGACACATAATAACATTAAATAAATAAACTATCTCATTACAAAAAATAACCAAAACCTTCTAGTTTTATAGTTTTATAGAATTGGGAGAAAACATTAACTAACAAAACTCATTTGTTTTAATTAATGGAAATTTTCCCCAATATATAAGCTACTACTTAACCCATAAAAATTATTTAATATCTCCATTAAATTATCCACATAAGATATCATTCAAGAAATTCCATATTTTTATTATCTTTATAACCTAAGGAAATAGAAACATATTAAAGATATGATCTCAGATGTTTAGTAAGGGTAAAAGAAAGTGATAAAAATCAAAGATCATAAGTGATCATAAGATGATTATATGGGTATAATATTGATATATAAGAAATTTATACCCCAATAAATCATAGATCATAAATTATGTCATAAAATAAGAATACATCATAAAAATTTCACATATCATATAAACATTGCTTGCTTGGGAATTATAGAACATACATAAGTATAAAAATTGTAACATATTGGATTAGGTGTCACAAAAAATTTAACTTAGTGGATCATGATTCAATCACCTATTTCCCTCAGTGGATGAGTCTTAACTCACATGTTTCCCATAGATTAATATTCATCATGACTTGTTACCTATTTTGGATCAATCATCACTACTCATGTCACCATTATCTCATGAGGTGTAAAGATTTACCCAATGCATTGGAGGGATATATAGGGGCCACATGACACTGAATGATTAAACATAAACACATTTTATACAAGAAACATCTAACATTCCATCATTAAAACCCAAGAATATGAATGGGCCTCATAAAAATTTCCAAATTAAATCATTCAATTCTAATATCATAAAGATCCTATTCAAAAATATGGGTTTCATTCAGAACATCATAAAGAATACATAGAAATAAAATGGGTTTCATATTATTTTAAAATGGATTAATATAAGAATATTATTCATAATTCCAAAAATAATCATAACATGAAAAACCAAATAAAAATAATGGGGTATCCTTTGGCATCATGTAACTTTCTTTTAAAATAACACTCAATCCAGATAACAAAGAATACGTTATTTACACCATATTTATAGTGAATATACCATTAAGATAATAATTTTATATAAAAAAATTTATGTATGGATTCTAGATGAATACCCTTCAATCAAAGAAATCACAAAGTGAGTATTCACATAGGAAATGCATTAGAAAAATATTTAAGTTTATACAATGAAAATGAATAGGAAAGAAAATGGTAGGGATGGTTCATTTCTCCAAAAGAGAATGAAATTTTATTATCCATCCAGATAAATAAGGTGGATGTTAAAATTTGAATAATGTCCCATATCACGAATAATATTTTTCAAAGTTCAATGAATTAGATAAAAACACTTTTTAAATTTTTTGAAAAAAATCACATTCTAAATAAGAAATATCCTTTATATTTAAAAATAATTTTAAAAGAAATATTTTTTTAAAAAAAGAGAAAAATAATTTCTTTTAGAAACCATGAAAATTTATAAACATTCATATAAAATGACAAAGGTGGTGGAAATATGGTTTTATAACGAAAAAGATAAAAAAGATAGTCTTCCCAAAATTTTACAAAACCAACCCATATAGAATATATTTAAAATTTCTTTAAAACATTTAATGATGGTTAATAATTAGAAAATGAAATTAATAAATTATTCATGTATAGGTATGGACATTTTAAAAAGTATATATTGAATATAGACATTGAAAAAGGGTAGTTACAGACCAAAAATAAAAGGTAGGATTGGTTTCCCTATAATATTTAAATAATGATACAAGTGGGAAAATGAAATAGGGACAAGAAAAGTAACACCCCATGAATGACTAGAGGATAATTGTAAATTCCCTGAAAATAGTATCCCAAATTTAGTGATTACTTTATTACATTGTCATAAGATACAAGGAATTGTATCCTGAAGGACTGGATAGTTTATTAGTCTTGGTAAAAAAGATACTTACTTGAAATTCACATTATATTTTAAAAGATCAAATTTAAAAAAAAATATTTGAGAACAAAAATATCATACTATTCATATCCCTAAATATCAATCATAATTCACTTCCGAGTATCCTAGGGAAAATAAAACATAAGAAAGGCATGAGATAAGATACATATTAAGGTAAACTATATAATTGAAGATATCATGAATAAATAACCATAATCAATATCAAAAGGTAAGTAATAGAAACACATGTAATTTAATAAATAAACTAATCATAAAATAGTATAAATAAATAATGATCATATAAAGAAATATAAATAATCAAATGATATTGAAACTTATCCATAGATATTATAACTAATCCAATAATCACATGGATATCAATAAATGATATCATAATGGGGGAATTCATAATACCATAAATCTAAAACATACTATTAAGACTTTTTACAATAATGTTTAGATTTTTTAGTAGAAACCCTTTTAATTTGGCCAATTGATTTGTCTAATGATACCTATTAATTCATCGAGGGTCTATCTATAAATTCTCCCCACCCGATCTACACTGCCACGGCTTCAATTCGCAGAAAAACGCAGCAAAAATAGGATCGGGGGTTAAAACTCAAATCCGCCTACCTCGCGGGCGAAACGCCGATGTTCTGCCTCAGATCCGTGCTCCAGAGCTTCGACTGCATGCTCCTGGAACGTTCGCCATTGAATTCTGAGCTCGTGGGCGCTTCGTTTTCTCTATTCGGTGGAGTGGCGGCGAAAAACAGAGAAGAATGATCAGGGGGGGGGGGGGCGCTGATATTTATATCAGCGGCCCGCTGGCGCCAAACCCGCCTCGGACCCGACACCCGATGCGAACAAAAGTAAGGTCACCCATAGGGTAAACGCACCGTTATGAACGCAACTACGGTCTCAGATTTTCCATCTGAGACTCCGTTCAGAAGTTATTCGAGCCGGCGCTCACCCACCAACTTGCTACTTATTTACGGAAACGCCCCTGGTGGCATTTCTCACCGCAGGCCCACGCCCGCAAGGATTACACCCCGCCTATGATAAACAGAACGTTCCAGATGCAACCGTGTCCTCATATTCCCGTTCTAAGCTACCACTTAGGAGATACCACACCCCCGCCACATGCATCGTATAAAAATACTTAATATTTTTTTTAAATTAATTCTGGGCACACCAGTCCTCGGAATCGCACGTCGTCTTCGCGCCTAGCTCTGGAATTATTCGTAGAAATATTCCAAAGTCTGACAGGGACAAAAACCCGAGTCTCTACAGGCCAAAGGCAAAATGGGGGATGGATGGTGACATCACCGATCCTGCCTTTGTGGGTAATTTTTAATTTTTTTAGCCTATGCCATTTTAATTATTTATTTCAGAAAACGTAAAAAAACTCTGCTGAGGATGACATATGATATTGGTGGAGCACATAGGGGATAACACATGGTAGGGATTATCACACTAGGATCACGATGATGGGTTTTTTTGATCGTGGTGGAAGGCGGTCAGATGGGGATGCTAGTGGGTTTCTGGTCGGTGGAGTTCCCTATAAAGCGGGAGGTAGTTGGGAGCTGGTGGAGAGGGGGTGAATGGTCAGATGCACATCAAGAGGAAAAATGATGGTGGTGGTGTCTCTTTTGACACAAAATTAAAATAATATATTTATTTATAATTTGTTATTAGTTCATTTGGTTTGACACATCGAAAGCCCCCCCCTCCACTATTATAATTTTTCCCTTATTTTGTTAGATTAGACACCACCATTTCTTGGCCCCATTTTATCATTAAATTTTAACTTATTTGTCTCTAAAAAAATTCAAAGACTATTAATTTTGGGTATTTAATTTTTTTTGAATTCCACATTTTTGTGGAATACCCTCTAGCTAGAAGAAAAATTACATGGATGGAAATAACTATTCTAGCCACTAGAAATATTTCCACAGATGGAGGAACATTATAATAGGCACCACAGACAAAACTTTGGTCAAATTAAACCTTTTTCTTCAAATAAAAACCAAAAAAATTAGTTTTGGTCAATATTTAAATCTTTATTTGGCAATATCTCAGACAAATAATGACGTATTGGATCACCGTATATGACTATGAGACCAAAACAACACCCTCGTATAATTTAAATAAAGTTTCATTTCATTTCATTTAAACATTCTTGAAAACACAATCTAATACCAATTTAATTTATTGGGGTGTGCAACAGATGTAGATGGGCCATGAATTTAATTTCTTTATCACATGTTAACTAAACAATGTCATTTTCAGTGATGAAATTCTCAATAAAAACTCTGAGGATCTCACATGAATAATTTTTTCATGAAAATAAATCGAAAAATTACCACGGTATGTTTCAATGTGCATTCAACAACTATGCATTGCTGGTGACTATTTATTAATGGAACAGAATCCAGACAATACTAGATTTTCTAAACATTCATTTAAAGTCTATAAATACATTTATCCTGAAAATATTGGTACAAACATATAGATTTTACATATACTTCGACATATTTTTGGTCACCACAATATCAATCCTTATATTTATGAAGGATAACACACATCAGTTGATCATATTGATAGATTGTCTCTCTAAGAAGTGGGGGAGAGGAGATAGATGATCTCAAAATCATTTACTGAATAGTACTATGAATGATAGCCTACTCCACATTATATATTGAAGTATACTATACTCATAATTGGATCGACGACCCTGGAATATGTATTACCCACTAAATAATCTTTAAGTGACATCTTATGACTAATTTACTGGGACATAAATAGAATTTATATTCATATCACTTAATTGTATTATAATAGATATATTATATGATAAAAACAATCCATTAACTTGACTCATTGTACCTGTAAATATTAAATGAACCTTGAATATTAAAATAATATTCACTCATATAATATTACCCCATGTTTTCACTTAATATCTTGTGAATAATTTTAAAAAAAAATTCAATAATAATAATTATAAACTAAAATAATATGAATTTATATATTTCTTGTTGATCGTAGAAACTTGGACATCACCTGGACCCTATAGTGGGGTTGACCATGTCTTAAATTCTTATTTATTAGAATTGGATCGACTTTTAAATACACGAAGTGTGTGACCATATTGGATATTATCTCAATAGTAGAAAATAATATTCATAGATCAAGAGTGGAGTCTAGAAACCCATAAAATCCTATAAGGTGATTTGGAAAAGTCATAGTAATGAAAATATTTCCTATGAACACATTCCATGTAATATAATCTTTTTATCTAATGATATCAAATTTTATAGGATGCACACTTATTTTCATCATCCATTCATGCTATATTATTATTTGACCTTATTGGATGGATTGACATTCTTCTTCCATGTCTAATGATTTAGTGAAGGTACTACCATCTTCATTAACAAGGCATGAGATATCACTTCCTTTCAGAAGAGATAAATTTTTTCTTGATTATTCAACCAATTTCATACGAATAATGATGCACCCAATAAAATCTACCTAACTAAGACATAAATGAAATATTTTTAATCTTTCTTCAATATACATAAATAAATACTATACACCGACAATAATCTCATGTTTGGAGACCATTTCACATGTTCACATAAAAGATTTACCGATGAATCTAGAAACAAATTCTGTTTCTATTGGCAGACCAGTTCTCAAGATTTCCTCAACTTGAGGTCACCAATTGAAAACTTATGAGAATAAGTCTGAATTTTTATGATCTACAAACACCTAATAGTCAGACATCATCTATGTCTAGTCAGTATAATGTATCTAGACCATAGTGCATATTTTTATGATTAACGTCACAATATATTTAGGTTCTCATTATAGCCTGGGAGCTGCAATAACATTTCAATATGAAAAATAATCTATGAAATTTACAATGTAAATAGTGGATGCAAAAATATCAACACTATTATGGTAAGTTTATATCATGCATAAATCATTTTATACATGATATAGAAATAAAATTGTTCTAATTAAGTTGAGTATAGGAAATCTACTTTTTCAACATTTATAACGCATTTTAATCACAAAATAAATGAGATATCATGCATATACTATTGTTTTTTGGATAAATGTGTGAATGCATGTGATGAATAATGAGAAAAAAAATTACGAGAAATATTTCATCCATTGTGCGAGAGAATTTTTAGAAGACTGATAAATATTTATATCAAAGAGTTAAAAAATTTAAGGCTATAAATTATTCAAGAATTTGATCACATGAACCTAATTATTTTAAGAATATAATTAAAATAATTCAAGATATTAAATGAGTTTAAAGTCAAATAATATTATTCTAATCAACTATAGAAGACCTTGAAGAATTGTACATAAGGAAATGATATCCATTTTTCTTATAGACTAAGACAATCTAAAGAATAAAATTGTCATGTAAATAGATCATCATTGAAGAAGAATCATATAAATGGGGTGTCTTATTAACTATTGAAGTCTTATGATTAGGGTGTCTAACCAATTGTTGAATGAGAGTAGTTGGTATGTCTAACCAATTTATGAGATATTGTAACCGGGGTGTCTAACCATTTGTATTCACTTAACGGTATAATAGAGAATCCATATTGGGGTATCTAATCCAAAAGGATAGGAGTAGAATTTTATTAAGAACCTTGTAAATGTGGTTTTTTCTCTCTCTTATATTATAACTACACACTAGGTGTGATTGAGAGATATTATTGAGTGGATTTAGTAAATTAAAAATCTTTAGAGGTTGAATTGAAATGCAAAAGAATTTGTAAAACTAGTGTACCATTGATTCAACCCACTCCAAGTGGAACCTAACCAATCCTTGAAAACTAAAATTACCTATTTTAGAAACTTTTTCACATACATAATATTTTATAAAATTAATTTATAATTATTCTCTAAACGTATATATTTTATTTATTATATAATTTCAATATCATGTTTGAGTAATCCTGAATGTTTTGAAATAGTTTCGTAATCACATTATTTTTATACATTATTCTTCAAAATTTAATTATTCCTAAATCCTTAAAGGAACTATAAATGATTACTTTTATTTCACAATGTTAAAATTTCATTTCATACTTATTTTAGTTATTATTCGTGAGGTTGATGTTAGTGAAATTATATTTGTAGTAATTTATATTGAACATATGGTGTTATCATAATTAATGTGTTAAATATTTATACTAACATTATAGAAAAAAATATTTATATAACAATTTATATCCAATATTAATTTTTCAAATAAATACTTGATAAATATTTTTAGTATTTTTCATATATGTGTCCAAATTAGCCAAATAAGAACATGTTACAATTTGTGTGAGAATATGACTATATAAGATATTATTTTGTTATAATATCATTATCAAATAATTATGATGAGATTGTTTTGATTTTATTAATGAGATTCATTAGAATTGGAATTATTTATTAGAATAAGGTAATTTGAGATGAAATTTTTACTGATAAACTAATATCCTTTCCTATTAGTATGTTCATTTTAGGTGGTTTGTTTCAACATGACCTCTTATTTCTAATATTAATTTTATATTGACTAATTTAGAATTTACAAATATAAACCATGACATAAATAATATTTTCATTCCCTAAATTCATTTTTGGAACCAACATTAAAAGGTGGTGATGAAAAATGAAACATTCTGTTCATGGAGGTGGTAGTATACACACGTGCATGAGAAACATTTTCATTATTTTTTTGATCGAATGGGAGAGGAATAGATAATCATTGTACCATAAATATATTAATAGTTTTTTATATTATTTAAAATGATTACATTATGTATATATGGTTATAAGTTTTTGTAGGATGGTGGATGATAATGATAAATAAAAGAAGTAAACGGGTGTGTAATACATACGTTGGGAATTCTATTCTTCTCTTGAAGTAGCCTTTAGAAAACAAGGACTCAAGGTGCTTTTTTTTTAGGAAAAGGGGTAATAGAAATATATATTTATATTGAATTTGTAAATTGGTCAAGGTATTTTAGGAATTTACAACTAGCTGTTTGTCTTGTAAAGGATGAAATTGAGCTCCTTTTATAGGAGAAAAAGAGGGAAAAATATTTGGAAATGAATGTTAGGTAAGGAGTGCAAATGGAATTACATAAGATTTAGGGGAATTAGGTTGGAAAATCAGGGTTAGATATTTAGGTATGAATTTACAACATAAAATGTTATTATAAAAGGTCAATGTATTAAATTGATTTATTAAAATTAGATCCACATTAGATTACCCATTTTAACAATTATTAATCTTGATTAAAATTTAACAATGTTAATTATTTTATCACAAAAAAATGATGACCCATCATACCAAATTTTTATGTGTTAAAAAATATTTTTTCTTGTTTTAATATAATTAAATTTAAAAATTACACAAAATTTACATTTAAATTAAAACATATTATGTTTAGAAACTATTTTATCATGGTTACTAGTATTCATGTTTGTAACTAAATTTTTTTCCCAAAACATGAAATTTATCTTAATAAATAATATTAAAATGTTAATCTAAAATATGAAAATAATTTTAGAAATAAAATTTATAAGTATTAGAAATTATAATTTTAATTTTATCCCGCACAACCACTAAAAATATGTTTTTTAGAAAAAAGTGTGTTTTAAGATTAAAATTCATTTGTACTATAAATTTAAATTGGGGTCAAAATAAAAGAGTTAATAACATTAAAAAAATATTACGATTAATAAAATAAATAATATTTATTTCTATTCCAAATAAAAAAACTAAATATTACCATTAAAATATATAATTAAAACAAAAAAATCGGTTTATAAATTATATTACAATTAGAATGAAATTTTACTTATGCCATACAATTTAAAACATAGTTTTTTTACGTTAAAAGTGATATTTCAAAAGGAATATTGTTTCTTATTAAATAATCATATAATCAGATAAATTATTTTATAAACACCTTAGTCTTTCTTATATGTTGATAAATTTATAAGAATTACAATTTTGCTAAAAATTGTGATTTTCACTATTCCCTTGAAATAAATTATTTCAAAAAAAATCCAAAAAATTATTATTGGAATAATTTAAATATGAAGAATTCAAAAATTGAAATTAATTTTAAAAAATTTAAATTATAAAATTTAAAAATACATATTTTAGATCGAAATAATATATATAAATAGAAACAAATTTTATTAAAAAACACCCTTTTAGAACATTAAGTGTTCTTAATCATATTTTGTGTCTATTAATAATTTATTACAGTTTTGTATTTACTATAGTTTTCCTTATTCTTAAATTTTAATAACAATAATAATAATATAATATCTTGTGGCTCTTTTTAGTTTAGTTTTATGGGTGAAGAAATCTATGGAACACAATATTTATTTAAGGAAAATACACTTGGAAATCATAGGACTTTATAACTATCATGGGGTGGTTGGTATGGCTTATGTTGGGTAATAAGGCTGTGTTGGATAGATTGTGTTGGGAAATATAGATGCATGGGTATGAATTGTGTTGGGATACAAGGCTATATTGGCATGCTTTATGTTAGTAAGTGAGCCTATATTGGTTAGTATGAGATGCATTACGGGTTGGTTTTGTGATGGTTTCTTGATATTGGTAGGAATATTAGTGTGGGTTATGATGTGTTGTTGTAGTAGAGGCCATGGGTGGCATAATATGACATGGTTGTGGATGTGTAATTATGTATTTAGGTTGTGATTGCTTTATTACTGTTGAAAATATGGAATAAAAATATTGTTGCGGGATGATAAAATGATTGGAGGATGTTGGATTATTTTTATAGTTACTTATTGGTAGTGGAATATAATTGGTAATAATGAACTTGAGGTGGGTGTCTCTATAATTAATCTAAATTAGGATGGTTAAAAATTAATCACTTATGAAATGAATAAGTAATGGGAATAATTAATGTAGGTATTGGCTGGAAGTGGTAATCATTAAATATGAAACTGAATTGATTAATGAAAATAAATTTATTGTTAAAGTGGTAGATTTTGGAATGATTATGTGACATGATTAAATTGAAATTATTGTGGATATTTTACATGGGACATAGGGCTGGTATATTGATTTAGTGAATAAAAGCAATAAAAGTTCAAGTAAGTGACAAAGTGGTGGTTGTGGTCATGTAGTAGTATTGTTTGGGTGTCACCCTTTATGGTTAGGCTTGTGTGTATTTATAACCATACTTATAATTTGCCTTATCATTTTTTTGAATACTACCCTAGTCAGTTCCCCTTGCTTATTCTTAACTTTATTTTGGTTTCAGGTGTTTTCTCCCTAACATTCTGGTACGTGTAAAAAATATTGATGACTACCCCCTCTTCCCCATTATCCATTCTTGGTATAGTATTGGTCATGATGGATTTTGATATATATGATCATAATACCATAGTATTTAGTGTATTGGTACACCTAAAACTTTATTAGTGTTAGGATAGGTACATGATGTACTGAAAGGCCTGGTGGGTTATGCATATGAAGATATATGATGTACTAAAAAACCCTATGGGATATTTTCTAGATAATATTACATGGTGGGGGTCTTGAATACTAAGAGGAGGGAACAAAGTTTATTTCCTTCATTTTTGTAAGGACTCATCCTTAAACATTACATAATCTTGAATTAGATGGATAATTCACATTGATGATCTTTTCAGGTCTAGAGTTTTAGAGAATTAGGTCATAACATTTACATAACAACATGAATATTACAAGTAGAAAATTCTACCTAATATCCATTTTTTTCATAAAATAAAAACTCTAGAAAAAAGTGTCATGTCTTGTTCCCTGATTTAGAAAGCATGATTTTTCCTTGATCGCATCCTTAACCCTTATTCATATTTAAGTCCTGTGGAAAACATTTCAAAAACATGGGAGGAGCATAAAAAACTCAGTAAGGTATATAAAATAAGGAATGAAAGCATTATCCCATCAATAAATAAAAAACAATGAAACCATACTTTTCAATCATAACATACCTCATGAAATCATAATATTTATGAACAACACATAGATATTATAAATCATAAAGGTAACTTACGACATAAATAACATACTTACATTGTATCTACCACTGCTAAAAAGGGAGTCACATTTGGAATACCCATCACATTATATTCCATAAATCTCTTATGAGAAACATTAACGTTTACCTCCGTCATGTTACCCAATGAATTGGAGAGCTATCTCAGGCTCACCCGCCCTAGGTTTATCATAGAACCACCCATATACGTAAACAATTCCCAATAGCCATAACATATTCATAACCCATAAAACAATCAAAATGGAATGATAACATTGAAATCACAATATATCATTTCAAAATATTGATAAAATCAAATCTTTTATCAAACCATTTTCAAAACCATTTAAAATATTAAATATGGATATTTTTGAATCAAAGTGTCCCATACCACTTTGAATATTTTAAAAGAAACTTAAATTTCAAAACATTCATGTCCATATGAATAAATCCTAAAAACTATTTTTAAAACATGGACATTAATGTGAAAGAGTTTGAAGAATAAACCTTTAAGACATTTAAAACGATATTTTAGTTAAAGAGTTTTTAACAAAATGAGAGGCCCTAGAATACAAATAATTGAGAATTAACATATAATCTGAAATTAATAATATCATGAGAATAAAGGTATTCATGATATAATATGACAAAGGACTGTATATACACCATAACAGAGTAAATTGTGGCATATCAACAAAGAAGTCTCAATGGAAATTTAAAATTTGAGACGAAATCCCTTTTTAATACGGTATCCTTAGATTAAGAATAAATAAATTACATAATTATGTTTGAAAAATATAAATACACCCAATATAAGTTGATATTATGTGTAAAACAATCATAGTATATTAACACATATTTATAGCATGATATAATCAAGAAGTAGATGTTCAACCCAAAAATTGAAATTGGGATAAGAAGTTTTCTTAGAGAAATTCGACAGCCTAACGACATCAATTTAAAATTCAGAAAATAAGTTGATGAGATTGAAAAGGATATCTCATCACTTTTACATACAATTTACATCAATAAGGATATATAAGAACATATACCAACATAATAATATGTAAATTAAAATACATAACAAAAATAAGTCTTTTAAAAAGAGAAGGGTGAAAGGTTCCTTTACCAATTTGGTAACTTACGAAACATGGACCCCATGAAAGAAAGATCGCAGAATGAATATGTAAATACTCATAAATTAAATTATATTACACAAAGAATACAATCATGTGTAGTAAATCTACCATAAAAAAGGAAATAGTGGCTAATATATCATGAATATCATGGGAATACAAAGTGAGATGAAAAACCCTTACCACGTTGTAATCAATCGAGTCGTATTAGAAAAGTTAATAACCACCAAATTAATCAAAAAATACCATAAATATAAATAGAATCATGATAATATATATCAAATGGTAGTACACAATACACCACATGCAATATATAAGTGGTGAATAATGGAAATCTCACAGAATTAAAAGTGAGATAAGAAATCCCTTACCTCGTGTCCAACATGATTCATATATTCCTTGTTATTCTTGAATAATAAACTGAAGATAATATATACTTGATTAATAAACTTTTTAATGTTTATTATTACTTTTAAATCACTTATTACCTTTCAATAATAGTTAGTTAATTATTTGAGTTCATATCCGACATTTTGTCGATGTTCAGAATTTGAGTTAAAAATGAACTTGTTATAATTACAATTTATCCATGTGGTCAAAACTCCATTATCTACAGAAATATATTAATGATTTAGATATCATATATATCATATATATTCAGTTTATATATATATATATTTATTTATAATAGTACATAACATTTGGAGATAAGAATGGAAACACACTGTTCATGGAGACGGTAAGTCGTACGTATGCATGAACACTGCTTTCATTTCTACTTAATATTTAACGGAATGAAAACATAATGATAAATAGGTATATTATAATTCTATTATACTATAATATGATATATATATGTTACATAATTTCACTAACTCCATATTTATACGTTCCATATAAGGCATTAACGAGTCATATCACTTTGAGGGGGCGGTAGTCCACACTTCCTCAAATTAAATTATCGTGTCTACACATATTGGAAAGCATAAAGGTATGTTTGTAAATAAAAATTATAGAATAATATAGGAAAAAACATAATATATATCATATATAAATACAGTTCCATCTTAATATCTACCATAAGAGGTGGTAGGAGATAATTGAACAATCATCGCTCCAGGTGGTGTTAATTTTCCATTCAGAGAAACATTATGTTCTTCACCCATTAGATGGAGGTGTGTCTAAGTGTAGTTATAATCCTTCTCAAAACAACATCCTAGTATATTTGGGATACTATTTTTGTTACAAAATAAAGGAATAAAAATAGTTTATGTTGTTGGAGAAGTAAAATAAAACAAAAGAACTTAAGAGGAGACGTTGCCTGTAAATTGAGTGACTCCCCTTGGTTTGAACCAAATGGGTTTATTGAGGTGATTGATGCATAAGGTAAGGATTATAGGTTGAAGATAAGGATCTAGGGAGATTATTGGAGCAGTTTTTGGATGAGCCAAAGGCTTGAGAAGTGTGAGGAATATGTTATAAGTGAGGGGGTTTTTTATGGAGAGGAGGGGCTCTTTAGGAATGTTTGAAACAATTATTTTATTTTAAACTCATATTCGGTTTCAAAAGGTAAAATATTCATTAAAATAAAATTTAAAATGGCTCTTGGATGAAATAAAATAATTCAATAAGAATTTGACAGGTTTTGGATATTGTTTTAATATTTATAATCTTATTTATTTAAATCATTTATTAATGAGGTAAATATTTCATCATTATTGTGTAATAAATAATTTAATTTATTTGTTGCTCAAAAATTATAAAAAAATACCGTGATATAGTAAATCTTTTTATATTTCCAAATAATATTTATAGATTAAAATATAACTTATATAACCCCATGTAAAAACATATTTACTAAAAGATATTTGTTTATGTCATTTTTGTCTTTACTTTAAATTAATTAATATAAAGTGTCACTATTACTCCCATATAGCTCTATGGGGTCCCAAATTCAACTCAAAGATTCCCATGGTCGGATATGTATCATAAAATAGGATTAGGACACATGTTAGGGTAATTTGATATTATTATAATATTATATTGTACCCTTATTTACTATATTTACCCTTTAATCATGGTAAATAAAATATTTACAGAAGTAAATATTTAAAATGTATAAAAATAAAAGTTACCTATTTACAAAATTTGGATCTAATGATTCCAAATATGGAATCCAATTTAACAAATCAAAACACAGAAGTGGCAAAAATTAATTTAAAATTAATTCATGCTGTTAAAACAAATAGCGTGTTTTGAAGAAATAATAACTATCAAAATATTGTAACTTGTTTATACCTAATTTCAAAATGAAATTACTTACAATGACAAAAATTAGATTAAATGGTAAAAATATATTCTAATTAAACATTAAAACTAATTAAAAAGATAATATAACCATATAAAAAATTTAGATTAAAAATCACTTTTGATTTAAAATACAGTATTTTCACTATTCATAAAAAATGAACATTATCAGAAAATACCAAAAAATTACCCAAAGTAAATTTTGATGTCACTAATCTAAATAAGAATTTTATTTTGTCAAAGATAACATATAAAAATTTCCAAAACTAGATTTAAAGAGGGTTCTCCCTAAAAAGGCATTAAATCAACCTTTTAAATAATATTAGAGTATTTATACTTAGATTCATTCACATTTTAAGCTTCTAAATTTTATTGGATAAATGTAAAAACATTTAACAAACATGTATAATAATTTTTGTAGTTAGTTCTATTCATTCCCACTAATACAATGTCTAGGCATTAACTACCATTTAAAATAATAATATTATATTATTAGTGTGCAACGTAGGATTTCTAAGAAACCCATTATTGCATATCGGGTATGCCATCGAACATAGCGTACCCTTTAATGTAGAATTAATATTCAATTAAAAAATATTAATAAATATGAAAAATTTCATTTTCCTTATTTACCTGGGATGTTGCATCCTTCCCCCATTTTGGGAATTGCTTCCTCGCGATTTTAAAACTAGGCTTGGAAACTTCATAAAAAGTCATACATCATGAAAAGAGTTTGTAAAACTATCACTTTAAAAGAATGAAAGATAAGTACAAAGGTCACCCAAGATAACCCATACTCAGATTTCATGTAGAAAAACATGGATATGAAAGAGAGAAAAAATGGTCAAGTTATGATGGAGAGTGATAGAAAGCATGATTAGGAGAAAGTTAACAACAAGAAAACCACAAATTTGTGATGGGTTAAATAGTCATTGGTTTCCCAGTAGGAAAAGTAAACGGACAACGTTTCTATTTTAAGTTCTTTTTCATAATTTTGGAAGATTTATTTATGATATTGAATAAGAACACAAGGAAACTTACTTGTCATGTATAATTTCATCCTTTACTAAATTTCTACCACAAACTCAACTTTTCTCTCAATGATTAGTCTTCAAATTGACTTGGTCACATTAAAAGTGATAGAATAAACATCTAGAGTACCACATCATCCAGAAAAGAAGAACTATATATTTCCCTTGTATTTCGAAATCATATAAATCAAAAATGGTTAGTACGAGATCATATAATCCCCAAAAAAGGATAATCCTTTATAAACAAAATACTACTCATAATTTCCAAAATACAAGAAAAGTACCCAAAGTTCAAGAAAGACCATTCAATACATAATTGTCCTTAAAATTCTTCAAAATAATCCAAACTAAGATTGAAACTCTAAACTCCTTAGGATTTAATCCCATAACATTTCATAGTAAATCTTAAAATTTATCTCCAAATAGAATAGAATACTTTTAAAGTCTCATACTGATGTGTAATTAACCTAATCACATACTCTCTATGATAGGTTAGTCATTTCTATAAATAACCAAAATATCCATATTTCCAAAATAAAACTTAAATTCTTCCAAAAAAATAATATTTCAACCATTAATCATCAATTTAAATCCCACAGTATTCCATTTTTCATAAGCATATAGTGTTCCCAAAAGAGAGAACGTCTTCCAAAATCACTTTTATCACTTAATCACCATATAATTTTATTATAAAAAGGATATCCATTTGATAAAACATAATATCTCTAATAAACTTATTCTTGATCCATGAATCCATTTAACTTAAATAATTAGTCATACTAACCAGGGACTTTACACTGGCTAGTGGTAAGCAATACGCCCTTGTCTCCCTTCAGTTGTGGGTTCAACTCCCGCAGCCTTGCCGGACGCGACGGGTTGTCACCCTTTCTACAGGTTGTCTTTTTTCTAAAACCATATAATTTTATAACATTCCCAAATCGAGATAAATTCCTCAAAAATAACCATAACATATTGTAACCACAAGAGTTCTCATTGCAGCTCCCATTTCATTTTGTACCTCATTAAGAAAACTACTACAGTTTCTTTCACATATATTATTACGTTTGTTCCTATTAGATACAACCATTTACTAAAACCAAAAAGGTCAGTGTAAGTTTATCCATAAAATAGTCATATATTATCTAAGGAGGGTAGACACTAAGATATAATTATTCATGTTACCTTAAACTCATTCACTTTATCTAAAATAACTATGACTCATTCTAAAATCCTAACCATTATGGTAATGTCACCTATTCTTAAAGAACACATTAACCTCTAAAGTTATCTAAACCAGACTCTGATACCAACTGTAAGGACCCGTCCTTAAACATTACATAATAATTAATTAAATGGATAATTCACATTGAAGATATTTTCAGGTTTTGAGTTTTATAGAATTAGGTCATAACATTTACATAAAAACATGAATATTACAAGTAGACAATTCTACTCAGTATCCATTTTTTCATAAAATAAAAACTCTTAAAAAAAGAGTCATGTCTAGTTCCATGTTTTAGATAGCATGAATTTTCCTTGATCCCATACTTGACCCTTATTCATCTTTAAGTTATATGGAAAACATTTAAAAAACGTAGGATGAGCATAAACAGCTCAATAAGGGATATAAAATAAGGAATTAAAACATTATCCCATCAATAAATAAAAAAGGATGAAACCATAATTTTCAATCATAACATACCTCATGAAATCATAAGATTTATGAACAACAAATAAATATCATAAATCATTAAGGTAACTTATGACATAAATAACATACATACATTATGACTATCACAACTACAAAGGGGGTCACATTTGCAATACCCATCACAGTATATTCCCTAAATCTCTTAGGATAAACATTAACGTTTACCTCCATTATGTTACCCAATGAATTGGAGAGATATCTTGGGCTCACCTCCCTAGGTTTATCACAGAACCACCTGTATACCTAAATAATACCCAATAGACATAACATATTCATAACCCATAAAACAAACATAATGGAAAGATAACATTGCAATCACAATATATCATTTCAAAATATTGACAAAATCAAAGCTTTTATCAAACCATTTTCAAAACCATTTGAAATATTAAATAAAGTGATTTTTTAATCAAATTGTCCCATACCACTTTGAATATTTTGAAATAAATTTAAATTTCAAAACATTCATGCCCATATGAATAAATCCTTTGGACATTAATGTGAAAGAGTTAGAAGAATAAACCTTTAAAACATTTAAAATGATATTTTAGTTAAAGAGTTTTTAACAAAATGAGAGACCCAAGAATACATGGAATTGGGGAAAAACATTTAATCAGAACAAAATAATATCCTGAGAATAATGTAATTCATGATATAATATTCCAAAGGACAACATATACACCATATAAGAGTTAGATGGTTCATATCAACAAATAAGTCTATATGGAAATGTAAATTGAGACGAAATCCCTTATAAAGATGGTATCCTTTTATTAAGGATAAATAAAATACATAATTATGTGTGAAAAATATAAATACACCCAAAATAAGTGGATATTAAGTGGAAAAAATAAGATGTTATTCACACATATTTATAGCATGACATAATCAAGAAGTAGATGTTTAACCCAAAAATTGAAATTGGGTTAAGAAGTTTTCTTACTGAAATTCGATAGCCTAACGACGTCGCTTTAAAATTCAGAAACTAAGTTGATGAGAGAGAAAATTATATCTCATCACTTGTACATAAAATTTAAATCAATAAGGATATATAAGAACATTTCACAACATATTTAGATGTAAATTAAAAGGCATAACAAAAGGAAGTCTTTTAAAAAGAGGAGGGTGAAAGGTTCCTTTACCGATTTGGTAACTTACAGAACATGCACACCATGAAAGAAAGATCACACAATGAATATGTAAATACCCATAAATTAACATATATTTCACAAATAATACAATCATGGTCAGTACATCCACCACACAAAAGGAAATAGTGGCTAATTTAGAATTAATCTCACAGGAATAAAAAGTGAGATGAAAAACCCTTACCACGTTGTAATCAATCGAGTCATATGAGAAAAGTTAATAACCACCAAATTAATCATATAATACCATGAATATAAATAGAATAATTATAATATTTATCCAATTTAAGTACACAATACACCACATGAAATATATAAGTGGTGAACAATTGAAATCTCATGGAATTAAAAGTGAGATAAGAAATCCCTTACCTCGTGTCCAACATGACTCCTATGTTCCTTGTTCTTCTTGAATAATAAACTTATGTTAATTTATACTTGATTCATTTTTTTATTTTTATTGTTACTTTTATATCACTTATTACCTTGCAATAATAGTTAGTTAATTATTTGAGTTCATATCAGATATTTTCTCGATGTTCAGAATTTGAGTTAAAAATAAACTTGTTATAATTACAATTTGTTCATGTGGTCAAAAAATACTTAATCTCCAAAATTTTATTAATGATTTAAATATAATATATATAATATATATAAATTATATATATATATATATAATAGTACATAACATTTGGAGATAAGAAATGAAATGCCCCATTCATAAAGATGGTAAGCCGTACGTATGCATGAACGCTACTTTCATTTCTATTTAAGATTTAATGGAATGAAAACATAATGATACATATATATTATAATTCCTGTATAATATAATATGATATATATGTTACATAATTTCATTAACTCCATCTTTATACGTTCCACATAAGGCATTAACGAGTCATATCACTTTTAGGGGGTGGTAGTCCGCACTTCCTCAAATGGAATTATCGTGTTTACACATATTAGAAAGCATAAAAGTATGTTTGTAAATAAAAATTACAGAGGAATATAGAAAAAACATAATATATATCCTATATAAATACATTACCATCTTAATGGACACCATAAGAGGCAGTATGAGATAATTGAACAATCCTCGCTTCATGAGCAGTTAGTTTTCCATTCACAGAAACAGTATGTTCTTCACCCATTAGATGGAGGTGTGTGTAAGTGTAGTTATAATAATTATCAAAAAAACATATTAGTATATTTAGGATACTGATTTTTTTACAAAATAAAGTAATAAAAAGAGTTTATGGGGTTGGAGGAGTAAAATAAAACAAAAGAGCTTAAGCAGAAACGTTACCTTTAAATTGAGTGACTCCCCTTGGTTTGATCCAAATGGGTTTATTGAAGTGAATTCTACCTAAGTTAAGGCTTCTAGGATGAATATAGGGATCTTGGGAGATTATAGGAGTAGATTTTGGATGAGCCAAAGGCTTGAGATGTGTGAGGAATGAGTTAGAAGTGAGAGATTTTTATAAGTGAGAGGAGGAGCGCTTTAGGAATGTTTGAAACAATTATTTTATTTTAAACTCAACTTAAGTTTCAAAAGGTAAACTATTCATTAAAATCAAATTTAATATGACTCATGGTCGAAATAAAATATTCCAATATAAATTGAACAGGTTTTGGATTTTGTTTTAATATTTATAATCATATTTATTTAAATCATTTACTAATGAGGTAAATATTGCATCATTATTGGGTCATAAATAATTTAATTTATTTGATGTTCAAAAATTAAAAAAAATTACACAATGTAGGAAATACATTTATAATTCTAAATAATATTTATATTAGAAAAGATAACTTATATAACCCCATGTTAAAATTTATTTACTAAAAGATATTTGTTTATGTCATTTTTGTCTTTACTTTAAATTAATTAATATAAAGTGTCATTATTACTCCCACGTGTCTCCGTGGGGTCCCAAATTCAACCCAAGTATGCCCATTGTTGGATATGTATCATCCAATAGGATTAGGACACATGTTAGCATAATTTAATATTGTTATAATATTATATTTTACCCTTATTTACTATATTTACCCTTTAATCATGGTAAATAAAATATTTACTGAAGTAAATACTTAAAATGTCTAAAAATAAAAGTTAACTATTTAAAAAATTTTGACCTACTGATTCCAAATATGGAATCCATTTTTTCAAATTCATAACACAGAAGTGGTAGAAATTAATTTAAAATCAGTTACCGTTGTTAAAACAAATAGCGTGTTTTTAAGAAAAAATAACTATCAAAAGATTGATCCTTGTTTATGATAAATTTCAAAATTAAATTACTTCCAATGACCAAAATTAGATTACATGGTAAAAATATATTCTAATTACCATTTAAAACCAATTAAAATGATTATATAACTATATAAATAAATTAGATTAAAAGGAACATTTGAATTAAAATACAGTATTTTTCACTATTCATAAAAAATGAACTTTATCAGAAAAATACGAAAAAATTACCCAAATTAAATTTTGATGTCCCAAATCTAAATAATAATTTTATATTGTTAAATAGAACATATAAAAATGTTCAAAACTAGATTTAAAGAGGGTTCTCCATCAAGAGATGATAAATCAAACTTTTAAAGAATATTAGAGTATTTATGCTTAGATTCATTCACATTTTAAGCCTGTATATTTTATTGGATAAATGTAAAAACATTTAACAAAAATGAATAATAATATTTTAGTTAGTTTCATTCATTCTCACCAATACAATGGCTAGGCTTTAATAACCATTTAAAATAATAATATTATATTATTAGTGTGCAACGTAGGATTTTGAAGAAACCCATTGTTGTGTATCGGGTACGCCATCGAACATAGCCTACCCTTTAAAGTACAATTAAAATTTAATTCACTAATATTAATAAATAATAAAATTTTTATGTTCTTCATTTACCTGGGATGTTACAATTTTCATGATACCCTTATATATCAAAATTTTTCTAAATGAAAAATATGTGATATGAAGTAGAGGAAATGGGATGATGAGGATGATATGTCTTTGGTTTGTGGTGTGGTTGTGATCAGAGATATGGTGTGCTATGAGATGAATTTAGAATGGATTGGTGAAAAAATTAGTTTAAATTTTGGAATGAGAGAGAGAAAATAGTGGGGTAGAATTTGAAGGGAACCCTATCATTGTACTCATTAATAACATTTTACAATGGTTGGATGTGATATTTTTTGAGTGGGACTTTGTGACATTGGGTGGTAGTTGACCTGATAGGTTCTTGTAATTTCTACTATCTTTTACCTAATGGATTAGTATGATCATTCAATATTTTCATGAGAGGTATTAACCAAAAATCTACCGAGTATACATGGTATTATTACCCATATAAGTGTGAACATATTTTAGGGTTCTGGGGTGAGTTTGGTGATCGGGGTGGATATTCATAGCTTGTATATTTGGAGTGGTTGTGGAGTTCCCAACTAGGACTTTATTTGGTTTCCAAATATGGGATTTATATTTGTACTCCATATTTCTATATTGTGGGCTTATTATAATACTTTTTTTATTTTTATGTGGTGTTGATCAGTGGTTTCATTTGTGCATTCTTGGTTTATATGAGGGAAATAACTTCAATTTTCATGTTTCAAACCCTGATTCTATTCTCTATCCCTGATCTTATTATAGGTGGGATTTAAGAGTCACACTCATCTTCACTGTAGACCTAGGAGGAGTAGGTCATAAAAGTGTACACACAGAGACTAAACAAAATACCACATAGTATATTCATACACATAGCCTATTATTACTATCTAAGTAGCATGTGGTCTCACTCTAGTTATCTATACATATCTCATAATATTATCTTTTTCCCTCTAAATCCCCTTATTCAAGAGATACCATTCTCCCACATGAGATATCAATGTTTCATTAGTTACACATTAAGAGTGTAACTACTCTCTTATGGGATACAGTAGCATGGATAACATAATCCTAAATATTGATCACAGCTACTGGACCCTTTCTCACATCCTACTCCTCTCACTTAAGTAGTTCCAACGTTCCAAGGATATCCCAATATCTCTTTTCTATAAATTCATATTTATCGACACAAACCGGTCATTTTCCAAGGCTATCCACATAAAATTACCTATACTAGTTCAATAAGGATCACTCAATCCACTTCTCAAAACCCGAAGTCAATCCCAAGGTACACACATGTAATGTACATGCATAAACACATATGGTTTCTCATTAAAGGGACCACCTACATCCAAATAGAGATACTATAGTTAAGAAACACTCAATATCATTATCAAAGATCAAACCACAACCCTCCATGCTCCCATACCCATATATCACACCATATGATATAAATAATTTACTTTACATATTTATAATTAATTATTTAATTTAATAAATGATACCTCATTGAAAAAACAATACCTAACATTCTCCCATGACAAAGGCATTAATAAACGATACTCTAACATCCTATGATGTCCTCTCAACACATCTATAAAAAATATCAATTATAATATATTCAATCAGTTAATAATTAAAACCCAATCATTTTAAACCCTAAGAAAATCCACTAGGAGACCTACATATAATGAAACAAAGAGAAATTAGGGACACTCTTCCCCTTTCAAAAATCCATAACCCATTAAACCATGAATAAAAAATCTTCATAGATGAATCCAAAACACAATAATTGAATATTCCCCAATACACTAGGTGTAACCCACTAAAATTAGAGAAGGAAGAGGACAAAGAATATAAGAGGAATAAGGGTAGGTTTACAAAGCTCTATTGTGATGAAACATCTCTCAGTAAAACTTGAACCAATGGGGAACCAAGGTGTATCCAAGGAGGTGATATAAATAAAGAGAGGCTGGGAAAATAGCGTCTCATGATTTCCCATTTAGAAAACAAGTAGAAGGGTAGGTCATTAAAATGATAGGTTTCCCCCTTATTAAAAATTTAGAAAAGGGACTTATCACAAAATGACCTTAAGCTTCATAGTGCAACACCTTAACCCATGGGCCAGGTTATGACATGCTCCATGGGGTCACAATGAAATTATACACCCAAGAATGACACTCAGAGCATTTCCTATTTAGTCATGGCGTGGCATACCTCCAATTGTTATAATGAATATCCCATGATCTAATTCATCAAAAAGTGTCCCTTCTTATCAAGGTTTGGATCATTGCCTCCGGGAAGAACCTTAAATCTCATAGACAAGCCTTTGATGCATTCCATCTCATTCACGGAGAAACTTCCCATCGACTAGGATCCATGATGTAATGCATCCCCCCTCCAGTAACCTTCACGGTGCATTCCTAGGGTAACAACATAACCAAACTTCCTTATGAAAATTTATCAAAGGAATACATAAGTATTTTTAGGTAATATATAAGGGTTATCATTAATCCATGATTCCCGCTTCCACATAGTGAAATAATATACAAAGGTTTCTAATCCACTCAACCCAATACATAATGGTATTCACCATACCATGATCCCCGCTGAATAGTGTGATCGTTATGCTCCATAGTTAACACTTATGCTAAAAATTATACATTTATGAAAAACTAACCCAACCTCAAATCCGTGAAGTACACTAAAAATAAACCTTTATTCACACTCATCGAAACATGAACCTCACTCATTAAGGAATGGTGAACCATTTTCAACAAAATCACTTCCCCATACTAGGTCCAACTCCTCCACCATCTATTTGAAACCCTAAGATACCACCAAACCACATAATTATGTGTTAAAAATCTACTAATAATTTTACAACTCTCTAGATTATGATCTAAATCCTAATTCTAAAAACTATCCCTACACTATAACTTAAAAAATTTAAATTCCCTCTGAATTTGACAACCTATAAAGATATAGGCCACCAAAAACAGCCCATCCTAAATCTTCTTATCCCTAAGAAGCATACATGGAGATCTCATGTTCCTTGATCTGACCATTGGAATATAATTCCACTCCACATTCTTGATTCCAATTGGTCACATCACCTCTATGATGACCCTGATCTAATCCAATAGGTTTTATTTTGAAACACCTAGATCGATTCCAAAAACATGCCCCTCATCATCTAAATGGAGTATCTAATTCCAAACCACTTTCCAATACCCACGACATGAAATATCACCAATTATCTCATCCACATACCATTTTCTTTAATACTGATACTGACCCACCATGATACCACACCCAATCCCCATGAAATTCTTCAACTCAAATGGAACCATCAAATAACCAGGCCTTGATTAGATTATTCTACAATACATATACCTAATCAGTCTCCTGATATGATGATGGTAATTACCACTATATACATTCCAAAAAAATTTGTCCGGTTCTAGAACTAGATTCGGATTAACATTTCTCCATCACACACATCACTGAATTTATTGACCTACCTGATGCAACCCGCATTCAATGATTCTGAAATCAGGTATCACCCACTTGACATTTGGGTTACACTACAAATACTAGTATGACTTGACACACAATAATATTTTCCATACCATGGTCCCATGGATAAAACCATACCAAAAACCAACATACCATCACGATTTCCCTCACATGAGCCATTTTCATTAAATCATGAAAACCTTGATATATGAACCCTGCCTTTGGGCCTTACAATGCATAACACCTTAAATAACCCACACTCAATTTGGGTGAATCTTGCTCATAAACATTGATAAAAGGTATACAAAAAACATCAGGTTATTCAAACCTCATCCATGGAACCGAACTAATTTCTTCTTATCCACACCCAACTACTAACTTGTCATTCCCATACACACCTAATTCTGTAACATATTCCTCATATAGGGGACCCAAAAATACCTACTTTTATCCCAACTTCCCCCGACCGATACCATCCCTCTTAATCCATCATCAACTAATGGTACTCCCACATATAGAAGCCTCAATTCCTATGACAAATCTATCATTATGACCACAGCCTATCAATGAAATCAGCATGCACCACCATAGAATTACCAATGATCATCACATATATCACACAATTTTCCAAGGACCTAGAATAATCATTAAGGAATCCTGAATGATACAACACCATATTCCTATTCATGAAATCACCATTTATATTTCTAATGATTCACAACACACCCACTCCCATTAAAGTTTCAAGGGGTGTTACCCATCAGAGAAACTCCCTTAACACACATTACATCCTGGAAAAAATTACATATCGGAATTTCATGAGAATAAAAAAACTACTCACCAAATGACCATTATCAAATAACCCATCCATTATAATCTGACCTTCATCCATCAAATCCCAAGGTTCATCAATGTCACCAAACCATACCTATAAAAATACCTAAAAATGATTTTTTGAGCATGTGATCTCTTTTCACTGCCTAACCCACCATGCCTCACATAGAATTACATTATCTAATATGTAATAATGGACCCTAATTTGATTCTAAATCAACTATGATTTCCTAAATATAACCATAGGGCAACCATTATATACCCTATTCTATTAGGACAACTATCCCTATATGAAGCAGTCATGGTGCCCTCATTCCTAATGTACCCATGCTAACACCTAAAAAATGATCAATAAATCATAAATTTATCAAGTTTTACTTATAAAATCTAAATAAAATAACCACAATTCTCTCATCATCGGTCACATTCCCACATGAATTTAGATCAATAATAAAACTCACCCATTTTTTCATCAGTTAAAATGAGAATTAACGAACTCATATTAGCCAAAAATAACCATTAACCACTAAGTAATAACTATAAAACTTGGACTGAAAGTCCCACTCTACTCACTTAGGATACATCCTCATTTCCATCCCACACTGGTATCATCAAAACCATCTTAAGACACTCAAGGGTCTCCTATCAATTAGAAAATTTTATATGGCCACTATGAACTCATATCTAATCCAACACACTATTGGGTTATCATCTACTAAGATCACAATAGAAATAACATAAAGATAACACAAAAAATCATTATTTCCATCCTAATTAATTAGTTATCCACTAATATTTTATTTGGTTAAATGTTAAATAGGTTTTTTTGTGACCTTAATTAAGTGGGACCCCCCATTTTTAGATTTTTCATAATTTTGTTTACTTATATATAAATCGATTTTTCTATTTTTAAATATATCTCACAAAAAAATCATTAATATCTATAGAAATACTTATTTTCCTAATAAAAATCATGAATTCATGATATTTTCCCACCCTGGGATAAGAGTAAAGCAGCAAATAAAAATTAAAAAAATAATATAATACTTTAATCAACATCTCAATTATAACCATGAAATGAAATGAACAATAACCACATTCTGAGTACCTTTGAATTTCATTATAGTTGGGCTGGCTATAAAGAATCATAAGGTTTGTCCCAATCACTTAAAAAACATCATATCTCTAGACACCAAACCCAAATTTCAATACAAGTAAAAAGTTCATTGATATCACTTTGTGATTATTTAGCCTCGATCACCTGGACAAGGGGGTCACCACAAGACTTCATGAACAACTCCTTGTATGCTCGATATTTTTGACCAATTATGATAGTCTATAAAAAACATAGGGAACCTACAAACCTTGAACCAAGATAATAAATAATATATAAATAAAATAGTAAATATTTAATATCAATGTATGTGTACTTAATTATAGCTAAAATCCATCCATCAACAACAAATAATTTCAACTTTTTATAACCTAAATGTTACACATGATCAATATAAACTCATAAAATTAAAATCACACACTAGTCCTTACAAGTAAAAAATGAACAAAAGAAAAATAAAAATTAGGGAGACTCAACTATAAACCAAGGGTTCCTCCTTAGACAAGTCTCCCAATATCCATCTAGAAACTCCATCTAAATTATGTGTGCTCTATGTTAGTTTAAAACTAGAAATAAGGTCTATACGCACATTGGTGTTCTTATGAAGGTTTTGAGTGTATAAAAACAAATTTTTATTATATTAATATTATATAATTATTACAATAAACAACAAAATAGTGAAACAACCCATGATCCAAAGTGTTAATATATTGGTAAAATTAGGCTCTTAAATCACTTTCACACAATAACACATTGACATTATTTAAATCCTTATTATTTATCCTATAAAAATATTTCCATTACTTCTTGTTAAATATAATCACCTGAGGATATACATCACAAATTGGGGTGAGATAAAATCATAGAAAGAGGAGGTATAATAAAGAAATAATAAGAGATATGAATCGGTATTTCATGGGTGAGCATAATAATCATCATTATTTCATTATTATAGGATCATCATTGTAACAATGTTGGAAACATTTTATAATTTCATAGAATGTGGAACATTCATAATAATGAGGCAATATTATATAGTTTTCAAATACCACACATTGTTGTGATCAAATCTAGAATTCATTTCACACATAACATATGTGCATAAATCGTAACATCACCATTGTGAAAAATTGTAGCATAATGTTCATGAATAATATATATAATATCATGATATATATAACCGTACTCAATTATTTTATGTATATATAATTTAATTCCCACACATCACATTATAAATATCTCAAAATCATGCATGCCACTTGGAAAAAGAACTTATAGAAATCATAGTCATGAAATAAACCCATGGAAAGGAATGGGTTTAATAAAGGTTTTATAAAAAATAATTTTATGAATAACCATTAGGATTATAAATAAATCATGAAAGTATTATTATGGAATAATAGATCAAAATTCATGAGTGGAGAAGAAAAAACTCAAGAGGTGCCTGAATGGCCCGAATGCCTTCTTTTTATTTTTATTATAGATAATCCCCCTTTTAAGGGTTGAAGGGGAACCCATACATGACCCGTAGGACCAAGTCCCAAGGCCCGACATGACCTGAAATACATGAACCGAAGGCCCAGAGGAATACCATGCCCATTACATGACCCGTAGGCCTAGCCTGTTAGAAATGCCCCTCCCCAGCGTCTTGCATTATTGATCTCTTTAGCTCCCCACCTTGCATTGCTGACCGAATAACATTTCCCCGTACAAAGTTTCACGGTGCCTAGTCCTGATGGCGGATACCATACCCTCTCATTCATCCAATTCGGTTAGCTCTGCATCTAGTGGCTGCTACTCCTATTGCTCTGATCTTCTTCTGGGTCCTGTTCTGTGTAAACTAGGCTACTCCATGGTCTACGTGACCCAAAGGCCATGTGGCCTGAAAGCCTTTGATGAACTGAAGCCCCTGGAGACCCGCAGGCCCAAACCGGTGGCCCGAAGGCCCAAGAATGACCCCTTACCACTCGGGTACGGGCTCGTTGGAAAACTCAAGGTGTGACAATAATTTTTTTTGGGAAATAAATCCTATGTGAACAATCATTTTATTATTGATTACAAATCATATTAAAATGGTATAAACATGTAAATCAATATTAAGAGAAGGAAAAGTACATTGAAAGGAATTTTTAAGGATATTAAAGGAATATAAATAGTGAAAAAATGTGAAATGATAGATAAACCAAAATAAAGATTTGGGTTCAAGAATCACCTTACCTTAAATCCTACTTTATATCACCCATTTTCTACCCCTTGTATAATAAAAATATGATTATTAAAATTTGTAAAAAAAGTGTATTATGTTGATTTAATTAAATTTTTATACATTATAATTATTTGATTCTATTTTATAATATTCTTTGTTAAACATAATTTTTATATTTATCATTTTCATTAAATTATCCAGTCTTGTTTTGATTTAATTATTTTTGTTCAAGGTCATTTATAAATAAGTAACAATTAATTATGTAGTATCATAAAAGATGAAATTTATTATTTATATATTATATATATTTAATAATATCTAACCATTAATTTTGTGGTGGTTATATATTTTTATATTTCTTCATACACGGTTAACTGTCCATTGATAGGACATTTCCAAAAGTGTAGAAAAGAGAATCTTTATACATAAATATATTATAAATATAACTATTATAACCATTTTAAATTGTAATATAATAATGAAATTATATTAAATTAATTTTATAAGATTTTTAATTTAAAGTAACTGATAAAAATAGGAAGAGAAGAGGAAACCACAAAGAAGAGTTGATTAAGATTACCCTCTTCTCAATGTTGCTTCATCTCGACAACACTAAAATCCATGAATTATAGAAATTTAATGACTCTATAACATACCTAAGTATTCTAATGGGATTATGGGGAAATATTTTGGTATATTATATTATTTGTTAATTGAGATATTAATGGTTTTCCAAAGGAGGGGTGAGGGGTTTTGATACTTAAGGAGAGTGGTATTTTAAGGGTAAAACATTGAATAAATTATTGTATCGATGGAAAACTTTTGAATAGTAATATTTTTGTCATTATGAAATTCATTTGTTTAAAATAACATAATTTGAGTAAATTTAATAATTTTTTATTCTAATTTATTTTTTTAATCAAAATTAATGGAAAAAATAAAAAAGTGTTTATTTAAAAGGTAACTTTAGACTTTTAGACTATGAAAAATAATTTTTAGGTTTTGTAATTAGGTTTATTTTTATTAAATGGAACATTTATCTTATTAAATTTATTTTATAAATGAAATGTCCAATTTAAAATTTACTAAGTCATTATTATAACATCATCAATTCATAAAACATAGTGTATTCAAAAAACTGCATTGTTATTATTCATTTAAATATAAATGTATTTAAAAAAAATTAAAAAATTCACCCTTGGGGAATTTAGATGTGAAGATCATAAAAATGAAATTAATTTTATGAAAATAGTTTTCTAACATAAGGAATTTTATTTATTAATATAAATATTTTTTTTTCAAAATACATTAAAAAATAATTTATTACAAGGGTGAATATAATTTCTTTGAGTATTTAATCATGTTATTCATTTTATGGAATTTTAATATTTATATTTTATAAAATTACTCATGATAAATTTTATTTATATTACATTTTATTTTTTTGAGGTCAAATAATTATTCTAAATGTTTATTTACTATTCCCAGGGGTTATGTTACTATTCCAAATGGATAAGTTACTATTACAATAATCAGATTAATATTATGATGGCCACATTACATCCTATGAATAAATTTTAATTCCTTCATTCATAATTCAATACAATTAATATCATCATTAAATATTTTACTTGTATAAAATTTCGATAGGTTACAAAAATTCTATTTCTTTTCTATAGGGTTGTTCCTAGGGGTTATAAATCTAGAAAATTGAAATAATCTAGGTTTTCCCATTATAATATTTCTATTTAATATTTCTTCCATTGAAATAATTGGTTTTTTTGGGTTTAGTTTCTTACTAATCAAACGATATCTATTAATGAAGCAATGTTTTTTTAGATTCTTAATGTGATGTATATATATAATGCTATTTAATATAACCCACATATATTCTGGAAAAAAATATAATTTATAATGTTTGGGGAATTAAATTATTACACTATTAATAAATTTCAATCCTGAAACTTCATTTCAAATTCTAAATTAATAATAGAATATGTTACTTGTGTTTCATCATTACTTTTGGTTCCCATGTCACATCTTCATATTTACATTTACAACAAAAATATTTGACTATATGATTTGTCTTGTTACATATAAATTTGTATCTATAGTCAAAGATCATTATAAAATGATCATCATCAGATATTCCATTCTATATTTTTACCACCTCTTGATTTAGAACATGTTAAGGGTCCAATATGAACTTTATTAGGAGAGATATGTGGAACACATCATAAACTTGAGCCAAGTTTGGGGGAATTCTTATTTGATAGGCCACTTATCCTATTAAATCAAGTATATAAATGAGGAAAATATACACAAGGATATTATTTCCTTTCTTTAAAATTTTCTTGAATCTCTTCCGTGGTGATACATAAAGGAAACTTTTATCTCCAACATTAAACTACAAGTCCCTTTGATGGTTTTCATCCTTGCCCTTTTTCCAACTATGTGAGGATTTTATATGTTGTTGGATTAATTGAACCTTTTATACCATCTCTTGAAAAAGATCATGTCAATGTAGCTTCTAATCACCATTTACATCCTAACTAGAAGGATTTATACATCACATCCCATATAGATCTTCACATTGGGCCATTTAAATACTCGAATGGAATCTCTTGTTGTGTGTGACCTAAACTAATTGGGTTCCTTGATCCCATACACATTTAAATCATATTTTAAGGCTCATATTATGTCCTCGAGTGTCTTAATAACCCTTTTATATTGACCCTCAGTTTGGGAGTGACATGTAATAATGTAATTCAATTTAATATTCAGATCATGTTGAATAATTCTCCAAAATTTAGAAGTGAACCTTGGATAATGATAAAAAAAAGATTGAAAGTGGTTCACCATGTAGCCTCGCCACTTCCTTTACATATGTTATTGCATGTATTTAAAGTGATTAATCTTCTTGAATAGATATGAAGTGAGAAGTATTGGTGAGTAAATCTACCATAGCCCATATCACATTTCTTCCATTCGATGACTTCTAGAGATTGGTGATAAAGTACATGGTGATGTACTTAAATTCCCATGTGGGTATGGGTAATGGTTTAGATATCCCCTTGTAATTCCATTTCTCTGATTTAACCTGTTTACATACAAAAAACATTGAGTTGTACTCAATGATTTCTGTATTCATGTTTTCCTTCTAGAAGTGATGTTAATGATCAATATGCATCTTGGAACTTCCTGGATTGATGGAGAAAGACGGGCTATGTGGATTATCCATTATCTGTTTTTTATCTTGGGTGATGTTATCACACAAATTCTAGTTCCAAACTGAATGGAACCATCTTTTTTGATGTGTAATTCATGATGATTTTCCTCTTTTACTGGTTCTAACTTCTTTTGAATCTCTATATAATCCCTTTATGCCTCATTGATACTATCTTATATAGATTATTGGAAAATAATTTGGTCAAGGTAGGATGTATTACCTTCCATTATGAGTTATAGAGATATCCTTTGTTAACCCATGATGATAGAGTCTTTCTCAATCCACATCATGGATAGGGAAGTAGGTTATTTTATTCTAAGATCATTAACTAACCTGCTCACATTTCTTGGATGGCAGTTAATATTGAAATTTTAGTCCTCAATTATCTCTAACAATGTTCATCGATGTATGTTGAGATCTTTTTTGTGTGAATATATAATTTAGACTCTTTTGATCGATATATATGTCATACAAGTCACCATAGAGGTAGTGCTCCCAAATTTTCATGGGGGATATCATAGTTTCTAACTCAAGATCTTGTGTCAGGTAGTTCTTCTCATTAATATTCTACTGTCATGGGTCATAGAATGACACTTTATCCTACTACATGAGTACACAACCCAAGCCTTTATTTGAAGAATCACTGAATCTCAAAAAATATTCTCCACTTTATGGTTGTATGAGTAAATGAATATTGATTATCCTCTGCATAATCTCTTTATATCTTTTCTCACATTCTTCCATCTAGACATACTATACCTCTTTCAGTGTTAACCTAGTTATTGGGCTAGATAATCTTGCAAATTTTCTCAGAAATCATCGATAATAGTTTTCAAAACCAACAAAACTATGTATTTTCAGGACACTCGAGTATCTATTCAATTCATCAATTTCTTTTTTTCTTTGAAGGGTCATATAAATTACCTCTCTTGTAATCATGTTCCCAAAGAATTTTAATTTCTTTATCCAAAAGGCACACTTGTGGGACATATCAAACTTTTTAATCATTCTTAATGTCTCTAGTACAATCATTATATATTTTTCATGTTCCTAATTTACTATTGGAGTAAATGAAAGTATCATTAATAAAAACTACAAAAAAATTCACAGTAATCTCTAAATAATTTGTTCATCAGATCCATAAAGATTGAAAGGGAATTAGTATGTCTGAAGAGCATCACTATGAAATCATAGTGTCAATTACGTGAACAAGTGGTTTTATTATTAACATAATCCCTTTTTTACCTTTATTTTATGATATTAAAAATTATGAACCACCATTTTGAAGTATCAATTTCCGTGTAGTTTATCGAAAAAGGCATCAATCCTTGTTAAGGGATACTTATTATTTATGGTGACCTTGTTGATCTCCTGGTGATAAATACAAAAACACATTGATCTATGTTTTTCTTAAAAAATATTATTTACAATCCCAAAAGAGATACATTAGGGAATATAAAACCATTGTAAAAATACACTTTGAGATACTTCTTTAACTCATCTAGTCTGATTGAGGTCATCCTATAGGGGAATTTATTGACAGGAGTGGATCCAGATATGAATTTTATTGAGAAATATACCAAACAATTTTGGGGAAGGTTGGGTAACTCTTTATAATATAAAACAATATATTTCTTTATGATGGTAATTTCCTCAAGGTTTATACTTTCACTGACTCAACCATTTTTCCATGGTATCCTTCTTCACAAGGTATAAACACCCACAATATTGAAGGATTTTCTAAAGGAGGTTCATGATCTTACTTGCATTCATATAAGAGTACGGGATAGATCAGAATATGGAAATATATTTACATTTCCCAAACTTTTATGTGAAATCCATATAAAGATATCCAATCCATGCCCATTATACCATCAAATTACACTAAGGGAAGAATTATGTGACTCATTAGAAGATCATCCCATAGAAAATAATAAGTGAAGAGTCAAAAACATGGGTTGAAATGATCGTACCACTATGTGATTTTATTGATATGTCTACTTCAAGGTATGGGGGTTGTGATTAAATTGTTCTAGAAAACATATATGATATAAATGAATGAATATAACTAGAATTAAATAAATCATTTTACATTCTTGATTAAATAAGATGTATTAAATTTATGAATTCCTATTCATTGCCCACCACAATGGTAGAAATGTCATAAACCTTCCATTTATTCTTTTTCTTTTGTGTTTACTGATATTAATTACTCTCAAAGGCCCATGGTTTATTACATTGGCCATCATAGTGCCATTTCCCCCTATGTTTGAAGCATTAAACCATTAGTGGTGGATTGGGAGATTTCTTCCATTCCTCTATCATGTTGGATGACTTATTCATGTATGTTAAACATTCATGAACTTGGTGACCATCTCCCAACCACTTAAATCATTTCTTTGTCCCTTTGATGAAATTGTAATGACGCTTCATCTGGTATTTTTGACATGTGGGTGGTTGAATATTATTTCCTCCTTTCTCATTGGTCCAGTTTCTATAAACTCCATATATCATTTCTTATCTCCATAACCATGGTACCATTTTTCAAAGTCTATCTCTTTTTTGATATCACATCTAACTACTTATTCATAGTTACCAATGTATTGGATGGCTAGATCCTTTTATTTGTTTTGTTTTAAACCACTAATGAATCTATATATTTTTATATCATTGTTGATATTAAAACTTGAGGTGTATCTTTCAAGCCTTGTGAATATTTCCCCATAAATATTTACCCCATTTTTCTCAAGATCTATGAATCCTATATCCAAACTTGTTTTATGATTTCAAGGTAAATACTTGTTATGAAATAACTTCCTAATGTATTCCCACTCATTTTCTTTTATTTCATCCATTGAATTGGTATTATTTATCAACAACCATCATTCACTAATCTATTAATGTACATGACAGAAAAATAATGTGAATTTATCCTTCTTAGAATATGGAGCTTAGAAAATATCTTATCCATTGAGTTAACCCATTATTACATGAAAAATGGATAAAAATATCCATTTAAAGTCAATGTTCATTGCCTCATAAAAGTCTATATCTAGTGTCTCCTTCTTATGGGGAGGAAAACATCCCACATGATTCAGGTTATTATTCATATCCAGATATAACTGTTTAAAGATCACTATAAAGTTTTATACTCCAACACCCATGTAATTAGTGATGTATTATAGAAAATTGTTGTATTATCCCTAACATATATTGTTGGTATAGTTTATTATAGTTCAAAAGATTTTTTAAAATATAAAACGTTTGATCAAATATAATTTTATAAATCATAAATAAATAAAATTTTCTTATGTGAAAATTAATTCTAAAGTCATATATTATGTGATCCATTTTTTAATCCTTTTTCTAAAATTTTAGTTCTAGGTTCATGTACATTAATCCTTATATACTGTTAAGAGGAATAATTAATTTTATTATACATCCTTCACAATGTTTTGTATAGTGTTTGTGATTAACTGAACCATATCCCCAAGAGGGTCTAACTAGGTGTATAGTAAGACCTATTTATCAGGAATAAGGTGATGGCTGTGTTAATACCCAATCCAAAAATTTTTGGGTTATTAACCTTAGGTACAAATATTCCAGTTCCACATCCACTTGTAGTATCTTGATATATATTTCATTTTAGTAAAACCACAAGCTATTCTACTTTACAGAAACATAGGATTTCTACCCACACTTTAACTTATTTTTATGGTTTTAACTAACATTTTTAAATCCTAATTACCAAATAAATTAAACCTATATTTCATACTAATAATAGAAACTTATATTTCTATTACATGAATTTTACGTCATTTTAAGATAAACAATATAATAGTGAAATAACCCAATATCAAAAGGCTTAGTATCTAGGGGAAATTATGCCCATAAATCACTTGTACATAATAAAACTTAAACATTTTTTAAATATTTCTTATTTTTCCTCCAAAAATATCTCAGATTATCCTTAATAGATGTAACCACATGGAGATATACATCAACCAAAGGGGTGAGTTAAAATCCCAATAAGGGGAGGGATAACATATAAGGAATAAGAGACAGGAATCAATAGTACATTGGTGAGAACAGCCATCATCATCATTTCATATGCATGGGTTAAATATTGCAAGCATTAGAAAACCATTTGATAACTTCATAGAATATGGTATATGGATAATAATTAAACATCATAACATACTAGTCAAATAACACACTTATTTTTGATTAAATATACCATCATGTTCACATATAACATATGTACATAAATTATAAAATTATAATTACAAATATAGTTGGAACCATGTTTCTTATATATATCACATTACCCAATTAATGGGAGGGATATATAATTCTAAATCTATGAAAAAATATCATTAATACACCTTAATTCATTATTTATTACATAAGGACACACATAATACAATCCTATAATATCTTGAGGCCTAGTGTCTTTTGGAAATTAGACACATAACATAATAAATTGAAACTGGAATACAATGTAATTATTAAAAAAAATCAAAAACATGTATCTAATATACAACGATCTTAAAAAAATATATGGTATTACGTTCTGTAATGACCGAGTGTTTATTATCAATAATTGTTTCATAAATAAATGTTTTTTATCTTATATTATATAAGTATTATATTAATAAAACACAAAGAGAAACCAAAAACACATTATTCCATTGCTTTAAATCATTGCATTAGTCTACTAGGAATTAAATCATGATTCCAAACATTAAAATTGGATAGTAAATATAAAATAGAAAAGTTAAAATTGGAGTATATGGATCACCCCAATCTGTTAGAATCATCACCCAAATAACGAACAATATGGAAATAAAACAAAATATTAGTAAACCAATCAACATATTTGAAAATGAAACTATATAACCTTTGAAGGAATTTAAGTGAATATTGAGTGAATTAATTAATTATTATATACATTGGAAGTTATGTGACCACTGGAATAGTAATGTGACTGTTTGAATTCTAATCGAACTATTGGGAATAGTGACCTAATCATTGGGAATAGTAACCTAACCATTTGAATAATTATTAAACCTCAAAATAATATTGAGATATAAATAATATTTATTAGGAAAATATAAGTAAATATAAATATTATGATTCTAAAAAATAAATATTTGGATTAAAAACTCAAAGAAAATATAGGCACATTTTAAATAAACTGTATTTTAAATTATTTTGTAAAAATCCCAATTTTTATATTAAGCCCAAAAAATACCTTTCCTAAAAAATTATTTTGATAAAATGAATATAAAATTTGAAATTATCATGTCAAAATTTACTATGGGTTATTTTCTAATAACTTCAAAAAATACTTCACTTTTTAAGTGATGAGTAAAAATACTATTTTCCTCATAACTGATGTATCTTAAATTACATCATTCATGATTTCATATTGACCTAATAATTTATGTAACTAAATATTTGGTAAAAGTATATATAATTTCATAAATAAGTCATTAAAACAAGATAAACTTAATTTTTAAACCTAAAAAATACTTTCAAAAGTCTAGAATTTAATGTATTACATTAAAATAATATTTTTTCATCTTTTCCACATTTCATATAATTAAAAACTTATTTCTATTTATAAATTTGATAAATGTATTAAAATATTGTTATTTAATTCCAATATGGTTTATAATTTCAAAAATAATACTGTTACAAGGTCTACTGTAGATATTGTATTTTATTCAATATCTTAATCTAAAAGGAGAGAGATTTGGTCAGTTGAAACCCTCCTCCACCATTCCCTTAACATCGATGGTCATTGCACCGACCCCTCTCCCTGGTGGGGGAGGGTCATCCATCATCTCTCAATGGAATTTATCCACATCCCTTCTCCCCCTTTTCAAACCGTTATTTCCTCCCTTCATTCCCCATGATCTCCTCCATCCAAAAGGTTCTAAAGTTATTTGATGGCTCCCTACAACTATCAACTTTGACCTTGGAATTCACCGAGGTTTCCTCTTTGTTGCATACAAATATTATTGTACGGTTCCAAAAATTCCAACCATCAGTGGACTCCTTCAACCATATCATATTTTGATACTGGGGATCATAGGAGTGAGAAACTATAGGGATACTCGATTCTAAGCATATTATGATAAGGTCTGATTTTGAAGATGATATTGTACTAGCTTGGTCAAGCTCAACTCATACTTGCAATGAATCTCATTTTCTTCTATTCTACTAGAAATATTACTTTCAAATGAAACACGACTCTCCAACCATGGTTCCATGGGTTAGATTTTTGTAAACTCCTAATTCCTTTCCAAAACCCTTTGATTATTCATATATTCGGGAATCTAAATGGGAGTTACCTATGTTTGGATAGTATAACTAGATCTGTGTGTCATACAATTTCAATAAGAATATGTGTTGAATTGGATTTTTAAAAATCACCTATTGATTCTTTCTAGATTTTTTTGGGGTGATGAGTTCCACTATAAAAAATTGGTTACCTTTGAATCATGGTGTGATTTATTCCCTATGTGCAAGAAATTGGGGCATAATTCGGTGGTTTACAAGCATGGGATGTTGAAGCAGAAGGCATCTTGCTCTGGTGAAACATGAATGAATCAATTCCTATGTGGGGTGTATGTTGATCAAGGTAGTTTTGTGGATGTGGATTGTAATGGAACACATGAGAATCATGGGTTGACAAATATTAATCATATTTATAGCGAGGATGATGGTCCCCTGATCTTGAGTGAGGCAGTCAAGGAGGATCAGAAACCAATAATGGGGTCTTCTTCTTGATCAAAGATTGATCGATATCTTTAGCAAGTTGATGTAGGATCTATAGGGGGTTCGACCTCCATGAGAATTAAATAATCATGTTCATATAGCGGTAATAAGTGCTTACTTTAAATAGTTTCCTATCCCTTTTAAATTGTAATTAATTCGACTTGGAATTAGGATTCAGGGGAGGATTATTATATTTCGATGGAAATAGGGGTGTCTTAGGATGATTGTGTTACAATTGAAGAGGGAGAGGCCTATTTTTATGTTGATATGGACATGGAGTGGGGATCTTTTATCAGGATAAGAAGGCTGAGGTGGATGAGGAATCCAACACTAATCCAAATGGTTTTGGAATTACATTGTGTGTGTCGTTGGAGGACACTAATAATCAGTATCAAATTATAGAGTGAAGATACATACATATGAGGTAATTTGAATCCAGACATGATCCAAATGATATTGATTTAAAAATTGGTGTAAAAAATATTAATTTTCGGGAGGAGATCCAGAAATGTTATAACTCTTTGAGAATATATAACTAGTGGGAGAATGTTTTTGTTGATGGATGGGAAACAAAAGCCCCCCTTAAGGATTTTGATCATGGTAGAACCTAATTAAAATATATTATCATGTATGGTAAGAAAAATATAGTTGATAGTTCCCCCTGAAGAGAAGGATGAGGAAATATTACTTTAATATTCTTTAGAATTTGTCTAAGAGATCCTACTCTAAGGTTCCAATAATGTCCAATGTGGAGATTCTCAATATCATTAATCTTTTTAATTATCAATATGAATTGTGAACTACTAATGAGTACAGTTATAAGAATGATTTTTATTATTATGATCATTAGATTTTCTTCTACGGGATGAAGGAAATTTTTGTCTTCTTCATCTACTTTCCTTTTTTACCTTTTTTTCTTTCTTTAATAAATGGTTAGAATCATTTCTTATGATTGGAATTCCCTAGTTATTCAAAATACCCCTCTCCTTAAGTATAAGAAACCCATTTCCCTCCCCATGAAAAATCATTCCTCCCTCACATTAAAAAGATAAAGTTCTACCAAAATCGTCCCAATCAAGAATCATAGAATACCAAGGGATGTTCTGGATTAAAACAATTCCAAACATCAAGGGAGTTTTAGTGATGTATAAGAGAAGCTACACTAAGGAAATAGTATTTTTCTTTTAACACTTACCTCTATTTATTATTCTCTTTCTTAATTTACCAATTATATTCAAAAAATGTTATAAAAATACTTAGGTACGGTGTTAAAATTATATTAATTATTTTAATCTAATAAGAGTATCATAATTATGAAATATATAAATTTCAAACTTTATTTTCGGACACTTTCAATAATGTTCCATCAATGGTCGGTTAGTCACCAGTGAAGAAATTTTCAGTCCTCTTTTTATAAAAAATACCATATTTCATTAAAATATATTATTTATGATAAATTAATGTATAAATATTTTTTAGTAATATAGAATTAATACTATTAATTTATCAATTACATGGAATAAAAATAGAGACATCAAAAAAATCTGAATATTTAAGGAAAAAATGATATCAAAATACTTCAAATTCAATAATAACAATTAAGAAATACAATCTAATGATTATAATTGATAAATAGTGACATAAATTAAAAGAAATTAACTTTTATTTAAATATGTTAATAATCCAATTTTCATTATTTAGGAGGTAGAAAAATTATGAAACAAAGTGGTATTTAAGGTGAGGGGATTATCGAACCCAACTCCTTTTCATTAGGTTATCCCTCTTTCAAATAAATTTTAGTATGAATATTCTTATAATTCTTTTAAATATCCTTTCACTATTATCCCATTTTTATTAAAGGATATACATGTTTTCACCTTGAATTTTAATCCAAATACAATGATTTTCTAAAATAATTATCTTTCCAAAACACATATTTTACTCTCTTGAGTTGTTTCTTATTCAATCAAGAATGATGATTTTTATTCCAAATATGTTCCATATTATTCATTTATTAGCCCCATGTTTTTTCATGAAATTATGATTTATAAAATCCTTCTCAAAACACATTCCTTTCAATGGGATATTTAATGATTAAAATTGTTATATGTTCTAAGTGGAATGTATTATTATGTAAATACTCTGATGTGGTGGGTGTGACCATAATTATATAACCTTCCATTTCTTTGGGCAATGTGATATTTATCATTTGATAATGTGTATTATTCATGAACATGATGCGATATTTTTTCACAATGATGACGTTATGACTATCCATATAAGTTATGTGTGAACATGATGCTCGTTTTGTTTACAACAATGTAGTGTATTTTAACACTATGAAATGATGTTAATTTTTATGTATTGAAATATTCTAGGTCATTATCAAATATTTCCCTAATGATCATTATGATGATCTTATTCTTATGATATGATGATGCTTATTATTATCTCCCATGATATATAGATTCATGTTCTATATTCCTCCTCTAATTGGTCTTTTAGCTCACCCCTTTCTTTGATGTATAATTGATTTATGGTCCTAAATTTTTCAATATAATAAACCTTTCTATCTTTTAATGTATAAAAATTATGTTTTTAATATTTAAAATGATGTAATAGTCATCTAAGAAAATGTAGGGTCATTAAATTTGGTATTAAGGTTATGGTTTATTTCATTTAGGAATTAGAAAATTTTGTGACAACACATATGAAATGTATTTGTATATGTAATAATCTAGGAATCATTATTTTATAAAAAAGGTAAAAAAGAGATCCTATAATATATTCCTTATTGTTAATTTCAGAAAATAATAAATTATTTATCTATGATTTGTTGACTTGTGTTTTGTTCAAACCATTTTTATTTTATTGATGGTTGGAATCAAGAGAAACTATGCCAATAAACAATGTAAGGGAAAATACCAAAATTTTATGAACGACATTCCCAATGACATGGGGGTGGAGTTTAAATCATTAAGGGAATGATTAAATAGTTATCTCAAACTCTGAACAATAACATGAACCACATGGAACGCCCTCCTTCACCCAAGAAGGATAAACTGGCTGTTGAGTCTTTTCAGTGAAAATGAACACCAACATTGAGTGGATATTATAATACACTTGTCACAAAATAGTAGATTTACTCAATAGAGAATATTTTTCTACCCTTCAATATTATAATAAGGAGAAGGTGAGTCTTTCCATCTAACATATAGATTGATAATCCAATCAATGATGGGTATTAATAAATAATGCTAATACAAAGGATGAAATTGTAGATATTGAGTAGGAATACTTTAGGAAAATATTTCCTAGATCATATTTCCTTCAAAATCATCAAAAAAATATGTATAGATAATTCATATATCTAAATAAAAATGAAGGTGAATACGTGAGGAATTATGAGGGAACCATCACAAGGATTTCAAGATCTGCCTTAAGTTTTTTAATCAGCAATGATAGAAGAAATAAATAGATTATATAGTGGTTTAAAACCAAACCTTCTAAAGGATCTAGATATATGAGACTTAGGGAGTTAATAAGAAGTGTTTTAATGTGCTCTCAAAGTATAGATAGATTTTATATAATGAACCCATGGTTATAGATATAAGAAGATACATATTTTGTTTCAAGAAGGATGGTCAAATGAAAAAGTAGTAAAGAGGATCCTACTATACCTGTATGAAAAATATGGGAGGAAACATCATTGTAATTCCCTAAAAGGGGTGTAAAAATTCATCATGTGTGGAAGATAAGTCCATCAAGCTCATAAATGTAAAAAAAATCCAACATAAATTATAGAGAAAATTAAGTAACCTCCTAATTCACCTCCCATAGTTCAATTCTTCAACAGTAGGGAGAAAGGGAACTATAGAATCCAATGCACTAAATCATAGGTCCTTGATGTAAATAAACATTAGCAACCTCCAAATCCAAATGATAAAGGTAAATATTATTCAATCACTACTACTGAAGTATATCTTAAAAATAAAGTCATACAAGGTACACTTCTTATTTAATCAAGAACTGAAAAAGGTATATATGATTTATATTTTATGCATTCATTTATATCCTGTATGTTTTATAGAACTTTTGAGATTAATCCTATATACCTTGGAGTAGAGATATCTATAAAAACACCTAGTAGTGTGATCACTAAAATCCTAGCATTGGACTCTTATCCTATAAGTTTATGTGGGATGATTCTTCCAGTGAATCTTATAATCCTTCTATTGGTGGAATGTGATTCAATATTAGGAATGGATTGACTCTCATTATATATATCTCAGTTATAATGTCAGGAAAAGGATATATCTTTATATATTTTGAACCATCACATGCTCCTACAAATGAAAGTAAGATCAAGAATATCCGTAAAAAAATCACTAAATGGTGTGTGTGTGCTGATACCTTATGAAGAATAATACCATACCCAATTGGTTTTTTCAAATGAAGGTATAATCCTAGATGAAATTTTCATTTTTATAGAATATATTTATGTATTTCATGAATCATTACCTAGAATTCCCATAAATATCGAGCTAGAGTTCTCAATAGAGATCATACCTGAAGACACTCATATCTCTAAATTCTCCTACAATATGTCCCCAATAAAACTAGATGAGTTAAAGAAGTAGCTACCTGAGAATTTGAACAAAGGGTTCATATGCCATGGTAGTCACCCGGGGGTGCAATAATGTTAATTGTAAAGAAGAAGGATGGATCAATTCGTTTGTGTATCAATTACTAGGATCTTAACAAGATCAATAAAAAGAAAAATTATGCCCTACCAAGGATTGGTGACTTCTTGGATAAACCATGAGGGGATCAGTAATTCTCAATGTTGGATCTTTATTCTTGATAACAGCAACTGATGGTCGTTAAGGAAGATATTAAGAAGACAAACTTATGTAAAAGGTATGAAAACTATGATTTCATAGTGATACCCTTCAGACATAATAATTCCCAAGAAATATTTATTTATTTGATGAATAATATCTCTAGAGACTACCTTGATAATTTTGTTTTAGTGTTTTCGATGATAATCTCATTTACTCTAAGGGAAAGGAGTAATATTAAGAGCATCTTAGGATTACGCTGGTGACATTACATGGAGATAAAATGTATTATATGTTCAGAAAGTGTGTTTTTTGGATTAAAAACTCACATTATTGGGTCACAAGACCATAAGTGAGGCAATTTATATAGACCCTTGAAAGACAAAGTCAATTAAATAATTGAACATACCTACTAATGTCATGGAAATAAATAGTTATCTTGGCTTAATAGGGTATTACTGGATTTTTTGAGCAATTTTTAATGATTTTATATAACACTAACTATGTTAAAATGAAAAGTGGTAATGTTTATATGGATGAGATAATGTGAGGAATGATTGATGAAGATAAATAGCTGGATAATCACTATGTATGTACATAGACTACCAATAAGTGGAGAAGGTTTTGTTATATAAAATAATACTTCAAAGAAAGGCTCGGGTTATGTACTAGTGTTGAATGAGATTGTGATAACCTATGCATCATTATTGTTGAATATCCCTAAGAAAATATCCCTTATGCATGATATTTTGTTTGTATTTGTGATATTTTACATGAAGATTTGGCAGCACTACCACTATGTTGAGAAGTTTGACATATATACCGATCAATAGAGTCTAAAGTATATATTCACATAGAATATAGTCAACATTCATCCTAGAATATGGTTAAATATAATCAGGGACTATAATTTATCTATTCACTACCATTCAAGAATGAAAAACAAGGTACATGATTATCTTAGGAAAAAGAACCTACTACTCAATCCATGATGAAAATTGAAAAAGAAACTATCTTAATGGATATATGAATGATGGATATAGAAATCATAGTGATTGGGTATACAAAATAATTTTTCCAAATTATTTCCCAATCATACATCCAATAGAATATCAAGGATCCATGAAGGGATGGTCTGGACCTTCAGAAGAACGTGAAAGTAGTAATTCAGGGGAAGATACAAGAGGTCAACATAGATAAAGATGATGTTATTCAGTTTGGAGCTGGGATTTGTGCCCATTAATCACGTGAGATAAAGAATGAGTTATTGGATAATGCATAAAGATCATATTTCTATACCAATCCCGGAGGTACCTAGATGTACTACTATCTTCAAGTTCACTTCTATCAGGAAAATATGAATAAGGATATCATGGAGTATATCCCAATGTTCTTAGAATGTCATAAATTTAAAGAAGAGTGACATAAGTATAAAGGTATTATTAAACCATTTTCTATACCAAAATAAAAATGGGATAATATCACAATGAAATTTTTCTTTGGTCCCCTGAATATATCCAAAAGAATCCATGAGATATTGGTAGTGGTGGATCGACTCACAAAGACAACCTACTTTATTTACATTTGTGATGATTTTTCAATGGAACATATTTCCATGATATACATCAATGAAGTGGATAGGCTTCATGGGGTTCCACATTAAATAATCTCTAATAGTAATCCATGGTTTACCTGAATATTATGGATAAGTCTTCAACATGATATGAATACTTAATAGAACACCAAAATGAAATACCACCCCCAAACTGATGGCTAATATGAAAGGAATATTTAATCTCTCAAAAATATATTGAGATCCAAATAAAACAAATTTAAAGGAGTATTGAATCAACATCTCTATTTAGTTGAGTTCTCATATAACAATAAATTCTAATCAAGTATTCAAATTTCTCTATTTGATGATCTATATGGAAAGTGATATAAAACTAAAACTTGTTGGGATGATGTTTTTGAATGAAATATAATTATAAATAATATTATGAAATTTATAGATGATAAGTTTTAATCCATCCATCAACATATAAAATCCACCCAGAGTCGATATAAGATCTATACTAAAAGCCGAAAAAAGATCATGGAGTTTGAAGTTGGAGAAAACGTATTCCTTTAAATATCAACATTGAAGAGATTATTTTAGTTTTGAAATAAGAACAAGCTTAGCCCTAGGTATATTGGCCCCTTTGAGATCAATGATCACATAGGAGAAATGGCCTATCGGCTTTCACTTCCCCCAAATATGGCTCAAGTTCATGATGTGTTCCACATATCACTCCCAAGGAAGTTCACACAAGAACCTCACATGTACTGAATTTGGAGGCGGTAAAAGAAGATAATGACCACTCATATAAGGGGAAGCTGGTGAAGATATTATACTACATATACAACGATCTATGCGATGAGATATCTCACTTTGTCAAATTTATTTGGCAAAATCATAAGTATGAAGAGGCGACATGGGAACCAGAGAAGTCACTGAAATAGAAGTTCCCACACCTATTCTCGAGCTAGAATATGAGTTAAATTTTAGGGATTAAATTTCTAAATTGGGGAAGAATGTAATTACCCAATGTTAATTAGAAATACTTTTTTCATAAATAAATATGTGCCATATTATATTATATAAGTAGTATACACATACAACATATAGTGAAACCAAGAACAAATTATTTCATTAATGTAAATCATTACATTAGTCATCTAAGGAACCAAATAAAATTCCATATATTATAATTGGATAAAAAATAAAAAATATAAAAGCTAAAATGAGATAATATAGATCTCCCCAATATACTAGAATCAAACCCCCAGGACCAACACTATATAAATAAAAAAAATACAACACTCTAAAATATTGTAAATTGAAAATATATAAACTGTGGAGGAATTATAGTGTATATTGAGATAAATATTTAAGTGCTATATATATATGAGGTAATGTGACAATGGGAATAGTAATGTGACCATTTGAATAGTAAAATGACTATTGCGAATAGTATCCAGACCATTGAGAATAGTAACCTGATCATTAGAATATTAATTTATCCTCAAATTAATAATTTTGATATAAATAATATTTATCATGAGTAATATAAGTAAATATAAATATTAAAATTTGAAAAAAATATCACGATTAAAAAACTCAATGAAAATATAGGCACATTTTAAAAAACGATATTTTAAAGTATTTTGAAATAATCATAATTTTTATATTAAAAATTAAAAATAACCATGATAGAAATTTATTTGGAAAAAATGAATAAAATAATTACAATCATCATGTCAAAAAATTCCTAATGGTGACTTTCTGGTAATTTTCTTAAATACTCAGTTTTCAAGTGAATTGAAAAAATATAGTTTTCTCATAACCGATGTTTCTTAAATTAAATAATCCATGATGTAATAATGACCTAATAATTTCAACAAAATTAGTTTCTTATAAAAAATATGTAATTTAATAATTGAGTTATTATAATAAAACAAACTTAATTTCTGAACCTAAAAAGCACTTTCCAAATTCTAAAATTTAAAGGACTACATTAAAATAATATTTTCTCATTTTCTCAACCTTTACTTTTAATTAAACTATTTAATTCGAATTAAAATTTATTTAAATTCATAAAGTCATTTTGTTTAATTAGAATATAGTATAAAATTATAGAAATATTACAATTATAAGTTTTACCTTAGATAAAGTATTTTATTCAATATTATATTCTAAAAAACCCCTTTACTCAAGTTTAAATAACCACTATTCCTCCCCTTGGAAAAACAATCCTCCCTCACTTTAAAAAGAAAACTTTATTCCCAAATAATCCTTCTGAGGACCCTTATAGTACCTCGGTATGTTGTGAATTAAATAAACTCCAAACATAAAGTGATTACTAGTGTCATTCATGAGAAGTTGCACCGAGGAAAGAGTAAGTTTTGATAAACACTTATGTCCTTTTCTTCTTCTCTTTCTTATTTTCCAAATTCCACTAATGAAATTTTAAAATTAATTAGGTAGTATGTTAATATTATATTAATGATCTTAAGCAGCTCATATTATCATAATAATAACATATATATATATATATATATATCAAACTTCCCTTTCCATCTCTTTTGATTATATCCAATCAAAAGTCGGTTAATTGTTATTGAGTACATTGTCAATTTTTTTATCACCAAAACTACGGTTTTTTACAATATATTGTTAATTATATATATATATATATTCATTTTTTCAATCCTCTATAATTAATTCTAATGATTTATAAACGACTAAAAATAAAAATATTGGAATAAAAATAAAACAAGAATATTTAAGGAAAACATGATATCAAAACACGTCAGCCTCAACCATAGAAATTTAGAAATATAACTCAATGATTACAATTAATAAATAGTTACATAAATAAATATAATTAAATTATGTTTCAATTATTTAATAATATAAATTTTATTATCAATTATGTGGAAAAGCGATGAAATAAAGAAGGATTTAAGGTAAGGGGATTCTAGGATCCAACTAATTTTGTTTGTGTTATCCCTATTTTACATCAAGTTCAGTATGGATATTCCTCTAACTTTTCTTAAATATCATTTCAATATTCATTCATTTTTATTTGGGGACATACATGTTTCCACCTTTATTATTAATCCCAATAAAAATATTTTCCAAAAGTAATTTTCTTTCCAAAACGCATCTTTTACTCTTCTTGAGTTGTTTCTTCTTCAGTCAATAACGTTGATGTTTATGAAAAATATGACATACCTTATTCAATTTGGAACCCCATGTTTTTTCACGAAATCATTATTCATATAATCATTACAAAAACTATTTCATTACATGTGGTATTTCATTATTACAATTATTATATGTTCTAAGTGGCATTCATGATTGATTAAATATTATGATGTGATGGGTGGGACTAGATTTATATAGACCTCCAATGAATTGTGTAATATGATGTATCTTAGGAGAAAATGTGAATTATGTGTCAAATTTATGCTATCTTTGTTCATAATGATGGTTTTATGGTTATTAAAATTTGTTTTGCGTAAACATGATTCTAGTTTTGTTTAAAACTATGTGTGTTATTTGACCACTATGACATGATTTTTCATTTTTATGCATTTCAACATTGCATGTATTTATCAAATGTTACCCTCATGATTATAATAATGACATTATACTTATTATAATATTATTATGATTATTCTCACCCATGTTATATTGGTTCATTCCCCTTATTCCTCCTCTTACTAGGCTTTTAGCTCACCACTTTCGTTGATGTATATCCTCAGGTGACTACATGTACTATAGAGAATGTGATATTTTAGAAGGATAAAGAAGATTTATTAAATTAAATGTTTATTATTTTTTATTTATAAGCGATTTATGATCCTAATTTTTTGAAGATACCAAACATTTCTATCCTTGAATGTATAACCATTATGTTGTTTATCTTTAAAATGATGCAATAGTCATATAAGAAAAAGTAGGGACTCTATACCTATTGACGTATATAATAAAGGGGTGAGCTACAAATACAGGCAAGAAAAAAATGATAAATTAGCATAAATAAGGCAATACATGTTATTTATGAGTCATATCCAGGTGACATAAAATAGTTGGGAGTCATAAACATGTCCATCAAATCATGATATAAGATGATAACATCAAGGGACTACAATAATGTGACAAAAATATAAAAAATGGAATCATAAGAATATGTCAAGGCTAATATCCAATGAATCAAAACATAGTGTTCTTATTATAACATTATCTATAGAGTACATGGAATTTCATGAGATGAAGAACATTACACAATGCATTAGAGGGATATATAATTACGGGACCACCTATCAAATTCATATAATTTACATGATTTTTTGTGCCTCATAGACCATATGACATAAGAACATATTTTATAAATTTTAATCCAATTATTAAGGTATGTGGTTTAAATACCTGAATATGATCAATAAACTAAGTATTATTAAATCTAAGTGAAAACCCATGAGTGGAAATGGAAATGGGTATTCACAATACAATATTTTTGTATGGAAAATCATGAGATAATTTGGTATGTATATTGGGTGTACATAAATATTAATATTAAGGATTAATGATAGGGAAATGTTTTCTATCATTAAATGGTAATAATAATGATAGTTAAATGTATGTGTAAAAAACATTATGATATAACAAATTTTCAATCAAAAGGCTTAATATAATAATCAAAAGAAAAACGGAGAGGACATGATCTGTTACCTTGAGAGGGGACTTCTAAAATATTGGTAAGGGATTATTAAGAGAATTAAAACACATTGGGGGGATTTAGAGAGGGGTTGTGGAGTAAATTATTGTTTAATGGGGATTAAGTTAAGAGTAGTGAGATGATGGTTTAGTATTTAGCGGAAATAGGGAGAAATTATTTATTTATTTCTAAACATATGTTCTTGAATCTATATGATAAAATAATGAAAAACACAAATCTTACCATTGTTTTTTCAAATGTATTATATAATAATATGAGTGGTTATAAATATTTTATAATTCCAAGAACTGAAATCCTTAAAATAATACCATTGATGATGTGGAAGTGAGTAATTTTTATTAATAAATAATTTTAATATTGTAAATTATAATATAAGTTTTGGAGGATTCATTAAAGGTTTATAAAATTAATAAATTGACTTCAAAAACCCATTATTTTAAAATGTAAATATATATTTGGTATTGGATGACTTATATGGAATTTATAATATAACTTTTGTGTCATTATGTTTTCATAAGAAATAATATATATTTATACTGTATTTAATTCTTTCTTAATAATTTTGTTATCTTGAAAAAAATATGAAAAATTAATTATTTTCTAATTTTTAAGTGTTGATTTCAAAAATAATATTTATTTTATCAAATTAATTTTCTATATATAAAAATTTTTACTATAAAATAAAAATCCTTATTTACTTAAAAATACTAACCACATTATGACTTTTATAAAAATTACATTGTAATTCATTAAATTATTTTATAATTAATATTTATATAATTAATATTTAATAATAATTATTAATTAAGATATAATGTATTTTAAAAAACATTATATTTTAAAACAAGTGTCTCATTTGAAACTATATATTTCCCAAAAATACAATTTTTATATCTTAATGTCAAAATATATTTTTTATCAAACTCATTGTATAGTTTCTAGTAAGGTAATAATAAAAAAATATAAATATAATAATTATTTTATTAAAAAGAAAAATATAGAAATTAAAATTACTAGGGTCCAGATAAATAACCCCTTATTACACCAATGTATGCCCTAAGGGCAAGGCATGCGATGGGGATAGTTTCATAGTGGGGTTTAGTGAACCTGATTTGGGATGTGATCTTGATAAGGTTAAAATTATCCCATAAATTGTTTCACTCATGTTTAAATTATTTTATATTAGCTTGGGATTAGAAAGTATGAATCCTAGTGATTCAATATCCCTCAGAAGCCATGACAAATGGGCTTCATGGGTATGCTTCTTATGTTTGAGGCCATCACTTATTTTGTCTGTGTCAATTGGAATTTATTATAACCCTTAATATATTATAATCATAATAGTATCTCTATAATGGATGTATTATCAATAGTTATGAAGCTTAATGGTCTTTTAAATCTGATAGTATATAACTTAAAACAGTCTAAAATTACCAAAGTAGTGCATGCATTTTTATATCATCATTATTTAATAATGAATTTATTCTCTTAAAAATGGAATTTCAATTATAATGCTTCATGTCATTACATTCTTGCCTCCTTTAAGAGTTTTCTATAAGATCCCAACAATTCATGGAGGTACATCCTTATTTAATGTTTAGTTTATGTCCTTATAATGGTTAATGAAATGTTTCCTAAGATTATGGGGAGCCTTGGGGTGTCCAAGGGTTTGGGATACAATGAAGGATGAAAAGAGGCCATCCAGAGAAGGTTGCATTCTTGGCACATAGTTAGTTCTAACCATGAACCAAAACCCTACTTCCTATAGAGGGGTGGTGCACGGTTAGAAAAACTATGCTTGAAGGGGGACCAAACCATTTGGGCGTGGATAGTTCCTCCTTTTACACTTGTTCATTTCAAGTTTGTTGGGTGAAAATTAAAGATCTGGGTGAGTCTAACACTCTTATTTTATCTATTCTCTAGGATAGGGCTTGTTGAATTTTCATAACCCTTTTTAATCTCTAAAACCATAATTCTCCAATAGATTATAAGTCATATCCCATAGTATTGATGTTTTATTTTTGTGTATGTGGTTGTGTTTGAGTGTTTTTATACTTTCCATTTGTCACCTTGGTGTGAAATGATAATTGGGAGAATTTATGGATTAATTAAACCACTCATGATCCTCGTGGGATTTGTTGAGGTTGAGTAGATTGGGACCAAGGATACCCAAAGGGGACATCCTCATATTATAAATTTGAATTGACTAGTTATAAGTTAAATTGATCGGTTTATTAGATATAATTAAATAAAATTATGGTTGTAATGTAAACTAGTTATTATTAAATGAAACTAATGTTAATTTTTCATAGATTTCCAATATGACATAAGGGTGTTTTTGGTCAAGATTGAATTTTTTAGATGGGTTATGGAAGTTAAATGATAAATGAGTTAAATAGTAAAATAAAAATGTAAACATGAATAAGTGTTATCTATGGGTTTTTTGATTTTGGCTCCACTCCTGGGTTTGTGATACACCTAGGCTCTAGGGACCACCCCTTTATTCACTGGGTTAGGGGGTCAGAATAAGGCTCTATTCCTTTAAAGAATTCATGTGGTATGATTAAAAGGGTTGAGGCTCCATTATAAGTTTATATATGCATTATTTTTTGTAATTATTGACCCTAGGGATTAGGTAAAGTGAATTTCCATATATGGGGTTTAGTTGACTATAATTGGACAATGTGTGTTTGATTAATATAGGAAATTCATAAAATTATTAATGTGAGTGGCTAGTGTAAATTCAATTAATTAATGGAACCCGATTTACCTTTTGTTTATGAATTTATCTACCATACTCTTACATACAATATTTTTTAGACTGGATATTTTATAGACACCATTGGTGGCATACTACTGAGTTTTACTCACAACATTCTTGGGCCACCATTGGGTACCTGAGAAAACCTCATGGTTATAGGTCAAGACAAGGGAAAAATCTATATGATGGGGGGTTAATTTGGGGATCAAGGTGTAGATGGATGATGGAACTGGGCTTGGTGTCAAAAACTATTTTTTTGGATTCTTTAGCCTATCGTTTTTATGTTTTTGATTTACACTCTGTACTGTATTACATGATATGGTATATTTACTGTTGGTTGGGAGGGAATGCACCTAGATTTTAGAAACTAATTTGTCATTCATGTTTATTTTTATACTCTTTCCATCATTTATATTTTATCTATTATATATTACTCTAATAATAAATATATAATATGTCTATGTGTCTCTTTATAAACTTACATTTATTTAGCAGCCTCTAGAATAAAAATTAGGTGTTCTTGCGGTCATATAGTGGATTGGCTCGGGGAACCAATTTAATGGCTATTAAGCTGAGGCATTACAAAGTGGTATCAAATTAGTTTCTTCTCTACTATTATTTTATTTTGGGAGGTTATATAGAAGATTAGGATGTTTCAGTCCATGGGAATAAGATCTTTCACGTGAGTAGCTAACCCATGTGTATGGAAAACCCCAAGTACCTAGGATATGATTTTTGTTCTTGGTGTTTGTTTCTACAGATGAATTTTATTCCAAATTGAGTGTTGTAGTTGTTGTGTGATGTTACTATTTTTTTATATTTTACTCATGGATTGGCATAGAATGAGGGTTTTATATTGAATCATCATAATAGGCACTTAGCGATATATGTGATATGAATCTTGATAGACACAGATGAAGAAACATGTTGAGGTTGGGTATGGGAATTGGAAATGAATATTGAATCTATTTTAATTTTAGGGGAAAAGGATCCTAATAAAGATTCTATAATTGTATAATGAATTGAAATATTTTTGTGATATGGAAAAAGTAGTTCCTATATGTAATAAATTTATGTGAATGAAAGTGAAATGTTTTAAAATTTTGTCTAATGAAAGAATGTATTTACATAAGTTTGTTTTTAATCCTAGTTAACCACAGACCGTGATAGGGATGTTTGGTAATGGTGATATATATGTGGTTATGTCTGCTGGGACAGTGTTTGAGGAATGGGTTTTTGTGTATATTAGTGATCTCTGTTTTTTAAACTATGTAAGAATTATGTTATGTTCTATAAGATGTGTGATTGGAATTGTAGAGAGATTCATCCAAGATGACATCTACCTGGTGTGTCATAATATGGTATTGTACAGAATCATCCCCTTCTAGTGGAGTAGGAAACCCCATTGGTTCTAGAAAATATAGGGGAAGATCAGTTCCATGATAACTTTTCTTAGTTTATAGAGATGATGGAGTAAGACCTAGGGTGGGCTGTGTTGAGTATGTTCGGTGTGACTAGAGAGTTTTAGTTGTATCACCCTCTAATGATTATTGGATTTGGTGGAACTAAGGTATTTTAGTTTTGGATAGAGTCTATATAGACTATTTTGGGTCACTTAGAGACTCTTATTGAGAATATAGTCAAGTTAAAAATTTATAAGTTGCATGTTTTGGGGAAGCACTGGTTGGATATCCTAGTTTAGACTGAGCAAATAGATGGTATGATGTAGATATATTTTAGGAAAATTTATAGAACATTTTTATATGGATACACTAAGATAGAAGAAGGATGCATGCATTATGATGTTGAATTAAGATACTATATCAATGGTGGATTATGTTGGCCACATCACAAACATACAATGCTTCATTCCATCATTAGTAGGGGTTGAGGAAACTAAAATGAGATGTTTTTAGGATGGAATTAGATATGATATTAAGTAATAGATGGATATATTCTATTTATAGTGGTTTGGTGAGGTTGTGGATCAAGCTCCCAATTTGGAGGGGAACCTGAAGTAAGATTCTGGTGGTGGAAATGTGGACCTAGTTGGGAAATCCAGTTGTATGACTTACATTAGTAGGAAGCACTGTTTTGAGGGTGTTCATCCAGTCAGCGGTAGACAGAGTAACTAGGGAAGAGGATTGGTATCTCAAGGTTATAACCCGATGTTCTATAATTAGTGTGACATATTGGGGCATATGCGTAGTCCATATCCCTGGCCAAAAATTGAGTTCCAAGAATACAAAAATATGGTTCATGTCTAGATGTTCTATATGAAACCATGATAGGAGGGAAATGATAGAGGATCGTGGAATATTAAGAGTGAGGGAAGGTGGTCTACTACCCCATACCAGGCAGGAAGCTGGAGTTCTATTGGACATACCGGCTGGGGTGGAGGATGTGGGGATTTTTGATAATAGTTTCCTCATCAACAGGGTTGTGAAACCCTAAGGACTCAAACCGAGACCTAGGGGAGTAGAACATATCATCCGCATGTTTTCAGCCTACACCTGGCTATGGAAAGGCTGGGTCATCAACTTTTTGAGGTTCGATCCGTGTAGCTTCCACACCATATACTGATTTATTTTAGATAGTTTCATCAAATTATTTTATATATACACTGTTTTTGAATGGTTTATGTATAGATGTGGAACACACGAGTGGGGTTATATTGATTGAAACACCATTAGGGCTATGAGAAGAAAATATCCAATAATATAAGTAGTGGGCCCCCAAGGTTGTTGGGTGCTAATTATCTTGGGAATTATTTATGCTTGAGATATCTAGTTTTGACTTGATATTGGGGATGGATTGTCTAGTGTTATATGAATCCCATATTTAATGTTATCACCAAAGGGTACCATTCACATTACTTGATGGTGGAACTTATGTTCATGGAGGGGAATAGAATATTTAGGCAGACTAAGAAAGGCCATTTCATCAGCAGTTGGGTGAGCTCACAACCAAAGTAGCATGTCTCATTATTGATAATTAGGTAATGGAACAAGATTTATTTCCTCCTTTGGTGGATAATTTTAGTATGTGTTTATATAGGACTTATTAGGCCTAACACCTAAGATAGATATTGATTTCACGATTGAAATGGTGTTTGGATATGTGTCAGTTTCCCTTTCTGTGAATATAATAGAACTAATAAAACATTAAGAACTCAATACTCAGTTAGTGGAACTAGAGAAAAAGGTTTTATCCATCCTAGTATGTCACCTTGGGGATCTTTAGTTTTTTTCTATGAAGGTTCATAGGACGTTTAAGTTGTGTGTTTATTATTAGTAGTTGAATTAGATGAAAATTAAGAACTGATATATTCTTCAACATATCGATGATCTTTTTACCAACAAAAAGGTGATTATGTGTTCATAATTTTTTTGAGGTTAAAGTATAATCATCTTAGGGTGAAACCTTCTGATATATTGTAGGAAACATTTAAAATAACTTATGATTTTTATGATTTTTTTTATTCTATTTAGGTTGATGAAAACCCTATCAGTGTTTATGACCTTGATGAATCAGATCATGGATCTATACGTAGAGTATTTTGTGGTTTTTTTGTGAATTATATCTTAGTGGACTCCCAAACTCAGGACTATCATGAAAAAAAAATTGATATCATCCTGAGTACACTGAGAGATCACAGGCTATACCCTAATCTATCAAACTGTTATTTTGGTATTGACAGGGTACATTTCTTGGGAAACATAATTTCTAAAGAAGGTTTGTCAGTGGACAAAAATAATGTACAAGAAGTGGTATCTTGGTATAATTCTAATAATGTTTTTTATATCCAATGTTTTATTGGGTTTAACAGACTATTACCAGAGGTTCATCAAGGAATTTTCTCTCTTGGAATCTCCACTCTCAAGCTTAAATAAGAAGGGTTTCATGTTCATGTGGTCTATAGAATTTGATAATTATTTCCACTAATTGAATTAGTGGTCAACTACTAAGCTGATTTTGATCCTAACTAAGTCAGGTATGAAGTATACATTGTTGTGAGAAGCATCTAGTATTGGTATTGGGTAATTGTTGATGATGTTAAATTGGTTTGTGGTGTATAGGTCATGATAGTTGAGGATTTATGGATGCAATTACCCTATTCCTAAACTCATGTTGGATGTAGTGGTTTATTTCATTAAATTTTGGCGGCACTACTTTATGGGTGAATTTTTTTGTATACTAATTATAAAATCCTTAAGTACATCTTCTATCATCTTGACGTGAAATTTTAGAAGTGGAGATGAGTAGAGTATAAAATTTCTTTTTATTTTGAGTAATCATAGATTCTAGGAAATGGAAATAGTGTTGCAAAAATCCTTAAACTGAAATACATAGACTCAGGAAGTCCATGGGTCTAGTTCAGATTGGAAGATGATGTTCTTATTCACTGATATGCATATAGAGGTTTAGGAGGGACAAGGAAAGATTCCCTGTGTATCATTCTTAGTTGACCCCACAATACTGAACTAGATCAAGGAGAGGTAGTATGAGGATTTGGAGTTTTTTTACTTAGGGAAAGCCATGGGGTTTCACCTTTTGATTGGAATATCAATGATGATGAGATCATTTATGTTTATGGCCATGTTGTTTTTCCCATTTGTATGTTTGTGGAGATGATGTGCGAGTTCTATTACATGAATTGGGTGATGCATCTTAGTTTGAACAAACTATATTGTGATATTTGTAGAAAGTATTGGTTATTAGGGATAAAGAAGGTCGTGGTAGTTTTTAAGACATGATACTACACCTTTCAGCTGGTGAAGGAAAAATATGAGGAATTGGGTAGTTTTTCGTAGACAACACTCATTATTGAATAGAGGTGGGGTGATGCCACAATGGATTTTTTGGTGCGGATTCTAAGGATTCATTAGAAGAATGATGAGATATGAGAAATTGTGTATTTATTGACCAATGTGGCCCATTCCTTTTCAATATGATAAAATTTTACCATAGATTAGATGGGTGACTTATACGATGGATAAACAGTATATTTTCACGGTGTACCTCAATGTTTTGCTTTAGATACTTATCCAAATTTTACTTCATTATTATTTAAAGGGTAATTGAAGGAGAATGAAACCCAAATATTTTTTAGGGTGACTTTTAAAATAAAAATAGATGTATAGTAAGATAATAATATTCATATATTATAGGACATGTTGAGGGTATACATATTATACTTGTGGGGATCTTTGTAAAATCACTTGTCACTTGTTGAGTTCACCTACAATAGAAATTATCAAGTTAACATTTATATGGAACCATTTTAAGCACTCTACAATAGGTCGTTTCGGTCCCCATTATGTTGGATCAAGGATAGGGAATCAAAGTTGCTGGGGCTACGTCTTGTTCATGATATATCAGACGAGGTTCAGTTAATTTTAAAATGATTGACTATGAATTAGTGTAGGAAGAATTCATATGATGATTAATGTCATCGAACTCATGAGTTTATATTGGGTGATCATGTGTTCCTTTAGGTTTCAAAAAATGATGGGTGACCCTTGTAGTTAGAAATATGGCAAGCTAGTGCCCAAGTACATTGGACCATTTTATATTATGGAGAGCATCACACTAGTGGCATACCGATTGGATCTTAAATAATGTCACAGTGGAATGAACAATTTTATTCATGTTTTATAGATTTGATAGTATCAAACTATCCCTTTTTATGTGATTTTGGATAATGATGATGATATTGAGGAAGATGCATCCTTTTAGGAATATTCAATTCATATTATGGATCACAATGAGAATGTTTTACAAAGTAGGACTGTTCCATTTGTTCAAGTGTTCTGGAAACATGGTAATTTCTTAGAGGATAATTCAAAGAGTGATACATATATGTGGCCCTAGTTTCCTAGCATTTTTAGCCTAAAATATTAGTGATTATTTGGAGTACGTATTGAGGAAGATTGATTTTCAGGAGGGTACATTGTAAGATCCCGACCTTTCTTAGAGGAAATTCCTTATTTATATTCAACTTTAACTCCCTTAAAATTGTTGATGAAATGTTTTTAGAGAATATAAAGATCCTTGGTGGTTTCTAGGGGGTTATAGATGATAATTTGGTGGAAAAGAGTGCATATAGTGAATGTTTCATGGTTGGCACATAGTTAGTACTGATTATGCACCAGAATTGTATGCCTTGGAGAGGAGTGGTGCACAATTGGTAAAACCAAGAATGAAGGGTGTAAATTTATGTGGGTTTGTAAAGATGATTCCTATATAGAAACTACATGGTTTCTCAAACTGTGTGGGCTACCTAGAAGACCAGGCTATCCAAATATCACTTTAGAAATAGGGTGGCTTACAGTTGGTAAATGGGTTGGCCAACCGTGCGGCTAAACCATGTTACCAACTAAAAATTGAAATTATCCAATTTTCCCCCACAGTCTTTATTAATCCTCGCATATAATACCCCACATTTCTTGCCAAAGAAGCAATGTCTACAATCCATTCACCCCAAGATTAAAATAGTTGATTCCATTTTTATTCTTGGTTTTTTCAAGTGTCTTTTGGTGAGAATCAATGATCCGGGTGATTCTAACACTGCCATTTTATTAATTTACTATAATAGGGATTGCTGAATCATTCTCCTAGTTCCAAATATATAAATCCAAAATTTCACAATAGATTCTATGTTGGGGCTTTAAATGGTGTTTGATATCAAATAGAGGACTATGATTAAGAGATAATTCATCTACCTACATGAGGTAGGTGGTAGATTATTCATATTCCATAGTATCGATGATTGTTTTTTCTGTATGTTGTTGTAATTGAGTATTGTTATGTTGTCCATTTTGTCTCCTTAGTATGAAATGATAAATTGGATAATTAAACGATGAATTTAACCCCGTTTTATTTTTGTGGGATCCAATGAGTATGATTAAACTGGGCTCGGGGGCACCCAAAGGGGTGTGCCTATGCTTTAAACATGGAATTGAGTGGTTAAAGGTTAAATTGAAGGTTTATGAGAAATAAACAATGATAATTATGCTTGGAATTTAAAGAATTGATTTTGAAATGAAACAAATGGTTATTATATTTATTTTCTAATATAACATAATGGGGTGTTTGGTAAAACATGAATATGTTAAATTGGTTATGTCATGTAAATAGTAAATGTGTTAAATAATTATAGAAACATGTCAAAATGAATAAGAAGTATGTTTGGAGGATTATATTGAGGATCTACTACAGGTGTTGGGCTATAATGAGGCTCTAGGCCCGACCCCAATATTTTATGGGTTAGGGAGTCTGACTGAGGCTCTATGCACCTAAAAAATGAAAGTAGAATGATTAATTGGACTAAGGCTCAAATATAAGTTGATATATTATTTGTTTTGGGAAATGATTGAACTTTGGAATTTGGTAACTACAATCCCTTTATGTATTTTTAGTTGACCGGCATAGTCAGAGGTCTATTTGATAACTATATGTAATTCGTGAAATTAATGATTAAAATGGCTAGTGTGAATCATTTTAATTAATGGAACCTTGTTTATATTGTTTTTATATTATTTTTTACCATAATAATATATACACTATTATTTGTACTTGATATTTTGATGAAACCATTGATGATGGCCTACTGATTTGTACTAAAACCCAATTTAGGATGCCATTGGGTACCCGAGTAGAGTTCAAGGTTGCAAGTATGAACAAGGTAAAAGGCCCTATTCAAGAGGGTTAATTCGGGGATCAGTGGTGTGCATGGATGGGAGAACTAGACAAGGTGTTTGGACCCATTTTGAGGATTCTTCATCCTATCTTTATTTTGGGTTTTTCTTTACACATGGAATTATATAGCATGACATTATTTATTTACTATTGGTTGTGTGCATGTACTCAATTTTTTCAAATGTATTTGTGATTAATGTTTATTATTTATAATATTTATATCATTTATAGTTTTATCTATTATTTATTACCCCTATTAAGAGGGTATATTCTCCCCATATGTCTCCTTAGACCCTTATTGCTAGTCGGTAGCCTCTAACATATGGGGTGTCCTGCCTGAGGTCATCTAGAAGATCAGCTTGGTGTACCAGTTTAGTGGCTACTAGGAAGGGGAATTAAATTTTCCATAGAAATTTTATTCCATACACTAAAAAGGATGATTTCACTTTTATTTATCACCTCTTCTAGTTACCATGTTTCTTCTTCAAACATGGGGTTCTTCCACCACCATTTCACAAGGTGAGTTGTCTTCTTTCATAAAAATTTGTCATTATAAACTAAAATATTTTGAAACTAATCATCCTATGAAGGATAATTCTGCAAGGTTACAACCTCTAGATTTAGTAAATGTGTTTGGTTAAGTATTTACTTCATCTATATGGATACATGGAACATGTGATATTCTTGGGAATAGTTATGTGGGAGTACTAGTTGATAGGATACAACTCTGATGCGATAAAATATCTCAAAGGGACTGATGTATCTTGTACTAGGATTTCCCTTCATCCCAAACATCATGATTTTATTCCACATAGATATACGAAGGAACACCTTATCTTTGACCTGAAAATCCAAACCTCATTGATGATTTTATACATAGATTTTCTATCCATTTTGTGCATATTTTATATAACATTGAATGATTTAAACTTTATGTATCATCTCTTTTATAACATCAATTCTAATTACCATCCTCTATTTAACTCCATCTCAACGTGGAGGAGTCCAAAACCACTTCCTATATCGATAATCACATGGTTTCATATGACAGATAGAATGAAAATTGTTGTTATATGAGAACTAAACTTGGCGGAGGAGTTTATCCCAACATTCTTTAAAGAAAAGTGAACATGATCTTAGAAATCCTTTTGAGTTTTAATGGTTATCTCAGACTGAACACCCATCAAAGGGTGATAAGTATTAGTAAAACTCATCTGTATATCCTATAATTACTAATGGATTCTCCAAAATCTCAAGATAAACCTCATATATTAATCATATACAATGGAGAGTGGTACTCCATGTAGTCTTTACAATTACCTTATGTATATCTTGACAAGATAGTAAAGAGAGAAATATTCCTTAATATTAATAAAATACACTAAATGTATATGGCGATTTAGTACCACCCAGATGATTGTTTTAAATGTAGATGTCTTGGGGAGTACTACGATGAAATCAATGGTAATGTTTTCTCATTTCCATACTAGTATAGGAAATTATTGCATCATACCCTTACAAATATTTCATTCGCCATTGACTTGTTAGTAAAAAAATAAAAAGATAAAAATTCTAAAATCTCCCACACAATGTTATCCTATCATATGTTTTTATTTTTATTTCTATACATTTTAGCGCTTCATGGATGAATAGAGAAGGATGATCTATACACTTCATCTATAGGCTCCCTCTTTAATTTTGGTTTTGATGGAACACATATCCGAGTTCCAAATAGTATAACTACATATTTAGAAACGATGAACTCTAGAATAATCACTATCTTTTTTTATACCTTCACATATCCTTTTAGGCCTCCATGATCCTATCATGAATGGAAGGATGGGTAGTTATTTGAGTAGGGAAGGATTAAGATCCTTTTATTTCTCCCATTTCCATTTATTTTATATCCAAGAACATTTTATACCTTTCAATACTTATCATTGATAATGTTGTATGATACTTTCTACTCAAGGAATTTTCAATTTTTTCATATTCATATAATGGTAATTTATTGAACAATCGAAATCCTTGATTATATATGAACACCTTCATTGGTGTATAATGAGATCCTTTTCTGTAAATATATACATGAGGATTTTGTAATCTATATATATATCAAACTTTTCTTCATAGATATAATGCCACAAAATCGTCATTGAAAAGATCACTACATCCAATTCTAGATCATGCTTTGGGAAGTTATACACAAGGATATCTAATTGGAAGGAGGCATAAACTATAAATTTGTCATATTTCACTATTACACAACCAAATACCTTTTTGGATACATATATGTAGATATCAAATAATTTCCCACTATTGGGAAATTTCATCATAAGTGGAATGATTGGCCTCTTATTTAACAACTTAAATATTTCCTCGTATTCTTAAATATATAAAAACTTCGCCCCATTCCAATTTAATTTCCTTAGTGGTATTTGAAACCCTAAGAATTTTCTCACAAATTGATGATAGTACTCAGTTAATCAAACTAAACTAAATATATCTATAAAAAATATTGGTCTACAATATCCTTTAATTACCAATAATTGAAAAGGATGCATATATATCCCATTTTTGGTCATAATATTCCCCATGAATGTCACATTATTTATTCAAAATTTTAATTTGTCTAAATTTTCATATAACTTTTAAGGTTGTAAGGTCTTCTATATATAACATGAAATCTTCTCATGTTCCTCTATTATTTTTGAGAAAATAAGAATATAAACTATAAATAGTACAATTTTTTATCAAGGTAATCCCTAAAGACTATATTCATTAATTAAATGAATATTACTAGACCATTAGTTAGTACAAATGGCATTATTATGAGCTCATAGTGAACATAAATTGTAAGAAAATAAATCATGGGGAAATGCTCTTTCTTCAACTCTGTTTAATAATATGATAATTGAAAATCCACCTCAGATATGTACAATGATCCCTGTAGCTAATCCAAAAAATCATTAATCTATGGAGGAGGATACATACTCATTATCCTAATAATTTTGAACTCATGAAAATAAATACAAAGGATAATTTACCCATCATTCTTCTTGATGAAGAGAACCGATTCACCTCATGGAAATTGAATTAGGTATATAAAACCTTTATCTATATTCTCCTTCAGTTTCTTCTTCTACTATCCATGATAAATAGTTTCAATTTTATTTGGATTCATTTATATTAGAAAATAACTAAGAATAATATTGATTAAGAACTCGACCTCACATCTTAGAGGAAGATAATAAAATTATTCGAGAAACACATAAGAATATTTGAATACAATGGTTATATAATCAAGGATGATCTTTTTCATAATATCAATCAATTCATCTAAACAAACATACTTATGAGGAAATGAAATAAATGATTGAGATGATGATAAAAAGGTGTATTCATCTTCTTCCTTTCATCTGTATATAATCATAGGGAGAATCTTGATATTGGGGGTGATTTTATTCTTTTGAAAATTTATATTGGATCTATATAAGGAAATACTATCCATACCAAGAATTGTATCAAATTTTGATAAAGGGAGACTCGTAAGCTTCACTAGGATATTTATCCGATGAATATAGACATGGGAGATACTATATACCTAGAATGTGGAAATTTCCCCATTTTTCATTTTTATATATAGCTCGACTTCCAATTTTTGAGGTGGAGTTTGAATATTTATGTCAAACATCAATGATATGAAGGAATATGTAGAATAAAAAAATATTTTTTTTCTAAATTATTAAATAAATAACTAGTATACATGTCACCAAATCATTTTTGGGATCCTCCTTAATAGTTTTTATGGCAAAAGATTATCCTTTCTTTATATCCCATTATGGTTTTTAGAATTAGTTATCGTCAACAACCCTAATATTAGTGCATTGATTCACATTGTGTCCTTGATATTATATTTTAAACATTATATGTTAGGTAGATGGTTGACCACAACATTCCTTTTTTCTATCATATTAGTGGATTTCTCCCATTGAAATCATTTAGCTAGTTTTATCTCCCACGCCAAATGAATCTCTTTGTCCCTTCTTTAAATTTCCAAGACTTTTTCTCCCACACTTTTTAAATGTTAGATAGTGGATTTTGTTTTCTCCATGTGATTTATCCATCACACTACCATAATTAAAATATATTCTCTACTTAATATATCTGAACCCATGATAACCTTGAGGATAAATGATCTACATTTTGACTTTGAGGTCACATTGTATAACTTCCACATAATTTTCAGCCTCTCGATTCACCCAAGATTTTTTAGACTCAACTTTATCCCATAAAAAAGTGGTCAACTCTACTTTCAAAGGAGATGACAAAGCTAGAAGCCTATTATGAAAGTCTTGTGAAGTTATCCTCATACTCCTAGATGGTTTCATTATCATTTTGATTGAGGACAAGAAAATCCCTCTCCATTTTATGTAAGTTGGTGTGAGAAAAATATTTACCAAAAAATATTTTCCCAAATTATTTTGACTCCAACACTTTGATGGCTTCCTTGAAATTCATATTATTGATCAAATTATACCATTGATCAGCTTCTCCATCCGTGATACAAACCAAAAGCATGATATTATTTTTCTAATAGAATTTAAGGATGTAGAAGATATTTTTAGTAGAGTTTATACATTATTTCATGATTAAGGGATCAAAATATCCACTAAATTTCAGAGGCATTTATCATGAAAAGGATTAAATTAAAACTGTGTCTTTGTTTGAGGGATGTGGGATTTCTCCTTTTTCATGTTTCGGTTCAAAAATTGAATTATTCAGAATCTATTCTCATGAAGATCTTGACTCATATTTTTATTGGGATTAAAATATCATTTGGTAATCCATTACATTTCTCATAACATTGGTTATTAATTAGGTTCATTATATTCCCATCCATCAAATAAAATAACGGGAAAATTAGATATGATAATTTTAAAACTACTAGGCACATAAAATGAAACCAATGAATATTCAAGGGACAACTCATAAATTATATATTTTCTTTAACCTATGAATTTTTAGGTTTCAATATATGTTATCCAAGATCAATTTTCTGACATGAAAGATTATTTTTATTTTTTGTTCTATTCATAATGGTTCACAATGATCATTTGAATTTAAAAAATAATATCCCCTAACATTATCAAACCAGTTTAGAAACAAGGCTTATATTTTATGCACTAGGTGATGATCAATTCAAAGCCAAATGCACCCTTTTTGGGTTATTACTCCCAGACACAACTATTATAAATAGTAATCCACTTATTGTTTCCAGATAAGTGTTTGGTTTCTTTGAAACCTATTAATCTATAATTTACCAAAATTTAAGCAATTTTTCCTATTTTATCCTTATTTTAAACTATTTCACTAAAGTTTTCAAAGCCTAATTCCCAAAAAATAACTAGGATTTCCTTTGATTCCAACTATGGAAACCCATATATTTAATACACTGTAATTGATAATTAATTACATAATGAAACATATAATACAATCCTAAAAATTGATATGCATAGTATATTTATGAAATTAGACACATATCATTATAAAATGAAATAGGGATAGAGTGAAATTATTTAAAAAAATTAAAAAACTTGTCCTTAATATCCATTGATCTTTTAAAACACCATGGGAGAACATGGGGATGTACCTAAGAATGGGGTGAGATTAAAGCCCAGTAAGGGAATAATCAAACCATAAATGATGGAATTAATACATGTTAGTCAAGAGGAATATCAAGGTTATATAAAATGGATGAGAATTATATACCTTATAATCAATGAATGACATAAGATGATAACATCAAGGTAACATATGAATGTGGAAACCACATAAAACATGAAATATTATGAAAAAAAATCAAGGATAACTTCTAGGAAATACAAACATAGTGTGCTTAGACAACCTTACCTTGAGAGGGTGCTAATAAAAACATAGGAGAATAATCTCTAGAGCTTTGAAAAACCTTCTCAAGGATCTAGAAAGTGATAGGGAGAGTAAATTTATGAAAAATAGGTTTTCAGTTAAGATAAGTGAGTAAATGGTTTTGTATTTATTAAAAAAGTGTGGGAACTGATTAATTAATTTCTAAACATTTGTTTCGGAATATATATGATAAAATACTCAAAACCACACAACTTACCTTGGTTTTTACTATGTTTTTTTCAAAAAATTGGATTGGTTTTAAATATTTTATGAGGCCAATAATCGAACTCCTTAAAATATTACTCTTGGTGATGTGAAACAGAGTCATGTTAATAAATAATTGATTTTTAAAAAGTAATACATATTATATATTTTGGAGGATTAATTAAGGGTTTATAAAATTAATAAAATAACATCTAAAACATTATTTTAAATAATAAATATATATATATTTTTGGATTCAATGTGATTTATCACATTATTTTTTTATTATGATGTCGTAATACTAATAATATATTTATATCATATTTAATTTTTACCAAAAAATTTAATATATTAGAAAATGAATAAAAATTAACCATTGCTGAATTTTTTTCATGATTAATTCAACAATATTATTTATTTTATGAATATAATTTTCTAAATATGATAATTTCCATTTTTTAATAAAAAATATTTTTTTAATTAAAAATACTATCCACTTTCAGACTTTTATAAATATTATATTAGGGTTCATTAAATTAATTTGTCATTTAAATTTAAATAATTAATATCAAAGATTAAAATTTTATTAAAATATCATTTATTTTTAAAATACTTAAATTTTTCAAAAGATTGTCTTATTTGAAACTTTATATTTTCTAGAAATACAATTTTGATTTATTTATGTCAAAATATAATTTTTTTAAACTCTCTATAGATTCATTGATAATGTAATGATAAAATTATATAAATAAAATTGTTATTTTATTAGAAAGTACAAAATATACAATTTCATATTACTTGGGTGTCGATACATAACCCCTTATTACACCATTGTATGCTCTACTAGTTCGATTTGTGAGGGTGATAAATTCGTAGGGGTGGTTCAGTGAACATGGTTTGGGTCATGATCTTGATAATATTGAACTTCTCTCATAAATGGCCTCTCTCACGTTAGATTTCTTGGATCTTAGCTTGGGATTGATGAAGCAAAAAATCCTAGAGATGTCATCTCTCTCGGATGCTCTGATAAATGTTATTTATAGGGCATGGTCTTACTGGTCGAGGCCATTGATTCTTCCATCTATGTAAATTGTATTTTATCTTAACCCTTAATATCTTTTATTCATAACGGTCACAATACTATGACTATTTTATCAACAGATATGATTTTTGATAGTATTTAAAATCTAACATGATATAAATTTTGATGGTAAAAAATAACCAATGTAGTGCATGTGTTTTCTAGAAATTCATTAATTAATAAAGAATTTATTTATTTTAAAAGTGAATTTAATTTATAAAACATTGGTTCATTTCAATTCCCATATGTTACATAAAATTGTGCTCACAATCATTAAAGAATCTTTGGAAATGGAGCATATTTCAATGATAATCATGGAGTAAACCCATGGAAAGGAATAAATTTCATAGAGGTTTCATAATTGCTACTTTTAAAAATAAAATTTATGTTTAAAAAATGAATAATAAAAATAATAATATTGAATAAAAATAATTATTCTTAATTGGAGAAGAAAGAACTCGAGTATAGTCAATACAATGTTTTGGAAAATATAGCCTCTTTGAAAAATACTTGTATTTTGGATTATAAATCATTATCACAAGGTATATAAATTTATAACCATATAAAGAGTATGAAAATAATATTTAATGATTTTTTAAGCATATTACAGTAATATACATACTAAAAATATGTGAAATTGGAGATAAACCAAAATAAATAGTTAGGTTAACTTAAATCCCACCTTATTTCATTGATTTTCATGTATAATAGAATCAACATAAGTTTATTAAAAAATGAAAATAGAAGTGGGTTATGTTCATTAATGTAAGTATTTATTCATTATAATTATTGGATTGTATTTTATAATATTCATTGCTAAACAAAATTTGTTTTGATGTAGATTTTTTATTAAATTATCTCATATTGTTCTAATTTTTCTATTTTTGTTTATGGTAATCTATACATAAACAAAATTAATTCCAGAATAATAGAAAAAATTAAATTAAATATTTATATATTTTATTCTATACATCCATGAAGGGGGTGATGTTCATATAGTTGGAAATTTCTTTGTAGGAAATTAACTGATCGTTGACAGGAGAGGGGTATTTTATATATGAAGAGAGGGGTATTTTAAGGTTAAAATAATGAAAAAATAATTGTATCCAAAGAAAACATTTCAATAGTAATATTTTTAAATTATGAAATTTATTTTAATGATAAAACATGATTTTATAAATTTTAATTAATTTATAATTTTGATTTACCAATTTAATTAAAAGGAAAGGTGAAATTTGAAAAAATGTTTATTTAAATTCATATTTTAGTATTTTAGACTTTGGAAAATACTTTTTAGGTTTTAAAATATATTTTATTAGTTTCTCATTATCCATTTGTATTATTAAAGTTATTTTGGGGTGAAATAACTACTTATCAGTTATTAAATAATTATTACATCATCATCATGTTGTAAAACATGCAGTATTTGAAAAATAGTATTTTTACTATTGATATAAAAAATGGTGTTTCTCAGAAAACTATTGAAAATTAACTCATGGGAAATTTGTACATGAAAATTCTAAAAATGTGTTCCAATTTATCAAAACAATTTTAAAACATTGATAATTTTTTGTTATTAACATAAAATTTCTTATTTTTGTTAAATACATTAAAATAGTGTTTATTGAAAAGGTGCTTATAATTACATTGAGTTTCTAATCCCGATATTTATTTTATTCTATTATAATATTTATAATTGATTACATTAATCATGATTAATATAATTTACATAATATTTTATTATTTTGTGGTCAAATTACTATTCTAATGGTCTTGTTACTATTTAAATAATCCAAGATAATATTCCTAATAGTTAGGTTACTAATATAACGATCACATTACCTTGTATAAATAAATCATCATTAATTCATTCAAAATTACATAAAATTGATCTAAAAGTTATATATTTTGATTTTATAAATTGTATATTGGTTTACTAATATTATGTTTCTTTTCTATATTTTTGTTCACGAGGATGATAATTCTAACAGATTGGAATGATCCAAGTTTTATCACTATACTTTTTCTATTTACTATTTTTTTTTAATTTTTTTAGTTTTCATGGGATTATATATTGAATAATGTAACGATATCTATTAATGAAATAATAATTTCTTAGTTTCTCTATGTGATATATGTGTATAATGACTCATAATATAACACATATTTATTTAGGAAAAATATCATTTACATGTTCTGGTTTATTATAGTGACCCTAAAAATTACCAAGGACACACCAAGTTAGCCTTATAAACCAAATTAAATTTAGTGTATATAGGTAGAAGAAAATATACTAGGAAAAAATATACCATAAGAAATAAATAATATCAGGTCATCATGTATTAACAAGGATCCCATGATGCCTGACATAACCTAATTTATCCAATGTAGGAAGAGAAGTCACCCCTTACAAAAAAACTGGACTCATTCCCTATCATCTAGAGCAAGTCCAGTAACTAAGTCCTAAATATTACCATATTACTCAGTGTATGGTCATATATTAAACAATGATCCCATATCCCATCCCACATCTTGAGCCAATACCCCCCCCCCCCAGTCAAGGGTGTCCATATGATCACTCCCTCACTTAGAGTGAGGCCTCATACATTGTAACAAACCAAATCACATACCAAATCCTAGATTAATACCTTCTTACTAACATGGTCCATATCATTACCCTATCACTCAGATCAAGTCCTCGCACTATATCACACATCACATCTTGACCACTACCTTGTTATTTAGCTAAAAGTCTAACCTAAATTAATGACCATTACCCTATTATATTGGGAAGGAATTTGAGCCAATTGTCATACCACATCACATACCTATTACCTCTTACTAATAGTAAGATCTCATATCCCATTCAATGCCTCATCTCATAGAACACATCATACACTCCCCCTCTTGTTCATGGAGAGGTTTAATCCCACATCACCTAACATATCTCAAATCACATCATATTCCCCCATCCTCTCACTTAGGATGTATAATAAACAGAACATATAAAAATAAAATTCCTTTTTTTATAATTAAGTGATTTATTAATAAATGAAATTATAGAAAACACATTAAATACATAGGTTATTTGAACCATTATAAGTTATATGATGTTAGATCCAAAATAATTTTATAAATTATAACCATTCATATTTCTATATTATACAATGAGTATATGATTAGTATATATACAGGGTTATGATAAATCTAATTGATAGAGACAAATGAAGCAATGACCTCAACCAATAGGATCATACCCTATGAATTCCTTTTATCATAGCTTCTGAGGGAAATATCATAATTGGTAATTTCCATTGTCTAATAGCATGGAATGATTCAAAAACTAATGTATTATCTGAAAAAATAACATGAGAAGTTCAAGATCATTGAGATCATGGACAAAAATATTTTTGCAAAACCACCCCAAGAAAATATCACTATCGCAAAACTTTCCCTTAGGGAAATCATTGGTGTAATAAATTATTATGCATATAGACCTTAACAGTATGAATATGTGCATTTTTAGTGTAATAATAATTATATTTAATTTTATTATTAGTTTATAATTATTAAATACTAAGTCTGAAAAAATAGTTTTTGATATTTGAAACATAACTTGAATTTTTGGGAAATATATAGTTTCAATCATGTAAATATATTTGATATATTCAAGATTTTTATAATAAATGTTATTTTAATAAAATATTCTTATTAAATAATATTTAGTTAAATATAAATTTATGAAGTAAAATGTAATTTTTTGGGATCATAAAACTGTTATTGTCATAAAAACTCTTATTTTTTTAATAAATAGAGTTTCTTTATTTTATAGTGCAAATTTTCTTAGTTTTTAGAATTATTTTGGTAAAATAAATATTAATTTTAAAATCATATTGTTTAAATTATCCAATGGTGGATTTTTTTTGAGACATTCAAATTTTGTAGTAAAAATTAAATATAGTATATATATATGTGGGTTGTATTGTGAAATTGTAAAATATAAAAAGTGATGTAATTAATAATATAAAGATTATACAAAAAAATATAATTCCCCTTAAAAATAATATGTTTTTGATGTTATTTTTTTATAAAAACTTAATGAATCTTTCAAAACTTATATTATATTTTAAGGTTTTTAAATTAATTCTTTATGAACATGACTCGCTTCCACATCACCAATTGTATTGTTTTAATGATTTCAGTTATTAGCCTTATACAATATTGAAAACCAATAAACTATGGTATAATCCATGGTTAAAAAACATGGGATGGTTTGTTGTTTTTATTATTATTTTATATGGATTCCAAAATATAAATTTAGAAATTAATAAAGAAATACCCTATCATTTTCTATAAAAACACATCCAACATCTAATCCCTCTTCACTCAAAACCATTATACAATTATTATTTTTCTTATTTACCTTACAATATCCCTCCCAAGGATCCCCCAAGATCTTAATAATTACATCCAATGATTTTAAAAGTTCACTCTCAAGGTAAGGGATCAAATAATTTTACTCTTTATTTAAGCATCTTATTTATATTATGACTTGTTATTTCCAAATTTCCTTGTTGGGATATGTTTGTACACAACTATATTGAATTACTTATAATGTTAAAGTGATGAGAGACCCATCACACTCTCATTAAACCCTTACATATATCTTTTTATACCATTATGAAATCGAAATTATCCTGTGCTTTTCCATGTAGAACATTGATTTAGTGAATACTTGTCTCCCCTACCTTTTCTCTTTCATAGTAGGCTCTCCCACATGAATCTCCTCCTCCATGGATCTCTCTAGGATTTGAAGAAATTCTCTTGTCTTGACATTTTTTACTTCACTGTCAGTTTCATTGGATAGATTACGAAAAACTCTCTACTCATCTTCCTTCCTATCATTTTTATCTCTAAATCTTCTTCACTATTTCAGCATGAGATCATATGCCATATTTTTCGTGTATTTTGTTCATTTTTTTATTTCTTCCATTATAGTTTGAATCAAAGGTTGAAATAGGATGAGGGATCATCTACCAACCTAACCTATGTGTTTTATACATTTATCCTAAAAGTATTATAGTATTTTATTATGTTATATTGTGCCATGAACCATACTTCTCCAGTGACACCTCCAAAATGATTAATAAATAAAATTTAATGGTTTCCCATTATTAATGTATTCCTAGATAGATATGAATAATTAACATGGGAGAGTTTATTTGATAAGAGCCACCCTATTTCTGTACCTTCCTAAAAGGATTAATAACCTTATGTTCTAGAGTTAATTTTAATTTCTAGTAATTAAAGTGTGATGAATACAATTCCTTGTTAAATGGTACTTAGTATTGAAATATAAACCTTGAATTTATTTCATGCCAGGGGAGATACAAGGGAGCCTACTTACAACATCATTGGATAGAATCACTAGGATTTATAATTAGAAATTAAAAATAAATATAAATTTATTGGGTTAAATACATGGATTCTTTATAGGAATCCTTAGACATAATCACTGAGTAGATTAATTAATAACCCATGAGAAATATCACTTACCTAGGGAGATTATGTTGAAGAGACTCAGTGGAAATTATGGTTATACCATGCTATAAGAGATACTTGGTTCCTTATGTGGTGTAATTGGGACATTCTCAAAGGGTTATACTTCACACCATGCTAAGAGTAGTACTTGGGATTCGTTAAACAAATCTCTATTGATAGACTCTTATAGTGATGGGTATTTATAATGACCATAATATTATACTTAGTATCCTCTTTATAGATCAAATTTGAGGGGCGCAGGGTACAATTTATTAAATTATAAGGATTTATTTTATATTAAAATTATATGAATTTGAAACTATTAAACCAAGGAAGAATCCACCAAGACAAATAACATTCTTGGGATCAATCTCTTTATGATATATGATTTTTATAACCCATATATATTCTCTTATTGTATCTCTACTGGTTTAATCTCATTCAACAATATTCTAATTAGGACAAAGAAGGTGGTGTTAGTCAGGTATCCGTGAAGAAGCTAAATAGTTATGCTTTATTTACTTTATTCCTTACATTTATCAAATACAAGCACACTTCTCATTTTATATACACAAAATCAATTTTTATAAACATCATTGGTGGTGGACTACTATGTATATATCACACCCTATTCAGGATACCTATGGTACCTAAATAGACACAATGAATACATTTATAAATAAAGGTAAGTGTACAACTTTGGATTTTTCATTTCGTATGTTTGGATGAAGTATGGGAGCATAAGATGTAGCTTATAACAATGATGCTAGTGGTGGAAACTTTAGGTATTTTTGTCTTTTCTAACATAATGTATATGTCAGTTCCCCTAAGTCCCATGTACTTACCCTTTTGTATATAATCATGACTTGATAATAATTTTTTGTATCTGGTATTTCTTTGCATAATATTATAGGTTATATTAAATGATTTATTTTTATTATACTGCAGATTGTAATTTTCTATTTATACTATTTTTCATTTGTCATTTGTCATTTACTACTATGATACACTAAGATCAATTGGGAATAGTATCCCCATGAACACAACCTAGTTCTTCACTTCTATTTGGAAACCTTTGGAATATGAGGGGGTGCGCTTGAGGCCTTGTGGCCAATAGGCTCAAGTCAAAGACTAGTGGTTTTCGATTCAGGATGCTTCACATAGTGTCAAGTATATGTGTTTAGGATTTATGATTTATGGCAGGGTGGTTAGACTTTGTGTGTGTTGATGAATCCTATCAGGATTATAGTATTGACATATTATTCATGTTTCTTATTATGAGTTTTTACATTTTTTATTATATTGCGGTCAGTTACATAAAGTATTAAAATGCCTATATGTAATTTTCTTATATTACTTTATGGTAAAATATTTTCTAAATAATACTTTAGATGGTTTTACTATTGTTAATGGGGATTAAATATTCCTTTTATGAATGTTTTTGATTAAATAAATGCCAGTTTCTACTTATAAATTGTTTTCCATAATAATATGTGAATAAAATTTCATTTAACTGAACCAAAAATGAGAAATACATTTAAAAAATAAATGGAATAAAAATGATGTGGTTCCTATATTAATTTGATTATAAACCTGAGCATGGGTAGATAAAGCAAGATATATCACCATGTATTGATACTTTTTTGATATGGGTGTATATGATATAAATATTTTATACCTATTATTACTTAGAAATTATTGTATTAATAATTATAATGGAAATGTATTCTAAGATATTTGTTTATTATTGTAGAGAGAATCATCCATGATGGTCAGTAATGGAGAACCAGGAGGGTGGGGATGATCACACCACACTAATGATTGTGTCGAATCCCACTATTGCATCAGGACTGATGATGGACAACTATCTCAATCAAAGATTGTGTGGGATTGTTTTTCTTACAGGGAGGGAGACACCATGAGGTTAAACTACTATGTAAAAACTTTCCAATGAGTTCCATAGGAAAAACCCATTGTTATTTATTGGTTAGAGTGGTCTATTGGTTGTTGAGGTCTTAGTGGATATAGTGTAGTCAATTTTTGACCACCACAAGATATACCCTGAGAAGTATAGGAATTTTGTAATTTATAAGTTATTAGGACAAGATTAGTCCAAGTGATATATTATGGTATGATAGGGATAGAGATTTTGGTGATCTTTGGCGAATTTATAGAAATGTTTCTTATATAACATCATCTTAGAGACTCTGAGGTGGATAAAGCCCAAGAGTTTATAAACCAATCTTAGGGAGGGATGTTAACGATGGTGTAAGTTGCAAGTTTCACTGTGTTACAATGATTCCGCATGACAATAACTAAGGATGAGACATCAAGAGTGATATGCTTCGAGGATTGACTTAGTTATGCAATATGGATACAAGTAAACATTTTTCACCTAAAATATATTTCAGAGTTCATGAATAAAGACCTAATTATTGATAAAACCCTAACTAATGGATGATGCTCATAATACATTTCTTCTACTGGGGGTTCCCCCAATGGGTCTTCTAGTAGTAAAAAGAATCGATTTGATATTACATTATAGGTTTGTGGAGTAAAGGGAATCTAGATTGGTGGCCCATATATTTCTCTTTAGGGAGGTAGTTTAGTAGAGTTCTCTCAGAAGAGTGAGAAAGGATATATTCATCCTCAGTATAGGAAACTACAAGTTGAGTGTTGATTATATTTAAAGATATAGAACCTACAATAGCATTTTAGGATCACTCAGTAATTAGCTAGTGTCATGATAACTCAAGAGACATAGAGTTATGAAGATATATTAGGTACACCATAGGCGACTACTATAAAGAGTTCCATTTACCTTTTAGGTCATTGTGGAGTGTATGGAGACCTGGGATAAGAGAATAAGTGGCAATGGGGGATTATATTATAGGGGATTCAATCTTGGACTTAGGGTTAAGGTTTTAGAAAGTTGCATGCTGTTTATCCTAGTATTTCTGATAATGGTACCAATAAATGTACAATTTGAGGCTTTATTTTAGTTAATTTTACATTATAATTTTCCTTTTATGATATAGGATAATCAAATTATTTCATGTATACTAATTGTTTTATGTATCATGGATATCCATCAAGTATTTATATAGGGTTATATTAAGTGATACAGATTTATTGGTGAAATAAAATGGAATTTATAGGTGATAGGATTATTGTAACACCCGAGACTTTTATGAGAAATATTTTGTTTTTATATAAATCATCAAAGGAATCTTTCACTACACACAACACTAGCTTGGCTTGCTTTACACGCAACCATGACCTTCCTCGATAGCTTGCGTCACACGCAATACCGAGTTTCACTAAACAAATGCGATTAAAATATTATTAAAACTAGCCTTTATGAATAGTATTAACTGAATTTTGAATTTTATAACATTTTAATTCAAATTATACATTTTCTAGAATGAGGTATGAAAGGAAAATCATTTTTTTGGATAAAAGAAGCATTTTTCAAAAAATGCAGTTTTGCCGCCTTTTGATGGAGCACCCACATTAAATCTGGTTTTTGAAATGTTTATAAGTTCAATTTGACAAAATAAAATTCTTCTTTTGAATCATGGTATAAAAATTTACTTTGGATAAATTTTTGATATTTTTCTGATAACTTTTATATTTTGATGAATAGTAAAAATATGCTAATTTTTAATTAAAAACAACTTTTTTCATCAAGATAATTTATATAGATAAATTATAATATTGAATGGTTTTAAAGTATAAATATAATATATTTTTACCATTTAATATAATGTATTCCATTAGCATTAATTTCACATTGAATTCATAGGTAAAAACATTTCAATCTTTGGCAATGTTTTAACTTATAAAACCCGTTTTCATAACAATGGGATTTATTTTAAATTAATTACTGCAACTTATATGTTTTTAATTTGAAAAAATGGATTCCATATTCGGAATCAGTGGGTCCAAATTATGTTAATAGGCTACTTTTTATTTTTGGGCATTATGAATAGTAACTACGGTAAATTTTATTTACCATAGTTAAAGGTAAATCGGGTAATTAAGGGTAAATATAAGATTGTAAAATTACGCTAACACCTTCCAAAATCCTATTGGATGACTTAAAGTCGACCCATATCACATAAAGGCAGGATTAGATTCATTTAATGGACTTTTTTCTATGAAAATAATTTCATTATTATTAAAACCAAAGAATGTGACAACATGTCACTTTCTTAAATCTTATAAGTATAATAATTTTAATTTGGTGATAAAATTAATGCAACTTAGAAAATGAATAGTCTCCAAAAATCTAATACAATTATCGACATCATAGGAATTTATTTAGAATTTTTAGGGATTAAATAGTTATCATTAATTATGACACAATAGTGATGTTGGAATTATTTTACTAATTAAAATATCAAATAAATGGTTTTAAAAATATTAAAATAAATAATATATGAACTATTTAATGTGATAAACTAATTTTATAGATACATATGACATTTTATGAATCTATTAAAGCTTTTATTTTTAATATATCTTCTGTATATATTTTATTTAAATTCAAATAAATTAACAGTGTCAAAATTGACACTATTGTTATTTTATAAAAATAACATATTATAAAATTTTTTAAAAATCAAAAACATATTTAAAAATTATAAATTAAAATTTATATGGTCTACAATGTCATAAAGTGTCAAATTATGGAAAATTCACAACACATATGTAATTATTGATGATAATTTAAAATTTAGAATATTATTACCACAAATAATATTAAATTGATAAATAAGGATAAATCATGTTGATAATGTTTAAAATAAACTCATAACATGTCTAAATTTTATTTGTTGATGCGATTACAACCCTATATCATCTAATATTCAGATATGAGTCATTTTGAAAGTTTTTAACTGGGGTTGGGATTTAATATAAACTAATATTTCTTATATTTCCGAAGGTGCCCCTCTCCTCCTTTATAAAAGGTCACCTCCTCCCTCTCCTCCTCACACCAATTTGAGCCTTCAAGCTCGTCCAATCCATGCCCATTTCACTTCCCCACTTCCCTAGAAACATCTTATAGGTCCTTTTCTTCTTCAAAGACCAATTGTAGTGCCCTAAGAGGAGATCTCAAAGAGGCGCTTCAAAGAAGAGGTAATGCCCATTACCGATTATTTCATCTTTATTTCTTCCTCCACTTATTCTTATTTAGTTGTTTCATTATGAAGTAATAACATAAGTATCACTCATATACTGATATTTTATTATAAGTATGAAACAAACGTATTTCAGCATCTATCCATCCTATGGAAAATGAAATCACCGTGCGTGCGTACGTACGGAATACCGTCTCCACACCGTGGTGTAATCTATTTCCCCCCCCCACCTTACTTGGATGGGTATAATGGTGTAAATAATAACTATATATGATTATTGTAAAGTGATATTGATTCTTAAATAGTATACATACACTCTAATACAATTCCACGATCATGGGAATGATATCATCGCTCGTGCGTACGTACGGAATACCGTCTCCACGATGTGATGCGACTCGTTCTACATGATCTTCATTTCATAATGATTATATAAATGAATTGAATGAATAAATATGACATATAGTACACTAATACCATTCTGGAAATGAGGTATCTATAACCTAAAGAGAAGAATAAGAATTTATTCGACAAAACACGCATAAGAACAAAATGTAATAAACACCCAAATAACAAGTAATAATGAAATATTACTAATAAGAAGATAAGAATGTGACCATATATGATATCGTAACAATAAGTATGATTCTGGAATAAGTCAATAACATTATTTAAATCATTATACAGGAGGTTCGAACACTTACGAAGCAAATCGGACCCAAGGTAAGGGAAAATATCACAATCTCATTTTTATCCGAGATTGTTTATACTTTGGTATTTACTAGGGTGTATTTTATCATCCAAATCCATGTTTCCTCAATATGTAATATTATTTCCATAAACCTACAATTATTTAAATCCAATTTTTCCCTTCGGTGAGTTTTTATTAAAAGATATGAAAGGAATCTTTTGTCGTTTTTCGTACGAGGTACTTTTTGACTTTTCCGACAAAAGTACGAGAAGAATGTTTTTTTAACTTATACGGAATGAATGTATTTTTAAACAATTATTTCCAAGAATCTTCCCTTATAAGTTTTCATGTTTATTTTTAATCAAGTTATTTTAGTTTAGAGTTGTATGACTTGTTATGAAAGGAAAAGTGTTTTTGAATTAGAAATGATATTTTCCTCAAGAATGGAGTTCAAGTGTTTTATCAAAATTATTTTCCATCTAAGATAATAAAGGGTTCTGTTTCTATCCCTATTATTAAATTGATTTGATTATGTTGTGATGGAATTATTTTTATGAATTCCTTTATCTTATATGAATTGTTTTATGATGTCACGATGTTTAAGATTCCCATTTTTATTACATGGGTTATGCTATGATGTATGGTTTATGATTTTGTGGCACACATAAGAATGGTATCATTATGAGATGGTTGGGACCTATATCTCCCTCCAATGCATTGGGTAAAGATTTTATATCTCATGATATTGACATGGCTGGAACGGCAGGTTAAAACGGTTCAGTGAAACATGATTGAAACGAGGAGTGAACTCAGTTCAGAAATGGACCTTGTCCACTAAGATAGTCTTGGAAATGAGTCTTGACTAATAATAAATGATTCTAAATGATTATGTGTGTCTGAAAAAAAGTTTCATGTTTTAAGTTATGATTATTGGGATTACACTTCACTACCATGATTTATCCCATGTTATGAAATTATGATCACTTTTGCAGGATAAGATTTTCAAAATGTTATGTTCTTATGAATTTGATGTAATTGATATTTCTTTGTTTACCCTTATTGAGAATTTGAGATCACCCTTTTGTATGTTTTCTTTCCCCAGGTCAGGAAGAAGGGTATTAAGTAAGATATGCCAAAAATGGACTATAGATATGATGAAATAAATGGGAGACAATGTAGATGCTTTATGAACCAGTTGTTTATGTTTCCCAGTTTCTAAAGACACTATACCAATACGGTCCTCTAAAGGTTTTGTTATATGTTATAATAAGTATTCTTCAATTTTGAAGTATTAAACATGTATGTAAAGTAAGGGTTGTTATAGTTGGTATTAGAGGAAAGGTATAGTCAACCTTTGGAAGCTAGGATGTGAAATCCTTAGTAAGAACCCTAAGGATAAGTCTAACCATAGAACAAAATCTTAGTGTTTTAGAAATGGCCATGAAAAACCTATGATAAGACCTTAAGTGTGAAATTTTATTCTTGATTACGTGGTTTTCCTATTATAATTAGTGTTGCTCACACTATTCTTCTAGGTTTTAGTCAATGGATGGAACCCAAAGAAACCGTGTTAATATGGAATGCGATGGGAAATGCAACGATTTTTCCCCTGAGCAACCAAACGTTATGGGAGCTGGAATAAAAAATCGTGTAGCCATGCTCACACAAATTTCTCAAGCTATGAATTATGCAGGACTTCCAAATGAGCAAAGGAAGGAGAAACATTCTGTCGAATCCTTCATGAGGCATCGTCTACCTTTATTCAGCGGGTCTTCTGATCCATTAGTGACTAAACAATGGATCAGTACCACTAAAAAGATATTTTCAATTCTTCAGTGTTCTGAACATGATAAAGTCATCTCAGTAGTGTATCGTTTGGAAGGTGATGCTGATCAATGGTGGAATCCTATTAAGAATACGAGGAAAAGGGATGAAATTGAGTCCATGGAATGTGAAGAGTTCAAGAACTTATTTTTCAATAATTATTTCCCTCGTATTCTTCGAACAACGATGGAGAAGGAGTTTCTTGAACTGAAGCAAAAGGATGATGAATCCGTTGGTACCTACGAAACAAATTTTACAAGACTTGCAAGGTACACTTCCGGAATTATTATCCAACCTGAGAGTAAGATCGATCAATTCTTTAGTGGCTTAAAACTGAGTCATCGAAGGGAATTATCCATAAAGGGACTTCAATAGCTACGAGGAAATTGTTCGATGTGATCTCAAGGTTGAGATGGAGATTGGTGTAACCCATCAGTCGCATGGGTTTGATAAGAAGAGGAAAATGGAATTCAAAGGAAAATCTAAAGACCACACTGAAAAGAAGATGAGTTTTCCCTTATGCTCAAGGCGTGGAAAGAAACATGGAGGAAATTGTCTTAAGAGGACAAGAAAATGTTATAACTGTGGAAAAGAAGGTCATCGGGCAATTGAATGTCGAAATAATGGGAAGAAGATGTCTAATGATGCAAACAATGGAAGGGATACACAGAATGAACCTACTACACTTCAATGTTTCAAGTACAAGGATATGGGGAATTATGCCAATCAATGCCCAAATCCAAGGGTTGATAATGATGATCGACGTCAACAAAATTTTAAGGCCAAAGAAAAATGAAAGTCACATGCAATTACTATCAGCGATGTGGAGTACGACAACGAAGTAGTGAGAGGTACACTTACCATCCACTCTAAAGTAGCAAATTTTTTATTTGATTCTGGATCCACCCACTCTTTTATTTCTGAAGAATTTTCTAAGGGTATCACCGTATAACTCAATAATTAGATGTTGAGTTGGTTGTGACAACTCCTAATGGCACAACAGTAGCATCAAAAGTTTACAATTCTTCTCCAATTGAAGTTTGTGGGATAGTGCTTCCTACAAATCTTGTGATCCTTCCTATAATAAAATTTGATGTGATTCTTGGCATGTATTGGCTTTATTTTTATGGATATCATATCAATTTCCAAAGAAGGAATGTCACAGCTCATATTCCAGATCAATCTATGATCATCTATCGATGCAAGGATGAACATAACCTTCCAGTGGAAATTTCATCCATCTTATGGGTCTTGATTCCACTAAATGAAGGTTATTTATCTCAAATGGTTGGAGAGAAACTCACAATTAATAATATTCTCATTGTATGAGAATTTTATGATGTCCTCCTGGTGGAATTTCCAGGTCTTCCACCAAATTGTGAAGTTGAGTTTTCAATAGAACTCGTACCGGGTGCTTTTTCTATTTCAAATACACCTTATAGAATGGCCCCAATTGAGTTGCAGGAATTGAAGAAGAAACTCCAAGAGAATCTTGGTAAAGGATTCATATGCCCTAGTGCGTCAACTTGGGGAGCACCTGTTCTGTTTTTTAAGAAGAAAGATGGATCAATGAGACTCTGCATTGATTATTAAGAACTTAACAAGATCACTATCAAGAAAAAATATCCTCTCCCATGCATTGATGGCCTATTTGACCAACTATGTGGAGCTCAATACTTTTCCAAGACTGATCTTCGTTCAGGGTATCATCAATTAAGGGTCAAAAGGGAGGATATACCAAAGATGGATTTCTGTACAAGGTATGGACACTATGAATTTATAGTAATTCCATTTGGTCTTACTAATTCCCCTGCTATCTTCATGGATCTAATGAATATAGTCTTTAGAGACTATCTTGATCAGTTTGTGGTAGTCTTTATAGATGATATTATTTTATATTCAATGAGTAGGGAAGAACATGAAGATCACTTGACAATTGTATTAAAGACCCTAAGAAAGGATAATCTTTATGCCAAATTTACCAAGTGTGAATTTTGGCTTCAAAAAGTCTCATTTTTGGGTCACATAATCTCAAAAGATGGGATATCTGTGGATCCACCAAAAACAGAGGTTATCAAAAGATGGTCGAGACCAACAACAGTAACCGAGATCCGAAGTTTTCTTGGTTTGGCTGAATATTATCGACGTTTTTTTAAATATTTTTCATGATTATCTAATCCACTCACCAGGTTGACTCGGAAAGGAGTTAAGTTTGTTTGGACGGAGGAATGTGAAGAGAATTTTAAGGAGTTGAAAAGAAGGTTATCCAGTGCACCTGTGCTCACACTACCTTGTAGTGGAGAAAGGTTTGTGATCTACAGTGATGCATCCAAGAAGGGATTGGGATGTGTTATCATGCAAAATGATATGGTGATAGCTTATTCCTCACGATAGTTGAAAAATCCATGAGCAAAATTACCCAACTCATGATTTGGAGTTAGATGCGGTAATCTTTGCATTAAAGATTTGGAGGCATTACCTTTATGGTGAAAGGTATGATATTTATACTGATCATAAAAGTTTAAAGTATATTTTCACACAAAAAGAGATGAATATGCGCCAAAGAAGATGGTTGGAGATGATTAAGGATTACGACTGCTCAATTCATTACCACCATGGGAAAGCAAACAAGGTGGAAGATGCATTAAGTCGACAAGACCATGCTATATTATCCATGATTAGGATCACAAAAGATCCAATATTTATGGATTTACAAAGGATGGATCTTGGAATTATAATGGAAGGGGAAAACTCGTATCTTTCTCAAATAAATGTTCAACCATCTATACATGTGAAGATTAAAGAGGCACAGAAAAAAGATGTAGAGTTACAAAAGAAGGTGAGAAATGTACCTGAATTAAACCTTGATTGTGATGGGATAATAAAGTTCAAGAATCAGGTTTGTGTTCCTCCCATCCCAGAATTAAAGAAGGAGCTGCTGGATGAGGCTCATAGTTCTTCATTCTTTATTCATCCGGGAAGCATGAAGATGTATAGGGATCTGAAGAGTAATTCTGGTGGGATGACATGAAAAGAGATGTTGATGAATATGTCTCTCGATGCTTGGTTTGTCAGCAAGTTAAAGATGAGAGACAGAAGTCTAAGGGGATGTTACAACCATTACCCATACCTGAATGGAAATAGGAAAACATCACTATGGACTTTGTCACTGGATTTCCTAAAACATCCAAAGGCAATAATGCTATCTGGGTCATAGTTGATCATCTTATAAATTCTGCACACTTCATTTGTATTAGAGAGGATTTCTCTCTGGATCATCTTGCCAGGATATATGTAAAGGAAGTGGTAAGATTGCATGGAGTACCACTTTCTATTATATCTGATTGGGATCCGAGGTTTACCTCAAAGTTCTGGAGAAGTCTTCCGCATACTCTGGATATAGAGTTGAGTTTCAGCACTGTTTATCATCCTCAGACAGACGGTCAGTCTGATAGGACAATTAAAACTCTATAAGATATGTTGAGAGCTTGATCTATATATTTAAAAGGTGGTTGGGATCAACACCTCCCTTTGGTGGAATTTTCTTATAATAATATCTTTCACTCTAGTATTCAGATGGCTCTTTATGAAGCTCTCTAAGGAAAGAAATGCAGGACTCCAACTTGTTGGGATGAAGTTGGGAAAAGAAATCTATTAGGAACTGATCTCGTTGATGAAATGGAAAAAAAGTTCAGATCTATTCAACAACACATAAGAGCAGCTCAGAGTCGAAAGAAAAGTTATGCCGACAACCGAAGAAAAGACCTATAGTTTGAAGTGGGTGATAAAGTGTTCTTACGAATATCTCCCTGGAAGAGCGTCATGAGATTTGGAATGAAGGGAAAGTTGAGCCTAGATATATTGGTCCTTTTGAAATTCTGGATCATGTTGGGAAGGTAGCTTACCGATTGGCACTTCCACCGAATCTCTCTCAAGTTCACAATGTGTTCCATGTATCTCTCCTGAGAAAGAACATACCTGATCCTTCACATGTACTCTGCTCAGAAGTTGTACCTTTGGAACACGATATTTCTTATGAAGATCAACCGATAGAGATTCTGGATCGTAGCAAAAAAGCCCTACGAAACAAGATCACTCGCTTGGTGAAAGTTTTATGGAGGAACCACCAATTATAAGAAGCTACATGGGAGCTTGAGGATATGATGAGGGAGAGGTATCCTCATCTGTTTGTTACAAAGTGATGAATTTCAAGGGAGAAATTCATTTTAAGGGGGGTAGAATGTAACACCCGAGTCTTTTATGAGAAATATTTTGTTTTTATATAAATCATCAAAGGAATCTTTCACTACACACAACACTATCTTGGCTTGCTTTACACGCAACCACGACCTTCCTCGATAGCTTGCGTCACATGAAATACTGAGTTTCACTAAACAAATGCTATTAAAATATTATTAAAACTAGCCATTATGAATAGTATTAACTGAATTTTTAATTTTATAACATTTTAATTCAACTTATACATTTTCTAGAATGAGGTATGAAAGCAAAATTAGTTTTTTGGATAAAAGAATTATTTTTCAAAAAATGCAGTTTTGCCGCCTTTTGATGACGCACCCACATTAAATCTAGTTTCTGACATGTTTATAAGTTCAATTTGACAAAATAATATTCTTTTTTTGAATCAGGGTATAAAAATTTACTTTGGATAAATTTTTGATATTTTTCTGATAACTTTTATATTTTGATGAATAGTAAAAATATGCTAATTTTTAATTAAAAAGAACTTTTTTCATCAAGATAATTTATATGGATAAATTATAATATTGAATGGTTTTAAAGTATAAATAGAATATATTTTTACCATTTAATATAATGTATGCCATTAGCATTAATTTCACATTGAATTCATAGGTAAAAACATTTCAATCTTTGGTAATGTTTTAACTTCTAAAACCCGTTTTCTTAACAACGGGATTTATTTTAAATTAATTACTGCAACTTATATGTTTTGAATTTGAAAAAATGGATTCCATATTCAGAATCAGTGGGTTCAAATTATGTTAATAGGCTACTTTTTATTTTTGGGCATTATGAATAGTAACTACGATATATTTTATTTACCATATTTAAAGGTAAATCGGGTAATTAAGGGTAAATATAAGATTATAAAATTACCCTAACACCTGCCAAAATCATACTGGATGACTAAAAGTCGACCCATATCACATAAGGGTCAGATTAGATTCATTTAATGGACTTTAGTCCATGAAAATAATTTAATTATTATTAAAACCAAAGAATGTGACAACATGTCACTTTCTTAAATATTATAAGTATAATAATTTTAATTTGGTGATAAACTTAATGAAACATTGAACATGAATAGTCTCCAGAAATATAATACAATTATATACATCATAGGAATTTATTTATAATTTTTAGGGATTAAATAATTATCATTAATTATGACACAATAGTGATGTTGAAATTATTTTATTAATTAAAATATCAAATAAATGGTTGTAAAAATATTAAAATAAATATTATATGAACTATTTAATGTGCTCCACTAATTTTATAGATTCATATGACATTTTATTAATCTATTAAAGGTTTTATTTTGAACATATATTCTGTATATATTTTATTTAAATTCAAATAAATGAATAGTGTCAAAGTTGACACTATTGTTATTTTATAAAAATAACATATTATAAAATTGTTTAAAAATCACAAAAATATTTAAAAATTACAAAATAAAATATATATGGTATACAATGTCATAAAGTGTCAAATTATGGAAAAGTAACAACACATATGTAATTATTGATAATAATTTAAAATTTAGAATATTATTACCACAAATTAAATTAAATTGAAAAATAAAAATAAATCAAGTTGATAATGTTTAAAATAAATTCCTAACGTGAATAAATTTTATTGGTTGATGAGATTACAACCCTGTCTCATCTAATATTTTGATATGAGTCATTTTGGAAGTTTTTATGTGAGGTTGGGATTTAATATAAACTAATATTTCTTATATTTCCAAAGGTGCCCCTCTCCTCCCTTATAAATGGGCACATCCTCCCTCTCCTACTCACACCAATTTGAGCATTCCATCTCGGCCAATCCCTGCCCATTTCACTTCCCCACTTCCCTAGAAACATCCTATAGGTCCTGGTCTTCTTCAAAGATCAACTGTAGTTCCCTAAGAGGAGATCTCAAAGAGGCACTTCAAAGAAGAGGTAATGCCTGTTATCGATTCATTCATCTTTATTTCTTATTCCACTTATTCTTATTTAGTTGTTTCATTATGAAGTAATAACATAATTATCACTCATATACTGATATGTTATTATAATTATGAAACAACCCTATTTCACCATCTATCCATCCTACGGAAAATGAAATCACCGCGCGTGCGTACGTACGGAATACCGTCTCCACGCCGTGGTGTAATCTATTTTCCCCCACCACCTTACTTGGATGGGTATAATGGTGTAAATAATTACTATATATGATTATTGTAAAGTTATATTTATTTTGAAATAGTATACATACACTTCAATACAATTCCACGATCATGGGAATGATCTCATCGCTCGTGCGTACGTACAGAATACCGTCTCCACGATGTGATGTGACTCGTTCTAAATGATCTTAATTTGATAATGATTATATAAATTAATTGAATTAATAAATATGACACATAGTACACTAATACCATTCTAGAATTGAGGTATCTGTAACCTAAAGAGAAGAATAAGAATTTATTCGACAAAACACGCATAAGAACAAAAAGTAATAAACACCCAGATAACAAGTAATAATGAAATATTACTAATAAAAAGTTAAGAATATGACAATATATGATATCATAACAATAAGTATGATTCTGGAATAAGTCAATAACATTATTTAAATCATTATACAGGAGGTTGGGACACTTACGAAGCAAATCGGACCTAAGGTAAGGGAAAATATCACAATCTCATTTTTATCCGAGATTGTTTATACTTTGGTATTTACTGGGGTGTATTTTATCATCCACATCCATGTTTCCTCAATATGTAATATTATTTCCATACACATACAATTTTTTAAATCCAATTTTAGCCTTTGTGAGTTTTTAGTAAAAGATATGAAAGGAATATGTTTTCGTTTTTCGTACGAGGTACTTTTTGACTTTTCCAAAAAAAAGTATGAGAAGAATGTTTTTTTAACTTATACGGCATGAATGAATTTTTAAAACATTATTTCCAAGAAGCTTCCCTTAAAAGTTTTCAAGTTTATTTTTAATCAACTTCTTTTAGTTTAGAATTGTATGACATGTTAAGAAAGGAAAAGTGTTTTTGAAGTAGAAAGGATATTTTCCTCAAGAATGGAGTTCAAGTGTTTTATCAAAATTATTTTCCATCTAAGATAATAAAGGGTTCTGTTTCTATCCCTATTATTAGATTCATTTGATTATGTTGTGATGGAATTATTTTTATGAATTCCTTTATCTTATATGAATTGTTTTATGATGTCACGATATTTAAGATTCCCATTTTTATTACATGGGTTATGTTATGATGTATGGTTTATGATTTTGTGGAACACATAAGAATGGTATCATTATGAGATGGGTGGGACCTATATCTCCCTACAATGAATTGGGTAAAGATTTTATATCTCATGAGATAGACATGGCTGGAATGGCAGTTTAAACAGGTTCAGTGAAACAGGACTGAAACGAGGAGTGAACTCGGTTCTGAAATGGACTTTGTCCACTAAGATAGTCTTGGCAATGAGTCTTGACTAATAAGAAATGATTCTCTATGATTATGTGTGTATGTCATAAAGTTTCATGTTTTAAGTTATGATTATTGGGATCACACTTCACTACCATGATTTATCCCATGTTATGAAATTATGATCTCTTTTGCAGGATAAGATTTTAAAAATGTTATGTTCTTATGAATTTGATGTAATTGATATTTCTTTGTTTACCCTTATTGAGCATTTGAGCTCACCCTTTTGTATGTTTTCTTTCCCCAGGTCAGGATGAAGGGTATTAAGTAAGATATGCCAAAAAGGGACTATAGATATGATGAAATAAATGGGAGATAGTATAGATGCTTTATGAACCCGTTGTTTATGTTTCCTAGTTTCTAAAGACACTATACCAATACAGTCCTTTCATGGTTTTGTTATATGTTGTAATAAGTATGCTTCAATTTTGAATTATTAACCTTGTATGTAAAGTAAGGGTTGTTATCATTGTACTATAGTGATTGGTGGCTATAGATTCACTTATAATTTGTTCATTCTTAAGATGCATCGTTAACATGATGTTGTATATGGGCATACTTATTTGGTTTAATTATATATCTAATGTTATCACCTATGGGTGTTATTTAAGTCTTATAAGGGTGAATTTTAGGTCTATGTTGGTGAGTTGGATATACAAGTGAGTCATAGAATACTTTACCTTCAACAGTTGGGTGAGATCTTGACCTTGGTTTCTTTAATTGTTTTGGATCATGAGGAGATGCTTTATTTAATCTTTCCTCCCATTGTTAACCAGTTTCAGGATGTTTTCCCTAATTATTTAATTGTATTTTCATCCAAGTTAGTGGTTGAGTCTATGATTGATCTCATTCAATTAATTAAAGATATATATATATATTCTACCTTACAAGATGTATCATGCAAAGCTTCAAAATACGAAGTCATTGTTATAGGTATTAAAGGTAAAATGTTTCATATGATCAAGTACACTCCCTTAGGGCTATCCAGTCTAATTTATCAAGAATGTGGATGTTTCCTTGATATTAATTGTGGATTATCATATGTTACACCATGTGACATTCTAGAACCAATATCCCTTACCAAATAACAATGATTTAGTTGATCATATTATTGGAGATAAATTTTTATCTAATATTTATTTGAGGAAAATATACCATCATTTGTTGGTAAAGACTCCAAATATACCTCAAATTGTATTCATGAGTAGACATGGACTATATGAGAACCCAGTTATGTCATTTGGTTTGAAGAAATCAGTCACAATGTTTATGATCCTATGTAATCACATCTTCTATACTTACCTGGATACTTTTATAGTCATATTTTTAGAATATACTTATACACTCCCATTTGAGTGAGTATCACACTAAGTATTTGGAGATAATTTTGAGTATAATTCATGAGTTTCATCTTTATGATATGAGCTCAAAGTGTTCATTTTAACTTGATTTGGTGAATTTATTAGGGAACATGATATCATTGGATGGTATATCAGTATACCCTATGAAATTAAAGTAAGTGGTTTCTTGGAACTAAGACAATAAAGTTATTGTGATTAATAGTTTCTTGGGATTGGCTAGTTAATACTCTAATTTTATATATGAATCTTCTTGATTAATAGCTTCATTAATGACCTTTACCTAGAATGGGGTGAAGTTCCTTTGGTAGGATACGTGTGAGAAGCCTTTTGGGAAAAAAGGGATATTGATGAGTATGACGATCTTCAAATTACTAGATTTTGTTATGGTGTATAACTTAAATGGTGATCATTAGGAGTAGGTCTTGGAGAATTTCTAATGTAAGGTGATTGTGTGGTTATATAAAGGTCTAGGAAACTAATTCCTTAAAAGAGAAACTTCCCAAATAATGATTTGATGTTGTTATAAATGTTGTAGGCCCTAAAGTGTTGGAAACACTATCTTTTAATTAATAGGTTTGTTGTTCACACAGACTAAATGATATTAGAATGTTTTTTCTCGTAGTTTAACTTGAATTTTAGTAGTGAATGTGGGTCGAGTATTGATAGTCCTTCAATTTTGAGTAGGAATAAACTCTCTAGAAGAGGTATTTCATTGATAATGTACTAAGTAGGAAAAATTAGGATTAGATAGTGTAGAAATTGTTTATATAGTTGAAGATGATGACTATTTTTTCATATTTGTGACTTGATATAGGGAAGTGCCAGGGTCAAGTAACCTGTATGACCTTTATATTATATCCTCAACCCTGAATTGGTAAAATAAAATTCATATATTTAATTACAGATATTTAATGATGAAGAACATAAAATATTGTCGGGATCCATCACCATATTGGTCACTTGATTCAGATAATATTCTTAATGATTGAAGTTATGTTCTGGAACCTAAGATTATGAATGAGGTTATGATGATGGAATCCCATGATTAAAGGTGGGATGTACATCTATGTTTGATCAGATTTACTATGACATATGCAGTTAGTATTGGTGGCCTAACATGAAGTGAGATATTAAGGGTTTTATGACACAACAGTCCACTAATTAGTAGGTGAATACGGAGCACTATTGGCTTGAATGGATTGAAGGCCTTTATTTTTTTGATAATCCACCTTTCAATGGGTGAGGTGGAACCCTTACAAGGACCGAAGTCTTAGAGACAATTAGATGACCTGTAGGTGTTAGAGGTAATCACACAGATTAGAAAACTTAGAACTAAACATGTCATGATATTAGCACGCCACCTTCACAGGGATAGTCGGCTAGCTGTCTTGTGTAGAACTGCATAGGCCGGGTACCGATAGAAATACCATATCCTCTCATTCTTAAAATTCCAGTTAGCTCTACTCTGGTGACTGAGCCTGCCCTGAATCCTTATATGGATCCTTGTCCCTTATAGTATGACTAGTACATATGTCTATTCATGGTGCCTGAAGGCCTTGAGAGACAAGTGGACGAGAGGCATTGGGTTGGCCGAAAGCCTTACAGGACCCAAGGACCAAACTGGTGGCCCAGAGGCCTATATTGATGAATAGTTTTTCCTTCTATAGTACTGAAAAATACCTACTATAGTCCCTGTTATAGTACTACTAAAGTACCCCCATAAATATCTCTCCACCCGAATTTGATCTCGAGTATTTGGGATGATGTGACCATGGATATAATTATGTGGTTTCTATTGATCCTTAAAGGTAGTGATGTAGTGTGGGTTATTTTGTACCAATTAACTAAGGTTTCACACTTCTTACTGACCTAAGTGGATTTTTTATATTAATTTTCTAAGAAATAACTATGTATGAGGGATATTATGTCTGTATGGGGAGTCATAGAGTATTATATCTAATAGAGTTCCCACTTTTCATCATTCCCTAAGAGAGGGATACAGAAGGCTCCAAAAATATATGTATAACACCCCAAGATTTTTGTGAAATATATTTTTTCAAATAAATTAAATATTTTTGATATTTTATATTAGACACAACACTAATTTGATCTTGTAGTACACACAACACTGAGTTTATCTTATGTTTCACGAAACACCAAGTTTAAACAAAACATAAATTATTATTAAAATATTATTATGATATTTATCACCTAGAAATTTGAATGAAGGGTCTGAATAAGACTAAATAAATTATGAAAATAAATGATTTACATATTTATATAAAATTAATTCTTTAGTGAGTAATTAATTAGAAATAAAAATAATAACCATTTGAAAATAAAAGAAATATTTTTTTCTAAAAAAATATTGTTATGCACACAAATTCATTTTACCAAAATAAATTATAAGAAACAATATTTTTTATTTATTTTAATGAAATTTAGATATTATACACTTAATCACGTGATTAACATTAATCTTATCTATTTTATAGACAAGATATATTAATAAATAAAACATTACACGTAAAAATATATTTTTATAAGTAGTAGTTGTCTCACATTTTTTACACTTATTTCAAATGTATTTTTTAAAATAATTATAAAATTTATTTTAAAAAAAAATAATTTTTGAAATAAAAATTTCAAAATTATATTAGGTTTAATTTTCATATTTTTTTAAAGCATTCATTTTTTGATGAATAATGAAAATACATAATTTTAATTGAAAACTAATTATTTGTTTAATTTATTTATAATGTAAAATTATGTTTTAAATTGTTTTTAATGTAAAATAATTTAAATTATATATCCATTAATTTTATTTTTATCATAGGAATTAATTTTATATTAAATTTTTATATAAAAACTTTGTAATAATTTGAACATTTTATCTTTAAACCCCTACTTTACATCCTCATCTACATGATTAGTTTCCAATTAAATTATTCAAATTATATGAATTGAATTTGGAAAAAATGATTCTATATTTTTAATAAGAATAATTTATATTATCAAATAAGTTAAACATAATTTTTTACCATATGTATTTTTGAAAATAGTTAAAATTAATTACCATGATTAATGTTAAAATAGTGTCTTGCACATTACATTCATATGCATTAAAATCATTTTTACACAAATATAGGTTTTTTATTTAATAAATTTGATTTAATGTTAAGAATAATTAGGTATAAATTATATAACAATTCCCATTTTAATTTTGAAGGATACATTATATAGATAAATAATAAAATATTAGTTATAGTGGTAATAAAAACTAAAATGGTAAAATTGAGTAAACTTAAATACTAGGGAATAACATGATTTTTTTATTTTGTGCAGTGGATGTTTATATATATCAAACAATCCAGAAAACCCAATATTTTTTTAGGTACATGAGGTATGATATCCCTCCAATAGTGAATAATTTTTGGTATTTACAAGAATGTCAGTCTTCCTCAATTATAAAATGAAAGTCACTACCCATCCCTATTCACACCACTAAATCCCTTTGTATCGACCAAAACCTTCCTTGATCACTTAAAAACTTCCCTCCTATAATTCTAAAATACATACCTTCTATATAATTCCAACCGAGGAGAGATTTTGTTGGAAACCTAATGAGGATACCCGAAGAAGAGGTAGTGTTCTCCAACAAGAATTTTTGTTTTATTTATTCTTCCATCTCCTTAAATTATCATTTAACCATGATAATATAAAAATATAATTATATTAAATATAATGAGATGTTTTTATTTTATTTAATGACCTTCTACCATCTCCCCATCCATCAAATGGGTTACAAAATCATCGTTCAAGTGTGTTGTGGACTACCACCTTGTGTAAAGATGTCATTCGTTTTTCCATTAACACCTCTCACAGATGGATATAATGAAGAATTTATTATTTTCATATAATTTTTATTATATTATTATTCTTCTATAATTATAATATCCCACATATATTCTAGCCATCCATTTTTTGCGAATATGACATTGTTTTTCATGTGTACGGTAGACCAACGCCTCATAAAGTGTTGGGATCTGTTCACGCTTTAAATGGAAGGTAATAAGGGTGGTTTTAAGGAAAATATTCCATATATATGAAATAATAAATACATTTAATGATAATTTGTCATTTCAAATTCATTATTTATATCGTAAAAATGGAAAAAATGTTCATGCGTATATACGACTTAATTTCTCCATGAACGGTGCATTATATTTTTTGTCTCCAAATATTATAGAATAATATATAAAATTTATAATTAATAAATATGATATTTAAATCATGATTAAAATTAATGATATTATTAAACCAATATTGAATTTGGAGTACCATAAATAAAAAGTCAAAACATACATGAAAAACAAATAAGTTATTCCCCGAAAAATGGCATTAACATGAAATCATTAATTAACTGGTAATACACGGTCCTAAACAAAACATATATAGTATGATATATCTTAATATAGTTCTTTAATAGATTTATAATAAATTTATATTTATTATACATGAGGTTATAATGTGTATTAATGAAATCAATAATTAAGGTAAGGGATTTTCTTCTCACTTTTTACTTATATGATACACATGCTATATTCAAAACCTATTTCAATTATGTGGTGTATATAATTCCCCTTAAACATGTTAAATCATGAATATCATTATGTTAATGATATTTTATGATTAATTTAATTTTATTCTTTCATGGGTAATGGGATTCAATTTTACCAAAGTGGAACTAGTATTATGTTATAGTCTCATCATTTATTAGGATTTATTATGATTCTATTGTTGAACTTTTATGATCTATCTCTTAGGAAACTCATGAAATTTTATATACTATGGATATTTCCTAATATTACATTTTTTTGATAAATTTTAATTTCATCATTCACACAATATTTCAAAAAAATGTTTTTATAAAAAGTCATCTTTTTGATATTTTTTTTCCAAAACCATGTTTTCTTAAAATATTGTAATTTTAAAAAAAAGTGTTTTTAAAAGAAGAAATTATACTTTAATCCATTGATATTTTAAATGATATTTGAAATCATAATTTATAGTATTTATATGTTACTTTATATTAATTTCATTTCCCACAATGTTTTTGGTTTTAAAGAAATAACTTCGAAAGAAATGTTATTTTCCTTAAGAAATTTTATATACTATATTTCAAAATAATTTTACATATAAGATGAAACTTATTGAAGAAAATTAAGATTTTATAGGGATATGAACCAATTATTCCATTCTTATTCCTTATCTAAATGTCTAGTTTTTATGATGAAATGATTTTTGGAAACCCTTTTCTCTTCCAAGGGTTATACCGTGATAAATAGATTATAAAACCCACTAATTTTTATAGGTTATACTATAATTAAATGATGAAATTATTATGAAACCTATCACTTTTCCAAAGGTAAATATATGATTAAATTTCTTTGAAACCATCTTATTTCATTGGTTATGATATTATGAATGTTTTATTACATTGTGCCACACATATGTATAATTTTTACTATGTAATAGTAGTTACATTATAACCGAGGATGGTGGTTACATTATAACCAAGGATGGTGGTTACGTTATAACCAAGGATGGTGGTTATATTATAAAAAAAATATGGGTGGGTCTAATATATACATCCAATTAATTGGGTAAATATTTTATCACATGAGATAGACATGAATAGAATGGGGAGTAAACCCAGTTCATTATGGGATTTTGTCAGCTATGATGGTCTTTGGAATGAACCATGACTACTATTATAGATTGGGGAGTGAACCTACTACACTACGAGGAAAGGGCTTCCAATTCGGGTAGTGGTGTGTCCCCACCATGTGGTGTAACCACCCATGGAGTTCGCTAATAATTTTTGTTAATGATCCTTGACTATTAAGTCAATGATTTTCTATGATTATGTATATGTCACATATCTATGACTTATATTAATGTTATTAACTATAGATCATGTTCACTGATTTACTTATGATTCATGTCTTATGAGATTCTGAAAATTATCCCATGAAACAAGATTATGATATTTTATATACAAGGTATGGTTTCAAATGTTATTCTTATGTTTTCATGAAATTGTTTTCATGTTATGCTCAAATGTCTCCCCTTTTTAACCCCACTAAGAATCAAATCTCACCATTTATTATGTTTTCATTCCCCATGTTATGAACAAAGGATTTGAGTATGGTATGTTTGTGAGGAGTAATAAAGGATAATATATTTACTATATATTTCTAAAATCAGTCATCAAATTAGAAGATTTTCGACCTAGTATCTAAATACATTGGACTATTAGGGTCCTAATGTGTGTGTTTTTTGTAACATATCAAAGATTCATCTAAAATTATGTAATATTTATTCCCAGAAATCATGGGTTTCTATAGTGGGTATCAGAGTAAAGCTTTAGTTACACTATGGATACTACGAAGAGAAAAAATTAGATAAATCCCTAATGTTAATTCTATAGTTATGTCCAACAATGTCTCTAAGGATAATTCAAGAGATGATTTAAAGTCTAGGAAAATGTCATGGAACATTGGTAAATGATACAATAAGTGGTTTAAAATAAATTGCATCCCTATATAGACACTATAAGTGGATTTGGATCATTTATAGAGGTATATAGGGTTAATAACTATGAAAAGGGGATATTTATTTGGAATATATCTTCTTATGGTGCGTGATAATGGGCCTTGTTGTGCCCAAAGTTTGACACTCCCGGGGGATATACTTTTGAAATAAACAACCTCTTTATGAAACATAATTATGTATTTAAATATATGACGATCATTTATGGACATGTTTAAGCATGAGGCATTATATATTTAAAAGAATATGTCATGATCTAGATATCATATAAGTGATTTTTCATGATTATGTGGTCTCACACTATGATTAGTGTTTCTCACACTATGATCTCTAGTTTTAGTCAATTGATAGAGCCCAAGGGAGCCGTGTTAATGCTGAATATAGTGGGAATTTCAATAATTTTACTCTTGAAAAATCGATCGTTATGGGAGATAAAATTAAAAATCATATTTCTATGCTCCGAAAAATTTCATAAGAAATGAATCGTGCTAAACATCCAAATGAGAAAAGGATGGAAAAAAGTTATATTGAATCCTTTATGAGGAAATGCTTAAATTATTTTAGTGGTTAACTAACCCACTAGTAACTAAGAAATGTATCATTACTACTGAAATGATATTTTCCATTCTCTAGTGCTTAGAACATAATAAAGTCAATTAGGATTTTTGTTGATTGTAAAGTGAATAAAATCAAGGGAATAACTTTATTATGACTATTAATCAATTGGATTTAACTGATTCCATGCTATGTAATGAGTTTAATAGGATATTTTTTAGTATACACTACCCACATACTCTTTGAACAAGGATAGGGAATTAATTTTTCAAGATAAAATTGAATTATTGTGAATCTATTAGAACCTATGAAACTAATTTTACAGAACATACATTGTATTATTTATGTTTAATTGTCTAACTAGAAAGGAAAATTGATTTTTTATTTGGTGGCATAATAACAAGACATCAAATGAAATTATCTATAAGAAACATTAATATCTATGAAGAATTCATTTAATGTGAAATAAATGTAAAAAATAGAAATTTTAGAATTTTAACATTTTTTTAAAGAAAATGAATAATGAGACTCATGAGGACTCAAATAAATCACATTGTGTAAATTATTTTCTTTCACCAATATGCTAGAAATGTGAAAACAAGAACTCAGGTGAATGACTAAATGAAACAATATGGTGTTACAAATGTAGGAAGCTTGGACATTGAGAAAAAGAATGTTGAAGTGATGTGAATAGATCATTCAGTGAAATTAATGGAGAGATAGTTCAATAGAAATCAACAACCACTCTCTAGTGTTTCAAGTACAAAGAGTTTTTGCATTCTACAAATCAATTAACTAATCCAAGGGAAAATTTGGACTATAATGCACAAAATCATATTAAGATAATTGAAAAATGGAAATATTATGCAATCACAATTTGATGAAGTGTATCATGATAATTAAGGCACATTTATCCTCCCCTTATTAGTCGGGAATTTCATGTTTTATTTTTTATTAGTTAGACCTATGAAAATATTATTTTAAATCATTTAGTTAAATTAAATGATATTATCTCCTTCTATATTGATTATAGAATAATGAAATCACATTTTATATTCTACAGGTAAAAAGTTGAACTAAAACTTCTACTGAAATTGTTAGTTTATAAGATGAGAGATTATATAAGGAATTAATGTGGAATTAACTTTTGGAAGTATATATTTAATATTAAATTTATAGTTATGGATACCATAATTGGTTTATGAGTTTAAGTTTCATCAAAAGTTCAAAGTCCTTGAAATCACTTATAAGGTTTTATGTGATGAGATTTTATAAACATTAATGATATTTTATGGGAAATTTATAGAAATATAGCCCTTTTAATTTGTAGATGTTTTAGTTATAAAGTTATTACACTTTTTGGAAATATGATTAATTGTAATGGTAAAATTTATGGCTTATATTATACATTAGGTTGAGGTAATTATAGGTTGTTCTTGATCACCATATGAAGACAAAAAATTATATTTCTACTAGAAAACATTTCTCCCTAGACCCAATTTCCAGAACATTAATTAAGGAAGTGGTAACGTTTAATGGAGTTCCATATTATATTGTATCTGTTTAGGATCCAAAGTTTAAATAAAATTTTTGGTAAAGTCTTTATAAATCTCTTTATAGAGTGTTATGTTTTTGAACTATGTATCATCATCAGATAGAATTTCACTATAATATAAGAATTAAAATTCTAGAGGATATTCTATGATGTTAAAGGTGCCTAAGATCAACACCTTACTCTATTTGAGTATTCATATAACCATATATTTCACTCGATCATTCATATGTCTCTTTATGAATCCATTTATGGAAAGAATTATAAATGTCTGATGTACTATAATTAAGTTACAGAAAAAATTGTTGGGAAATGAGAAAGATGATAATATGGAATGGAAGGTTAGATCAATTCAAAAACACATAAATATAGAAAATTTTTTAAAAATATTCTTATAATCAATGACATGATCTATAATTTTAAGATAGTGGGAAGGTGTTTCTCTAAATCTCTCTATGGAAGAAATAAAGGAAAATAATCCCAAAGTGAATCGATCCCATTGAAATTATTGATTATATTGGGATCATAACATATTGGTTGGAACTTCTAATATAACTCTATTAGGTTCATGATGTGTTCCACGTATCACTTTGAAGGAAGTACATAACTGAGAAATCAAATATAATAAATGCAGAGGTTGTACCACTAGAGTATGATATTCCTTATAAGGAACAACCAATAATTATTTCTGAGGAAATAGGTAATGATATATAAAAAGAAAACCACTTATCTATTCATTACTTTATAGTGAAATCATCATCTTGATGAAATATACAATGATTTTTGATGAAATAGAGAATGATCTATAAAAGAAAACCACTTACAAATTCATTACTTTATAGTGAAATAATTATCTTTGATGTAACACACAAAGATTTTGTTAAATATTTTTTAAATAAATTTAATATTTTTGTTATTTTTTGTTACACATAATGGTGATTTAAGATTCCATTACACATTGAGTTTACCTTGTGCGTCACAGAATATTGAGTTTAAATGAAACGTGAAATACTATTAAAAATTATTATGATACTTATCACATATCCATTTGAATAGTGGGTATTAATAATGAAAAATAAATTATTAAAATATATGATTTTCAAATGTATAAAAAATTAATTCCCGGGTGACCAATTAATTAGATATCAAAATAATATCCATTTGAAAATAAAAAAAAAGTTTTCGGACGAAAAATAATTTTATGTGCCCAAACGAATTTTACCTCAATAGATTAGAAAAACCACTTTTATTGAATGATTTAAATGAATTTTATATATTATATATTCAAAAAATGACATTCATAATCTATTTTCGCCAAACAAGAGTTAATAATAAATCCAATTTTACTCTTAAAAATGTATTTTTATGAATAACAGTTTTATCACCTTTTACACCCTTATTTTAAAACAAAATTTGTTAGTTTTAGAAAATTTATTTCCAAAAAATATTTAATTTTAGAAATAAGAACATAAAAATTATCCTGTAGGAACGTTTTGGGATTTTTTTGAAAAGTAACTGTTTTAGATAAATAATGAAAAATACTAAATTTTAATTGAAAATTTCCTTTTCGTTTAATTTATTGTACAACTAAAATTATATTTGAAATTTGTTTTAAAGTAAAATTGGTTAAATTATATATCAATTAATACAATTTGGGTTAATTGAATAAATTTAAAATTTATTTTTTATATAAACACTTTATAAAATTCTAAACAATTTCTTTTTAAAAACTAGCTTTCTCGCCACGTTTGTGAGATTAGTTTCAAATTATAGTTTTCAAATTATGATAACTAAATTAAGAAAAATGTATTCCTTATTTTGAATCATTATAATTTATAAAATATTATAACTTTAAATTAATTTTTTACATTAATGATTCATGAAAACATTTAAAATTAATTACCATGATGATGCTTAAGATGGGGGTTTTCACGTTACATGCATTTGTATTAGAATTAATTTTACACACACATATGATTTTTTTTTAAAAATTGTATTTCTTCTTCATAATAAGTATTTATAAAATATTTAATAATTTTCATTTAAATTTTAATGGTATCATTTCATAGGTAAATAAAAACATACATGTCACCGTTGTAAATAAACTAAAATGGTATAGTTGAGTAAATTTAACGACTAAGTATTAACAAGGAAAAAAAGTTTTTGTGTGTGTTTGTGGTGTGTATAACCCAAAAAATCCCTCCACCAACATTATGGATCTATTTTTTAGGAACACGCGGAAAGAGTGACCACCCAATATTGAATACCTTTGGGTATTTACAAGATTGCCACTCTTGAATTATAAAGGTAACTCACTCCCCTCCCTTACACACATATATCAAGCCATTTTGATCAAAAAAAACCTGACAAAATTAATTCCTAGAATCTCTAATATCATCTAATAAGAAATTTCATGGGAATAAATCCAACCTAGGAATGCTTTTGGTGAAAACCTAAAGAGTATACCTGAATAAGAGGTAACGTTCACCAACAAGAATTTTTTTATTATTTTTTCATCCACCTCCTTTAATTGTTATTATAACACAATGATATAATATAATAAGTATTATAAATATATTAATATTTTTTTATGTTAAGTTAATGACCTATTACCATCTCCGCATTCATCAAATGGTTTTTGAAATCATCGTTTACGTGTACAGCGGACTATAGCCTTGCAAAACGATATCATTCATTTTTTAATTACCAACTCTCATGGTTGTACTAAATAATATATTTATTATTTATAAATGATATTAATGATATTAGTATTCTAATAAAATTATTATATAACTCATAAATTTATTCCTTTCATTTTTTTGGAATATGATAATGTCACTCTTTTGCACGGCAGACTACCACCTCATGAAATGATTTGATTTGTTCATGATTTACATAGAAGGAAATAAAGAAGGGTTTACTGAAAATATTTAATATATATGGAATAAAAATTATTCTATAATTATAATATATCATTTAACATTATTTATTTCAATCCTTTAAAAATATAAAAATAGCATTCACGTATATGTACGACCAACCATCTTTAAGAATAGTGTATTTCATTTTTATCTCTAAATATTATGCATTGCAAAAAAATTGTATATAATTAATATTTATGAAAATAATATAATTTTTAAATTTATTATTATCATTAAAAAATTATTTAATTAGTATTACCATTAATAATAAGTTAAAAAATACATGAAAAACTAGCAGTTTTTGCCCAAAATGTGACATTAACAAGGAATTACAAATAAATGGGTAATAAATTGTCTTAAGAAAACAATATAAGGAATCAAATAAATGAATATATTTCTTTCATATAACTATAATAAATTTTTATTTATTATATAGTAGTTCTTAATATGTATGAGGGAAATCAAGACTTAAGATAAGATATTTTTGTCTCATTTTTTACTTCTATAAGCCACATGCCATATTCACCACCTATTTTTTATATTGTGTATATACTACAACTTAGATATGTTATATCATATATATACTTATTTTAATTATATTTTGTAATTAATTTAATGTTATTATTTTATGGTTATTATGATTCAGTGTTACCAAAGTGGTAGGAGTTTTATGTGACAATCTTTCTATTTATTAGGATTTTTATGATTATCATATTCTTATTTTATGAGATTAAAATTTACCCCTTATTTTCCTCTCTTTATGTACTCAATAGTTCAAAATATATTTTTTATTAAAAATAGTCTTCTTGGCCAGAAACAGTATTTTTACGAAACCATGTTTTATATAAATGCTTTAAAAAATGTTTTTTTTAAATTAGAAATGTTAATTTCTTTAATAAATATTTATAATTATTTTTAAAATATTACTTTATAATCATTCATGGTTATTTTGAAACAAATTTATTTTAAAAAATGTTTTATGTTTTAAATAAATGATTTTCAATGAAAATTTATTTTTCACAACAAATGTTTTAAATGATATTTCAAATTATTTTATATCTAAAATGAAATAAATTGATGTAAATTTAGATTTTATGGGGATATGAATAAAGGATTACATTATTATTCTTTCCCATAATGGTTTATGGTTATGATGAAAAGATTTTTATGAAACCCATTTATCTTCCATGAGTTATACCATGATAAAATACTTACAAAACCACCTTATTTTCTTTGGTTAGGCTATAATAAAATCTGAAATTATTAGAAATCATATCACTTTTCCATAGGTTATTATATGATTAAAATGTTTATGAAAATCATTTCATTTCATAGGTTATGATACGATGAATGTTTTATGATCTTGTAGAACACATATATACTATTTTCATTATGTGATAATGGTTATGTTATAACCAGGGATGGTGGTTACGTTATAACCATGGAAGGTGGTTACACTATGACCAAAGATTTGTGGGGACTATATCTCACTCAAATTATTTGGTTAAATAAATATATATAAAGAGATAGACAATACTAGAATGGGGAGTGAACCTAGTTCACTATGGGACTTTGTTCGCTAAGATGGCCTGGAGAGTGAGCCTTGAATACTATGATGGTTTAGGGACTAAACCCATTATACTATGAGAAAAGGGATTCTACTGGGGATGGTGGTATGTCCCACCTAGGGGGGTATCCACCCATGGATTTCATTGATATGTTTTGGAAATGATGATTGAATACTAAAGAAATGATTTTCAGGGATTATATGTATACCACATATCTATGTATTATGCTAATTTTTTTCTCTCATAGATCATGTTGTTTGATTTATTTATGATTCATGTCTTATGAAATGAACATATTTATACCGTGTCTATGTTTTATGGTTTTTGATATGCATGTTATGGTTTTCAAATGTTATTCTCATGTTTTCGTACCCTTGTGTTCATGTTATAATTCAATATCTCCCTTATTTACCCTCACTGAGCATATTAGGTCACCCTTTATTATGTTTCAATTAACCATGTTTTGAAGAATGGTTTTATATAGATGATTTTTACGAAGAGTATTAAAGGGGAATATTTTTTTTTGGAGATTCTGAATATATTTTACCAAATTATAAGATTCTATACATAGTCACCAAATACACTAAACTATTATGGTCCTCAAGAATGTGTTTTTGTAATGTTTTGAATATTAATATAAAAATATTAAATATTTATGTATATAAATCATGGGTCACTATAAAAGGTTCATTTTATAACTTCTCATCATCCTCAGATTAGTCATCTTAGTGTACTATTCAGATATTAGAAGTCATTTTATGATCTTATTTTTATGATTTTGGAGGTTTATGGGTGAATTAATTTGTGATTTTGGATTTTACCTATAATATTAGGCATCGTGACTCAATTTTATGGAACATTTTCAGTAGTTACATGGTAAATCCTTTTACTGGAGACATCAAATCACACCTGAAAGAACAAGATTTGGTTAGAGACAACTCAGATTAAGAAGAGATCAAATGATGATTAGAGATTACATCCTTTGGAGTTTGAGGTAGGAAACTAATTATTGTTATGATTGTCACTTGGATTAGTATGTCATCATATTTAATGATGGGTTATAATAGAACCTAGGTATATTGTGTTGTTTGATATTGTCGATAGAATTAGTATGATAAAATATTATTTACCTCTTCTACAATATTTTAGTTCCATGCATGATGTATTTCCTATATTGAAGCATTAATGACATTATATTGACCTTTACCATGTGATTAATATTTATTATGTAAATATCGTGGTCAAATAATTGATTGGGGATCATATAGTTTATATAGTGGACAAGGGAAAGGATACTCTTCATGATAAAACGATTACCTTTGTAAATGTATAGTTATAGAACCTGAATATCTAGAAGGATACTTGGGATTGGGAGTCTAACATGAAGTAATAATGGCTAGAGTTGTATGTGTATGGGTCTTGGTGATATTTAGGAAGGTATCTCAAGTATGAGAAAATATATGATAGGGAGGTTATAACATCTTAAACTTTTCAAGATATGAATTTGTATAAAATATTCCAAAAAACTGAAGATATACAATTTTTTGATGATTTCATGTTATTTTAGTAATTTTTTGATTTTTGATATTCCATGTGTATTAACTAATGGTAAATTAGGAAGATACATAGCTTAACTATATGCATTAGGTCCTGGAATAAGTTTTGGAGGTGCTGCAATTAGTTAGGAAGTGAGTCTTTTGAGTTGGGCCAATTTTTGGTTCTAGTTTTCGACAATTTTTATTTTTTCTAGGGTTTAGTGAGATCATGTAGGTGATTAGAAGAAAATTGATTATTTTTTAATGATTTTTGGAATTTTTATATTTTTAACAGATTTTTAAACATTTCTTACGTCTAAAACAATAAATACAACATGGGAGAAAATAAAATATTGCATATTGAATTTTTCATTGAGTAAAACAATTATGCATATGAAACATAATATGTATGTTTTATAAAATTTATAACTTGATAATTGGAAGGTTCTGTGAAAAAATGTTTTCTAGTAGTGTGTGGGAAGCGCTGGAATGAGTTAATTCAAACAATAACATCCAAATCCAAATGATGATGTTAGAGAAGCACAATGATGGTATGGATGTGGATCTAACATAAGTACATTCAACAAATATAGATATATCAAAATTTCAGTTTTTTAGAAGGAAGTGGGAGGAACATATATATTGTGTAAATATTATCTATGTCAAAAACCTTCCTTATATGCAAAATATATCTTTTGGTAGAAATGGTTTTTTCTACGTGTTGGAATTCCCTGTATATATATAATACTTGTTTAAGTTTTTTTTAAATACAAAAAAGGAAATATATTACACTTATTCATATTATTTTGAGGAGTGAGAGAATATCTTATGTATTTGTTTCTATAGATGAGTTAAAAAGATTATGTATAGAGGAATATATTACATATTCATCAGAAATTAATGTTTTAGAAGTTATGTTTAGAAGAGTATGAAAATACCATATGTGTTTATATTTTCAAAAATGGAAAATATTTTACAAAAGATAAAATATATTAGGTGTATTTTTTTCTTTCTAATTATAAATATTATGTATGAAATAGTATATTATGTATGTGAATAATATCTTATGTGTTTTCATAATTTTTATCTTTTGAAATACTGAATACCTTGAATAGATTTTTTTTGAAAAGGCAAAAAAATATTTAATAGGACGAAGTATCTTATGTGATATCCTTAAATAACATCTTCTGATCTACCTATTCATTAAATAGGAATAGTCTACATGTTTTTATTTAGTGGGAGGTTCTAATTAATTTTCAAATTCACCTCATTTTGGGGACTTGATTCCAAACCATTAACCACAAGGGAATATGAAGGGATGCATGATAGTCTCTTGGGAAGTGAGATTTGACAAGTACATGGGTGATCCCCAAAATATGTGAGGGTGCATTTTCAAAACATATAGTTTAAATAGGATTTACAAAAAATTATTTAATAGTTATTATGGAAGATTTGAAGAGTTGTTTTGGTTGTGGGTAGAATTAAATTTGGGAGTCTATAGGATGATTTTTTAGATGTTGGATGTCTGAGGTGTTAAAATTAAAAAAGGGTCTCCACTTTTAGAAGTGATGTGGTCCCTATTGTTATTTCATGATCTCTTCACTTTTTAGTTGAGATATCCCTGGTCCCATAATTTTTTCACATGACAGTTATTCAAATAGATATCTAGATTCAATTCTAAGACATTGTATTGATTTATTCTCCATTTTGTAAGTGATTTTTTTCTTATGTAAATAATGAAAATTTATTCCATATTTCATAATTTTTTTTCAGAATTATTGATTCCACCTAATTAATCAAGGAATAGATAACAATTTTTTGAGAATAAATTCCTTCAATAATTAGATAGTTGGTCCTTAATTTATACTTAAAGTATTATCTCTTCAAAATTTGTGTATGATATGTTGTCATGCCAATCTAATGCAATCATAAGAAATAAATTAATTAAATTTTCTAGGATTACATACCAATTGAATTTTATACAATATAATCTATAAGAGGTCTATAAGAGATATTAAAATAATTAATTTTTCCACCTATAATGACATGCATTTAAACTAATAAAATGGGAAAAAAATTACTACAAATGGTGAATGTTTCAATCTACTATGAACCCCCTAATAGAAATGATAAAATGGTAGTTGATAAAAGTTTCAAGGTGTTATATGAACCATAGGATAATAAAGATAATTTGGTACCTGTTTTTGGGTGGGATAGCCCACCCCCCAAGAAATATTATTATTTTGGGAAATTTTTTGGGAGTGGTTGCACCCTTGAGTAGTAATGATATTTTGTTAAATATTCTAGGATGGGATGCACCCCAGGGTGGAAATGATAAATTGATAATGGTTTTGGGGTAGTATGAATCCCCATAGATAATAATGAAGTGATAAATTCAAAAAAAATCAGGAAAAGGATGTGATTTCCTCCTAAATGTTGTGTACCATGTTTAGAGACTTCTAGCACCAACCAACATATGTATAGTCAATCCTCGATGACACTAGAGAATTAGGACCATTTATGGTTTATTTATTTATTCATAAATTATTTTTATGGGACATCATCCTGAACCTTCTTGACTAAATGTATTTTGGGACACCATCGGTGGTGGCTTATTTAGTAGTAATCACACCCTATTTAGGCTGTGATGAGTACCCTATAAAAATACATCGTTGTAATTCAGAATAATTAAAAAGACCCAATTATTTGTAGTTGGTTAGGGTAAATGGTGTTGAACATGGTAAATGGAACCGGTCTAGGTATTAGTATGATTTTTTGTCCCTTTCCCAGTTGTTATTTTTGTTATTTTGGGATATTGATATATATAATTCACCCATTCATGATCTCTATCTTTTCTATATGATTTGTATGATATTCATAAAATTCTTATTTATTTATCATGGGTCTATATATTTTTGTATAGACTTTTAGGTATGTATGTTGTCTCTTACTTGCTTGAATGGAAATTATTGGTACTACTTATGAAATTATTTATTTTTATCTATTACCAAGGCTGTAGTCTCTCCATGATTATTACCACCCCCACTACAAGTCGGTATCCTATGGATTATGGGGAGGTGTTCCTGAGGTCATGGTGATCTCCCTACTAGTTACAATGGAGTGAGTTAGGTTGATTGATTATAATATTCAAACATGTGTACTGGTCCTTATAATAGATATCATAATCGTTATGTATCATTATTCATGAACACAAATTATTGATAAAAACTATGATATTTATATTCTTTTAAAAGTATCTTATATCAGGTGTATCATTAAAGATATTGATTTGATTGAGTGATCCCATTTAAAATTTTCCATTTCATGTTATAGAAGAAGGTATATTTGGATCATTTATTGAGTTAGAAGTTACCATCATAAAATCCATGTCCACTATGTTTAAAAATAAATCAAGTAGTAAATGTGATTACATTGTCATTCAACATTAATTATTTGTTATTGACTTACAAAGGATTTATATTACACAATATCACTCATTTAATGGATATAATTATTATTTCTATGACTTATCTCTATCTATTGGGGCCATGATGTGTTCCTAGATACAACTATTTATTCTTGGGGAAGACCTACCACCATTGAGAAGCTAGCCTATAGGGTTACACACTAAGTATATCTAAAATCTCATTATATTCATTTCAATCAAAATATAATAATAAAATCTATTATAGTTTTTAAGAAAATATATATTTAAGATAATATCGACCATTATCCAATTATAGGATATTCAATGATATAATGAGTGACTTGGAAATAATATCTTTATTATTCATGAGTTATCTATGGTCAGAAAATAGAACATAATATTTATTATTTAATAAACCTAATAATTTTATAGTTTGAAAATTCAATAATTAATTAAAAAACTCGGGCTTAGATAATCACCCAAATCCATGTGATAGATTTAATAATTAATTATTTATATGTAATTATTTAATTAATTCCTGGGATTATATATATATATATCACTTAAAATAAATATTTATTTTAATAATTAATGTGTTAAAATAAATAAATGTGATATGACGTATATTATTTATTTTATGGTTAAATAAGATATTTTGTGAAATATTTTTTAACACAAGCCTAGATATAAATATATATTTTTAACTATGTCCTGGTAATATATATTATAAATCCCTTGTTAAATTATATTATAAATCCCTAGAGATATAACGAGGTTGAATTGTCCCATATTATTTCATGAAAAAAGAGTGAAACAATGACATATAATCATATGTAATTGATAATATATTGTAAGGAGATTGATTTCATTATTTTAGCACTAGAGAGATCAAGAATGGTTTCCAGAGATTCAGGAATAACATATAGATATCACTAAAGAGATCATTCCCTAGAATCTAGATTCAATGATATAATCCAACCAATTTAAAATTTACTTGTAGACTTAAATTATTGGAGGGAATCAAATCAGAAAATAAATCATCAAGGTAAATTTTAAAAAATAATAAATCATAAATTACATATGATTGATTTATTAAATTATTCGGGTTTCATTCATACATATTAAAATAGTTTTTAATGGAATAATCTACTATAGCTTTTGTTATGCCCAAAACATATAGATATGACCTAAATTCGATCATGAATCACCACCAACTGAATGATATAGTTTACACCAACTGACTAAGATCTTATTCATAGTAACTTGAGGCTATCATGACTATTTTATAGGGAACTATTCAAATATATTTTTAGTTTATTTTCATGAATATATATATATATATATATTATTTACCCATTTCCCAAACATGAAAACCAATGATGATGTAAAAATCATTTGATTATTGGTAAGATTATGAGACTCGTGTATCTATCCCATTGAATGAATTATTAAATATAAGATAATAGTATCTTTTTAGAGTTTATAAGGGGATATGTACCATGATTTCTTTTGCAGAAACAAATAAAAAAATAAACATTAATTGTAGAGAGATAACAATTATTAGAAGGTATTTAGGAAGTAGTGAACCCTAGTATGGAGGCTGCATTAAAAACAATAAGGGTTATAAAATGATTGGAAATATGAATAATATGGGATTTAAAGGTATACTACAGTTGTCCTGATGGGAATCTAGGGAGACTGGATATCAAAGGAGAGGCTGAAGGTGGTGATATAGAGCTAGTGGAAAAGATGTAGATGATTTTTTAATTCACTTACTTTAATTTTCTTATTTTTTCTTTTTAGTTAAACATGATAAAGAGTGAAAAAATTAAATGTGGTAAATAGAGATAAAAATAAGTATTTTTATATTGAGTTCATTATGAAAATCAATTTTCTGTTATTTTTCTTTGATAATCTTGTTGCACTACTCAATTGATCATTACATTGTATACCATATCAATTTAATGAATTATTAAATGTGGAAGTACAATTCATGAAATTGGGGGATAAACCTGATATGTAGACGATAACTCCACTTTAGTATTTAATGGAATAAAATAGACCACAAAATGTATAATTCTACATTGATCTAAGTGAGAATAGAAAAACCTATTGGGAACCTGTTTTCTCTCAAGGAATTCCTATGAATCTTGAATGAGTGATTTAATAATTTTTTGATGTGTAAAAATTAATATATAAATTAATATGATTTAAAAAATAATCTAATTCTACTACCCGTAAATACTTGGTCAACATTAACAAAATATCTATGCTTTGTTATTGTCTTACCTTTATCACAATTTAATAATTCATTAAATTTATGAAATTAATTTTAAAATAGTATATAATACATACTCACTATAAAATAAATTTTGTTTTATTTCATTTATATATTAGTGAATCAATTGAAAAATATTTTTTGATTCTATGTAAATTACTTGGTACATAAATATTAATGCGTTATTACTAAACTTGATTGTGTATAGGGTATAAAATACACCAAATATGTTTAGCACTATTACCATAATTAATTAGAGTTAATCCACTGATAACATTTTGCATATATTATTTATTAAATTTTTTTAAAAATAAAATATAAAAGTTGAAAATAACCCTAAGACCACATCTCTATTGCCATGGTTGACAAAATTATGATTGTAGTTTGGCCTATGGAGGTCCACATGACCTATTTACATTGGTTGTCCTAAAGCCACCTCATACCATGGGCCATGTAGCCTAGTGAAATAAACCCACATTGAAACACCTATGGTGATGGGATATGAGAACCATCGATATAGTGGTGTCATAGGGCCACATGACCCCACAAACATTTCATTTTTTAAATATAATAATTATAATTAAAAATATGCAATTACTAATATATATATATATATATATCTGTGTGTGTGTGCGTGTCTATGTTTTTGAGATCTAGTGAGATTACATATTGGGGGAGGTGTTAATTGGTAATCCCATTTTATTTTATGAATTTTTATTCTTAACTCATATTCGGTAGCTGGTTAAGGATTTGATCCACTATTCATGTTGTCAACCAATCTGACTCAAATATGAAGTATATAAAAGGAACCGTATCTAATTATTTACAAGGTTAAGACTAAATGTGATCCCACTCTATAGTGAAAATGATTATGTACTTCATATATAGATTCTTTCACTATTAACATAAGTAGTTTCAATGACATATCCTCACACTATACTTCTATGGAATCCCACCATGGGCTCTAGCATCCAACTAAAGGATATTTATTCTACCTCACACATTTACCAGCCTCCCATTGGTTCTTATGGCTATATCTAACAACTTTCCCTATCATATGTATTGCTTACTGGCTCACACAGTTTATCAAAATGTATCCTTTCTTAAAACTCCATCAAAAAAGTCTTTAAATTTCTATAGATCCTAATACAATGGAGTGTCAATCTTGTTATCTTCAATTCCCCACATCCAACTCTCCTGAATAATTCATACTTTCTCAAACTCATTATTAAAATGAATTATAGTGGCTCCTTATACTCTACTAAATCTCTTTCTATGATATATGAATATCATAGGCCTTCACTTTCTTCCTTTGGCACACATTCTCCTCTGTATTCCTCGAAAATTATCTTTATTCAACAAAATAAGTATTTTGTTCAATGTCTCGGAATCATCAATGGGTTCTGACCATTTTTTATTTTTTATCCTAGATATATATATATATATTCATAGACAAATATTTTTAATATTATTTAGAAAATTTCAAAACATTAAAATATCCTATAAACACAGTCCCCAATCTCACATAACAATTAATAAATATCTCTCTTAAAATTACTTGAAGACCCATTCACAAATCTACCATTTAGTATTAAAATTACTATAACCACCATATTTCAAAAAATCTCACATATTTTATGTATTCATGAATACATGTAACAAAAATACATAGCTTGTAGAATCACACTACATGTGTTTTGATTTAAGTGTTGAGGAATTCTCCAAATGGAAACTATGAATAAATTATGGTGTGATCCATACCATTTTAATCCTTAATTATTCTGTTATTTGGGAAAACACATACACCTATATAAATTGTTTTAATTAATCATTTCTCATTGAAAAATTATAATCATACCTTATCCACCAAGATTACCAATTGAAATAAACTACTATATGGTGATGTATTCATTTCATAGTTCCCTAAGACACCATCTCCGTTGCATCAATGTGGCACTTACTTACCATAGCATGGAACTCCCTCATTATCAAAAACATATTTGATATCATAAGTCTTTAAAATACTTATATGAACTAATGTGATATGATCCTAAGTCTTTTAATCTATAAAAAATTCTATAATACTTCTTCTTCATATTTTTATTCACAATCAAAATCATTTAATCTTAAACATGAAAAACCATCAAAATAATTAAAGACTTTTAATATTTTTATTTTGGTGAAACACCCTATGAATTCTTCTTAAATTAATTAGAATTAATATTCTAGAAACAATCATCATTAAATTTATGCATTTGTAGATTTAGAGTTACCATAATGTAGGAACTAATTTACCTTAGTACATCTCCTTATTACATTTATGCATGTTGTGAAATATTCAGAAAACTTCTATATAGCCCATCAAATGGCCTTCATGAAAAGTTAGTAACCCATCATCACCTTTACTTAGAAATTGAATCACATTTATGATAATGATACTTCAAGATTATACCATGATGCAGTGTGCCTCTACCTTTATGCATCTCATTGTTTATTAGAGTTACTTTATGTAGTTTCTAACAAACTATTATTAGGTTATACATTTCTATATATTCTATTTACATAGATTTAGAAACATTACAAACCCTTAAAGTAGGAATCATGTTACAATTACACAGGTATTAGAAATAATATATTTCTCTTATTCTATACTAGATCCTTCTTGAACTCACACATATCCTTGTTAACATATCCCCGATTTCATCTAACTGTATTTAAAAACTAAATATTACATATTTCATGTAAAAAAAACCATGAATGTCATCTTTAATTTTTAATCTAGACTTCTCCATTTAATATTGTGTCTTCTGATCTTCTTATTCTGCTGGATCTTGAATTACCTTTAAATCTTGTATATAAATTACTCTATACAAAAACAATTTGTTTTCCCATAAGAGACTGTCGGCCACCCTCTCAATTATTAATGGTTTTAATAATCACAAATCATGTCAATTCTTATTATTCATGTCTAATGATGTCAATAATGTTTACTTAATTTTCAATATGTGTAATTATGATTTTGTATGATCACATATAAGTTTAATACATTTTGTTAATATTTATGTTATAAGATAGTCCAAGAAAAAACATTTTCTAAGTAAAACCGACTTACACCAACAGAATAGATGAGATATAGAGAGTTCAATTGAGTAACCAATAGTGAAAAATGACTAACTAGTAAATGAACCACTTATAGAGCAATCAACACACCAACAGACTGATTGTCCCACTGATACTTCAAAAGACCTACTAGTGCATATTGATACTATTGTAAGGACCTACAGATGAAATGTATTATTAACAAAAATTCCTACAAATGTGATTTCCTATCAATGCAAGGACCTACCAACACAAGGGCCTAATGACACAATGAACTACCGATGCAAGGACCTACCTATGCAAGGACCTACCGACGTAAGGACCTACCAATTTAAGGACATTCCAATTCATAGTGATACTGATTCAAGGACTCACCATCAGTTGAAACAAGTCACTGACGTAATGAGTCACCGTTGTAAGGAATGATAGATAAAATGAAACACTGATAGAATGAGTCTCTGATAGAAGGAGATATAAATAGAGGACTCACCGATGGAATGTTTAAAATTTAATTTATTTAAAATTACTTCTAATGGTCATATTTTTAGTTTTTTAATGCGAATGATTAATTTAATGCTTTTTTGCCAACATCTTAAATGAGGATTTTAAAAATACATATCACAATTTCTACCTCAAACATGCACATTGTCGGGCTATAGAAGTATATATACAAATAAGAGCATTTGAAAGAAACACATAACAAAAAAGGGGACACACATACACACTATAGAAGACCCACACGAGAAATGTACAGAAACGAAGAACAAATAAGGAACTCTTCATTCCTGCTTACTATTACCTGGAGAACCATTATTCATCAAAGATCCAACATCTCTGCAGCATCCAAATAAACCTACAGAGATGATCATCTCATATTCCTGGAAGACATAACACAGTGCTCCATGACACTATGTTTCAGTGTCTACTTCCATAATAAGACTCCATCTTCATCTCTAATACATCAAAGAGTCTAGAGTTGAACTGCATAACACTCAGAGCCTTTTAAGAAATTTCTAATTTTTATTGCTTTGTTGTGTACCTTTTAATTATATTTTTGAACAATGAGTTTATCTGTCTGTAAAACACATACTGCCTCATGTAATGAACTCGATAATACTATATATCCTCACTCAACTGTCTTTTTACAATTCTTTATCCCTCGAAGAACTATAGAACATTTCATGTGTGACCTGATTGTATTTTGTTCCAACATAGAACGATAGTAGATGTATTGTGACCGGGACATTCAGTGTACTATTGTGTTAACCCCAATCTAGGGTATGTATAAAAACATTTTTCTATATATATTTCTTGAAGGAAGGTGATCACCATGTGAAGAGGACACAGTCTCAGCTTGAGACTGAACCTATTATTTTATATCCCCTATGTTTTCAAATTCATTTTTCTCTATTTTTACTTGAAATCCATAAAACTAAATGTCACTTTGATTGTTAGTATTGTCTACTATTTATAACTATTTTATATTATTACATTAGTTTATAATGTTTTATCAATATGTCATATTGTTAAAACTAATAAATAATTAACATTATAAGAAACTATTTGAACAATCAGACTATTTTAAATTCACTAATTTGAATAACCGTCCTGTTTTGTTTTTCAATTTGGGTAACCTTTTAAAATAAACATTCTAACAAAAAAATTTATAGGAAATCAATTCGCCCCTCTTGAGTGTCCTACTCTGACCAATATTTGGAATCAGAGGTTCAATGGTTTTTTTAATATTTTCATATATGACTTTTGTTGTGTTTTAAAGATCTCTAAATTTCTATTAGTTCTTAATCTTTATCTCTTTATATATATTTTATTTAGTATTGATAATAGATTGTAAGGTTCTTCTACAAATATAAATACCTATTTTAATGGAACTAACTTTTCCCAGTGGAAGATTAAGATAAAAATGCATTTAGAAAGTATGGGGTTTGATATTTGAATAGTAATAGATGAAAAATATGAAATACCAGAAACTCTAAGAACTACAGGGAGTGAAGCTACAAAATATACTAATAATAACAATTTCAAAGCTATGAATATTCTGTTTTGTGCATTGGGGGATGAGAAATTTAATATAATTTCTTCTCATAAATCTGCTCAAGAAATATGGGACACCATAGCTATCTCACATGAAAGAACTATTAATGTTAAGGAAATGAAACTTAACACTTATACTATTATGTATGATAATTTTATGATGAAGCATGAAGTTCCTATTTATGACATGTATCTCAGGTTTAATGAAATTGTGAACACCATGATCTCTCTTAGAAGAGTTGTTATTACCAAGGAAAAGAACATGAGAATACTCAGATACTTACCAGATACATATAGAAGGACTTCTATATCAGTTAGAGAATATTGTGACATCAACATGATTCTAGTAAAATAGCTGATAAGATAGTTAGTGATGTATGAGGAAGAATTGAAATTAAACAAATAATATTATGATGAACCTAAAATAAAATCTATTACATTCAAATCTACTACCTCCAATAAGAAGTAAAAATCTCAATATGATACTTAAATTTCAAGTGATGGAAAATCATCAATAGACAATGATGAAGAGATGGCTCAAATACCCAGATGGTTTAAGAAAATTTATAGAAAGAATAATTTTTTTAGAAATCCCAACTACAGAGGAAAGTATAATCACAAGGGTCATTGGAAAAAGGATTTAAAAAGAGGTGATACATTAAATGAAATTTTCTGATATGAATTCAAAATAAGAGGACATTTAAAGGAGAATTGTCCCAAGCTAAATTACAAGAAGATGTATGATGATAAGGATAGAAACTATAAAAAGGAGATGAAGAATAGATAGAGTGATTCTAATGATAGATCAAGTGACTTAGTATCCTCTCATGATGAAAATATCAATAAACAAAATATGTTTTTTCTGACAAAAACATCTAAGGTAAAACTAAACTCTCTTGAAGATAATGCTGACTATTTTGGAGATGAATGTGATTATGAAAACATGAATAATAAAGAATTGTTCAAATATAGTAAAATGATAAAGGAAAATTGTAGTCAACTAGAAGAGAAATAAAAATATTTAAAGATAATCATTCTTTGACTACCACTATTAAATCTTAACTTTTAATAGAAAAAGAGAAAAATTCAAAACTACTTAAGGAAAATAAGGAAATTAAATTGTCAAACGAGAAATTAAAAGGGCTCTAGAAAGATTTACCAATGGAAAAGAAATACTAGTTCAAATTATTGGTAAACAAGTAACTCATAAGTATATTACTGGAATATGATACCAACTAGGGAAGAGGAATATGAAGAAAAAAACATTTTGTATCAAAGTATGGGAAATCCAATTTTATACCCAGTTCTAGAAAATTTTCTGAAAGTTCGAGCTATTAAACATATTATACAATTTCAAGCTTTTATGGACCAAATAAAATCTATTAAAAAAAATAATTTTCATGCTTCTCATAGGAAACCCATAAAGAAAATGTGGTTTCCCAGATCTCTTATTACTAATGTTAATAGACCCAAACAAATATGGTTTCTAAAATCTTCTGTTGTTTAATCTATTTTTATTAGAAAACTATTTGAATAGATCCTATAAAATCTTAGAGAACTTGGATAGTGGATGTTCGATACATATGATAGGATATTACTCATGCTTCATGACCTTGATAAAGATTTATGGTCGGTATATCACTTTTATTGAAAATTCTAAAGGAAAAAATCATCATCCTTGGACAAATTGATAACTCTAACCTAGTTGTAATTTCTAAACTACTTTTTCTAATAGATTAAAATATAGACTGCAAATTATCTCTCAGTTACGTGATGATGTATTTAATTTTAAATTAGAAAATGATACATGCAATGTTTTTAATTCTAAAAATAAGTTAGCATTTTTTACTTTTAGAAATGAAAATATTTATACTGTTCTTTTTGATTCATTAATTTCGCAAAAAAATTCTTGTTTAAGGTATTTTCATGAATATTATTGGCTTTCTTATAAGAGATTAAGAAACTGAAATATAATATCACTTGGAAATAATACTAGAAAATGCTTAGTCATGGATCTACCCAAACCTGAGTTTCCAAATGTAAAATTATTTAATCAATGTCCAATTGGAAAACAACAAAAAATCTATTTCAAACCAGTGAAATAAGTTTGAACATCTCAGCCTCTCGAGTTGGTTTTCATGGACTTGTTTGGACGTTCAATAATATCATGTCTAAGTTGGAAAAACTATGTCTATTTTCTTGTAGATGACTACTCTATATATACTTAGACCTTCTTCATGGCTCACAAAAGTGAATATTGCTCTCATTTCACCAAGTATACTAGGACTGTAGAAAATATTTGTGGTCATAAAATTAAAACCCTAAGAAGTGACCATGATCATGGGTTTGAGAACCAAGAGTTTGAATCTTTTTTCTCGCAGAATGGATATAGTCATAACTTCTATGTTCCTAGGACACCCCAGAAAAATGGAGTTGTCGAAAGAAAAAATATTACCCCTCAAGAAATTGGTGGAACCATGATTAGTGAGTGGGACCTACCTATAAAATTTTGGGTACAAGTTATCAATACAACATGATATATAATCAATAGATTATTGATTAGACTTATCCTTAAGAGAAATCATTATGATTTGTGAAATAATAGGAAACCCAAGACTAACTACTACAAAGTTTTTGGTTGAAAATTATATATTCTTTACACTAAGTTTAATCTAGAAAACTTTTACTTCAATAGTGATGAAGGAATTTTCATAGGTTATTCAATTTATAGTAAGGCATATAGAGTTTTCAATAAGAGAACCAAATGTGTTGAAGAATATGTACATGTCAATTTTGATGATACAGATCCACATGAGCGAAATACCTCTCTAGAAAATCTTGAGGATGATATGTCAAATCTAGACATCAATACCAAATCTTCTGACCATCCTGTGAAGTAATATGTTAAAAATTCTAGTTTTGGAAATCTATAGATTCTAGTGATAATGAACATAAACCTATTGAAGAACCTAATGTGACTATAACTTATTTTTCTAGACCAGTTAGAACTCTAATGTACTATCCTTTAGATGATATAGTTGGATATTTAGATAAATGAACCCAGACTAGAGATTCTCTCAGAAATACAGTAGAACATCTAGATTTTCTATCAAAACATTAACCTAATAACATCAATGATTCTATCAATGATGAATTTTAGGTGATGGGTATGAAAGAATAATTAATCCCATTTTGAAGAAAAAAAATATGGAAACTTTTAGATAGACCCAAAGACACATTGACTATATGCACTAAATGGGTGTTTAAAAATAACGTAGATGAAGCTGGTAACATAGTTAGAAACAAAGTTTGATTGGTTGCATAAGGTTATAGTCAAGAATAAGGGATTGAATATAAGGAAACCTTTTCACCAATTTCTAGAATTGAGTCCATTAGAATCCTACTTATTATGAAGCACAAATAGATTTCAATCATTATCAAATAGATGTCAATAGTGAATTCTTAAATGATTATATAATTGAGGATATTTTTGTTTAACAACCCCTAGTTTTAAAAATCCCCACTTTCCAAATCATGTTTTTAAATTAACCAAATCTTTATATGGATTAATGTAATCTCCAAGAGCATGGTATGATTGGCTAAACACTTTTCTTATTTCTAAAGGTATTACAAAAGGTCTTGATGATCCTACCCTTTTTATACAATGAATTTCCGAAGACGTTTTAGTAGTGAAATTTTATGTAGATGATATTATTTTTGGATTCTTTAAGAATTATCTAGGTGTTTATTTATCAAAAATAATGAAAATTTGACATTAAATGAGTTTAATGGGTGAACTGAAATTCATTTTTGGATTTCAAATATTTCAAAATAAATATGGTATTGTTTTGAATCAAAGTAAATATACTAAGGATATTTTAAAAAAAATTGTATTTGAATTCACTAAGAGTAGTGACACTCTAATGAGTAACAATTGTATGTTGGACCTTGATGAAGACGATAAATTTGTTGATCAAAAAACTTATAGAGGTTTGATTGGGAGTTTACTCTATATAACTTCAAGTGGCCCAGATATTAGTTTTAGTGTGTGCATCTATGCATGTTTTAATAAATCCCAAAATAAAATCATTTAAATGATATCAAAAGGATTTTAAATACCTTAAATAGACAACCAAATTTGTACTTTTCTATCATATAGGATAACCTGTTGATTTAGTGAGTTATTTAGATGATGACTTTGGTGGATAAAAGTTAGATAAAAATAAAACCTATGGCACAAGTCAGTTTTTGGGAAAGTATCGTGTTTCCCGATGTAGTACAATACAATATTCTCTTTAATTATCTACTACCAAAGCTGAATACATATCTAAGAGTAGTTTTTGTGGAAAAATTTTGTTGATGAAACACACATTACTAGACTATGGAAATAATTCACACATGCCCCTATAAATTGTGATAACACAAGTGCTGTTAGTATTTCTATGAATACTGTTTCACATTCTAGGAAAAATACCTATATTTAAGACATTAATTTTTGAGGGACCATTATAAAAAGGGAGATATAAATTTATAATTCATTGGCACTAAACATCATCTTGTTCACATTTCCACTAAGTCATTAAACTCTGAAATAATGAACTACATCAAACATGAGATAAGAATGATTAATCTATAAGACTTTATATTGTCATTACTTTGTTAATTTTAAGTGAATTTTTCATACCAAAAATGTAAAAGTCAAATAGATAGTGTCATTCCAACATTGATAGTATGAAGTTGACAATTTCATCCCAATGCTGATAATTTTTTCATACCAACAAAGTTGTCATGCTGACAAAATTTTCATGTTGATATTGATGCTTTTTCATGCCGATACTCTATCATTACGACACTAATGCCTTGTCCGGAAGACACCAATATTGTAATGAATAATATGTCATGTTGACACTGTTGACACATTATTTTTATCAAAAATTTTTATAACAAAATGACACTATTTTAGTAAATTTGTTGAACCTAGTTTACAATTTCGTGATTCTTTGATTCCAAAATCCCTAAAATATATTAATTCAAGTCAATGCACTCTAATACTTTACCCTTACCATCAGTCATCAATTTCTCTCTCTACCCCCAAAATTTCACCTTCCCAAATTCAAATCGAACTATTCGAATGATGCGTGTGAATTGAACTCTTGAAGGTGGTGAATCTTGTGCAGCTAAAAAAAATAGAGAGGGGAATCGATCAAATATTATGGACCTATGAATATAGTTCTAGAGAACCATGTAGTTACTTCAGAAAAAAGGGTTTTTGGAGAATGGTTATTGGAAATCAAGTCATTGCTTCTTAGGGTGTTACAGGATCAGGGATGGCTTGAGTGGTTCTCAGATAATGACATACCCTTCTACTCAATTCTAGTTCATGAATTTTACATGAATATGGAGTTCCTGCTAGACCGAAGTGATGTATCATAGATTAAGTCCATAGTGAAACGATATAGAATTTATTTTTCTTCAAGACAATAGGATTAATGTCTTAAAGTCCCTCATTATGGCGTGTTTTATGATTATCAAGGTACCTTTCCACCCGAGAGTGATTTTTTCTTCATTGAGACAGCTCTGAAGGATCTTTATTCTAATGAAAATCACAAGAGACCCATTTTTATAGTGTTATATAGGGAGTTTAGAATGCTTTTACAAGTTTGTTCAGCCTCAGATCTATCCTTGGAAAGGGAACTTTTCATCTCTAAAGTATCAAAATGTTTATTTGGTTTATATGCTGAGATAATGGATTGAGGTAAATGTATGTAGATACCTTATTATGCACATAAATGAAGTGATCAATCCTTCTTAAAAAACCAATTCCCTATTTTATCCAATGTTAATCTCCGCTATGTTAAAATAGAAAGGTTGTGTCAGTGAAGGAGATGTCATTTTTTCAGCATGTTGTGGGGTCAACTTATGTAAAGAGATTTGCAAAAGAATCAAGATAAACTGGAACCCATGGAATAAATAATGGGTTGGGGATAAAGATAATATTTATGATATGTTCAGTCCAATGGACCATCCAACCAGGCCTAAAAATATGGATGATCCTGTTCTAAGACCAGATAAGGATTTATTTTACTCTTCATAAGAAGATGAAGAACCTGCCACACCATTTAGAGATCAAGGGTCACCTATCAATGATAGGAGTGATCCTGATACCACTATAGCTCATAGATAGTTTTCTTTTGGACCTCCTAGTATTCCACTTTTCTTGCCCCCTGATGAGGCCACACTTGATGAAAATGGAGATGGGGAGACATAATTCTCAGGCAATGTGGAATATGTAAGTAGATCTAGTGGCTCTGAAGAATAAGAAGAATAAAGTGAAGAAGATGAAAGTGGCAGTGGTAAAGGTAGTGTATGTGAATATGATAAAGGTGAAGAAAATGATGGTATAAATATAAGTGAATATCATGTCTCTAGAAATGATGTTGATGAAGGTAGTTAAAGTGATGTTTACCATCATAAGGATGATCAAGGTGGATATATAGTGATGGTTGAAGTTGTGGTTATAGAATGGTTGGAAGAACCACTAGAATTTTTTTAAAGAAAGATAAAATGATTAGGTTCATGATTAGGAGGATGTTCAAGTGATTCTTGGACCTCAGTTAGTATATGAATGAAGGAGACCTCATTATGAAGGCAGGAAACCAGTGATTAGAGCTCAGATTGAGGGGGAACCTCAAGAAAGGAGAGATCAAGCTGATGGGGAGCATTAACCTAGAAGAGTAATATTTGACACTCTCACTCCTCTAGATGATGGTGTTATGATTGAATGGGAAATGAATCCTAAGTTTGTAGCACTATGTTTGGATTATGGAGACTCAGATGATGATGTTTTTGTACCTATTTCCAAAGAATTAATGACTGAAACACTTCCTAGTGACTCCTTCACAATAGAAGATTTTGAAAGATTGAAGGATGAAATTTGTTGAGATGTAAGTGTATCAGTTCAATATCAGTTGGTCCATGTGATTCAACAAGCTAGAAGGGAAAACACTGAGATAAGTGGTTATTTACACTCTCTCAGATCGTCTATAATAGAAATGAAGTAGTTTGGGAATGCTATTTTTATTCCAAGTTAGACAGTGGGTGTGAGTGAGGCTGATGCAGCTAAATTTTAAAATAAAGTGATAAATGAGATTCATCCCTACTTAATAAAAACTATTGAGGAAGTTTTTAAAATACTACAATGATGAGAAAATAAATGACTAATCATTCCTATGTAAAAAATATTTGACCTCAATGTATAAATGCTATATGGATACAATTATTAAGGCATTGAAGACTCATACCTCAGGTCCTACTGATATTCCATCTACCTATGGTCAGTCTTCTTAGGACTCGGATATTGAGGAAGTTCGAAATGTTGTTAAAGAAGAGCTTAAAGATCTCTTTGATGCTTATGGTTTGTCTAGCCTTGAAAATACTGAGAAACAAAGTTACCATGTACAAGATATGGTCGGACTCTATTCCATGAGTGTTGAGACTTCCAATGCCAATATCATAGAAAAGGTGGATTTAAATTTCAAAAAGATAATTACCAATAATATGTTGAACAGACTTTCTAGGTATTTAACAAAGAACCTGTCATTACCTCCAGTGACTAGAGCCTTAAAAGGCCAAGTACAGAAGTTGAAGTACTTCACCCCTCTTTTGAAAAAATTCAGTGAGAATAAAGATGATTTTGAGAAAGTTATGATGTATAGTGTTGAAATCATTGAGGATTTCATCAACATATTAAAGAAATATCTTAATGTGTAACGTGAAGCGATTATAGTGCCTGATACTACACATATTGGACCTGTTGAATCAGTGCCTCCATCTCAGATGTCAGTTTCTTTGGCCTTGACTCATATTCCGCAAGTGATCCAAGAGAAGACTCAACCTCTTCTGTTATCACAACAAAAACCCAGCCATTCACCTATGGTTTTAAATGGAGTGATCCTACCTCCTCTAAAAATTTCTTTGGACCCTCCAAATTCTATGAAAACACCTAGAAGACCATATATGGATCCCTCTGAGGAAGGGAAGGAACCTCTTAATGCTAATCACTAGATTGGATAACTCCGTGATAGGGTTGTTTGATTGTCTTTTGTGTTCTTTCTTGGGATATTTGTATGAAATTTTACTTTATAGATGAATTAAATGTTGTTCCCTTGTCTTGAATATATTTGTGTTATCTTTCTTATTTCTTTATACACTTTTACCTTTTTGACAATCCCATATGGTGAAGAATAGCTTGTCATTATCCTTATTTACTTTACCTTTCATATCACTCTTATGTATTTTCTTTTTCCTTTGAAACCATTATTATTCATTTTACCTCTCAGACTTATCTATATATTGATAAAATTCATTAATAATGGGAGATGATAAGTAGTATGATTATATTCCACATCAAATGATTATACTAAATAATTCCATTATTTGTGATCATCAAAAATGAGGAGATTGTTGGTCCATAGGAGACTGATGGCCACCCAATCTAGTATTAATGGGATTAATAATAACAGAACATGTTAATTTATATTAATATTATAAATCATGTTTATTTAAGTTTCAATATGTGTAATTATGATTATATATGACCACATATATGTTTAACACAGTCTGCTAATATTTATGTTATAAGATAGTCCAAGAAGAAATATTTTCTATATTGGATAGCCTGACACTGATAGAAGAGATGAGATACTGATAGTTCGATGGAGTCACCGATAGTGCAAAATGGCTCACCAGAAGATGACTCACCGACAGTGCAATCAACACACTGAAATACTGATTGTCTCACTAATAGTTCAAAAGACCAACTAACACATGGTTTTATCAATGAAATGACCTACCGATGCAAGGACCTACCGATGCAAAGACATACCGATTTAAGGACCTAATGATGGAAGGACCTACCGACACAAGGACCTACCAATGCAATGACCTACCGAATAGAGGACCAACCGATGCAAGGACTTACCGATGCATGGTGTTACCGATGCAAGGACTCACTGTTAGTTTAAATGAGTTACTGACGTAATGAGTCACCGATGCATGGAAATACCTACAGAAGGGAACATTGATGGAATGAGTCACCTACAGAAGTAAGGTTCAAAAGAGGACTCACTAATAGACTATTTAAAATTTCCATTATTTAAAATTACTTATAATGGTCATATTTTTAGTGTTTTAATGAGGCTGATTAATTTAATGATTTTTGGTATAAATCATAAATGAGGATGTCAAAAATATGAGGTATAATATCTATCTAAAACATTCACATTGTCAGGATACAAGAATATATATACAAAGAAGAGTGCATGAAAGAAACAAACAGAAAAGGGGACACATATACATATACTAGTATACCCACATGTGAAACATAATGAAAGGAAAGACACATCAGAAACTCTTAATTCCTAGTTGAATGTGAACCAGAGAATTGTGGTTTATCAAAGTTCAAAAATATATATTGCATCTGATTAAACCTAAAAAGAAGATCATCTCATATTCAAAGAAGATAGAACACAGTGCTCCACGAAACTCTATTTCAGTGTCTTCTTGTATAAGTGGACTCTAGATTCAATGATGATACATAAAAGAGTCCAAATGATAATTGAATAACACTCAGAGCCTTCTAAACCTTATCTAATCATTATTTTTCTATTTTGTACCTTTTAATTACATTTTCAAGCAGTGTGTGAATATTTTTGTTAAACACACATTGTCACCTATACTGAAATAGAGGATTCCAGATATCCTCACTCAACTATCTTTTTATACTTGTTTATACAATAAAGAACTGTGGAAGAGGTCCTATGTAGCCTAGTTGCATTTTAAACCCATGTAACATATGGTAGAGGTCTTCTGACCTAGACAGTCTATGTAATATTGTGTTAACCCAATCTAGGGTGTGGATCAAAACCATTATCTATATAGATTACTTGGTGGAAGGTGATCACCAAGTAGAGAGTAATAAGTCTCAGCTTTATATTGAACCTCTAGTTTTATATGTTCTATGTTTTTAAATTTAGTTTTCTCCCTTTTTACCTGTAATTCAGAAAATTAAATTCCACTTTGATAGTTAGTCTTGGATAGTGTTTATAATAATTTTGGACTATTATATTAGATTAAAAAGCTGTATTAATATCTTATATTGTTATAACTAATAAATAATCAATCTTTTGAGAAACTAGTTGAAAAATTATACTATTATAAACTCACTACGTTGATTAAAAGGATTGTTTTGTTTTAAATTTGGGGAACCTTTATAAATAAAACATTTAACATAAATTTTTATAGGAACTCAATTCACACCCCTCATGAGCTTCTAACTCTGACCAACACACTTGTATTATTCAATAATTATTATCTCAATAAAAATTATAACTTATTCATTGTTGTTTGAATCTATCTAAATACACTACTATAAATATGAATTATACGAACGGTTTTGGCCAAACCGTTGGTATAGTTCATTAATTTGGACCTATACCAATGGTTTGGCCAAAAGCGTTGAGATAAGTCACTCATATGGACCTATACCAATGATTTTGGACAAACTATTGGTATAGGTCCATTATAGAGACCCTATACCAGTGGTTTGTCCAAAACCGTTGGTATAGGTCCCAAAATCAGAGGACCTATACCAACAGTTCTCAAAACTGTTGGTAAAGGTCTATACCAACGGTTTTGAGAACCCTTGGTATAGGTACATGTATTTTTAATGGAATATTCTTACGGAGAACATTAAATAAATCAAAATTTAAAATATTTATGATAATAAATATATATTTATGATATTATGTTCAGAAAAATCATGTTAGGTTGGTGGTTAGGCCGTTCAATCATAAACTAGATATCCTGGCATCAAATCCCACCCAATGTTTTTTTTGAAATACATATACCAATGGTTTTATGGAACCATTGGTATAGATTTTTATATTACTTATACCAACAGTTTCCCAAAACTGTTGGTATAGACCTATCCTCATGGATTACTTGTTCACGGTCCTCCAAACCGTTGATATAGGCTATACCAACAGTTTGTAGGCCTATACTAACGGTTCCAAACCGTTGGTTTAGTGTATTTTCCCAGTAGTGATAAGCTCTTCAAGAAACACCACTAATTATGTCTATATTTATTATAGAAGTAGGTTCTATATCTACTTCACCACCAATGACATATATTGAAACCTTCATATTATCAATGAAATACTCATTATTCCAAAAAAAAATCTAACATAGGTATATAAATGTTTCCCTTTGTAATTATTTAAAATAAAATTAAAATAATTTTACATAAATATGTGTGAATGGAAATTACTTTCATTCTCCCCCATACTAACAATAAATGAAAAGGTTAATGTTGGGGAATACAATATTATTTTAACCTAAAATTATATTGGAAAAAATGGTTAAATAATAAAAAATTATTCTCCCTCTTATATTTTAATTAGAGCCTGATTCACTTTTGAGAGTGGGATGGAATGTACAAAACATAACCAAGAGTTTTTAGTTAATCTAATCTAAGTATACAAGGGATAACCTAGTGTTGAAACAATACAGGCATCACCAAGAAATCAATGATGTCCATAAATTACCAATGATGTGATAATATTATCAAACATATCATTTTATATTCTATTCAATAAATTTATCAAGAATCAAAATGATTTCACTCAACTCAAAAAATATATTATAAAATTTCAAGTTCAGTAAAAATAATTCTCCATTTATCATATCAAACATTTCTACCAACACTCCTTCTTTAGGAATATATATGTCATAATAAAAAAAATAGGGAAATGTGTGATTACAATAGCTTAACCTTAAATTTTTTTAGTCTTGTACAAATTTCAAGATTTAATAAAGATTAATATTTTCACAAATTTTCTATATGTTTTTTCCTCCTTGATAGAGGCAGTAACTTATATTCCATGATAGTAGTGATAATACCACATTATATATAATATTTATTTTCAATCTAATATTAACAACATGTTTCTACTCCTTCATTATTTTATTTCCATAAATTTTCTACAAGTAAATATATAAATAAAATAAAGGGAATAAAGAGGGGGTTAATTTCATTACTCTTAAGTAAGATTTGATGGTTGGGATTTATTTATAAACAAAGAATATATATTCTATATATATCTAAATTATTTAGATATATTTATTCTAGTTTTAGTTTTTATTTTCTAAATATGAACTTCCTTGGACAACATCAACTCTTTACTCTTCTTTTCATTTCTCATTTGTCGAATATAACTATTATACTTTTTTAATAAATAACTTTAATCCACATGCGATTTACCCTTTTCATCACACACATCAAATTTTTTTATTAGGATGGAAGTATATTCATACAATTATTTTCATTATGAACAACATAATGATACATATTTTTTAGATTTTAAGAAATATTTTTTGGATAAACCTTTGACCTCTTCATAAAGAGGGTCAACCACCATGCCAATATTTCTATCTCTATATTATATTGAATAACTAGTTTATGATTCTAGATTGAACATTTTTTCTATGAAATTCACAGACTCCCTGAAATGGTCCATTATTTGGCCTCTCTTTACAAAATGGAAGTATCTCTTCCATGTAGTTTGAACACCCATTTTAGTATTCTTCCATCACAGCTTGGGAAAATTATTATCCTATTATTTGTTTATATTTACTTCCAATATAGACTCACTTATTTACTATTGATTATTGAATTTATACAATATAATAATTCTTGTATAAATATGAGAGTTTTTTTGGGTTAGATCATTCCAAAATTAATACAAAAAATCACATTCTTTAAAAAATTATAGAAATTATTCAATCATCTATATCTAATATTTATAGAGAGATTTCCAGTTTTATATAGATTATACTTATTTAGGGAAGGTTTTCTCTTTTCTACATATTCCCCCTAGATTTTGGGTTTCTTTTATTTTTTTATAATGATATTTTATTCCCTCAATTAATAGGTATATGCTTAAATCACCCTAGAAACAATATATTCCAATAAAATTTTCTCTGTTATATGTAAGTGAAGTATGTACAATTTTTTATGGTTATTGTTTTTGGGCACCATATTTTTGAGATCCCTTTGGAATAAATGTTTTCTCAGATATGGTCACCTCAAACCTCGACTAATCGATGTGTTTTATAGTACTTTTCTCCTTCCTCATTTTTATTTTTATTTTCTTTTCCCCTACACTTAAAAAAAATTCAGTATAAACAAAATATTTAATGTTATGGAGTTTATTTTATATAACATAAAGGTGGATTGTTCTCCATATGATCCTAAATACTCATTTATGATATTTTGAGTCTTTTTAGAGAAATTTTTCTAATATGAAGTTTTTACTGAATCATATTTATTTTCGATAGTTTGGGGGGGGGGTACAATTTTTATAGATTCCAAAATTTTCAATTTCACATAAATCTTGAAATATTTCATGTTGAGGGAGTACTTATCATTCTCAATAGATATCAATATTTCTTCTCAATAATTCTAAATACTCTAGATTTAATATTCATGCATTTTTATTGATTCTTGTAATATTTTCTCAATAACATTTATTCATTTTTCCCTACAATTGAGTATATTTATAATTTTTTTATATTTTGTACAATTTTACATAAACATGGATCAATTATTCAATAATTATTTTGGATAGTTTTTTCTCATAGTCATTTCATTGAATTATTTCCTTAATCATAGAAATATTTTCATTAAAAAGGATAAAAAATGTCTCCTTGGCCCTCATAAGTTTTTTGAGAGTGATGAACCATTAAAATTTTATTCCTAGTATATATTATATTTCATCAACTTCGTTATTATGTTATTCTTTACCATTAATAAATAATTTTTCCATACCAAGTACATAAATGACTAATTAAATATGAAAACTATTCAAATAGCTATAAAATTGAGAGTAAAAGTATGCAATAGTTTTTATATATTTGTATTATCCATACTCTCTATTACTTGATCTAGTTTTAGTATGAGGATAAATTTCATTAGATTCAATAGAAAAATATTTATCACCTTAATAAACTTCAATAGATGACATATCCACCTTTTTCTCACTCATTATTATTCCTAATTTTCTTTGGTTTTTTTCTTCTTATTTTTGAGTGTTTTTTCTGAAAAGTATAATTCAACTTGTGTAGGAAAGGAGTATAAGTTCCCCATATGAGTAACTTTAATTTTTATAATCCGTAAATTCATTAATTCTAATAAAACAATCGGGTAAATAATAATAGATAAAATTATAAGTGAACTTATATGATCATTAATTCCTCTTATAGTGCCTAGATATGGTGAGATCGCTAAAGGGGGAGGGGAAATTAGTGACCCCTTTTTGTTTAAAAAATTATGTTTTTAAATCAACCTCTATAGCTAAGTAAGTATTAAATATACACATATTATTATAACTTTTCATTACTCAAATATGATTTTTATAAAAGAACAAGAAAAAATGAATTACATGGTTTAATCTCAATGTGAGAATACTCCTATTTATAACCATTTATGAACTCCGATTATATATTATTAAACTACTAACATGAGTAACTTCAGTCTCATAGTGTCACACCAAACTTCCATTGAATCCCAAAATGGGATTTGACATCCCATGGGAAGATCTCCAAACTAGAACACACATTTACCAGTTTCAAACCAGTTCTTATTATTATCTATCAGATCTCATCCCTTTCATCTGGATTGGAGACTGACTCACATAGTCCTTCAAAATGTATCATTTATTATACCTCAGTTTAATATTCCTTTGAATTATCATGACTCATGATACTATGGTGTATCATTAGTTTTCCCTTTTAAGTCCTAAAATCCTGCTCTCCTTCATAATTTTTCCTTTATTGAACACACTATGATAATGAATCATAGTGGTTCCTACTTATCTTATCACTTCATTTCTATGACATATGAATATCATAATACTTATCTTTCTTCTATCGATACACATAATCTATTGGATTAATCATGAATCCTCCTCCTTTGAATAAATAAGTATTTATTTAATTTTGTATATGTTTTAAAGGGATATCACCCATTTGTATTTCTTCTATACATTATATATTTAAAAAAAATCATGAATATTATTCCCAAGATTTCAACATCTTTTAAATATCATATATACCAAATATTAAATCTCATTTACTACTAAGATAATATACCAATGAAATATCCTAAAGACTTGGTCATAGATCTACCATGTGGTATTTAAATTACCATGACCTCAATATCTCACAAAATCACATAACATTTATGCCCAAATGGATATATGAAACACCATGTAATAACCAATGGTGAACTATTGTGTGGCCAATGTTGTTTTTATCCTTACACCTTATTTCTTTTGACATCCTACTGGAAACTGTACAATAAGTTTCAACTGACCATTTCTCAAAGTAAAATTATAATCATACCATACTGAACAAAGCTCCCACTGATAATAACATATGTAATGGTGGAATATTTATTTCATAGTTTGTGGTCTGGTAGTCTCTATTTCTTTGTTGTGGAACTTACTAGATGCGATATCTAACCTTATATTTCTAATTGATAAATTTGATATCATAAGTATTTAAATGAATTGTGAATTGAAGTCATATAGTCAAATGTATTATGAAATAGATAAAAATTATAATACTTAATGTTTATATACTTCTTCACTTTGAAACTCATTTATGTTTAAACCATGTCAAACAATCAAAATCACCATGAAAGTTTGTATCTTTGAAGATTTTCCAAGAAAAATATGAAATCTTTTAAAATTAATTAGAATTAATATTTTGTAAACAATCTACATTAAATTTATGTATGTAATAATTTATTAGATTTACCTATACATAGGTATTTATTTATATATATTATAATTTTTATTAACTTTATTAATGAGGTGAAATATTCAAGAAACCATTACAAAGTTAACCAAATGGCCTTTCCACAAATTTTGAAACTTGGTATCACATTTATATGGTTGTTAAATAAACTTTAAAATATGATAAAATTGGATTTTAACTTGATGTAGAGTGGATGTATCTTTAAACCACTCAGGGTTTCTTAGAGTTACCTTTACAGAGTTCATAATACCTATACATAAGTGGTGCATCTCTAGGTCTTATGTTTATGTAGATTCAAAAACATAACCTCACCTTTAAAAAAAATAATATTACCTTTACACAAGTACTATAAATTCCATATTTCTTTTATCCCAAAGAATTGCCTTGTCAAACATACCCATGTACTTCTAAACACATCCATGATTTCATCTATGTGTCTTTAAAAACTAAATATATCATCTTTCATATAAAAAACCCTTGTATATATTATTTAAATTTCAATCTATCATCCACCATTTAATCTCAATTATTTTGATATTCTAATTAATACATCTATTGAATTGACTTTAAAAGTTGGTATAAATTATTGTATACATAAATAATTTTATTATTTGTTGAATATCTTCTAACAAATGTCACATATTGAAGGTTCCTTGAATATTTATTAACAAGATCATCAACCAACACCTATAATCCATTTTCCATTTGATATTAATGTAGCTTAAACATCTTATTAACTAGTAATAACACATATTGAAACTTTCTCATTATCAAGGTAATCATCCTTATTCACAAAATTTACAATTCCAACAAGGGGCCTTCATTATTTATAGAGATATTTAATAAAGACTTTATATATATAATTTATTTTAAGATATATCATATGAGTTATTATAAGGGATATCATGTTTGATGATATCCATGATGTAAAATAATATTTTCTACCTTATGGGTACATCATTATTTATATAAGTATCATAATTTAATTTCCTTGGATAGTCAAATTTCACAACCTGAGTATATCATAATGCATTGAATAATAATGTACGACTAATATGGAATATTATGATAAAAAATTGCATCTAAACATAATTTATTAATGTTTTAGAGTCTTCTATGTTCACTATCATCAATTTTATTGTTTCATATAATGAAACATATGAGAGTTCTATAAGATGGGGGGTTATAAAGGGTTTGTAACTATATGTATAACTTTTGTATTCCGCATTGTTTGAATAAATGCTTGTAAGGTTTGTGAGTTTCCCAAGGGATATATAAGGAGGTAGTATCCATTAATATGAATGTTCTAGAGGACCTATTATTTTATAGATTATCCTATATCTCTCTTCCTCCTTCCTTTTCCCTGAGGGACACTAACATATCATGGTGTAGAGGAGGGTCATGTCTATGAGTTGGTTGATTTAGTTAGCATATGAATACACTTCATAGGGAATAGTCCTTTGGTTGTTCTTAGTGATCTTTATATGAAATATGATTAAAGAAGGAAGATTGTCCATCTATGGTAAAAGGTTCATTTTCCTCATTTAAAAAATACATAGTTTCATTTTTTATAGAATTTTGATCACGGTAATTTTAGGTTTATTTCGTCTTTTTCTTTCTTGAATAAGTATTATTATATATTTAGAAATAATTTAGTGCTATAAAATATTTAAAATTATTCTCCATTCACTAAATCATGATTTTAAAATGAATAAATTAGATATAATATTATATATCATTGAATATGAAAATTAACTGGGGATAGATTACAATATAATATGGCATAACCTGTGATTGCATCATGAATTATGATATATGATATCATAATAAATGAAATAGTAAAATTATTCATTTTTATGTCATAATGCACAACATGTTGTTGTTATAACCTTGATAGCGATGATCATCTTGGGCAGTACATGGAAACATACCGCTAAGGAAACATCAAGCCTATGTTAAGAGTAAATTGGTGTACAAAACATACAATATTGATGATATCTTGAAATAGATTTTTAATGTGAGATTATTTATCATATACCATGAAACTATAGTCCTAAGAGATGATTCTATATCCTGATGTATGATATTTGTTTATATAATAAATTATGATATATAAGAAAAAAAATATTTTTCAACTTTCTAATTCAGTATTGAATTATATAATTTATAAAATGATTATGAATTATATAAAAAAAGTTGGATGATTTTTTTATTTCATAAAGTGTTTATATCTAATTATTTGTAAAAATTTTATAATCAATTATTAAATGTTAATAATAAATTTATCAAATAGATATCTATAATATTTAATTTTAATAAATATATTTAAAATTTTATGGAATGAATTATAATTTAGATATAAATGGATTATATAGAAATTAAAAGGTGGTTATAATGTGTTTATAAATTGGAATATAAGAAAAAATATAAAACGAGTTTATATTACATTATTTGTTTTTAAAAAAAATTAATGCTTATATTAAATGCCTTAATAATTGAGAATATTAATTAGACCATGTCATAATGGGTTTTGACAGTTGATATGATCAAGGTTAAAATAATGTTAAATATGTGATATTTGGATTATGTAAATGGTTTAAATAATATAAGTTGAATGAAAATGATTATATTTCATTAAATTTCATAATTTCATTTATAAATTCTTTATAATAAATAATATGAAATTTTCATATTTGATAAAAGTGAATTGTTCATGCTTATCTATACATAATGTGAATTTTAAAATGTTTACAATTTAATTATTTATGATTTTTTCATAAATGTATATATCTCATATCTAAATTTATGGATTGTTCATTTATTTATTTTACACTTTATTTTATTTATGAATATTATTGTTATATTATTGATTACTATGTATTATTAAGTTAAAAAAAGTAATGACCAGACTCACCAGGGTCTGCCTGGATGGTGGAAGGGCAGGTCTGGGAACCCGAATCCCACCTCCAATAGCATAGGTGATGGTGATAAGAACTAAGAAGGAATAACTGAAATGGGACACATTTTCCTAATAGTATAGAGGAATGATAAAAGACTGCAACATCTAGAATATAACCATGCCTGAAATAACCTCCAGGGAATATATCAGAGTAAGACAATGTAAAGTTAAAGATAAAAATGGAAAAATAAATTTCCAACTCGAAATGATTTCCTAACCTGATAATAATAAGAAAAAACTAAAACTGAGAGAGAAAAACTCCAGATATCTAAGTCAAACCACCATACATGGTTAATGTACCCAAGTAATCCTAAGATCCACTAACGCCACTACCAGTATATCTTTATTCCACATAAGAAATGACACATGTAGTGAAATCCTATATAGTGGTGTGTGTATACATACCCATTAGGATTCCCCAAATACCATAAAGGGGGAAATCTAAAGATACAACGATGGTCAACTCAACTACAAAGGCATGTCAATCTAAACATGAGAGAAAACCATAACAACCCAGATATGCTTATAAATAAGACAAATGTGAGATAAAGGGAATATTTATCTCCACAAACTATATAATGATAAAGATTCTACCTACATCCCTAATAGTCCATCTTTGATTCCCAACATCTCATCTGTCGATATAAGAAATATGTGTGGAAGAAACACCCCCCACTACTCCATTGTAGAAGGGGGTAAAATTTTCAATGATGCATCTCATGTAACCTATTGAGAGTCTGTGTAGAGAACCCACACCTCTCCAGTATGCTACATACCCAAGGGAGACCAATATCACTTAATGTACCTTTTCCCTAGTTCATTAAGGGGTCCCACTTGTTATAAGGAGGAACCACGCCCTAGTGCCTAAGGGGGTACTACTCAGTAGATGTAGTTCCCTTACCCTGGTATAATAGGGGGTTCCACTTAGTAGATGGAGGACCTTTACTTTGGTGGGATAGGGTGTTCCACTTAGTAGACGGAGGACCTTCACCCTGGTACTACAAGGGTGTATCACTCAATGACTAGAGGGACTCGTTCCATTAGGTTATGAGGGTGGGGTACCACCTTGTAAATAGAGGACCTGATCCTATGTATGAAAGGGGGTGCCACATAGTGTGTATAGAGAGTACAGGGGACCCATTCCCTGGTGTGATAATAGGGTTTCCAACCCCATAATCTCTTTGATGATCCATCCCGATCCCTTTTATTGGTAAAGCATCACCTAAAGATGTGTCACATTAATAAAAATAAAATATTATATCAAAATACACTACAAAGGCTTCCATCATGTTATACATGGAAAATTACTCATGATAGGCTACTGACGGGCTAAAATCTGAGTCTCAAAGAAGGAGATACAAATGGTTGAAGTTCATGGGAGAAGTAAATTGTTTATACATGAGGTCACATGGTTTTTTAACTCACCACATCATGAACATGGATGGTAATCCATGTTTAATTACATTGTTTGTACTGGAGGTAAATGACATGTCTCCACCACCTAAGGCATGCCCGTGCTCTTCCAGACAGTGCTCATGGAAATTATATTGTGCTCATATACATGGATGTGTATATGCATCCTCACCATTTTTGTGGCTATGTACTCTTATAGTACCCACTAATCCACCAGCACAATGTCACACAATTTTTATGGGGTATACATGTCATGTGATTCTGATCTTCAATAAAAACCCTAACCTCCAGATAAACCAAAGTACATAGTGTGTGTTTATCCACACTAAATGACCTATAGTCATGTTTATTTAAATCAATTTCTTTATGTGGATCCTTGATATACCATTTTAACAACTATTAATTTATGTGTTAGCACTCGAATCCCCCATAGTCAACAGAAACATCACATACCATTGAATTATAGAAACCATTGGCTAGAAATAAAAAGTAATATTGACCACATGGGAGTGTAGAGCATGTATTTCGCTACTCCAAATCTCCAATCCATGAATCATAACCCACATCCCACATCCCACATCTAATCATGATTTTTCCCAAAACATTGCTTCTTATGACATTTGAATAATCACTATTAATTCAGTGGTTTGATCATTCTCGAACCTACCTCGATAATGTCAAACCACAACCTTGTGGGCTAATGTTAAAGAACATAAAAAACATTGTGGGAAAATCATACTATTGATGTGAATCCCTTTTTGGTTGATGCGATCTTGAGGAATTATCATAAGGTGGGGAAATAGGGGAAAAATTGGAAAACAAATAAAATTTACAAACAAGCACTTGAAAAGATCAAAAATTGATGGAAAAAGAATGTAGATAAGAAATACATGATTAATATTTATTCAAAAGGAAAAAGATCAAACATAATGACCCCTACCACATTTATTGATCACTCATTTGTGTGTACAATGTTCTGTAGTGATGAAAAAGTTCTACTACATCTTCTTTCGGCCTCTTAATCCACCTCAATCCGACCATCGTTGTTCTTCGATCATGATTTTACAATAAATAATGATAACCTACTATAATCCTCATTTGATTAAATATCTAACCTTGGAAAAAAATTATAAATATTTTTTATAGAGGTTTTATATCTTTAGAGTTATTTAATAAAAATAAATAATTAGATTATATATTTTATTAATGGGAAACCACCAATAGTCACCTCCCTCATAACATCTAACACCGACCAATCATAGGTCATGACTATAGTAAGCCCCAAATTCTAGAATCAACCATGGTATTATATTTTTCATCTGAGATCCCAAAAATAGGAAAAACATTTATACTAAAACAATGAGTATATGTTATATAATATATTTAATATATCAATACAAAGCTTCTTTGTGTGTCATAATCTAATGTTGACTTAGTGACTGACTCCAAAAACATTAATTAAAATATTCCAAATTACTAAAATTTAGAAACAATGTTGTTAAAATCTCCCCATCGTCAAGGATTTCCATCCTCAAAAGTGAAAAACTACTCACAAGTGGTGATAATGATCCCTCATTGGGGTTTCCTACCACTATGATCCCTCAAAAAGGTTCATGTTCTATAAAAACATACACCCAAGGGAAAAAATACGAAAAATTTTACAATCCTACCAATTCTTAAAACTCCATTAGGAACCTCAAAATGGAAAATCCACCATAAATTTCCTACTCATCTTGATCGATATCCTGCAATGAGTTTTGTATATATATATTTAGTTATGAATTGTTGAATACAATGTGCACCCAGTCTAACTATGGTTCGAGGAACTACCACAAAACTTGGTTTCCACAGCACTACCCTTTAACATTGCTAAAAAGAGCACTAATAAGGGGGGGGGGGGTTTATCAGTGCTACAAAAATCACTTATAATGGGCACTTTTAATAGTTCTAAAAAATCGCTCTTAAATGTGACCCTTTATCACCGATTTTTTTAGCGATGATAAATCACCCATATCAGTTCTTTTTTCAGTGTTGTTAAATAGGACCCCTTTATCATCACTATTTTTAGAAGCAATGATAAAGGTGGGGATTTATCAATGCTTTTTCGTAGTGCTTATAAATTTAAAAAAAAACATGAAAAGCAATATATTGTTATATAAATATATTTATATTGATATAAATATAATAAATATTTTTTAAATATTTTTTAGATAAGTATAAATATACCATTACATTTAATATATAATAAATTTAGTAAAAATGGATTTGAAATATTTAAAAAAATATTATTAATTAATAATTTTCTAATTATCATAGAATAATAATCATTTAATAACAATTTAAAGACAAAAAATCAATAAAATCAATAAAATATCTAATATAAGTTGAAAATGTAACTCAAACTCCAAACGACCATAAATTTTGATCCAGGTGTCCGTTTGAGTTCTACAACATATCAAATCGAAGCATGCGATGAGATCTACACGTTAATGACCCAAGGGAACATCTATCACATTTTTGTGACAAAAATTACTCTAAGGCCTCCCAAACTATGTTTTCAGTCATGATACCCAGATTTTTTTAACATTCAAATAGCTATAAATTCTCATTGGAAAGTCCTCTAGGCCTGTACCACATATCATATCTAATATTGTTTCATTTTCTTTAATTTTAGAAGTTGTAGACTTGAAATGGAATTCTGGATTAGAATGTATGGTCGTTTTAATATTCTATGGTTTTTCAGATACACATATATATTTATTTATTCGTAAATATATATATGTGTGTGTGTTGTATATATGTATGTATGTATATATTTATTTATTTATAAACAGACATAAAAAATATTTTATAATTGTATTTAAAACTAATCTTATAAATATATATTAATATACAAATAAATATACTGATAAAAAAATTATAACTAAATATATATATATATATTAATATATGAATAAATATATATATATAGACATTAATATATGAATAAATATATATGTATTAATATAACTAAATATATTTATATTAATATGAATCTATATTAATATATGAATAAATATATATACATATATATTAATATATGAATAAGTATATATATATCAATAAATGAATAAATATATATGTATCAATATAACTAAATATATTTATATTAATATGAATCTATATTAATATAAAAATAAAAATAACTATATATATATAAATTAATACATCATTAAATGCAGAAAAAATACCAAATGGATTTGGGGTAAAGTTGTAGGCATGCAAGGGGGGAGGTTGTGGGTTCGAGTTCTGGGGGAGGCAAGGGCGCGTGGGAATGTGGGAGAGGGTTTCATGGGAAAGGGAAGCGTGCAGGGTGAGAGAGGGGGGGCTCCCTCTAGCACTGATAGGGGGGTCAAGTGCTGTTAGAAGCCCCCCCGCCCCATATTATATATTATTTTTATCTTATTTTTAATTTTTTTTACTTTTATCAGTACTAAAAAAGTGTTTATAAAGGACCTTTTTATCATCGCTTTTCTAAGAACTGATAAAAGGGACCCCTTTATCTTGGCCTAGATTAACAGCTAATTTCTAGCACTGTTAATGCCCTTTTCTTGCACTGATAAAGGTCATATTTGCAGTAGTGAGGGTCCAATGGTACACCCCCTTGTAAACACAACACAATACAAAAATAATGGCCTATGAACCTCATGTATAGGTTTACATCTCAAAAAAATCATTATAACCATCGATGAAGTGAGATCTTACGATGAGTTTAAATATCCAAAATCCACCATCATTAGTCCAAAAAGGACTCTAAATGTTTTTGTGATGTCCTCATAGTCCCCTTAATTAATTTAACCTTTCACAACCAACATTATCACTGATTCTAGGTCTACAAGATCTGTCTCTCACTATCTCTGACTAGTACAATGTTGACCTATAGGGTCCACCATACATGTCCTCCAATAGTGAAACTCTAAAGGTGGTGTGGTAACTAGGGGGATACACAAACTCCACTTATAGTAGATGATCCACCCAAATATACCCCAAAACAACATGAAAACCTAAATCATGTGCACAGAACCCAAAACATCCATTTTACCTGGAAACCTGTCTAGGACAGTTATAAATTGGGTTAAATTTTTATATCATCATAAAATCACATAGATATATTCATGAACTTCTTTAATTCATTGAATAAACCATTGAAATCATAAAATTCATCTTACCATTTTCACTTCTATATGGACATCTTGGCCTCCACCCATAGATATGTTAGAGAATAAGAATTGATATTTTTAGCTCACTCTAATATCCATGGATACTCAAACAGATTCCAAATCATCCTGAATACATCCACTAATCCACATGGATACACTACTATGTAAAAAGAACCTTCTCACCACCTCCTCCCAATGTATGATTGGTGTCATTTTATTTCATTGAAAAAGAATGATATTCTCCCCAAATTAATAAAATACAACCAGAACATGTCTAATGTATGTATTTTCTTTCTATATATCATAGTTTATATATCCAATATGAGCCTCCCTAACAATTTTGATATTTTTAGGGGTAAAAACCTTAGAATGGATGTGTACTACACCATCCTCATCCTAAAGGGCTAATAACTCTGTCACCTCATTCAATAAAAGTGTATGGAAAACATTTCTCTGAGAATAGTTTACCATGTCCATGACTTTGAATGGCCCCCAAGCTAGCACAAACTTATCCATTGATGGTCCACTATCCCACCCATGTTGTAGAAGACATATCATAAGGATGTGGATCTCCTTAATCCATAATTAACTCTATGATAGCTTCTTATAGGGTTGGTTCTCTTGAAGCTTGTCAAGAACCATTCTCAATTGTCTTATGTGATCTTCCACTAAAACCAAGTACACATAGATTTCACATTAGAGTGATTCCAAGAATCAATCCAAGAAGGGATATGTATCCATTACATAAGTCCCGCAAATTTTTCTGGTGTGTTCACCACACCGAAGGGTATTACCAAAAACTCAATGTAACCATATAGCCTCTAGGAAGACACACTAGGTACATCCTCCTCTCACACCCAGAGATGGTGATTACAAATTCTGAGGTTAAACATCAAACACCACTTCATCCAAACCACTGGTTGAAGAAGTCATTGATTCTTGGGGATGGATACACCCTTGTGGAAGTAACTTGATTAATGTGATTTTAATCAACACCTAATCTCAAGATCTAATCCACCTCCCAGGTTAACACCACTATGATTCTTTAGGGAACACACTAGGTATAATGTTACCCTAATCTATAAACTCATATAACATCACCCCTCACTACCATAACTACAAGGGGTCATCTGATATGCAATCCTAGATATCTGGTCATCCGAGTTTCATGTCCATGAAAAAATAAAACACTCTATGGGAGGTCAACTTGGAAATTATTCAAGAAGGAAATACTCATAATCCATCACTATCACAGGAAAATAAAATATAAAACCATTCACTTCTAAAAAGTACATACAATCCAATAAATATGAAATGGACTATATATTATAGAACAGAAACTCGTCCTACTTTGAATGGGATTTATTCTCACTGAAGAATGAAACATTGATCATAATAACTCTGGTACACCACAAACATCACTAGTAGAATTCAACTGGGCAAGTGCATTAGAGAACCATTCAATCATGGGGAAAACATCACAAGCCCCACCTCTGGCTATGAAATGTTTCCAAGGAATACTATATCTATTTCCAAAGTCAGGTCACATTATTAGTAAAAGTGTGTGATCACCAATTCTATCTTATGGGGTATTCAAACACAATGGTCAACCTAAAAGGATCTAACAGTATCATTACGATCCAGGTAAGGGATACATATCTGGTGTAGTGGATTATGACCCTATACCAAAATTGAAACTAGGGTAGATAAGACATAAGTCGTACCTCGATTATAATTGTAGCCTCGAGGTCACAAGACTATACATCTGGAATCCACATTTTTTCCTTACCCACCAAGCCTCTTTATCCAGATCCCACTTTGACACCATATCACATGAAAATGAACTCAAATATTAAATTCCAAGGAACACATCCACCACACATTGACACTGTATACTTTGGGTGGAACTGTCTCAACCGAATAGTTTTAGATCATGTCATAAGAACACATCATGAAGTGGGAAGTGCCCCTCTTCCTTGAATTTTCAAACCTATGTTAAGAATTACCAAAAAAGATCTTGAATAATTCCTTATGTCATAATAGATAATTCTCTCCACTAGAACCACCATAAAGAGGAGTCCTATCAATGTAAGACTCTCATACCATAAGCTCTCTCTAGTCCCCAAATGTCAGAGTAGGGGGTATGTATCAACATAAATAATAGAAGATCTCTATCTACCGAACTCATGATGTAAAATTATCATAGGTTAATAATATGTAGGTACCATATGAACTAATTACTTATCAAAAAAATAAGGCTATCAGGGAGCAAAAACATCTGATTAATTAGGATCAACAAAAGATGTAAAACCAAGACCACCACCTCGAGTAGATGCTTTACTTCCTGAGGTCCTAGCTCTCCATGAAACCATTTCAGCAATAATCAATAGAAATAAAATAATACACTAATATTTTTCATAACATAATCATGTCCAGCCAGAGACATCAACTACTCAACATGCACATGATCATTTACCTGGACTACTAGAAGAGGGTCCACATACTTCTAAATAGGTTGTAACACTATATGACGCTCATCTGGAGGAAACACCAAGTGAATGGGTCCATGAATTGAGGACTCATCACTCAACCTGTCATCATCATGAAATTATATCAAAATACTAGATTGGTATCATCATGGATACATATTGAAAATTATCAAGTTGTACCATGGTCAAAAAGAATAACCGGGGATATGTCTAAATAAATATAATCTAATGACTCAATTGTATATGATGAATGTACCATTGCTTCCCCAAAACCAACTTGTGGGTATGTAGAGTTAAAAATAAGCTAATAAAATTCCAATGGATATGTTGGACTCCCAATTAAATTTTTTTTCCTTGGACGTGATGTTTCACATGATACACTCCAACACAATTTCTCTAAGTTCCCAATTGATCCTGACCATGGGTCCTACTCCAACACCAACCTAAGGAAAAACTGCTCTTATACCACTTTGTATTTACTTAACCCATTGAGGCCCACATTATGGGTGAAAGGATGAGTTCGAAGACCCTAATCCTTTCTCTAATAGTATAGAAGATGATGAAAATCACTAAGAATGCATAACTGAAATGTGATTCCTTTTCAAGAAGTACCTATTCTAATGAACACAACCATCTCCATGATATAATATAGAGGAATGATAAAATACTATGGAATCTATAGTATAACCATGAATGAAATAAACTCTTGGGAATACATCAACTTATGTTAATATGAATCAAAACTGAAATTTGTAACATACATTCCCAAATAGAAATGAAGTCCCGACACGATAGTATATGGAAAAATAGTAAAACAGAGAGGGCCAAGCTCTAGATGTCCATGTATGACCATATTACCCTATCAAATCACCCATGTATCCCTACCATCCACTTCCTATTTTCATATCATTTGAAACAGAAAAAATGTGAAAGAATTTTACATGTATAAGTGATTATATACATAACCATTAGGATGTCCTGAAAACCAAAATGTTAGAAATAGAAAGATACTATTTTATTTTTCTCAACCACAAAAGTCTACCAATATAACCTGAGAAATCCCAATAAAACATATATATTCTCAATAAGAAGAAAAATGTTAAAGAAACGGGATCCCTATCTTTGTAGCCTAGTTAAGAATGAATAGTTTTCTTACAGCTCTAACAGCCTTTCTCTGATTCCAAACATCTCATGTGTTCATATAAAAATGTAATGTGGAGGGACCACACACCGCCAAAAATCCACAGCCCTAGGGGGAACAATATATATTGATAAATCTCATGTAACCAAAAGATAATTCCTGTGTCAGACCAACACAATGACACTACATTCCACAATTGAAGGGGTGAAATCTCTAGTAGAGGAATTGCACCCTAGGGCGTCTAGGGTGGTGCCACTCGGTAGAAAGAGGGTCTACTCCCTAGATTGACATGAGGATACCAATCACTAGATATAGAATATGTGTCCTAGTATTAATTGGGGGTACCACTCAATAGATAAAATACCCACTCCCTAGTGTAATATAGGGTTCCACTCAATAGAGAGAGGGGACATTCCCTAGTATAACAAGGGGTGCCACCCAGTAGATAGAGGACCCCTTCTCGGGTGTGGTTGGGGGGGTTATACTTTGTAGGAAATAGACTAATTCCATGATTTGAAAATGGGATTAAACATAGTCTTTATAGATATTATAGGAGACCCATGCCCATGGTTTTATTGGGGGGTTTCCAACCCTGACAATTCTCTGATGATCCGGCCCGATCACTACTATTGATCATGCGTCTCCTAAGGAAACATCATGCTCAAACACATGTAGTAATATCTTTAAATCCACCATGAATTTTTATATCACACTCAATGTAGAAAAATAACCAAAATAGGATAATCATAGGACAAAATTTGAGTCCTAAAGAAGGTGATAAAGAAGGTAAAAGTTTCTAGGAGAATCACATAGAATGCAATCTTCTACACTACATGGCATGCAATCTCATTTTTTGTAGAAACATAGTTTAATTATGAGGATCCTTGATATAATATTTATATTTACATTCATGCCTATTTTACCAATTTAATCTTCCAAAATAAAGGGAAACCTCTCCAACCATTGATTCTTGACCTATGTTAACTGGAAATCAAATGTCTGGTTAAACACGTGGGAGTTTTTCACATGTCCCGCACATCTCTGGATCTTAAATCCATGAAAAATAACCCAAGTATCACATAAAAGCTAAATATATAGTCAAAATATTGATCCATAAACTGTATAAGTTATTTCTATGAAAATGGGGGTTCGATCATGCTTGAACCTACCCTAGCAATGTCGAACCACGACCCTAGGGGCCATCAGTGAAGCACATGAAGAATGATGGAGGAAAAGAACAATATAGAGGTGAATCGGTTATTGGTAAATGTGATTATGAACAATGATCATAAGGTAGGGAAAATAGGTGTGAATCATAAAATAATTATTAAAATTTATAAACCATCTCATTCAAAGAATAACAATTTCCAAGAAAAGTAAATAGTTTTGAAATCCAGGCATAATATTTTTTCAAAAGTGCAGAAAACATAAATAATTAACCCTAACTCATTTATGGATAGATTATTAGTGAAAAATATATTATTTAAAGATTATTAAGGTCCAATACATCTTATTTATACCTCTCAATCCACCTCTATTCAAATATCTTCATTCTCTGATCTGAATCTTCCAATGAAAATTGATCTCCTCCTCTAACCCTCCTAGGGTTATGCAGATAACCTTAGAAAAAAATCATAATGATGTGTCTATAGATTTTTTCTAGGTTTATTATTATTAAATAAAAATAAATCAACAAAATATTTATTTTATTTATTTCATCCACCAATAGTCAACACCCATGTAATGTCTGATATCTACCAACCTTAGGTCGTTAATAGGGAAAGCCTCACATTTCAGAATCAACCTGGATCTCAAATTTCTCATAAGTGGTCCCAATGAATGGGAAAACCATTTATAAAAAAATGATGCATGTGTGTAATATAAATTATTTACTTTATCAATATTAAGCCTCTCTAGACCTGGGAATCTCATGCTAACTCAGCACCTCAGTCTGAAATTATTCTATAAAATATTTCAAAGTCTTATAATGAAAAAATAGAGTCATTAAAGTGTTAATTTACATATCTAAATTATCAAAAATGAATTTAAATTATATATGGTAGTTATGAAAAATTATATAGTTTTTTTCTTCCTGGAATTTTTATTACATTTGGTTGTGAAATTTAATTAATATGTTAATTATAGTTTATACATATTAGGTGTTATAATTGTGATATATTTCAGATATATATTGATTAATGAGATATGGGAATATGGGATATGGGTCATAATACTCCTTATCCTATAGGCATATACCATTTCTAGAAAAGGGAGAGTGGTATACCTATCACTCCATGCTTAATTTTATGAGGATTATTGATTTCATGTGATTCTATACCATTACATAAATTTTTTTAATGTACCATTATCAAGGGATTATTTTTATATATATAAATAAATTTTTATCTTAATTTAGGTTAGTAACACAAGATATTAGTTGTGTAAAGAGTTACACACAAATTGGGTTTGGATATATTGATTTTTTTGATGGAATAAAGACTCAAACCAATATCATTTTAACCAAGAATATATCTAAATATAATAACATGAGATAATACGGTGAGATTAAATCCTATTTAAAATTATAAGTGTCCAATTACTTATAATGAAAAAACATATCCATTCCCTGAATGCCCATGTGACTAGGTGTAACACCCCAAGATTTTGTGTTTTTTTGAATTAGTTTAACATTTGAGATATTTTTCATTTCACGTAACACTAAAAATGGATTATTTTATATCAATGAACTATGTTTGGATGGTGTTATACACAACACCAAGTTAATCATGCACTAAACACAACATGAATTTTATATTTCTCTATAAGTAACACTGAGTCTATCTTTCGACTTGGCATACGTTAAAGATAACACTCACCTGGCACATGCAACACACAACACCATATTGTCATACGTTACACTCAACACTGAGTTTTTATGAAACAACTTTTTATTTTTATAATTATTTAAATCATATAATTATAGTATATTCATTAAAAATAGTAATATAAATATTGATAAATACTTTAATAATATTTTTTATAATGGTTTTATACAAATAAATCATATTGATGATGAAGGATATAATTTTTGGTAAAGTCTTTATATATTTAAAAACATTATTTTCCCAAATGAATTGATTTTAATGTCATTATGTGAAAAATAATAAAATTAATTTTAGAAACATTTATAATTTTAATTATATAAAAAAATCATTTTTTATTTATATTGTCAAAATTATATTAGGGTTAATTTTTGGTATTTTTCTGAGAAACTACTTTTTTGGGTGAAAAGTAATGAATACCGAATTTTAATTCAAAACTACTTCTTCATATAATTTAATTATAAGATAAAATTATATTTTAAATTTTTTTAATAGTTTAGTTGGATAATATTTTTATCAATTAATACAATTTAGGTCATTGGAATCAATTTCACATTGAAATTGGGATTAAAAACATAACAAAAGTTTGGATTTTTTTACTTTAAAAAATCACAGTGTGGTCCCGTTAGTGAAATTAATTTTAAATTACATTCTACCACTTATATTATTTTAATTTTAAAAAATTTATACCTTATTTGGAATAATAATAATTTATAATTTATAATAATGTAAAGTTATATTTTGTCAAAAAATATTAGTGAAATTAATTAAAATTATTTACATCGATTACGATAAAACTATGCATAACTAATGACTAAACCTTACATTTAAGACCCAAACAATTATATACAATTTACCAAAAAATATTGTATACACATTATTAGTCCACTAAACTTATATTATTTATTTATTTTTTTGGTTTTACATTGTTTATGTAACAATGTGGGTACAACTAACTTGTTTTCAAAAATAACAAGTGTGTTCTTTCCCTTCCCTAAAAAGGGCCACCACCTCTCCCACTTCTTCACACCTCTCAAACCACTTATGTTCAGACAAAATATTCCCAATAAACTGTCCAAAATACCTCCTTTACTCCATTAATACTTATTTTTGGAATTAATAAATCCATGGAAGCCTTTGTGAACAAACCTAAAGAAGTTACCTAATTAAGAGGTAACAAGTTATCTCAAGATCCTTTCATTTATTTTCTATCTCCACCCCCTACAATATATTTAATTCATGATTGTTTAAAAAATAATCCTAAATATACAAGGATTTTTTAATGTTAATTTTTTTACCCAAACATAAACATAGCTCAATCTAATCGGTAATGAGCATACTAGTTATTTTTATGACGAACTACCGCCTCACTAAACAATAATTGCTCATTTTTTTCATTTACCACATGTCATGGATGAAATTATGATGTAAAATATGTTTATAAATGTTATATATTATATTTATTATGTCCTTAATGTTTAAAAATTATTTTACGACACATTACTTTATACCATCTGTTTTGTGTAAATATAATAATTTCGTTTGAGGAAGTATGGAGAACCGCCCCCTCAAAATGATGTGATTCATTCATAAACTACATGGAATGTATTACCAATTAATTAAGTGAATATATATGATATATATGATATAATAAATCTAAATTAATAATGATATATATACATATATTTATTTTAATTTCTTTCTTTCAACACACCAATTAAATGGAATTAACGTACATGGGTAAGTACACATTACCGTCTCCATGAACAGTGTATCCCATTTAATACTTCTATATCATATAGATTATTATAATACCCATATAATGAATATATATTATATTTACATAATTTTATAAATTATTTAAATAATTATATAAATATAGGGACCAATGATATAAAAAATTAAGACACATGAAAAAAACAATGAAGATATTACCCGAAATGAAACCTTAACATAGAATTGTTAACGAGTAGGTAATATAATTCCATAATAAAAACATATATAGTATTTAATTTAATAATATAGTTCTTTCAGATATTTATACTAAATTTATATTTATTATACTATAGGTTTTTATGAGTATGATGAGAGTTAATAAACAAGGTAAGGGGATTTAATCTCCTGTTTTGCTTCCATGAGATACATGCTATGTTCGCCACTGTTTCCTTTTTTTAGGTGTATGTACTACCCAAGATAGTATTTTATTTGTATTATAATTAAATTTATGGGTAATAAAATATATATTTTAGGATATTTATTTCATATGGATTAAGTTTCAAAAGATACCAAATTAGTGAAATAGTTTTGTATTAGTAGACTTTCCTTAAGGCTCGTGTTTTTTATAAACCTAAATTCTACTTCAAGATGTATATAATTCCATTTTAATTGTTATATAATTGATTTAATTATTTTAATGGTGATTAATGTTTCATATAATTTCATTTTCTTACCTGGAAAGTATGTTCCCATGTTACCAAGTTATAAGAGTTTAATAAGACAATCCCATTGCATTTAAGGACTGTTTATGTTTATGCTTCCTTTGATAAAATATTATGATCTATCAATCAAGAAACATTAATGAATTTTATTATCCTATATCAATTAATTATTTATTCATATATTGGTACCAATTATTTCACTCTTTAGTATATAAGATGCTTAAGAGTGTGTTTTTAGGAAAGCCTGATTTTACCCACAATTCCATATGAAATCTATGTTCATTCAAAATCACATTTTATAAAAAGGGTTTCTTGGAATTTTGTACCATTATACTTTAATATTTTAAATATTTTTTTAACATATTTTTCTTTTACCAATATCTTTAAAGGAATATTTTTTTTCTTTTAGAACCATTCATTTTTCAATCCTTATTCTATATAATTGTTTTTAACTTGTACGATATGTACGGATTTACCCGTCATCATTTCATTAATAATTAATTTTCATTTTTAAAAGGATAGTTTTTAATAAAATGTTTTTGAAAGTAATTTTCAAAGATAACTGCTTTCAAAAAAATTTCAATCCTCTTTTAAAAAATTTCAATGAATTTTCAAAATAAATTGTTTTTAAACCATTTTCAAACACATTTCATTTATTTTAAAGTAGAAAGGTTTTTAAAAAAATTAAAGATTTATTTATATGATTTAAAATTATTTTCAAATAAAGAAGTTTTAAAAAAATTTGATGCTAATTATCTATGTTTTTAAGGAAAAAGGTTTTGAAAATTATTTCAAGTCTTAAGTATAAGTTTTCAAGGTATTTTTTTGGAAAATGATTTTCAAATTTTATTATGTAATATAAAAAATTTTTCAAATAAGAAAGGATATTTTCCTCAAGAATTTTCCAATGATATTTAAAAATTATTTTCCATATACGATGAAATATATTGATGATTCTTATAACCTTTTCAGAAATGATCTAAAGGATCCATTCATATTCTTCTTATGAATGGGTAGTAATTAATATCTAGGTCTTTATGAAGCCCATTTCTTTTTCATGAGTTATATGTCTATGAAATAAATTTCAATTTTAGGGGTTATATTCTTTTGAAACCCACTTCTTTTCATGGGTTATGTTTGTGATGAGATTATTGTGAAAACTATATTCTTTCCTTAGGTTATGATATGATTACATGTTTATAGTACCCATTTTATTTCATGGGTTATGATATGGTTATTTATGATCATGTGGCACATGTAGGTAATATTACATTATGATATGGGTGGGATATATATCACTATCCAATACATTTGTTAATGATAATTTTTATATGAGATGATAAGGTGTATGGGTTGTAGCCTATGTCCAAAAAAAATAAAGTACATGGATTGTAGTCCAAGCATAAAAGTAAGAGGGTACACTGGTTGTATCTCAAGCCCAAAAACCATAATGTACATGTGTTATAGGCCATGTCCAAATGTAAGAGGGTACACTGGTTGTATCTCAAGTCCAAAAACTAGAAGGTACACGGGTTTTATCCAAAGCCTAAAATTAATAGGGTACATTTTTTGTAGCACAAGCTTGAAAAGAAGAAGGTACATGGGATTTAACCGAAGCCTAAAAATAAGAGGGTATACGGGTTGTTAGCCAAATCCCGAAGTAGTTACATGGGTCTTATCCCAAGACTAACATATTATAAAGTTATTGGTTGGTATCCTTGACATAAAATTTTCTATTCTTATATGTATTCCCCAAATTCCATTTTTTTATTCTTATGTTATGATTTCATGACTTATGTTCTTTATTTCTATATGATTCATGAATTATGAACTGCCAATATTTATTATGATCTATAATATATAGTGTATGATCATCAAATGTTATGTAGAATTTACATACCATATTGTCCACATTATACTTAAAAATTTATTTTATCTACCATTATTGAGCATCAGATCTCCCCCATTTCTTTTGGTTTCTTTCCATATGTCACAAATAAAGGGTTTAAGTAAAATTTCTAAAGGTGGTGATATTTATGGGATATGTTTAATATCCTTATCCTGGACAGAAGATTTTATTTTCATGTTTCCAGAGACACTAAACCATTATGTCCCTCAATCATGAATTTTTGTAATGTATAGAATATTCATATAAAATGATGTATTATAAATGTATTTTATGCATGGGTTGCTATAGTATGTCATTAAAAATATATGTGTAATTATATTATCATTTTTAAGTAAATAATGTAATTGGTGACCCTATTAGTATTAGGTAATAGTTTTTTTGGATTTTTTATTTTAGTTACACTTTATTGGGAAACTCTAATAGATTAGGATACTAGAGGAATATAGTCGATTTTATTGATATGATGGATGTGATTATGAGTTTTTAGATCAAAAATACAATATTCATTGTGAAAAAATATTTAATGAAGAAATCATTTCCATTTTTAGTAATATTAATTAGACAGTTATTTATATTATATAAATGTAATGTATTTTATAAATAAAAATGAATTTTTTTTTACTAAACTCATTTTAATATAAGTTTTAATTTAAACGTTTAATTTATAAATTATAGAATTTTAATATCATAAAATAAATTTAATTTATTAAATAAAAAGATTAAAATTCACATAGGGTAAATTTTATGGTTTTTTGAAAATATTTATTTTTTAGGGAATAGTGAAAAATACCGATTTTTGTAAAAAAGTCGTTTCCTTTAAAAAATAAGTAATTTCAAAGTACCATTATGATTATAATATTATTTAAATTAATATAAGTATTATTTGGTAAATCTAATTAAAATAAATAAATTTTATTCAATTTTATAATTTATTATATTATAATTTATTTTTATTTAAAAACATATTTTTCTCAAAACTATTTTAAAGTGCATAATATTTCTCTATTTTCATTAATTAAAAAAACACTAATGGTGAATGTTTTAAATGAAACTTATAGATTATATTTTATTGAATATTAATTTAAATTAATATCATTATTATTACTAGTAATATTGTTAATATAAAGTCATCTTAAGAATGAAAAATACATTTCATGAATAATTATTTTTTCATCATGTCTACAGGTCTAATTTTAAATTAAATTATACCACTTCTGTAAAAATAATATAGTAAAATGGATTCCATATTCATAAAAAGAATAAATAATTTTATATAATAATGGGAAAATAATTTCTTTCACATTGAATTGTGAAATGGTAAATTTATTTTACCATAACTAAGGAAAAATCTTGATTAAACAAGGAGTTAAATTTGTAATATATGTTTAAAAATGAGATAAAACATGTATAAATTATATTTAATGGACATATTTAGACCATATATCAAATAGGTCTCAATAATGGTCCATTTTAGATCTTTTTTAAATGTGAAGAACATGGGTATCATGTTTTATTTTCAAACAATACAAATGTGTCCTCTCCGCCAATTATAATGGGCCAACCATATCATCTCCTCTTCACACCACCAAATCCATTTGGATTGGAAAATACATAAAAAATACATTCCTTTACTAACTTCTCATATCATAGTGTCCTTTTTTTATTATAAAACCAATCAAGGAAAATATTTTTGTGTAAACATTAAGAGGTTGTTCGAAGAAGAGGAATCATTTTTTAACCGAGAATTTTTATATTATTTCTTATTCCATGTCCCTAAGATCATCTTAAAACTTACTGAAATAATAACACTATCATATCCCATATACATAAACATTATCATCTCAATGAAAAAACCTAGATCCATAACATCTTCCATCAGTTGGGAAATGAAATAATCGTTCCTGTTTATGGTAGACTACTACCTTCCAAACCGATGTAATTCCTTTTCCAACACCTCCTCTAAAGGATGGTAATAATTATAGATTAAAAGTATATATATATATATATATGATATTTTTAACATAATTATTCTGAGATAATTATGATATCACATATAACATCTTACATTTCATTCCATGGTGGATATGATAACATCGCTCATGTGTACAATAAACCACTGCATCACGAAGCGATGTGACTCGTTTTTCACTAACTCATTATATGGAAGGTAATAAAGAAAAATGTTAATTAATATATGTTATATATATGAAATAATTATTTTTTTAACGAGATATTTTTTTTCTATTATAAAAATATAATATATAATTTTATTTCTTACCATTATACTCACCTAAAATGATAATATCATTCTTGCGTATATGTGGACAACCACCTATAGGAAGTGATGTGATTATTTTTTCATCACCACATCACATGGATTATATATATAATAATATTTAAATAAATTATATGTATTTATGATATTGTGATCATTATGTAAGGTTAATACAACACATACTTTATTTCCATATTGATCATTGAATAATGGAAACGTCACTCAAAAATGTGTATAGCCTACCGTCTCAATGATTGTAACATACTTCTTTTTTTATAACCATATTTTCTGATTCATTTGAAAATTTTAATTTATGTATAAAAATAATAATTATGTGGGGATTATTATTATTTAGATGATGATAAATTTACCTCTTGGACCATAGTCAACCTTCCAAATTTACTTTTAAATCATTACCTGAATACTGTCAAAACATACATAGTAAACATAGATGATTAACTACTTATGTATATCATGGTAATAGATAAATTAAGATAAATAATAAAAATGAAAAATTATCTTATGAAATAAAAAAATTAACATAATTATATTGTTTTGGAAGATAAGGAACATACTTTCATGAGTCAAACTCAAGGTAAGGGAATTTCTTTAAAATTATCTTTTAAAGTTTCTATTCTAACAATTCTTGTTCTATGTTTATGAATTTAAAATTATTTTTTGAACTAAATTACATGGAAAATTTTTTTAAATAAAAATCATTGTTTCCAATTACCTTAAAAATAAATCTTTTTATAGAATCTTTTATTATATTTATAAAATAAAAAATTAATATTCTATTTTAATATATATATATAGACAAAATGTTTTTTTTTTCCAAATTTTTTATTTTATTTTTTAGATTACATTTAATTATTTCAGGATTTCTTAAAAAAACCTATTTCTATTTTTCTAGGAAATTCTTGTATTCAAATTTCGTTTTTAAATTGAGTGTATTTTTATATATTTAAAAATGTTTTATTATGGGTGAAAAGAATATTTTATGAGTGTCATGTTAAAAATTGAAAGATTTTGGGTTTTATAATTGTGTTGTGGTTCCTATACAGTATATTTTATTATGGGTGGTAATGTCATAAATGAAGTATTTGTGGTAACATTATGAACTAATGATGGGTTAATACATTATAAACCAAGGATTGATGGGTCTATGATATCCCTCTAACGCATTGGATATGAATTCAACTATATAGTTATTCTATTTATAGTAGTGATATAGAAAATTATTTCCCAAGATACCCATATGTTATTTCTATTATTTAAATTGGTTTTCTATGGTAATGTTACGATTTATAAAAAAGTAATAAATAATATTATATTGAATAGAAAATATTTTCAACTTCTTAAAGGTGGAAATTATAAGTTTGAGAAAAAGTTTTTATGAGTTAATCATGTTTTGAAATAAACATTTATGAGTTTAATTTTTTATTTATATTTTCTTATGAAATGTTTTATAAAAAAATTGGGTAGAGAAGGTGATTTCATAGGTAAAAAATGAATATCATACACCATAATCTTTTTATGAAAAGGAAATGTTTTTAAATAATCATGGACTAACATGTTTCATTATTTTCTTTTATGTACCTTACTGATCCTTTTGTGGTATCCCAATATTTTAAAATGTTTTTTAGGGTTTAAGGATGGTTAAGGGAAATGAAGATGTTCAGATGAAATTCGTAATGATTTTTCACGGAAAAAACATATTTTATCTTAAATATTTTATATTGTGTGAAAAAATGAAAACTTCTTAGAAGTGTGCACTTTATATATATATATGAATTTTTTATGTAAGTGTGATGAAATAATTATCTAAAAAACTAAGCCTAAATGAAATTTTGGAAATTAAGAACATGAATTCTGGTTTAAAGACACTATAATATGAAATGTTTAAGGTGGAATACTTAAAATTGGTATTAGATTGAAGGTTAAGGTAAATTTAAGGATTATTATACTGTTAATATAATACTTCTAAAATATTTCACCTAATGGTTCGGTGGAAATGATATAGAATTTGATCATTTTTATGTTGCTTAATCTAAACTATGTTTGTTCAAAATGGTTTTATATAGAGGAAATTGGGAGGATTTAGTAGCAATGAACCAAGAATATGCAATCCTTTGAAGTCAAAAACCTAGAATGGTCTGAATTAGAACTGAGTTGTTTTTCATAGTGATAGAATGGATGATGATAGAAATAAATGAATTGGAATCCATATTAGAGAGAATCCAAATCTACTATAGATGAACAAAATGAAAGTATAACATTTTATAAGACAACATCCTCAAGAATTTAGCGGATCTTCTGACTGAGTTGTAGTAGATGGATAGATCAATACCTTGAATAATATATTTAATGGCATTCAGTGTTCAAAATGTCAAAAGTTAAACCTTTCTATTTATAATTTTGAAGGAAAATATGATCTTTTATGGTATTTTGTTTAGAATATAAAATATATAGATTAGAAAGGTTTCATCTAATAAGATAGATTTAAGAATTTATTCATTGATAAATATTTCGATAAGGTTGATCGACTCAGTTTGGATAAAAATTCATTGAATTAAGGAAAAAGGATGAAGATTTTATAACTACATGGGGAGAAAATTTTAAAATATTGTCTTGGTGTGTACCAAATTTTAACTAAGATATAGTGAGTAATATTAATAGGTTTTAATCATGGTTTAAACTAGGACATAAAAGTTAATTGTTATCTTATAAGTTCAAAAATATATGAAAAACTTGTTTTATGTTCAAAGAAGGTAAAAATGGAGTTTCTTAATGATCATGTATTCTTTAAAATCTCCCATAAAATGAGATCTTAGTGGAAGTAAAATGGGATAAATGGATCAAATAAGTTTAGACGTAAGAAAATAAAGATCACATCTTATAATAAGTATGGTAAAATGTACCCTGGGTAATGTCTTATGAACTGTGTGAACTAAATTTAATGTGGTAAGTTTAGTCATATGGATCATGAGTGCATGTAAAATTATCAAAAAGGTAATGAAAATCCAACAGTATTATTTCTTAATTAAAACGAGTTAGGGAATTTTTCCAATGTGTTTCTAAAGATGGATACTTTGGGGGGGAATGTAAAAATATCCAATGAAAAATGGAGTTGAAAATCATTTTCTATTACTAAGGTTGATGGTGGTTCCTTAAATGATGTGGTGATAGGTATGTTAATGGTTTTTTAGAATTATGCCAATTCCTTGTTTGAAACTATATTTTTACAATCCTTCATCTCTAAGAGATTTTAATGAAAAATTAAAATATAAACTCATGAAAGGAAGATATTAATATTTGAAAAAACTACGAGTGGTAATATTAAAGAAATAAATATTTGTAGGAACCTTATTATTATTATTATTATCAGAAGGATTATATTTCCGGAAAATCTATCTACACTTCCCATAATAGATTTTGATTTTATTATGGGTATGGATTTTTTTTTCAGTTTATTATATTAATATAGAATTTAGATCAAGAATGTCTTATTCAATGATTTCATACATTTTATAACCTACTGAGAATCTTGAAAATTGATTATATATGTCAGTGAAATATATTTAGAATATGTTTTTGAAAATAAATAAAATGGTTAAACAGGTTATTTTCCAGTAGGGAATTAATAAATGGATATTTTTGCTATGTATTTACAAGGTTTTATTCTTGATAGGGTGTGTGAGTTTAATATTGAATTAATGTCAAATGCTAAGACTATTTATAAACCACCGTATTGAATAGCTCAATTATAAATTTTAGAATTGAAAAATAAATAATTGTGGTTCTAGGAAAAGGTATCATTAATTATAGAACTTCACCATGGGTTGATCATTTATTTTCAACGAATTATGATAGTCCCATGTGGCTTTATATTGATTATAGATATTTGGATAACATCACTGTGTTGAAGAATTATCATTTGTGTAATATCAATGATTTTTTTATTAGCTCTAGAAAGAATAGTGTTTTTCAAAGGTTGAACTAAGGTATGGGTACCATTTTCTAAAGATGAAGGAGGATGAAATTTTTAATAAAACATTTAAAACTATAAATTTGTATTATGAATATTTATTTACTTTTATTGGGTTGTCTAATTCCCTGACTATATTTTTATATTATATGAACATAGTATTCCATTATTATTTGGAAAAAATTTTGGTTATTTTTATTTATGGTTTATTGGTATATTTTAAAAAAATGATGATCATTAATGAGAATGGATAATATTTTAATCCTTAAATTAAAATAAACTGAATGGAAAATTTAGTAATTCTAAATTTTAGATTAAACAAATTTATTTTCATGGGATTATTGGGTTTAATAATGGGATAATAGCATACCCCTTTAATAATAAAGTTGATTAAGAGGGTAAAATACCTAAAAATTTCATAGAGATTCATAGTTTTCTTGGATTCATACTTTACTATTTGTGGATTCGTAAAAAAATTACTTGACTCTCAATCCCATAGACTAAGCTAACTTGAAAAAGTGTTAAATTTGTTTAGTTGAATGAATGTGATGCTATTTTAAGGAGATAATAAGATGAAAGGTTAATGCTATAATTTTTTACATTCCCTTTAGAACGGATGAATTTTTCATCTATAGTTATTATTCTTTAAAAAAAATTCATATTCCAAAATTTCAAATAATTAGGTAATTTCATATGTTTCACGATAGTTGAAACCTCCTGAGTAAAATTAGCATACACATGATCTAGAATTTTCAAATGTATATTTTTATCTGAAAATTTTAGGCATAATCTGTATGGAGTGATGTTTGAAATATATAATAATCATAAAAAAATTAATTATATATTCATTCAAAAAGAACTGAACATGAGACTGAAAATTTTGGATGAAACTGATCAAGGATTATGATTTCACAATTCATTGTCAGTAGGTTAAAAAAGAATTACAAATACTAAAGGGAATGTTTACACCTTTTATACTATGATTGTGGAAATGGGAATATATATCAATGGATTTCAGGGTAGGATTTGAAAATACATCTCAAGGTAACAATGTGATTTGTGTTATTGTTGACTGATTAACCAAATATTTACATTTTCTTCCCATTTAATATATAATGTATTTGGATCATTTTTTTCGACTATATCTCAAGGATATATTTAGGTTATATGGATTTATACTCCCCATTATCTCTAATCATGATCTTAGGTTTACTTTTAATTTTTGGAAAATACTTCTCGGGTCATTGGGTACAAAATTAAAATTTAATGGAACTTTTCATCTTCAGACCAATAGTCAGTCTAAGAAGAAGATTAAATCCCTGGAAGGCATTATCCATTTTTTTCAATTTATTATGAGGGAATATTTAATCAACATATTTATTTGTTTTAGTGTACCTATAAAAATATTTTTCATTCCAGTATAAAGTTGGAACCATTTGAGGCATTATATAGAAAACGGTGTCGAATGAGAAATTATTTAAATAAATTAGAAGAAAATATGTTTGTGGGAATAGATATGGAAAATTAAATGGGTGATAAGGTTCACTTGATTAAATAATATATGAGGATAGATCATAACATGAAAAAAATATGTGGATAACAACAAGAAAGATCTTTCTTTTGAAGTAGGTGATCATGTTTTTATCCAAGTATCTCCATAGATAAGTTTTATATTTTTAGGTAAAAAGGGAATTTATGTGAATAATTCATTAGACTATATGGAATTATGGACTAAGATGGATTAGTATTTTAATGAGTTTATTTTCCTCTGATTTTATCCCAATTATATAATGTTTTTCAAGTTTTTGTATTAATAAAATATGTGCTAGTTTAATCTCATGTTTTTATCCCTACAGTAGTTATCTATGAAGAGAATATTTCTTATGTGAAACAACCAATTTCTATTCCTTACCATATAGAAAATGTTTTGTTAAAAATTATTGATTCACTGGGTTATGTTTTTATAGAAAAACCATATGGTTTAAGAGGAAACATGAAAATAAAAAAATGTTATGAGGGAAATATATCATCTCTTGATTAATAAGTAAAAAGAGTTATGAGAAAAAAAATTAAAAGGGGGGAAGAATTTGAAATACTAGTTATTTATGGAATAAATAATTTTCATGTCTATTAATATGATTTATATTTTTATGTTCATTATAAAAATATCAAGTAATTTTCAAATTAAAATGGGAAATAGCTGTAAATGAACTCTTTTATTATAGTATTTATTTTTAAAAGTTTAATTTCTAAATTATATAATTTTAATTAATTAAAAATAATTTAATTTTTTAAATACTCATATCAAAACTAACATTGTTTTAAATTTAGTGATTTTATTGGAAAATATGGTTTTTCTGTAAATAGTCAAAAATGCCAATTTTTTGTAAAAATGTTATTTCATTTCAATAAATTAATTAATTTTAAATTATCATTATGATATGAGTTTTATTTAAACAAACATATGTATTCCTAATTTATATTTAATATAATTAATTTCATTTGAATCAACTTTATACTATATTTTAGCATTATTTTATTTTTGGGTTAACAAACACATTTTTTCTTCAAATTATTTTAAAGTGAATAATGTTTCTCAATATTAATTAATAAAAAATCACATAATGGGGATTTTTTAAATGAAATTTATAGAATATATATCTATAAATATTAATTTAAATTCATATAACAATAATTAATATTTATAGTGTTAATATAAAATAATCTTATTTTTGAAAAATATATTTCTTGAAAAAACTTATTTTTCGTCACATCTGTGAGTTTTATTTTAAATTAAATTCTAAATGTTTTGTTAATTTAGTTTTAAAATGCGTTCAGTATTCAGAAATAAAATAATTTATCTTATATAAAAAGTTTATATTAATTTTTTTCATAATTAATTGTGAAAACTGTAAAACTATTTTATCACCATTATGTAAAAAATGGATTTACTGGGGGATTAAAATAAAAATATAGGGTTAAATTACCCAAAATATTTTATAAATTATATTTTATGGCCATATTTTGACATTATATAATCTATTTCTAGATAATAATCCATTTTCGATCCTTGTTTCATGTGAAAAATACTGGTATCAATTTTTCTTTTAAAAACTCCTAGTGTGTCCTCGCTCCCACTTATAAAAGGCCACCCTACCTCCTATTATATTCACACCTATAATTTATTTTAGTTTTTCCAATACCTACCCAAATATATTTCTTACTACCCTACCAATGACATAGAGGAATTATTTTTACATTAAATCCCTTATAATAATGTTTTTAGTGTAAACCAAAAGTGGTTTCCAAAAGAAGAGGTATTTTTCTTAACCGGGTGTTTATGTTTTATTTATTCTTCCATATACCTGAAATATTTTTCAATCACGATACTCTAACGAAATTATTATTTACTATATACTAATATTTTATTATGATAATGAAAAAATGTAGATCTATATATCAGCCTCAAACCCGTAATCCCAGATCTAGTTTTTAAATAAATAATATTATATTTCTGAAATTGATACTAATGAAGTTGAAATAGTTTTCACTATCCAAATCTTAAATCATAAAAATTAATAATATTGGATAAATTAAAATCACATTGAACTTTTATTATTATAGTTTTATATTATTAATAAAAATTTATAACATCGTGGATTTATAAAAACACTACTTCATAGAAATGAACTTCATCTTCACTATATCCAACTTTTTATATTTCATATTAGGTCATCAACATCATCTATATTAAACCATGAAATACAAAATTTAATAAAAATCATACATGAAATCATAGGTAAAAGTAAATATAATAAGGGTGAACTTAGATTCTCATTAAGGGTAAACATAAGCATTAGCAACTAAATTTCATCAGTGGGTATAATAATAACATAAGGGTATCATGACATAATAAAAGTTTAAGATCATAAAATCAGAATATTAATACCCATAAATACATGGATTACAAAACATGAAAAATGGAATAATGCTTTAGCAACGGAAACATATATCATAATCAATAATCATGATCCATAAGATATCAATCTTAATGAAAGGAAACATTTAGGACCCATAGAATGTATAGTGAAAACATGTTGGTATAATGGGACATCATATACATAGAATACTTATAAACTTTGATATGGAAGAGAAAGATACCTAATCTAAAAGAAGATACATGATCAGTATAACTTCCAAATGACTTTCTTGATATTTCTTTAATAACTATAGGATGAAATGAAAATCAAACATGTGAATATGATTCATAACCATAGGAGAATAAAATATATTTGGGTAAAGAAAATTATATCAAATTATTTATTCCAAAATAAACTTGAAAATAAACAATCCAAAAAGAAAGAAGATTGTATCATAAATCCTTTTCCAATTTGTTTACTTTTCAATCGTAAGCCCCGTTAATAAATAATTTAAAATAATACATTAATTATCATGAAAATAAATATATTCATAATATTACATGTCAAATAGGAATTATATAAACCTCATAAAAGTATTTAGGTGCATAACATTAACATATGTCCCAAAGAAAATAAATTTGTGAAGAATAACCCTAAAAGAACATATCATAGAATTGAGAATTAATAAATGGAGTGATTATATTTAATAAATGTAAATAATTTTTTTTAATAATAAATAAAAAAATTACTTATCAATTCACACATAATCATAAAATAACAATATTAGTGTAAAAGTGTTATAGTCCAATGAAAGGAAAAGGAGTTAAGAATCTCTTTACCACTTAGTAACTTTCAAGTCAACCCCTTTGCATAAAATAATTAAAAATGAAACTTAAAACAACATCATGTATGAATGATTCATGATATTTAATTTAATATGGATAGTATATAAACCAAATTTTAAAAACAAGTGGTTAATATGGTATATCTCTCATAGAAGCAAAAGAGAGATAAGAAATCTATTACATCAAGTCCAGAAAATCATTGTTTTTTTTACATTAACTCCAATATAATTAAATTACATAAATTATTTTATTTATTAATAAAATTTTATAGGATTAATAACTTATAATAAAACATTTATTTTATCTCTTTTTAATGAAACATTTAAATATTTAACCAGTTAAGTCCACATCCGGTGTTTTGAGGATGCTTAGTTCATTGTTACAAAATATATTTGGTGTGTTGAACATGGTAAAAGTGGTCATTATTTCACAATATACAAAATAATAATATATAGATAATTATAATAATTTTTCATAAATATTTATTTTAAAAAAATTCATTAAAATGGTTATGAAAAATGAACTATGTTACGATTATGGAGACAGTAGGCCATACGTATGCATGAGTAACACTTCCATTTTTCAACGATCATTATAGAAAGAAGACATGTATTATTTTATATTTATAGATAAATAATAATATCATAAATACCATTATATTTCATTAAATATATATATTTATATATATATATCATTACTATAATTTAGTTAGGAAATAGTAATCACATCACTTCGTGGAGGTGGTAGTCCACACATACATGAACGACGTTGTCATTTTTCATTATAAGAAATTAAATGATATATTATATTTTTACAATGATAAATATGTCATTAATATGACCATTTTTTTCTTTTTTATCATATATATTCGTTAAAAATATGCTTATTACGTTCTATTTAATGTGTTAGTGAAAAAAGAATCGCATTGCTTCGTGAGGCGGAACATTACCATACCCACGAGAAACTTTATCGTAACCCCCATAGAATATGAAGTAAAAAAGGTATTTGTGATATAATAACTCAATAAGTATATATATTTTAAAAATATAATATATATACTTTAAACCCATAATTAAAACAAGAAGTGCGAGGTGATGGTGGAAAATAAATGACATTGGTTTGTGAAGCAGTAGCCCGCTATACACCTGAATGATGATTTCAAATTCCATTCGACAGAAGAGGATATGGATTTAGGATATTACATAAATATAATAAAATATCATTATATAAGATATAATTAAGTTATAATATGATCATATTTTAAAAATATTTTAAAGAGTTTTATGGGGAAATAAGACAAACACTTATAGTTTTTAATTTTACCTCTTCTCAGGAAAAACTTTTAGGATAATAGATAAATTTTTTATAGAATATATTTATGACAATAAAATACTTTAAATATGAGGTTATTTAATTTGGGATGTGATATTTGTAGGTTTTTTATGAACCAAATGTTTTTGAAGGTGTGAATAAGAGAGGAGAGTTGGTGGCCTTTATAAGTGAGGTGAGTGAGACTCTTGTAATTTTTGAGAAAAATAGGTGTACCCACGTTTTTTACATGAAAATTGGAAAAAATAGATCAATATCAATAATTATAAATTATAAGTTATAAATGTGAATATATATATATATATTAGATAAGTTTTTACATCATCTTAACCCTTATCTTTTAAGTTTAACCCTTAGTAAATCCGTTTTTACCTTAACTATCGTAATTAATTTTTTATTATTTCTACTATTAATTTGGGTAAAACATTATGTTAAAATTATTAGAAAATAAAAATTATTAATATTAAATATATTGAATCTATTTTAAAAAATGAAATTCACTAATGTGTAAAATTTTAATTTTAAATCTCTCCCATAGATGCAACCAAAAAAAAGGGTTTCACAAAGTGCATTTTTCAGGGAAAAAAAGATTTCATATTAACTCTATGAATAAAAATAAAAGTTGAATAAATATAAATATAAATTAAATTATATATATATATATTATATATTTAATTTAAACCATTTCTTATTAGGGGATATTTTAATTAATTAAAAAAGAAGAAACATTATGCACTTTAAAATAGTATTGAGAAAAAACTCGTCTTTAAACTTAAGGACATACATATACTAAAATACAATATGAATATGATTCAAAATATGTTAAGTGGATTTCATATTAATAAAAAATCAATATTTAAGGATAATGATTTTCAACAAATAATAAGGCTTCTAAATTTCTTAATTTGTTGAAAATAAAAGACATTTTTAGAAAAAAGGGAACTTTTCAATATTAACTGAAAAGCCCATATTTTTCAAAAATATCTGAAATTCCACCCAATGTAAATTTTGAAATTCTTATTTTGAAAATTATTTCCATTATAACAAATATATTTATAAAAGTTTGGAAAACAAATTATAATATTTTTTCATTAAAATAAATAAAAATCATTTTGGATTGAAACATATTTTTGAAGAATACAGTTACATTACTAAAAAATTTTTGTTTATTTAATAAATATTTATCCATTATTTATATTGAGTATGAAATATATATATATATATATATCATAAATTATTTTATAATATTCATACCATTCAATTTAACAACTAGGTTTTAATGGTTATATATATATATATATTGTGGGTTATTTATGTTCCATGTTACATGTCAAATACGCTATTGAACATAGTTTTCTTTTATAAACTATTAGGGTGTTAAATTTTTCCCCAATTAATAAATTCCTTCCTAAAAATTTTAAATTTATATCGGTAATAAAAAATTGGACATTTGAAATGTATTTTTTCGGACACTAACATCATAAAACAGGTTAATAAGACAACTCCTTGATAAGAGTGAAAAGGATGTTTGAAGGTCATCTAGAATAACTCATACTATGTTTTCAAATAGGATAATACATGTGGAAAGTAAGTATTTATTCATGGAAGAAAATATTATATAATTATGGATAGTTATTGAGATCATTGATTATATGAATGTGAATGAATAATAAAAAGTGAAGCATCTAAAAAACATAAATCTATAATGAGTGAAAAGACCATTTGTACATCAAAAATGAAGGTATTGGGATAAATGTTTTCTTCAATGTTTATTTTCATAGATTTTAGGAACTCATTATCCATCTATACTGAAACATAGTGAAATATAAATACTTGTCATAGAATCTCTGATCCTTTTGAAAATTTCCACCATAATCTCATCTTTTTCTCCAAAAGATGAGTATTAAAGATGCATTTTTCTTTCCTGAAGTACTAAATATATCTTTTAATGACAAAATAACCCTAGAATGGAGACTCATGCTATCCCACCTATTTTAGACATCAAAAAACCCAAAAATGGTTAGTACATGGTTTGATAATTCCCAGAATGAATAAACCCTTATGTGATGAAATAATGAATAAATCTATAAAAATCATCAGTAATACCCAGATTAAAAACTAAATAATTCAATAAATAAATAACAAAATATACCAAATAAACTAAATGATATATAAATGAAATAGTTTTCAAACCACAAAATTTTATATCATGCCTTTCACATTACAAGCGAAAAAATTTGGCAATCTTCTTTTGAAATAACATCAATCTCTTAGTCAATAAATTATTTTCAATTTCATGGTTATCTATTTGATAAGACTTCTATTCCCATAATTACCTCAATATAAAAGATCATATTAACCTTATAGGTTATCTGTAAATAAAAAATGATATCTGTAAAATGTTATTCAAACCTCACATTAAAGTAAATCATTAAATATAATTTACCCTAATAAAAAATCTCCTAAAATGTCATTAATCACTTAAAGTTATCATTGATTAAAACCTAAAAAGGGTTTCTAAGAAGTTGAACATATCATAATCCGTAATATTATAAACCTATTATGGTATAAATTACTCATAATTTAACCACACATGAAAACATAAGAGTATAAAAAAATTAACTAAACATTCCCTCTAATTTTAACTATAATAGTATTGAATCCATGCTCCTAGATTTAGTGCTAAAATCATAAATATTACTTTTAAAAACATTATACTGATGAAGGTGACCAATTTTTCAATATACAAAACTTATAATAACAAAATAAAAAATATTGGATTACTTATATTCTCAATGATGTTTTAGGTTTATAGTTTTTGAGAATTTGGAAAAACTCTTAACATCATGGATTCATAAAAAACTTGTTCATAAATATAATAATCATCACCCACTATACCTAGGACTTTATATTCCATATTAGGTTATCAGAGTCATCCATATGAAACTCTTTTAGTCATAATTCATTCAAAATCACAGTTTATAATCTATAGAAAAGGAAACATATGAATGGTATGCTTAAATTCGTATTAAGGGTACACATAATCATTTATAATTAAACGTCATTAGTGAGTATAAGAGGAGAATAAGGGTATGATTACATAATCAAAGTGAATGAATATAACATAAAAATATTCATACCCATCAATACCTATATCATAAAATATAAAACATGTAATAAGTCATTAACAATGGTAGGAGACATTAGAATGAATAATTATGAGCCATGTGATATCATTCTTGATCAATGGAAACATTTATAACCTATAAAATGAATAATGAAAATGAGTTGGTATCTTAAGGAATCATTTTAATACAACACATAAAGGAAACTTTAATAACCCATAAAAATTAAATAACCATATGTTCAAATTCTTATATAATTCTTTAGAAAAAATAATCATTACCCAATAAATTATAGCACTATCTGGGCACACCCCTCAGATAAACTATATTATGCTCATCTGATGATATATAGGCACACACATCATATAATTATATCCCATAACCCAAAATAAATCACATAAATATTGTGTTTCTTTATAAAACTCATAAAACAATCATTTTTCCTTTTATAACTTGATTAACCCAAGGAAAAAATGGGTTCCAATGAATTATTTGTGAAACATGATTAACCCCTACAAGAATAAATTGGTTCCATACCAATATCTTTCAAAAATGACTAACCCATAACAATATCAGAAGTTCTATAAAAATATATTTGAAAAATTATTTACCCATGGAAAATGAATGGGTTCGAAAACAATTTCATTGAACCATGATTATCCCGTGAAAAGAAAAATGAGTTCATGGAAAATCTCTTTGACACAAGATTTACCTGTGGAAAATAAATAGTTTCCTCAAAAATCTCTATGAAAAAATATTAGTCCATCCAGAGAAATAATAAGTATGGTATCATTAAAAAATATCATTATTTTATCATATATAATTACAACTTTTGTTGACATTGATGAATGTAAATACCATTAAAAAATCGTAAAATACTTTTTTAGGAAAATAATTTTTTATTTTGAAATTCTCTTTTTAAAAATAAAAATTAAAAAAATATTCTGATAATTATTTTATTTAAAAAAAATTGTATACAAATAAATTTTGGTTCAAATAATGTATTGGTCATGATAGTGGTCAAATCCGTTAATGTTGTCAATGTAAAAAATAAACATCCTTTCAAAACATTTTGTAAAAGGTATTCCAAAGTTACCCAGTTGGAAAATGTTAAGAAAGTTCATTTTTAAACCCTTTATAATTTTTATTAAGAAAATTTAAAATAAATTTCAGAAATAATTTATTTTCTTGATAGTGAATTTTTAAAAACACTTTAGAAAACATGTATATGGAAGAGAAAGATACCGAGTATAAAAGAAGCTACACGATTTGTATCAATTATAAATGAATTTCTATATTTTTTAGTCAATAAGGGAGGAAATGGAAATAAAATATGTGAATAAATTTCATAACCATATGATAATAAAATATATACAGGTTTTAAAAATAGTATCACAATACATCCTCTAAAAGAAACTTGAACCTAAAAAATCTTGAACGAAAGGATATTTTAGCATAAAGATTTTTCCACTTTGGTAATTTTTCAATCGTCATCCCCATGAAACAATAAAATTAAACGATACATTAAATATCTGGAAAATAATTATATTCATGATATTACATGTCAAATGAGAGGTATATAGGCATAATTAAAGGAGTTAGGTGTATAACATCAACATATGTCCCAAAGAATGAGTATTTGAGATAAATAACAATTACAAAGATCATATCATTGATTTGAGAATTAATCAATGGAGTGATTATTTTAGTTAATGTAAATAAACAAAAAATAATTATAAATAAATAATAATTAAATTTATAGAAAAATTCACACATAATAATTTAATAACAAATTAAATAGAAAATATTTATAACCCAACAAAAGGAAACTGAGTTAAGAAACTATTTACCACTTAGTAACATTCAAGTCAATCCCCTTAGATAAATTTATTAAAATTGAATTATAAAATGAGATGATATATTAAGGATTCATGATGTTATATTTATAATGGACATTATATACTCCAAAAAATAAAAACTAGTTATGAATATAGAATATTTTTCACAGAAGTAAAACCGAGGCGAGGGAACCCTTACCGCGAGTCTATACATTCTTTATATATCCTTTAACATCAATATAATAATATTAAAAGAATTATTTTATTTTATAATAACATTATAATGGTTCAATACCTTAATCATAAATCATTTATTTTATTTATTTTAAAATATATATTTAAATATTTAATCTATTATGATTACGTCGTGTTTTTTTAGGGCATTCAGTTCACTGTTTCAAAACGGGTTTAGTGTGTTGACCATGGTAAAGTGAAAATTATTTGAAAATATAAATAATAATAATCATTACATAATTATAAAATTTATTTAACAATTATACTTTTAAAACCTATTATAAAAATTGTTATGAAAAATGAATAACATTATAATCATAGAGAGGGTAGGTCGTATATACGCATGAGTAACATTTACATTTTTCGACGATCCTTATGGAAGGATGGTGTGTAATATTATATTTTTAAATAATTATGATAATATCACATGAAATATATATATTATTTAAATATACTTATATATATAATTATTCTAATGTGGTGATGAAAAAGGAATCACATCACTTTATGGAGGTAGTAGTCCATAAATACACGAACAACATTATCATTTTTCAATGTAAGAAACCAAACGATATATTATCTTTCAAGAATCATTAATATATAATTAAAATAAATATTAATTTATTTATATCACACATATTCATCAAAATATCCTATGTTAACTTCCATGTAATGTGTTAGTGAAAACAAACCACATCACTTTACGAGGTGGTTGTCCACCATACACACGAGAAACGTTATCATAACCCCTACATAATAAAGTGTAAAATGGTGGATGTGATAACATAACTCCATAAGTATAAATATTTTACAAATATCATATTTAAAATTTAAATAAATCATTGTAACAATCTATTAGAGGTGATGATGAAAAATGAATGACATCAGTTTGCGAGGCGGTAGTCCTCTATATACATGAATGATGATTATGGTTCCCATTTAATGGATGAGGAAGAATATTCAGGATCATAAATTAAAATAATTACATCCTAGTATATAAGATATAATTTTTTTTTGATTTTATATTAATTGGATAAGATTTAAAATAGTTCTAAGAATAAATAAAAAAACCATAGTTATGAATTTTACCTCTTCCCAGATCACTTCTTTAGAAAAACACATAGAGTATTCCTAGAATAGATTTGTGATAAAAACATTCTTATTGGAATATGGGATGGAATTTTGTAAAGTATTTTGATAGGTATTTTCCGAAAAAAATGGTTTTATGGTGTAAATAAGGGAGGATAGGGGGTGGCCTTTAATAAGTGAGGTGAGTGGAAAACTTTTAATATTGGAAAAAACATGTAGCCACGTTTTTCGCATGTGCCAAGGGTAATAAATTTAGTATTATAGATAAATAAGAATTATAAGTTCTAAATATATCTGTTTGATATATTTTAGGAATTTTTATAGGTTGTTTTAACTGTTATCGTTTTAGTTTAACCCTAGGTAAACCCATTTTTACTTTAATTGTGGTAACTAATTTTTTATTATCATTATTGTTCATTATGAAAAAAAATTAATTTGAACTTATATGAAATATATATTATTTTGAATCAATATATATATATTCTATTTTATGAAATTCAATTCACATAATGGGAAAATTTTAAGTTAAAATTAAACCCACAGATCCGACGAAAAAGTGGTTTTCAAGAAGTGTATTTTTTAAGGGAAAGCAGATTTTGATTAACTCTATGACGAATATATATTATTTTATGAATATAAAATAATAATTTTTTATGTAAAATGTAGAAATTTTATTGAAATCATTTATCATTTGTTTATTTATTTAATTTATTATAAAGTAGAATATTATTCACTTTAAAACAGCTTTCATAAAAACCTCATTGTTAATCCTAGAGAAAACTTTTTACTAAAAATACAATATGATGTTGATTATAAAGAAATTAATTATATTAAATATATTAAATAATATTTATGCTACTTTAAATCATATTCAAATATTAATGGTACTTTTAAATGTCTTAATTTATTAAAAAAAGACATTTTAAAAAATTCAGTATTTTTCACTATTCACCAAAAAATGAATATTTTCCAAAAAATCCTAAAATTTCATAAAAAGTAAATTTTTATATTTTTATTTAAAAAATTCAGTTCATTTTATTAAATAAATTTTCTAAAATTTTAAAAAATTAATTATAATATCTTTCACGAAAATAAATAAAAAACATTTTCGAAGAACAAAATCATGTTACTAAATTTTTTTTGATTATTTACTGAACATTTATAAATATATTATATTATGTTGGATATATATATATATATATATATTTCAAAAATTGGTTCATAATTTTTATACCCACCCATTAAACAGTTCTTTATAGTGGTTATACATATATATATCATGGGTCATTTTTGACTTGTGGTGCATGTTGAATAAACTATCAAGTGTAGTTTTATTATCTAAATTAATTGGGTGTTAAAATAAATATAATATTCCCTAAAGGAGTAAGAAACCTTCATTCTTCAATATGGATGGCTACCGCCTTGAGAACCAGTGTTATTCGTTTTCTATCCCTTCATCTTAAGACTAGTTATAATTATGGATATAAAGTATATAAATGATATTTGTAATTTAATTATACTTTTAAAATTGTGATGTCACGTATAATTTATTAATATTCATTCTGTGTGGGATAAGATAATTTTTCTCATGTTTTCTATGAACTATCATATCATGAAGATATGGGATTCATTTCTCACTAACATTTTACATAGAAGGTAACAAGGATGAATTTAAGGAATATATATGATATATATGAAATCGTTATGATATTCATGTAATATTTATAATTATTAAAAATTAATATAACACTTTCTTTCCTACCATTACACTCAAAGAAAAATGATAACATCATTCATGCATGCTTCTTTTCTTCCACCTCCATGAAGTGATGTGATTATTTATTCCTAAGCACATAAAATGGACGATATATATGAGTATATCTAAAGAAAAAATATGGTATATATGATATTATGATCATTTTAGAAATTTGAAACACACTTACCTTTTTTCCATAATGATCTTTTAATAATAGAAACTTTATTTATGCATACGTATGTCCTACCTTCTCCATGATTAAAATTCAGTTCATTTTTCACAACCATCTTTGATGATTGGTTTTAAAAGTATAATTAACGTATAAAAATGATAATTATTTCATGATTATTACTCTAGATATGATGTAACAATGACCTCTTTTACCATATTCATACTTTGAAAATTATGTTGAATACTATCAAAACATCTAAAGTGTACTAAAATGATTATTTAACTATGTATAGCATGGAAATAGATAAATTAAATTTAATAAGAAAAATTAAATTTTTTCTTAATATACTAAATCATTAATATAATTTTATAGTTCAGTAAGATAAAGAACATACATTGAGATTAATACTTAATGTAAGATACTTTCTTTAAAAAATCCTCTTATGGTTTCCCTCCAAAATATTTAGTTTCGAAATATATGATTTTAAATGATTTCATGAAAGTAATTATATGGAAATAAATTTTTTATGAAAGAAATTTTTTCTTCAAAGGTTTTTAAAAACGAATTGTTTAAGGATTCTTTGATCTTCTTTACAAAATACCAAAGTAATGTTCTAATTTATCATATATGGTTCTAATAAAAAATGTCTACCATATATATTCTTTTATTTTATAATTACTTTAAAATAATTTTTGTTTTCTTTAATGGAAAATCTAATTTACATTTTTCTAGGTATTTTGGTACTGAAAATGGGTTTTTAAATATAGTTGATATTTCAATATATGAAAATAATTTATTTTTGGTGCAAATAATATTTTATGAGTGTAATGTTGTAAATTGATGGATTTTATTCATTATGATTATGTTATTTTTATTTTATATTATGTATGACGATGGGTGGTTATTTGATAAAATTAGGATGGTTAGTCACATTATGAACCATTTATGGGTGGTTTCATTATAAAACAATGAAGGGTGGGTCTGTAAGGCCCTAGCCTCAAACATTACATAATCTTGAATTATGTTAATAATTCACATTGAGGATCTTTTCAGGTTTTTAGTTTTAGAGTATTAATTCATAACTATTACATTAAATCTAAAAAATAACAAAGTAGACACTTCTACTATATCCAAAATTTTCACAATAATAAAACTCATTAAATAAAACAAGATTTATTTTTTGATATAAATCATATTGAATTCATTCTTTCTATTACCCTTCTTTATACCCTGTGAAACACATTTCAAAAACACGGGATGAGCATAAAAAGTTCAGTATGGGTTATTAAATAAAGAAATAAATCATTATTCCATCAATACCAACAAAACATATTCTCTTTAAAACACCTAATGAAACCATAATATTTATGAATAACACATTGAAATTATAAATAATTAAGGTAACTTGTAGAATCCATAACATACTTACATTGTAGCTTTCACAGCTACGTAGGGAGTTACTTTTGGAATACCCATCACTATATATTCCCTAAATCTATTAGGAGAAACATTAACATTTACCTGAGTCACATTACCCAATTCATTGGAGATCTATCTCTAGCTCAACCACCCTAGGTTTATCACGAAACCACCCATATGCATAAACAATTCCCAAGAACCATAACATAATCATAACACATTGGAAACCATAAAATAAAGATAACCTTTTCACATTAAAATCACAATATAAAATTTTAATATATTTACATAATCAATCTTTTCCCAAAAATATTTTTATTACTATAATACATAAAAATAGTATATGGTATTTATTTTCCATTTAAACACATTACAACTAGTTAAGGAAACCAAATATTAAATAATTCTTATGGTGGTGGAAAGGTCGTTGTTATCATGTATGTTTAAAAGAAACATTATTTTTTTTAATTTATTAAAACTCTTCATAAAAAAATTCACTTGGAAAGAATGTAAAATTTAAATGGGTTTATTATACAGTGTATAAAATAAAGTCTTGTATAAATCTAAGTATGCCTTAATGAAAGGATATTGAGACGAAGTCCCTTACAAAGATCATTGGGTAAATAAAATAGATCGATTATGTGTATTGACCATAAGAACACATAAATAAAGTATAAATACATAATAAAATATAAAAAATCATTTCTCACATAATCAAAGAACTACATAAACAAGAAATAGATGATCAACCCAAAGAATGGAAATTGGGTTAAGAAGTTCAATTACAAAAATTTGGTAACCTAACAGGGTCACTAAAAAATTCAGAAAATGAGTTGATGAGAGAGAAAAAGGGTCTCTCATCACATGGACATAAAATTTACAAGAATTAGGATATATAAGAACATATCCCAACATTTAAATTTTGAAATTTAAAGACATGACAGAAAAAAAAAGTCTTTGAAAAAAAGAGGACGGTGAAAGGTTCCCTTACAAAGATCATTTTGTAAATAAAATTGATAGATTATGGGTATTTACTCTAATTAAAAATAAATCAATTATAAATACAATAAATCACATCAATATTTATTTTCCACATAATCTTATCATGACATAATAATGAATTATAAGATTACCCCAATGAATGGAAATTGGGTTAACGAGTTCCCTTACCTCAAGTCTGACTTGTCTTGAATGTTCCTTGTTATTTATGAATAATAATATTAAGTTAAATTATAATTTCATAAGAATAATTTTCAAGTTTATTATTCCTTTTATTTAACTTATTACCTTTCTATAAATATTATTTAATTATTTGAGTTCATATCAGACATTTTGTCACAGTTCAGAACTTGAATAAAAAATGAACTTATAATAATTACAAATTGTCCATGTGGTAAAAATTAAAATATCTACGGAATTTTATTCCTGATTTTGATATCATATATATAATATATATCCATTATATATTTTTATTTCTAACTGTATATAAAATTTGTAGATAAGAAATAAAACTCACTTTTCATGGAGATGGTAAGTCGTACGTACGCATGAATGCTACTTTCATTTCTATTTAGTATTTAATGGAATGAAAACATAATTATACATAGGTATATTATAATTCCAGTATAATATCATATTTAATTTCACTAAATCCATTTTTTATACATTCCACGTATGGTATGAACGAGTCATATCACTTTGAGGGGCGGTAGTTTCCACTTCCTCAAATGAAATTATCATATTTACCCATTATGGAAACCATAAAGGTATGATATAAATTGAAAATAAAGAATCCTAGAGAAAATATAAATATAATATATATCACATATAAATAAATTTCCAATATAATGGCCACTATGAGTGATTTTAGGTGATATTTGAACAATTTTCATTTTGTGAGGCAGTAGTTTGTCATCCACAGAAACAGTATGTTCATATCCATTATATGGAGGTGTGTGGGAGTGAAGTTATTATAATTTTAATAAAAACAACCTAGTATATTTATTATACTGGTTTTTATATATAAACAAATAATAATAGTATCAGAGGGCGTGGAGAAGGAAAAATAATGGAATGAAACTTGAGAGAATATGTTACCTCAAATCAGGTACCTTCTTTTGATTTGAGATGAAGGGCTCTCTTGAATTGCCTTCTACATAAGATAAGTATTATAGAAAGAAGATATTGGTGTTCATAGATTATTGAGGTAGATTTTGGATGAGAAATTAGTCTAGAGAGTTGTGAGTAATGGGTTAGAGTTGATGACCTCTTATAAGGGGAGGAGGGTCTCTTTAAGAAAGTATGAAAATATTATTTTATTATAAACATACTTTCGCTTTAAAAAAGTACCCAACTCAATTAACTAGAAGATAAGGTAAGGATATTTCGAAACATTCTCATAAAATGGGTTTTAGAAAAGATTAGGGCATAAAATTAACATTATCTTTTAGCTTTAACCCTTAGTTAACAGATTTATCTTTTACCATGTACTCTTGTATATTCATACTATATGGTTAATATATTTACTATAAAATGCCAAGAGACCCAAAATGAATCATTATTGACATTTTAAACATTATATATACCCTTTTAAGAATATTATTGTTTTAGGATTATTTTATCATTTAATAAAATATTAATTATTTTAAAAACTCATTTTTGTCAATTTATAAACTATTCATATCAAGACTTTTAAAAAATCTATAAAAAATTTATTATTTAAAAAAAATTCATTAATTAAAATATTAAAAGTAATTATCATCCCTAAAATTATTTTATGGTATAAAAAGTTTCAAAATAAATTTATTTTAATATTTATATTCTCATTTATTTAAATCATTCATTAAAAAGGTAATCATTATGTCATCATGAAGTTATAAATAAGTTTCTTTATATGATGTTTAGAAATTATAAATAAAATAAAATAATATAGGAAATATTTTTAGCTTTATAATGGATATTTATCGTCGAAACTATCACTTATATAACCCCATATAAAAATTTATTTACTAAACAATATTTTTTTATGTTACATTTTTCATAACATTAAATTAATTTTTTTATAAAATGTCATTTTCACTTACAAGTGGCTCCATGGGGTCCCAAAATTGACCCAATGATTCCCATGGTCGGACATTTATCATCCAATTGGACTAGGACATGTTCTAGGGTAATTTAATAGTATTATAATATTATTTTTACCCTTATTTACCATATTTACCCTTTAACTGTGATAAATAAAATATTTATTGAAGTTACTATTCATAATTTCTAAAAATAAAAGTTACCTATTTACACCATTGGGACCTTCAGATTTTAAATATTAAATCCATTTTTCCAAATTCAAAACACAGAAGTTTCTGAAATTAATTTAAAATTAATTATTGTTGTCAAAACTAAAAAGTGTTTTTTAAGAAATAATAACTATCAAAAGGTTAACAGGTGTCTATGTATAATTAAAAAGTAAAATTACTTCCTATGACCAATATTTTATTAAATAACAAAATTATAATATAATTACACTTTAAAAAAATTATAAAAACAATCTATTCAAAAAAAAAGATTCAAAGGCAGTTTTGAAATAAAATGCAGTATTTTTCACTATTCATCAAAAATAAATATTATCATAAAAATACCCAAATTTTATCCACAGTAAATTTTAATGTCCTACTTCCAAAAAAAAGTTTATTTTGTCAAATGGGACATTTAAAAGTGAAAAACTATATTTAAAAAGGGTTCTCCATCAAAAGGTGGTAAATCGAACTTTTAAAGAATATTAGAGTATTTCATGCTTAAAATCAGATTTATTCATATTTTAATCCTGTTAAATTTATTGGATAAAAGTAAAAACATTTAAAATTTTTTATTAATATTATAGTTAGTTCTATTCTTTCCCGCCTATATAATGTCTATACATTAACAACCCTTTAAAATAATAATTTTATTATTTTACTATTTTTGGTATAACTCTAAGTTGTGTGCACTATAATATTTCAAAGAAACACATTGTTGTGATTTGAGTAGGCTCTCAAAAAAAGTGTCCACTTTAACATAAAATTAATATCTTATTCATAAATATTAATAGATATAAAAAAGTGTTATTCTATTGATACCTAGGTCGTTACATCCTTCCGCCCTTTTGGAAATTTCATCCTCACAATTTTAAAATTGTTCTTCGAAACATCATTGAATGTCCCACATCAGAAAAGGATTCAATAAAAATATCACAATAAAATAAATAAAGAAAAGTAAAAAAGGCCACCACAGATAACTCATATTATGATTCCATGAAAACATGGATATGGAGGAGATACTAAGTGTCATGTTCTGATGGAGAGAGATAGAAAACATTATCAGGAGAAAGTTAACAACCAAAAACCACAAAATTATGATATGTTAAACGGTCTTTGATTCCATGTTAGGAAAATTAAACGTACAACATTTTTTGTTTTAGGCCCCCTTTCCTAAAGTTGGATAATTTTTTTTTTGATTTTGACTATGAACATAAGAAAATATACTTAATTTTCAAGTTGAGTTTCACCATTTAATAAATTTCTACCACAAACTCATATTTTCTCCAAACGACGAGTATTCAAGATGACTTCATCACACCTAAAGTGCTAGAATATACTTTTAGAGAATCACATAATCCAAAAATTATGAACTATATATTTTCCTTGTCTTTAGACATAAACCAAAACCAAAATGGTCAGTACATGATCAGATGATCCCAAAAAATGATAATATTTAATTAAAAAAGAAATACTTTGCCCAATTTCCAAAATTGAAAAAACAATTCCCAAATGTCAAAAAGATCAATTTAATACAGAATTATCCTTAGAATTATTCCCAATAATCCAAACTAAGTTTGAAACTCAAAATTCAAAAAGATTTGATCACATAATCTTCCACAAAAATCATATCATTTATCTCCAAATAAAATCAGCTACTCTTAATGTCTCAAACATAAAAGTAATTAACCTAATAAAATATTCTCTATGATAGGTTAATCATTGCCATAAATAACACAAATCTCTATATTTCCATAACAAAAACATATAAATATTGCAAAATAAAATTCCACCATTACACCTCAATTGAAATCCCAAAATATTATATTTTCCTTAAGCATATAGTGTTCCCAAAAGAGAAAATGTCTTCCAAAATATCCTTTTTTACATAATCACAAAATCATTTTCTTATACTGAGGATATCCATTTGGTAAAACATAATATCCCAAATCAACTTATTCTTGATCAATAAAATCATTTAACTAAAAAAAAAATCATAATAAACCGCGACTTCATGTAGGCCAGTGGTAGGTGATGCAACCTTGTCACCCTTAGGTTGTGGTTTCGATTCAGGCGGCTTTGCTAGATGCAATATGTTTTCACCAATCTTGTGTGTTGTATATTTTTATAAAACTAAAAATAACCCTAACATGATTTACCCTTAATTTTTGTCTTATACCTCTCATTTTTTTCCGAATTCATAATGATATCAATATCATAATTCATGAAGACTTATATATATATAAATTTTTTTTACCTCCATAAAATATCACTATTTCCAAAGAAAGAACATTGCAACATGATCATGGTGTCCACCTAGTTTCATCATTATCTTATTCACATATATAGATGGTCCATGCATTGTAACAATGATTTGGAGATCTTTCAAAATCATCTACTTCCTTTATCCAAATAAACCTCATACAACTTGGGTCATATGGGTGGTCACAAAAAATTTATTTCAGGAAATAATCATATATGGCATATAATTTCAAAACATCTGATAAAACTGGCTTTCTATAAAATAGTCGGACTGAGTTTGAGTTGAAACTTTCAACTAATGGTCTAGTTAGTCTATGTTTGAGTTAAAACATTCAATCAATGGTCTTTTTAAAATACTATAAGTATGTACTGAAAGAATATAATTTAAAATAAAATATAAATAGGTTACACAAGTTTATCCTTCTTCCATACCTTTTTCAAAATCATAATATGCTTCCAAATCTTATGGTAAGGTAAAATATTTGAAAATTTCATGATAATATTTACCATTCTTGAAAATATGAGAATAATGAGAAAATTGGATTTGATTAAATACAACCCCTGATCCATGATGGTATTGAGGTATAAAAGAGGTGTATGATATCTCAAATAATTTCTTGTAAGTGATTTGTATGTTAGAAAATGTTTCAGAATCTTCTGGACATGACATTGTAATAATTATTGCAAGCAAGTCATCAGGAATAGATAATAATGTCATTTGAGATCCTCATCCTTCCATTTGTAACAGACATTCCATGATTTAAAAAAGTTACAAAATAAAGATTTAAATTATGGAGTAGACATAGAGACTAACCATGTGTCTAAAAAAACTCCTAATCTCTAAAGTTGTCTATACTGACCTCTGATACGAACTATAAGGACCCAACCTTAAACATTACATAATCTTGAATTTAATTAATAATTCACATTGAGGATCTTTTCAGGACTAGTGTTTTTGAGAATTTGGTCATAACTATTACATTACATATCAACAATGTCATGGTATATAGTTCTACTCTACCCAAAATTTTCAAAATAAAAAAACTCCTTAAATAAAACAAGAGTTATTTTCCTTGATATAAATATTCATGAATTCTTCATTCCTATTACCCTTCCTTATTCGCCGTGAATAACATTTCAAAAACACGGGATGAGCATAAAAAGCTCAGTAAGGGTTATAAATTAAAGAAATAAATAATTATTCCATTCACACATACAAAACATAATCTCTTTAACACACCTCATGAAATCATAATATTTATGAATAACACATAGAAATCATAAATCATTAAGGCAACTTGTGGCATCCATAACATACTTACGTTGTAGATTTCACAGCTACATAGGGGGTTAATATTGGAATACCTATCATATTATATTCCATAAATATTAAAATAGAAACATTAATGTTTACCTCCATCACATTAACCAATGCATTGGAGAGCTATCTCAGGCTCACCCACCCTAGGTTAATCACAGAACCACCCGTATACGTAAACATTATCCAAGAACCATAACATAATCATAACACATGAAAAAGTATAAAGGAAAAAAATATTACCACATTACAATAAAAATATAACATTTCAATATATTGATATAATCAATCCATTTACAAAACCATTTTCAATACCAAAAATGTGAAAAAGTATATAGTAGTTATTTTCCTTTTAAAAACATTACGACTTGTTAAAGAATCCAATTATCAAATAATGATCGCGGTGGCGGAAAGGTCATTGTCATCATGTAATTTTAAAAGAAACATTCTTTTTTTAGTTTTATAAAATGATTATTAAAAAAAATTATACTTGAATGTAAGTAAAATTCAAAGGGATTTATTACACAATTTATAAAATAAATCATGTATAAATTGAAGTATGCCTCAACGAAAGGAGATTTATACGAAGTCCCATACAAAGCTCATTTTGTAAATAAAACAGATCGATTATGTGTATTCACAATAAGAACACATAAATCAAGTATAAATACATGATAATAAATAAAAATTCATTTATCACATAGTCAAATAATGACATAAACAAGAAAGAGAAGTTCAACCCAATGAATGGTAATTGGGTTTAGAAGTTCCCTTACAAAAATTCGGTAGCCTAAAAGTGTCACTTAAAAATTCAGAAAATGAGTTGATGAGAGAGAAAAAGGGGACCTCATAACATGGTCATAAAATTTACAATAATAAGAATATATAAGAACAAATCCCAACATTTGAAAATTTTACAAAATATAATATAAGTCTTTGACAAAAATGGGACTGTGAAAGGTTCCCTAACAAATATTATTTAGTAAATAAAATAGATCGATTATGTCTATTCACTATAAGTAAACATAAATCAACTATAAATACAATGTATGACGTCAATATTTATTTCTCACTTAATTGTAGAACAACATAATAAATAATTAAATGATTAACCCAAAGAATGGAAATTGGGTTAAGATTTCTCTTACCACAGGTCCGACTTGTATTGTTTGTTCCTTGTTCTTCCTAAATAATAAAATTAAATTAATTTGTAATTTATTAAGAATTTTTTTTCAATTTTATTATTCCTTTTATATCACTTATTACTTTTACATAAAAATTAGAAAATTATTTGATTTCTTGTCTAACATTTTGTCGATGTTCGGAACATTAGTCAATAATGAACTTGTTATAATTACAAATTGTTCATGTGGTCAAAAGTTAATTATCATCAGAATGATATTCATTATTTGGATATCATATATATCATATATATCCAGTATATATATGTATTTATAACATTACAAAACATTTGGAGATAAAAAATAAAAATCACTATTCATGGAGATGGTAAGCCAAACATACACATGAACGCTACTTTCGTTTCTATTTCATATTTAATGGAATTAAAACATAATGATTCTTATTTATATTATAATTCCAGTATAATATCATATATAATTTCATTAACTTCATACTTTATACATCCCACGTATGGCATGAATGAGTCATATCACTTTGAGGGGGTGGTCATTCGCATTCCTCAAATGAAATTATCATATTTACCCATTATGGAAATCATAAAGGTATGATATTAATGAAAAATTAACAATTATAGAGACAATATTAATATAATATATATCACATATAAATACAGTACCATCCTAATTTCCACCATGAGAGTCGGTAGGAGATATTAGAACAATCATCGTTTCGTGAGGGAGTAGTTTGATGCCCACATAAACAGTATGTTTGTTTCCATTAGATGGAGGTGTGTGGAAGTGTAGTTCAAAAACTTCTCATAAAAAAACTCATATATTTAGGATATTGGGGTTTCTATATAAAAAATTAATAATAATGGAAATGGAGTGGAGAAGGAAAAATAATGGAAAGAAACTTGAGAGAAGACGTTACCTCAAATTGGGTAACTTCTTTTGATTTGATCTAAAGGGATTTCTTGAATTTCTTCTACCGAGGTGAAGTATTCTATGAGTAAGTGAGGTATGTTGGGATATTATTTGAGTAGATTATGGATAAAACAAGAGGCTTGATATTTGCGAGTAATGGGTTAGAATTGATGGCCTTTTATAAGGGGTAGGAGGGGCTCTTTAGGAACGTTTGAAAATATTATTTTATTATAAATTGAATTTAGATTTCAAAAGAAACAAAACTCATTTAATTAAAATATAAGGTGAGTATTTTTTGAAATACTCTCATTCAATGGGTTTTAGTGATGTTTAGGGAATAACATTAACCTTATCTTTTATCTTTAACCCTTAGTTAACTAATTTACCTTTTACCATGTCGTCTTGTATATTCATACTATATGGTCAATATATTTACTATAAAATGCCAAGAGACAAAAAATGGATAGTTAATGAAAATTATAACCTCATATATTTCATTTTTCATAATATTATATTTTTAAGATTATTTTAACATTTAATAATATATTAATTGTTTTAAAAACTCATTTATGTCAATTTATAAACTATTCATATCAAAACTTTTAAAAAATCTATAACAACATGATTATTTTGAAAACACATAATTAATTCAAATAAAAAAGTTATTATTATCCATAAAATTAGTTTATGTCATAAAAGGTTTCAAAATAAATTTATTTTAATATTTAAAATCTCATTTATTTAAAACATTCATTAAAAAGGTAACCACTACATCATCATTGTGTCATAAATTAATAAATTTATTTGACGTTTAAATTTGTTTAATAAAATTACATGATGTATTAAATTATTATAGAATTTTAATGACTATTTATATTAAAAAATATCACTCATATAACCTCATATAACCTTTTTTACTCAACGACATATGTTTATGTTACATTTTCCTTAACTTTAAATTATTTTTTTATAAAATGGCATTTTCACTTACAAGTGGCTCCATGGGTTCCCAAAATAGACCCAAGGATTCCCATGGATGGAAATTTATTATCCAATAGGATTATGTTTCGTTTTAGGGTAATCTAATGTTATTATATTATCATTTTTTACCATTATTTACCATATTTACCCTTTAACCATGGTAAATAAAATATTTATTAAAGTTACTATTCATTATGTCTATAAAAATTTACATATTTAAACAATTTAAAACTCTATATTCCAATTATGGAATTCGTTTTTCCAAATTAAAAACACAGAAGTTGCAGAAATTAACTTAGAATTAATTCCAGTTGTTAAAACTAAAAAGCGTGTTTTTTATGAAATAATAACTATTAAAATATTGACATGTGTTTATGTATAATTAAAAGGTGAAATTACATATAATGACCAAAATTGTATTAAATGGTAAAAATATAATATAATTAAACTTTAAAACCAATTAAAAAGATAGTTTAATCATATAAATTAATTATATTAAAATGTGGTTTTTAATTAAAATGTAGTATTTTTCACTATTAATCAAAAAAAGAACTTTATCAGAAAAATAGAAAAATTTAACCCAATGTAAATTTTGATGTCTCTATTCTAAATAAAAAGATTATTTTTTTCAAATGTGACATATAAAAGTGAAAAAACATGTTTTTAAAAGGGTTCTCCACCAAAATGTGGTAAATCGACCATTTAAAGAATATTAGAGTATTTCACGCGTAAAATCAAATTTATTCTTATTTTAAGTCTCTAAAATTTATTGGATAAATGTAAAAACATTTAACAAACATTTTTAATCATATTTTCTTTATTTATATTCATTCCCACCAATACAATGTCTAGGCGTTAACTACAATTTAAAATAATAATGATATATTATTTTTTGGTATAACACAAAGTTCTGTGCAACATAATATTTCAAAGAAACCCATTACTACATGTCGAGTATGGTATTAAGAAAAGTTTCCACTTTAACATAAAACTAATATCTTATTCATAAATATTAACAGATATGAAAGAGTATTATTTTATAAATATCTTGTGGTTACAGGGTCCATGATATCCCTCTAGTGTGTTGGGTATAGAATTTGACAATACAATTATTCTATTTGTAAGAGTGACATGGAAAATTATTGAACAGGAAACCTATATGTTTTATATATGATTTATAGGGGTTTTATGTGAATATTATTATTGATAAAAAGGTAAAAAATCATATTATTTTTAAAAGAATGTATTTTCTACTTCTTAAGGAAGAAAATTATAACTTTGTGAAAAAAATCAAGAGTTTAAAATGTTTTCAATGAAACCTTTATGAGTTTTATTTTTCTTCTAAAGTTTCTAATGAAATTTTTTTATACAAAAAATTTGACATAGATGGTGATTTTTTTTAAATAAAATTTTTATTTTGAGCATAAATCATACTATGAAAAGGAAATAATTTATAAGTAATCATGGACTAACAAGTTTCTTTATTTTCATTTTTCCCTTACTGATATTTTTTTCACCTACCAAATTTTAAAATATTTTTATAGGGTTTAATTATGACTAATGGAAATGAAGAAGTAAATTTTATTGTCATGAATATTTTTTATGTAATGAAATAATTTTTTATTTTAAAAGTTTTAGATTGTGGTATAATTGTATTTTGATTAGAAGTGTCCACTACATATATATGGGGGGTTTTATTTATGATTTATGACATAACTATATAAAAATATAAACCTAAAATATATTTGAGAATTTTAGAAAATAAATTCTAGTTTAAAGTCACTAGAATGTGTAATTCATAAGGCCTAGTCCTTATAGTCATATATAATATGATTTTCATGATTTTGTACCTAAATGAAAAAGTTATGAGAGAAATAGTAGAAGGAAAAAATAGTAGTAAAATATTAATCTTGGCCAACTAATTGTTAAGTTTAAATCTTAAAAAATGGGTTGTCATTTTGGTGTGTGGAAAATTAAGAAAATTCCTTATTTATTGAATGGAAATAAATTATCTAATCTGATAAAAATTTCTATTGTAAATTAAATTGAATCATCATAATAGAACATGAATTTATTTTCAATATTTTAAAAGGATAATTTTAATGGAATAAACTTCTTAAACAAGTATAAAAATTTGATAATATCTCTAAAGAAAGAAAAAATTATTATGTGTTAGAGAAACCAATTCCCAAGGAAACACATTCTAAAATATATAATCATGATAATAATTTTATTTATTATAAACATATAATAGATTGTAATTAAATATCAATATTGATCATAAATTATATATATCTAAAAAACAAATATAAACATAAAAACCTAGATTCTTATGGGATGATTGGAAGGTTCAAATGTTTACATTAGGTGTAATCAAGAAATGAATGCTATGAAGTTTTTAATGAACTATTTTTGTAAATATAATAAAAGGTTATTCAATATTTTTTTGTACACTCAATATAACTAGGAATTTAAATAATTTAGAGAGACTTTGGTAAATAATATATCCTGATTGGGATATTGACATTACTATATAATGTTTACATAAAAGTTTTGAACATTTCTTTGTGAATTACAATATGAATAAACTCAGAAAAATTTTAATTTAGATACTCAATATGTTATGGATAGCTGAGTAAGACTAGGGAGGACCAAGATCAAGTGTGGTAATGATAAATATGGGTAAACTTTTAAATTTCATGAATAAAATATCTTTTTAAAATCCTATAGTTGGCCTTCCAGACATTGATCAAAGTATTTGAAACAAAAGGGTGGAATAAAAAAGTAAGAATAATGTTTCCATTATGTAAAGCCTAACCACTAGAGATGAAATTTCATAGAGTAATTAAAGGGTCAAAATAATCATAGTGGAGATTCCATTCCAGGTATTCTGTTATATAAATCAACTCTTATATTTTTAAACGGTATATGATACAAATTATATGTTCTAGAAGTGTTGAAAATGTATAATAGTTCAATACTGAAGAAGGATTGATGGAAGAATCATAAATTTTTTATTCATATAATGGATAAAGGATTTTCAACATGGATAAGTTCGATATGGGAATTAATTCAACAATTGGATGTATTTTATATAAAGGATATATATTTTGGATCTAATTTATTTTATTTTTAAAAGGTAATAGATTTTTGTAAATAATGGTTTATTAATGAATAAATGAGATGATTTTTTACACATTTATTATAATTAATGAAAATCTATAACATATTTCAGAAGAAGATAATTATAAAAGTTTTTATACAAGGAAATCATTAAAATATAAGGGTAAGAGTTTATACCATCCAATAGTAGCATATTTTAAACAATAATGAAATATATTCTAAATAATAATCATAGCATATTTAATACCGTGTAATATATAGATATCATAGATTATTTTTTAAATTTTACCACTAAAGGAAATAAGTATTATTTATTTAACACAAAATAATTTTTATCTTAGCTTGATATTTTTAAGATAATATAGTCACTAAGAGAAAAATGGGAGTATGTTTGGAATTAGTGAATCTAAAAGTGTAAAAATTAAAATATTAAACCAGTAAAAATTCAATTTTAATATCAAATTATATCCTAAAAGAGTCTAGGTTTTATCAGTAAATTAATATTATAAAGAGTTATCTTAGTTACCAAATGTTTTTAAGGAAACTTTTTTAAGAAAATGTTCCAAGAAATATGATGACAACCAATATAGAAAATCTATAACTATATAATAGAATTTATTAAAATTATAAAATTTATATCATTTAGTAAAGGAACTTGAATACTTTGTTTAAAGAGTTGAACATTGTAAATATAATTCTTAAGTCAAATAATTATTGAAAGCATATTTTTTCATAGATGATACTCAATAAAAAGTTATGCGTAATGATTTTTTCATATGTTCATACATAGATGTGGAAAGAATTACATTGTGATATGGAAAGTTTAACACAACCCTAAAAGTGAAAAAAACTAGAGGCCTATCTAGAAGTCTATCACATGAAATATGATTACACATTCACTTATGTATGATTTTTTTAGTATTTTTAAAGATATATTTTGTTTAAAAAATGATTCAGGTTGTACAAAAGTATAACAACTCATACCATAGAATACCCATAATTACATGTTTTATAAAAAGGCTTTCACATTCTTATATTATTCAGTTATTTTAGGTTTTATAGTTATAGATAATTTGGAATAAAAATACATATAAAAGTATAAAATTCCACATAGGGTTCATTTTTCCAAAAAAAAATCAGTTCTTATGTTTACACTCTTGTTTTATTCCTGACACATGATTTATTCAATTCAGTTTACCATTTTCCATTCTATAGTTACTATATATCTTTAATACCTATAAAAAAATATAAAATGTGTAATGAGTGAAAAAAATATAAGTAAGGGATATAAAAATCCTGAAAAAATATCAATCCCTTTTTGAGAACCATGAAAATCTATAAGGATTATTTCCTTTTTACAAAATAAACATTGAGCTCAAATGATCATCAACACACACATGAAACCAACTTTAGTGCATAAAGTTTTTAATAATTATTTTAGCATGTACAAGGTAAAAATCAATATTTTTGAAGGTTTTCTTAAAAAAAATCAAAAAAATTATGTAAAAACAAACTTTTCCCCATTAGAATAAAACCTAAGTAGGAATAATGATATATTATTATTACAATCACCTTTACAAAGTAATAACCTTTTTAGTTAATTCTATCATGTCTCTTCTCAAGAATATATAACTCTACAATTTATTAGAGGGTAATATCAGACACACCCATCATAATATTAAATTTAAATGAACCATATAATTTAAAAAACACTAAAAATATTGTTTTTTCTTCATAAAACCAATACAATTTACCATTAGATCCCATATGAAAAGGAACTTTTAGTTATCACATAAAATGATATGAAATACCCTTTTCTATAGAAAAATTTAAAAACTAAAAATTCCCAGAACTATGGGAATAGGATTTTCTTTACAAAATCATAGAACTTTTTAGAGGAATATTAATAATAAATAGTGATTATGGTTGGGGGAATAGGTGGTCACGTGAAAAAATCTAATAAATTAATTTTTTTCACTATGGTAAAAAGAGTCAAAAGTGACCCATATGGAAAACATTAAAAATATCCCTGTCTAAAAAACTATTAACGAATTAATTTTTTTCAAAAAAATTAGATTTATGAAATATATTATGTATAAATTTGATACTTTTTGAAACATTTATATGAACATGAACAATGAAGATAAATTTTTTAAACCATTTTAAAAAAAAATTAAAGAAAAAAAACTTTATGAGTTTAGTAACTTGAAAATAAAAAATAATATTGAAGGATATAAATTTAAATGAATTTAAAAAACACATTTTTTCTGTAAAATATTGATAAAATACATCCATATTATATTTTGTACATAAAAAATATATGTGGTAAAATTGGATTAAGTCTCAAAGATAGGAAATTGAGATGGAAAATCAACTACCTTGAGTTTTGTTTTTCCAAGTACTTATTTAAAACTATTAAATAATAAACATATATAAATTATTTAAATTATTAAGAATCATTTCTGTGTTAATTAAATTATCATTATTCCTTTTATTTCATTTGTTATCATGTTCTATTTAGTTATAAAATTGTTAAGTTTCCATCATACATTTTGAGTTCATTCAGTAATGAACCTTTAAAATACATTTGGAAGGATTACCAAAGTAAAAGGGGTAATTTTTACATAATATATATATTTTCAATCATTTTATAATTATAATCTTGATAAATCTAACGTGGTGTTAAAACAAACCATGTTAGGTGGTGATACAAAATGAGATACATCGTTCATGGAGGTAGTAGTCCACACGTATGCATGAATGACATTTATACTTTTATAATTTTTGAAATGGAGATAAATTAGATAAAATTTTATCAATAAATAATCTTAATAATTTAATAAATACTATTTTTATTCATTAAATTCATCTTTATAACTAGCCATCTGAGGTAGTGATGAAAAACGATTTACATCACTTCGTAGAAGCGACATTTCACATATAAGCATAAGCTAAAATTATATTTTACCAAGAATTGGGTGGTTTTATTGAATAAAAGTTATTCCTTAAACATCATATATGTCTATCAAAATCATATTTAAAACCATCCATGTGAGTTTGTGATGAAAAGAATGCATCCCTTCATTGACGGAATATTTTACACGTATACACGGGTAATGTTTTCTTTTTTACATAGGGCATAAATGGGGTAAAAAAATAGGTGTTTCATAAACGTAATAAATTTTTAATATATTAAAGACAAAAAATTTATTATATTAATACGGTTAAAATATATTTTAATGATTTAGATAAATAATTAAACTTGAAATAATTCAGTTAATACTTAAACCACTTCCTTGGATATATTCTTTAGTTTACACATTAACCCTTATAGGATTAATATTTGGGTGATAATAGGACCTCTAAGATGTGTTTTTAAGAGTTTGGGAGGGATTTTGGTATTTATTGGTTGAGAAATGGTGTTAAAAATATTTAAATAGAAGAAGAGATGAGGTTCTCGTTTATAAGTGAGTTGAGTGTAACCCTTATAAATATTAAAGAAAAATTAAAAATAATAATTGTATTTATTAGGTAATGTAGATCCAATTTAGAAAAATCTAAAATATTGTTTAATTTGATGTCTAAGTCCACTCAAAAAATAAAATTTAAAGAAAAATATTGATATTTGATCCTTATCTCTTATTTAACCACCTCTTTAACCCTTTTCACCTTTTCTATGTTGGAAAACATTTAACATGTGAACTATTAATTATAAATAGAAGTTAAATTGAAATAATTACCATATAATAAATTTAGTAATCCAAATATGAAATCCATTTTATTATAATTAATTCCTAGATTTGAAAAAAATCACGTTTTTTAAATGTTCACAAAATACCATGAAAATCAGTTTTAAAAATGAATTTTTAGTAAAAATAGAACATATCTTTTAAAATTATATAACATAGTTTTATGAGTACAAAATTAAAATCTTAAAGTAATTAAATTACTTTCTAAATATATATTTTTTCTAGAAAACATATTTTATAATCATTCAAGTCATTCTTATATCTTGATAATTTTATAAAATTGATAGTATTTATAAAATCGATATTTTCCTTTATTCTTACCAAAATAAATCTTCTTAGAATTATCATAAAGATTTTAAAAAATATTTTTAACTTGATAAATTAAAAATTTAATTTAATTTTCTCAAATTCATATAAAAAACTCATAAATATATCTTTGAAATGAAAATAAAAAATTAAAAGAAAGACAGCTTTCATAGAGAAAATTTCTATTCTAAACATAAAGTGTTCTTATAATTATTTCATATATTTTAACAATGAGTAAATATTCATTTATTTTAACATCATAAAAAATTAATTGTTTTAAAAATAAACATTGTTCGATAGCGTATATGGAACACAACACCGAGATTAAATGAACCATTAAATATTATTATTTAAATATGATTATTATAACCTAGCCATTAAATATGTGGGTATGAATATGATTATATGATTTATGAAACACATATAAAGTTCCTACTCAATATAAAAATATTTATTAATTCTTAGTAAATAATCACATAATTTTTAGTAAAGTCATTTTATTCTTAGAAAAATATTTTCTTCAAAAATGGATTTTATTTATTTTTCTGAGAAAATATTATAATTAATCTATGTAATTTATAGAAATTTTATTTTATAAAGAGGATAAATTTTTTTAAATTATCATATAAAAATTATCGCATGATGGTATTTTTTAATTTTATTGAGATGTTTTATATTTCAATGAGTAGCAAAAAGTAATAATTTTAATTGAAATGTTTATTTTATTTTAAAATATTTACATATTGAAATTATATTTTGGATTAGTATAAAATTAAATTAGTTTATTTTTATTAATAATAATTAAATTATGATATTTGGACTTAATGTTATCCTTGGATATAGTTTAAAAAAATAAATAGTTAAGAGGCATTTTTTTGAAAACTCGTTTTTCTTCTTGTCTCACAGACCTAAATTTAAATTAAATTCCACAAATTGTGTGAATTTAATCTTGAAAAAATTATTCCATATTTATAATTAGGAGTTGAAAATTTATCAAATAGATCCATTTTATTTTTTTTATTATGAATACTAACTATAGTAAATAATTATCTCGAATATAAGGGTAAATCAAGAAATTAATGTTAAAAGTAATATAATAATGACAAAAAATTGAACCTAACACCCTATTTCAAACAATATCACGAGTTTAACTAATCCATGTCAATACACATCTTGAATAAATTTTCATTTGGTTCTATATTTTTTTAATTTTTACATGAATAATAATTAAGTAATAGATAAAGATTAAATGGCCACTTTATTTCTTTTAATGACTATAACCTTTTTGAAAGGGATAATAAAAATGCAGTTATAAATATACATTATAAAGAAATTTTTTTTTTATCATGATAATTTATTTTTAATTTTTCTTAATGAAATAATCACCTTAATGTTTTACACAATAGAGACACAAATATTTATTTAATTAATAAAAAAATAAAATAAATGATTTTAAAAATATTGAAAGTAATATAATTTGAATGAATTATTGTTTTTTTTTGAATTTTTTAGATACATAAAACATTTTATATTGGTTTTAATGGAATCTATTTGAATTCCATTGCTATAATGTGGTTTTCGAAGTCAAATTAAATGAATAGTTCCAAAAAATGAAATTAATGTCATTTTTAATAAATTATATTTTATTAAATGACTCAAATTTATTAAAAATAATATTCATAAAATTTATTTGTGTATATTTCAAAATATAAACTATGCTCCATTCATGGATTAATTTACCTTTTATTGTAAATATCTCCACCCGTAAAGAGTAAAAACATTATTATCATCGTAATTATCAAAAGGGGTTAATACATGTTAAATCAATGATATAATCGTAAAAACCTAATCAAAACATTTAAAATATTTTTTATATGATATTATTTACACCAATAATAACACTATATTGAAATTATATTAGTTTTGTTCCATTTTTTCAAGAAAATTAATTTATATTAATTTAATATTTTATGAAATTCTAAATGTGCCCCTCTCCAAAATTATAAAAAGGTATATCCTTTCCTCTTTTACTCACACATAAAAAAGGTTTATCCAAGGCATACCCAAATACCTTACTTAATTTCCTTCCATATCTGAGATTCCTCTCATTGATTATAAAACCATCGTAGAAAATATTTTTGTGTAAACCTAAAGAGGTTGTCTGAAGAAGACATATCGTTCTTAGCAGGGCATTTTCTGTTTTATGTCTTCTTATAACTCATTAAAATATTCTTAAAACTATATTATGTAATAAAATATTTATATCACATATACCAATATTTTATTATGTTATTTTAATAACCTACATTCATCTCCACTTTTGTAAAATAGGAAATGAAACCATCGTTTGTATGTACAGAAGACTATCAGCTTACGAACCAATGTATTTAGTTTTCTATCATAACCTCTCACAAAGGTTTGTGATGATTGATTTAATGGATATAAATTAAATTAAGGAAATATTTATGATTGTGTAAAATTAATATATCTTATATTTTCAAAAATTTCCATTCAGTGAAAAATGGTATCGTCGTTCATGTGCACCAGTGGATTACCAACATTACGTAGTGATGCAATTCGTTTTTCATTTCTACATCACATTGTAGATATTTATATGTATATTTAGAGAAAAAATATTATATTTATTATATAATTATAATTATATAATTTTAAAATAATAATTATCTTTTCTCCATAATGATAGTTGAAAAATGGAAATGTTACTCATGTGTACATACGACCTATCGTCTCCATTTTTGTGACGTTGTTCATTTTTCATAAAAATATTTTGTAGTAAATTTTCAAATTATAATTGAAGTATAAAAATTATCATTATTTAATTATTATCACTTTTGAGATGATGGAACAATTACCTTTTTTTGTATTTTCAACATACCAAATTCATTTTGGACATATGAACTGAATATCATCAAAGCATCCGATGTGAACGTTATTTACTAAGTAAATAAATATAAAACGGTAAAAATAAAATAAAAAAATAAACATGAAAAAATTTCTTCATTATTTTAAAAAATAATATAATTTTATTATTCTGGAAGATAAATAATGTATAAGATGATTCAGAACTATGGTAAGGAATTTCATCTCAAATTCCTTTCATTAATGTATACATTATGGTTACATGCATAAATTCTTTTATATTATGTATATATTTCACCCATTACATGTTATATCATCAATCATCCAAAATTAATTGAATTTTATCTTTCAATTTAAATTATTTCATCTAAGGGCATTTGAAAAGACAGTTTCCAAGTGGTAAGTGTTTCATAACTCAATTTTCTTTCATTAGGTTATATCACTTCCTCGTTAATTATATTATGTAAATATTATATATGAAATGTATTTTTTTAGGATGTATTTATAGTTGTTATTATTTTGGGATTAATTTTTTTAACGCATAATCACTTTATTTAATAATTTTCACTTCAACATTATTATCATTGTAAGGGTTTTCATCTCAAATTATCTTCTTTGGGAGATATGTTATGTTATACACATATATTCATTACTACATGTATATACTTACCCTTTTCATTTATTATAAAATAAATCCATTTATATTCATGGTATTTAATGTCTCATTTCCACTTATTTATTTTATGTGTGTTATGATTATAAATTTACCAAAGTTGTAAGGTTTTATTTCACAATCTCAACACTATTAAGGATTGTTTTTGTTTAATCCTTTATTGAGAGAAATAATTGATCATTATGTCCTAAAACAATTATTTTATTTTATCCTAAATTAATTTATGTAAATTACAAGTTTTATTTTTATTTTAATCTCTTTATGTACATAAGATATTAAACTTATGTTTTTAAGGATAGTTGACTTTGTTTTTCTACTCGGTCGGGAATATTTTTATTCCATGTCCATATTTTACATAAAATGTTTTAAATAATATTTTTTTTACTATTATCTAATGATTTATAAAAGTAATCTTTACCACTTATTATATTTTTAAAAATATCTAAAAATTAATATTTTTTTTTAATTTTTTGAATGTGGCATATATTTATTTTTACTGAAAATGGAATGGAATTTTTGTTTCAATGTACTTGTCGTGAATGGGATTTCCAAAAATCATGGCCTCTCATTAGATTTAATATTATTTTATAAGATTCCATTTTTATTTTCAAAGAATATTTTTCTCAAAATATTCAGGTATTTTTTAGTTTTTAAAATTGAATTTAAAATTGAAAAGAGTATTTTTATCAAGAATATTTATAATGATATTTTTATGGTATTAATATTAATCAATGAAAAAACCCTTTTAGTATCCACAAGGGAAATTTTTTAGGGATATAACCCTTCTTATTTCTCTAGATGATTTATGATCAAATTAACATGGGAAAGTATTATCAATCTATATGATATATCTTCACATAAAAAATAGTCTTTTAATTAGGGATGTTGAATATGTTTTATTATTTCTTCATTAGATGAATGCATTAGACTTATTTAGTAATGGGTTGGCAGGGAATTACATAGCCCCACGATTTATTGGTAGGTTTCATGATATAAAATAATTGGACAACCTTATTAAATATATTTTTTCTATATACCTACTCATAGTTTAAAATTTCTTCGAACATGGCATCGATGGTAAATTTCTTATGCTAGAAATTATGAATTCCATTATAATGATATCAGTAATTGATGTATATGTGAATATTTTAATAATTAGGATATATATAAATTTGTTTCAAGATTATTTGATTATTTATATATCATAATTTGAATATTTTTTTCTCTTACTATATTATTCTTCATTCTCATGCAATTGATTAAATTGTATGTGTTTTTAGTTATTTACATTGGAATATTTATTATGACTTATTTATTCATTATAGAATCCATTATATGTAACCCTTACTATGCATATTATTTCACCATTATTTTTCACCAATTCCAATGTTATGAAGAATGAGTATTTGAATGAGTTAAAGGGTGAATAATATTTACCTTCACTAGGTTTTTTATTTTATGTTTTCAAACGTAGTTTCAGATACAAGTATGTATCAAATTTATCAGAAACTATTAAACAATTTGGTCATTTGGGGTGTAATTCCTTTTATCTAGAGCTAATATAATAAACTAACCATTGGATCTAATATACTAGGGTTATAGTCATTATAGTTGGTATTAGAAGAATTTTAGAAGAAACATTTGGAACAAGATTTAAAAAAAATATATATTTTTGAACATAACCTTATGACTCACATTGAGGATAAGTCTATGTGCAGGGGTGCATCCTAATGTCTTTGTAGTGTATTGATTATTTAGTTTTCCTAGAAATATATCCTAACATAGATAATATAACTGAATTTGTTTTTATTATAGATTAATCATTGGTTATTAACATGGAAAAGAGTTGATCGAGTATATATCAGCCATTATTCTGGTGCACGGTGAGTGTGCCCTTACTATAGACCTAGTTTGACACACCTAGGGAATATGCTTGGGTTATTTCATATTTTATTTATGAAACCATGTGAGGAATGGGAGTATATAAACCCTGGTATAACATACATAGACATTAAATCATTTTTTACTATTTATTACATTACAAAAACACATGCTCGAGGACCGTAATACTTTAGTGCCTTTGAAAACATAGAAACATAAACACTAGGTCATAGGTTAGATAAGTCATCTACCATTGTATTCTTCACTAATATAATAGTTCTTAGACATATCATAAAAAATACATATCTTTATAAAATGAGGAAATGAGACATATGAATGGGTGATATCATGTTCTCATTAAGGGTAAAAAATGGAGATATATAAGCATAACATAAGTATAAGGGTTTTAGGACATGTGAATAACAACTGAAAATCATACCATATATATAAAATATTATAAATTTGAATCATAGAATAATTATTGGATGTTCATAAGGCATGAATCATAAGTAAATTAAAGAACATGATCCATGGGAGCATAACATTGGCATACGACATGGATTTTTGGCACACACATAAGAATAGAAAATAATTTCAATATATTTCAAGGCTTAATAACAAGGCTATCATAATTGAAAAATTCCATTACTATACCATGTTCACTACTCATTCTATCCCAATATTACTATAACAATTTCACCCCTCTTTCTAGCCATATATCATTGTACCAGTTTCACTCCCTCTTCTATCCATTTCTATATCACTAGATATATAAATCTTTACCCAATTCATTGGAGGGAGATATAAGTACAACCCATATTATAATGAAAACCAAATTTATGTGTGAAAAAATATCATAATCATTCATCATATCATAACCCATGTAATGTAATGGGTATCATAAACACTCATCAAATCAGTACCTATAAAAAAGAGGAATGTTTCGTAATAATTTCATCATAGTATAAACTGTGAAAATAGGACGGTTCTATAATCATTTAACACATGGAAGAGAAGTTGGTTTAATAAAAATCATGCCATTAAACAATAAACCATTTAGAGAAAGAAGATAAATGGTACCCTTTTATAATATCCCTAATAAAGAATGAGTAAATCCAACAGGAGTCAGCACAGAAGGAAAATAATTTGGAAATGATCATTTAAAACATTTCTTGAGTAAAATAACTTTTCATATTTGGAAAAAAACTTTTAATACATAATTTTCTTTTGTAAAAATTCTTATATTAAAATAACATTGAAAATATACTAAGGAAGCTTCAAGGGATCAATTGGTCATGAAATCAAAATAATTCATTCATGTCACACACATAAAAGAAAAGTTTCCTTTAAAATTTTTAGTAAAAAATAAACAATAATTGTTTTTGAAAATAAAAATAACAATAATTTAATTTTTTTTAAAGTAAAACATCATTAAAGGATTCTCTTAAAAATTATAATGGAGTAAAAAAACTTGACTTTTTTATAAATCATGGTTTTGAAGGGAAAAAGATTTTCAACCAAATTTGGAGATGGTTTTAGAATTTCATAAGAACATTTTCTTTCTATATTAAATAATATTTCAGCATATCAAATACAGTTTGTATTGTTCTTTTAGACTAACCATATGTTTTATGATGATACACTATGTTTAAACTCAATTCTTTAACATGAATCTACTGAAGACTTTTCCAGAATTTTATGTTAAACATTGTATCCTAATTAGATATAAGGGAATGTGGTACTAGATACAACCTTACCACTAATTTATTGTATATCATGAAATATGATCTATATATAAGTCTTATCTAATATCTATGAAGTGTATTGACTTATTAAAGTGATCAAATACCACCCATATTGGATTATTACCTTTAGATTTTCTGGGGAGCCCAATGAAAAAATCCATAGTTAATTTTCCCATTTTCATTCTAGAATAGGTAATGGATGAAACATCACCTTAGATATTTATATTTTATTCTTAAATTTCATCCATACCAAGAATTGAGATACAAAATCTACAATATCTCTATTCATTCCATTCCATAAGAATTATTATTTCAAATATATATACATCTTTGTACTTCCAGGAGGGATATAGAATAAAGAACTATGATATTCCTCTAAAATATCATTTTTTAAATATGGTATAGATAGAATCCATACATGGTTTCTGAACCTTATCAATCCATCATGATCAAGGTTGAACCCTCGAATATTTATATCATTCTTTCTCATCTCTACATCTTCCTAAGGATTCTATTTTATCTAAAAATGTATAGATGGTTGAGCATTAAATTCAATAAGATAATAATTTACCCCTAACTTCGGGATTTTGAGATCCATACTTTAAAAATACATAAATATTGGATCATTTTGTATCCTCATCAGGGATATGATAGCACAATCATTTCGACTCAAAGCATCGACCACCGTGTTTTCTTTCCTGGGGTTGTAATGTATTGAGAATTCATAATATTTAATTGGATATAACCATACTCATTGGTGTATGTCGAAATCCTTATGAGTTAATATATACTTTAGAATGTTGTGATTAGTATATATATCACACTTTTCCCTCTACAGATAATTCCACCATATCTTTAATGAAAAAATTCCATGACTAATCCCAAAATAAGAGTTGGGTAATGTTTCTCCTAAAAATACAATTTTCATGAGGCATAAGCTGTAACCATGCCATTATGCATAAAAAACGTCCAAATACCTTCTTAGATATACAAATATATGTTACAAATCCTTATCTACTATATGGTAAAGTATGAACAGGTGCACTGATTAATGTCCTCTTCAATTATTAGAAAATTTTCTCACATTCAACTATATAGACGAACTTTTCCCTCTTCCACGTTAACAAGGAAAGAGTATTAGATAGTCATGTAAAAGTATCCACAAAACATTGATAATATCTATCTAAACCAAGAAAATTATGGATATCAGTCACTGTGTATTGTCTGAGACAATCTTTAATAGCTTATGACTTTGATAGATCTACTGATATACCCTCTAATGAGATTATATAACACAAAAATAAAAACTTTTGTAACCAAAGTTCACACATTGAATATTTTTCATATGGTTTCTACATTATCTGGGTATTTAGGGAAATTATCACATGATCTTCATGTTATTACTTTCTTTTTTAGTAGATAATAATATTATCAATAAATACAAACACAAACTGATCAAGGTATTCTCTAAAAACTGTATTCATTAAATCCCTAATGGTATTAGGGAATTAATAATAACGAAAGAAAGAAATTTATATTCATAGTGTCTATACCTTGTCTAGAATTTCATCATGAGTATATCCCCCTCCATAACCCTAAATTAATGATATCTCAAATGATGTGCAATCTGGGAAATGTATTGAGCTCAGCACATTTGAAAACACAAGTTATCAATATAGGTAATATTATAATTTTTATTTATCATGATCTTGTTCAATTACAGATAATCAATATAGAGTCACATTGATCCATATTTAATTTTCAAATAAAGAACAGGTGAATCTAAAGGCAAGTGAATTGGCTGAATGAATCCCTTTTATAGTATTTCCTTGAGTTCCTTCTGTAATTCCAAGAACTCAAAAAGAGACATTCTATAGGGAGTACTTGAAATTGGTGTGGTGATAGGTATGAGTTACATTGATAACTAAAATTCATTTTTTTGGGGAATGTTGTGAAATTAGTCTATAAAGACATCAATAAATTCCTAATCAATATGAATATCATCAATGATTAGTTTATCCAAAACCATCTGAGATAAAAACACATTCTGAATGACCCTACATTGGATGTGATCTCCATCAGAAGATCATACTTATAATCACATTGATATATGATCATATGCTGGATCATAATATCAAATGTAACATCCCTTACTTTAAAATTTATGTGGGATTTATGAAAATAAATCCAATCCATTCATAATATTACTTTAAATTCAACTAGAGAAATAATGAAAATATTTACAGGAACCACATTTCCACAAACATCGACCAGAGATGAATCATAAACTAGAGATGTGATCATATTACCATTAGGGGGTTTCATTTATAATTCTACATCTAATTTTTTCCGAGGAATCCTGATATCCTTATAAAATTAGTTAGATATAAAAGAAATTGTTGATCCAAAGTCAAATAAGACATTAACAATTATAGAGTCAATGGTAAGTTCACATTTCACCACTTCGTTATCACACCCCCCAATTAGAAACAATGATCACATGATATTTCCCCGTATCCCTCAGCTTAAAAGTTTACTAACACTGATCATCATCATCATCCTTTGGGTTTGGTAAATTTAAAACATAATTCCCATTCTCCATACACTTGAAGCACAGAAGTACAGGAGATGAATTCTATGAATCTTTCTCTATATTTTCATTTTTAGATAAATTATTCACATCACTATAAAAATACAATTCTTGTTGACATTTAATTATATACATAAAACATTTATTTTTCCCATTAATAAAACTCTCTCCATGCTACTTTCCAAACATTAAGAAAAAATAAAGCTCATCTTCTTCTCCCCATAGCTTTTATATTTTCCTTTGAACTCCACCTTCCTTTCCTTATCGAATCCCTGATATGTATATGTAACCACAAAACCATATCCACTATGATAAAATAATTCACAATATCTACATAGCTACAAATATATATTATGGATAAATCTATTTATAGAATTTGATTTAAGCCAGTTAAGAATCGGTCAAACTTACATTCTGTTTGGATGATAATACCATAAGAATACCACACAAGTCTTTCAAAATTATCCTTATACGTTCCAAAGGATTTATTATTCCTTTTATTTAACTCAATTAACTCTTTCTCTGAATTCATAAGAAGAACATGAGGAATGTAGGTTATGAAAAACAAGTTCTTAAACTTATCCCAATCCATGGAGTCAATTTTAGCTTATTGACTCGCATTATTGATAATATTACACCATTGATATACCTCAACTTCCCAATGGTAGATATCTAAAATGAATTTTTCTTGTTTACAACACTGAGCACTGAAGAATAAAAAATATATTTTTTGTTGTATGTATCCATTGTTAAAAAACTATTGGATTATAAAACCCACATATAAAAGGTTTTTGTTACCTCATGAATGACTCAATAGAAAATTGTTCCCTCCTTTTCTTGTTTGGGAGTTCAACATGGTCTATAGCATGAGAAAAATATCTTGAAATAGTGATGATATTTTAAATTCCATCTCCCAAATGTTTTTGATTCTTATGATTAAATATTTTTCACATTCCTCTTCACTAAACATTAACATGGTTCTTTCAGCTTATATACATTGACTAACACCAAAAGCATTGTGTAAGAAATAATTATCCTAGTGGGGAACCACATAAGAATGGAAAACCACTTATTGGATGTCTAAATTATGGAACCTTATTTAATATATGAAATCGTAGGTTTATCCTTGGTCATTTATAGTCATCATATTATCTGATCCTTCACGGTGGTTTATAAAGAGTTTTTGAATTTAAAAAATCATATCTTCTAGGATTGTCAAACTAGGTGTGTTGAGAGACCCATTTTTATACACCAGTTCTTGAATGAGTCTAGCTCAATATAGTATTTGCATGATTGTTACAACTTTGTACATCTGCTCCAGAGCCACATGAACATGTAGTATCGAGATAAAGATGCAATTTCATGGAAACAACTTGATCTATCCTTTTCCAAAATTATAAGAAATTTTCATATACTTCAACTCATCCTTATTCTTATCCTTAGACATATCCTTAAGTATATCACTATGTTTTTCTCATCCTATTTCCAAAATGTTCACTAAAAATATCCTTTAAAACCAACTATAATAACTTTGGCTTAACAAACATAAACATTATAGCATTTTTTACCTAGTAATTATTATATTAGACAAACACATGCCTGATGACCCAAATAGTTTAGGATCATTGGAAACTTGGAAACATAATGATTGGTTCATGGGTGAGCTATAACATATCCCACTATCTTCATCACAATAATAATAATTCTAAGACATATCTGTAATGGCTCGAACCTCTCCGGACCTTTCCTTTGTCAAAAAAAGGTCACGAAGTGTTATGGAGGGTAAAATGGACTTTTCCCACACATTCCAGAATTTTGAAACTGCACGTCGTGTACCCCCTTTCCGTGTATACCTCGTTTTGCAGGCCGTGTCCTCGCTGTGTGAAATAATGAGTACACGCCGTGTGTCTAAACTACATGCCATGTAGTCCTTCCCCGCGTACGCCTTACCAATCAATGGTTGTGTACCGTGTTGGAGTCGTTTCCTTACCGTGTGCAATAAATGAGTACAATTCGTGTGTCTAAACTACAGGTTGTATAGTCCTTCCCCACATATGCGTTACCCTCAAACCGTGTGTTGACCAGTCAACGGCTGCAGAGCCGTGTTGGGAGCCGCGTGGAGACCGTGTAAAATAACCAAGTACACGTCGTGTACCCTAAATTACACGCCGTGTACTTTTCCTTTTCTCATCTATAAAAGGAGGGGTCCCCTCCTCCTTTCAACTCACCCCTCTCCTCCCCTTTCCCTCTGAGCAGAGTTCTCCCAAGAGTCTCGAAGGCTCTTTCTTCCATAACTTCTTCGTCTGAGCTCCGATTTACGATCCGTCAGCGGCCACGGGATCGTGACGACGAGGCGGACCTTCCGAGATTAGATTTGTTGTATTTCCTTTGGCCTTTCCGTTCCGACATCCACCTGAGGAGATTTTTTCGGGACCAGACAAAGGTGACGGACGCCGACGGACTTCTTCTAAAGTTGATCCGCGGGAGCGTTGCGATCAGAACCTATTGAGGTAGGGATCTTACCTTTGTTTCTCTCTCTTTTGTGCATCATGTGGCTTGGTTATCCTCTTGTTTTCATGAGAAAAAGTTGGACCTTTAAATGAATATAATAACTGGTTAAAGAACGGGGTTTGGAAGTTTGTGTTTTTTTGTTGCTTTATATCCTGTGATATTATGTTGTGAATAAAATGAGCTTCTACCTACTGAAAATCATAGTCATTGGGGGCCTTTACTTATGCAATTAAATGTTGCCCTCTCCTTCTGGATTTTCTTATGGATGGAAACTTTGTGGAATGTGGAATTGGTTAATCACGTAAAGTTGACTGTTTAAAATATGGAACCCTGGTGTGATCACCTCGGTTAAACAAAAATGTAATAATGAACATGTGAGTGTTGGTTTGGATACGTTGCATGTGATGGGGGTGTTTTGTGGGTTTTTGTGGTTTGGGTGAGCAGTGGGGCTGCGGTTGACTTGGTTGTGTGTTGGTGTGAGTGTTGTGTTAGTAATGGGCAGCATGGCTGCAATAAATGGTATTACAGGGGAAATGATGTACGATGCAGTTGTGGTTTTGGTGGTTGGTAGCAGGGCTGTAGGGCTGGGTTTAAATGTGAACGGGCTATGGGTTGTGAATAAATAAAATTGGAAGAGTTAATGAATGGTGGGGCGTGGTAATGGAACGGAAATAATAATCAATGGGGCTGGTCGGTTGATAAGAAGGGTTTGGTTGTGTTGCTTGTGTTTTCCTAACTTGATTTGTGGATGGTAGGGATATTTTTTATGAATGATCAATGTGGTTGGTTTTGGATAGTTTCCCAGTAGTTAAGGAACTAAATAATCTAATTCTTTTGAAACGTGAAAACCTAAATGGGGATGGGGTTGTTTGTTGTATGCATGCTTCGTAGTAGCAGTGCCGAGACACGTGCTAAGTTTCTCTATTAGAATCCATAGTTTGGGCTGTGTAGTTGGTATATATATATATATCTATCTCTTTTGTGTTTTATCGCACCCCACCCATGTTGATCACATAGGGCCGAACACTCCCATTTCATGGGAGAGGGTGTTTTTTCCCTTAGTTACTAGCTTCTTCCTACTCCTTATCCCCTAGGATGTGATGGTTTGAGGCGACCTTACACCTAAGACTCTTCGGGTAGGTTTCGATTGGGGTGGCTTAGGCCCAAGACTCTTCGGGCATGTTCTACTTTTTCCCAAGAATCTTCGGGATGAGGTCGTGGTGTGTGCGGGTGGGATATGTGGTTGTGAGGCCCAGGTGTGTGCGGGCGGGATTTGTGGTTGTGAGGCCCAGGAGTGTGCGGGTGGGATAAGTGGTTGTGAGGCCCGGGTGTGTGCGGGCGGGATACGTGGTGGTGAGGCCCAGGTGTGTGCGGGCGGGGAGAGTTTGGAAGCTTCAGGATGTTCGTCGTTAGGAAGAGCAGCTAACAAAAGGGAACTAGTGTGGGGTACCCAATACTCTTGTCTCTTATATACTACTACCTTTTGTGCTTGTGTTTTGGTGAGTGTGGCTAGTGAGGTTGGGTGGATAGAAATCCTTTCTAGGTTTCTTATGTTGTTCTCATAGGACATTAGGATGTCTCCCCGCTTGTGCATGAGAGATTTATGTTTCCCTACTGAGTATACTTGTATGCTCACCCTACGTTTACTTTCAGGTTTCCAGGAGGACTACCAGGGCCATGCGGGACCCTACTAGTCGGACAGTTGGAGTTGTTGCAGATTCTGTTCTCTTGTTTTCTTTTGGTATTGTACTTTAAGATTTCTTGTACTTGTACCTTGTTATAAAATTGTTTAAACATACATGTGGGATTGGTTTGGGTTTATTTCTATACACTTTTTCTTTTTTCCTTTTTGGTGTTTGACTTGTCCTATATCCCGATCTTAAATAAATAAAAAGGGTAATGCCTCCCATACTTGTGAAAACTCATACCCTTGGTGCTAGTCGCCACCCCGGGGCCTACTAGAGGCGGGACTCGGGGGCCATTATCTCCCTTTCACCATTGCCAGCTCAGGAGGGGCATCTTTGGTGGGAGGGGGTCATGACAGAATGGTATCAGAGTTGATGGTTGAGAGATAGGATGGAGTCTGGAGTTAGGCACAGTGAGAATTGCATGGGATGGTAAGGTGACAATGTTATTCAATCTTGGTGCGTGACATAGTCCAGGGAATACTGGCTACGACACGAGATTTTAGGGCCCCCCGTGATCCGATGCAAGGACTCTGAGCCTACCGAACGACCAAGTGAGACTACATTGATTGCAGGGTAGAGACCCTAGGGAAGGTACATGCATCATCATGCTTGTGTTTTACTTGATTTGGGTGTTCTGGGAAAGAAATTGAAATAAAATGATAAAATAAAACCTTTACTTTTCCTTACTACTTGGGCTTAGGAGATCCTTGTTTACCGTACAACTATGGCACCTGGACGTCGTCCCTGGGTGGCTCAGATGGCCGAGGCCCAGCAGATTCCGATAATCGATCAGCTGAGGATTGACCGAGAGGAGGAAGATAGCCAGTGGCAGAAGACTCTCCGTTCTTTCCAGTGACAGACCCTCATGAAGTACGAGGGTATTACTTCGTATACGGAGACAGAGGGATGGCTCGAGGAGCTAGGGATTGCTTTTACCTTTATCCGTGCTCCGAGGGAGTACTGGGTTTCCCTAGCAGTCAGTCAGCTGATAGGCGCAGCACGACAGTGGTGGACACTCTACCTCGGAGAGAGGATAGAGGTAGAGGTTCCTTGGGCTGACTTTGAGAAGGAATTCCGAGAGGAATTACTTTCTTCCATGATCAAGGCGGAGAAGCAACAGGAGTTACTCTCCCTTCAGTAGGGGAGTATGTCAGTACGAGAGATGGGGATCAAGTTCAAAGATCTCCTGCGCTTTGCTCCGGATCTCTTTCCGGATGAGGAGTCTCGGGCAAGATGTTTGGAGGAGGCGCTCCGTCCTTCGCTCCAGTATGTTGTCTCCCCCTTCACCCTTCCGACGTACTTGGAAGTACAGAAGAAGGCATAGGTTGTAGAGAGGATGCACTCGCTGGGAGGTGCACTCCGAGAGGGGATCCATCCAGGTTCGTCGAAGGGGAAGGAATTCAGCAGCATGTCTCCTACGACGGGACCTTCCAGGTTCAGGCCGGTGGGGAGCAGGCCCCAGTAGTTCCACTTCAGATCATCGGGTCCTCGTCCCTTTTTCATGAGCCCAGGACCAAGGTGTTATTGTTGTGGAGGTTTCAGTCACGTTCAGAGTCGGTGCCCATCCCGAGCTCAGTACGGTGGAGGTGGGCAGGTTCAGTGCCCACCTAAGCAGCACCAGTTGCTGGCGAGGCCCTTCCAGTAGCAGCAGGACCATGCTCCTCCAAGGGCAGACTTTGCGAGAGGAGGCCGACCTCAGGGTGCTCCTCAGGGACCTCGACCAGGGCATGGGCGGGGAAGTGGACGACATCATAGAGGCAGAGGAGCTGGGCGCAGACAGTTGCACGCAGCAGAGTTGACAGCTCCAGCAGGACCAGAGGTAGTGCGAGGTACGATTTGTTTGTTCAGAACTCTTGTTTCTGCTTTGTTCGATTCGGGAGCTTCACACTCCTTTGTTGCACCTGGTCTAGCCCATTCCTTTGGACTATACGTAGAGATACTTTCTATACCATTGGTACTGAGTACACCAGTTAGAGGCCAGACTAGCGTATCTTGTGTTTTCCGGGGATGTGGGATGAAGTTGGGACCACAACGATCTAGTGGGGACCTTATTCTATTATAGATGCAGCCATATAATGTAATCCTAGGCATCGACGGGTAGTTTTCTGTTCGTGCCGTTATCGACTTCTTCTAGAGACGAGTCGTGTTCTCCGACGTGCATGGGCGGCGTGTAGCTTTTGTTGGCGAGAGGAGCTATCAGGTGGGAAGCCGACGTGTGGAGCCTCTCCTTTCCATGTTAGGTGGGATATCAGTGGTTCCAACTAATACAGAGATGATGGATGTCCCGGAGGTTGTTGGGGATTTCCTCGTTGTTTTTCTTGAGGAGGTTGTGACTCTACCACCCCCCCCCCCGATGTGACATTGAGTTCGAGATAGACTTACAGCCTGGTGCCCGTCAGATTTCGATGGCCCCTTATCGGATGGCACCTTCGGAGTTGCGGGAGTTGTGGATTCAGATTGAAGATCTGATGGAGAAGGGTTTTGTTCGACCCACCGTATCGCCATGGGGTGCTCCAGTTTTGTTCATGAAGAAGGAAGATGGTGGTCCCAGGCTATGCATAGACTACTGAAGTTTGAATCAGGTAACGGTCAAGAACCGCTATCCCCTCCCAAGGATAGATGATCTCTTCGACCAACTGAGGGGAGCAGGTTGGTTTTCCAAGATTGATCTATGATCTAGATATCATCATCTGAGGGTAAAGGACAATGAAATCTTGAAGACGACTTTTAGGTGCAGGTATGGGCGCATCTAGTTTGTGGTTATGTCGTTTGGAGTTATGAATGCACCGGCTGTATTCATGGGACTTATGAACTTTGTCTTTCGGGATTTTCTGGACCGGTTCATCGTTGTGTTTATCGATGACATCCTGATCTACTCAAGATCAGAGGAGGAGCATGTTGAGTATCTCAAGGAAGTCTTGGAAGTTCTTCGACACCACCATCTTTATGGGAAATTGTCGAAGTGTAAGTTCTTGAATCAAGAAGTACACTTCCTTTGGAACGTGGTGTCTCAGCATGGAGTGTCAGTGGACTCGTCGAAGGTAGAGGCAGTTGTTTCTTGGGTAGCACCCAAGAGCGTGGCAGAAGTTCGTAGTTTCCTGGGGTTAGAAGGTTACTATCGGAGGTTCATTTCAGACTTCTCTCGAGATGATGCTCTATTGGGAGCTTTGACGAGGAAGAACCAGGTCTTCCTGTGGAGCGAGCAGCACCAGAAGGCTTTTGACTACCTGAAGGAGAAGTTGGTCAGTGCTCCCGTACTCAGGTTTCCAGAGGAAGGGTTGTTGTATGAGGTGTTTTGTGATGCTTCTGGCCTTTCTCTGGGGTGTGTGCTGATGTAGAAGAAGGGAGTGATCTGTTACGGTTCTAGGCAGTTACGCCCTCACGAGTGTAACTATGCCACCCATGACCTGGAGCTTGCAGTAGTAGTGTTCTCACTAAAGTTGTTGTGACATTACCTCTTTGGTAGCGCTTTATGGTGTTCTCAGATCACAAGATCCTACGTTATATCTTCTCCCAACGTGACCTGAACATGAGGCAGTGGAGATGGGTCGAGTTTCTCCAAGAATATGACTTTGAGATCTCTTACACTGAAGGTAAGGGAAACCTTTTGGCTGATGCCCTGAGCAGGAAGTCGCATCAGGAAGTGGTTCGGGAGTCCACTAATGCTTAGAAAGCGATGGGAGAGTTGGCTTCCCTACACTTGGATGCCAGGGTAGAAGGTGTTAGAGGATTTTTGTTTCAGATGACGATGCAGTCCTCCTTGCTGTAGAAGGTGGAGGAGTCTCAATGGGGGGACTCCAAGGCGGAAGTGATGCAGGATCGTGTCGATCAGGGGAACGCTCCAGAGGGATGGTCAGAGGACAGCCGACATCAGATGCTTTTCCATGGAAGGTTGTTTGTTCCGGAGGCAATGCGTGAGGGAGTTCTCTGTTAGTTCCATAGCTCAGCCTTGGCGGTACATCCAGGATTTTCAAAAATGTACTGAGGCCTGAGGGAACATTTTTGGTGGCCTTGGGTGAAACGGGAAGTGGCGGAGTTTGTGGCTAAATGCCTAGTGTGTCAGCAAGTGAAGGCTGAGCACCGTGTTCCCAGTGGTTTGTTGCATCCTTTAGATGTCCCCGAGTGGAGTTGGGATGACATCTCAATGGAATTCATCATAGGACGACCCAAAGCTCAGGGTGGTTATGATGCTATCTGGGTAGTGGTGGATCGGCTGACGAAATAAGCTCACTTCTTAGCAATTAAGGAGTCAGGCCCGGTGAGTACCTTAGTACAGAGGTACATAGACGAGGTGGTGCGTATGCATGGAGTCTCGAAGAATATTGTCTCAGATCGGGATACTCGGTTTACCTCACGAGTCTAGAGGGGGTTACAACATGATTTTGGCACCCAGCTACGCCTTAGCACTTCCTTCCACCCCCAGACCGATGGGCAGACGGAGTGGACTATCCAGACATTGGAGGACATGCTGCGATCATGCATTCGGGATTTCGGAGGATCATGGGTACGACACTTTCCTTTAGTGGAGTTTTCCTACAACAACAGATTCCACTCTACTATTGGCATGGCACTATTTGAGGCTTTGTATGGAAGGCCATGTCGTTCACCCATTTGTTGGGCAGAGGTTGGTGAGACAGGTGCTCTTGGGCCAGAGGTAGTGCAGAGCACCATAGAGAAAGTCCAGCTTGTACATGAGAGGATGAAAGCGGCTCAGGACTGACAGAAGTCTTATGTTGATCGTCGGAGGAGGCCCTTGGAGTTTGAGGTGGGGGATCATTTGTTCTTGAAGGTTTCCCCTCGACGGGGGTAGCGGAGGTTTGCGAAAGAGAGCAAGCTCTCACCTAGGTTCATCAGCCCTTTTGAGGTGTTGAGGTGAGTTGGCGAGGTGTCATATCAGCTAGCCCAGCCACCTCAGTTGGAGAAAGTTCATGATGTATTCCAGTCTCCCAGATTCGTCGGTACTTACACGACGACTCCCACGTTATCGACTGGGGAGAGCTAGATATGGGAGACTAAGAGACCTTCGAGGAACGACCAGTCAGAATCGAGGATCGTAAAGAGAAGGTGCTCTGTGGACAAACCATTCCCTTTGTTCGTGTGTTGTGGAGGCATGGAGGCCTCGAGGAAAGCACTTGGGAGTGGGATACCCAGATGCACGCTCAGTTCCCGGAGTTGTTTTGACTTGTGTTCTCCCTTGTTCTTCTGAGCTTTGTGTTGATGTTGTACTTTGTACCTTTGATATATGGAATGCTTGTCTTGTCAGTTGTGAGACCTTTTTGTTTCCCTGTTCCCTGGTAATGTGTGAAATGTCCGGATGTGTGGGAATGGGAAAAACATGATCCTTAATCGAGACACATTAATGCGGATACGATTGAACCCGTGCGAGTGAGTCAGTGCCGCCTATAGCAGATAATATCTCGACGTAGGAGAACGAATTCTTCCCCAGACCACATGTTCAGGCAGTGTATTGGTTGTGTGGTGTTTGGGGTAGTGTGAGTTGAAGAATCCTAATGTATGAAAGTGGGAAGACCAAATTCTTAATCGAGACACATTAATGAGGATGTGATTAAACCCGTGCAGGAGAGTCAGTGCCGCCTAAAGCGGATAATATCTAGACATAGGAGAAGGAATTCCTAACACATATGATTAGGGTTGTTGGTTGGGTTCCTGTTAGAATGAGAACCCTAAGAGGTATCTTGTTGAGTTTCCTCTGGGTTGGTTTTGAATTCTCGGGGACGAGAATGTTTTAAGAGGTATCTGTTGTAACGCCCCGGACCTCTCCGGGCCTTTCCTTTGTCAAAAAGAAGGTCACAAAGTGTTCTGGAGGGTAAAATGGACTTTTCCCACCCTTTCCAGAATTTTGAAACTACACGCCATGTAGTTTGAGTACACGCCGTGTACCGCCTTTCTGGGTATACCCCGTATTGCAGACAGTGTCCTCGCTGTGTGAAATAATGAGTACACGCCGTGTGTCTAAACTACACGTCGTGTAGTCCTTCCACGCGTATGCGTTACCAGTCAACGGTCATGTACCATGTTGGAGTTGTGTACTTGTCGTGTGAAATAAATGAGTACATGCCATGTAGTCCTTCCCCGCGTATGCGTTACTCTCAAACCGTGTGTTGACCAGTCAACGGCCGCGGAGCCGTGTTGGGAGCTGTGTGGAGACTGTGTAAAATAACCAAGTATACGCCGTGTACCCTAAAGTATACGCCATGTACTTTTCCTTTTATAGCCTATAAAAGGAGGGGTCCCCTCCTCCTTTCAACTCACCCCTCTCCCCCCCTTTCCCTCTGAGCAGAGATCTCCCAAGAGACTCGAAGGCTCTTTCTTCCATAACTTCTTCATCCGAGCTCCGATTTACGATCCATCAGCAGCCACAGTATTGTGATAACGAGGCAGAACTTCCGAGCTTGGATCTTTTGTCTTCCCTTCGGCCTTTCCTTTCCGACTTCCACCCGAGGAGGTTTTTCTGGGACCCGACAGAGGTGACGGACGCCGACAGACTTCTTATAAAGTTGATACGGGGGAGCGTTGTGATGAGAACCTTTTTAGGTAGGGATATTACCTTTGTCTCTCTCTCTTTTTTTCATCATGTGGGGTGGGTATCCTCTTGTTTTCATGAGAAACAGTTCGACCTTTAAATGAAGATAATAACTGGTTAAAGAACGGGGTTTGGAAGTTTGTGGTTTTGCTATTGCTTTATATCCTGTGATATTATGTTGTGAATTGAATGAGCTTCTACCTACTGAAAATCATGGTCGTTGGGGGCCTTTGCTTACGCAATTAAATGTTTCCCTCTCCTTCTGGATTTTCTTATGGGTGGAAACTTTGTGGAATATGGAATTGGTTAATCACGTAAAGTTGGCTGTTTAAAATCAGGAACCCTTGTGTGATCACCCCGGTTAAACAAAATTGGAATAATGAACATGTGGGTGTTGGTTTGGATACGTGGCATGTGATGAGGGGTTTTTATGTGGGTTGTTGTGGTTTGGGTGAGCAGTGGGGCTGCGGTTGACTTGGTTGTGGGTTGCTGTGAGTATTGTGTTAGTAATGGGCAGCGGGGCTGCAATAAATGGTATTAAAGGGGAAATGATGTATGATGCAGTTGTGGTTTTGGTGGTTGGAAGCGGGGCTGCAGGGATGGGTTTAAATTTGAATGGGCTATGGTTTTTGAATAAATAAAAGTGGAAGAGTTAATGAATGGTGGGGCATGATAATGGAACGGAAATAATAATCAATGGGGCTGGTTAGTTGATAAGAAGGGATTGGTTGTGTTGCTTGTGTTTTGTTAACTTGATTTGTGGATGGCAGGGATATGTTTTATGAACGATCGATGTTGTTGGTTGTGGATAGTTGCCCAGTAGTTAAGGAACTAAATAATCTAATTCTGCTGAAACATGAAAACCTAAATGGGGTTGGGGTTGTTTGTTGTATGCATGCTTCGTAGTTGTAGTGCCGAGGTACGTGCTCAGTTTCTCTGTTATAAGCCATAGGATGGGCTGTGTGGTTGGTATATCTATATATCTATATCTTTTGTGTTTTATCGCACCCCACCCATGTTGAGCACTTAGTGCCGAACACTCCCATTTAATGGGAGAGGGTGTTTTTTCCCTTAGTTACTAGCTCTTTCCTGCTCCTTCTCCCCTAGGCTGTGATGTCTTGAGGCGAAGTTACAACTAAGACTCTTCGGGTAGGTTTTGATTGGGGTGGATTAGGCCCAAGACTCTTCGGGCAGGTTCTACTTTTTCCCAATAATCTTCGGGATGAGGCCCAGGTGTGTGCGGGCGGGATATGTGGTTGTGAGGCCCAGGTGTGTGCGGGCGGGATATGTGGTTGTGAGGCCCAGGTGTGTGCGGGCGGGATATGTGGCTTTGAGGCCCAGGTGTGTGCGGGCGGGGTATGTGGTTGTGAGGCCCAGGTGTGTGCGGGCGGGATATGTGGTTGTGAGGCCCAGGTGTTTGTGGGCGGGATACGTGGTGGTGAGGCCCACGTGTGTGCGGGCGGGTAGAGTGTGACAGTATCAGGACGTTCATCGTTAGGAAGAGCAGCTAACTAAAGGGAACTGGTGTGGGGAACCCAATACTCTTGTTTCTTATATACTACTACCTGTTGTGTTTTTGTTTTGGTGAGTGTGGCTGGTGAGGTTGGGTGGATATAATTCCTTGGTAGGATTCTTCTGTTGTTCTCACGGGACATTAGGATGTCTCCCCAATTGTGCACGAGAGCTTTAGGTTTCCATACTGAGTATACATGTATTCTCACCCTATGTTTACTTTCATGTTTCTAGGAGGACTACTAGGGCCGTGCAGGACCCTACTAGTCGGATGGTTGGAGTTGTTGCAGTTGTTGTTCTCTTGTTTTCTTTTGGTATTGTACTTTGAGCTTTCTTGTACTTGTACCTTGTTATAAAATTGTTTAAACATGCATGTGGGCTTCGTTTGGGTTTATTTCTATAAACTTGTTCTTTTTACTTTTTGGTGGTTGACTTGTCCTATTTCCCGATCCTAAATAAATAAAAAGGGTAATGCCTCCCATACTTGTGAAAACTCATACCCTTGGTGCTAGTCACCACCTCGGGGCCTACTGGAGGCGGGACTCGGGGGGTCATTATCTCCCTTTCACCATTTCCAGCTCAGGAGGGGCATCTTTGGTGGGAGGGTGTCATGACAATATCATACATAATACAAATCTTCATAACCTAGGTAAAGGAAACATAAGAGATTGTGAGATTAGATGTTTAGTAAGAGTAAACTAGGAAGATATGTAAGCATAACATGAGTATAAGGGTATGACAACCTGATCATAACTAATGAAAATAATAGCCTACATATAAAACAACATAAACCTTAATTATTGAATAATTATTGGAATTTCATAAGACATGAATCCTTAAGAAATCAAAGAACATGATAAATTAAAGCATAACATTATAATAAGACATCAATTTTTGGTATACACATATGAATAGAAAATAATTTCCATATTAGTTAAGCATCACTGATAAGACCATCATAGTTGAACAATTACTTTATTATGCTGAGTTCACTTCTCATTCCATCTATGTATTAAATTATCATGTTAACTCCTATTTATATCCTAGTGTTATTGTACTAGGTTCACTCCCCACTCCAGTTATTTCTATCTCAAGATATATATAATTATTTACCCGGTACATTGGAGGGAGATATATGTACCACCCATTTCCTAATGAAAACTATATTAATGTGTTCCAAAAGATCATAAAAATTCATCATATTAGAACCCATGAAATGAAATGAGAATCATAAACATTCACCATATCATAACCTATTTAAAACATATAGGATTCATAATCATTTCATTATATCATAACCCATGAAATAAAGGCAATTTCAATATGCATATAACCCATGGAAGAGAAAAAAGTTTCATAAAAAACATGCCATCAAACATAAACCATTCATTGAAAGAATATTAGTGGTACCCTTAAATAATATCCCCAGTGAGGTATGAGTAACACCAATGGATGAAATCTTAGATCCAAAATAATATTTAAATAATCATTTAATACATTTCTTAAGGAAAATATCCTTTCATATTTGAAAAACACATTTAATACAAAAAAATTATGAAAAACTTTTTATTAGAAAATAAATTTTAAACTATACTATGAAAGATTATATGAAATAATTTTTCATGATGTTAGAATATTCTATTCATTCCACACACATAAAAAATAAGTTTCCTTTCATATTTTTGGTAGATGCAAAAAAGGAATTGATTTGAAAAATGACACAAAGATTTCTTTTCAAAACAATTTTTTAAAAATTTAGACAAGGATAAAGTTTATTTGAAAAATTTTAATATATTAATGAAAAAAATTTGAAACCATTTTTAGAAAACATGGGTTTGAATGAATATTTATTTCCAAACGAATATGGAGATAAATTCATATTTTAATAAAAATATTTTCTTAATAATTTTAAGTACCAAAGAGTATATCAATAGTACTATTACATGATGGTATCATTAATAAACATAGGAGTATAAAAATCATGAAATTTTTGTAGGGGAGGATCATAATATTTTATCTGTGGAAGAATAATCATAAACAATCCCGATGAACGATGAGATTATTGTAGTAAATTATTACCACATTAGTGACTTTGAATCATAATCCACATAAAATAATAAATTACCATGAATCTTAAAATATACTTAAAATAAGGATATTAATGATATAACATGTCAGTGCCTCCTAAAATAATATAGGTTCAAACCATAATATGTATCTTAAAGAAGGAAAACTGAGACAAATTGTTTTACTGATTTGGTAACTTTTGACCTGTAAAACCCATGAAATAGATATCCTAAAATGGATATGAAAATAAATATAACATATAGGATAATAATAATAAATTAAATTCATGGTTATTATATACACCACATAGGATAATGAGATGATGAAAATAGCATATGTCTCACATAAAGTAAAAAGTGAGATGAAAATCCCTTACCTTAAGTACTGATGTACATTGTACTCATTAAATCCTCATTTATAATAAATAAAAATTTATTAAAAATTTTTTATATAACCATAGTAATTTATATCATACCATATATAAATTTCTATGAGATTTTATTACATATTTATTAATAATTGCGTGCTAAAATTATGTTTCAGGTAATAACCGGTTTGTTTTGTATATGTGTTTTTACTTGTCATATTTTGGTTCATATTACTTTAATCATAATTTAATTATATCCATAATGATAATAGTGATATAAATATCATATATATTTATTATATATGTATTTTTTATAATCTAAAAAGGGAATAAATAGGAAATGAAATAGTTCATTCATGGAGACAATAAGTTGTATATACACATGAATATGGTTCCCTTTTTCTTGTATGATTTAAAGAAAGAATAGTGCATGAGATATTATCATTCCAAAATAATTATTATATAATATACATGACATATTTTTATAAAATTCATCTTTAATACATTATATATAAAGTGTGAATGAATCACAATTCCTTATGATGAGGTAGTATGTTGTACACATGAAAAACATTATCATATTCCCATAAAATGGAAATCCTGAATGAATGTGTGATATAATAATTCCAAAATCATAATAAAATCATAAATTTTATAAATATAATATATAAAAATTAGGTACATAATTATTCTTAACTATGACAGGTGTAAATGAATAAAATGAAATTTTTTCAGGTAGTCCACCGTACACACGAACGATGATTTCATAACCAATTTGATGAAAGAGTGTTTGGTTTTCTATAATGAACGATGATTTCGCATTTCATTTGATGGAGGTGTGTATGGTTTTAGGTCATTAACTTTATATATAATAATATAAATATATTTAATATACTTAATTAATTATATAATAATTATAAAAAATAATTTAAGCGGTTAGAGGAAGAAATTAAACAAAAACCTTTGTTGATGAACATTACAACTTGTTCATTTTTCTATTTTGGTTTTATCCAAAGGAATTAATTGGTTGGTTTTATAACCAAATTAAGGATTATGGGATGAGAATAAGGAAGTGTAGAATTGATTTTGGCAGGTATTGGCTAACCTAATTAGTGTTTAATCTGTGAAGTGATGGGAATAAGGGGAAACCTTTTATAAGAGAGCTAAGTGGATAACTTGTAATTTTTTTTAAAGATAGAATTACACCCACGTTGTTTCAATTAAATTGGATCAAATAATGAAAAAAATATTAATAATATAAGTAAAAATGACTAAATAAAACTATAAAATGGGTGTTGGATATGTTTATAGGTAATTGTTTCCCTTATATTTAAAATTTTTCCCTTAGATAACTCATTTTTTTTATCGTTATTCTGATTAATTTTAAATGTTTTCGCTGATAATTATGGTAAAAAATTATCTTGTATTAATTATACATTATAAATTATTCTTATTACAAATAAAAAATATATTTTTTCAAATTACATTAACATAGTTGGAAAACAAATAATTTAAAATTTATTTTCATAGACGAGATGAAAACATAGATTTTTAAAGTGAAAATACTCAAAATATTGAAAGGTTTTTATATCCAATTTCAATGTGAATTTGATTAAAATAACATTAATAATATTTAATAATTTATAATTTTTCTATATATGCATTAAAATCAATTTAAAATATTATTTAAACTTAAAAACAATTAATCAAAATATTGATTTTTAATTCAAATTAAATATTTTTCACTAATTATAAAAATGGAATATTTATATAAAAATCATGAAAACTCACCTTAAAATAATTTCAACATTATGATTTTAAAAATTAAGTTTATTTTATCAAATTAAATTTCGAAATGTTTTAAAAATTATTTTTATTAATATTCACAAAAGGATATAAAAATAAACTTTTTTTAGAAAATAGAATTTTCATAACATAAAATGTATTTACTAAATATTATCTACTTATTTGTAAATGTGTTTTATTTATATAAAACCATTATAAATAACATTAAATAATAGTTATTACTATTCATATTTCTATGTTTAATGGGTAGGATATAATTATATTTTCTAAATATTTATAAAAAATATGTCATTTTGTAGAAACTCAGTGTTTTATGTATTGTAAGATAAACCAAAACTTGTGTGCAACACAAGCTTAAATTAGTGTTTCATATAAGACTAGACAATAAAGATATTTTATTTATTATTAAAAAACTAAAAAAATAATCGTGGTGTGACATATAGAATAGATTCTATGGAAATATCTGATAATCCATAGTGATATGGAGTAAACCTAATCTGTATTGGGTTGATAATATCAAGGTTAGCCATTAGTTTAGAGTAATAAATACCTTATTGAGGTGTTAAGATAATTATTGTTAATTAATATTATTTTATTTTGTGGAAAAAAATTTTTTATAGAAAACATGAGTGTTAAAAGATTTTTTGGTTAACTAATGTTATTTTTGAGGGTGTTCATCATATTTTTTTGGAATGTTATAGGGATTATAATTATATATTTTAGAAAAAGGAAAACACATATGATGGGTGAAAACATTTTACAACTGGAAAGGAAACATGGATTGAACCTACAACTGAAGGGAGAAAATGGGACATCACTATCACGACTCGAACCATTGGGGCCTTTCTAGCTAGTGATAAGATGACTGTGACTACCCTAAACTCACCTCTATTGGGATAAGGAATAGAACCCAGTTCCAGGTAGGAAACAAATACATGGGAGGAATTAACCTAATGTTATTGGAAACATGTGCACACATCCAATCCAATACAATGTAGAGAAAGATAAATAAAATGAAATTAAAAATTCATTCCAACCTTCTACCCCACATCATAGTATGAAAAAGCACTGAAATTGTTAAAGGGGGTCAATACAAGCCCCAAAAAACTATATATATTGAAACTTTCTCTAAAGGGGGATCACTATTAAATTCATTCACCATGAAAAAACCTCAGTTTTTCTAGACCAATTATGATTTTCCTTTTCCCTAACATAATATTACACATTAAATATGAATATCATCTTGAAAATTCATGACACATGTGGGAGGATCCCATGTAGGGGTGAGTATAACAATACCCAATATGACATCCCTAAATTAAAAATAATTAAGCATAAAAAATAGTTAACTCAAAATAATAATAGAATGATAAATATAGCTTAGTTTTAATAATAACATACAACTAGTATCAATTGGTTGAAACCAATGCTGAAATATTAAAGATATTAATCAAGGCTTCTAGGGGATATCAGTTTCAAGAGTACTCACCTCATGAGCCACGCTATCATCGGTGACAATCATCCAATAGGTCATGATCATTGGGCCCTATAGCGACCTAGCCTTAATAAGCAGGGATCTTGAGTCTAATACCATTAAATTTACATGATTACAAGGAATAAAATCCCAAAGGACCAAATAGTTTAGTTTTATTGGTAAACTAGATACACACAAGAGACTTGTATTACAAATGAATTCACTAATTAAAACATAATTTTTTTCATTTAAAGGATGAAATTATTCCATATACAAAATCCTTACATGTCTTTCTTAGTTAACCTCATGTAATCCTAGGGAAGGAAACAAAATAAGCGTGAGATCAAATTCTTATTAAGGTTCAAGTATAGTGCAAGAAATACCGAGTCAATGAGAACAATCAATATAAAAAGGTAATAACTAAATAAAATTCCATGTAATCTATAAAATAATAAGAATATGCCAAAAAAAGATGTAAAGGTAAATTATTGAAAAATAAATTATATTTAAACAACTAGATAATACAAAATCAATATGGAAAGATAAGAAACTAAAATCACATGCCATTTAATATATAAAATAATAATGAGATTCATCCATAGACTTTATCAGAGTGAAAATATCATGGATTGTAAAAGCTAAATCAAAATTAATTAAATTATTAGTTATTGGATACCATGTTTCCTAGGTAGATGGAACCTTTTCCCTCAATACCTTTCACAAGACATTTTTCTATACTACTATCCATACCTTTCATAGAGAAGTTTAGAACTACTCCAATTTGGAAATCAAATCAATGGGTTTTTCACCAACTAATTTCATCCAACCATATTGTTGATGCATTAAGGGGATATCGATAATTGATCCCCACCCATGTCACACATATACAAAGCATTCAAAATATATCTAAAAATATATTTAATTAATGATTAATGTGACTTATCCGGTATATAAAGTGATTTAAAGATTCAAATTTATCAATATTTACCCAGATATTAAATATATATCAAAGTGAATACTATATTAAAAAATGGTATACATTTTTGGTAATAATTGTATCTATGAAAATTGATATAGATTTTAGGGGAAATGCTCAATGATAAATGGAAATTGAATATTTCATGGGGAGTAACAAAGAAATCAAGATAGTGAATTTCAATACTATACTTGGTAAAAGGAATCATAATCCATCTTGAGGAATAATAAGGTTGGAATAAATAAAATATATCCCAAGAAATAAAGGGATGTTTTCATTGACTAATGGAAATACTATAAAAAAGACTTTTAAAAACTTTATTTAGGAAAATATCCATTTCATTATGATTTTTTAAAATCAAATTATTTTAAAATTACTTTTTAGAAACAATTTTCTAAAAAATAATCCTTTTAAACTTTAAAATGATGCATCAAAGAAATGAGGGGGGTAAATCTGTACACACCATTCAAGGTAAAAGGAACATTTTTTCCTATTAAAAAGTATAGAAAATTGTATTATTCAGAAAGAGACAAGATGTCTACTTTGAAAACATTTGTAAAAGATATAAAGTGTGAATTTTATTTAATAAATTACTTTTTAGAGGTTAAAAACATTCGTGAAAATATTTTTTGAAAATAGGTTTTTTAGAAGAAAAGATATTCTCTGACTAAAGAGATAAATAAAGTCAGGTTTTCCTAAAAACATTTTATAAACCATATTGGGTACCAAAGAGTGTAAAAATATCGCTATTACTTTGAAAATGTCGTTAAAATCCATTGGATAAAAAATTAACGTATTTATTGAACAATAACCCATTAATTTCTTATAATCGTGATTCACGTGTAAATAATCCTTAACAAAATTAGATTGTGATGTGAATCCTTAAAATAATCATAATGCTGAAGTAAGAATTGATAAATTAATTTATTATGTCTATCTAATGTAAATAAACATATAAAAAGTTTAAATACATAAATATATATTCAAAGTAATTATAAACATAATAATAAAATATTAAAAACAATGAGGATGCAGTATAACCCAATGAAAAGGAATTGGGTTATAAAATTCTTCCCCACGTGGTAGCTTTTAATTAAAATCCCTATAGAAGAAATAAATCAAATTTAAAATAAAATAATATTAAGATAAAATAATTCATGATATAATATATCAAAATGGGAATTATATACACCCCACAAAATAATTAAGTGGTGAATATGAAATTTGTCACACATATGTAAAAAAATGAGATGATAATCCCTTTCTACCTAGTAAATTTTGAATAATAATACCCATAAAAGAGATAATATTAAATTAAATGTTAAATACCAATAATATAAAATAATTAATGATATAATATAATAAAATTGTTAGTATATACGCCACACAAAAGGATTATGTTTCGAAAATGGGGTATACCTCGTGGAAATAAATTTGAGACAAGAATCCATTAACTAGAATTTCCATTCAGGAGAACATCCTTTAACTTGTGGTATAACTTCCTTAAACATGTAAATAACTTATAACATAACAATAATTTTTTTTATAATTTAATATATTATCTTCTTATAATATATTATTACCCATTTGTTAAACATCTTTCTTTATTTTTACCATTTATGGTTTTATTTTCCTTGTTTGTCATGTATGTTTTAACTTGTTATTTTTGTTCCTATTACTTAGATCATGATTTAATCATATCAAAAATTTAAACCATGAAATAAATTTAATATATGTTATATATATATTTATATCTATAATAATCCATAATATTTAGAAAAAAGGAAATGAAATGCACCGTTCATGGAAAAAGTAGACCGTACATACGCATCAACACTACTTCTATTTCTTTGTGATATTTTAAATGAATAAAAGGTAAATTATATATATTCATATTATAATTTCATTATCATATATATTTAGTATATGTCACATATGTTTTTTAATACCATCTGTTATTTGTTCCATGTATTGTGTGAACAAATAAAATCGCTTTGGAGAGGAGGTAATCCGCACTTCTACAAACGATGTTATCATATTTACACATAATAAAAGGATTTGAAGTATATGTTATATAAAAATTAAATAAGTTTTAATAAAAAATTAATATCATATATATCATATAAAAATATCTTTTCCATCAAAATTACTTCCCATTAGAGGTGGTTAAGGAAAAATGAACAATCATCATTTTTTATGTCGGTAGTTTATCGTACACATAAACAGTAAGTTTGTTACCAATTATATGGTATTGAGTGTAAGTGTGGGTATAAGAATTATAATAAAAAAATCAACTATATTGAGGATACTTCTGTTATTATATAGTCCTGGAAGAAGTAGATTTTAGGGGGTGTATAAATAAATAAAATGGAAGTGATTGTTGAGGAATGTTACCTCATTTTAGGGTAACTATGTTTAGTTTATACAAAAATAAATACTTTGTTAGATTTTTGACCATGGTAATTATTCTAGTATGAGGGTAGGTATTTTGGGAGTTTATTTTATAATACCTTGGTCTAGAAAAAGGGGTTGAGAGGTGCGAATAAGTGGGAGGGGTATAACAACCCTGGTCTCTATTACTCTTTTAAACATGCTTTATTACATAAACATACACATAATAAAACCCATAAAATTTATAGGTATAGAGTCTTTGATACTTAGGTAAATAACATGAAAACTTAATACATAAAATACAACATCTTTATTTCTAAATTCTTTGACATGCCCAACTCATTCCTTCGTACTTAACACAGTATGGGATAACCTACGGACATATATAAGAAAGGGGTCAGCTATAAAAGTTATTAATGGAGTAAACAAGGAATAACATGAAGAATACAATACATATCAGTAAATAGACATATCAATGGACCATAAGTGAAACTTTAACATAAAGGCATCATATAGCGTGATTATTATAACATGGAAATGCAGCAACAACATACAACATGATATTAGCATGAGACAAGGCTCATTTCACATGGAATAACAAGACTAAAAACTCATTGAACCTGAATTAAATCATTAAACCCTCATTTAAAATGGGGTATCATGATACTAAACATTACCCAATGTATTGAAGTGCTATCAAGGCATACCCTTTATGAACATTTTAATCTGATGCTTAAGTGTTCCACATAGATTATATAACATGGATTCATTAAACATAATCATGTAATCCATGATAATGGAATGTTTAATACATAAATTTATGTCTATAATAAATAAGTATATGCTCATAAATGTGAATACACTTGATAGAGAAATGAGCATCATATTTAGTACATGATGATTTTGGTATGGAAAATCGCAGAGCAATTTCGGAAACCTAACGGCGTGACATAAAAATTCATAAATATGGTTGATGAGAGATAAATGGATCCCTCATAATATAACAAAGAAATATAAAGTAAAGAGTTCATATAAATACATGTCCCAACTCAAATAATTTGTAAATAGAAGGTGTAACGTAATAAAGAAACTTGAAGAAAGAGGAGGAATGAAATAACTCTTATGAAATTTTGTCATTGTAATAGGTGTAAATGAGAGAGATTAATGAGAGATAAATGGGAGTCCCATAATTAAAACATAACAAATAAATTATCTTTCAGTTTAAAATAATATCCCATTATTGTTTAATTTAAAATAAAAAGGTGTTACAATATAAGGAAACAAGGATGAAAATGAGAAAGGAAGGAAACACTTACTTGAGTGTGTGAATTCAAAAGCTTGGAGAGGTGCTTATTAAGAGCTTGGGACACCTTATGAGGATTATATAAAGGTGAGTACAGATTAGCGATGTGATACAAGGATTTTTAGTGAAGAGAAGTGGGAGCATATGTGGGTTTATATGGGAAATGAGAGGGGAATTCTTTAATATTTCACAAACTTTGGTTTTGGAATATATATAATTATATATTCAAAACCAAAAAACTACCACGGTTTTTACCCAATTATTTTTCCAAATAAGAGTGTAAAATATTATATTATATGGAAAAGTTCCTAAGATATTAAAATATTTCCATTTCTTAGGTGGAGGTCAGTCACACTTTTAAGGAAATGATTTTAAAATACTAAAATATTGTTTATGTCTTGGAGGATTCACTAAGGCTTTATAAAATAAATAAAATAAATTGAAAATTACATTATTTTAATTGGAAAACATATATTGGTCCTATAATAACAATTATTTTATTTATTACAACATTTTGGGGTCATTATGATGTAATAAAACACATATTTTATTTGTATGATATTTAATTTTTACACAAAAATTCGAGTCGCTCTGAAAATTATAAAAAATTCACCGTTGTATAATTTTGATGTCCTGATTCCAAAAATAATATTAATTTTATATAAATAATTTTAAATATATTTTCATTTTCATTTTTTATATAAATTTGGAAATCTTTTGAAAATTGACGGGTTTTGACAAAAACAGTTTTCAAACCTTAATAAAAATTACAGTGGAATTCATAAAAATTATTCAATAATTTATATTTAATAAAATTAATTGAATAATAATATTTTATTAAAATATTATTTTATTCAAAAAAATATTAATTCATAAAAATATATTTCCTAATTGAATTTTAATATTAACCAAAAAAATATTATTTTTGCTTTAAAAATCATTTACAAAGTAATAATAGTAAAATGAAAGTATATTCATTATTCTATAAAAAATAACACACATAATCATAATGATAGGTTATTGTTAAATATCCATTTATTACAAAATCATAAGCCCTATGATTAAGGTTTTCAATGGTGGGGCTTTATTAGGGTTGTTCAGTGAACATGGTCAGGGCCACGATGTCGATGAGCTTGAACTTCTCCTGTAAATGGTTTCGATGAGGCTTCAACTATTGGACCTCAGCTTGGGATTGGTCAAGAGTGAATACCAATTATTCTACCGCCTTTCTGATCACCAAAAAATGTACTTTATTTGTCCTGAGTCTAATAGATGAGGCCATCACCTCCTTTGACTTTTTATAAAGGATTTGTTAAAAACATATATTTATATTATTTGTGGTATAATTGGTCAATGGCTATATTACCAGTGGTAATGATACTTAATTGAAATTTAAACCCAATAATATAAAAAATAGTGCATGTGTTTTCTATATCAAAAAGTTATTAAAAGAAAGGAAGTTTTAATCATAAAATATTTGGTCGTTATAAGGGGTGATTTCCTTCTTATAGTAGAGGGGGAGTGGTATTCTTGTAATGTTTTGAAAAGAAAATTTCACCCTTGTTTTTCCTATTAAACAAGGATCCAATAATTGTAAAAATTATATAAATTGTAGTATAGGGTATAAATATAAACAAAAAATGGATTTCAGACAAGTTTCTAGGTCATTTTGTCTCTTATGTTTAAGGTTGGGTCCCTTGTTAAGCTAAATTTTCTCTTAATTAGTGTAATTAATTTTAATCAAATTCACTAATATATTTATTTTCAAAAAATAATTTTACCTTATTAAGAATCATAAATTATTATGATTCATATTATGGAATCTTTTTTTAAAATTATAATCAAATAAGTTCATGCGATTAATTAAAATTAAATCCTAGAGATGGGCTGAAAAACAGAATTTTAATGTTAAAAATTTAAAAGTTTCTTATATTTTTATATTCAATTTCAAAGTTAAATTGATTAAAAAATTAATTTAGTGTTATTTTATATATTATTTATCTAACTAATCATAAAAAATATAATTTAAAATTGTTAATAAACTATAAGAAAACAAAATTTTGAATTAGAATTCAGCATTTTACACTATTCCTCAAAAAATGAAACGTCACCAAAAAATAAAAAAAATTCTCCCAAATATAATTTTTACATTATTAAAAAAATGAATTTTAGTTTTTTCATATTAAATTTATAAAATCCTCAAAATTCATATTTAAATTACTTACGCCATTAAAAGGATCCAAAATTGCCTATAAAAAATAAAGGTTTTTTTGTATAATATTAGGTTTAGTCATATCTTATTCTTATAAAATCAATTGGATATATGCGATAAATAATTTATTAAATATATAATATATATATTAAATTTATACAAATAATTGATTTTCATTATTTTAATTTATTAAAATAAAACACCTTTTTGAGTGTAAAATTTTTCTTTTATATTGAACTGATTTTATATTCATTTATCATTAATTGGAAACATATGAATTGATTTTATAGTTTTATAAAACATATATTTTAAAAAATTAGTCAATAATATTCATATTCACTAATTTAATATCTTGTTAAAATCATATCATATTAAATAATATAATAATAACAATAATAATATATTGTTTTTAGTAAAACATGGTCTTGCATGTAACGCAAGTCATTATGGAAACTCATTGTTGCATATGTTTCATGCTAACTTGGTATCGAGTTCATTTAAAGCTATATTATATATGTATTTTATCTAAAATGGTAAAAATATTATAAAGTCTCGGGATATTATATTCCTTTAAGCACTTGGTGTTGCGTGTCATAAATTCTATTGAATAAAATGTTCTTACTTTAGAGATTCCGAGCATTAAATTCTCTCCACCTTAACAAAATTTCATCTTTCAAATTTAAAATCTATCTTGGTATTTTTTTATATTTCATATGAGAAATACTATATAATGATAAGGGTTGGAAAAAAACCTCTAAAAAACATAGAATGATAAGTAAAAAGGTCTCGTGGAATAACATACAACTAGGTCTCTAAGTATGAGAACATTAGTGGAAAGTGGAGATACATACATGGAGGAAAAGCATAAATATTTTTAGGGAGTTATTGAGGTCATCAATAACAAGAATTTGAATAATAAATGGAATATTAAGGGACTCAAGTCCATAAATCTTTGATGATTTAGAAGTCCATCGATTCAAAAAGAATTAAGATATTAGGATATCCATTTTTTTGTTTCTGATAATTTTAATAAGGTTGATTAATTATTTTATTGAATAATATTATAAGAAAATTTAGTAAATTGATATGTTTGAATATCATATGAATAATTCCATATTTTGGTTATGCTTAGATCAAATTCTAATTCATACCTTACACAATGAAATGGATATCCTAGAATGAAATTTTTTTAAAGAATTTTTTTTCCAATTGTAATACCCATAATACATGTTATTATATTTTTCTGTAACTATTTTCCAAAATAAATATATGGTTAAGACATTAATAACTAAACCTAAAAAGTAACACTACTGGTATATCGTTAATATTTGTTTGTTAAATTTTTTGACTAAAAATAATTACATACTAACCAGGTCATTGCGTAGGTCAGTTGTTGGTGTTAAAAACATATAGTACTTTGGTCATGGGTTTAAGCCCCTCCGCATTATCAAATTTAATGGGTTCTCACCCTACATATAGGTTTTCCTTTTTTAAAACCAGATTAATATATTTTAAAAAATAAATATGATGGACATACTTGAAATTTAGTCACTAAATATCATTTTAACTGTGGTTTTCAATACACCCCAATATATAAATACTTCATCCATTTATTTACACATAGGTCTTTCCTTAGTCTGAGGTTGATCATGGGTCATTAATTTCCATTATCTATACAAATCCTTTATTATTGTTTTCAAAGAAAACATGAATTGTCCTAAGCATGTCACCTGGGAGTGTCAATCCAGATGTGCATTAAGGCATGTTCTCTTGTACTTGGTTATGGTCAAGTCAGGCCTAATGCACCTTTTCAGAGTTTTATCCCCTACATACATCATCAAAGTAAATTTTTATTTAGAATGAAGAGAAAAGGGCCATGAAATGACAAAGTGGAATGGTCCCCAAGGGACCTAGGGGGGCCTGAAGTAATGAAGACCGAGGGAATCACCTCTAATCAGGTTGACCCCCTCTAGAGTCAGATTATACAGATTGTGAAGGAAAAAAGGATCGGTACCAAGAACTTCAATAGATACAAGATGGTTAGCTACGTGGTTGCCCTCGCACCATGTATGAGTCACTTTGATATTATTACCAATCATAAACTAGCATTTTTTTTATGACATAGTGGATTGACCATGGAGGAGGGTCGATGCCAAGCAGGTTATTATGGAGCAGCATTGAGTCTGTTTCAACCTCCAACAACTCGATCCTCTTCTGGTGACATAACCGAATCCCAAGAAGCATCTCCTTATCCTCTAATTATAATATAAAAATAGTGATGAATCTATAGGATAAACACCTAATCTCTATCTAACATAAACATTATTATGTTCTTCTATACATATGATTAAATTATAATTTAGTTCAATGTTCTCTAATCTATGTTTCCCAAAATCTTCTTGCCTAGTTTTCTATTAAACTTACCCGAATACCAACTATTGTGACTAGAACCTAGTAAGCCTAAAGATATGTATACTACCATTATATTGAGATGATTACAAGGAATCAAATCATAAAGGGCCAAATATTTTAGTCATCTTATTAAACTAGATACCTACATGAGTATGGTATTATGAATGAATACAATAATTACAACATGATTTTTTTCATTCATGTTTAAATGTATTCTAGGAAATATATCTTTACATATATTTGTTAGTACAATTCATAGAATCAATAAGAAAGAAACAAAATAACTGCACACTCTAATTATTAGAAAGGGTCAGGAAGAGTTTAGTAGTCTTGGTAAACCGGATACATACATGAGTATAGTATTATGAATTAATTCACTAATTAAAACATTATATTTTTTAATTCAAGGTTAAATTTATTCCATCTATTATATACTTTCATATATGTCTTTGTACACCTCATGGAATCCTAAATAAAGGAAAAAAATAAGTCTGAGATCTAATTCTCTGAAAGGGTCTAGTATAGAGGAGGAAATAATGAATCATTTAGAATAATCAATATGGAAAGGTAATATTGAATAAAAATTCCATGTAATCAATAAAATGAGAAGTATTTTAATGAACAAAATGGTAAGGTAAATAACTAGAATCAAATTCCATTTAAATAAATAGATAATGCATAATCAACATGGAAAGGTAATAAACTAAGAAAAAATCAATTTAATTAATAAACTGTGAGTGAAATGTGTCCATAGAATTTGTTATATTGAAAATATCATGGATAGTAAATAATGAATAAAAATTAAGTAAATGATTAATTATTGGATGCTATGTTTCCTAGGAACATGGTACCTTTTACCTCATTGTCTTTCACAAGATGGTTTACTATACAACTATCGAGAACTTTTACAAGACAATTAAAAACTACTCTGATTTAGAAATAAACTCAAAGGTTTCTTAACTAATTTATTTCATCTGATGATACTATATATTCATCAAGGGCCTATCTATTACAAGTCCTTACCCATGAAATATTTTTCCAGTGAATTATTCATATATCAAATTGTATATTTAATTCATGAAAAATGTGGCTTATCAAATATATTTATTGATTAAATGTTGATGACTTATCAACATTTCCACAGATATCAAATATATTTCAAATGAAACACCATATATAAAAATGGTATATAGTTTAGGAAAACAATCATATCCATGATAAATGATATGGATATTTTAAGGAAATGTTCAATAATCTCTGGAAATTGAAAATTTCAAGGGGACTGATAAAGTAATCTATCTAGTGAATGTAAATAATATCCTTAGTAAAAAAAATATTAAACCATACAGAAAAAGAATAATTATGGAACAAATAAAACATATCCCAATTGGAGTAAATTTATGGGGTTTGGACACTGATGAATGGAAATATTATAAAAAGGACCTTAAAAAACATTAATGAAAAAAATATCTATTTAATTTTGAAAAACATTTTGAAATTAATTTTCCTAGAAAATCACTTTTCAAAAACATTTTTATAAAAAATTATCCATTTAAACATTCATTGGAAGCTTCGAATAAATCATCATGGGTAAATACATACATGTTATACATGGTAAAAATTTCATTCCATTTTCATGGTAAGAATGTTACAAAAGTTACTTGTTTGGAAAGTGTTAAGAGTATTACTTTGAAAACATTTCTAAAAGACAAAAAGGGAAATAATTTCTTATTAAACCATCTTGGAGAGGTTAAAAACTTTATTGAAATCCTTTTTACAAAATAGGGTTTTTATAGGAAAACATGTTCTCCGACTAATAAGATAAATGAAGTCATTTTTTCTTAAAAACATTTTATAAAACATATTGATTACCAAAGAGTGGAAAAATTGAAATTTTATGAGGAAATATATATAATTAATATATAGTAAGAAAATTATTTTATCTGGAGGAAATTCAAGTTCCAACAATCTTGAACAAAATGAAACTGTGAAGTAAACCCTTAAAGTGATCATAACCATAAAGTGAGAAAGTGTTGATGTTTTTATTAGGTTTATACACTATAAATATATATATAATAATTGGTAATAAATCAATATATATTAAAATTCATTATACACATAATCATAGAATATTAACTATAATAAGGAAGTAATATAACCCAATACAAATGAATCGGGTTATGAAATTCTTTACCACTTAGTAACTTTTAATTAAAATCATCTTAGAAGAATTAATTAAAAATTAAACTCAAAATACCATGAACTTTGTCATGGTATAATAATTTAAAATGGAAAGTATATACAACACACAAAATAAGTAGGTGGTGAATAATACATTTATCTCACAAATGTGAAATGTGAGATAAAAATACCTTATTATTTAGTAACTTCTGAATAATAATCCCTATGAAAGAGATAATGTAAAATGAAACTTTACATAACATGAATATAAAATAATTAATGATATAATATATCAAAATGTTTCATAAATACACCCTACAAAAGGATCAAGTGGGGAAAATTGTGTTTTCCTCATAGAAAGAAAAGTTAGACAAGAATCCATTAACATGCATTTCTGTTTGGGTGAAAGTACATTAAATAATTATATACAGGTTTTATGAATGTCAATAACTTATTCCAGAACCATAAAAATATTCATTATATCATATATTAACTTCTTATAATATATTATTACCTTTTTTTAATAATATCTAACTAATTCCCCTATTTTATGTGTTAATTTCCAAGTTTGTCTGGTATGTTTTAACTTTTTATTTTTCTTCTTCTTACTTAGATAATGATTTCATAATATAAATAATATAAAACATATTTTAAATGTTATATATATTCATTATATATTTATTTATCATAATCCTTACTATTTGGAGATAAGAAATGAAATGCATCATTCCTGGAGATGGTAGGTTATATGTATACAGAAATGTTACTTTCATTTCATTTTTGTATTTTAACAGAATGAAAATTAAATGATATATATGTATATTATATTTACATTATCATATATTCTTCTTATATGTAACATATTTTTATTAATACCATCCTCTAAAATATCCATGTATATTGTGGATGAATCATATCACTTTTAGGAGGCAGTAGTCCACCCTTCCACAAACGATGTTATCATATTTACACAAAATGGAAGGCATAAAGGTTTGTGTTATATAATAATTCAATAAAAAAAGGGAAACATAAATATCATATTTATTATATAAAAATATAATCTCCATCAAAACTATCACCCATGAGAGGTGGTTAAGAAAAAATGAACAATCATCATTTTGCGAGGCGGTAGTTCACCATACACATAAATGGTAAGTTCATTACCTATTAGATGGAAGTGAGTTTTAGTGCTGGTTGAAGCCTTATAATAAAAGAATATGATTATATTTAGGATATTTAGGATATTATTAAATAATTTAATAAGAATATTTAAAGGGCTGTTTAAGAAAATAAAATGGAAGTGATCATTGAAGAATGTTACCTCTTTTTTTAGTAACACCTTTTGGTTTATACAAAAAAGACATCCTTGGATAGATTTATACCCAAGGGGATTATTCTAGTATTAGGGGAAGGATTTTGGGATATTATTGTATCTTATTTTTTTTGATCAAAAGGGATTTAAATGTGTTTATAAGTGGGAGAGGTGAGTGCCTTTTTATAATGGAGGAGGGACATAATTCATGTAAATTTTGGAAAAGGGAACTCCAACCACGTTTTTTCTATGAAACTTGTCTCAAATAATGTTCATATGTATTTAAAATTGAGTATATGGTATAAATATTAATATAAAATAGATAATAAAAAAGTTTCTAGGTAATTTTGATTCTTATGTCTAATGTTTAGTCCCTTGTTAAACTAATTTTTCTCTCAATTCCTGGAATTAATATTAATCTCTTTCACTAATTTATTTTCCAAAAACTGAGTTGAAATTATGAGAAATTATATATTATGATGATTTTAAATAGATAATCTATTTTTACAAATTAAAATCACATATATAGTGGAAATTAGTATAAATTTAGTATCGTAGATGGGATGACAAAGCGGGTTTTTAAGGTGAACTGTCCATAAGGATTGCCAATTTTTTATATACAATTTCAAAGTGAAATTGATTAAAATGACCTGAATTGGGTTAATAGATTTAAAATTTAACTAATTAAACTTTCAAATCACCAAAAATTATAATTTATTGGCATAACTAAATTAGATGAAATTGCAATTTTGAAATTAAAATTCAGTATTTTTCATCATTCATAAAAAAACAAAACCTCATAGAAAAATACCAAAAAATTACCCTAAGATAGTATTTATGTTAAAATTTAAAAAATTATGTTTATTTTGTCATATTGAATTCATAAATGTGTAAAAATTAATATTTAATGTAGGTTATCCATTAAAAGTGGTTAATTTTCATATTAAAAATATAGGTTTTCATGCGTAATATTAGTTGTGTTCATTCCATAAGCTTACCAAATATATTGATTGAATTTAAAAAATATTTTATGAAATATATAATATAAAATACAATAATATCACTCACCGATTGAAATTAATTTATTTTTTTAGGTTAAATCACTTTTGTGAGTATAAAATTTATTTCCTTTATATTCAATTGGTTTTTATATTTGTTTCTAATTAATTATTAAACTATGAATCCATTTTTTTATAAACCATATATTTTCATAAGTTAGATAATTATATTCATAACATCTATTTTAATATCTAGGTTATGTCTTATTATATTAAATATTAATATAATAATAATATATTTTTGGTCGGTAAAACTCTGTATTGTGTGCAACACAAGCCATTTAAGAATCTCGTTATTTTCTCTGACGCGCACTAACTAAGTATCACATGCATTTCAAGCTATATAATAGGTGGGTTTTATTTAAAATAGTAAATATATTATCAAGTATCGGGATATTATGTTCTATTACATTTTTTTCATGTCATACATGCTATTGAATATAGTGTTCTTACTTTAGAATTTCATGATGTTACATTCTCTCCATTTTGATTAAATTTTTTCTGCCCAATTCAAACTCAGCCTTAGTATTTTTTTGATATTTCCTATAATGAAATTAGACATTATAATAAGGGTTCATAAAACATCCTCTAGAAAATATATAATGGGAAGTACAAAGGTCACGGGGACTAACATATAAATAGGTCACTAAGTATGAGGACATTTGTGGCAAGTGGAGATACCTACTTGGAGGAACAAAGTAAATATTTATATATAGTGGCTGAGATAATCCATAAAAACTATAGAATGATCAATTGAAATTTTTGGGCCTCAAATCCATAAATCATTGATGATTTACAAGACCATAGTTTCAACAAAAATTAAGGTATTAAGATAATTTCTTTTTTTCATCATGTTATTAATGTTGATTAATTATTTTTTTGAACAATTATATAAGTAAATTTACTTACTTTATAAGTTTAAATTTCATATTAAAAATTATTTCTTTTGATTTTTCTTCAATAAAATTATAACTTATCCCTTACACCGTGAAATGGATATCCTTGAATGAACTTTTTTTAAGCACTAAACTTTTCTTTTATCAAATCATAATACCCATAAAAAATCACTAAATATTTCTCTAACTATTTTCCAAAACCATTGTGGTTATGAAATTATTCTCTAAACCTAAAAGGTTACACTAATGATTCATCATTAATATTTATTCTTAAATTGTTTTTAAATAAAAACAATTACAAACTAACTAGGGAATTTTGTAAATTTGTGGATGATGCTAAACCCTTATCATCTTTCAGTCAGGGGTTTAATGACCACCAACTTCCCAATTTTGATGGGTTACCACACAAAATAATGGTTTTCCTTTTCTAAAACCATATTAATATAATTTCCAAAATAAATATTATGTGCCTCCTTAAAATTTAGTAACTAAATAGTCTTTTAACTAAGGTTTTCAATAAACCCATGATACATAAATACTTTGACTAATTATTTACACATAGGTCCTTCCATGGTATATGGTTTATCATAGATCATTAATTATAATTATTTATTCAAATACTTCATAATTTTATGTAAGTAAGACTTAAATTATCTTAACAATATCCTCTATGAGTGTCAAAATAGGTGCACAGTAAGTCCCATTATTGCATACCGGGTTAGGCTCAAGTCAAGGCCGAAAAACATTTTTAGGGTTGTTACCCTTAGGTACATCTATTCTAGAACCACATACACTTATCATATCAAGTCAGAGATTTATCACTTCAGAAGCCACATAATATCTATCTAACTAAAACATTATATTTTCTTCTATACATATCCTTAAATTAGAACATAGGGCTAGGTTCTCTAAAAAATGTTTTCCAAAATCTATTTCCCAAGGTTTCTACTAAACTTCTTCTAATACCAAATGTAGTGACCTGAATCTAGTAATCTAAGATCCAATGTCTACTACAATTACAATAGCTTTACTACAATAAATAAAATCCTAAAAGATAAAAGTGTTTAGGTGTCTTGGTATTCCAGATTCATACCTGATTCCTATATTAAAAATGAATACACTAATTACAAGATAATATTTATCTTTTAATGATAAATTTATTCCATATAAGATATCCTTTCATATCATTTTTAGTAGAAATCATGGAATCCTAGGAAAATAAATAAAATAATGGAAACTTAAAATGCTCAGTAAATAACAAGTATAATAGAAGAAATAATAAATCAATGAGAATAGTCAATATGTCATGGTAATAACTGAATAAACATGCCACGTAATCAATAAATTGGGAATTAAGTGAATAAATAATATGGAATGGTAAATAACTAGAAACACATTCTGTTGAAATAATTTGGAAGGTGGAATCAATATTACAAGGCAAAAACTAAAAACACATTCCATTTAATCAATAAAAAGAGAATAAAATGAATTCATAGACTTTTTCAGAGTGAAAATCACATGGATAAATCCAAATTAAGGAAATTATTAATTATTAGATTCCATGTTTCCTAGGTATATAGACCTTTACCATCAAGTCCTTTCAAATGAACGTTCAGTATACTACTATCAATACTTTGCACAATATAGTTTAAGACTAATCTGATTTAGAAATAAACTGAAAAGGTTTGTCACCAATTGATTTCATCTCATCAGACTACAGATGGATCAAGGGTTTATCTATAATTGATCCCCACCCATGTCATACTTATCCAAATAATTTCTCAAATATTTAATAATTGATTAAATTTATGAACAATGTGCCCTGTTGAATATATTCATTGATTAAAAGATGTGGATTTATAAATACTTCCCGAGATTTAAAATATCATTCAAAGTAAACACTGCATTTAAAAATGTCATACGATTTAGGAAATAACCATATATACAAAAAATGATCATGATATTTATGATAAATGTTTAGTAATCACTAGAAATTGATTCTTTCAAGGGTAATAATAAATAAAAGAGGTAGTGACTCTGAATAAAATCCTTGGTCAAGTGAATCATAACACATGCAGAGGAATAGTAATGATGGAATATATAAAAAATATCCAAATTGGAGTTAAATAAGGGGTTTTTTCATTGAAAAATGGAAATACTCTAAAAAGAATTTTTTAAAAAAAATCTTGAGGAAAATATTATTTTCATTTTAAAAAATATTTTGAAAATATTTTTCTTTGAAAATAACTTTTCAAAAAAAATCAAATAGTAACCTTTTAAAATTTCCAAGGAATCTTCAATGAAATGATAGTGGTTAAATAGGTACATTCCATACAAGGTAAAAAGAACATTCATTCTATATAGTAAAAGGATAAAAAAGTGCCTTCTTCATAATGCGACAAAAAGTTTTTTTGAAAAAATTTTTAAAAGGAAATAAAATGGTAAATATTTATTTTATAAATCATTTTTGAGACATGTAAAATATTTTTGAAAATGTTTTTATAAAATATTTTTTCACAGGTTCTCCGACTAAAGAGGGATGAAGTCAGGTTTTCATCAAAACATTTTCTAAAAAATATTGAATTACAAAGAATGAAGAATTGGTATTATTACTTGTAATATGTCTTGAATAACTGGAGGAAAATAAAATTAAAGTATTTATTATATAATTATCTAATAATTTCCTCTTATGGGAATTCAATTATAAAAAATCGCAGACAAAATGAGATTGTGAAGTGAACCCTTGAAATGATTATAATGTTTATGTAAGAATTGATAAATGAATTGATTATGTGCATCTAATATAAACCTAAATATAAAAAGATTAAATACATCAATATATATTTGAAACCATTAAACATATAATCATTTAATATTAATAATAACGAATATGTAATATAACCGAATAAAAATAAATCGGGTTGTGAAATGTTTCACCACATCGTAATTTTTAATTCAAATTCACTTAGAATAACAAATAAAAGTTGAAACACAAAATTACATGACAATAAAATTATTCATGATATAATATATAAAAATGGGTGGTTGATAAACCACATAAAATAAGAAAGTGGTGAATATGAAATTTATATCACAGTTGTAAATAGTGAGATGGAAATCCCTTACTACTCAGTAAATTTCAAATCATAAGCCCCATGAAAGATAAAACATTAAATAAAATATTAAATACCAGGAAGATAAAATAATTATGGATATAATATATCAAAATAGTCTATAGATACAACACAAAAAAAGAGTACATGGTGAAAATGGTGCATGCCTCACAGAAAGAAATGTGAGACAAGATTCCCTTACCTTGCCTTTAATTTCTAGTGACCATCCTTTAAATTCTTGTATAATGGTTTTAAAAATGTAAAAAACATATAACCAAAACATAATAATAATTTTAATATCATATATTGACTTCTTATAATATCATATTACCTGTTTCTTAATAATCTTTCTTTATTTTTAATATTTCTTGTGTTAATTGCCTGGTTTGTCGGGTATGTTTTAACTTTTTTTTGTTCTTATTACATAGATCATGATTGATTAATCTCCAGAATATAAACCATGATTTAAATATTATATAAATCCATTATATACATATTTTTAATAATCCATAATATATGGATATATGAAGTGAAATCCATCATTCATGGAGATAGTATGTACTGTATGAAAGCTACTTCCATTTATTTGTCATATTTCAAAAGAATTAAAAGTAAATGATATATATATATAATTATAGTATCAAATATATTTTATATATTTCACATATTTTTATTAATAATGTTTTTTATATGTTCCATGTATAGTGTGAACGGATCACATCGCTTTGAGGAGGCGGTACTCCAACTTCCACAAACAATGTTACCGTATTAAAAAAATTAAATTATGAAGGAATGTGTTATAAAAAAATTAAATAAGTATGGTTACAACATATATATCATATATATCATATAAAATATAATTTCAACCGTAATTACCAACCCTGAGAGGTGGTAAAGGAAAAAGATCCTCATTTCACAGGGTGGTAGTTCGTCATTCACATAAATAGTATGTTTGTTAACCATTAGATGTAAGTGTATGAAAGTGTTTGAATAACCTTTATAAAAATATATAGGTATTTTTATTATAATTATTTTATTATATATTCATCGAATAATAATAGTTTATGTGGTATAGAATGTAATAAATTGAAAGTGATTATTGAATAATATTACCTCAATTTCGTGTAACTGTTTTTGGTTTATACAAATGGATTACTCGATTGGATTTATGAATAAGGTTGTTCTTCTAGGATTAGTGGGAGGATGTTGGGAGATTAATTGAGTAGATTTTGGGTAATAAAAACAACTTTATAAGTTTGAATACGTATGAGGTTGAGTACATTTTTTATACTGGTGGAGGAGTGACATTATATTAAATTGTTGAAATGGGAATTCCACCCATGTTTTTCTAAGAAAAGTGGATAAAATAATGTTATAAATTCTATAAAATGGATTATAAGATATAAATATGAATATATGATTGATTTTTTACAAGTTTCTTGGTCATTTGGACACTTATTATTATTATTTAGTCATTTATTAAGCTAATTTATCTCCTAATCACTATAATTAATTTTAATCACTTTCACTAATATTTTTTTTTGTAAAAAACTATGTTTACCTTTATAGATATTATAAATTATTCTGATTCAAAATATAGAATTCATTTTTCAAAATTCCAAAAACAAAATTATCATAAATTAATCCAAATTTAACCCCACAGATATGACGAAAAAGTGGGTTTTTAAGGTGAAATTTTTAGAAGTTTGATATGTTTTTTATTAAATATAAAATTTAAATTGATTCCAATAACCAAAATTAGGTAAAATTATATAAATTGATTATAATTTAACTTTTAAAAATAGTAAAAAAGATATTTTAACCTTATAATTGAATTCGATGAATAATTAAATTTGAATTAAAATTCAATATTTTTTATGATTTATCAAAAAATGAAACCACGATGAACAAAAACAAAATCACCATAAGGACTATTTATGTTTAAGTTTCAAAAATAATGTTTATATTTTCATATTAAATTCTTAAAAGTTTCAAAATTATTATCAAATCTTCATGCTCTATTAAAAACAGGTAAAATTATCTTTATAAAATTATAAGTTTTTATGTATATTATTTTGTTAGTTCTTATCTTATTATTATCAATCTATTAGATGAATGTCAAAAATATTTAATTGATTATATAATATATATATATATTACATTAATATCCCTCACTAATAGTAATTAAATTAATTTATTAGGATAAAACAACTTTGTGTGAATAAAAACATTTCATTTGTATTCAATTGGTTTTGATATTCATTTCTAATTAATTGGTAACCTGTGAATTCATTTTATATTTTTATAAAAACGTATTTTTTCATAATTTAGTTTATACTATTCATAATTATTATCTTAATGGTTAGGTTTAGTCTTATTATATTAAATAATAATATAATAATAATAATATATTTTTGTTTGGTAAAATTTAGTCTTTCATGTAATCCAAGCCATCGAAGAAACATGTTGTTACATGTGATGCACACAAACTTAGTACAGTGTTCATTTTCATATATATCACATATGGATTTTATTTAAAATGTTAAATATATTCTGATGTCTCTGAATATTATATAACCTTAGGTTCTTGGGTTTCATGTCATACACGCTATTGAATAAAATTTGCTTTATAATTTTGAGGTGTTACATGCCCCATCAAAGAATCTCTCATATGATCTCATAGTATCTTTTCATCTTGGTAGTTTTTCACACCTTGTTCCTTTGGGGCACACCAAAAACCCTAATGGATCTTTCTACTAGATAGTTGATTGACTCCCTCTTCATACTGGTTTTTTCGATACCATAAACCCCAACCCAAAATGATAGAGTATCCCACCATTACCCCACATGGGATGAACCAAAATACTTCTAATAATAAACATATAGGGGACCACAATCCTGTGTCGAGGATGTAATGCCAAATTGTACCCTTACAGGAAGGGGCCAATGTATTTCAGTCAACTGAACTTGGAATATACTAAAGAGATAAAGGGTTTCAAGCTCTATCTAAGGAAATATGTGGTGGGTACTTAGTGTAAATGAAATGTACCACTAAATTCATACCTTTCCATTCATATTCCCAGGTTCCTATGCTCGTGTCTGTGTACCCATAGCTATGCCCATGTACACATGGTAATGTCAGAGTACGTGGATTAGGTTGTGCACTTAGTCTATGCTCATGTATCCTACGAGACACACAAAATACCATGATAGAATGGCAATATAATGTTTTATAGGGACCACATTGAATGATATCTTTATCCCTTATATGGAAAAACTTGTTCCCATCACGATCTCCATACATTGTGCAATTCTAAATTACATGCTGTAGAATGTTTTATTTTCATGATCCCTCATAACTTCATGTGTCCTCTTATTCCATCACTTATTTCACCAATTATTCCCATATAACATTTATATGGGGTCAGATGGACCCTCTCTATCACTAGTGGCAAGAATTTAGGCATTGAACGTCTTGAAATAACCATCACCAAGTCAAGTCATAACCACTCCACGCTGCCATCACACATCAACTAGAAATATAGAAATCATTAATACAAACCATTACACTTATTCATTATCCATATTTTCACTTCAATCACACCCTTGTTTGTGAACTGAACCCACAGTTTTGATCTATTTCACTAAAGAATGGTCGTCAAATGTTCAAATAAAAAATATTCATCAAACTAAAAAACCAAGAAATTGATAAAGATGAGCATGGAAATAAACATGGGATAAAACCATAAAACATAAACATGGGGAATATACCTCATCCTTTTTTTTCTTTTAACATCAATCAAGTTTCATATAACATATGAATGAATGGGAATAATCAAAAACAAAAAAAAAGAAATAAATCAACTGTCATGGCATGAATCAATTATTGTTTTTCGAATTGACCAGTATTCAATATAGGATAAATAAATAGGTTTAATGCACAAAAACAACCTACTTATAGTTTATATAGATAAATAATCAATAATTATTATGGGTTTTCTTCATTCGAAAGATCCATAATCTCTATTTGTGTAGATGATTTGTGCAATACCTTCCTGGTCATCTGATTTGATGTTGTCCACCATGGTTTACCCAAAGGCTCCACTCTAGGTTACCAGGTTTAAGAAACTGACCTTTATGAATTCCAATAATAGTTTATAAATCGAGGAGGGACATAGGTCAATGATCCAATGAAATAAAGTAAATAAATAATTTTTTATATTTTTAGGACCAACAAAATCTTTTTCACAATTTTTTTATGCTGACAAATGGTATGTCACACATAGGGTAAAAACTATGTTTTGAACTCCTAAGTGGTCTCTAAATTTCGATCAGAGACTCCATTTTAGGGTTGTTCCATTTTTAAAAAAACTAAGTGCATATGATATTAATATATTTAGTATTTTTCAAAAATAAATTTCAAGCTAATCAGGCTGGAAAATTTTGAACTATATTAGCACCTATCTATATAAATAATACTAAATATATTTAAAAGATTTAATTAGAAAAAATGATAAATTAAATTCTCCTCAAAGTAGTTATTTGATTCCCAAAAATAGAAAAATACAACTTAGAAAGATGTGGGTACTAAGACCGTATATGGGTCTCCTACTCCCATGTGCTCTCTTAAATATTCCCATGCTACCATCAAAAATACACCAACAGAATCAAACACCCAAAATGGATCATATCCTACTGATTTATAATCATCACTATATACTCTATAAATGTATATCTATCCTCAATGACATTATTTTCCCATTTGAAAAAATGTTATGGGTCATGCACATACCAATTAAAATATGACACGTAGAAGAAATCCTGTATCACGTCTAACTATAGTGGTAGAGGAAAGTGGTACACCACCTAACTCACTCTATGTATTATCCAGAAATTTCCATTGAATCTAAAAGCTAGCTTACTACCTCGACCAAATATTCATAATCTCCTTCAAGGTTATTCATTTATGAACACATGGTCTCCCTCCTTGAGATCTAAAGGCCTCTATCATCGGTCATCATAAGAATTAAAAAGGACTTATTTAGTCCTCATTATCTCTTATATGATATTTAATATCTCTATCATAACTTAGAACAACTCTGGGTCCATAAGTGACAACTCTCTGGGGTCAGTCTGACATAGTGGTGACCTATAGGGTTGACTGTACAAATCCTCAAATAGTGCCACACCGATGGTGGTATGTTAGATATTATTCTACATAAACTCTACCAAGTGTAGTTTATCCTACCAAATATGACCAAATTCCAACATATAAGACCACAAAATGACCTCAAGAACCTAAATTGACCACTTAATTTGGCTATCAAACTTGGGGTGAAACACCATTATCAAATGTAACAGAATCTTAAAGGACTCGAACAATCCTCGCTATAACCATGACATGAGACGAGCATCATTGTGTAAAAATATCATCTTGAGAACATCATGGATCAAAAATATATCATGCATGTAAAGAAATAAAAATATCTTTATTTAAATCTACTATCAAATAGCTAGGAATTGGGATAACTTAGTGAGTCTGTCTACGGTTGCCCAAATTGAATTGTGACCTCTGGACATGCGTGGTAACCCTCTCACTAATTCCAGCAATATTTCAACTCAATTACACTATCAAACCTCAAGGGGTTGTGATAAAATCTCTATAACTCAGTGATTAGACTTTACCTAATGACAAATGAGGTAACAAAAGACAAACTCTTCTACTGAATTATTCATTACTAGCCATTAGAAATAATGTGGAAGGTCCTAATACATCATTTCCACACCTGGATGTACCACCAAGGGGATGTATGAATCACCTTTATCACCTCCCTCCACAACTTCAATGGTACAATCATTCATCCCTTGAAAAGAATGACATGCTACACACCATTATAAAATCCATCAGGAGAAAATCTAGTGGATATCAAAGTATGTAAGGTCTCACAATTTATATCTCCATTCTGAGATGATGATCCCCATAAAGTGGACCTCATAAATACATAACTAAGACTTTGAGATATTCCCACAACTCTTGTTCTCTTAGAGTGTGTCTAGAATTATCCTCATTTGTCTCTCTTGCCTCTTCTCGGATGTCAATTACATGAGGATATCATTGATTAAGACAACCACAAACCATTATAAGAAAGTCTAAAATAGATGGTCCATCATTCCCATGAACACATCTTGGGAATTCATCACATCAAAATGAATCTCCCCTCTCAACTAATACAAGATTTTATTGATCATTGATAGTAGATACATATTCTTCACGGTCACCTAGTTCAGGTGATGATAATCCATTCACAACCTCAAGCTCCCATATACCTCCTTGGATAACAACACCATATATTACTAGGGGAAAACATTTTGTATCACAAATCCCTTGCTCTGTAAGTCCTCTAACTACACCATAAGCCCTCAAATATTAACATGATGCCTCCTATATTATGGTGAACATATTTGGTCCATCATGAGGTGCATTTAAATTCAGAATTATATATCTTAGTGGGGAGGTAATCTTGTCACATCCACTTCATTAAGAGTCATTCTAGACAATATCTAAGTAATTATATATACTCTCTTACATATGATAACATCTTGCTCTTCATGGGTTTCCTTTTCACCAATGAAGGAAACCCACATCCCATCACTATCGACACTCCACATCCTACACCTAAAATAGTCAATCTGGGAATAAAGGGTAGATAGACAGTCCATACTAAGATACATCATAAGGCCTCATCACTGCTATAAAGATATCTTGTATGAAACATCCAACTCCAAGCATTAGTTCACATTGTCTGTATAACTATGTGATCCATGTGTCACCTCTTATAAGAGTCTCTAAGTGCATTGGTAGAGCCATGGCCTCAACCAAAATCTCTATATCTCAAACCAAGTAAGTGGAATTGAAGGAATGAATCAAACATTTTTTTAGTAGTAATGAATATAAGTTATAAAAGACACATGTCATAAATTGTACCAATCTTAGAGCCATATAGTCATAGGCCTCCACTACCCACATCTATCCTCACCCCTACCCACCGACTTCATGATCCTATTGTGGACTACCTAGGGGTGGTGGTGGAAATAGTTCAAACTTCCTTCCACCTATCGATGCGCTACCTGACCCCCATCCAAATCTGATGACTTGCAAACGTCCTTTCTCCTACCTCTTCCTCTATCTTTGAGGTCCCTCAGCAGTATATTTTTCTATTGTATGACATGATAGAAAATACCATGCAAGATTTCCTTAACCATTAGAGGAGAAGCACCACCCATCCCTTAACTAACTTTATCCATACTGTGATCCATGAATTTTCGATCCTATAAATTTGTATAGTCTCTTTAAACTTCTGGTATGTCCATATCCATGTTACTACCATCATCTAAAAACTTACAAGGAATTTTATCATATGATCCCATTGCTATCACCCAATTTTGGTTCCTACTGTTCTAATAATATCTCCACTATTAAGGATAAATCCATCTCTCTATCATTAGTGGGAATGAAAAGAGATATCATAGAAGCATGGATATCTCTATTAAAGATTATATCTAAGGATCATTCCCTGATCAAATAATATCACACCACATCTGGGAGTACTAAAAGAGATAAGAAAACTTCTTTAAAAACTCCACCTCGATTAGACTTCCCCACTGTAGATACAGAGGCTTTGGGATTCACACTAATCATCACATGGATGGATAAAACTCCTTACTAAGGAGTCACTCAAAATATAATAAGAAGAGAGATGGTTTATCCTATAACTGAATCACCAAACTCCACCATAACCCAATATATCCTTTAAGAAGGATTTATATATGGAATTCCATTTGATCAGGAACATTAATCAAAAATAAGAAAACATGGGTGACTACCTTTGGACATTCCTTAGAAACCTAGGGGTTTGGATGACCCCAGAACCTACGAGATCACTACCTTAAGAAATCATGCAGTGCACTCCTCCTTTGGGCATCCTAATCCAGTACTTATAGTGCAAACTACTAGATGCCATTAGGACCAGGCACCATGTAGCTTTGGATAGGGCAATGCTAGCCGATCAGAAATGCGAGGTGGGGTGCTAGGTTATCAATGACGCAGAAGCAGGGGAGGGGAAGTTCAAGTGGGCTGGGTCTATGGGTCATGTATTGGGAATGGTATGCCTCTAGGCTTTCGAGTCATGTATTGCGGGTCAGTTGGGCCTTGTGCCTTGGGCCTACGGGTCATGTACGGGTTCCCCTTCAACCCTTAAAAGGGGGATTATCCATAATAAAATAAGAAATAAGGCCTTGGTATAGTGTTAACTACTACTCATTGAGTATTTTCATGACTATAAAACCACCCCGAGCTACCACATCTATAAATGGACCCTATGCAGAATCCATGTGACTCAGTTGTTCATCGTCTTGATCATGCATTGGAATCATAGATGAATGTATTTTTCGAGGCATCCTCGAACAAACTAGATGCACCACGATCAAAAATTATACCAAGGGGTATGAGTCAAGAAGGATATTGAAACCAAAACAATTATTATATGATAAATGTGTCATGGGTTTTCCCAATAACTTGTGTGTACATGTACAATGTTTATAAGAAGGTAATTAGAGTCCTGGTGAAGGGATATGTTGAATGCTGCAAAAAAATAGAGTCATAGAATAAAAAATAAACTATTAATAGTTTAACCCTATTTACATAAATTCTTAACCAATCTCAAAGATAGAAAAAATCTATGTTATAGTACTAAGGTAGAACCAACTACTCTAATATGATTATGTCATGACCTGACAGTTTCGAGCCCACCTATCCGACGATAAGAAAAGTGTGACTACCCTAATCCCACCACCAAGAAGTTAATGGATGGAGAGTAGTTAAAAATAGGTATAACCAACACATGGGAGGAATTATCATAATATACCAGTACAAACACACACATCTCTGAGCTCATAAAATGTTGATAAAGTAAGATAAACTGAATCTAAAAATACATGTACAACATTTATATCACATTTGTGTATGAAAAAAGTAATGAAAGCAGTAGTGGGGGATAAATACAAGAATAACCAAAAACTAAAAAGTGTCAGACATTGTTATATGGAGGGGAACAATATCCAAATAAACCTCCCTAAAAACACATCGGTCTATGTGGCCTAACTATGCTCTACCTTATATGTTTCCTCATTGGACATCATCAAAAGGGTTGTTATATGAATAAGACAAGACACATGTGAGAAAAGCATATGAATGAGTGAGTATATAAAACCCCATAAGGACACCTTGAAATCAATAAGCATAAATCTACCTGAGTAGTAAGATTATAATAGTAATATATCCATTAATATAACCCAGGTATACTCATAATAGAAAAATGGTCTCAAATGGTCATAACCAATACATCTAGTCACATTATACTTCTCAAAACTTATAGGTAATGCTCATTATAGGATTTATCACTCCATGATCCATGATATAACTATTTACTCTCATCCAATAGGTCATGATCATTGGACCCCACCCAAGAATTACTCACTGTATATCGGATGATCACATCATCACGGCATGGTATCAGACCCATGGCTACTACGGATAACATAAAAATTACTAGATCTTCCATGTGGATATGGGATCAGAACCATATTCATGGTGGCCCTACTAATACCATTAAACCCACATTTTAATGATAGAGAGTCTCACCCTGGTCACACAGGGGGATGCACTGAACTCCATCAAATACTACAACCATGGAGGGGATCAAAGTCTTTTTCCAAGGGTATAGTGACACATTGTACACTTACAGTAAAGGACTAAGGTATCAAACTCAACTAAAATTGCTCTATACTGAATATATGAAGGGAACCAAGTCATCTATAAGGAATTACCTAATCGTTACTTAGGTTACATGGAATTTACCAATAAAGTTGAACCTACTCGTGCTCATTCCCATGTTCCTCTACCCATGCCCCTATACCTTGAGTCATGTATGTGTATACCTATCAATATGCAAGTACACGACTCAACCAATGTACACAAGATGTGTATGAGTACATAGATTGTCCCATGTACCTGTCCTTTACTTATGTATCCTCTAATATACAAATCAAACCACCATACAAAGGCCACATGGTGTGTAGTAGGGACCATGTGGTATGTGATCCTTATCTCTTATAAAGAATCCCTAGAAATGTTTCTCGGGCCCCATAAGGCATGTAATTCCATATTACAGGTTGTGTAACATGAGATTTATCATATCTCTTAGAACTTCATGCATCCTTTGATTCCATCACCTCCAACACTGATTTCACCCTTAGAACTCAAATCTGGGGTTGGCTGCACCCTCTCTATCAAGGGTGGTATGAATATGGGGCTCCTACATCTCATTAAAATTCACACTAATCTATTTTTTACTGCACATTTCCACCACCATCATGCATCAACTGAAAAATGGGAATCCTCCATCTGAATTGGTCTCCTTATGATCATACTACTTTATTTTATCATAATCATGCTCTCTTTTATGAACCAAAACCATGTTATTGATCTGTTTCATCGAATAATAAAGGCACAACGATCAAACACCCAATATTCATCAAAATACAGGCCAATTATATAGCTTTGTGAGAATGTATGAATAAATGGGGGAGAAACCGTAAATTATAAACATTATGAAAAAACATTGACCTTTGTTTATTTCAGAATCATAATATTGTCAAAGAATAGTTGATTGGAGAGGTATAATATGTAATGAAAAAAACAAATCAACTTTAAAATAAATCAACCATTGAAGAAAGAATCAATTGTTGTTTGTGGAGTGGAACTACATTTGAAATAGGGTAAATAAATTAAATGAATACGTACAAAACAAACATACTTCCTAGAGTTTGGATAGATCACTATTAATTATTGATTCATCAATATTGTCATTAGAAATATCTATGATCTCTATTACCATAGATGATCTGTGTGATTCTTATCCAATACTCTGATATGATGTCGTCTCCCAACATTTCTCTAATGGAGTCTCACGTGGTATATAGTTCTTTGTAGTCAATCCTAATATCTACCCATAATATGTTATTTATAGAAAAAGTCCCTAGGTCACTCTATCAATGTTATAAATATATAAAATAATTTATTTATTAATTTTTATCAGCCATGAGAACTTTTTTAAAAAGGCTTGAGACCAAAAAATGTTTAAGAATGATTTGGTTAAAATACACATTCTGAACTCAATAGAGGCCTCATATTTCTAATCTAAGAATCCATTTAAAAGTTATTCTAATTTTTAGGAAAATATAATGTGTGTGATACTGATATATTTAGAATTTTTTAAATATCAATTCTGGAGTCACCGCACCTCAAAATCAGATGTCATCTCAGCACCTGGATATAAAAAGAACACTAGATATATTTTATATGTATATATATAAATACTAAGAAGTGACAAAAACCTACCACTAACCTACATGATGTGCTGGTTAATATGATTTTTTTATATAAAATCTCTTATGAAAAAGTATTAATTTGATTTTGGAAGGTATTTTATTGGATGAAATATTTTTGAATATTTGGGATTTTAAGGTCATTACAGAAATTTATGGAGATCTTCTATTGGTTTGAGGTATATAAACCTTTAGGTTAAATTTATTGGATTATTTAGGAAGATTATTATTATATTTTTTGATGTTTAAGAAGAAGGTTATGAGAAAACATTTGAGGTCAAAAAATTATTTATTTTTTATGATATCTTTTATATAAGATTATGTATTTTTTAAATAATATTTGTTGAGACTTTGGTGGTATTGTGGATGTTTTGATGAAAAATGTATAATTTCTTCTTATAAATGATTATAAATTATTTGTACGATCATACCTGGGGGAAACCATTTCATTTTTTTCAATGTCTAATGACAAGAGGAATTTATTTTGGGCTCTTTTGGTATTTTGTGACCCGTTGGTGAATCCTTCATAGAAACACATCTTGAATACTCTCCGTTAGGAGAAAAATATGAGATTGTTGTAAAAATAGATTAAAGGATGAAATTATAGTTGTCTAGTAAGTATATTTATTTATTTATTGTGTCTATAGGATAAAGGGGTTATTAAACTATTGGAAAAGGATCTTGAAAGAAAAATGATTTCCTATTACCTTTATTTCAAATGAATCGATAATATATTCAAAACTCATTTGCTTATGGTTTTTTGGCCATTAACTTTCAATTGATCATTCAATTTCCTATGATCAATAATATCTATCACTCTAAATAATTATTTATTAATTATGTTTCTTTTCCTTGTCTATATTCTCAATTCTCACTAACGTTCCCCTCTTTGGAAAACTTGTTATATGATGACCCTTATATTTCCTCTTCTGTGTTTTCAAGAGGTTGTTTTATTAACACATTTTTATGATGTGGTATTTCAATAATGTTATTTTCAAATATAAATCCCCTATTTACCATGTCCAAATTTAAATTTACAGGAAATAATTTATTAAATTGGGGAAGAATGTAAAACCCTTATATTCTAAAAAAGAAATCTATGTTTAATAGTGTATACGATATGCAACACCAAGCCTAAATGAACCATGAAATATTAATTTTTAAATATGATCCTTATAACCAAGCCATTAAATTGGTGAGTAAGAATAGGTTGAGATATTTTATGAAATATATATAAATTTCTTAATCAATATCAATATATAGATAAATTACTATTAAACAATAAATAAATTTTCTGTAAAGTAATTTTACTCTTAAAAAATACATTTTCTTCATAAATGGATTTTATTGCTTTTCGTGAGAAAATATTAAAACTAATTCAACAAGTTTTTAGAAGTTTTATTTTATCAGTAGGATAATGTTTTTGAAATAAAAATATAAAAAATGATGAAATTTTATAATTTTTCTTAAAAGTTTGATTTTTCAATAAATAGTGAAAAATACTGATTTTTATTGAAAATTGTACATTATTTTTAAGTATTTACAAATTAAAATTATATTATGGATTATTTTTAAAATTTGATTAGTTAATTTTAATTAAAAAAATCTAAGGATGATCTTTGGAATGAATTTTATACTTATATATAGTGTAAACACATTTTATACATAAAGTACATTTTTATGAAAAATTGTTTTTCATTGCATCTCAAAAACCTCATTTTGTATTAAATTTTTCCAATTATGTGAATTGAATATTGATAAATGGATTCCATATATAGAACCAGGAGGTCCATATTTTTTTAATATTTTGTATTTTTTGTCATTATGAATACTAACTATAGTAAATAATTATCGCCGCGATGAGGGTAAATGGGGTAATTAAGGTTAAAAATAATTTGATAAAGACAAAAAATTGACCCAAACACTTGCCTTTATCCTATGTAATGAGTATAATTCAACCATATCCATAAAATTATTGAATACATAGAGACTTGGTATTATATTTCGTTGATTTTTACCTCTTTAATAATTAAGTAAAAGATAAAGACAAAAATGTAACTCTATGGTTTTAAAAACTATAATTTTTGTGATAGAGATAAAAATGTTATTTTCAGTAATGAATAGTAATTTAAATATAAACGAATTTTTTATCTTGGGAATTTATTTATAATTTGTATTAAATAAATAATTATCATAAATTATTACTCAATGGTGACACAATATTTATTTAATTAATATAAAACTAAAATAAATAATTTTTAAAATAATGAAGTAATATAATTAGAAATAAATGTCATGTAACATAAATTTTATAGATAAATAAAATAAATTGGCAGGTTATAGAGTAATATATTTTAATTCATTTTTTAAGGTTGTTTTTGAAGTAAAATTAAATGAATAGATACAGAAATAGTATTAATATTATTTTTTAATAAATAATATTTTATTAAATCATTAAAAATAAAAAAACTTATATTAATCCATTTTATTGATATATATATATATATATATAAATATATCATCTATGATTCATTAATGGTACAATTATCCTTTTATAGTAACCATATGACCCATAAAAAGTTATAAATTGTGTTATCACAGTAATTTTTAAAAAGAGTTAACAGAGGACAAAATAATATAAGAGTAAAAACATGATCTAAACTTTTAAAAAAATTATTTGGTGATATTATTTAAACCCATAATCATCATAACAAAAAATTATTTCTCTTTTGATCCTTTTTCAAGAATGTTAATTTAAATTATTTTAAAATTTTACGAAATTCCAAAAGTGCCCCTCCCTTCACTTATAAAAGGGAACCACCTCTCCCTTTTTCCCCAAAGATAAAAGTCCCTTTTATAAAATAATATGCCACATACTTTCCTTAATTTTATTACCACATTAGAGTGAGTTTTTTTAATTATAAAACACTCATAGTAAGGCTTTTAGTGTAAACCTAAATTTGTTGTCTAATAAAGTTGTATTATTCTTAACCAAGAGTTTTTTATTTATTCTTCCATCTCCATAAAATATTATTAAAGAAATATGAAATAATAAAATAAGTATCTAAAATATAATTATATTTTATTATGTTAATGTAATAAACTAAATCCATTACAATTCAATCAAATGGGAAATGAAACCATCGTTTGTGTGTATGGTGGACTACCACCACCCGAACCTCTGTAATGTCTTTGCATAATAATTTGTAAAATATGTTTATGATGATGGATTTAATTTATATATATATATATTTATAATATTAATTCTATTTTTATAATTTTTTAATGTAATATATCCAATATTTTATTTCCTTTTAATTCATTGAAAAATGATAACATTGTTTGTGCGTACGTGTGGATTACCCCCTCTACGACGCATTGTGATTGTATATTCATTTATACATAACATGGATGATATATATAAGTGTATTTAAATAAATAATTATATATTTCTTATATTATTTTCATTTTTAGTGATAAAATAATAATTACCTTCTTTTCATCATGATCATTGAAAAATGGAAACATTACTCGTACGTATGTATGACCTACCATCTCTATGATTGTAAGGTTTTTTATTTTTAATAACTAAAATTAATTGTTGGTATTAAAATTATAATTTATGAATTAAATTGTAATTTTTTTATTATAATTATTCTAGAGATGATTAAAAAATTACCTTTTTTACCTTGGTCAACCAAGCAAAGTCATTTTGGATATATGAATTAGATATCGACATAACATCTTATGTGAACTTAATCGACTATGTTAATAAATATAACATTATAATAAATAAAATAAAATGAATAATAAACTTGAAAAGGGATATTATGAATGTAAATAATTAACTAATGTTTACTATTTTGGATTATAAATAATGTGTTTGATGAGTGGGACCTATGGTTAAAGATTTTATGTCAATTTCCATTCCATGAGGGACATTTTAATGGTATACAGCTGATTTATTTTATAAGGTTTATATATTTCCCCTTTTACATTTTATATCATGAATCATTCACAATTCATGGAATTTTACATTTTAATTCATATTATTTCATCCAAGGGTATTTAAATTGCAAGTTACCAAGTGGTGAATGTTTCATAACTCAATATTCTATGTTTGTGTTATATAAATTAATTATTGATTATATTATGTAATGATTATGTATGAAATGTAATTTGTTTTAATTATTTTTTATTTCCAATTGTTTATTGTTTTTAGTTTAATTTTATTCACCTAATCACTTCAATGATTAATTTTCACTTCAACATTATGATTGTTGTAAGGGTTCTTCATCTAAAATTGTCTTATTTGGGACATATGTTATGTTATACACATATCATATTTTATGAGGTGTATATACTAACCCTTTAATATGAATTATCATTAATCTCTCTATATTCATGGTATTTAATGATTCATTCCAAGTTATTTCATTTAGGGAGGTCATGATATGAATGTTTCCAAAATGGTAAGAGCTTATTTCATAATATCATCATTTTTGGGATTGTTTTTATTTAAGCTTTAGTTGTGGGAAATCGGTGATCTTTCTATCTTAAACCCAATCTATTATCTTCTCACTAGTTTATTTTTAGATATTAAAATTTATCTTTTCTATTTTTCACTATTTATATACTAAATATACCAAAATCATGTTTTAAAGGAATACTAAATTTTTTCCTCTAATCAGATGAGAATATTTCCTTCCATGTCCATATTGTACTAAAAATTTTTTGAATAATATTTTTCATATTATAAAATTATTTATTAATGAAATTTCTACTGATTATTGAATTTTTAGAAAAAAAATTCAAATGAGTTTTTTTGTTTATTTTCCAAATGATATACTTATTGAATGTTTACTAAAAATTTGAAATGAATAATTGTTTTAATTTACTCTACATGAATATAATATCCCACCTTAAATACTGTTAAATGATTTGAATATTACCTTATGCCTTTCCATTCTTTTTAAAGTAAATGGTTTTGCTAATATTAAGCTATTTTATAGTTTTTAAAATTAAATTTCATTGTGAAAATGTTATTTTCTACATGAAATTTCTTAACGAACCATTTATGATATTTCTGTTAATATATGAAAAAAAATTATTCTCCACTAGGTATATATTAAGATTATACTATCCTTATTCTTTATGTGGGCAATTTTTGAATAGTTTTAGGTGGAAAATATTGTTATTTTTTATTCTAGTTCTTCATATACAATTATTTTTTGAATAAATCATTTTGATTATTTTCTATTATTTATTAATATAATGAATTCATTGGACATATTAAGGGAATTGTGGGGCCATAAATTACTTCTACACTCAATGAATCAGTAGGTCTCATGAGACAAACCAATTTGCTAGCCTTATTAAAGGGGTTTTTAGTGTATTCCTACCCATAGATTGAACTATCTTGGAAAATTTAATTGATGGTACGTTTAAGATGTCTAAAATTAGGAATTCCATACTTATAGGGTCATTTATTGATGTCTGTGTAAATATTTTAATAGTTATTATATCCATTTATAACTACCAAGATGATGTGATTATTTATGTGGCATCATTTGAACCTCACTTACCCATGTAAAATTATTTTGCATGAATATGTTATTGATTGAATGCCCTTTGATTTTCAGTTATTTAACTTGAAATGTTAATTAATCCTTATTTAATAATTATATCTTATGTTTTATGTAACCCTAACTAAGAATATTAGAATACCCTTATTCTTTTCTTTTTCCAAAGATATGAAGATGAATTAGTTGAATTAGTTGAAATATATAGAATACCTACATTCACTATGATTTATATTTTACATTTTCAAATGTAATTTGAGATTCAAGTATTTATATAGTTTATTAATACCACTATAATATTTGTACTTTTAGTATGTAATTCCTTTTATGTAGTAGAAATGTAATAAATTAACCACTGGATCTTAGCCACCAGGGTCAGGGTCTCTATAAATATTATATAATCATAAAGTATTGATGTTTATATTTAATTTAAATAAATTATTTTTCACTTTATTTTCGTTTTTATTAAATCACATGCTATTTAAAAAAGATACATATTTAAAGTAATTCATATTAAAATATTATTGTACTATAAAAAGGTGGTATCTAATTTTTCTTTAATTCATGTTGGATGAATATACTCATGATGTGAAAAGATAATTACCCCCTCAAAGTATGAATTTGAGTTATCCCTATGATTTATTCATAATGTTTTATTATAGGATATTTTTAAATGTTATGGTTAGTGTGAGTAGGATTTCATATAGTGATATAAAATATGATCATGTGGAATAAAATTATTATTATGTACGTGATGACCCCTCAAGGGTACCATATAGAGTGCGATAAGCAATGTATTCAGTATAATAATGGTAAATATTTTATTTTGGGATTTCTTTGTACCTATGGTTGGAAATATTTCAGGAATGATTACCTTAATAATTTGATACTTTAATTATGTATTCCTCGAGGAATAGCTAATCAGGGGTAGTTAGGTATTCTATTGATCATGGTGTTGGTTGAGGATTAAATGAGATGGTATTTTTCCTCTTATATGATGAGTATGAAATTTGAGCCCCTTATTTATATAGATTGATGTATTTTATGACCATAACTAAATAATACATTTTAGGTTTTTATTTATCTTGATAAGGGGCATGCAATGTACTCTTTATTGGTACCGAGGTACTCAGTTAAAGTTTATAGACCAATGTTCTAAATTTTTAATCCATATAACGATGTAAGAAAATCATATTTGGTGATTAATAACCCATTAATATACCCTAAGATCATACATGAAATTATTTTAGAACAAAATTAAATCAAATAATACTGTTTTTTATTAGATTATTCCAATGAGATTCTCGAATCGCTGAATACCAAGTTTTATAGGAACAAACATTTTCTCCCTCTAGATTGTCCACACACACTTAAAAAGTATACATCTACACCAATAATTTATATCCAAGTGATAGCATAGAGAATCAATAATGCCATCGATGTCTTGACAATCACTACAACATTGTTCATTCAATCCTCAAAGGGAAGTATGGATTGATTCGTGGAATGGGGAGCTTCTCTCCCTAGGATATAAGAGAGATGATAGAAGAGTTCTCAGATTCTAGTGGATGAATAATACCACAAATTATAGCTTCATCTTATTTATATAGTTGGGTTAGAATCCGAAAAATGGTTCCAAGACCCCAGAATACATATCACCCAAGAAATAATCCATCAATGACATTTTTATGACCAACTTATTTTTGTAAAAGTCATTTATATTTATATCACTTACTTGTAATTTAATAATAAAATACACTAGGAGCATGGGGTTACAATTACATTAAAAAAACACACACACACGCACCACACACAACAACCCAGAAAGGCATGACATAGCTCCCCAAGGGATAGCCCACCCATCAAGACTTAATTATTCATTACATAGGTTGAAGTCCCAGTGGGTATGAATCCCAATAGAATGCCTAAATTCACACAATATAGACCAATGGACTAGTGTAGTTTCATTCCTTCATCATCCCTACATCACCATCTTCCTATGTCATGCATGTGTCACCCCTTGCCTGCGTCATGCCTGCGTCACCGCCTGCCAGTGGAAATTTTCTTCCACTTGGATTTGAACCCATGTGTGGTGTAGAATCGTGAGGAACCTCTACCACTAAGGCACACCCCAAATTCTATAATAAATATATTACATTATAAATGTTAGTCATTATCATGAATCATATTTTTGGTAAATATTGAATCAACCATGAATATTATAATAATATTCATTCATTAAATAGTTTTCCATGGATTCACTGTATAACTTGTGAATCCTATTAATAATTAAATTTAATACCAATTATTCAAAACTTGAATAATAATAATAATTTATTTATTTCATGGTGATTATTAAAACTCAGAAATCTCCTAGACCATGTAGTGGGGCCAACCATGACCTAAACTCATATTCATAATAATATTCTAGATTTTTTAATATGCTATTAGGGTGTCCCTCTAGGACATTATCTAGATAAAATCATGCACAACTCATAGACCTGAGGATGACTCTAGAATCCCAACAAGGACCATATGGAGATAAGGTATATTCATAGAAATCAAAACCACCTACGAACACACATTGTGTAATACATTCTCTTTGTATCATGATATCCCATAAAGTATGAGGCACATGTTATGTCATTATTATTTCATACTATATTATTTATTAAACGTACTAAATAGACATTCATTCTTATACCATGACCACATATTCAATAAAATTCGCTAACACCCTAATCAATTGGGTCTGAGATATAACTTCATTTAGAAATTTAAAAAGTCTAGAATTGTGATTCAATGAATTTCATACCACTAATGGGGAACCGAAAACAAGATACCTTAGCATGAAATAAAAGTTATTGTTTTTTATTTCATAAATGTGTATAATAAAATTGTATAAACTGATAATAATATCAATTATGGAATCCAATAAACATGTTCAAAGATATGAACTACTGATGACACTTGAAACATGTGGCATTTTAATTGGAAGGTTAGTCTTCGTGATCTCATCTACTCGAGATCACCAAGTGAAAACATTATGTGAATAAGTCTCAATGTTCAATGAATTTCATACCACTAATGGTGCACCCAAAACAAGATACCTTAGCATGAAATAAAAGTTATTGTTTTTTATTTCATAAATGTATATAATAAAATTGTATAAACTGATAATAATATCAATTATGGAATCCAATAAACATGTTCAAAGATATGAACTACTGATGACACTTGAAACATGTGGTGTTTTAATTGGAAGGTTAGTCCTCGTGATCTCATCTACTCGAGATCACCAAGTGAAAACATTATGTGAATAAGTCTCAATGTTTAAAGGCTCCTAACAATGGATAGTCGCACATCATTTTTTTCATATCTTCATAATGTATCTCAACTATATCACATAAGTTTAAAAGTAGTTTCATGGTATCTCTAGATTCTCATTGTAACCTAGATGTTTTTATATCTTTTTGAAACAGCATGTAATATAGTGTTATTACCATATGAATAATACTTGAAGAAGTAATAATACTGTTATTATAAGAGGAACACGTGCATATATATATATCAAAATGTATACATTTAATGGTAGTAAAATTATATAATAGAGTAAGGATAAGGTAAACCACTCACAGTACTCCCTCATACACTAGATCCAACTACTAGCAATCCATAATTGTCTAGTTCTAACATGAGATTCATACTTTTTTATGATATATGAGTTTAGTCAACGGTTCTGCCATGTTATCCTCTATGGTTACTATGCTAATTGTGAATTCCCCTATTTGACTAAAATCTCTCAATATATGAAACTTTCATATTATATGCTTTGTCTTAAAGTGTGACTTAATCTCCTTAATAATAACCACTACTATAGTATTATCATAATAAATTGGAACATGGTATATACATATAAGAAAAAAAGAATATCTAAGGAAAATATTTATATTTAAAATACCTCATAAGGAACATTGGAAGATTCTATATACATGTATTTTTCTATAGAATCGGATATCATAGGTTTCTTGGAGCTTCTTTATAACTCTGTACAAATTTTTATGATAAGGATATAGCATGATTGGGATTTCAGATCATCATGATCTATCTGAAAACTTACATAAGTGTATCCCCTCACTATTAGATCCTCATATCATCCATAAACTTGTAATGTATCCTTTATATGTCTCATGTACTTTAGGGTAGTTTTTATAACTTCCCAGTTTATATCTCTTGGATTATATTGATATCTTCCCACCATTATTAAAGTAATTGATGCATAAAACCTTGTACATATCTTGGAATATATGATATATCCTATTACTGAAGAATAACGCATTATACACATCTTCTCAATCTCCCCCAATTTTTGTGGAATCATTTTCTTCGAGGGATTGATACCATGAGACAGTGAAATCAATCTTCTCTTGCATTGTTACATATTATACCTTTTGAGTACATTTTCAATATATATAAGTTGACTTATCCCAAGTAGCCTCTAAGATCTATATTGATAGATCTTGATCCATAAAATATAGTTGATTATGGATAATACATTCACTAATCATCATTCATTTTACCATGTTTTAATAGACTATAATACTTTTATTTTAATTCACATAATTAATATGTCATTAACATATAATACGTAAAAAATGATATAATTTCCACAAATCTTCTTATAGAAATGATTATCACTTTTATTCTTAATGAAACAATATTATCTTATGGACTTATTAAAATCAATATTCAATGATCATGATTCTTGACTCAACCCATAAATTGATTTATTCAATGTACATACATTATTAGAACTCATTTAATTAACATACCCTATGAATTGAGTCAGATATATGCATTGAACCAAATTACCATTTAGAAAATCAGTTTTGACATCCTTTTCCAAATTTCATAATTATTTAAAGCTACTATTGCATGTGGTATTTTAATGTATTTTAGTATCACAACTTATGAGAAGGTTTCATCATAGTATATGACATAACATTTCCTGAAACCTTTCACAACCAATCATGCATTATAATTATTTAATTTACTATCTATATCAATATTTTTTTGATTAATACTTTACATCCAATATGCTTTATATCATTTGGAGAGTATACCGACGTCCAAACTTCATATTGATACATTTAAATCGTCTTAGAATTCATGGATTCAATCCATTTAGTAGCATCCTTTCCTTTTACTTCTTCCTTGTAGGTTAGAGTTTCTTTATTCTCTAGGAGTATTGTGTCAATTGATCTAGTGATAAAAAATACTACCTCTTTATTTATCAAACCTCACGAGTAGACCTACCTAATACTTATGTCTCGATAGCTTCTTCATCACCCACTATAAATTATTGATATTATTCCCATATCCACACTTATGCACATATGGTATCATATTCATTAAAGTCAATCTTTCTCCCACCATTTAATTGGAAATGTGTTCTCTTTATTAAAACATGGACTATAATTCATGAATAAATTTTCTATATAAAGGGTTATATTAGAAATATATTTTATTTTATTTAATATAACCTATAAAGACTCACTTTATTGCTTGGGATTCTAATATTTCATTAGGTTTAGTCTTGAAAAATAATTCATATCCTCATAAAAGTATTTTTGATAGATTTGTTTTCTTTACAAACTAGAACTCATATGGAATCACATATATGTCATCAGTAGGTACTTAGTTAAGGGAATATACAAATATTTTCAATTCAAATCCCCAAACGTATAATGAAATAATTTCTTGACTCATCCTCAACATGACCATTTCAAGTAATATTTCATTCCTCTATTCACTAACACCATTCCAAAAAAGTGTATAAGTATGAGTGAGTTATGATACTATCACAAAATCTTTTAAGTGATCAATTAAATATAAAATGATATAATCACCACCACAGTTTGATACGAGTGAATTAATATAATTAACAATCTAGTTTTCTACATCATGATGGTTTTCCTTAAAAATATTAAAGGAATCCAAATTATACATCATTAATTTGATATATTCATACCTATTATAGTCATAATAAATGTTTTGAATTACAAAAACCCACCCATTTCTTCTACTGTTAATAGACTACACATATTGGCATGTATCAATTTCATTATTTTGGTAGTCCTTACTCATTTCCTAGTGTCAGGTGCTTTGGCCATTTTCCCTTGTAGACCAACATTACATATATCTATGGGTTTTAAATCAGTATAGTTTAAATACCCAACCTATTTTAACTTATTTAAACACTTATCATTTACATGAAAACACATAAATTTCCATAGGATGGTAATATGTGAGTCATTTTAATTTGTTTTCTCATTTATTTTCATTATAGGGTTTTTGAGTTCAAATATTTACAATCCATTATTAATATGAGTCATTCCAAACAATATTATATCCTTATAAGCGAAAAAAATTATTTCCAAACATAAAATAAAATACAATTGTGACTAAAATTCACATTGTTATTATTTTCCAAGTTACTGATCATACATACACATAGTTTTTTAATAAAATAACCAAAAAACTAGTGAAACTTATATTACAATATCGAACTATCAAGGTGGCTAGTCACTCACCATTTGAGGCATGTTGATCCACATCACGATTTAAAATTTTCTAGATTCTAATAAGTTCTTGTATGAATAAAAATTTGTGATCCAAATGTTGTATCCAATACCCAGCTTATAGATAATTAAAGACTACATAAAATGATAAATATACATGATTTATCTCTATAAAGGATCAAAAATATGTGGGGATTCTGGTACATAATGCTTCCATTATTGTAATAGTACTATATGCAAGATCATGTACAACTCTTGGAAATTATGGATCGTTAGGATATTCTCTTTATCCCATATATGTCATAAAGATATTGGAGTATTGGTGGTGATTTCCCTTTTATCTATACTTTTTTTATTTTTTAGTAAATTAAATTGATTACTGAGTAGACATTCCCACCTCTCAACTACCTAAACAAATGATATGTGATATATTCATAGATATGTCCTGTCTATAGTTAGAGAATCAAGAATATATTAGTTACTATATGGGATTTAAATACTCTATGTCCTATGTATACAAGATGTCATAGAAAAAGGTATCATATGAATTTTTTTGTATGTATATTATAAAACTATTGGAAATATGTATATATATACACATGTTTGATGGAGATAACTCTAGATCCATATATAGTGTCAGTTTCAATGATTCTTTTCTAGAGTCCTATCTTTGATTACATTTATAAAATTAAGAATTCATGTCTTTTTAAATGAAATAAATTCCCGTGTGGGAAAAATTCAGAGTTTACTGAATAGGTATTGAGTTTTATGAAACTCAAATAGCTTCACTAAAAAAATTAAAAGCTTATCCTGAATAATTTTTGGATGAATATTCACAAGGTGTTTCGAATAATATGATATATTTTGAAACTAATGATAACTTTTAAAAAAATCGAAGGATGTCCAAATGGAGTTTTGGATAATGATTCAAATTAATTTGTATATGATTCCACATAAGGTGAAATGACTCAAATTATATTAGTATTTACTATAAATATTGATATAGGTATTCCCAACATTCATTATACAAATTTTTTATTTTTAGCTATATCATATGATACAATATGAAGAATATGGTATTTTATGATATCCATTATTAAAACACATGTTTAGTTCCTCTTTATTATATCACTACTTATGATATACAGATATCATTCTTTCATCACCATTTCCAGTTGTATTTCTTGAAATATAATATTACAATGCATTGAATCATAATGTATGTCTCATATGGAGTATTTTGATTAATGAATAATAGTTTAACATTATGTATTAATGTTTTAAATTCATCCACACTGGTTATCATTAATTATAACATTCTATAAGATGAAATTGTGTGGATTTGTATTGTTTAAGGGTTATAATGGTTTTGTAACCATATGCATTACTCATATATTTTTTAAAGTATGAGTAAATTCATGTAAGGATCATGAGTTTACAAATGGATAAATATGGTTTTGTAACCATATGCACTACTCATATTTTTTTAAGGTATGATTCAATCAACATATTGATACAACTTATAGGGTAGAGTCATTTTTCTATTCATAGTGATATTTATCAAAAAATTGATTAAATTATTCTTGAGTAACTATTGTGTAAGGTTCATGTTATTCATTAATAAAATGCATGGTTTTATTTTTCAAACCATGATGATCATGGGAATTTAATGTTTCTATTATCTTTACCTGTGTTGAATAAGTGTTACTAAATATTTAGAAACCATTTATATATATATATATAATTATATAGACAAAATGTTTCATAGTTTTTGGTATAATAATTTATAAATTAAGTAGTTGGTTTCGAAATAAAACCTCTCTAGTTGATTTTTAAAACAATTTACAAAATTATCAGCCATGGGAACCACACATGGATTATATTATCTTTTTTCCATGGTTATATCAAGACCATAACAATATTTTGACCACCGCTCTAACAACATCAATAGGCTGGATGAACAAGACCATTAGAAAAAACCATAGTCTTCGGAATTATGTTCATAGTTTTTACTAATGGTTGTACCCTTTTTTCAATAAGTGATATAAAAACAAAATCCATTAATCATATATAGATATTATAAATTGGTTTTAATTGTTATTATTTCTCTTATAGGTTCTATTAATGGGTATAAACATATATTTATTTTCATATCTATTACAAATTATTCTATAATTGAATGATTTCATGACCAAAGTTACGATAATACTAGATAAGAAATAGAATAGAAAAACAAATTTCAATAGAATTATTTTTATAATTCCATAGTTCTTGAATAATATATTGTAGAATTAATAATATTTTTCTAAAATACTAATTGACTTAAAAATAACCTATTTTTTGGTAATACATCATGCATAAGGTTGATCCAAAATTAATTTATTTATTACTTGAATCATCAAACTCTATAACACCCCTTTCCTTTAATAGAACTCCATTTTAGGAAGCATAAAATTTTGTAAAACACTACATATCATATTTATAATATGTACAAGTATAACGTTTTATATAGAATTAATTGAGGTTATAATTTTTTTTCCTTAGTTTCTAGATGAAAAATTGAGAAATTGGGTATTATAATAGGAGGATAATTATTTTGAGTGATGGGATGAAATTAAAAATTAATTTTTTAGATAGTTGTATTATTATTGGTGTGAGAATATATTTTCTATCCAATTACTAATGTATCTATAAATTTATAACTTCTAGTACTCGGTACATCTCCTATATCGAAGGTGAGGCAGTACTCTATGAACAAGTAGTATGAAATATAATAGTAGTAGTTGTGATGCAAGTTCAAGTAGATGAAAGTGTTGGGGATAATGGATGAATTCCAAAATATGTAATTGATGGAATATTCATTTAGTGATCTAGTTAATTCAGTGATTACCTTTTACTATGTGATTTAATGCCCATGAATATTTGGGTTGTGTAGATTTCATTTTGGGAAGATCACTTAGATGAGGAACTGGGATTGTTAGAAGATAGATAATTTATATGTTGGGGTTAGGATAATTTATAAAAAATTTGTCTAAAAATGATTATTTTAAAGATTTATTAATATTAAGCTTCTCTGATCTAATTATTTATAGTAGATCTTCTATTATTATTGATTATTCTCACTACTAGTGAAAGATGTTCCTTCCCATGGTTTAGGACATCATCTGATCCACATAAATTCCTCACGTTCCTTCATTTTTCATAACATAAAATTTATTTCATATTATTTTTTGAGTGTTTACAATTAGTGTCTCTTTCAATTCTCATATGGTGAATTGTTAGAGTGAATGCATATGTTGTAAGGATTCTTAATTAAAAATTCATCATCCATTGATGCTAAGATATATTTGAAACCATTTAGAGAACATATTATACACTTGAGGACCATATTTTGGGTCATTCAATAGAAATTTCTTCCAATAATTACAAGTGGTATCAGATATTGGTTTGAATTTATGAATTTTAATATAGATAGTGGGTTCCCGAAATCATGAGGTACTTATAATTTACCCTTTTCTTGCTCAATGTTGAATTTGATATATTCAAAATATATAATTGGAATATGGAAAGTTGGAGATGGAATATTTTAAGTGATATGAATTTGGATTTTATAATATGTTGGTGGAGGATTACATATTCCAAAAGGATCATGATATCCCATTTTTCAAGAGGAATCCAGAAGCAATGATGCAACAAACTAAGATTTTACAATGTATTTCCTTCGACTAAATATTATGTATTTAGCATGATCTATATGAAACAATAAACTAAAAAGAGAAATTTCATAATAGATGATCATTATTAACGAAAATTATAATAAGTATTAAAATTATAGTAAAAAAATAATCATCAATTAAAAATTCTTACATTTAGAGGATAAATAAAAATGATTGAAAAAGACTGTTCTTTCTCAAGAAACTAATTAGTGGGTTAATAAAATAAACCAATCAATTTTGAATGAATATTATGGTAACATATAATAATATATTAGTTAAATTAGAAATTGGTATAGAATAAATCAGGAACACATATTATTCAAAGAATACATTTTTCAAAAAGATCATTTTTTATTTTTTATTTTAAATTTAAAATTAAATTTACTATTTTAGAATTTAAATTAGATAAAAAAATATGATTTTTAAATTTATATTTTAATAATTATCTAGTATGTTTTCTTATAAAAAAATCATAAAACATTTATTTTTTAGTGAGTAGTGAAAAATATTGTTTTTACATAAACTATAATGTTTATGGCTCTATCGAGAAGTAGACATAAATTTAAAACTTATATAATATTTTTCATGATGTTAAATGTAATTTTTATTACACATAATAAATTAAATATTAAAAAAATATTTCATATTTGTAATCTTTAGGTCTAAATTACGTAATAATGGACATTTTTTATGAATAAAAAAGAATAACATAGGTTAAAATTAGTTACTACGATAAAATCCAAAAGGGTAAAAATGGTTAACCAGATTGGTAAAAGGACTAAAATTTATAAAAATTTACTATAAAGTAGTGTTAAATATTTAGTTCAACAAAACCATATCCCCACTACATTATTTCCTGATTTTTGAGTCTTTTTGGAATTTTAAACATGGTCTCTCTTTATATTAGAAAGAAATGTTTACAAAAATTCCATTAACACCAACTATAATAGGTACCTCTTATGAATCCTTCAGGACCAATCCCAAAATTAAAATTTCCTCTTGAAAAAATACCATTTTTCATACCAATAAAATCCCCATTCACTTATTATAGAGATATTTGTTTTTCCAATGTCCTCCATTACCAAAGAATCGTCAAAGTGAAGCTCAATGTTCTCATTGTAAGTACTACATTTCCATAATATTGGTTCTCTTCCATCATTCCAATTAAAATATATATTTTCCAATATTATAATAAAATTTAATTAGTTATATTATTCTTATTTTTTTAATATTTTTGTAATAGTCATTTACCACCTTTCCCCTTTATCGTTATGTAAAATGAGAACTTCATTCGTGTGTTTGTTCAGAACACTACCTCCATATAGTAATATATCTCATTTTACATCTAGATTATTAATTAGTTTTTAAATTCTCATAAAAATATTATTCACGATGAAAAATGGATCTAAATAATATAATTATTATTAAATAAAAATGATTTAATTCTAAAATAAACCAGTTTCGTAACCGTACTCATCTATTAATTGTGGTATGGCCATGTTCATGTGGGTATGACCGACAACATGAACAATGATATAAAATAATATAATGGATGAATATTAGAAATTAAATAACATATTATATGATATAAATAATTAAATATTTGTTTTGTTTTTCTTCTAGAATAGTTATATTAATAGCGAATAAAGTAATTAAGATACCAACATTCATTTATAAACAATAACTGAAACTTTCTCAGCATTTATTTCATCTTTAAGGATCGTAATGAAAACTCTAATATAATTAAATTATAACTTTATAAATAAATATAATACATCTATCATAGTACCTTATATAGTTTATGAATGATTAACTTTAGGAGAATATTGAATAAAAACACTTTTATTATAAAACAATGTAAAAAATCTGGATTACGGACACTAGATATTAATGAAAAATAATTAATTACCAATATATGTGATTATAATAATTATAAATGAAATTTGTAAAAGGTTATAAATTTGAATATGTTTCTGAAATAGGTGATTATTATAGTAATTTTTATATATAAAAGATTCATGTGATTTAATGGATATCATGAATCCATATAACAGATTCTTTATCTCAAATTTAACTTCCTAAGAAATATTTCATATTATGAACCATGGTATCTTTGAAATGTATTGATTACTTCCCAATTTATTTATTTTACGATATTCTCGTAATTCCTGGGTTTTTATTGGTCCTCTAGAAATATCATTACCCTTAACTCATATCTTACCTAAAGTGTTTCATGTAAGTTAAAATGACCCATCACTTATTTTTTGTTTAGAACCTACATTTCCCACTATGTTTCTTTTTATTGGATGATTTTTTGAATGTCCTTAACTATGACTGAATAATTTATTAATGTTATTTTAAACTATATTTAATTTTATTTAATTGTTTTAGAGAATGTATTAATGTTTTTTGAAAGATTCATTTCCATTAATGTATAGAAAGGATCTCATTTTAACATTTCTATGTAAACACATTTTTCCACCATTTTTTATTTTTCAATGAAACTTATTCTCTAAAAATTATGTGATTATAAAAGAAATTTTAATCATCCATGTTCTATAAAATATTTTTTATTTTTAAAAATAAGTATATTTAAAATATCAAGGATATTCCTTGTTTCTAAAGTGATGTGTTCTTATGATATAAAAACTATATTTTTCAGTAATGTTAACATATTTTAACATATTTTCTACTTTATTTAGGATTTTATTCAAATTTGAACATCCACACAAATTTTATATGTAAATATTATGAAATTATAATTCTATTAAAAGAGTGATAAATTTCTATCCTTCTATTTAATAACTATCCACTTTGAATAAAAATAACATTTTTTCCAATTCCTTTCCATTTGAATACATTATTTTCCATTTCATTGATTTATGGGTGTTAACCAAGAATCTTCAAATTTATTTATTAGAGAAATTATTGACATATACCCTTCATATATATGGTATAAATACCATATACTAAATTTGATGGTATCCACCTAGAAAGTTATTTAGTATCATTAGACGCCCATTTCTATTCCTGGTGTTTATCATATTTATTGAACGAATTATTAATTTTTCCATATATGATTCCATTTTAATGGGATATGAAACATGTTTTTTTACCATGTCTTGTTTATGATATTTTTAGTGGATGATTTCGAGTTTAACACATATGTATGGATGGTTTATGGTTGGGGTCTAATATATGCCTCTAATTCATTTATTATGGATTTACTCATGAGATAAGGATGTTAAGTGTGGAATTTTTTTGTTCACATCATATAAATTGAACATTTTTTCTTTTAAAAACACAACATGTTAACATGTTTTTTAAATATATGAAGCATTTACATTTTTCTTTCATAAAATTATAATTTCATTAAGATAATTTTTTTCAAATTTCTAATGTATCTTGACATTATGATCTCAAGGATAATTTTTATTAAATAATGTTTCCAGGATCCTCTAACTCTTGTATTACTTTCATCCATTCCATATTCCATTATTTTTTATCTACACCTTGATTGGTATAACTCTCTTACATATCCTGATTTTACCCTTATTCCCATATTATTCTCACTTATTATGTTTGGTTATTATTACATATGATTACACTTATTAAGATCTAATCTCAACCCTTTTCTAATGTTTCTAATTCATCTAGTTATGAGTAAAAGTACAACATATGATGTGTTTAGTGGAGTATCTTATTTAGAAAAATTATGGAAGATATTTAATAATTTTTACGTATTGATAACATTCTTATATAATGTAAAAAATTTCCATTAGTTGAAAAAGACATAAGTTTTATTAGCTAATTTTTTTTTAATTATCAAAAACTCTAAACCGAAAATATTAAGGAAATGTATAATAATTGATTATTTTTATTAATTTATTTAATTTTAAGAGGGTGAAATTTATGGGAAATCATAATGGGCATTAAAGAAGGGTTTAGAGGACATTAAATATTTTTATGTTATTGGTTGAGGATGTAAAATTCATAAAGGGGTAACAAGTAAAGGATAATAAAAATATAAAAGGTATATATAAACCTTTAAATTAGTTTAGGTAATATTTAATATTTTATGGATTATGATAAGATAACATTTTTGAAAACCTTAGTGAAATTTCTAAGGGATATGTCTAAGTATAGGATAACATCCCAATGTTTTGTAAAAGTAGATATTGTATGGTTATATTAGATATTATATCCCCATTATGATACTATAAATAGGATATATTTATGGTACATATGGACATAGGGTCAACCACCCAAAAAATGGATGGTTGAGTATCCACTAAATCTTCACTCTGGTTCATGATGAGTGGGGCTATGATTATACACCTAGAAAGGCTTTCATGACCCACCCCATAAGGTCCCCAAATTGATCATTAGTAATCCATGTGTGACACCCCAATACCACTTGAGATAGCCCAAGGGATGGTACTAGAGATAAACAAGAATTTCTACAAAATTGTAGTCCTTATCCTAATGAAGCATTGCACATGCACATCTCCTTGTACATCACAACCATGTATGATAAAGGACAGTATTAATACAAGAGGAAACAAACTCATGTAGTAACCTCTAGAAAACCAAAATTTCCACAACATATACATATCAAGATTATGAATTAGGGAAAATACACACCAGACCATAAATAATGGAGTCTTAACATAAGAACTGATGAGGAGGAAGAGTCCTACTCCCGATCACTAAAATAAACTACCAACATGAAACCATAATCAATTAGCACTACTAAGTTATTGCATCACCTGAACATTCTATGTAATCATATTAATTTATTTCATCTATATAAGACACAAAAAATTCATATATAACACATTCATTAGGGATTATATACATACCATGTTGGATTTTAAGAAATATGAAGTGGAAGAAATAGAAATAAACATTTATCTCAACCTGTAAGGAGGGGAAAAAATCCCAACATCAAATACGCATATAAAGGAACCCAAATAAAAGAGAGTGGAATATTCATCCTCAAAACTATAAAATAATTTTTTATACCTGTATCTCCATATATTCTAGATCTAAATACATGAACCATAAAAAAAACTCACAATAATCACAATGGAGGAATCACACCTTGATGATGGGTACCATCATCATGGGATTACCACCTCTAGAGGAGGGCCCGATCCCTACTGGATCTTATGATGGGGTTGTAACAACTATAGAGATAGAGTACTCATACCCCTGTAATGTGGTGAAGTACTAACTCTACCAGTAAATATGATATTGGGATATCGCACCATAGAAAACCCAACCATTAGGGGAATAATGAACACATCATCAATTTTTTATGATGAGAGAGCCCTACTGTAATCAAAGTATATTTGAAAAACTCATCCTACTCACATCACTTCATAGTGTATCTCATATTTCCAAAAATTCCACCATCACATCCTATATATAATTATTCTCAGAATTGACTACAAATAAGCCTAAAACGAGTATCGAATAAGGATACATATAAGGAATAACATCCTAGAAAACGTATACAGTGTTTACCTTGGTGTACATGTGGTTTAATACCATTTATATTCATTCTATGTCTTTCCACTCCAAATAGAATGTAAAAACCCATGTACACAGCATGTTCTTGGAGTTACATGGTTTGTGGTACCACCTGATGTAATAGCCTTGTTCCCTTTGAATACATATCAGCTACTTGATAAGAGTAGCATGACAGGTGGGATAACCACATAGTTATATGATATTTAACATGGATATAAAATATTTGGATTATTAATTTTTATTTAATTCACTATACATGATCTCATCAGATGTTTGGACACCGATTGTTTTCTTCAGCCTTATCAGAACAATGAAAACACGGGCCTTCAAAATATAGGTTAGATCATCATAATTATACAAAATTATTATTAATATTTTATATATTTGTATTTGATTATGGTGAGTAGTTTACCTTATATGATGTTTGATTCAGTGGAAGCCTCAAATGAATATATAATTCAATGGATGGTTGATTGTAAATGAAGATGTTTGGTGCAACCTATTTGACCAGTAAAGAACCTCTATAAAAAGAAGTGGGACCAGATGTTGAGTATGATAATATTTAATTTGGAAAAAGTATAATTTGGATTACTAATATAAAATTCTTGTAAAGTTTGTACTTTTGGTAATATAAAAGATTTTATAGTGCTCTCTCATGGTTTTAGGGTGATGTTTTGAACTAGGTAAAACCAGTAATCATTATTTTTTCCTATTATTTGTATAATGCTTTCTGTGTGATTAATATTTTGAGTGTGGATTAGGGTTCTTCTTGAATTACTAATGTTATTTCCTTAATATAGAGTGGTAATACCCATAACATGAAATTATATTATGTTAAACTACAGGTTGGTGTGAACTTTTAGTGAACTGAATATTCAACCATCCAGTGTTTGTATTTTTATAGGCATATTCTTACCCAATAAGTGGTATTAGAGGTATAATTCAATTTGTAAATGCTTAAAAACTAATGTAACTTTCTGAAATTACTTATAGTTATATTGAATTTCATTTAGTCATACTATAATCAGAAGACATGGAAATGGGTTAAGGTAAGGCTCAGATTAGTTAGTTCAATGTAACCAACACTTGTTTTTGAATGATGCAGATAGTGGAATATCTCCTCCATATAAAAATCATACTTATATTGGGTTAAGAACTAGAAATTACGAAGGTAGATGAATTTTAAAATTTGGAAAAACATTATTTGGCTTATTGAGGATGATGTTTGCATGAAACTTTTCCTTTAACATCTAAAAAAGAATACTAATGTTGTAATTATGGTGGCCCAAGCAAAGATGTATGAAAAATTGATAATTTTAAATAAAATTTTTCTGATGATTAATTTATTTAGATTGAGTCTATTAGAATTATGTTCAATAGTTTATTTTGTGAAAAATATCAACATGATCAAAAGTTATCTCTAGTTAAAGAAAGTTACTTTTACAGATGATGTGATACCCATACTACTACTTTAATATTTACCAGAATATTATGATGAAATGGTTATTGTAATAAGTAATTCCTATAAAATTTCTAATATTATGTTAGAGAAAATCCAAAAAATGATCTGTCAGATGGATATAAACAGAATATATGTCCAAGAACAATCCAATAGTATGTTGAAGACTATAATATGGGGAAACTCACCTCATTGAAAGAATCAACTACAATCAGAGGAAAATATCAGAGAGAAGAGTCATGGACAGTTTTATGGTCCTAGGATTACTTAATGAAATTTTGGTAATTTAGTACATCTTTAAAATAACTACAGAAAAATTAAAAATGTGAACTATAATGAAAACCATTAGGACATAAAAAACTTTAGCGTAATTAAATATTGTAGTGATCCAATATTCCCTATTAATAATTTGATGTAGAGATGGGTGGTGTACTATGGTGAATCCTTCAAATCATCAGATGATTGAGGTTGAATGGAAAACTATTTATTTATAAGCTTTTCGGAAATTTTTCTAGCATGCACTAAAAATTATAAGTGGTTGGAAAGAGATATTTAAATTTATAGATTTAGAATGAAATTATTCTTCAGTTGAAATAATTGAGACACATTTTAGGTCCCATTAAGAATATCAATTTAGTGGGGTATTTAAATAATTAATTCATTAGTAATAATTTTAATAATGGATTCTAGATGGTGACTAGGGTATCCAAGGTTGTTGAATAAGGATTACATGGAAGAACCCTTTATCATACTAGAAGACTATATGGGAGTGAAATGTATGAAATTTAATCCTATGAAAATTCCCTGGTTTGGAATTTTATATCAGGGTCCTTAGTTATATTAACTTTATTGTTCTAGTAGGAATATAAATTCTTATAGTTGAACCTAACACAATTATAATTTTTGAGTGTTCTGTGATTGGAATGAAATAGAGAGTCTTATCTAATCTGGATGGCAGAAAACCTAGATCTTGAAAGATAATACTAGTTCACAAGGAAGTTTGTGGTCCTAAATCAGTTTAATATCATATATTATCATGATAATTTTTCACATTTATTGATGGATCCCTAGGGAAGGTTTTAGTTTATTTTATTAAAAATAAATCTATTCTGTTTGATGATTTTTTATAGGAGGGAGTTGTGTTGGTCGTCTTCCTCAATGATTTCAATAAAGTATCACTTTTGGGGATGATGAATAATATTTGTTCAAATTTGGTTTAGATGGTGTTGGGGGTGTTTGTTTCTCTATTAAATATTTGATGACATGGTTTTTAAATCATGGTTGATGATTCTGGAAAATTTTGTGGCTAGACAGTGAGGATTTTCCTATTCAAACTCTACTTTGGTGTCCCATTCCAAAGCTCCTCCCCAGGTCATTCGGGTGTGGTGGTTCTATTGGAGGATTTGGGATGTTCAGTTTATATAGTCACCTCTAGTATAGGAGGAGCAACATGATTTGGCTTCACTCCTTCCATTGGGATTTGGATAATGGTGTTCAAGGTGATTCTGCAGTTTGATGTCTTTTTGAGACAAATCCTCCAAGCAGCAGTTCATGACCAAAGGTTATTATTATTTTTATATTTCAAATCCCGATTATCAGATGTTTCCAAATTCTACATGGACTGGTTTATTTTTTTTTCATTTTTTATTTATAAGTGGTTCACATTCAACCTAAAAGTGGATTTAATAAAAATACCAAAAAATATATTTGGAGTTAGAAATTGAATTGATTAAGATTAGATAATGGATTTGAATATAATTTTAGATACATTCTGAACATCAATTGGAATAAGGGGAACATTCATGAGAAATAGTACACATAACTCCAGAATAAAATGGAATGACAGATAGGATGAATGATGCTTTGATCAAGAATCCTAAATTCATGGGTGTGCATTCTGATATGCCCAAGGCCATCTAGGAGGAAGTAATTAACATGGATTCATACATGAAAAAAGTATGGTCAATGTAGTTGTACAAAGTATACCTAAATATAACTAGACTAATAAGATAATGGATTTTCATACCTAAAAATATTTGGGTTCATTACTTATGGGTTTTTTATTCTAAGTATAATGATAACATGATGAAACAGATATTGCAAATTTTCTTATAGGATATATAAATGAAGAGTTTTCCTAATGAATATATAGTAATGATCAATATAAGATCATCAAATTTAGATATTTTATCTTCAATAAGAAGGCCCTATAGAAATATTAAAACTTTTATGACTTATGAGTTGTAGAAAATAGTTCCACTACTGATGTACAAGTTAATCTAGATAAAAACTCCCAATATTTATAAATACTAGTGATACAAGACATCATAATTAATGAATTCGATGTTTGTCCAATATAATGTGTTCTATAATTATTAAAGACTATAAAATTATTATTAAAAAATCGTGTATCATAAAAATCATGTGTATGAACAAAAAATGTTCAAGCAATAGAAAAATGATGTTCTGGAAAATACAAAAACTAATATGAAAAAGAACGTTTTGAGTCATATGACTAGAATTGTTGTATGGGGTTAACAAATAATTATTACTTTAAATAGATAATGGTAAAATTGAATATCTAGAGCCTATAGAAACACTCAGTGACTCAAATTAGTGGGATGCATCCATATAGGAAGGGAAGAATTAATTAAATTTCATCAAAACATAAGAGCTTAAGGAACTATCAAAATAAAAACGAACACTTTATAATAGGGGGATCTTATATTTCAAAGAAGATGTTGTTGAAAGTAGAAGATATAAGGCAACATTGGTGGTTAAATGATTACAATAGAAGGTAGGAATCAATTTCAAAAAATAATTCACAAGTAGTAAATAATACTACAATCCAAATTGTGTTTGGAAATGGTTCATCTGATGGTTTATAGTTTGATTTGAGTAATGCCAAGACTACCTCTCTAAATGGTTATTTAGTGGAATAGATATACATGATGTAGCCATAGGGGTTTGAAGATCATTGGATGGAGTTACTTCCTTGAAAACTGAATTAATGTATTTTTGGATTGAAATAAGAACATTGACAGTGGAACTAGAAGTTTAATAATTTCATGAAACATACATAATTATTATACTATATGTAAGGAATCAAATTTTTAAGGATTGGAAATTTGGAGCAGAAATTTTTCGTTTTTGTTTTAGATTCTTATAAGGGGTAAAATGGATTTTCCCCTATAAGATGATCTCATATAATTTTTAAGACCATAGTGTTGGTCTCATAATAGGGTGTTTTCCCTTAGATATAAGTTTGGTATAATTATGAGCCACCAAATTTTTTAGTGGAATAACTGATATTAAAAATTTAATAAATTAAATATTAATTTATTTGTATAGGTTCAATTTGTGATATCATTTGAATAGATCATCATATTGATATTTTATCCACACCACTAATTCCAAAATGATGATTTTTTCTTAGCCGAGGTATAAACTCTGGTTGGGCACTTGGGTAGGGGAAGGCCCCATTTTATTTTGTTTTTTTATTCCTTTTCTTTCATTTCTTTTTATTTTCTCCCTTTCTTGCCTTGTATTATCACACATTCACATACATATCTTCTTCTCAATAGGAATAAGAGAGAAAAGGAGAGAGTGGGAGAGAAATATAGGGTCAGGGCATGAGTGACGCCTCCATGAAGCTTGAGATGCGCCATATCATCATGCGGTAGCCGTGGATCATGGAAATGGGTGAAGCATTAGTGGGTTCCACCCAAATGTAGGATATTTTTATATTTCACCAAAAATCCTTGAATTTTAATATTTTCATGTTTTAATCCCCTATTATTATTTATATGGACCCCTTATGGTCTGATCTATAACTATTTCTGAGAAAACATGGGTTTTAGGGTGATTGGGTAGTTTTCCATTCTAGAAAACACATTTATAGGTCAGGTGGCCTAGAGAACACATGTCATGTGTTCTTATTATTCAGGGAATATGATATTTTGAAAGTACGTGGAATTTATGGTATTTACACACCATGTATTGGGAAATGTCTATGTAACCAAGTACCCTACCAGGTTTCTTGTGTAAGGGGAATGTGTCTTGTAGAGTACATGGTCAGACCTTCTGTGGGTTTCACTTCGTGTAAATATACACAACCTAGCAATATACATGGATATTATATGTGAGGTTCATGGTAAGTTACCCATTTTATGGTATGTTCCGTGTAACGGACCATCATTTGGTGTATTTGATTATTTACATGCCAAGTCTAGTTAGAGTACATGCATATGTGGGGCCTAGAGGGTACACATTGTGTACTAGGTTCCACATATCGTGCACTCATCCCTTTATATGCTTTGATGGTTTTTGTGTCTTCCTTGCTAGGATTCATAATTTTTCCCAAGAGTAGTATATTCTATGTATTTATTCATAGATCATGATGTTGAAACCCCTGTGGTGTTTTACAGAATCGAGGGGGTGTTATAGGATCATCGTTAAATGGATAAGTTCTTCCTCTAGTAGGTGAATCTTGTTTTCTCGTGAGAGTGATACCATTAATCTAAGATGATCCATGATCTATCTCTCATGAAAAATACATTCATAACCTCCCCTTGAAGATGTATCCCTTGTGAGATGTTCCCTTTTAGCCAAAGAGGTTGTGAGACCAACTATTTCTGAGGATCCTATGTATAATTCCTCTACTAATGTTTTGACATTAAGGATCCTATATATAATTCCTATATCTTCTTCTTATTATAACGGTCCCCTAAGGGACCCCTTTTCTTACATTAAAACCTAGGGGATCCCTGATATGGTCTCTTACTTATGTATCATTCTGAGGATCCCTTACAGGATTCCTATGTGGAATTTTCATTCGAGGATCCAATGTATGATTTATCCCATACCATTCCAGGTAAGGATTCCAAGTATGATTCCTTTTCTTATGAATATAAATCGAGGATCCCAAGTATGAAACCTATCATTGTTTGATTTCAGGGACCCAATGGGTGCAAAAATGTTTGACCGACCCATGAGCTAGTGCATCGGGTTTGGGAAGAGATGGTAGCAAGTGTACCCTTAGAACCCATATCGAAAGTGTAAGCCTATGGGGATATGGAAGTAGTGCTGGGTTTAGACATTCATCCACCCTCACACATTATTTATATATTCACTTGTTTTTTCTGATGCAACTGTGATTACCATAGGTGATTCCTGTTTGGTGGTTATTTATCCTGACGCAATGTGTCATCATTCCATTTTGGGATGCCAAGATATTCTTTCTAAGATCCATATTTTTCATTATTGTTATATCCATACAATTTTTCCTTGTATCTGTAATCTGACCCAAGTTATTATTTTACTATTTTATTATTTTTATACCCATAGGTACTACATGTGATCTAGTTGTTGAGCCAATATTTTTTATTATTATATTATTGGGATCTCTCAAGGTGTTTCCTAGAGTCCATATTATTAGCATTTTTTATGATATATGGCTATTGCATCCCTAGAAATGATACTCATGGATGATTATGCTCTCCTGGGTGATGAGGATGACTCTAATATCCCCAATTTTAGATGTGATGTAGATTATTATGCACTCCTTGATTTGATTATACTCATGGGATATTATGCTCTACCAAGTGATATGGATGATTACACTCTACTGAATGAGTTACTTGACCATGTGTTAGACACGATGATTTATATATTTGGATACTCATGGATTATTATGTTCTATAAAATTATATGCATGATTATGATATCTCTAATTTAAAGACCTATAGGGGTGGTCATGGAATCTCACCTGTTAAATATCCTTACATATCACATATGGGTTAGACCCATAGGGTTTATCTGATCTTCATTGTCAAGAGTACCTATGGATTGGGAACTAGGGATTAGAAATTGAACTGGATTTACATGAAATTAGTGGAATGGAATCCAGTTTTGGTCTATTTGTATGATGTATTAAGGTACTTCCCTATAATCCATTATTATTTTTATTGGAGGCAAGTATGGGTGAACCCATGGTTAGGACTAGTATCCCCTAGTGGTGATGTATATTTCTTAGATATATTACCATCACTTTTCATAGAAGTTATTGTCAGTTGGGATTAAAAACAAAAATATCGAATTGATTATACATGGCTTGATGGTATGACATTCAAATCAATTCCCTTTCATTGGATGTCCATCTGATCAGGATTGCTAACCCAAGGATTTAATGGAAATTTTTTTATTTTATTTCACCACCTAACTTAGATATATTCATATTTATATATATAGGTATTGGAATGGGGATATAAATTATATATATATATAATATATCTGATTTCACATTACCTAGTGAACTGTGATCAAGTACCCAAGTATCGACTATGGATTAACATTTAATTTTTTTAATTATGTTTTCAGTGGTCTAAAGGATAGGCTAAGAATATTTCATGTGCATTAACTTATGACAATAAAATAAAATTTACATCATTGGGGTGTCCTACTGAGATTATGTTTTGACCCCTATACATGAATATCAATGTGAATACCTTCTTATATATTCTTTTCAGTTTGAACACAGAAGCATGGTGCATACGACCCATGCCCCTAATTGCACGATCGAGCAGATCCACTCATGAGGACACTTTTGATCGGGTTTATGTAGTTTGATAGTGTCAGGAGACCCCATTTTTTGCTTGGCATGGAGATAGTGGTAGATCCATGTAATTTATTTCTGTTTCTTTTATACATCTTGTTATTGTATGTTCAGCCTAGTGGGTGACTGTTGTTGTATATATGAAATAGTTGTTATGAAATTTATATCATTTCATTCATTATTATTGAATTCTCTATTTCAGTTTAATTTTTTAATCCATACACTTTTTATTTACTACTTTGTATGATACATATATATTTATGCTATTTTATTACGCTGATATGATTCCATAGACTTCCCACTATCACACTGTAAGAACTCATTTCTTGTTGGAAGCCTCCGGTGTTCAGGGAGGCATGTTTGAGGCCTTGTGGTGAATTTTATCAGAGCACTATATTAGTGAAATCTATGTTGGGATGTTATAAAATGTTATTCAATATGTTCCCTTACTTTGATTTACTATTTGTGATATGGTAAACAAGAGTATTAGGAATGTGTTGGAAACATTGATTGACATCGGACTAGTGCGTCAAGAACGCTTGTTTCAGTAAGAAGTGCTAGCTTCCAATGTTATGAGATTTATTTTCAGATCTATGATGTTACAGTGGTATATGATTTTTACTTTGAGCTACATATATGTTTTGAGTATGTTATGATTTGTTATGGAATTATGGATCTTGGACTATTAAAAAGAGGAGAGGGATGGATTTTTAATCATGTCCAACAAAGGAAAGTGGCGTCTCATGATTCATATTTTTCATATAGGATTCACATCATAAAGGCTTTCTTGTGTGTGATTATACTAAATTTTGAGGATAATTGTTTAATGTGTCCTCAATAATCTAAATGTTGTTTTATTTTATTTGTTTTTCTAGAATTATACTCAATTGATCCTACAATAATATATATTCTCTTCTGATGGAAGGTATTGTGGATCTACATTGAGGGGTCTTATGGTATGTATGATGACTCAGTCCTAACACACAGGTGGTGCAGCAACCTTTGTAGGTTAACAGGGCATGTGATTCCTAAATGTTATACCCCTTATAGGGTTTTGTTTCTTAGGTTAGTTTATTTAAGGTTTCAGTAAAATTATATACATTTTTTAGCAAAAATTTTAAGTACATTTTACTTGATCGACCCTTATTTTTGGTTATCTAGTCATATTACCGAGTACGATGCTAATTTGTAACTTTTTGTTCCATGTGAACTAGATATCAAGGGGGTATTACCATATATGAATTCACTGTGACTATTATTTCCATATCACTTATATGTGGGAATCATGGCCTATAAGGATTAGTTCCGTATGAGGACTCTCAGTGAGGATTGGACCCTTTTAGGCCTTATTAGTGGGTTTTACCCTCATATGTCATTGTGATCATTACCTTCTAAATAGAGGTTTGAAATTTTGGGATATTTTCTTTGTTCTTGTGACCCAGTTGTGATATCAAATCATTAGGTAAAGTTGGAAGACCTAGAGAACCATAGTTTTTATTTGTACCCTTATAGGTTGACATTTGTTTCATTCGAGGGAAACCCACATGAGAAGTCATCCCGTGTCTAAATATGACTTTTTAGGAAGTGATTTAGATATATGAACTTTTGTGATCAATTCTCAGTAGGTCATATGGTTTCTATGTTATAGGAATTTAGATGCCTTCATCTTAACATAAGCACCTAGGGTGCTTTGGTATCAAGACTAGTTTCGACAGGCAAGACTACTTAGGTTCTTGGCCTGGTTGACCAGTGTTTTCATTTTAACTAATGTAGTCAGATTACAAGTAGATGATCTTGAAGGGAATGATTTTGGGTGATGGTAATCCATGGAAAAAATTTGTGTCATAGGATCGATGCCTGATTTTGTAGAGGATTCCAAGGAAGCATCTAGATAAATGAGATTTAAATTTCATCTAGAACGGTAATATGAGACTTATAATGGATGACATACAAGATTATGAGTCTGGTTATTAATGTACACATATGTTACAGTTGGTACCATTTAAATTTTAAATCAGTGAGGGACCACATGTGATCTAAGGACTGATGTTGTCTAGGAGGTGTAGACAACTGAATGTCCCACCCTATAAGTAAAGACATTGAATGTAAATATGGTACGATTAGATGATTGACCTATGGCTAAATGTAGACAAGAATTGTCAAGATAGGTGGAGTCAGATGTTAGTTAAAAGTATGTTATCCTTATTCGATGTGAAAGTGGCTCAGTGAGAGATGGACACAAATTTTTAGGAAATCTTCATGTGCTTCTTTTAGTGATGATCAAACACTATCTTGATATCATCCTAAGTATACTGAGAGAGTGTCAGATTAATGTTGAGTATCTTTTTCTCTTAAATAACATCCCTAACTGAGGAAGGAATCTATTGATGTTGTGCTCATGGAGTGGTATAAGTTAAATCATATGGTGTAGCGAATACCATTGGTTGTTTTAGGTAGGTGACCCTCTTTTCTTTTTAATTAGGCATTTTCTATGGTCCTTTATCTCAAATTTTGGCTTTTATATCACGATATGGGTATTCCTATGGTTAAGAGTACCAGATTAGTCGTAGTTAAGTGTCTCCCATGTAGGAGAAATTTTTTGATGTTATGATATTTACCGTCGGACATTCAAGATAGATTTTTTTCAAATTCTCTAAGTGAGAGTATGGAAAATTATCTTACCACTAGGCTTATCGAGGACAAGAAGGTTTATAGTGGTGTGATAGTAGGGACCTGTGTTTTTCTAAACTAGAAATTTTGAGATGATATTTGAATTTACCTTTAGATGATTATAATAGGTAAATAGTATTTTCACCTAAAATATTATCTCAGATAGTTTTTATGACCACTTCATTGGTCCCAGAATATGGTTTTTAACCTAAGACAAATGATTTTGAGGAATTGAGATCTATTCGAATTTTATGTGAAAAAATTAAACGTTCATATTTAATAATTTAAAAATTAATTTATTCTCCTGGGTTTTTTAAAAGATATATTGTGAACATAGAATTTTATTGAGATTACCCCTCTATTGAGTCTTCAATATAGATTTTTTCCTAGGTGAGTCATAAACTCAGGTTAGGGGATGGGTTGGGTTAGACCCCTTTTTCTTTTCATTTTCACTTTCTTATTTTTTTTCTTTCCTTTATTCTTTAGCATCGTGAGCATCCCCCTTCTGCTATCCTTTTTTCACAACTAAAATTGAAAATGTTAGAGGGGTGAAATATATGTATAGGGGAAGATATGTACCACCTGTAGGCATGGGACGTGATAGATCATCATGCGGTAGTTGTGGAGTGTGGAAATGGGAAAAGATTCGACGGTTTCTTTCCAAAGTTAGGATGTTTGATTTTTTTGTAAAAAGCCCCAAATTTTAGTCATTTTCATGTTTTAATCCCCTATTAAGCTTGGTTCAGATCCCTAGTGGAATATCTACATCTTTTTTCTGAGAAAATGAAGGTCTCAAGGCGATTTGGGGGGTTTTAAGTCGAGAAGACCCATTTATATAGTGTGTAGTCTAGATAACATACACCTTGTGTTCTTACTATTTAGGTATGTTAAACCTTTTAATGTACACAATTTATGTTATTTAAACATCATTTACTAGGAATTGGTCATGTAACTGAGTACCCATCTTGGATTCCATGTAAGGGGAACTTTCTGTGTAGAGTACACGATCAGACCCCATGTGGGTTTCACACCATGTAGATGTACATAGATATGAGATATACCTGGATATATCATGTGAGGTACTTGGTCAGGTACCCCATGAAGAGTACACAATGTTTAATTGGTCATTTACATGCCTTGTTTGGCTATAGTACTTGCCCATGTGAGGCCTTGATGTTACACATAGTGTATCGGGGACACAAACTGCTTACCTTGGTACACACACCGTGTACTCCCCCCTTGACACACTTTGATGATTTTGATGTCTTCTTGAATATGAGTTGGAATTTTACCCAAGAGTAGACCATTATAAGAATCATTCTATGTATATTATGATGTTTAAACCCCTGTGGAATTTTATGAACTCTTATGTGGAGTTTCAGGATCATCCCTAAACGTAGAAGTTCTTCCTCTGGTAATTAAATCCAGTTGTATCATGAGAGTAAGATCCTTGATCTGAGATAAGACATGGTCTATATCTCATGACTAATTATTTTGTAGCTTCCTTTTTAGTATGTTTTCTTTTCAAGATGTTCACTTATGTCCTAAGTGTCAATGAGACTAGTAGTTTCCAAGCATCCCCTATATGATCCCTCTACTTGTGTTTTGACATAGACAACCCCGGGTAGGATTCTTCTATCTTATTCATGTTACCAGGGGTCCCCTATGGGATTACTTTTATTATATGATAACTTTAGGCATTCAAATTATCATTCCTCACATGGGTACCTTTCTGAGGAATCCATATAGGATGATTCTATTGACTTCCCATTAGAGTATCTCGTGTAGGATTCATCCCTTTCCTTTCCAGCTAAGGATCTCAAGTTGGATGCCTTTACTTATGTGTAGACCACAAGGTTCCCAAGTAGGATGCCTCTCATGGATTGAATTGAGTGACCAAGTGGGTGCCTAGATTGTTTACCAACATAGAACTGATACATTGGGTTTAGGTAGAGATGGTATATGTTGTCACCTTAGAACACATGTCGAAGATATAAGCCCATGGGGATATGACAGTAGTGCTAGGTTTTGGAATCAGAAAACCCTATATAATTTTTTGTACCTTCACATGATTATTGTTTATTTAGTGATTATTATCCAAGGTTCTTTAAGGTTGGTGGATATTGAGATCAACATAATTCATATTTATTCCATTTATGATTCTTAGACATTATTCTCAATATCTATATTGTTTGTTTTTAGGATTCTAATACTCGCTTTCCTTGCAAAAGGATTTTAAGCCATGTTATTTTTTTTATTATTTTTATACCCTAAGATACTACCTGGGATATAGAATTTGAGACTATATATTTTATTATTATATTATTGGGATCTCTAATGGTGTTTCCTAGAGTACAACTTTTGAGCCTTCGATTATGATATACGAGCATGTGATCGCTTGTTATGATACTCATGGATGACTCTGCTCTCTTAGGTGATTTGGATGATTCCACTATCCTTACTTTTACATGTGATGAGGAATATTACACTCTCCTCAATCTAATTATAATTGTGGGTGATTACACCCTCCTGGTTAATAGGGATGATTACACTTTCCCTAATCAGTTACATAACCATTGTGTTGGACATTGAGTTTCACATCATTGGATACACATGGAAGAATACACTTTCTTGAGTGATAGGGACGATAATCTCTCCCTGATTTAGATATCTGCAGGGGTGGGCATGGAATCTCACTGGTGATATTTCCATACTGGTCACCTAAGGGTCAGACTCTTAGGGTTCATCTAAGTATCAATGTCATGACCACCTATGGACAATGACCAAGGGATCATTCATTAAACTAGATTTATATGTAATGGGTCATGGAATCTATATCATGGAATTTTATAGTATTTCTAGATGTACTTCTTTTGAATCCATTGTTATATTGATTAAAGGAAGGGATAGGTGAACCTAGGGTTATGATGTGTATCCCCCTATGGTGATGTAGCTTTCTTTGAGACATTTATCATAGTGGAAAAATAAGTTATTGTCATTTGGAATTATGGACCCTGAGATTGAAATAATTATATATGGATTGAGTGGTACCACATCCATCTCAATATCCTTTCCCGTTATTTATAGCTGATCAATATTGTTGACCCACAGATCGACTACCGATGATTTTATGTTATTTCTTCACCTTACTCAGGTACATTCATATTTATGTATATATGTATAGGTATTTTACTATACATTTATATACATATAAATATAATATACCTAATTAAACAATACCTAGTGGATCAAGATCATGGACCTAGGGCTTGGATGTGGTTTCATGTTTATTGGTTTTATTTATCTTTTATGTTGTGTCATGACTAGGATTAGAATATTCCATGAGTAGGTACTTATGACAATATATTTATTGGTTCATAATTGATGTGTCCTACTGATATTATACTCTCATCCCTACACATGCACCTCATGGTGCATACATGACTCATGTATTCTTTTCATGTTGATCGCAGATGCATGGTGGATTAGGTTGAGGCCCAAAGCTGCATGATCGAGTAGAGCTTCTCATGAGGATACTTCTGATCAGGATAGTGCAGTTTAAAAATGTTTGGTGATTAGTGATGTGGTATATATTTGAGTTAGTATTATATTCTGATAATTTTATTTCAGTTTATTTGTTTTATTTCAAGTATCTATTTGGTCAACTCATTGGATCACTAATGTTGTATGTATGACATAGCTACTTAGGATTTAAAAGAATTTCATTCATTATTAATGTACTCTTTATTTTAGTTTAGTTACAACATATACACTATTTTTATGTACTTTTATATATGATACTTATATTTTTCTACTATTTTTTTGCTCTGATATGAGGGAATAGCCTCCCCCTATCACACCCTAGGCCCTCACTACTAGTCAGTAGCCTATGGGGTACTGGGAGGGGTGGTTGATGACTCATGGAGAACCAGATCAGATCATCAAATTAGTGGAATCCAGGTTGGGAAATTACAATCCACTTGGATGACATTTTTTTATAGACATAAATTCAGTGAATTATGTATCTGAAAAGGAAAATTTCTAAAATATTAGAAATGAATGATATTGTTCAAGATAATAAAATCAAAAGTATGAGGATATAAATTGATCATAAATCTGGTACATCGTTGTTATCTTATAAGGAGTAATTATAGAAAATCATTGAATGGTTTTAAATGATTGGATGTAAATCTACTTGAACACCTTTCACAAGACACTTCTTCTTATCCAAGGCATGGCCACTTTCAATAAATAATGTGGTCAGGTACATAGAAATTTTTTTGTATGCCTTAGCTATTAGAATCATGATATATTCAATGGTTTGTATACAAGATGAGATTTACTTTGTAGTAGGATTGGTAGGTATATTTCTATTCAACCCTAAGAAGAAGAAATGGGAACATATGAAGTGGGCCATCTAATGCCTAAAAGGATCAGTAGATACAACATTGTTCTTTGTTGAAGATAATTATCTATATGGTTTTTGATGCGGATTTTGATGGTGAATCTGAAACCTACAAAATAATAACCGGTTTTCTGTTTAGCTATGTCAGAATGATGATTAACTAGATGACATGTCTATAACTGATAGTAAAATTGTATAAATTTGAGGTAGAGTATATGACTGCTAAATAATATATAAATTTGTTGATCAAGTTAATGTACCTGTAAAAGATAATCATAAAATCATCAAAAGTAGGAACATTATTATTTAATAATAAAAGTGATATCCACTTTTCTATGAGTCTATAATTAAATGGAAGAATGAAACACATTGGCCTGAAATTATATTTCATGTTGAATCTGTTAGAGGGTAAGGTTTTTGAGGTACAGAAGACTGTAGTGAAGAAAAATCCATCTGAAACGTTCACAAAGTTGTTAGTCCAATGATGTATGAGGAAACATTATTCCTTAGTAACAATAAACTAATAGATATAGGGATGAATAATTTTTTAACAAATAAATAAGAAGTAATTGTTTTTCCAATGCGTTTAATGATGACAATGGCATTCCTTGCAATAATATTTAAGTGGTATATTATTGGGATTGTCAAATTTTGATTAAGTCACTGGAAGTTCTCCCATATGATGTTTAGACTACTTTATTATTTATACTTGTTAAAAAAGTGATAATATGAACCATCAAAATATATTTGAGAATAACATATGTAGAAAAAAAAATATAATGGTTTTTCTGTAGAATGGTATTTGGGTGTGGTGAATAGTGTACTACCTGAGATAGTTGAGTTGGTATAAGCCTTAGCAAAGAATAGAAGGAAATAGATGGCTGATTGAAAATGTCAATAGTTGATGTTACCTATTTGGATGGTAATGAACCTCTATAAAAGGAGGTGGTACAAGATTCTATGTGAGATTGTACTAAACTATGAAAATATATAATATTGGATTACTAATCAACAATGTTAGTAAATCTTATACTACTAATAATATAGAAGATTTTGTAGTGTTCTCTCATATACACATGAGGAATATCTGAACCACATAGAACTAGTGTTCAAAACAAATCAATTTATTTTTATATGTGTGTGTGTGTTTAAATCATATTTTGAGTGGTGATTAGGGTAAAACATGAATTCCTAATTCTAGTTCTCTAAGATTCTTATGGAATATTTGTAGTTGAAATTATACTATACTAAAAACCTGGTTGATAAAAAATCTAATGAACACTAGGTTCAACCATTCAGTGTTTATATCATCCATTAAAGATTCCCCTTACCCTATAGAAACCCTTTCAACTTTAAACAAATAGGGTACACAGTGTGTGTTCTACAGACTACTTGAGTTGTATTCATGTTTTCTGGGCCAGATGAGGCTTCACCCTAGAATCTTACCAGCACCACTCTTTACACCTAAAATCATAGTCATTTCATCTGTAGATGTATTGATAATGGATTTTCCACCACCAGAAGTCTATTTTTGTCCTTCACATCACTAAAAAAGAAATCATCATTGAAGATCATCATTACCTAATTCCTAAACATGAAGAAACTGAACTTCTCCCATCCAAATATCTTATTTCCACCAACATTTCATTAATATCTAGACACCACAATCGTCACATTCATTTCAAAATACATCAATAGGAATTTGGGGTTTTTTTTTAATATTTGAATCATACAGGAAATAGTAGAACAGACCCTTAGAAAAGTATCAATGGTGAAGAAAATAAATAAAGTGGGAGAAATTAATTGAAATGTAAAATTGAAAAAAAAAATCATTGTTGTCAAATACAGACCTATTAAATGATCACCATAGTACAAACTAAATAATGGATAAAAATATATTAACAACAATATAAAACATAATTATAAATTGAGCGGTCCATTTGAATAAGAGGGGTATCTGGATCCAAAGTAGGTAAATTAATCTATGCTTGAAACCAGGAATGATAAATAAGTAATGCACAAAAACAAAATCCTAACCAAGAAATTGGGTCAATCACTAATGAAGAATGGTTTTACATTTTTATTATTAGAAAGATCCAAGAACACTGTCATTGATGATGAATTACACATAAATTTGATCATTGATTCTCGATCCTCGTTCATTCTGTCACTAAAGGTCTTTCCCCATGATGATGCCTCCTCTAACTATCAAACTCATAGGGTTATGTAGAAAACCATATATATTATCAACAATGAGGTTAAAATAGAAGTAAATACAAGGTTAAACAATAAAAAATGAAATAAATTTAATACTTAATTTACTTAATGCATTTTCCAGTAGTTGCACATCGACTTAAAACTTAATGCATACAAAACATATGTCACACATAAGGTAAACCAAAAATTCCATCTCTAACTTATAATGACTCATTATTTCACAATATATTATCCTAAAATAAATAATTTATTAATAGCATGTTTGAATTAAAAATCCAAACTATAAAAAATAAAAATATATTTTGAATATTAAATATAACTATTAAAATATAATCATCAAATTAGTAGGTATGAATTGGAGTATCAAAAATTTTCAATATGTGTATAAAAAAATAAAGGCTACTTTTATTACTAGTTAAATGCAATTATTAAAGTCAAACTAATGAATAAAATCACTTTAAGCCTAAAAAATATTTTTCTAAAATCAGAGTTTATTTTAAGAAACTATATTTATTAAAAATTAATTAAAAAATATATATTTAAATTATGAATAATATATTTCCAATAAATAAATTTTCAAGTGATAGAAAATAATAATAAATAAAAATTAACATTTTAAAAATATACTTTCCAATTTAAAGTGTTTCTCACTATATTTTATGAATTTTATTTTAATATTAGATTCTCAAATTATAGAAATTTAATTTTAAAAAATGAAAATAATTTGTTAATTAACCATAATAATATAATATTAAAAATAATTTTTCCCATTTTTCAGAAACAAAAGATTTTTAGGTTAATAGTGATAAACCTATTTGTACACATTAGCTGAATTTTTGAAATTATTAACATATAATTTTGATTTTTGAATTTATGAAAACTTTTTTGTAGAGAATAAAGTATTTTTAAGAGAATTTTTAATTCTAAATATTTTCATCTATACACCTATATTTTAAATTTAAGAATTTATGTTGTGTTTTTCAAAAAAAATGTTTTAATACATTATATATTAAGTATTTTAGAGTAAGTTTTTATATATTTTAAGATTTAAAAAGATGGATTCAAAATTTTGAATATTAGGCCTAATTTATATAATAAGTAACATTTTTTTAGTATTAATGAACAAATTATGTAGTTAAATGTTAGTTACCATGGTGAAAACTAAAATAGTAAAAGTGAGTAATCTTAGAGTTAAAGGGCCAACCATGTTTAAAACAAATTTATATTTGAATATTGTTCTTTCGCTAGACATTATCTACACTTCACTCTATTTTTTTCAATTTTGGTGCCACATTCATTGAGGGTGACTTCTAATTATTGAATATTTTTGGGTATTTACAAAAATGAGACTCATTTTCACGTATAGAAGGAGGAATCTTCTCCTCACTTCAACTCACACAAAAAAACATTAAATTAATTTTTTTTTTCTAACCTCTCCTACACACTCTAATAAAACTTAATTAGATTTTTGTCTTCTAAAAATACCTCCTTCAATTTTTTAATCACTTTCACAATGGAGAAAATCTGTGAAGTGAGGTTCAAGTTCCCAACCTCTCTTTCACTTTTCTATTTATTTATATTCTTTTCATCTTAAAAATTACTTTCAGAATATTAAAATCATAAATAATTAAAATTATTATATTAGTATGTTATTATAATCATGGTTCTATAATTAACCACTCTCCCATTTTCCATTAATAAAAATGAAAAGGTTAGTCTTGTGTTGTGCACACTATCACCTCCACAACTCAATGTATTTCACTTTTTCATCTTCCTATTACTAGAATAGACCTAGTAGGTAATTTAATAAAAAATAATTATACTTAGGATATATTATATAGTATTAAATTATAGTCGATGTTAATTATTTTTCCCATTATATGAAAAAAAAATCATCAGCCATGCATATGTGTGGACTACGAAATCTATGGAATGATCGATTTCTATTTTTCATTTCATCACCACCATACATGGAGGGTCATGAGAAGGGATTTAATGGATTAATATGAATTTTGTGGTGTCATTAAGGTTCTATTATGTGGAATTGGGGAACCTGCTAATGAAATGTTCAACAAATGATTATCATAAATTCAATCTTCAAAACAAGCTTATTAATACACTATAGGAAAAATTAATATTTGCGGCGGGTTATTTGCGACGGGTATTCGTCTCCCGTCGCAAATAGTTTGGCGCGACTTGCGCGCCAACCCGTGCAAGAGTATTTGTGACGGTACCCATCACAAATACCCGACAGTGGTTAATAGGTTTTTGCGACGGGATGTCGTCTCGTCGCAAAAAGAGTGTCGGCAGTAACTATTTGCGATGGAGCCCATCGCAAATACCACCATTTGTGACGGGTTTCCCGTCGCAAATAACCTCGTCGCAACTAATCAAACCTATATATACCCTCATCCGTTTTCCTCCTCAAATCACTCAGATCTTCTTCTCTCATTCTTTTCATTTTGCAGTTTCAGGGAAGAAATTTCTTTTAGTTAAATTTTTTTGTACGAGAGCAATTGAAGGGCGCTAATATCTTCAAAATATCAAAGATTAAGGTATTTATATTTTATTTTTTTATATTTATTTTATTTTTTTATGTTAATTTTAATTGTTGTTTATTAGTTGTAATTAAATTAGATTTCAATTGATCTTTATTTATATTTATTTTTATTAAGAAATTGATATTATTAGTGATAATTATAAATAAGTAGTGTTAATTTGCAATAATTAGATATAATTAGTAATAATTAGATATAATTAGAAATAATTAGTTATAATTAGATATAATTAGATATAATTAGCAATAATTAATAATAAGTTTTAATAATTAGATGTAATTAGATATAATTAGTAATAAATAGATATAATTAGTAATAATTAGATATAATTAGTAATAATTAGATATAATTAGTAATAATTAGATATAAATAGTAATAATTAGATATAATTAGTAATAAATAGATATAATTAGAAATAATTAGAAATAATTAGTAATAATTAGATATAATTAGTAATAATTAGTAATAATTAGAAATAATTAGATATAATTAGTAAAAATTTGATAGAATTTGTAATAAATAGATATAATAAGTAGTAAATAGATATAATTAGTAATAAATAGATATAATTAGTAATAAATAGATATAATTAGTAATAATTAGTAATAATTAGATGTAATTAGATATAATTAGTAATAATTAGTAATAATTAGTAATAATTAGTAATAATTTGATATAGTTAGATATAATTAGTAATAATTAGTAATAATTAGTAATAATTAGTAATAATTAGATATAATTAGTAATAATTAGATATAATTAGTAATAATTAGATATAATTAGTAATAATTAGATATAATTAGTAATAATTAGCTATAATTAGTTATAATTAGGAATAATTAGTAATAATTAGTAATAATTAGTAATAATTAGTAATAATTAGTAATATTTAGTAAGAATTAGTAACAATTAGTAATAATTAGTAATAATTATTAATAATTAAAAATAATTAGTAATAATTAGTAATAATTAGTAATAATTAGTAATAATTAGTAATAATTAGTAATAATTAGTAATAATTAGTAATAATTAGTAATAATTAGTAATAATTAGTAATAATTAGTAATTATTAGATATAATTAGATATAATTAGACATAATTAGATATAAGTAGATATAATTTGTAATAATTTGTAATAATTAGTAATAATTAGTAATAATTATTAATAATTAGTAATAATAAGTAATAATGAGTAATAATTAGTAATAATGAGTAATAATTAGTAATAATTATTAATAATTAGTAATAATTAGTAATAATTGGTAATAATTAGTAATAATTGGTAATAATTAGTAATAATTGGTAATAATTAGTAATAATTAGTAATAATTAGTAATACTTAGTAATAATTAGTAATAATTAGTAATAATTACTAATAATTAGTAACAATTAGTAATAATTAGTAATAAATAGCAACAATTAGTAACAATTAGTAATATTTAGTAATAATTAGTAATAATTAGTAATAAAAAAATTATATTATCAATATTTTTGAAAAAACCTATTAATATTTTTAAAGTAATAAAAAATTTATAAATTATTAAAATTATCAATATTCACAACAGGATTTTCTCTATTATTAACATGTTCAAATCTCAAGTGGTCGCCAATTGTCAGGTCATGTGCAATAAAATGTTTGTGTCATCCTTGTCCAATGTAAACTCTATAATTTTCCTTGTATGGTTGATCACCTCACAAGTAGTGTTGCAATAGGAGAATCCAGTTCATGCCCTTATCATCTATAAGAATTATCTCACATGACCCTTTACATAGACCATTCTTCCTTGAAAATTTAAGGGAAAGATACTGATATCCCCTCAAATTATTAAGGAAGAATGCACTATGTAAAGGGAGCAGGATAATTCTTAGAGACGATAACGACATTACTTTGGTCATCCTATTGCAACACTACTTGTGAGGTGATCAACCATGCAAGTACATTTATAGAGTTTACATGGGACATGGCTAACACAAACTTTTTATTGCGCATGACCTGACAATTGACCACCCTTTGAGATTTTAACATGTTAATAATAGAGCAAGGTCTGTTGCGAATATTGATAATTTTAATATTTTATAAATTTTTTCTCATTTTAATAATATTAATATTTTTTTCATAAATATTTATAATATAATATTTTTATTTGTAATAATTAGTAAATGAAAATTGTTTGGATAATGAAGGGAAATTTTGTAGTCATATTCACAATGATGATTACCAAATTTCCTTTCATTATTCATGCAGTTTTCATTTCGCTAAGTATTGCTAAATTAGTAATGAATTGTAATAAATTGTAATAATTAGTAATAATTAGTAATAAATTGTAATAATTGGAAATAATTAGCAATAATTAGTGTAAGAAAGATGCAATTAAATGAGCCTTCAGATAAAATAGTAGTCGTCAATCCACTGAAAATTGAGTCACCCATAATTAATGGTAATTATTAAGTAGTTGAAAATGCCAGATCATAGATAAGACCAAAGATACTGTAAAGGCACGATTAGATCTTTCCCAAATTTGCAGGCGACCAGAACTTGAACTATTTGAAAATTTCAGATCACGGAGGTTAATGAAGCCAAAATCAGCTTATATATTTTCCAAAGGGAGTTGCTTAATATTTTGTCAGCGGATTACAGATTAGAGACTTCCAGATGGCTATGCTTCCAATTTGGGTAGATGTGTTAAGAATGGTTATATTACTGGATTAAAAAGTCTTGATTGTCATGTTATAATGGAAAGACTTATGCTGATTGGATTTATCGGTTTGTTGAATTCTATGATTTGTGATTCGATAATAGACAAATAATACTTTTTCAAGACATTTGTTGAGCGACAATAGACTATGATGTGCTAAGAAAACTGGAAAAAGGTGTTGCTATAATTATATGTAAACTGGGAAAAATCATTCCATCAAATTTCTTTGACTCAATGGAACATCTGATATTACATTTTCCACATGAAGCTAAATGTGGAGGTCTAGTACAGTTTCCATGGATGTAACCATTCGAGAGATGCATGCAGAAATTGAAGAAAAAAGTACATAATAAAGCATCAGTTGAAGGCTCAATTGCTGAAGCTTATTTGCAAGAGGAAATTACTTTTTTCTGCTCTCATTATTTTGAATCTCAATATCCCTCAAAACATAATCACATGGGACGAAACGATGAAAATTTTAATGATGAAATGGAAAATCAATTAACTATTTTTAATCATCCAAATCTTAGTTTTGGTGGAGTTCATGAACGATGGATTTTAGATGATGAACATCAGAGAGCTCATACATACGTTCTGCTCAACTGTGAAGAAATGACATCATGTGTCATGTGAGTGATTCTATCACTTATTCTATAATTTATATTATAGTATTTAAACTTATTTTATTTGTATGTTATATGATAATCATATCAAGAAAAAATTCCACAAATTACAACAGTTGCTCTTGAATAACGTAGACAAAAAAAATTTTCTCAATGGATTCAAAAACTGGTAAAATAAATTATTGAAGGTTTAATATAAATTCGGTTTATTATTTATTATATTGAAAATTGTTTTACAAATATTCAGGTGTCTTAATATGCTGATAATATTGATAAGAGACTTTATATGTTGAGTAACCCACCATCAAAAATGGTTAAATATTATAATTCATATGTAGTGAATTATTTTTGATTTCATACACATGCATATGGGGAATCAAAAAAACAATGACTAGTAGAGTTTTCTTGAGTGGATCACATCATAGAGAAACTGTAGTTGACTTTTATGGAATTTTGGACGAAATTATTGAGATGTGTTATTTAGGACAGAATTACATAACAATGATTAAATATCGGTGGTTGGATACTGAGAGAGGATTGCGTGTTCATCTGACTCGTGGAATTTTAGATATTAAATATAAAAGTATTCTTGTAGTAAATGAACCATTTTTATTGGCTCAATAGGAACATCAAATTTATTATTCAATGTACTGTGTTACTTCAAGAGACTTGAGCGATTGGTGGAGCATAATAAAAATGAAATCTCAGGAAAATAAGTATCTCAAACTGAATGTGGTTCTACTGAAGTGGAAGGAATTTAAATTTTTCAAGAGACTTCTCAAAATCCATCTGACTCATAAAGAGATGTGAATATCGATGATGACACCCCACAATTACGGATCGATGGTGATGAAGATGTTAATGATGTTACAAATGAATTTGAAATGAAAATAGATGTAGAAACTGAAACTCATATTGATATTGATGATGCTGAGGAGGAAGATGAAGACACTGACATTGATAGCTATGAATAAGAGGATGGAAATGAACATTGACACAGTTAAATTCTGGATATAATCATAACTAATATATATCTATATATAATAGTTATTTTCAACTATCTGCTAACAACAATAAATTTGTGTTTCAGATGGACTCTGATCTATTGTGCGAGTTATAAGAGGCTGAGCTACCTTTGGATGATGGGTATGTGGGATCATATGACCCTCAGCCTACTGGTGGTTTAGGAGGTATACAGAGGGGGCGCGGTCTTGCACGATTGATTATTTCTGACCCTATCCTTGAGCGACGTGCACATCTTGGTTTTGATCCATGCACACAGAGGTATGGTAACCTGTACATTTTAGTTATATTTCATTAATTTATTTATATATATACTAATTTTTTGATTATTTATTACTTTTTCACAGTTTTTCACATGTAGCTGTTGGATAGGAGAGCGCTATATTGCGCAATTATTTTTCTCAGCAATGGATCACATGGGAACAGATTCCTGTTGACGTGCGATGCGACATGTTCCATCATTGGCTGGTGCGTAAATAAATAATATTTATTTGGAAATTTATTTTATTAAAAACTTGATATTATAAATTATTTGTAGGGTTTATGGTATCCTATCAATGATAGCATGCCCGGCGCTATCCACGTGGCATGGCAGGTTTCTATGCGTGACTGTTTCCGTCGTATTTTGCACAATTTGAGAAGGACAACCATTAAGAAAGTAGGAGTGACAGAATTTGATGAGTCGTGTAGAGCCCACCAACCAGAGTACGTTTCATCTCACGTTTGGGATGGATTTTGTTTACACTGATTGGGTGGTGGATTTCAGAGGAGATATTCAGTGGGACGGCAGAACTGGGGGAGATAGGAGGTGACACATCGAGCTGGTAGTCGTACATTCAGTTCGCATAGAGATCATTAGGTAAGTATATTCTTTTTAAATATTTTATATAACTTTAACTATAAATAGTTTATTTTATATTTCTGTAGGAATTAGAGCATCCTGATATTATGGAGTTTGACATTTATCGGAGGATGTATAGTGATCCAGCCACTAGGGAGATTAGAGGTGATCGCCAGCGTCAGATTGTGGTTAGTATTATTTTTTCAGTTTTACAATTAATTGCATATAATATTTTCTCAATTTTAATTTTAAATTGGAATTGAAGGAGTCGTATGAGGCTGCGAACTCTTAGACATAGACTGGGGGTCAGGATGAGACGACTGAGTAGGCCAGTGAGCACCATTTCGATGAGGCAGCATGGATGCAGGCGACTCAATATGGCTTTGAAAAGGGAAGAGTAGTAGGTATCAGCTCTCATTTGACTCTTGGTACTTATTATGGTACTGCTGCGATATTGGCGTCCAGCTCGAGAGGATCTCATGGAGAGGCATCATCTTATGGCACACAGTATCACGAGCAGTTGTGAGCTCAGGGTGAGCTTATAGAGACTTTGCATAAGTAGAAAGAAGAGATGCATCTGCGGAAGCAGCAGCAGGAGCAACATCACGAGGAGCAGATGTGTCGATGGCAGTAGCAGCAACATGAGGAGGAGATGCATCAATGACATCAGCAGCATCACGAGCAGATGGAGTACATGTGTCGTCTGACACGTAGTTTAGGGATGAAGTTTTCTCTACTAGCTCCTCCACCTCCTCCAGAAGACGACCCCCCAATGTTTTGTTTATGTTAAAAACATTTGAATTTAACATTGTAATATGAATTATTTACATTTTCTATCTTTTATATCGGTGAAAATATTACATAATTTAATTTTTAATATTTTTTTATTTTTATATATTTTTTTGTGAATATATATAATTTAAATATTTTTTTATTTTTTTTATTAATTTAATAATAATATTATTATTTTTTAAATATATTTTTTTAGTATTATATTTTTTAATGTCTTTATATTTAACAACATTAATAATAATAATAATATTTTATGATTTTTTAATTTTTTTTGAATGTTGAGAATTTTAATATTTTTTATTTTTTTAATAATAGTTATATTATTTTCTCATTAATCGTAATTTTATTAAAATTATTTTTTTAAAATTAATTTTTTATTTGCGACGGGACCTTTTGCGACGGGACTCCATTGCAAATAGTCTAACTAACTTTTTTTCTTTATGACATAAATATTTTTCTTGAGTCATAACCATTCCCCTTTGAATATTACCTTTTGAGATTGATCTATTCTACCATATAATTATTTTATGTTATATGTACACCTTATTTATTATGAAAACTGTTTTTACACCATGTTATTATTCTTTGATGATTTTATTTCTTCCTGAAAATTATTTTTTGTTAAGAATAATCCCAAATTCTTTTGATGGACTTTTATCCATATACATGTTTTTACGTCTCTCCAACATTATCATTTTCTTTAAAGAAACTAAATTTGATTTAATCTCCAATAATCCTTTTCTTATAATTTATTAATATTAATGAAATGATATCATTTTCCTTTTAATGGTGTGCGTTTTGAAAAAAGGCATCTTAACACATTTAAAATGTTTTCCCTTGTTATGATATTATATAATTATATTATACTTCCATATACATGTTTTTACATCTCTCCATTTAAAATGTCATTATGATATAATTATTTTTCTTAAGTCATATCCATTCCCATTTTAATATTACCTTTTGGGATTGATCTATTATAACATATAATTATTTTATGTTATATGTACACCTTATTTATTGTAAAAACCAGTTTTACACCAAATTATTATTCTTTGATGATTTTATTTCTTCTTGAAATTTTCTTTTTATTAAGAATAATCCCAAATTCTTTTGATGGACTTTTATTCCATATACATGTTTTTACGTCTCTCCAACATTATCATTTTCCTAAAAGAAACTAAATTCGATTTAATCTCTAATAATCCTTTTATTATACTTTATTAATTTTTATAAAATGGTATCATTTTCCTTTTAATGGTGTGGGTTTTCAAAAAATGCATCTTAACACATTTAAAATGTTTTCCCTTGTTATGATATTATATAATTATATTATACTTCACCTTTTGATATAAGTTATAACAATATCTCATTATTATAAATTTTGTTGATGAGATTTTTCTTGTATTCTTGTATTCATATTCAGAAGAAAGGTTTTTTGGATTGTGACTTGAAAATCACTTCCTTTAAAAGATTTTATTTTAAGAAAACTCAATATTGTTTTTCCTATTCATTTTTTAAATAATTCTTGTTCAATTTGTTAGTGTTACATGTGTAACCATATATTTTGTTTTATTATTTTATTCTTTTGTGCGATCAATTATCTGGTTTCAAACGATCAAATTCATCATGTTATTTTATACCGTATAGATGTCTTATGAAACCCATTTTAATTTTGTGGGTTCATTAGGAAAATGGATTGATTTCCTTTTGGATTTTTAGGTCACACAAACATTTAAAAGGTTTCTCTAAGATATTATGATGATTTATTTTAAATTGAACACCTATTTATGTATCATGGATGGGTGGTTTCATTATAACACAAGGATCAGTGGTTTATTTTATACCAAGGACTGGCGGTTATGTTATGAATAAGAGATGGGTGGGTCTATTATTGCCTTAAAATGCATTGGTTAATTTTTTATAACACATGAGTCAATGAGATATTGCATGAATGAGATTATGAAATCATTGTTCATATGTTTTTTTTGGGTGAATTAGATTCTTGAATATTTGTTGAGAAGTTTTTTGTGTGAATGAGATGTGGGATTATTTGTTCACTAATTGTGTTATAAACGTGATGTAGAAGGATTTGTACCCAATATTTTTTATTATTACAGTTGTCCCACATTTTTAATTTTTTTATAAAGTTCTGAAAAAAATCGAGATTCATTAAATTTACACGAAATTCAATGTTTTTACCATAAAAACTTATTTTTAATGTATTCGACACTTTTATATCATTATTCCATGTTATATTATTATTAAGATATGTTTTGATCCATGCCATATCTTTTTTTTATTCATTATTTTTATTTTTATGATCATATGTTTCCATAATTTGTTTTATAATTAGAATCTATTGTATTATGGTTTTTAGGATATTTTTTATCACAACTAGGTTCTTCTTCATGTTATTATAAGTTTTCCTCTTACTGAGCATCTGAGCTCACTCCGTTCTGATGTTTCTGATTCTAAGGTTATGAAGATAATTATTTCATGTGGGGAATATATAAAATATTTTAGAGGAGGATATATATGAATAATTTTTTTTCAATTGTTGTAAAATAAGAACATTGTGTAGCTAATCTCCAATATAATAAACCTTTAGGTCATTGGGTTATGCGACTTCTTCTGAGATTTTTCATTTAAATCAGAAGATTAATGAACAATTTAGGTCATGTTTATCTTGGGATTATTTATTTATTATCAAAGAATTTTTTATTTATTATTAGATATTATTCTATAAGAATCTTGTTAAAACTCTAGGGAAAATCCTAAGGAGTGATTCTAATTATCCTATAACTTTATAAAGTTTTTGTGAAGTAGAGATTTTTTTTTATTAATTGATTACTTATATATATAATACAATTTTATGTAATATATAGCACTGATATAGCTTTTTTTAATAACCCCTAATAGGGAATGATGGGTATTAACTTAATCGGGTCCCGATTTAGAAAAAAGAGTATTATCTATAAACCAAGTTTGAATCTCCTTAGGGATATTATTTAGTTAATCACATAATATCTACAAAATACAACTAACTAACAGAGTATAATGTTAAATAAATATGTTAATGAACCAAATAATAAAATTACCATAGAAAACTATGGTTAAATTGAAGGAGGGATTCCTTGGTCCAATTACATCATATTTTAACTGAAATCATTATAGGTTGAAATAAAGTTGTCATTAGAGAAGACATATTACTATTTAGTTTCATATTCAATTGATCATTTACTCTAATTTTATTATATCATTTTTGGTTATATTATTTTTTGGAAATAGGATTATGAAAATAAATCATAAAAGGTATTTCTTTATGAAATCCAAAAGATTAATATTTGGGATAAATAGTTTTATAGTCTTATAAAGGATAAGTGTAATGGATATCATATTAAAATAAATATCATGAGTTTCTTATGAGTCCTTTGTATTCTTAATTTAGTGAACGATAAATAAAATTATATGGGTGAAGTTAATTTAACAGGGGGAAAATGTAATGACCTGATATTTTACTATATATTATCCTTAAATAAATAATCTCTTAATAACATGTTTCACCTGAAAAAAATATAATGAAAATACTTGATACATTTGGAATATATAATATAATCATTAAAACCCATTCATTAAATTAGTAGGTATGAATATGAGTAATCAAAATATGAAATATATGTATAAAGAAAATAAATGCTACTTTAAATACTAATTAAATGTAATTATTATTGATAAAACAATGAATAAAAACAATTTATGGTTAAAATATATTTTTCCAAAATGTTTTTTCTCACGAAAATAACTATATAATGATGGTTGAGTCAGTGGGAGCCTCAAATTAATATAGAGGTAAATGGATGATTGATCGTAATGGACGAAGTTCGGTGCTATCTATTTGACCAGAGAAGAACCTCTATAAAAGGAAGTGGGAATAGATGCTGAGTAGGACAATATTTAATTAGTAAAAAGTATTATTATGTCTTTTTAAGATAAAATTTATTTAAATTTTTTACTTTAGATAATATAAAATATATTATAGTTCTCTCTCACAGGTGAAGATATACATTTTGAACCACGTAAAACCAGTGATCATTATTTTATCCCTACTCATTGTATAATTTTTTGTGTGGGATTCATATTCTAAGTATTGATTAGGGTGCTTATTGAATTCCCAATTTTAGTTCTCTAAGATATAGAGGGAATACCTGGAACAATATATTATATTATGTTAAACTACTAGTGGGTATTAGATTTTAGTGAACTCAAGGTTCAACCATTCAGTGTTTGTATAATTTTTTAGGCATATGCTTACACAATAAGTGGTATTAGAGGGATAATTCAGTTTGGAAACACTTAAAAACTAATTTAACTTTATAAAATTCCTTTTAGTTGTATTTAATTTCATTTAGTCATACTATAATCAGAATATATGGAAATTGGGGAATGTAAGGTTCATATCAGCCAGTTTAGTGAAACCAAATTTGGTGTTTGAAAGTTGTAGATATTAGAATATCTTATCCATATAAATATCAAACTTTCTATAAGGCGAGAAACTAGAAACAATGAAGATAGTTTAATTTTTGAATTTTTAAAAAGATAATTAGTCTTAGTGAGGATGATGTTGGCATGAAATTTTTCCTTTAATATAAACAAAAGAATATTACTATTGCACTTATCATGGCCCTAGAAAAGATGTTGGAAAAATTTATAGCTTTATATAAAATGTTCCTAATTATTAATTTATTCATACTAAGTCTATTCGAATCGTGGTTAATGGTAGATCATGTGAACAATTTCAACATGATCAAAAGTTATATATAGTTAGTGAAAGTGAATTTTTGAGATGATGTGAGGCCTATACTAATACTTTCATATTTACCAAAATATTGGGATGAAATGGTTTTTGTAATATATAATTCCAATATAATTTTTAATAATATTTTAGAAGACATCCATAAAATCGGTCCTTAAGAAGGATACCAGCAGAATAAATGTCCAAGAACCATCTGATTGTGCGTTGAATACTAGCGGATGGGGACACTCACGTCATTTAAAGAATCATCTACAATCAGAGGAAAATATCAAAGAGAAGAGTCAGGGAATGTTTTATGGTCGCTAGATTACATTATGTCATTGTGGTAAGTGAGTACATCTTCATTGGAACTGTGAAAAAATTAAAAATGGACACTAAAGAAAACCATTGGGATATTAAAAACCATTAGAACAATGAAATTTAGAAGTGATCTGTTACTCCATATTTATAATTTGATGGAGTGAGGGGTGGTGGACTGTGGTGCATCGTTCAGCTTATCAGATGATTGAGGATGCATGGAAAATGATTTATCTAGATGCTTTGGGGATGTTTTTATAGTATGCACTAAAACATTATTAGTGGTTGGAAAGGGATATTTAAATTTATAGATCCATAATGGAAGTATTCTTTAGTTGAAATAATTGAGAAACATTTTAGGTCCCATTAAGAATCTCATTTTGGTGGTATTTTTAAACAATTATGTCTTCAGTAATAATTTCAATAACTGATTCTGTAAGGTGACTTTTATATCCATGGTTGTGGAACGTGGATTAAAGGGTAGAACCCTTTATCTTTATAGAAGATCATATGGGATTGAAAAGTATGAAATTTAAACCAATGAAATTTCCATAGTCCAGCATTGCATATTAGGGACCATATTTATATTAACATGAATGTACTAACTGGAATAATAATTATTATAGTTGATCCTACAAAATTTGGAATTTGTGAGAGTTTTGTGCCTGGAATGAAAAAGAGAGTATTATTCAATCTGAATGGCTGAAAACCTAGAGCCTGAAAGCTGGTGTTAGTTCACAAGGATGATTATGGTACTAATTTAGTTCAATATCATAGAGAAACATAATACTTTTTTACATTTCATGATTTATCTCTGAGGAGGGTTTTATTTTATTTTATTTAAACTAAATATATTATTTTTGATGTATTTTTATAGTGGGTAGTTGTGTTGGTTTTCTACATCAATGATTTCAATGACGACTCACTATTGGTGATGATGAATCATATTTGTTCAATGATTGTTTATTTGTTGTTGTGGTCTTTGTTTCGATGATCAAGGATTAATGACATGGTTTTTTAATCGAGGCTGATGATCCTCACAATGTTTGTGGCCCAATATTGATGATTTTTCTACTCAAAATCCGCTCTCATTTCCTATTACAATGTTTCTCCCCAGGTCATTCTGGTGTGGAAGTTATATTAGAGGCTTTGGGATGTGTAGTTCATGTATTAACTTGAAGTCCAGGAGGCGCAACATGAGATGTCTTCTCTCTTTCCTCTAGGATTTGGATGATGGTGTGCGAGGTGTTTTCTACAGTTCAATGACTTTTCTAAAAAAATACTTCAGGTGGAAATTCAGCCCCAAAGGTGATTTTGATTATTGTATTTTAAATCTTGGTTATTAGTAGTTTTTCATTCTACTTGGATTGGTTCATTTTTTCTATTTTTTTTATTTGCAAGTGGTTCACATTCAACGTCAATGTGGATTTAATAAAAATAAAAAAAAAGATTTGGAGTTAGAAATTGAAGTGATTAAGATCATATAATGGAAGTGAATATCATAGAAGAAACATTCTGAACATTAATTGGAATAAGGGGATGAGTCTTGTGGAATAATATCTATAACTCGATAATAAAATTAAATGATAAAGATTTTGAATCAATATTTTATTAAGAAGGCTAGATGAAAGAGTGTGCACTCTGATATGCACATGGTCATCTAGGTGGAGGCAATTAATATGGTTTCATAGATGTCCAAACAATTATGGAACATGTAGTTGAAAAAAGTATACCTACATATCATTAGACTAATAAGATATTGGAGTTTCATACCTCAAAATGTTTGGTTTAATTACTTATGGGTAATATCATTCTATGTATAAAGATAACATGAAAAAAAATATAAAGAAATTTTTCTAGTAGGTTATGGAAATGAAGAGTTTTTCAAATGAATATAGAGTAATGATCAATATAACATCACCAAATTTAGAAATTTTATCTTCAATGATATGGCTCTATGGAAGGATTAGATCTTGGATTAGTAATGAAATGCATAAAATAGGTCAACTATTTAAGCACAAGTAATTCTATAAGAGAACTCCCCATATTAAAAAATACAAGTGATATAAGAAATCATAATGAATGAATTAGATTTTGACCAATATCAGGTGTTGTAGAATTCAAAGACACTATAAATGTATTATTAAAATCTCTAGTAACATAAAAATCAAGTGTATGACCTCAAAAAGTTCAAGCACTAGAAAAATAAAGTTCTCAAAAATAAAAAAAAACTAATATGAAAACAACATTTAGAGTCATATGACCAGAACAATTGTATGGGGTTAAAACAGAATTCTTACATTAAATAGAAATTAGGAAAATTGAATATCTAGAAGATACAGAAACACTCAGTGACTGAAATTAGTGGGATTCATTCATAAAGGACGAGATGAATTAATAAAATTTGGTCATAACAAAAGAACTTAATTAACTATCAGAAGGGAAAAATTCACTTTAGAATAAAGGGATACTCTATTTCAAAGAAAACGTTGTTGAAAGTAGAAGATATAAGGAACCATTGGTGGTTGAAGGATTCCAATAGAAGGTAAGAATCAATTTCACAATTTTTTTACTGGTAGTAAATAATACTGTAATCCAAATAGTGTTAGAAAATGTTTCATCTAATGGTTTATAGTTTTATTATATTTATGTGAAAACTAAATTTCTACATGGTGATTTTGAGGAGGATATATGCATGATGTATATTGAAGATCATTAGAAGGAGGTAATTTTTTGAAAACTAAATCAAAGTCTATGTGGATTGAAATAGGAATATCGATAGTGGAACTAGATGTTTGATGCTTTCATGAAACTGACATAATTCTCATACTCAATGTCAGGAATCATGTTTTTATGGACTTGATATTTTTAGATGAAATTTGAATTTTTATTTTAGATTCTTATAAGGGGTAAACTAGTCTTTTACCCTATAAGATTATCTCAGATAATTTTTAAGACCACTATTTTGGTCATGTAATAGAGTGTTTACCCTGGGATTAGTGTTTGGGATAATTACATGCCATTCAATTTTTTAGTGGAATAATTAATATTAAATAATTAATAAATTAAATATTAATTTTTTTATATAGGTTAATTTGGTGAAATAATTTGAACCGATCATCACATTGAGTTTTTATCCCACCCACTAATTTCAATATAATGATTTTTTCATAGTTGAGGTATAATCTCTGGTTGGTCACTAGGCTGGGGTTAGGCCCCATTTTCTTTTCTTTTTCTTTTTCTTCCTTTTATTTAATTTTTTTTCTTTTTATTATTTTTATTTAATTTCTTTTTCCTTTCGCTCATTCATCCCTTGTATTATCACGCATTCCCCTACATATATCCTTAATCATGCGAAAAAATAGAAAAAGAGAGAGGGAGAGAGAAATTGAGGGTGAGAGGATGATTGGTGCCACCGTGAATCTTGAGATGCACCAGATTATCATGCGGTAACCATGGATCATGGAAATGGGTGAAGCATTAGTTGTTTCCACCTAAAGGTATGATATTTTTATGGATCTCCAAAAATACTCAAATATTAATATTTTTCAAGTTTCATTCCTTTATTATTATTTCTTTGGACCCCTAGTGGTCTGATCTAAAACTATTTCTTAAAAAAGGGGGGTTGTAGGGAGATTGAGTTGTTTTCCATTCGTTAGAACAAATTTATAGGTCATGTGGCCAAGAGAACACATGTAATGGGTTCTTACTATTTTTAGAATATGATATTTTTAAATTACATTGCATTTATGGAATTTACACATCATGTACTAAGAAATGTCTATGTAGATGAGTACCCAGCTAGGCTGTCCATGTTAGGGGAACGTGTCATGTAGAGTTCATGGTCAAACCTTTTGGGGGTTTCATGGAGTGTAGATATACACAACCTAGAAATATACATGGATAAGACATGTGAGGTGAATGGTATGGTTCCCCCTTTAGGTTACATGCTGTGTAATGTACCAACATTCTTTGTATTTGATTATTTATATGAAAATTCTGGTTGGAGTACATACCTATGTGGGGCCTGGAGGGTACATTGTGTACTAGGTTACACATATCATGCACTTATTCTTTGATACCCATTGAGGGTTTCTTGTGTCTTCTTTACTATGATTTGTAATTGTACCCAAGAGCGGTATATTTTGAGTATTTATACATAGATTATGATGGTGAAACCCTTGTGGTGTTTTACATACTTCTATGGTGTGTTTTAGGATCTTTCATAAATGGAAAAGTTCTTCCTCTAGTAGTTGAATATATTTTTCTCATGATAGTGATTCCATTTATATAATATGTTATATTATATATCTCTCATGATAGATACATTTATAGCTTACACTTGAGGATTTATCCCTTGTGAGAAGTTTCCTTATAGACTGGGAGGTCGTGAGATGAGTTGTTTATGAGGATACTCTATAGGATTGCTCTTCTTATGTTTTTGACATAGATGATTCTATGTTGGATACCTCTATATTCTTCCAATTATAAGGGTTCCCCTATTGGCCTCCATTGTTTACATTCTAACGTAGGGGATCCCTTCTAGGATCTCTTGCCTCTCTACCATTCTGAGGATACCATTTAGGTTACCTATGTTGAATTTACTATTGAGGATCCCATGTAGTATTCCTCCCGTACCATTCGAGGTATGTATCCTTAGTAGGATACCTTTTATTATGTATATACTTTGAATATCCCAGGTACTAAACCTCGCATTGTTTTACCTGAGGGGCTCAGTGGATGCAAAAATGTTTGACTGACCCTTGAGCTGGTGCGTCGGGTTTGGGTGGAGATGGTAGTGAGTGTCACCATAGAAACCATATCAAACATGTAAACATGTGAGGATATGGAAGTAGTTTTGGGTTTACGCATTCATCCACCCTCACTCATTTTTTAAATTTTCACTTGTTTTTTGATGATGCAGTAATGATTACCATAAGTGCTTCCTGGTTCGTGGCTATTGATCCTGAAGTAATCCGTCATCTTTCTATTTGTTATTCTATTATATTATTTCTAGGATCCATATTTTTGTTATTGGGATGTCCATACTGTCTTTCTTGGGATCTATAATTTAATCCAAGTTATTATTTTATTATCTTTATACCCATAGGTACAACATGAGATATAGTTAATGAGCCTATATATTTTGTTATTATATTATTGGGATCTCTCAATGTGTATCCTATAGTCCATATTTTGAGCCTTTGGTTATGATGTACATGCATGTCATCCCTAGAAATGATACTCATGGATGATTATGCTCTCCTGGGTGATTATGATGATTATGATCTTTTCAGTTTCACATGTGATTATGATTATTATGCTCTCTTGGATCTGATTATACTCTTGGGATATAACACTCTCCTGAGTGATATGGATTATTACACTCTACCGAACCAGTTACATGACCATGGTGTTAAGCATGGTGTTTCGCATATTTGGATACTCTTGGGTGATTATTATCTACCGAATGATATGGATGATTATGATCTATCTAATTTAAAGACATATATGGGTGGTCACGACATATCACCAGGTAGATATCCTTATATATCACCTAAGTATTAAACCCTTAGGGTTTATGTAATGATAATTATTGAGAATACATATGGACTGTGACCTAGGGATCAAACATTGAACAGGATTTACCTGGAATGAGTGGAATTGAATCCAGTTCTGGTCTATTTATAGGATGTCCACATGTACATCCTGGTAATCCGTGATTATTTTTATTGGAGACAAGTATGGGTGGACCCCTGGTTATGATTATTATCTAGTAATGGTGATGTATCTTTTGTAGAGACATTACCGGCACTGTCTAGAGGAAGTATTGTCAATTGGGATTACATAAAAAAAATATTGAATTAATTATACACAACTTGAGTGGTATGACATCCAACTTAATTCCCTTACACGTGATGTCTATCGGATTAGGATTGTAGAACCAAGAACCTACTGCCAATGTGTTTATATAATTTCTCCACCTTAATCATGTATATTCATAATTATATTTATAGGTATAGGAATGAAGCTATAAATATATATACATATAAATGTAATATACATGATTTCACATTACCCAGTGAATAGGGATCAAGTACCAAAGTATCGACTATGGTTTAACATTTTTTAGTTTTAATTATCTTTTCAGTTTTGTATCAAATAGGTTGATCATATTTCATGTGCATTAACGTATAACAATAGAATTATGGGTACATAATTGGGGTAGACTACTGAGATTATATTCTCACCATTGTACATGAAGCGCAGTGTGCATAAAGTCCTTATATATTCTTTTTCAGGTTAAACATAGATGCATGGTGGATAGGTCATAAGACCATAGTTTCATAATCGAAAAGAGAAACTCATGAGGAAACTTCTGATCAGGTTGGTGTAGTTTGATAGTCTTAGGAGACCTAGTATGTCTCCTAACTTGGAGTTAGTAGTAGATCCCTAGAATTTAATTTTTATTTCCTTTATACATTGAGTTTCTATATGGTCGGCCTTTTGGGTGACCGGTGTTATATGTATGACATAGATATTATGGAATTTATATCATTTAACTCATTATTACTGTATTCTCTATTTCGGTTTATTTATGTAATCCACACTCTTATTATTTACTACTTTGTATGAAACATAGATATTTATGCTATTTTATTACTCTAATATGAGGCCATAGTATTACCACTACCACACCCTCAAAACTCGCTTCTAGTTAGAAGCCTAATGTGTATGGGCAGGAATGCTCGAGGCCTAGTGGTGTATTGGATCAGAGCATAGGATTATTGGAATATTTTCTAGGAAATTATAAATTGTTATCTGATATGTTTCTTTCCTTTTATTTACTATTCAAGAAATGGTAGACATGAATATTAGGAATGTGTTGGAAACATTCAGGCACATCTAATTGGTGCATCGAGAACACTTATTTCAGTAAGAAGTGCTAATTTCTAGGGTTATGAGTTTTATTTTATGAACTATGATTTTATAGTTGTATACAATTTTCACTTTGAGTGGCATGTATGTTGTGTAGAAGTTATGATTTATTATTGATTTATGGATCTTGGCCTATTACAAAAATATGATAGGTATTTATTTTTACTCTTTTCCAACAAAGGAAATAGGTGTATCGTGATTCATGTTTGGCATATAGGATTCACATCATACAGGCCTGCTAATGTGTGATTATACTAAAGATAGAGGCTAACTATTTAATGTTTCCACAAAAACCTAAATGGTGTTTTCATGTATATATTTTTATATAATTCTACGCAATTGATCTTATAAGAATATATATTATATTTTGATGATAGGTAATGCATATCAAATTTGAGGGGCCTTGTGGTAAGGTTGATGACTCAGTCCTCATGCACAGGTGGTGTAGTGACCTTCGCAGGTTGACAGGGCCTAGGATGCCTAAATGTTAGACCCATTATGAGGTGGTATTTCTTAGGTTAGTTTATTTAAGGTGCCAATAAAAAACAATATAGTTTTTTATTGCATTAATTCTAAGGACACTCTACTTGATAGACCCTCATTTTTGGTTATCTGTTCACATTTCATAGTACAATGAAAATTGGAACCTTTTTGTTCCATGTAAACTAGATATTTAGGGGTATTAACATATATGAATTCATGGTGAGTGTTATTTATATATCTCATCTACGGGGGAATCATGGCCTATATGGATTAGTTTTATATAAGGATACTCATTGATGATCGGGCCCTTGTCGGCCTTATTAGTGGTTTTGACCCCCATAGGTAATTGCGATCTTTACCTTCTAAATAAAGTTTTGAACATTTGGGATATTTTGTTTGATATTATTACCTTGTAAAGATATCAGATAGTTAAGGAATTCTGGGGACCTAGATACCCTTAGTTTTGATTTGGACCCTTATAGGTTGACATTTGTTTTATTTGTGGGAAACCTAATTGAGAGGTTGGCCCATTTTTACATATTCCTTTTTCGGAAGTGATCTTAGTTATATGATCTTTTTTTATCAATTCTCAGTACGTTATATATTTTTTGAGTTATAGGGATTTAGATTCATTCATCTTAACATAAGCACCTAGGGTGCTTTGGAATCAAGACTCAATTCGACAGGTAAGACTGTTTGGGTTCTGTACCTGGTCAACCAGTGTTTTCATTATAACTAATATATTCAGAGTGCATGTAGATTCTCATGTATGGAATTATATAGGGTGATGGGAAGTCATGGTAATAAGTCACAACACAAGTTTTATTCCTTATTTTGTAGAGGAATTATAAGGAAGCTTCTAGATAAATGAGACTAACATTTCATTTATAACAATAATCCTAGAATTATAATGGATGAATTGTTGGAGTATGAGTCAGGTGATTAATGTAAACATATGTTATATATGGTACAATTTAAATTGAAAATTAGTGAGTGACCATAGGTGAGATTAGGACCAATGTGGTCCAGGAGGTGTAGATAACAAAATGTCCCTCCCTAGTAGTGAATACTTGGAATGTAAATGTGGTACCATTAGATGGTTGACCTATTAAAAAATTTAGACACGCATTGTCAAGAGGCATGTTGTTAGGTGTTAATTAAAAGGAATGTTACCCTTCTTCGATGCGATTGTGTCTTTATGAGTTATGTACACACCTTTTTTTTGAAATCATAGTGTACTCCTTTTTTGTGATGATAAAACTCTATCTTGATATCATCTTAAGTACACTGAGAGAGCGTTGGATGTATGTCATGTTTCTTTTTCTTTAAATATCATCCCTAATTGTAGAATGAACCTATTGATATAGCGCTGATAGTGCTATAAGGTAACTCATATGGTGGAGATTGGTCTTTTACCGTGGTTTCCCTCTTTTCTGTTTAAATTTGGCATTTTCCATGGTCCTTTATGCTCAGAGATTGGTTTTTAGATCTTAATATGGGTATTCTTATAGTAGAGAGTACCAGATCAGTCATAGTTAAGTGTCTCTCATGTAGAATATAGTTTTTTATGCTATGAAATTAGTCATCAGACATTCAAGATATTTTTTTTCAGATGCTCTAAGTGAGAGTATGGAAACTTGTCTTACCACCAGGAATCTTGGAGACAAGAAGATTTATGGTGTTGAGATAATAGGGACCCATGATTTCTGAACTAGAAGATTGGAGATGATATTTGAATTTTTCTTTCAGATGAATATAATGGGTTAAATAGCCTTTTCCCCTATAATAGTATCTTAGATAATTTTTATGACCACTTCTTTGGTAAAAAAATATGGTTTTTAACCTAGGAAAAACGTTTTTGTGGACTTATGATCTGTTCAATTTTTCGATAGAAAAATTAAAAGTTAATATTTAATAAATTAAAATTTATTTTATTCTCATGTGTTTGTTAAAATATATATTTTTAACTGAGAATTGGATTGCGATTCCATCTCTGTTGAGTCTTCAATATAGATTTTTTCCTAGGCCAATCATAAACTCATGTTTGGTGGAGGGGATGGTTTGAGCCACTTTTTCTTTTCATTTTCTTTTTATTATTTTTTTATTCCCTTTATTTTTTGTCTTCATGCACATCCCCCCTTTGTCTATCTTTTATCATATGACTGAAATTGAAAATGGAGAGGGGTCAAAGAGATGTAGAGGAGAAAATACTTACCACTTCTTGGCATGGGACGTGATATATTGTCGTGTGGTAGCTGTGGAGCATGGAAATGGGACAAGATTTTACAGTTTCTTCCCAAAGGTTGGATGTTTGATTTTCTGTGAAATTCCATAAATTTTAAACATTTTAATGTTTTAATCCCCTATTAATATTTTTTGGGTTCCCTAGTGGGTATATCTATATCTGTTTTTGAGAAAATGGGGGTCTTAAGGCGATTTGGGAGTTTTTTCGTTCTGGAAGACCCATTTACACAGCGTGTAGTCTAGCTAACACACACCTTGTGTTCTTCCTATTTTGGTAAGATGAACTTTTGGAAGTAAAAAATGTGTATGGGATTTACAAATCATGTATTATGAATCGGTCGTGCAGTCGAGTACCCGTCCAGGCTACCAAGTAAGGGTAACTTTCTATGTAGAGTTCATGGTCAGACCCCAGGTGGGTTTCACACCATGAAGATGTACATAGATTGGAAATATACATGGCTATATCATGTGAGGTACATGGTCATGTACCCCATGTAGAGTACACATGGAGTACTTGGACATTTACATGCCTTGTTTGACTGTAGTATATGTCCATGTGGGTCTTTGATGTTACACATAATGTACTAGTGACACAGACTTCTTACCATGGTACACACACAATGTACTCATCCCTTACTACACTTTGATGATTTTCATGTCCGCTTGACCATAATTTGTAATTTGGACAAAGAGTATACCATTCAATGAATCTTTTTTTGAATATTATGATTTTAAAACCCTTTGGGTATTTTATGAACTCTTTAGTGGAGTTTCAGGCTTTTCCTTAAATGTAAAAGTTCTTCCTATGGTAATTGAATCCAGTTGTCCAATTAGAGTGAGAACCTTGATCCAAGATAAGATATAGTATATCTCTCATGATTTATTCCTTCATAGTTTCCCCTTGAGTATGTCTCCCTTTTAAGATGTTCCATTATGGCCTAAGTGTCCATGAGACTAGTTGTTTCTGATGATCCCTTGTAGGATTCCTCTACTTAAGTTTTGACCTTGAGGACCACATGTAGGATTCCAATATCTTATTCATGTTACCATGGGTCCCCTATGGGATTCCTTTTCATACATTCTAACCTAGGGAATCCCAAGTTTCATCCCTCACCATTTTACCATTTTGAGGAAACCTTATAGGATCCCTCTATTAACTTTCCATTAGATGATATCTTGTAGTATTCATCCCTTAAAACTACAGAAATGGATCTCAACTAAGATTCCATTTATTATGTATAGACCTCGAGGTTCCCAAGTACTATTCCTCTTAGGTATTCACTTGAGGGACCAAGTGGGTGCCCAAATTTTTTACCAACCCATAGCTAGTACATTGGGTTTAGGTAAAGATGGTAGATGTTGTCACCTTAAAATGCATATCGAAGATTTAATCCTATTGGGATATGACAGTAGTGCTAGGTTTATTCATTTGACCACCCTGTATATTTTATTATTATATTATTGGGATCTTTGAAGGTGTTTCCTAGAGTCCATATTTTGAGCATTTGATTATGATATACGGGTATGGAATCTCATGTAATGATACTCGTGGATGAATATGATCTCCTAAGTGATGTGGATAATTCCAATATATTTAGTTTGACATGTGATGAGAAATATTATGCTCTCCTCAATCTGGTTATACTTGTGGGTGACTATACCCTCCCGGTTGATATGGATGATTACACTCTACTTGATCAGTTACCTGACCATGGTGTTGGAAATTGAGTTTCACATTATTGGATACTCATTTAAGAATACTCTCTCTCAAGTGATAGGGACGATTACTCTCCACATGATTTAGAGACCTCTAGGGGAGGGCATGTAATCTCACTGGTGATATCTCATTACAGGTTTTTTTAGGGTCAGAATATTAGGGTTCATCCAAGTATCAATGTCATGACCACCTATGAAATAGGAAAAAGGGATCATACATTGAATTGGAATTATAAGGAATGTAAAATGAAATCCATACCCTCAAATTTTATAATATTTTCGGATGTACATACTTGGAATCCACTATTATATTGATTAGAGGAAGGTATGAGTGAACCTCGGGTTATGATGTGTATCCCCCTATGATGATGTAGCTTCCTTTGAGACAATTTTGGAATTGGATGAAGCATTTATTTTAATTTGTGATTATGGACCCAGATATTGACTTAATTGTATGAGGATTGAGTGGTACGACATCAAGCTCAATTCCATTGCATAGGATTTATAGCCGATCAAGATTGTAGACCCATGGATTAACTGTCGATGGTTTTATGTTATTTCTTCACCTTAAATAGGTATATTTATATTTACATATATATGTGTAGGTATTGGGATATAAATTTATATACATATAAATATAATATTCCTAATTAAAAAATACATAGTGGATCAGGATCATGGACCCACAGTTGGACTGTGGTTTCATATTTGTTGGTTTTATTTATCATTTAAGCTATATCACATCTAAGAATTAGCATATTCCATGAGTAGGTACTTATGATAATATAATTTTAGGTTTATCATTGGGGTGTCCCACTAAGAATGTACTCTCATCATTACATGTGAACCCCATGGTTCATACATAACTTATGTCTTCTTTTCTAGTTTATCGAATACGGATGGTGTATAGGGTTGAGGCCCAAGGTTATATTATCAAGCAGAGTTGCTCATGAGGATACATCTGATCAGGATGGTGAAGTCCAATCATGTTTGGAGATATGGTATGTGGTATATATTAGAGTTATAAATACATCCCTATATTTTTAATTCAGTTTATTTTTTACTTCAAGTATCTATATGGTCATCCTAGAGGGTGATCGGTGTTGTATTAATGACATAACTACTCTAGATTTTATATAATTTCATTAATTATTAATTTATTCTCTATTTTAGTTTATTTACATCTTATGCACTCTATTTTCTTAAAATTATACAAGATACTAAAAAATTTCTTCTATTTTCTTACTCTGGTATAAGGGAATATCCTCCCCCTATCACACCCTAGGCCCTCACTACTAGTCAGCAGCCTATGAGGTACGGGGAGGTATGGTGGATAAATCATGGAGAACCGGATCAGATATCCAAATTAGTGGCATCTAGGTTAGGATGTTATAGTCCGCATGGATAACATGTTTCTTGGTAGACATACATTTAATTAATTATGTATCTGAAGAGTAAAATTTCTACAATATTAGAAATTAAGGATCATTTTAAAGTGAAGAAAATATTAAGGATGAAGTTTGAAATGGATCAGAAATATAGTACATTAGTGTTATCTCAGAATGGGTAATTATAAGGCCCCAGCCTTAAACCTTACTTAATCTTGAGTTATTAAAAGATTACAGATTGAGGATCTTTTCGGGTTTAGAGTTTTAGAGAATTAGATCATAAAACTTGAATTACATTCCACATATAAACAAAGTGGTTACATAAAGATAATATTGTTCTTTCCCATCAATGGAAACATATTTAAAATAAAACATGGATTCTTTCTTGACACTCCTGTGACACTATCATCATATCATGTACCTTTCCCTTGACCTGTGAAAAACATTTCAAAAAAACTTGGGATGAGCATAAAAAGCTCAGTAAGGGATATAAAAATATATGGAAAGGAAACATGGGTACATATATAAATAAGAATGAAATCATACTTTACCCATAAAACATAAGCACTTCAATATACCTCATCAAATCCTGAATAAATCATAGAAATCATAAGACATAAAGGTAACTTGAGGCATTCATAACATTCTTACGTAGTGAGTAACTCTCTTGGTTATGTTTGGAATACCCATCACAGTATATTCCCTAAATCTCTTCGGATAAACCTTAACATTACACTCTTTCGCATTACCCAATACATTAGAGAGCTATATCGGGCTCACCCGCCCTTAGTTTATCACGAAACCACCCGTCATCATAATAATGCCCAAGAACCTCAACATAATCATATCACATAAAACATGCATAAAGGAAACATAACATTTCCACCTTTCAATCACAGGATATCAATACAACACATTGAAATAAAAACAATATGAAAACCATTTTCAATACCAAAATAAAAGAAAAGTAAAACATGGTATTTATTTTTCTTTTAAAAAAAGTATGGCTTATAGAGGAAGCCGAAACTCAAATAATGGTCATGGCGGCGGAGAAGTCGTTGTCGCCGCATACGTATGAAAAAAACATTCCCTTTTGTCGTTTAGTAAATGCTTCGTATAGAAAAAGATTCCTTTTGAATAAACGTAAAAGTCAAAGGGGTTTATACACCATATAAAAGAAGGTTGTGTATAAAACAAAATATGCCTCAATGAAAGGAGATTGAGACGAAGTCTCATACCTCGGGTCTGACTTGACTCGGTCATTCTTTAATCTCCTAAATAATAAACTTGAGTTAATTTCTACTTGTTTAAGAACCCTTTTAAAGTTCATTATTCCCTTTATATCACTTATTGCCATGTCATTAATAGTATGTAATTGTTTAAGTTAATAACAATCGTTTTAACGATCATTGGTACTTGAGTCAAAAATAAACCCTTTATAATTACATGTTTTTCATGTATCCATTATATCCAGAATTATAATCATTATGTATATATCATATATATCCAGTATATACATGCATTTATAATATTACATAATCATTTAGAGGAAATAAATGAAATGCACCGTTCATGGAGACGGTAAGCCGTACATACACATGAACGCTACTTTCATTTCTATTTCGTATTTTATAGAATGGAATCATAATGATATAAAGGTATATTATAATTCCAGTATAATATCATATATAATATCATAGTTCCATCCTTTATACGTCCCACATATTGTATTTAACGAATCAAATCACTTTGAGGGGGTGGTAGTCCGCACTTCCTTAAATGAAGATATCGTGTTTACCAATAATGGAAACCATAAAGGTATTCCCAAAATGAAAAATACAGAAGATTAAGGAAAACATAAACATATTATATATCATATATAAATATAGTGACATATTAATGGCCACCTTTGAAGGTGTTAAAAGAATGTTGAACAATCATCATTTCGGGAGGCATAAATTCACCATCCACGGAAACAGTATGTCCTTTAACCATTAGATGTAGGTGTGTGTAAGTGTAGCTAGAATACTTCTTATAAAAACATCCTAGTATATTGAGGATATTGGAGTTGTTACAAAAGAAAATAATAAAAAGAGATTAGGGGTTTGGAGAAGCAAAATCAAACAAAAGGCTCAAAAGAACACATTACCTTAAAATCGGGTAACTCTCTTAGATTTGAGCTCAAAGGCTTCCTTGGGAATACTTCTGCCCACAGTGAGGATTCAAGGAGTAATAGAGGGATGTGGAGAGCCAAAATGGGGAGGGTTTGGCCGAGCCAAATGCTTTTGGAGTGTGGGTATGGAGGTAGAGGTGGGGGCCTTTTATAAGAGGAGAGGAGGGGCACTCTTGGAAGATAAAGAAAAGTCACTTTATTTTAAAATGGTATTCGGATTTAAGAGGTCCCACATTGATGTGTTTCGAGTATAAGGTGATAAGGGTTCTAAATCCACCCATCCAATAGGTTTTGGACATGTGTAGGTCTTAGATTTTACATTATCATTCCATTTTATTTAAATCGTTAAATAATGAGGTCATCGCTGCATCATCATGATGTCATAAATAATTTAATTTATTTAAAGCTTAAAAATTATAAAACAAATACTATAATGTAGGAAATATTTTTATCTTTCCAATGACAATTTATAATAAAAAATATGATCTTTATAACCCCATATCAAAATAGTTTTAGTAAAACATCTCATGTTTGTGTCATTTTTACTTTTACATTAAATAAAAAGTTATTTATGTCATTTACCAACCAAAGTGGCTCCATGGGGTCCCCAAGTTTACCCATGGATTTTATTGGTCGGACATGACACATCAAATGAGGGTAGGACATGTTTCAAGCTCATCTAATTTTATTAAAGCATTATTTTTACCTTAAACTACACTAATTACCTCTAATCGCGATTAAGAACTTAAGAGTTACTATTCACCAAAAAATTATTTTAATCTCATTGAACCACATTTTACTTATTAATGACAACCATGTATATCGGATTTTTGAAATTCAAAACACAGAAGTGGTAAAATTTCATTTAAACAAAAAATCAGTTTTTATAAGTACCACTTAGTGGTTTCACTATTCATCAAAAATTGAAGTTTTTCAGAAAAATACCAAAACATCACCCTAAGCTATATTTGATATTCCGAATTCAAAAATGAAGTCTATTTTACAAAATTAAAAACATATAAGTCACATTAATTAATTTAATAATTAATTCTCGTTGTCATGACAAATAAGGTGTTTGTATGAAACAATAAGTATCAAAAGATTTACACTAGTTTAAGTCCAATTTCAAAGTGAAATTGATTCCAATGACCACCATTGGATTAAATGGTAAAAATATATTCTAATTTCACTTCAAAACCAATTCAAAACATAATCTAATAATATAAATAAATTAGATTAAAAAGAAGTTTTGATGTAAAATACAGTATTTTTCACTATTTATTAAAAAATGAACATTGTCTGAAAAATACCAAAAATTCACAAAAAGTAAATTTTGATGTCACAATCATAAAGAATAAGTTTATTTTGAAAAACATAGCTTATAAAATTGTCAAAAGATATATTTAAAAAAAATTTGCCATCAAAAGGCAGTAAAACAATCTTTTAAGAATATTAGTGTATTCCATGCATAAGATTGTATTTATTTTCATTTTAAGCATCTAAAACACTATCTTAATCATTAATAGACATAGATAAAAATATTTAATATTCATTACTTACTTGGGATGTTACATCCTTCCCCCCTTTTAGAAAATTGCGTCCCCGCAATTTATTTACTTATCGAATAAATGGGGGTACTTATCCCTCATTGCATTTTCAGATTCCCATGTTGCCTCTTCCATCATGTGGTTTTTCCACAAAACCTTTACCTGATTAATCACCTTATTTCATAACACTTTCTCCCTGTGGTCAAGAATCTGGACCGGTTGTTCCTCATAAGATAAGTTCTCTTCCAGCTGAACTACCTATGGACTCAAAACATGAGATGGATCTGGCATATACTTTCTCAACATTGAAACGTGAAAAACATTGTGTACCTGAGATAAACTCGGAGGTAAAGCCACCCGGTATACAACTAATCCAACTCTCTCCAGAATTTCATATGGTCCAATAAACCTTGGACTCAGCTTTCCTTTCTTACCAAATCTCGTCACACTTTTCCAAGGAGAAACCTTGAGAAAAACATGATCACCTACCTCGAAAGATAGATCCTTCCTCCGGTTATCCGCATAACTCTTATGTCTGCTCTGAGATGTTCTCATGTGCTTCTGAATCAGATGAACTTTTTCTGCCATCTCTTCTACCAATTATGGTCCCATCAACTTCCTTTCACCCACTTCATCCTAGAAAGCTGGAGTTTGACACCGCTTCCCATATAATGTCTGAAATGGGGTCATCTGTATACTGGAATGAAAACTGTTATTATATGAAAATTCAACCAAAGAAAGATATTGGTCCCAACTTCCCTGATAATCCTTAGAGCAAGAACGTAGCATATCCTCCAATGTCTGAATTGTTCGTTCTCACTGCCCATCTTATTGAGGATGAAAAGCTGTACTAAAATTTAACTCAGTACCCAACGAATTCTGAAGGCCTTTCCAAAAGTTAGAAGTGAACCTGGGATCACGATCAGATACAATGGAGATGGGAACTCCATGTAACCTGAATACCTCTTTAAGATACAAACAGGAAAGTTGATCTCGGGAAAAATTATCTCGTATAGCAAGGAAATGAGCAGATTTAGTCAAGCGATCAACAATAACCCAGATTGCATTATTACCTCGAGATGTCTTTGGTAATCCCCAAAAAAGCCCATGGATATATTCTCCCATTTCTACTCTGGCACTGGTAAAGGCTGAAGCATCCCTTTCGGTAACTGTCGCTCTACTTTAACCTGTTGACATGTCAAACACTTCACAGTAAAATCAGCAATATCTCTTTTCATTCCATCCCACCAGTAATACTCCCGCAGATCTCTGTACATCTTAGTACTGCCAGGATGAACTGAAAACGGAGAACTATGAGCTTCACATAACAACTCTCTCTTCAACTGTGAATCACAAGGCACACACAATCTCTTCCCAAATCTGAAAACGCAATCATTATCAATGTTGAATTCAGGAAACTTACCTTTCTGAACCAGCTCTACCTTTTTCTGCAACTCACTGTCTTGCTTCTGTGCTTGCTTGATTCTATCTGATAGAGATGATCTCACAGATACCTGAAACAAAACATAAGAACATCCTGCACCAACAAATTCTATGCCAAAGTTCACCAAATCCTTAACCAAAGGATCACGTTCCAAATGCAACATTGCTAATGAAGCATTACTTTTTCGACTCAAAGCATCCGCCACTTTATTTGATTTTCCCGGATGGTAATGAATTGTACAATCATAATCCTTGATTAATTCCAGCCATCTCCTCTGTCTCATGTTTAACTCTTTCTGAGTGAATATATACTTCAAACTTTTGTGATCAGTTAATATATTTCACACTTTACTTCATACAAATGATGCCTCCAAATTTTTATAGCGAAAACAACAGCAGCTAATTCCAAATCATGTGTAGGGTAATTTAACTCATGAGTTTTCAACTGTCGTGAAGCATAAGCAATTACCTGATCATTTTGAATTAGGACGCAACCAAGTCCTTTTAATTAAGCATCACTGTATATAAAAAACTCACCATTCTTGGAAGGTAGTGCCAAAACTGGAGCATTCACCAATCTTTTTTTCAATTCCTGAAAACAATCATCACCTTCTTTTGTCCAGATAAACTTAACACCCTTCCGAGTTAGCTTAGTCATTAGACTAGATAACTGTGAAAAATTTCTAACAAACCTTCGGTAATTGCCTTCCAAACCAAGGAAGCTATGAATCTCAGTTACATTTGGGGGTCTTGGCCATTCTTCAACAACCTTTGTTTTTGCAGGATCAACAGTTATCCCATCTTTAGAAACAATAGGACCAAGGAAAGAAATTTGTTTCAACCAAAACTCACACTTGCTGAATTTTCCATACAGTTTCTTTTCTTTTAAGGTTTGCAAGATAACCCTTAAATGTCTTTCATTCTCCTCTTTACTTTTAGAAAACACCAAAATATCATCAATGAAAACCACCAAAAACTTATCCAATAACTCATGAAAAATTCTATTCATTATGTCCATGAATACTGCATGTGCATTGGTTATCCCAAAAGGCATTACTACAAATTCATAATGGCCATATCTTGTACGGAACGCGGTCTTCGGAACATCTTCTTCCTTTACCTTCAGTTGATGGTACCCCGAACTCAAGTAAATCTTTGAAAAATACTGAGCTCCCTGGAGCTGATCAAATAAATCATCGATATGAGGCAGAGGATATTTGTTCTTAACAGTGATGTTATTCAAGGCTCTATAATCAATGCAAAGTCTCATTAAACCATCTTTCTTTTTAACAAATAAAATAGGAGCACCCCATGGTGATTTGCTAGGTCGAATGAAACCTTTCTCTAATAAATCTTGTAATTGCTCTTTCAACACTAAAATTTCAATTTGAGCCATTCGATAAGGGGGTTTTGAAATTGGCTTAGCATCAGGAACTAAGTCAACAGTAAACTCAACTTCCCGATCTGGTATTATTCCAGGCAACTCATGAGGAAAAACATTAGGATACTCATTTACCACTGGCACATCATTAATATGAACAGTTCCTTTATTTTCAACGATGTGTTCAAGGTAACATTCATTTCTATATTTTACAGGTTTCTTGGCCTCTTGATAAGTTATCAACAGTAAGGGTTCATTCTTGTACACAAACTGAAAGTCTTTCTGAAAAGAAACTTCTTTAGCTCTACAGTAAATATTTTAATAGTAAATAGAGAGCCAATCCATAACCAGGATAACATCAAACTCTACTAGAGGTAAAACAACAAGGTTTTCAAGTAGGTTACTTCCACAGATAAGGATAATAAGATTCTTATAAATTCATTTTTCCTCAAAATTTCCCCCAGGTGTTTTTACCAAAAGTTCAGGAGTCATTTCTTGGGACGGTTTTCCCATTTTACTAGAAGAGGTTTCAGAGATGAAAGAATGTGTAGACCCCGAATCAAAAAACACACTGGCATAATCTGAAAAAACAAACAAAGTACCTGATACAACTTCATTTGATGGCCCGACATCTGCTGAAGTAGTTGAAAAGGATTTCACCACCCCTTTCTGCTTGTAGTCTAACTGCTTCCCATCACCCAAGCTCTTTGTCGGACACTCGTTTGCATAGTGACCCATCTCATTGAACTTATAACATTTCACTAACTATAAATCAAATTTGGTCTTACCATCACCCTGATATTTTCCAGTGCAATCACGAGCCTTATGTACCATCTTACCACATCGGTAGCGCTTTCCAGAATTCAGAACACATTCCCCATCATTCCTTTTTCCACATTTATCACAAACTGAAAACATAGTTTTCTTACCGTCAGACTTGTTTGAAGAATTCTTACCTTTCTCCTGCCACCTCGGTATCTTCTTCTCTTGGTTGTTATAGAACACTTGATCATCGGAAAACTCCATTTTCACCTTCTCATCACATCAAACAATCTTTTCATAACTTTTAAACTCATGAGAAGCTAATGCCCTTCGATATTTTGGCATTAAAGCTGAGTAAAAACGATTGATTTTACTATCACGGTCACGGATAAAATTTGGAACATACCTTGCCAAACGAGTGAACCTTACTTCATAGGCAGCCACTCAGTCTTCCTCTTGCCTCAATTCCAAGAATTGATTTTCCATCCTATGTCAAACAGCCTTAGGAAAATACTTCTCAAGAAACATACCTTTGAATTCATCCCAGTCGAGAGCATCAATCTTATCAGCGTCCCTGATATTTTTAACCATCGACCACCACTGATCTGCTTCACCCTCCAAACGGTAAATAGCAAGACTAACCTTTTGATTGTCTGAACACCCCATGACATCGAAAATCTTCTCCAGTTCTTTAATCCACCCTTTAGCTAGCACAGGGTCAGATGATCCTCTGAATGATGGGGGATGTTGCCTCATGAAATGTTCCACCACTGACATGTTCCTCTGCGGTTGATCTGGCTGATCTTGTGTATGGATACCACCACCATTTATCGCTTGAGTCAACTGCGCCATTACTACAACAAACTGTTCAATTCCAATTCTGACCATCTCAGGATGCTGATTTGGAAGGTTATTTCCTTCTGCATGCCTTCTTAGCACTGTTTCCCTATTTCCTTTATGGAAAACCATTCTGAACAAACATGTCTTAGATGAAGCAACATGGTAATCTTCAAATACTATATCACTTCGATTTGACCATAAAAAAATATTTTTTGATAATCATTTAATAGAATTCTAACTCATAAAGTTATCTAAACCGACCTTTGATACCAACTATAAGGCCCCAGCCTTAAACCTTACTTAATCATGAGTTATTAAAAGATTACACATTGAGGATCTTTTCAGGTTTAGAGTTTTAGAGAATTAGATCATAAAACATGCATTACATTCCACATATAAACAAAGTGGTTACATAAAGATAATATTCTTCTTTCCCATCAATAAAAACATATTTAAAATAAAACATGGATTCTTTCTTGACACTCCCTTGACACTATCATCATATCATGTACCTTTCCCTTGACCTGTGAAAAACATTTCAAAAAAACTTGAGATGAGCATAAAAAGCTCAGAAAGGGATATAAAAATATATGGAAAGGAAATATGGGTACATATATATATAAGAATGAAATCATACTTTACCCATAAAACATAAGCACTTCAACATACCTCATCAAATCATGAATAAATCATAGAAATCATAAGACATAAAGGTAACTTGAGGCATTCATAACATTCTTACATAGGGAGTAACCATCTTGGTTACGTTTGGAATACCCATCACTGTATATTCCCTAAATATATTTGGAGAAACCTTAACGTTACACTCCTTCGCGTTACCCAATGCATTGGAGAGCTATATCGGGCTAACCCGCTCTTAGTTTATCACAGAACCACCCGTCATCATAATAATTCCCAAGAACCTCAACATAATCGTATCACATAAAACATGCATAAAGGAAACATAACATTACCACCTTTCAATCACAAGATATCAATACAACACATTGATATAAAAACATTATGAAAAACATTTTCAATAAAAAAATAAAAGAAATGTAAAACATGGTATTTATTTTTCATTTAAAAAAATTATGGCTTGTAGAGGAAGCCGAAACTCAAATAATGGTCACGGCGGCGGAGAAGTCATTGTCGCCACATACGTATGACAAAAACATTCCCTTTTGTCATTTAGTAAATTCTTCGTATAAAAAAATATTCCTTTTGAATAAACGTAAAAGTCAAGGGTTTTATACACCATATAAAATAAGGTTGTGTGTAAAACAAAATATGCCTCAATAAAAGGAGATTGAGACGAAGTCCCATACCTCGGGTCCGACTTGACTCGGTTGTTCTTTAATCTCCTGAATAATAAACTTGAGTTAATTTCTACTTGTTTAAGAACCTTTTTCATGTTCATTATTCATTTTATATCACTTATTGCCATGTCATGAACACTATGTAATTATTTAAGTTAATAACGGTCGTTTTAACGATCATTGGTACATAAGTCAAAAATAAACCCTTTATAATTACATGTTGTTCATGTATCCATTATATCCAGAATTATAATCATTATGTATATATAATATATATCCATTATATACATGCATTTATAATATTACATATTCATTTAGAGGTAATAAATGAAATGCACCGTTCATGGAGACGGTAAGCCGTACATACGCATGAACGCTACTTTCATTTCTATTTCATATTTTATAGAATGGAATCATAATGATATAAAGGTATATTATAATTCCAGTATAATATCATATATAATATAATAGTTCTATCCTTTATACATCCCACATATGGTATTTAACGAATCAAATCACTTTGATGGGGCGGTAGTCTGCACTTCCTTAAATGAAGATATCGTGTATACCCATAATGGAAACCATAAAGGTATTCCCAAAATGAAAAATACATAAGCTTAAGGAAAACATAAAAATATTATATATCATATATAAATATAGTGACATCTTAATGGCCACCTTTGAATGTGTTAAAATAATGTTGAACAATCATCATTTCGGGAGGCATAAATTCACCATCCACAGAAACAGTATGTCCTTTAACCATTAGATGTAGGTGTGTGTAAGTGTAGCTCGAATACATCTTATAACAAATTCCTAGTATATTGAGGATAATTTATTTGTTACAAAAGAAAATAATAAAAAGATTTTAGGGGGTTGGAGAAGCAAAATCAAACAAAAGTACTCAAAAGAAGACATTACCTTAAAATTGGGTAACTCTCTTAGATTTGAGCTCAAAGACTTCCTTGGGAAGACTTCTGCCCAAAGTGAGGCTTCAAGGAGTAATAGAGGGATGTGGAGAGCCAAAATGGGCAGGGGTTGGTTTATCCAAAGGCTTTGGGAGTGTGGGTAAGGAGGTAGAGGTGGGGGCCTTTTATAAGAGGAGAGGAGGGGCACTCTTGGAAGGTAAAGAAAAGTCACTTTATTTTAAAATGGTATTCAGATTTAACAGGTCCCACAATGATGTGTTTCGATTATAAGGTGATAAGGGTCCGAAATCCACCCATACAATAGGTTTTGGCCATGTTTAGGTCTTATATTTTACATTATCATTCCATTTTATTTAAATCGTTAAATAATGAGGTCATCGCTGCATCATCATGATGTCATAAATTATTTAATTTATTTAAAGTCTAAAAATTATAAAAAAAATACTATGATGTAGGAAATCTTTTTATATTTCCAATTATTATTTATAATAAAAAATATGACCTTTATAACCCCATGTAAAAATTGTTTTAGTAAAACATCTCATGTTTGTGTCATTTTGACTTTTACATTAAATAAAAAGTTATTTATGTCATTTCCCAACCAAAGTTGCTCCATGGGGTCCCCAAGTTTACCAATGGATTTTCTTGGTCGGACATGACATATCCAATGAGGGTAGGACATGTGTCAAGCTCATCTCATTTTATTAAAGCATTATTTTTACCTTAAACTACACTAATTACCTCTAATCGCGATTAAGAACTTAAGAGTTACTATTCACCAAAAAATTATTTTAATCTCATTGAACCACATTTTACTTCTTAATGACAACCATGTATGTCAGATTTGTGAAATTCAAAACACAGAAGTGGTAACATTTCATTTAAACGAAAAATCAGTTTTTATAAGTACCACTTAGTGGTTTCACTATTCATCAAAAATTGAAGTTTTTCAGAAAAATACCAAAAATTCACCCTAAGATATATTTGATATTCCGAATTCAAAAATGAAGTCTATTTTAAAAAATTCAAAACATATAAGTCACATTAATTAATTTAATAATTAATTCTCGCTGTCATGACAAATAGCGTGTTTTTATGAAACAATAAGTATCAAAAGATTGACACCAGTTTAAGTCCAATTTCAAAGTGAAATTGATTTCAATGACCACCATTGGATTAAATTGTAAAAATATATTCTAATTTCACTTAAAAACCAATTCAAAAGATAATCTAATCATATAAATAAATTAGATTAAAAATCAGTTTTGATGTATAATGCAGTATTTTTCACTATTCATTAAAAAATGAACATTGTCTGAAAAATACCAAAAATTCACACAAAGTAAATTTTGATGTCCCAATCATAAAGAATAAGTTTATTTTGACAAACATATATTATAAAATTTTCAAAAGATATATTTAAAAATGGTTTGCCATCAAAAGGCAGTAAAACAATCTTTTAAGAATATTAGTGTATTCCATGCATAAGATTGTATTTATTTTCATTTTAAGCCTCTAAAACACTATCTTAATCATTAATAGAAATAGATAAAAATATCTATTATTCATTACTTACTTGGGATGTTACAGTAATTATGGAAAACCATTGAATGGTTTTAAATTATTGGATGTAAATATGTTGGAACTCCTTTAGTAGGACACTTTTTGTTATCCAAGGCATGGTCACATTCAATAAATGATGTGGTTGGGTACATGGAAAATGTTTGGTATGATGAGGCTATAACAATCATGATATATTCAATGGTTTTTATAAAACTTCACATTGCCTTTTTAGTAGGTTTGGTAATTCTATTTATGTTAAACCTTGAGAAGGGGAATTGGGAACATATAAAGTGGGTCATCATAAGCCTAAAAGGATCAGTAGACATAACATTGTTTTTTGTTGAAGATAATTTTCTATAGGTTTTTTTGGAAGATTTTCATAGTGATTCTGATACCTAATAAATAACAATGGGTTTTGTGTTTACCTATGTTAGAATAAAAATTAACTTCTTGTCATGGATACAACTGACAATAATCTTGTCTAAAATTGATGTAGAATATATTTCTGCAAAAGAATATAGAAATGTGTTGATCAAGATAATATACCTATAGAAGGTACATATAAAATCATCAAAAGGAGGAACATTATTCTTTTATAATAAGAGTGATATCCACTTTTCTTTTAGTCTATAATTTAAGGAATGAATGAAACACATTGCCTAAAATTATATTTCATGTTGAATCTATTGGAGGGTATGGTTTTTGAGATATAGAAGATTATAGGGAAGAAAAACATAGGTGACAAGTTCACAAAGGTGTTATTCCAATAACGTCAGAGGAAACATTGTTCCTTAGTAATACTCAACTAATAGAGAGGAGGATAATAAAATTTTTAACAAACAAATAAGAAGGAATTGTTTTTTTCCAATGTGATGTATGATTCCAATGACATTCTTTTAAATAATATTCATGTGGGATATTATTCGGAGTGCAAAATTTTCCTTAAGTCCCCAAAAGTTCTCTCATCAAGTGTTTAGACTCTGATATTTTTTTTACTTATTATAAAAGTGATAATAGGAACCTTCAACATCTGTGTGATAGTAACATATGTTTGAAAAATATAATTGTTGTTGTGTATAATAGTATTTGGGTGTGGTGAATAGTGTACTACCTCTGATGGTTGAGTTAGTATAAGCCTCAGCTAAGTAGAGAAGGAAATATATGGCTGATTGCAAATGTCGAAGGTTGATGTTACCTATTTGGCTGGTAATGAGCCTCTATAAAATTAGGTGGTATTAGATTCTTAGTGGGATTGTACTAAACTATGAAAATATAAAATGTTGGATTACTATTATATAATGTTTCTAAATTTTATATTGATAATAATATATATGATTTTGCAGTGTTCTATCATAGACACATGAAGAATTTATGAACCACATGAAACTAGTGTTTGTTAAAAAAATCTTTTATTTTTATATGTGTGTGTCTATAAATCATATTTAGAGTGGTGAATAGGGTGCAATATGAATTATTAATTATAGTTCTCTAAGGTTAAGTGGGAAATTTTGGTAGTAGAAATTCTACTATTATACAAAACTTGTTGTTAAAAACATCCATTGAAATCCGGGTTAAACCATTCAGTGTTTGTATCATGTTTTCCAGCATCCTCTTACCATATAGAAACCCATTCCACTTTCAAAAAAATTGGGTACATAGTGTGTGTTTCATAGACTACTCGACGTTTATTCATGTTTTCTAGGACAGATGAGGCTCCACTCAATAATCTCACTAGCACAACTATTTACACATAAAATCATGGTCATTCCATCTCTAGATGTGTTGATCGTGGATTTTACACCACTAAAAGTCAGTTTTTTTCCTTCACATCACTAAAAAAGAAATCATCATTCCCTAATGCCCGAAATCATGGAAACTGAACTTCACCCATCCATATATATTGTTTTCAAAAAAAATTATTGAATCTATAGACACCACAATCATCACATTAATCTACAAATACATAAATAAGAATTTGGGGGTTATGAAAATATTTCAATCATACCTCAAATAGTAAACGACCACTTATAATAGTGTCGATGGTGAAGAAAATAAATAAAAGTGGAAGAAAATAAATGAAACATCAAATTAAAAAAATCATTATTGAATAATATAGACATGTCCAATGATCATTGTAGTATAAACCAAATAATGGATAAAAAATATTAACAATAAAATAAAAACATATTTATAAATTGAGTGGGACATTTGAATATAGGTGGGGTTTCATGATCCATAGTTATTATATTAATCCATGCATGAAACCAGGAAATTTTATCAATCACTAATGATGAATGGCTACCCATTTTTCTTATTGGTGAGATCCAAGATCTCTATAATTGACGATAAATTGCATAGAAATTTTATCATTGATTCTTGATCCTCATTCATTCTATCACTTAAGTTCCTTCCACATAGTTTTGTATCTTCTATTTATCAAACTCCTAGGGTTATGGAGAAAACCATTGAGATTCGAAATAATGAGGTTAAAATAGACGTTCATCGAATGTTAAAAATTAAATAAATTAAATACTTTTAATGCTTAATTTACTTAATGCATTTTCTAGCACCTACAAATTGGCCTGAAACTCAATATGTACAAAACATATGTTTCACCTAAGGAAAACCCCAAATTCAATATCTAACTTATAATGACCCGATATTTCACTATATATTTTCCTAAAATAAATACTTTATTAACATCATGTTTGACATAAAAAACCAAACTAAAACAAAAATACTTTATATATTTTCAATATTAAATATGACTATTAAAACATTGTCATCAAATTAATAGGTATGAATTGGAGTGTGAAAAAAAATCAATATGTGTATAGTGAAAATGAAGGTTACTTTTAGTACTAGTTAAACGAAATTATTAAATCCAAACCAATTAATAAATCCACTTTATGTATAAAAATATATTTTTATAAAATATGTGTTTTATTTTATGAAACTATAAATATTAAGAATAAATAAAAATAAAATATATTTAAATTATGAAAAATATATTACCAATAAATCAATTTGTAACTGATAAGAGATAATAATAAATAATAATTAACATTTTAAAAATCTACTTTATGATATAAAAAGTTTCTCACTATATTTTTGGATTTTATTTTTATTTTGAATTCTCAAATTATATAAATTTTGATTAATAAATGAAAATAATTTGTTAATTAATCATTATAATATAAACCTAAAATTTAGTTTTCCAATTTTTATAAAACATAATATTTCCAGGTTAATAATTCAAAAACATGTCTGTAAAAATAACAAGACTTTTTGAAATTATTAGTATATAATTAGGAATTAAAAATTTATGAAAAATTCATCTCAGAGAATAAATTTATTTTTAATTGAATTTATAATTATAATTTTTTTCATATATATAACTAAATTATGAATTTTAGAATTTATGTTATGTTCTTCAAAAAAAATATTTTTAATACATTATAAATTTATTATTTTATAATTAGTTTTTAAATTTTTTTAAAATTTAATAAAAATTGATTTAAAATTTTGAATAATTATGTATAAATTATATAATAATTAACATTTTATTTTTAGTATTAATGGTTAATTAAGTAGGTAAAAATTCGTTAGCCTGGTGAAAATTATAATAGTAAAACTGAGTAATCATAGGGTTAAAGGTCCAAACATGTTTAAGACTTATTTATATATGAATATTTTTTTTATTTCTAGATTTTATCTATAATCCACTCTATTATTTTTCAATTTTTTTGCCTCATTGATTGATGTTGACTTCCAACTATTGAATACGTTTGGGTATTTTGAAAAATGTGACTCTTTTTTACTTATAGAAGGAGAACTATTCTCCTCGCTTCACCTCACACCAAAAACCATTAAATTGAACTACAAATATTTCAAAACCTCTCATACACACTCCAATACAACTTAATTTTGGTTTTGGTATTCTAAAAATTCCTCTATCAATTGTTTAATCACTTTTACAATGGAGATAATCTAAGAAGTGAGGTTCAACTTCCTAACCTCTCTTTCACATTCTTATTTAATTTTGGACTTTTCAGCTAAAGAAATATTTTCCGAATATTAAAATCATAAATAAGTATAATTATTATATTGGTTTGTTATTATAATTAAGGTTCAATAATAAACCAATCTCCCCTTTTCTATTAATAAAAATGAAAAATTTATTCATGTGTTGTGCATACTGTCACCTCCACAACCCAATGTGTTTCATTTTCTCATCACCATATTACTAGAATAGTACTACTACATAATTTAATAAAAATTTATTATATTTATGATATAGTATATATTGTTAAATTATAAACCATGTTAATTATTTTCCCCATTCTATGAAAAAAATAATAAACCATGCGTATGTGTGGACTACGACCTCTATGGAATAATCAATTTCCATTTTTCATTTCATCGCCACCATACATTGATGGTTATGAGAATAGATTTGAAGGATTAATATTAATGTTATCAAATCATTAAGCTTCTATTATGTGCAATTTTAGAACCTATTAATGATATGATCAATAATTTATTATCATAATTTCAATGTTTAAAACAAGCTTATTAATAGGAAAATCAATATTTCAAATCATTTAAAAATTTCATAGCCATTAATTATAATGATTATAATTATTATAAATCACAATAAAATACAATAATTGATACCATTATGATACTGGTTTAATGGTATTATAATTAAATAAACTCAAAATCATATATTATCATAGTTAGATTATAATTGGGTTGGTTTGACCAACCACTTGAACAATGATATGAAATTATATCACGGATGAATATAAAAAAATAATTACTAATGTAATATTATATAAATATTTAAAAAATTATATTTTATGGAAATTATACATCAATATTAAACTCCTTAATTAATAAAACACCCTTTGTAGGTTAAAAATTACTAGAAAATGTTCGTTGTTGATTTCATATTCTAGGATAAAGATTAAAGATTTCATGAATGGAAATTTAAACCTAATAATTAATTATAAGTCATAAATTAAATTAAAATAAATGGACACGGAATAATGAACATTGTAAGATAAATTAATATTGACACCACTCATAAAAAACCAATACAAAGGGGAAAAACTATAAACCCTCAAGGCGAGAAAATAGGCAACAAATAACTAAAATATTTGTAGATAATGAATTTAAATGATAACGAAGAATATTGTTTAAATAGTAATATGGTTATAAAAATAGTAGTTAATATATTTATGTTTTTAACTGCATATTAGTGTGTATCTATTTAATTAGGGAAACAAGGTAAGAGTTTCTTTGTCTGAAATTTGAATCCCTCGAGGCATGTTTAAGTGATACACCATGCTTACATTTTAATGGTTTTAATACCTCCCCATTTTTATTTTTATAAAGATTCTATTATATTTCTTGATATTCAACATTATATTTAATGGTATACCTCTCATGAGGTTTTTATTCAAAAGTTACAAAGGATAAAACGTGTTTTCATGGATTAAATATTTTTCTTGAGTCATATCCATTCCCCTTTTAATATTACTTTTTTGGATTGATCAATTCTAACCTATAATTATGTAATGTTATATTTACACTTTATTTATTGTGAAAACATGTTTTATACCAAATATTTATTCAATGATGATTTTATTACTTCATGAAAATATTTTTTTAATAATAATCTCTATTTCTTTTGATGAACTTTTCATCCATATCCATGTTTTTAATTCTCACCAACGTTATCATTTTCTTAAATGAAACTAAATTTGTTTTAATATCTAATAATACCTTTATTAAAATTTATTAATTTTAATGAAATGGTATCATTTTTATTTTAACAGTGTGAGTTTTAAAAAATGCTATCTTAAGACATTTAAAATTTTCTCCCTTGTCATAATATTATATACTTGTCTTATACTTCACATTTTTATATATGATTTTACAATATCACATTTTTATAAAAAAATTTAAAGAAAATTTTAAATTATTCCTCTCATCATATTCAAAATAATGGTTTTTGTATTGTGTCTTGAAAATAAAATCATTTTTAAGATTATGTTTTAAGGCCTTAAGGCCACCCAAGCCTTCGGGCCAGTAAGGCATTCGAGCCACCTTAAGTGTAGATGCAAACTAGACAACGTACAAGGAACAAACTCCAGAAGGAGGATGAGAAAGGATATTTCACCATAGTAAAAGCTAAACAGATTTCAAGAATGAGAGGGTACGACACATGCCATTAGGACAAGCCTGTGCATGCTGGAGAAAGCCTAGCCGAACAGCCATGCAACGGTGGAGATCTGATTTCACGATGAGGATTCAGGGGTGTAGGAGTTCCAAGTAGTTAGTTTGGTTGTATGTAATATTTGAATCCTGTGGGAAATGAATTCATCTAAGGCCTACATGACATGTAATTTTATGCCTATAGGCCTTGTAAGGATTCCACCTCATCCCTAGAAAGTTGGATTATCAAGAATCAATAAAAAAATGAAGGCATTTGTGCCATTGGAGGTTCTCCTTCATGTTATTATATGTTTTCCTATTACTAATAATCTGAGATCACCCCTTTGTTATGTGTAAAATTATAATGTTATGATGATAATCATGTCATCTGGGGTATATATAAAATCTTTTAGAGGATCATTTTTAGGAATAAATTTTACCAAGTGTTGTAAAATAAAATGACTTTTCATCTTATCTCCAACATAATAAACCTTTAGGTCATTGGGTTATGAGACTCCTTCTGATATTTGTTATCTAAATTATAAGATTAATGAAATATTTAGTTCATGTTTAGCTTGGGTTTATTTATTTAGTATTGAATAAGGGTTTATTTATTATTGGATATTATTTTAGAGGCATATAGAAAAAACCCTTGGGAAAATACTAAGGGGTGATTCTAATTACATGATAACATTCTAAAGTATTGGAAAAGATGATATTGTGCAGTTTTACTAGTAAGTTATTACCTATATATATAATACAAAGGTATTAGGTCTCTAACACTGATACACCTATTTTTAATTACCCCGAAGAGGGAATGATGGGTATTAACATTATCGTGACCTAGTTCACAAAAGGGAGTTCTGACTACACATCTGGTTTGAAACTCCGGAGGGTTTCATCTAGTTTATCACATAATCTCTAAAAAACATAATGAATTATTTTAGTATAATGTTAAATTGTAACATATTTGAACTAAAAGCATTATAGGATGAGACCGTGTTCAGTTCATGCATTCAAAACTGGCTTGGGAGGCTTTATAGGGTAGGTCCTTCTGGGGCAGGGTAATGTGCCCTCGATGCAGTGATGCTCCTGCTCCTGGGTACCGTTATAGCTCTCCCCTCTGGTCCATGATTGCTGCTTTCCTTCCCTCTCTCTGTCCCCTGTCACACTGTGTCATAGGTAAAGGGGATATCATATTTTTGCACCATAATTGGGCTGGCTCAAGGCTTGGATTTCCTAGTTTTCCGACCCCTCAGATTTCTTTTAAGAAGGTGAGCAGGTTCCCAACTTTTATCAGGGTGGTGTTGAACCAAGACTAGTAGGAAACCTATGAGAGTACTGAGTTGAATATGGAGCCTGACTAGTGTGTTTTCACTCCTTCAGCTTCTGTAATTTTTTCCACCAAAGAGTTTCGGAAAACCTTGCACTCTCACGATATCCCAGACCCATGGCATGAGACCATGTGGTGCAGGAAAATTCCCTCCCAATATAATTTCCTCTCCTAGCACATCTGGAACTGTGTAGTGCCGATTGATGAAAATATCAAAAATCTTGGCATCCCTACTGTGTCCAGATGTGTGTGCTGCCATGCTAAGGAGGAAAGCTCTTTCCACCTTTTCTTTGAAGGGGCATGTGCACATGCGCTGTGGAGCTTCATTGGCGGTATCACTGCTTATAATGGGCAGTCACATTCTGAAGTTACCATCTTGGATCAATGGTTCCAGGGATCTCTAGAACAGAGCTCAAAGAGAAAGGCTTGGGTTGCTGTCTTAACTGCCGGGTTTTGGTGCATCTGGAAAGCACGTTTAAGGCCAAGCATGAAGGAGCTCACCTGTCTGGGAGATCCATTATTATCAGAACCCGAAGTCTTCTTACTGACTTCCTCAGGTTGAACAACCAACTATAGCAGACTCCCACGCTTTTTACTCTTCAACCGAACTTAACGGGTTTCATTGTTTCTCTCAGCGCTAGTGCAGGTCACTGGGTATGCTGGAGGCCTCCTTCCACGGGTATCAAGCTGAACACTGATGGTTCCTTCTGGAAAGGCACCATGTGGGGTGGAGGGGTGGCCCATGACTATAGGGGATCTGTCATCCTATTGTTTATAGCATAGTATGGGTGCATACACTCTCTCCAGGATGAGGCTTTAGCGATGCTTTCTGGTATCATCTTGTGTTGCCATCATAATATTCTCATCAGTGAAGTAGAGACAGATTGCATGGCCCTCTTCAATGCTCTGCAAGGTATAGGTAATACGCCCTGGTCTATCTCATATGCTATCAGAAAATGCAAAGGCCTCCTGACAATCAATACCAATGTGGCTCACACATGGCGCGAGGGTAACAAAGTGGCTGATCATCTTGCCTTCATTGCATCCCACAATTCGGTCTTTTTGGACCTCGAGGGTTGGAGCACTCTCAAGGGTGAGGGAGAGGAACTTGTGAGAGGGGAAACACTTGGCTTAAATTATTTCAGACCCCCAAGATATTTTTTTTCCTTTTTTCCAATTGGTTTCAGACGTCTTGTTGTTTTCCTTGTCTTTAATAAATAAATAATTTTGCGATGAAATGATATGAAGTAATAATAATGAATAATAAACATTTTTAAAATCAAATTCCCAATATAAACAGCTTTCTCTTATGTTTTAGTATTTTATTTATACAAGGAATTAAAAAATATTATAAATTTTATATGAATAAATGAAATTATTTTTTGGATTCAGAGTAATAATACAATCTTTAGACAAATTTTTGAGATATTTTAGAAAAAAATTGATTTTTAGGTGAAGTATGTAAAAAAATAAATTAAAAAAAACATGTCATTAAGAAATTATATGTATATAATTATTAATTATTAATTATAAATTTATTTAAAAACCTATGAAAAACATGTATTTTATAATTGAATTGAAAAAATTATTTTTTTTAAATTTATAAAGAAAATTTTGATATTTTAAAATTTAGGTTATATTTTTTAGAGAAATTGTTTTTGTTACATTATGAATTTTTTATTTTAATATTAATTTTTATTAATTAAGATTTTAATTAAAAAATAGATTTCATATTTGTAATAATTATTTCCAAATTATATAATAATAACCATTTAAATTTTTTTCTTAAAGGATAAATTATATAGGTAAAAATTAGTTATCCTGGTAAAAACTGAAATGGTAAAAGTGAGTAATATTAGAGGTGAAGGAACTAAACTATTTATTTTTTAATATTAGAGGTTCATATCAAATTTATATCCTCTAAAATCAAATATTTATAAATTTTGGGTACACTTTCCTTGATAGTGACTTCCCATTATTAAAATGTTTTGGGTATTAACAAAAATGACACTCTTTTTCACTTATAAAAGGGTCACTCCTCTACTCATTTACCGTTACACCAAAACCCACTACTTTAGTCCCAAACTCTACCAAAACATTTCCTAAACACTCATATATATGTTCAAGAGTATTTGGTGTTCAAAAAGGACCACCCATAAAATCATTAACCCCCATCACAAATGAGATAATCCAAGAAGTAGTTTCTAACCTATGTTTCTCTTTTCAAATTATTAATATGTTTTTATTTTCATAACCTTTATTTTTTTCCATCATAAAGTGATAAAAAAATTATAATTATAATACTTTTATTTTATTAAAATGATGTTACAATCATTAAACACTCCCCCCTTTTCCATTAGAAAAAGTGAAATTGGGAATAGTGTGTTGTGCAGACTACCGCTTTAATGACACAATATGATCTATTTTCCATAATCACCTTAAAAGGATGATCCTAACAGTGAATTCAATATATAATTAATATATTAATGAGTTACTTTATATTATGAAATTATATAACATATAACCTATTTTCTCTATTATATTGTAAATTAAATCATCAACCATGCCAACGTGTGGACTACTGCCTCCATGGAATTTTTGATTTAAATTATTCATATCATCAATACGATACATGGTTAGTCATGATAATGGTTTTAAAGGGTAAATATGATGGAAAAGATATAATAAATGTTATGGTATTAAAAATTTGGAACATATTTATGAAATTATCAATAAATATTTATCATAAATTTAATCATTTAAAAAAAGTGTACTAAGAGGAAAATAAATTATTCAAATCATGTAATATTTATCATATCCATTAATTATTATTACAATTAATTTATAATTATGATATATCACAAAAATAAAAATTTAATTACTCTATTATTCTACTAGTTTAATGATATTACATCTATATCTCATCATAATCATCGATAATCATGGCATGTTCATGATTGGGTCAGTTTGAACTCCTACTTGAACAAAGTTTTGAAATTATATCATGGATGATTATGAAAAATTAATTAATTTAATAATTTGATATAAAAATTTAAATAATTATTTTTTTTGGTTATGTAAATGATACATCAATATTAAACTCATTAATTAAGAGAGCACCCTTCATAGGATTAAAATCATTGAAAACGTTTGTTTTCGATTTCATCTTCAAGGATAAAGAATAGGGTACTCATGAAAGAAAATTAAATATATATATATCATTATAAGTAGTACATTATAGAATCATTAACAAACTTGGAGTAACACAACATTGTAAGAATAATGGATATTAACATTTCTCATATGAAGTTTGTACAAACTGTCAAAACTATAAACACCCATGAGTGTAAATAGGTAGAAAATAACTAATTTGCATCTAGATAATGATTATAGATGAAAATAAAAAATATATATATAGGTTTTAATATGGTTTTAAAATTAGTTATTAAGATATCCATGTTGTTTAAATAGGATCAAAGAGTGCATCTAATTATATATAGAAATAAGGTAAGTTATTATTTATCTCAAATTGAATCCCTTGAGACATGTTTATGTTATGCACCATGCTTTATTTTCCATGTTGTAAATACTAACACATTTTCATTTTGTATCAGGAACCTATTTTATTTAATTATATTATTTTTTCTATTTAATGTTATACCTCTCATGGGGTTTTTAATCTAAAGTTAAAAAGGCTTTTATGTGTTTTCTTTAATTAAATATTTTTATTTATACATAATCACTCCTCTTTGAATATTATATTTTGAGATTGATCTATTGTAACATATAATGATTTTTTCCATATTTAAACCCCTTTTTATAAAACATGTTTCACAACAATTTATTATTCCAAAATTATTCTATTGTTTCATGAAACATAATTTTTGTTAGGAACACTTCCCATTTACTTTAATGGATTTTCCTTTCATCTCTGCATTTTAACATCTCAACAATGTTCTACTATCCTTAATGGAAAATGAATTTTTTAAAACTCCATTGATCATTTTATTCCCCTTCATTCATTTTAAATAAAATTAATTATTATCCTTTTAGTGATGTGGTTTTTTTATAATGGAATTTAAAAAAAATGATTTTCTAAACCATGATTTTATATACTTAAGTTCTACTTCACATTTTGAATTATGTTTTTTATTTAATTTGCTTGGGTTGACCAAAAATTTCACCTGATCTAGCCCTCCATAAGGCCTCAATTATTCCTCTCTAAACAGCAGAGGGTTCTGACTAGCAACGGTGGCACAATAGGTGATTTGGGGAGACTATACCCTATGGATAGAGTGAAATAATAACAAAGAATAACCAAACTAATACACAAGGATCAACATAAGACTGAAAAAATAAAAAAAACTATAATAATTTATTCTATAATAAATGGAATGAAACATACATTCATAAAAAACAAATAATGAAAAACATAAAACATCTAGGCACCCACTCATCCAACCACATAGAAAAAATTAACAAACAGAAAATAAATACAATCTTCTCTATTAGAAATGTTGATCCTAACCACATACTCAGTCTTCATGATGCTCAAGTTTCACCATCCCAATCCAAAAACTCCACACATGTGTATTCTCACAATCAATCAACACTGGGCCTCGACCCCATCAATCAAGAAACATGTTCTCTAAACTGAGAGCAGACATCAGGTCTCAATTCACACTAAGGTGTACCTACTAAGGTTGGGATATAAATATCTATAGGTAGACCCCAATGGATAACCTATAATATAATATCATAATAATTACACGCACACGTGATATTCTCACCCTAACTAAAAACTAACATAAACTAGAATAAAGAAAATAGATGCATAATAGGGGGGAAACAAAAATTAAGATAAACAATAGCACCTTGTATCCTGATACCTGAGGTAAATCTACCCCCACCATGGCACTCACCTGAGTATTTTTTTCATGTGTCTCAAACGACCAAAAAAACCCAGTACATCTTCCTAATTTACATAGGATATTGAAGAGATATAAATGTAATAAGAATGAATTTAGGACCCTAGGGTGTAATTATATGTGTAAATAAAAAAACACATATACCAGTATCTATGACACCAATAGAATGATATAAATTGGAGACAAGAACATATATGTTGAAATTAATAGAGAACATATCTATCCAAAAGGTCATATAGAATGAATCTAGAACTAGCTATATACCCAGAGTAGGTAGTCTCCATAAAAAATATAAGAGAGCGATAAATATCCTTACTCCTCGAGAGAACAACGATATCCAATAAACATAAAAACCCACTCTATAAGTTCATAAATACATCACGAACAGAAAGACACACTTTTCAGGGATAATACTCAACTAAATTGGGGTTTCAGTCATCCATATAGACCATTAACTCCATAATATCATCTAATAATATCCATCCAATGAAGTATAAAACCATATCATAATATGGGGACACCACCCAATCCAAGAGATCCCAAGGGTCTCTCACTCAAACCATAGTCCTGAGAAGAAAATTCCTCAAAGGTCATGGCTAAATTCAAACTAAACATGGTCTGATCTAACCTTGAACCTACCATATAAAAAATAGAACTAGAATTGAAAATAAAAACTCACCAAATATAGAATGAGGCCTATCTCAGCACCCTAGACCTCATAATCCATAGAACAGTCACCACATGCTATTAATGACCCACAATAAGGTCAAACTAAAACTTGGGGATACCATAGTTCGTGGTGTCACAACACAAAGCAATGTTGAACTAGGTTCTCCCCTAATATATTGAATATTTTTGGATGCACCCACATAAACATACAAAAATGGAAAAAATTACATAGTAAGAGTAGGACACCCAATGACTGGTTTCAGTTTCTCATACAATAACTTAAACAAGGTAAAATGAGAACTAACTAAAAGAATCCCATAATGAACCCCAAATAATCATCGATCTACAAAACCCCCAGTGAAATCCAAAGGAACAATCCCTCAATGAGGGGAATTTAAAATGGTTCTCATGTCCACCTAAAAAAGTAGCACCATACAAAAGGGCTCCTTTGGACAATCCAAAACCATTCCACACTAGAATAATCAAGAGCTGAACATGAAAACCACTAGCCACTCAACTAGTAACCGGACCACTAGGGAATCCTTAAGATTAATTCAAAATCATATCATCATAATAATAGCACATAGTTATAACCTCCTTCTAAAGGAATTTACCGAGGCCGAAGGATCCAAAAAACTCCATTCCACAATCACGAGAGGTAATATTCAACTACTCTAACATGGAGAAATTTTTCCAAAAACAAAGGGACAAACCAAGATCTCATAATAGATACAATTCAATCATACCTTCTATGATTCTTCCTAATAAACCTAAAATAACATGGGATAACATCCACTCTGCAACCCTACTGATGATCCCGTAACCCTCACCCGAGTGTTGCATCTCACACCCAACCCACTAAAGTATTCTAAATGCAAACCTCAATGGGATCCTCATAATGAACTCTATTAGACCAAAATACCAATGAAACATCCTATTAACTCTAAAAATATTCCACCAACAATATATAAATTCAAAAATCCTGACAATTTACTACTCAAAAATCCAATTCTACCACTAAGGAGAATTATACAAAAAATAAACCAAGGAAGGAAAAGTACATGGTGTGTTCTTAAAGGTACACAGTGTGAAACTCTACAGATCAACCCTATCCATGTTTCTCAATCCACTCAGTATATACCATTCAATGTACACATAGTCTAATACATGTATACAGTATATAACCCCACATGGGTACCTTCTAGTGTACCACAACCGCACATAGTTTGTAGAACACCCAAGAACACAACATGTAACAAAAAAATGGGTACGATTATGTGAATCATGCCATATACTCAACTTGGGTTCACACAACTACATGTCATGCACCTCTCATGGGTACTGGTTGTGCACTTCTACAATGCTAAGTACCCCCATGCATGGTTTCTGGTCATGCACTCAGCCACACCCCATAAGCACACTATATGACATGTACCCTTCATACATGGAATGATATCCCAAAATTCCCATCTTCCCATAATAAGTAGAATAGAATGTTTTTTTAATACAACGACATGCCATGTACATGGCTCTCCCTAAATAAGAACCCCTGAAACAAACCAAAATTCTTTCTTTCCCCATAAAATCCATTGATCAATCAACTAGGATTCCCCAAAAACCCAAAAGGGATGGTTAGAACATGAAAAACATTAATATATGTATTTCTGGCATAAAATGTAAACAATAATACCTCCAGTTAGAATCTGTTGAAGCTTCACATCCGATCAATGACACACACTCATCGAGCTAAGATCAAACTACATTCTATTTCTCGGGTTCTGGCTCCTACTTCCCTTTCCCTCTTATCTCCCTCACCCTCTCTCGGACGAAGACCCCATAATTGTATTCCTACAAGAATATCCAAAAATCCAATGGATAAAAGGAAAAAAAGAAAAAGCTAAAAGGAATGAATAAATGAAAATGAAAAGAAAAGTGGGTAGGGACCGAACTCAACACCCAAGGCAATGTTATGTCTCGCCTAGGTCAAACCCCCCATTCCAAACTCATCTGTGGATATAGAATCTAAATCTAAATCCCTGTATAAAATATATGAATAGATAAACATGCGTGAATAAATTAATATTTAATTAATTAAATATTAAATAATTATTGAAAATTGGAATTACTTAGATTTCCCCCAGACTTTTATCCCATTGTAAGTTCCCTATTATGTGTCCTATGAAGTGGTCACAAAAATTATCTAAAATCAATTATTAAAAAAATTACCATTTCACCCCTAAAATGCTTCTGAGAAAAAACTGGTCTAAATTTCCAAAATTTTCATCACCCGTGTTGACACAGGACATCACAATCTTCCCAAAAAAAACTATTCTCACCCACGATAAGCCTTGGTGGATAGCCAAAAACCCCAATATCACACATGAATTGGCATAACTGACATTATTTCTATTATCTAACGACTTGTCGTATAGTGTCCCCAACTCTCTCCTAATATGAGAGGTGTTCAACAGTGGTCGATACGATCCTTTCCACTGCCGGAGTATCCATATCATCACCCATATTCCCATTGAAAACCCACCCAACCACACTACATCCATCATTGAATAAAATAGATATTCATGTCCAAACCTCTCACACCTGATCACTAGCATAATATGAAAACTACTTTTTCCCATACATTGAGGCACAATAACCTATAAACTTAAAAACCACTTAAATTGAGGTTTAAAATCTATAAAAGTATACGGTTCACTCCCAATTATAGTTATTTCCTTAATATCCTATAAAAATCATAATATAACTCATTATCTTGTAGTCCAAGCCCTAAAAATACTATGTAAACCTGACTAAAACTACTTACCATGCTCCTCACACATTTCAGTTTCAACAAGATGGAGAACCCTTGTTCCTCTCTTCTAAAATGAGGCATATCCCTCATTCCAAGACCAACCAATTGACCATACTCCACATAGGAATCAATCCAAAACCACAAGCGTCTTACTATTATTACACTATGCTACTCAAGGTGAACCCAAAAATGAGAAGGGATAGGGGTCCAACCAAACCTGACCTCTCAAGTCAACCATGAGATAGAAAGCACTCCTAGTGATACACTTCTCAAAAACTAGAAATCCTCATTCCAAACCACTTCTTGGTGATAGAAGACCTCTACGCCCCCCCCCCCCAAGGAATAACAACCACACCCACTCAATCCATTAGTGATACCATATACAGGGGCCCCACTACATGACTCGGTAGATAACATATGACATGAATAGTTCCATCCCAAGGAACATGAACATGGGAATATTGAGGGGAAATAATCTTATGGAATCATGATCCCAATACAAATATCCCTCACTAATCCTTACCCTCATAGACCCAAAAACATGTCACTCAGATCCCAATTCCAACTTACATGGGTCTCTATGCATCACTCATCGAAGGACTGCTTCTCCACCACTAGTGAACCTCTTTCCACACGATCCATATAACATTTCATTAGAATAAAATTTATATTAAAACCCAAATATATGAATATTTAATTTTGATCCTATGTTACTAGATTGATGCATGAACACTGGGCTCTTAGAAATGGTCCAATATACAAAAACCAGAATAAATAATAAATCTATAAACTCAAGTGCATCACACTAGGCGAAATCCTAAAACCATAAAAATGGAAACAAATAATATAAATAGGATTCCCTAGACACATGTAATTCTAGTCAACAAAGGTGTTTTCTACATATATATCCAATATCCATCCTAATTTACAAGGCATTCCTTGAACACCTTTCTATCAACTCCCCAAGTCATAAAACCAAATACCTATTATATAATTTAAAAAATATTGGGGATAACTTGGCGCATTGACCAATATGGCTATCGAGATGTCTTCAAGCATGCCTCCTTGAATTATAAAGCTTTTCCACTAGAAACTAGGGTCTAAAAGGTTATTTGGGGAGACTATTATATCTGTTTATAGTGCAATAAAAGTAGAAAATAACCAAACTCATACACATGGATCAATATCATTGTATGAATATAAATAAACTTAAATAGATCAATATATAATAAATGGAATTTAGAATATTTTCGTATAAACAAATTTCTTACAAAACATATAACCGTCAGTCTCCCAATGAGCTAACCACGTATAAATGTTTTTTTTAAATGAAAGAAAATACAACCAGATATACTTCAAAGAAAAATACAAAACGCATACATGTTATCTATGATGATTGAGTTACACTATCTTGATCTTAATACTACACATTATTGGATCCACTATATCAAGAAACACAAAGACTTATCCATATTACTCATGAAACGTATGCTCCAACCTATAAAAAATGTTGGATCTATAGGCACAATGAGGTGCATATACCGAGGGTGAGAAATATGTCTTAGTAGGCCACCCCCAATGGTGGAACTATATTTTACTATAATAAAAAGTACAAACTCATGTGATTTTCCAAACCTAATAAAAAACTTATAGAATCTATCATAAAGAAAAAATATACATAAAAGGGGAAAGAAAATAGCTACCTTTGGGTTCTATCAAGACACCTAAGGAAAATATTCCCCCACTCAATCTCATACTAGAGGATTTACAACACATGGATCAACTTTCCACATGAAAGTCAGTGCATCCACCAGATCTACATAGAAAATCTGTGACTTCTAAATGCGGTAGGAAATAATGATGGACCCCAATATGTAACTATATTCATCCACATGAAAAATGTGCATCTACCTATATCTAAGACTCTATTAAAATTATTTGAACTAGCTACTTGAATATCTAGTTTGATGAAACTATAGAACTTGTCCATCATGGAGTTCCTACGAATCAAATTGGACACCAAATATGGACCGGGTAAGGTGGGATCCATAAAACACACAAGAGCATGAACAATATGCATGGTCCACATGAGAATAAAGGCATTTTCAACACATAGAAACCCCCAATGTGAGTTCCTCAACACCTCATTATATTGAAACCAAAATAGTCAGGTGTAACACTCAACCATATAGTGGTTCCAATAATCCAGTTCATTCATTATCTTCCTAAGAGAATATAACAATAGAAAACCAATAGAGGAGAGAACCATACCATAACTCAAGAACACCACCCAATTTAATAGATCTGAAGATTATCCTCTAAAAACCTTAGTCCTATGTAGAAACTAACTCAATAGTCACATAAAAAGGCCTACTGAACATGGTATGATCCAACCCTGAATACAACATCTAAAAAATAGATCTATTAGAACTGATCAACTCTCTTCAAACAAAAATATGGTCCTCTCTCAACACCCATTATCTCATCATCTAAGAAACATACACCACAAGATCTCAATGAACCACCTCAAGGATAAACCAAAACATGGGGCTACCACAGTCCCTAAGGTTACAGTATAATGTGACATCCAAATAGGGAGTCCCTTTATAGACCTAATATATCTAGAAATTCCTTCATAGAAATCTTCAAATGGAAAAAATTCGACCACAAGAGTTGGATAGCCAATAAGGGATTCTTATAACGTATCCAAGAACTCAGCCTCGATAGACATGGGAGACATCAACAAGTGGCCCTCAATAACCTATATCTAATCATCAATAAAAAAATCACCCAATGAAATCAAAATAAATAATCCTTACAATATGATAATTTTCAATGGTAGTCATTACCACATAAAAAAACAGGACCCTACACAAGCGCTCCTCAACTCAAGACAAACTGTTCTATATGTGCATTCTCAACATCTAACAACGGAAACTACTTATAACTCAACCAGTAACCAACCTACTAGAGAAACTTTAAGATTACATTATACTCATGTCAATAACACAAAAATACTAGTCCATAACCTCCACCCTAAGGTGTCATCCCATCCCAAATTCTCCAATAATTCTAATTTACAGACACTGGAGATAAACCTCAACTACACTAACCTCAAGAAATATGTCCAAAAACATATGGAAAACCAAGTTATATAGATAGATATTACATGATCCCTCCATATTAGATATTTCTGAATTATCATCAAATAACACATTCCAAAATCCATAATCCAGGCCTACTAATAAGCTCACCACCCTCCCCAAAGCCTCACATCTCACACCCAACCCATCAGATGATTCTGAATCCAAACCTCAAGGGGATCCTCCTTATAAACTCTCATAGTCTAAAAAACTATCCATAATGCCTTTTAATTCCAAAAGTATTCCTAAAATTCATTCTATGTTAAAAATTCTAAAATTAAACAACTCATATGTCTAATTCTAACTCTAGGGTGAAAATAGGAAAAATAGGACAAGAAAAAAATGTACATAGCATGTAACGCCATAGACCCTCCATGGCCATGTTCCTCTATCCAATCATCATGTACCTTTAAAGTTACATGGCATGAAATCTCTATAAACTATGTGTACCCCCCCCCCCCCACCACGGGTACCTTCTTATGTACATTATCCCCACTAAGCATGTAAAACACCTAATCCCACATGGTGTACCACCTATACATGAAATGTAACCACATATGGGGTAACATTATATGTTCTTTGACATTTAAACCATAAGGTTGTGTATGCCTATATGATATGAACCCCATATGGACATTGAAAGTGTACTTATACCTGACTAAATACTCTTGGATGAGGTGTCTACCTCAGTACTTGATTACAACCCGGAAGCCCACAACAAGGTTTGTACCTAATTTATATAGTGTATAGTCCAAGAAACATCATATTACCTAAATATTAATAACCAATGTTGTGTTTTCCTACAACCACATGTCGTGTACATGGCTTTACCAAAATGAGAATCCCTTAAAAAGGACCAAAATGATCGATTTTCTTAAAAAACCACATATTGACCCAGTAGGATTCCCCAACATCCCAAAAATAGGGTTATAACATAAAATAAATTATAATTTGTGGATTTATGGAATAAAAGATAAAATGGTCCTACCTTTTTGTCGAAACATCTAAATCCTTAAATAGGATTCACGCTACTCACCAATCGGTCCTTGATCTTCCATAGATGAGCTCTTCAGTGGTGTCTCATACTTCCCTCTATGTATTCTATCCAATTACCTCTATCGTCTAAAGACCTAGAATGAAGATTACCATGGGAATATGCAACAAGATAAGAGATAAAATGAATATACAAAAAAAGAATATGGATGAGAAAAGAAAAATAAAAAAATAAAAGGGGGTCGGGCCCAACCCTAGAACCCAACATATGATTATTCCTCACCTATAAAAAACAACCATTAAAGACTAAAAAATAAATAAATAATCACAATATGGTGCTCCATTTAAATGAAATGGAATAATTAATTCATGGAAATAAATAAATATTTAACTAATTAACCATTAAATATTCTAAGAATATTCAAATGGCTCATATTTCCACCAAACTCTTATCCTAGGGAAAACACCCTATTATAGGAAAAATAGAGTGATGAAAAAAATAGCCAAGATATTATTAATGTAGAAATTTTTATTTTTCCACTAAAACCCTTCTAGGAACACATTGATTAAATTTCCTCTAATTTTTACAACCCATAATGATTCTAATCATCACATGTTTTAGCATGGTCTTATTATTAGAATTTGTTATGAAGAAATGATTTATGGATCCTTCTATTAATTTTTTTAATGTGACTTGAAAATAAAATACATTTTAAGAAGATATTCTAAGAATAATAATTTGTGTGATTTTTCTTCCATTTTCAAAGAATTCCCCTTTAATGGGGTTACATTTTTATTTTCATCCTATATTTATGTTTATTATGTGATTAATTTCTATGATAAAGTTTTTAGTTTCAAATGATTTAAATAATGATGTTATTTCATACCATTTGGGTTTTTATGGAAACCATTTTATTTTTGTGGGTTCATTACTAAAATGGAATGATTTCTATATGGATGTTTAAGAAACCCATTCTTTTTTAAGGATTCTCTAAGATATGATGATGGTTGATTTTAAATTGAAAAAATCTATATAAATTAGGGAAGGGATGTTCCATTATAAATCAATGATGGGTGGTTCTTTTATAAAGCTAGTAATATTGGTTATGTTATAAACCTATGATTGGTGGGTCCATTATCGCCCTCTAATCCATTATCTGATGTTTCATATCATTGAGGTGATGTAATGTTTGGTGAATGGGATGCAGGAAAAAGTTTTCATATTTTTTTTGTAAATGAGTTGTGATAAGCCATGTTCGTGAGTTTATTGTGGGTATGATATGTGGGATTATTTATTCAAAAAATATTTGTAAAAATTAAAAATAATTATTTGTTTATAATATTATCTATTCTTATGGTTGTGCTATATTTTCAGGTTTTTTATTATATTATGAGAAACTTTCAAGATGCATTTTATTTTTATGAAATGATTTTATTTCATGATTAAAAATTATTTTTAATGTATTCCACACTTTTATATCATACTCGCATGTTATTTGATTATTAAGATGTTTTTTGATCCATTTAATTCTTTATTGTTTGATTAATGATATTTCTATGATATTATATTTATATAACATGTTTTATGATTATAATCTATATAAATATGATTTCCTATTATGTTATTTTCTCCCCCAAGTTCTCTTTCATGTTCTAATATATTTTTACCTTCCTTATCATTGGATATCACCCCTTTATTATGTTTCCAATCCCCAAGTTATGAATATTTTTATGTCATGTGAGGTATCTTGAAAGGGGCCTAGAAGATAACATTTGTGGATAAATATTTAAAAATCATGTAAAATAAAATGATTATTTTGGTAAAATAAAAGACATTAAACATTTAGGTCCTTATGTGTGAGTGTATTTTGTTGGGTCGGAGAAAAACGGGAAGGATGGCAAGAGGGGGGGTGAATTGCCTTTTAAAAAATGATTAACAAATTAAAATCAAAGTTGAAAGTGCAGCGGAAATAAAGAGGCAATCACACAAGAAATTGTTAACGGAGTTCGGCCAAAACCCGGCCTACGTCTCCGCTCCCAACTCAACCGTTGATAGATTCCTACCGCTTGCTTTTCAATGGTTTTAGCAAGAAACCCACTAGGCTTTGAGGTAGCACTAGGACCTATTACAGCTTTCTTTTGGTGGTTAAGCAAGAACCCACTTGCTTTTAATGGTTTAGCAAGAACCCACTATCCTTCTTTCAGGTGAAGGATAGCTCACCTATGTCTCAAGCTATTTAAAGGAAAGCTTGACAACCTTTTCACACCTTAATGGTGATGTGAAACCCAAAAGAAAGAGGGGATGAGAAATAGAGTGGTTTGTAGACACAAACCCAAATTAAGCTCAAAAAGATAAATACGATAATACCGTAATTGGGAGAAGCCTTGGGCGCCTTTGATTGAATGATGATGTTAAAGGACGCTTCCAAGCTTCTTTGAAGGAGCTCCTTGGATGTGGAAGTTGTTGGAGCAAGGTGGGTTCCTTGAAGGAAGTCCGCCGGAGGTACGCCAAATGATGGAAAATGTGTCCGTTGGCTTGGTATATGATCTGGTTAGTGTACGGGGCTTCCTTGGCCTTTATTTATAGGCATGGAACCCTTGGGGAGTCTTTGGAGCCGTTGTAAAGGGCCTCGGAGCCGTTGGAGGCCAAAAGGGAGTTGACTGGTCAAAGCCAACGGCTAGTTTGACTGGACTACCGGCTGGCCGGTACAGCTCCACCGGCTGGCCAGTGCCTTGGCAGAGAGGAAGAGTTATGGTCCAGGCTCCACCGGCTGACCGGTGGAGGAGCCACCGGCTGGCCGGTGGGGAGACAGTAGCTCACACTATTCATCTGGGTGCCACCGGCTGGCCGGTGACAGAGCCACCGGCTGACCGGTGGAACCTGGCAGTGGGCAATGCCTCTGCCAGGTCCACCGGCTAGCCGGTGCTATCACACCGGTTGGCCGGTGGACTGCAATTCAGTCCATTTTTGCCGGCTTTCTTGGGCCAATCCTTTGGCAATCTTTTGCCTATCATCCACAACACTTAAAAACAAGGTTAGACAAATAATAAGGTGATTGTTATCATGAAAATCAAACAACGAGGGGAACGAGAGGTACAACAATCTCCCCCTATTTTTGATGATCACAATCACCAAAACAATTAAAGTAAAAACATAAATGAAAGACATGCTTAAAGGATAAAGAAAGTAAATGCTAAGCATGATCAAAAGGATTCTTCCCCAATCAATCAAGAATTTCTCCCCCTTTGTGATTATCAAAATAGCTCGGGGCATAAAACTTGATTGAGGGAAAATTGAAAATCAAGATCAATTGGAAATTTTTGAAAATTGAATTGAAAAATTTGAATAACAGTTTGAATTGAAAGTTTTGAATCAAAAACCAATTGAAATTTGAAATTTGAAACCAAATGAAATTTTTAAAATTGAGAGTTTTGAATAAAAAAAAATTAAATTGAAAAATGAATCGAAAGAGATTTTTGAATTTAGGAAAATTTCTCCCCCTAAATAAAACAAAAGATCATCGGGGAAAGGGATTTTGAAAAGAGACAATTTTAGGCCCGGAGAGACTCGCTAAGAGGGATTTTTCAATCCACACTTGCCTTGTAGTGGGTCTTCTCCTATAGAATTCATCCGAATAAAAAATCGATTTGGGCCTACCATACCGGGCGTTTTTGCAATCACACTCATAAATGAGGTGCCCGGGTTTCTTACAATAATTACAAAATTTAAAACTAGAGCTCCCCCTTACAAAAACAGTTGGAGCATGGGAGGAGGAAGCTACATTGGTATATCCTAGCCCTTGGGTGGTTCTTGAAATTCGTTGGGAACCAAGCAATTTTGAAAGATTTTGTTCCCCTTGGGTGAATTTGGCTAGGGATTCTCTAAGGTCCTTGATGGTTGATTCCAAAGAATCAACATTGGGGAAATTTTGGATTTTTAGGGAGAGTTCCTCCTTCTCTTTAAGAAGTTGGTCTTTTTCGGAGGAGAGTTTTTTGAAAGACTTTTTTAAAGAAACAAATTTAGAAGAAAGTTCGTGAAAACCATTTTCTAATTGGTCTCGAGCATGTTGGAGTTCTTCATATGATAAATAATTAAAAGAATTAGAATAACTAGAGGAGGATGAGGAAGAAGAGTCGGAAGATGATACCTCATGTTTTTCCATTAGGCATTTTTTACCTTGGTCGCTCGAGGAGAAGGAGGAGAAGGAGGAGCTATCACTCCATGTTGCCTTTGAAGCCTTCTTCTTTTTCTTCTTCTTGGCCCTTTTCTTGTGAAGTGGGCAAGCGGGTACAGATTTTGCATCGGGTTCTTGCTTTTGAGCGGGTTCTTGCTTTTGAGCCATGCTAGTACCTTCATTGGTTAGCTCTAAATATTTCCAAATATCATGTGAAGTAGAGAAAGTAGAAATGCAATTAAAAACATTACGGTCAAGACCGCAATGAAGAGCGTTCATGGCTTTGCCATCAAGCTCAAAATAAGCAATGTCATTGGGGGTCCATTTAGACTCATCGGGAGAGGAGAGGGAAAATCCTTGCATAAAAATTTTATAAATTGGATAACCAATACTTTTTAAAAAAAGTGGTCATGCGGGTTTTCCAAAAAGAATAGTCGGTTCCATCAAACAATGGAGCACGACCCAATGAATGACCTTCGAGGGTTTGAGAGGAAGAAGCGGTAGAAGCCATCAAAAAATAGGATCTTTAATTTGAAACCGGTTAAGGAATTATTCAAAATACTCCTTTGATACCAATTGTTGGGTCGGAGAAAAACGGGAAGGATGGCAAGAGGGGGGGTGAATTGCCTTTTAAAAAATGATTAACAAATTAAAATCAAAGTTGAAAGTGCAGCGGAAATAAAGAGGCAATCACACAAGAAATTGTTAACGGAGTTCGGCCAAAACCCGGCCTACGTCTCTGCTCCCAACTCAACCGTTGAGAGATTCCTACCGCTTGCTTTTCAATGGTTTTAGCAAGAAACCCACTAGGCTTTGAGGTAGCACTAGGACCTATTACAGCTTTCTTTTGGTGGTTAAGCAAGAACCCACTTGCTTTTAATGGTTTAGGAAGAACCCACTATCCTTCTTTCAGGTGAAGGATAGCTCACCTATGTCTCAAGCTATTTAAAGGAAAGCTTGACAACCTTTTCACACCTTAATGGTGATGTGAAACCCAAAAGAAAGAGGGGATGAGAAATAGAGTGGTTTGTAGACACAAACCCAAATTAAGCTCAAAAAGATAAATACGATAAAACCGTAATTGGGAGAAGCCTTGGGCGCCTTTGATTGAATGATGATGTTGAAGGACGCTTCCAAGCTTCTTTGAAGGAGCTCCTTGGATGTGGAAGTTGTTGGAGCAAGGTGGGTTCCTTGAAGGAAGTCCGCCGGAGGTATGCCAAATGATGGAAAATGTGTCCGTTGGCTTGGTATATGATCCGGTTAGTGTCCGGGGCTTCCTTGGCCTTTATTTATAGGCATGGTACCCTTGGGGAGTCTTCAGAGCCGTTGTAAAGGGCCTCGGAGCCGTTGGAGGCCAAAAGGGAGTTGACTGGTCAAAGCCAACGGCTAGTTTGACTGGGCTACCGGCTGGCCGGTACAGCTCCACCGGCTGGCCGGTGCCTTGGCAGAGAGGAAGAGTTATGGTCCAGGCTCCACCGGCTGACCGGTGGAGGAGCCACCGGCTGGCCGGTGGGGAGACAGTAGCTCACACTATTCATCTGGGTGCCACTGGCTGGCCGGTGACAGAGCCACCGGCTGACCGGTGGAACCTGGCAGTGGGCAGTACCTCTGCCAGGTCCACCGTCTGGTCGGTGCTATCACACCGGTTGTCCGGTGGACTGCAATTCAGTCCATTTTTGCCAGCTTTCTTGGGCCAATCCTTTGGCAATCTTTTGCCTATCATCCACAACACTTAAAAACAAGGTTAGACAAATAATAAGGTGATTGTGATCATGAAAATCAAACAATGAGGGGAACGAGAGGTACAACATATTTATGAGATGTACTATTTATATCATGAGAATAATGAATTATTATGGTCATTTTTACCTTGGGTTTATTTACAACTAGAATATTATATTTTCCATCCAAATATCTGATGAGTGGGGAAAACTATTATTTCAAAAAATATGAATGTTCTTAGTCTAATATATTTAATATTTTAATTATATGGATATAAGAAAGCAATAATTCTACACCAACTCCAAATAATATCCTGATAATATATATAGAAGTATGCAAAGGGTCCAAACATCAAAATTGGAGTCGTTAAATTCTCCCTAAAATCATTGAATTTAAACTCAAAATTCAGAAAACTATGAAAAAGGGGAGTATAAAATGATAAAATATGGATATCAAATTCCCTCTATATCACTTGAAGGTCCCCTTGATACTAAAGAACTCACACCAGTGGGTTAAATCAACTAAAAATGATCCACTCTTTCCAATCCACATTGTCATCAGGTACTCTAAAATGGTGGATATATCCAAACTTTTTAACATTAACTAATCTACAACATGTGGTGGGTCATGCACATATCTACATAGTTTCAACATGTGGATTATGTAATGCACTCCATCTAACCATGATGGTAAGTCTAGAGGATGATCAACCATGACAATACTTCATAGGACCTATAATGGCCCAATGAACATTGGGAATTATTTTCTACCCTTACAAAAACCTCCATAAACCTCATTATAGAGACAAATTTAGGAATACATTGTCTCCCTTCTAAAACACAAGGGGTATGTGACATCATTATGCATATGATTTCTACTAAATATTTGTGTTATGTATTCTCTCATTGGTCACCTAAATGATCTACATCATTTTATGCACCAGCTTTCATCCCATAAGTTAGAATTTGACTATCTCCAACAATCACAAGTGTGACATATAGGGTATCCCATATAGAGATTTAAATGGTTTCATGTTGATAATGGAGTGATATGTGTTTTTATATGTGAACTCTACTAATGGAAAGTGATACAACCTACACTGATCAAAGTATAACAATTATTCTCTTAGTATATCCTCTAAAACTTAGATAGTTCTCTCAATCCATCCATCTTTTCTAGTGGCGGAACACTATGATTATTCATAACCGGGCCCAAAATGACTCCTGAAAACCTCTCCAAAACAATTTCATGAACCATGAATCATGATATGAGACAATCATTGAGCGTATCCCATGAATTTGGAGGATATCGTATATGTACAAGTTCCCCAAACTCTCAATTGAATTATACTACCCAACAATAAGAAAGTTAGTCAACTTGGTAAGTTAATCAATAACAACCCAAATAATGTCATATTTTTCTGATGTTTATATAAGCCACATATATATATATATACCATCTCACTTATACTTAGGGATCAAAATATTTTATGTTAATCTTACTAGAACATGATGCTCTTACTTCACTTGTTTAATTTTTAGGCATCAAGAAGAAAAATAAGAGCCACTCCACCCCATACACTCCTACCCAAAATTCCATCAAAGTTCATGGTGCATCATTTTATCTCTAGGATATACCACTAATGTGGAGGTATATAACTCCCACAACACCTCATCATGTTATATTATCGAAACCACTATTCATTCATGGAAAAGGATGACATGATCGCCACCTTCAGAAAAATCATATGGTGTATAATCTAACATTGTCTCAGCATATAAAACTTCATAATCATTATCTCCAAACCGATTATCTATTATATGACGATGAAGTAGTGGATTCACTACCATAAAATGGAGACAGTATTTACCTCTCTTCTTTACTAGGGTATGTTTCTAATTGGATAGCTGATCTGAGGATTCCACTACCAAGTGTGAATAATATTTTTAATTAAGGGAATCTCCCACCATGTTTTCCTTTCTAGGATTATATACTATCTTGAAGTCATATTCCTATAGGATATCCCAACAATTTATCTTTCTATGGATGAAGTATCTCTAGAAAAAATATACTTAAGACTCTTGTTGTATGAATAGACTATAGAGTGCTCACTGAAAATATAATTTGTCTATATCTTTACGTCTAAGCCTACTGCTAACAACTCTAAATTGTAGACAACAAAACTCTTATCATTGATTCTCAACATCCTCAACCCATAAGTAATAACATCCCATATTTTAACCAACATGCCTCTAATACCATCTCTTTAGAAATCACATAACACCACATAATTGACATTTTCCTTTGTAATACTTAATATAAGAGCACTGATCAAACTCTCCCTCATCTCTTTGAATTATTTTTAGCACTAGTCAATCCAATTAAATGGTTTCCCTATTTGTGTCATGGTATTCAATGTGGCTTAAATCCTATAAAATTATTCCCAAAATCAATGTTATTACCCTACCACACTGAAAAAACTCTATGCCTTTGATACACCCTTAGGTGGCTTCCAAATAACCACTACCTTAATCTTCACTAGACCCACATTTACACCATAATCTGAAATGAAATACCCTATAAATTGGACCTATCTAATCTAGATATGGAACTTCAAAAGTTTATCATATATTTTATTCTCTCAGAGTAAGTCCAAGAAAATACACAAATTATCTTCATGCTCTACCTTATTAACATAGTAAATGAGATTATTGATGATTGGAAAACCAAAATATGATCCAAAAACAAATGGAAGATCTAGCTCATAAGCACTGTGAACTATATGGGGAAAATTTTCACACCAAAAGAAATGAATGGGAACTCATATTTATAGTGTCAATATTGGAGTTCCATATTTATAATATCCTCTTCATGAACCCTCAATATTTGGTACATAGACTAGAGATCAAACTTTGAGAACTATCTTTCCCCTTTTATTTGGTCTAAGAGGTCATAAATCCTCAGTAAGTGGTCTTTTCTTTTGACTTTCACTATTTTCAACCATAGATAATCAATGCATAACCTCAAGATCTGATTTTCCATAACAAGAAATGGATCTTTATAGGGAGGCACACTGGTCTTGATAAAACTATTATCAATAAGTACCTCCAACAACACTCTCAATTCCCAAATCATATTAGGATCCAAACAATATGCCAAAGAATATATCAGAGAAGTCCTTGGGTACATGTTGATGCAATAATTGATCTCCCACTCCAGTGGAATTCCCAAAACATCATTTGTGAGAACATACATATATTCCACCACTATCACTATAATTAATATGTTTAAAGATCCAACTACTCCCATAATAAATTTTTAAAATGACAAGAAATAGGTTGAAGCTTCATGATCATATTCCCTACTAATTTCACCAATATTTCATTCTTTCCAATGAAATGGAATATCATCCTATCAACTAGAAGGAATATTATAGTGAATATGTATCTAGAAATGTACCTATGATAACCAATCCATACACAAGATTATATCATATTCTTTATTTAAAAAACCAATAGGTTATATATAAAGTTATATCTACCCAGAATTAGAATGCTATGTGAACAAAAGTGTGAAATAGAATATTCTATCCACATAATAATCTCAAGAAACCACTAATAGTTTAAATTATCTACATGATAACAATTATCTCACAAAAGGGATAAGGTGGGGAAATAATGACTCACCCATGTGTCTAATTGTACTATTATTAATGTATAGAAGAAACAAATCATACCTAAAATAATATCATTCAAAACCTGATCAAATACCTATATACCCTAAAAATCACCATGTCATTAGTCTTTAGACCTCAAAACATGATGCAACCGACCAAGTGGTGATGGTTTTAGTACGTCATAATGTAATCCTCCAACTAAAACTCCTCCTCCCAGGGCTCTTCCAACCACTCTATCAGGACCGACTCTTAGGGTTTGGAATTGATTTCTACTATGATATTCATAATCATGTAGTTGAATATGTCTTAGGGGATCATCCACTTACTATCCACTATTTTCAATACATTTTGGGTAACAACCCTGACTCTAGAAACCCAGAGCCAATAGTAACCTTATTACATTATCATACCTACAATTAGTTTAATCCTAAAAGACCTATTAGTTTAGTAGTCTTGGAGATATATATACACAAAAAATACCTATTTTACAATGGGAATAAAATATAAAACATAAGAAATTAAAATGTTCTTACCCCTTGAAATTTCTTCAAAAATTATTCTTCATAACATCGGGAAAAGAGAAAAATTAGGGTGAGATAAAATTCTTAGAAATTTTATGTACAACAAAATTTATCCTTGATAGATATGTAAAAATCAATATGGTAAGGTAAATAACTAAAAACACAAATAATTTATTCAATAACATGAGTATGAAATGCATCTATGGATATCACAAATGAAATAATCTCATGGATAATAAAAACTAAATTCTCAAAAACATAAATGCATAATATTGGACTTCATTATCCTAGACATCATTATACTTATACCGTTAATACCTTTCTCCATGAAAGTTTAATTTATGGGTATTTATACACCAAAACCCCATTTAGTTTATCCAACTAATTTGTCTCATGAGACCAGTCGATGCATTGAGGGGATATCTATAACTAGGATCCATAATCACTGCATGTTCATTATATTCGTCATATATTGAATGGTCAACTAATTTAATAAACAATATTAATTTCTAATAAATATCCTTTTTGAATTGAGTATATAAATTTATAAAAATATTCACAGTGAATCAATTAAAATTCATTATAAAATACCATATGTAAAAATGGATACTTATTAGGAACTAATCATATCTGTGATACAAAGAATTTGTATATTTTAGTAAAATTAAACGTATAATGATCATATGAAATTGATCATTTCAAGAGAAGTTAAAAACCAAAAATTATTAAGGTATGAGAGGTTACTATCAGTTCATTATAAATATAGGTTTTTAATAAGATAATTCCCTTTAGAAAATAATATAAAAGAAATTAAAATATTAAAATAATATTTCATTTACTATTTTTCTATATAAAACAATTGAAAATATGTAGAGTAATCTCAACTTTAAGAAGCTATGATGATATTGGGGAAGTCCATTCTCGATGTATTGGAAAAAAACATTCCTTTTGACATTTTATAATGAATTTTGAAAGAGAAACTTTCAAAAAACATTATAAACATTCTATTAAAAACTTTTAAAAATTAAATGATATCTTTAAAATGACCTCTATAAATAATTTGAGTAATAAAATTGGCTTTTATATTTTTTATAAAATATATACATTGATGAAAAATATATCTGATTAAAATAAAAATAAAATTGGTTTTTAGTTAATACTTTTCTTTTCTTGATTGAATTACAAAAGAGAGGAAATGTTTGAAAAAATATACAAAATCCTTAAATATATCTAGGATAAGAAAATTATATGAGCCTATGAATGATAATGATAATATAACTTCATGAAATATAAAATCAATCCTACAAAAAGGTGATATTGTAAAATAAATCTTTACCACATTGGAAACATTAAAATTTTAACACCTTGAATAAATAAACATGAATTTAAACATTAATAATTACGAATAAATAGTTATTCTTATTTAATATATAAAATTGGTATTGTATATTCCACCTAAAATTAAATAGATTCCTAATAACAAATATGTCTCAATAGAATGGAAATTGATATGAAACCCCTTAAAAATATCATACCATTGGTGTGAGGATTAATCATGGAATTTAATATATGTATAAAATATAAATCAACATAAAAAGTTTAAATACAACATAAAAAAATAAAAATTCATAGAAAACATAATTTTAGAATATCTAATACAATGAAAATACAATATAACCCAATGAAAAAATAGGATATGAAACCCTTTACTACTTGGTAATATTCAAGTAAAATACCTTTGGATAAAATAATTTGAATTGAGAGTTAAAATACCATTGATTATGAATTTTTCATGATATAACATGTTAATGGGGAAATATATACACCATATAAAATAAATTAGGTGTGTAATATTGAAATATGCCTTAATGTATGGAAATTGACCTGAAAAACATTGCATCACACTTACCTTAAGTTAGTTGTGATTAACCTCTAATGTAATGGTTTTAAACATGTTATTAATTTATATAAAAACCATATTCATATTCATAATATCATATATGATCTTTTTATAACTTTTTATTACCTATTCATTTACAATCATTCATTATATTATTATTTTGGGTGTAAACTCCGTTGTTTTCTCATGCATGTTTTTATGAATGTTTGGGTACTTGAGAATAGGAATGGTCCCATTATCTATAATATCATATTAATTATATAAATACAATATTTATACATTAAATATACTTTTATAATCATTCATGAAATTTGAAAATGAAAAATGTATCGCATCACTTCATGGAGACAGTAGGTCATACGCATGCATGAATGACGTTATAGTTTACTTAATAGGTGAAAAGGTGAGGAATTAGATGATATATTAAATTTATAAAATAAATATAATTTCATAATTACTTTATATATTCATTATTTACATCATTATGACTATCCATGTCAGTTTATGATTGCAAACAAATTACATCGATTTGTGAGGTGGTAGCCTGTTGTACGCACAAGCGATGGTTTTATTTCCAATTTAAAAGTTAAAGAGAAGGAAAAATGTTATTTCATTAACAAAATAACATATCATTATATGGAATATAATGGTTTTATTATATTTTAATTTTAATGGAATAATTTATTGTTGTAAGAGATGTAATAAAATAAAGATCATGGTGATTAGAATTACATTCACATAGAAAACCCTCCTTTAGATCTATTATTAATTATCCTAGGATTTCTCTTCTGGGAAGACCATAAGATCTAGAACATAAATAAAGATTTAGAGGATGTATTATAGTAGAGTTTATTAAATATAAATAGATTTATATGTGTGAATATGTGATGGGATTAGGGCCCATTTTATAACTGAGTTGAGTGGAACACTTGTAAATTTTAAAAGTTTTTCAATAATATAGTGTCTCTTTATTAGAGATATGGATAAAAAATATCTCATTTTAATAGGTGATAACATGCATTGGTTCTAGAATATACTTCCTTAACACTGATATGTGGTACACATCATGCACTTTAGAGAGACTTTGTGGCGCTACTAAATGGTAATCCATAGTTCTAATTAATTATATAATTTCAAAAGGTCTGATGTACCAGTTCCACAGTTTCCCTTTCTTAGTGAAACTTATAACACCCTAACATGGATATAAATTCAAGAAAACATGATCTTCCACCTAAAATTAAAAATATTTCCCCTAGTTGTCAGCATAACTCTTTTTCATGGTTTGAGCTTCATTAATTTGATTTTGAAGAGTCATTAAATTTTTTATTATATCCTCAACTAGTTCCTGGACTACGAACATCCTTTCAAAAACCTCATCCCAACATGTTTTAGTATGGAATGTTTTGAAATATAATTCTTTATATGTAACCATTTGAATATTTTTATGGAATCTATTATTGCAGGATAACTCTACCAAAGGTAAATACTGATCCCACATAACTTAAAAGTTATGTGATCACAGTATAAACTTATATTATAATGTATGAATAGTCCTTTCATAATATCCATTAGTTTGAGGATGGTTAGTGGTCCTCAATTTAATCTTATTATCAAGTGACTTCTAAGTAATTTTCTAAAATTTTGATATAAATAACATATTATAATTGTAAATGATTCAAATATGTATTACATTATGTATTACATCGTAATTAATATAGATCTATGATATGAGTTCAAGATACAAATATTATCTTATGGTAAAGAAATGTGAAGATCTGGTTCGGTGATAAATAATAACCCAAAATTCATCATTCTTACTAGGATTATTCGGTAATCTAATGACAATGTCCACAACAATTTCATCCCATTTTCACATAGGAATATATAGAGGCTTCATGTCTCATCTAGGATGTTGTCTATCAGGCTTCGACCAATGAAAAAACAAGAATATCAATTTATAATCATCAATTTTCCTCTTCATATTATCACAAAAAAATAAACCTTCAAATACCTATACATATTAGTGATTCCTTAGTGTATAGAGAAATTTGATTTATGATCATCATCAAGTAATTCCATTTTCATCTGAGGTGTATATGGAACATGTTGTCTCTTTAATTATTTTATAATTTCATCGGCATATCTAATGTCTTTCAACATTATATCATTAATGGATATAAATTTAGTCTAAAAATTAATATCATAATGTTGAGAAGTTTTAATCTTTTTCATTAAATATGGTTTCACAATCATTATTGAAATGAATGATATCTCCCCATCCTTAATAATTTTCATATCCTTCATTTCTATTTCTATGAACATATGATCCATATCAATCATAATTTGGGTTCGAACTCTATGATATTTCTTTCTTAATGCACCCACAACCTTATTTTAACTTCCTATGTCTTAGTGTATTGAGAATTCATGATCCTTGAGTAGCTTGATCCATCTCTATTGCCTCATATTGAGATATTATTTTGAAAAGTTTTATTTTAGGATTTTATGGTTGGTTTATATCTCACATCATTAACCATATAGATAATGCCTTAATATCTTCAAAGAAAACATTAGACCACAAATATAAATCATGGCTTGGGTATTTCTTTTCATGATTCTTTAACTTCCTTCAAGTATAAGCAATACTATTATCATCATTCATAAGAAAAAACCAATTCCCTTCTTATATGAATTACTATATATCAATAATATATCATTTCATGATATTAGAGTCAAAATTGGGGCATTGACCAATATCACCTTAAATCCATAATAAAAAAATCACATTCTATTGTCTAAATGAACTTAACCCTTTTACGTATAAACTTGGTAATCTGATTATCCCATAGGGAATGTTTTTTCAAAAAATCGCGGATAATAATCTACCAAACCATTGAAACTACATACCGTAGTTATATATGTTGCGTAGTCCATTATTTTACTACATCTATCTTTATAGAATCAACTGAGATTCCATCCTTGGAGGAAATATATACAAGAAAAGAAACCTTCTGAATCTTGAATTCCTACTTTATAACATTCCCATATAACCATTTTCTTCATAGACTCTCAAGAATGGTCTTAAAATGATTATCATGGTCCTAAAATTTTTTTTGAATACACCAAGATATCATAAATGAATAAAATAAAAAATTATTAAGATATTCCTTTAATATAACATTCATTAGATCAAGAAAAATATAGAGTGAATTAGTCAATTCAAATGGAATTATTATATACTCATAATGGCCATACCTCATTTGAAATGAATTATTTAAAACATATTACTTCTTTAATCACAATTTATGATACTCTGAATTAAGTTAATTCATTGAAAAAAATGAGTTTCATGAAGTTTATTGAATAATTCATCAATGTGAGGTAGAGGATATATTTTATTTAACATAATATCATTTATTTTGCTATAATCATTTCACAGTTGCATGGATCTCTCTTTCTTATTAAAAAAAGAAAAAGGGATCCCCAAGGTGAAACACTATTGAATATAGATCCATTCTTAGAAAACTCATCTAGCTGTTCCTTAAACTCCACTAATTTTATATTGGCCATTTTGTGGAAAGTCATTGATATAGGTCTCACATTAAGTACTAAATTAAAAAAATCAAACTATAAACTCTAGTGGATGTCTATGTATTTCATCAATATATATATGAATGTCTTCTGGTAAAATAATTAAATCATCAATTTGAATATTAACTTTTCCATCCACATGATGTGTTTTCTCTTCTCCACCAAGAATCACATTCATAAAATCTACTGGGGGTGGATTTATACTTGTCACATATTTAAATTCTCTTCTCTAAATATATATAATTTCACATCGTCATCAGAAATTGTAATTTCATTAACTTTGAAATATATTTTGGTATCATATTTTGAAATTTAGTTCATATTAAGGATTATATCAAATTGAACAATAGCTATAATAATTAATTCATAAAATAGACCATGTTTGTGTGTTATAATGGGTACTGCCTAACACATTCTTATCATAGTGAGATTTCATCTATGAGTATTTATTGAAGAATACCATCAAAATGTTCTAAGAAAATATCTAATTTTATTAGAAAAATTGTAAGATATAAAATAATGTGAGGATCTTGACTCAAATAAATGATTTTATAAATTTTATGATATAATTAAATTACCTTTAACTAAATCTTTGGGAACTTCAACCTCAGTTGTAGTGACGACATAAGTTTGACCTTCTCCCCTTTGACACTTCTATGGTATGTTCCACTGATTCTTGGGAAATTTGTTCAAATAAATACACATTTATTTATATGTGAATAAATATATAGTAGTGGTCTCTTTACTTCAAATAAATTTGTGATCCATATTAACCTTATCACCATAAAAGTAACAAACTCCCATTTTATTGAAGTATTTTCCAGGAAATGTCTTTCCATAATTTCACTTGATGGAAATTAAATCTTTTTCAAATTTTTATTCTTCTTAAATGAATTCAATTTTTATTGTTGTTAATTTTTTTCCTTCTTCCCTTGATTCCCTTTGAATATAGAGGATCTAGAAAATTACTTTCCTATTTTTATAGTGTATAAATCTATTTCATCACATAATGAGAAATCTAGAGAAACTATTCCATATTATTGAATTAGTTAAATACCTTCAAATAAATTGAAAATCAAGATTAATGTATTATATATTTAATATATAGAATACCTATATAGTATCTTAAATTTATCCTAAAAAACTTTAACACTTTTTATTTCTTTTAAATTAAGACAATGAACTTTCTCTTTATTTCATTTCCTTGTGCTCTAGGGAAATGTTTATTTAATAAAAATTCTTTAAAAGATCCACATTCTATGTATTAAATTTATTCTTCCTACCAATTTTCTAGATAAATGACCACTATTTATTATAATCAACTTTATGAAAAATATATTAGAAGTATATAATGTTCTATTTCCTATCATCCTAAGGCCAAAAATATTTTTTTCAAAGGACATGATCCATTAACAAGCTAGAATAGGGTAATTTGACCCACTAAATCATGGGGGCTTCTATCATATGAAATGATATAATACAGGTGTATAATGTTCTAGAACAAAATTTTGATATATATTTTCAAGGTTAATAGACATAACCTAGTTCAACATCCCTAATAAAGACATGATCTGCTCAACTCCAACAGAAGTTATGTTATCTTAATCAGTAGGGAAATTTCTACATTAGTAATGAGTCTTGACACCATTAATTATATCATCCACCATTTATAGAAAATATTTTATACTGAATTATCTCATATCATTATGAATTTTAAATCATAATATATAATTCATAATCTTATGTAAAACTAATTATAAATTTAAAATTTATTCTTTATTAACCCCAGAATCATAAAATAGGTTTCTTTTAGGATATCCTTAATTCAGTAAAATATTTTCAACTCATACATAAAGGTTTATAAATAAAATGTGAATTATCCTAAGCATACCCCCTTCCCCCATGAGTTCAAACAATGTTTTTAGTAAGTTTTAATTCACTATGAACTAAAATAATGACTAATATAGACTCAAACCCACTTGATTCAAGATTATTACCCCTAGATGAATCTATGCCAAAATCGTATCCACTTATAGTATTTATACCGGGATGTATTACTAGGAAAATCCACATAATATATTCCTTAAAAAATTATGTTATTATTTTATTATTATTATTATTCTAAATTTCTATCATAGGGTTATATTACATAATTTATGTTTTCTGAATTCTAATTCCCAAGGTTTCTAAAAAACTTCCGTTGATACTCACTATGAAAACCCTAGATCGGGTATAATATATTTGATGGTTCATTTATTAAATTGGAATAGATATAGGGGTTTTAATACCAAAGGACTGATTAGTTTAGTATTATTGGGGTTCCAGATACATACATGATACCTATTTTTTATTGAGAATAAAATATAAAACATAACAAAAGAAAATGTTGTGCATCACTGAAACTCACTCAAAGAAATCTTCATTATAAACTCAGGAAAAGAAAAATTAGGGTGATCTAAAATCCTCAATAATGTCTAGTAAAGTGGATTCTATCATGAGTAGATAAGATATAATGAATATGGTAAGGTATGTAACTGAAAACACATGATATTTAATCAATAACTTGTGAATGAAATGCATCCATGGATAATATCAATGAAATAATCTCATGGATAATAAAAATTGAATTCTCTAGGAAAGTAATTTATAAGTATTATACATTATAGTCTCAGAAATCATTATATATATATCATAAATACCTTGCACCATTACAGTTTATTCTGTTGGTTAGTGTACATTGAAACCCCATTTAATTTGGGCAACTAATTTTCCTCTTGAGACCTATCGATGTGTTGAGGGACTATCTATAACCGGTCCCCATAAATCACTATATGTCCACTTCATTATTCATATATTTTATGACAAATTAATTTCATAATAAATATTCCTTATTAATAAATATTTGGATTCAGTAGAAAATGCATATTTATAAATATTTTCCCAAGTTGATCAAAAAACTTTTACAGCAAAACACAATATGTAAAAATGGAATATTGTGTAGAAAATAATAATACACATGAAACAAATAATTTTTATATTTATGTTAAATTCAAGAAAAATTATCATAACAAAGTTATTTTTTCATGATAATTTTTTACCACAAAATTTTTTGTGGATAAGTGGTGACCTTCACTTCATCAGAAATATTGGTTTTGTAATAAGATCATGTTATTTGAAAAAATAATGAAAATAAGAGAGAAATATTAAAATAAACATTAAATAAATATTTTAATTTATAAATTTTTTTTACAAAATATAAAATAGTATAAATTTCATGCAATTTTTATGGTGGTCGGGAATTACAATAATTCCATATATGTTAAAAACATTCATTTTGACTTTTTTCTAAAGAATGCCAACAGTGACCCTTTAAAAAACATTATAAATAAATATTTCACACCTTTAATAAATTCAAGGCTAATTTATAATTTCTTTAATAAATCCTTTGAGTATCAAAAAGGAAATTTGTAAAATAATTTCAAAAAATATGTACATTGAAGAGAAATAAATCTGATTAAATGATAAAACAAATAAGGTATTATTTTAAACATCACTTTTCTTGATTCATTTCATAGAGTGTAAAAGTTAAGAAATTTTTGGAAACTCCTTAAATATTCATAGGATAAGAATATTTTTTATACTATCACGGATAAATGACAAAATTTATTCAATGAAAATACAAACAATCCCAAAATAAGGTGAGCTTGTAAAATAAATTCTTACCTATTTGTAAACATTTCAATTGAAACCCCTTCAAAATATAAATAATAATTGAAACGTTAGAAACTAGGAATTAATAGTTATTAATGTCTCATTTATCAAAATGGTGGTATATACACCACATAAAAGTGAATAGGTTCATAATAAAAAATATGTCTTAGTGGAATGGAAATTGAGAAAAAATCCCTTACAAAGAACATACAGTAGACGTGAGAATTATACAATGAATTAGTTTTTTGTATAAAATCTAAATCTAAATAAAAAACTGGAAATATAATATAAAATTTTAAGAATTAATTGAAAAAAAATATTAGAATATATAATACAACGAATAAGTAATATAACCTAATGAAAAGAAATTGATTTATGAACCCCCTTACCACTTGGTTACTTTTAATTAAACTCCCATTTGATGAAATATTTTGAAATAAAACCTAAAATACAAATTAATTATAAATTATTAATGATATAACATGTAAAATAGGAAAATATAGACCATATAAATTAAATTAAGTTCATAACATTAAAATATTCCTCAATGAAAGGAAATTGAGATGAAATTTCTTTCCTCACACTTTCCTTTAGTTGAAATTGATTTTACCTCCATTATAATGGTTTTAAGAAATTTATTTTTTTATAACAGACAAATATTAATATTTATAATATAATATATGATCCATTTATAACATCATATCACTCATTCGTTAACAATATTTCATTACCACTATTGTATCATGTGTTAAGTACCGTGTTTTCTCATAGATTTTTTTGTGAATGTTTTAGTTCATGGGCATATTATATAATTTAATAAAATTAATAATTAATTTAATTATATAAATAAAATATTTATTCATTAGATAAATTTTTATATAATAAATATCATGTCATTATAATCATATATTTAAATTATTTCTATATTTATGACAATCCATGTGAGTATCTGATGGAAATCAAATTACATCTGTTCATTTAGTGGTAGTCTGTAGTACACACAAGTGATAATTTTGTTTCCCATTTGATGGATAATTATATGGACAAATATTATTTCATAAACCTAATAATACATTATTATAATGGATATACTTTTTTTATTATGTAGTAATTGTAAAGACCAAATTAAATATGCTAAAATAAGAAGTAAAAAAGAAATAGCTTGGTGAAAACAATTACCTTCATTTGGAAAAACTTATTTGGAATATCTTATTAATGACCCTAGGGAAAGTATTTTGGGAATAAAATAACATGTATTTCGATTTTAGTAATATTGTTTGGTTGTTTTTTTTGGAGATTAATGGATTAATATGTGTAAAAAAGTGATGGGAGGAGGTTCCCTTTTATAATTGAGGTGACTGACACACTTGGAATTCTAAAAAAATAAATAATTTCATTTAGATTTATTAGAAATATAGATAAAAATGGATAATATTTTAAGGGTAAATATATAATTTTTAAATAAAACCATCCTTGGTTTCAATAATTTTTTAGTTCATCTTTACCCTTACCATTACAGATTAACTCTCAGTAAACCTGTTTTAACCTTTACCGCGGTAATTAATTTTTTATGTTTTTCTATTTATTATGAGAATAAATTAATTTGAACATATTTTATAATATTAATTATGATTATTCTAAATATATCATCCATTTTATAAAATTCAATTCACAGAATTGGTATAATTTAATTCAAAAAATAAACCTGCAAAAGTGTGGAAAAAATAGTTTTTCATGAAATGTGTTTTTCAATAATAAAATGATCTTATATTAAATATATTAATTTTCATCCTTGTTATATGGATTAAAATTAATGTATAAATTTCATTTTAATCATTCACTATTAAAGATTATTATAATTAATTTGAATGGGGATATAGTATAACTTTGTCTAAAAATTAGTTTCCTAAAAAATATCTATTTTACCTCCAAAGGATCTTATATTTATATCTATAAAATTAAAAGTAGCTTTTTTATTTCAAATATTATAATAAATTATTATAAATAAATTATTTAATATTTATATTCAATATCATCAGTTTTAAAAAGCCTATTTATAAGGGAATATTTCAAAAAAAATCATTCTAGAATTACTTTGACCAGGTAAGTTAATAATAAATATTTATTCTAAAAAAATAGAATTTTTATGCCATGAATAATTAAAATGTGCATTGTATTATAGATTTTTTTATATTATAATGTATACATACTATAATATAAGCATAATCACAAACTCATCCATCTTTAGGAAGACATGATCCTCTACGCAATCTCCAAACTATAGATCCCTGCATCTATGTTTAGACATGAGTATGGATCATGAATTGATATCATGATGTCTTAAAATATTCCTAAAGTAGTGGAAAAATCTTTCTCATATTGTATAATTTCAAATTCATTGGTCATACTATCCTCTTAGAGGAAACTCTTTTCCCTAGGGTGTTCTCCAACACTCCCAGTATAAGTTTGAATGCACAAAGAGATTATAGTAGCTCAGATATCCCAAACAATTTCACACTCAAACTTCCATTACTAGAAGAATTCATCTTGTACCATGTTTACAGAGTAGATTGAGAGTTTATTGAAATTAATATCTTAAACTGCAATTGTCATTCTGCATTGTGATAACCTGATAAGCTTCTGAATCCACAAATAGTACAAGGTTGAATAATAGTAATTAGTGAATAGAAAGTGTTTAAACTCTTCCCCATAAGAGTGCCACCTCATCATAGTTAGAAGTTAACAAAATATACCAACAACCTACTACAATATGAAGAAAATAGGTTTCGTGTTCATCCATCAGATTGGTTGGGGTCCACATGAGTTGGAAAACTCAAAAAAATAACTGAAAAAAATCCAATAATACATAAATATCTAGATCATCATGAATCCTAAGTGCTATATATTGAAAAAAATCACTCATTTCACTCAAAATATGAGAATCATTGTCCTATAACTTTTTAATGATCAATTATTTAAAATATAGATGAACATCAACCTCAAATACTGGTGGTGTATCCACATGAAACTCATTAAGAAGAAGCATTATTTCCTTCTCACTTAAAGAAAACACATCATAGATAATGTATGGAGGAATCATCAATCAATTTTCCATTATCATGAATCAATATTAGTATACCAGTTGTTTGTCACAATGAAGGAATATTGAGTCTTTATAAGAAGTACCAGGGTTATATGAGAATATATTGAGAGATTAATCATGAAGAAAGATGAATTCAATGAACCATTACTATATAATTCAAAAACCACTGATTTTCATGTAATTGGAGTACTATAATTCATAGTAAACAGTAGGTTATGATAGTTTTAATGCATAGATATAATGGTCACCACACTATGAATAGTTTAAGTGGCCTCAAATCCGAACTCAAAGCAAAATAACACTATTAACAAAGGTTCTCAAATAAATAACCACAACAGATATATCTTTAAAACCCACACCTAGTATAGAACCATAATTTGATACTATTTCATCATGACATTCCCCATCAGGGACTCTCCTTGACCTACATTAGTTCATGTGGGAAACCACATGCTTTCCTATAATAAGACACGGGTTTTTGAGTAGTTTTAAAAAGGAATATATCAAAAATGGGAGGCATTATACCATTTAACATTACACACTCACACCTATAAGTACATCACAACAATGCAAGATAAAATATTTTACTTACCTAAGAGGAAATAAATTCATGTTTTAGCTTCTTGAAAAACCAAGGGGTAGGGACACACACACACACAGATATATATATATATATATATATATATAAAGCATGAAAGGTGAAAATATAGAGATCTAAGCTTAACATACATGGATATTACATATTTTTAGATGAATATTAATTACATTAAAAATACATTCCAGAGGACCATAATATTTTAGTGTATTTGGAAACATGGAAACAAAATATTCTATCCTGGTAAAAGATCTTCAACATCTCCCATAAAGATAGCCCCCTTTATTAAATCAACCTAAAACCTTTCTTCATAACCTAGATAACGAAAAACATAATAAAGGGGAGAGATCAGATGCATGGTAATGGGTAAAAAGGGGAAACATGTAAGCATTAATGTGAAAATAGTAGTATGATAATGTGATTGTAACATTAGAAGATCATACCCTTCATATCAAAGTTCATAAAGATGAGTTATGGGATACTGCTTGGCATATTATAAGACATGAATCATAAGGAAATAAACATCATGATTCATGAAATCATAATTAAGGAATAAGACATTATAATTTTGGAATACATATAAGAATAAAAACATTTATGTATGGGATACCTTCTAAGACATTTATAACATGTTTGGATTGGGCTACAACCCGTGTACCTACTTCAGGTTTGGGCTAGCAACCCATGTACCAACATTCTTTTAGTATTGGGCTACAACCCAAGTATCTTCTTGTTTTTGGGCATGAGTTATAACCCGTGTACCATATTTGTTTTAGGCTCAAGATATAACCCATGTACCTTATTGTTTTTAGGCATAGGCTACAACCCATGTAGCCTCTTTCTTTTAGTCTTGGGCCACAACATAGGTGCCTTCTTGTTTTCAGGCACAGGCTACCACCTGTGTACCCACTTTCATTTAGGCTTGGGCTACAACAATTAGACCCTCGTTATTTTAAATATTGGGATACAACCCTTGTAACCTTTGAGCTCATATAAAAATTATCATTTCCCAATGAATTAGTGGGAGATATAGGTCACACCCATACCATAGTAAAATCAGTCACACATGTGCCACAATATAATAAAACATTCATCATATCATGACACATAAAAAGATATGGGTCTTATAAACAAAAAATCACATCCAATAAAATGAAATGGGTATCATTAACATTTCATCACATCATAAATTATGGAAAATAGAAAGGTTTCATAACCATTTCATTGAATCATAACTCGTGAAAGAGAAATGGATTCTACATACATATTACCCGCGAAAGAGAAACAGGTTTCATAATGACCATGACATTAAACTTGACCCATTAATAGAAAGTATATGAAGGGAAAATTTATATAATTTCTAAGAGGGGCATGTGTAGCATCAACAGATGTCAACCTTTCTTGAGAAAAATATCATTTCTTCTTTGAAAAAGGCTTGTTAATACAACAAAACCAATAAAAAAAATTTCTCATAAAATAACTTAAAAACATATAAAGAAGTCTTGAAAACATTTTGAAAATATCTTTCTTTGAAAATTACTTTAAAAAAATTTATTAAACATTAAATTTTTAAAAATTAAAAGAAATATTCAAAGGAATGATGGTGGGTAAATATGTACATGTCCTATGAAGGAAAAAAGTACATTCCTTTTTCATAGTAAAAAGGTTAGAAAGAATTCCCTGTTCAGAAAGAGACAATAATATTCCCTTTAAGAGATTAGTAAAAAAACGGGTAAAAATTTATCTAAATGATTATAGTATAATGGTATAATATTCTTGGAACCCATTTTTAGAAAACATAGATTTTTGACCAAAGAGATAGTAAAGTTGGGCTTTCCTAAAAACAATTTCTTAAATATATTATGTATAAAAGAGTAGAATTTGGTATTAATACATGAGTATATCATGAAATAAAATATTATAAAGAAAATATTTAATATTATTGAGATATGGATCATAATATTTCATCAAAGGAATAAATTACATAAACATTCTTAGAAAGCGATGAAATTATCTCAATAAACTCTTATAACTCGGTAACTTGGGATCATACTCTCCATGTAAAAATAAATAAATTATATGAAGATAAATATATCATCAAAAGAACTAAATTCATGATATTACATTTAAAATGTAATTTTATACACCTTGAAGAATAGTTTTTGTTCATAAAAAAACATGAATCTCAAAGAAGGCAAATTGAGACAAAACTGTTTTACTGATTTGGTAAATTTTCAAAGCTAAAACCCATGGAATAAGGATCATAAAATGGGAATTTTAATACCAAAATTTTTATTTAAAATAAAAATATAATAAAATAATGTTATTTACATACACTACACAAAATGAAAGAGTGATGAACAAAGCTTTTATCTCAAAGAAATTAAACGTGAGATGAAATCCCCTTACCTTTTGTCTTGACTCTCTCCGTACTCATACCGAACTCCTATATAATAAATATAAATTTATTATAAGTATTTTAAATAATAATATTTTTATACATAATACCATTTATGGTTTTATTATGACTTTATATAACATTCTTTTTAATGACCATAAGTTAAAGTTTCACTTTGGATAAAATTCATTTTGTTCCTCACGTGTGTCTTAATTTGTTACATATTTTTTCCTTATACTTATATCATGATTCTAGAATGTAAACCATAATATAAATATCAGGTATATATATTATATTTATATTATAATAATATATAAAATATAGTTGTATGAAATGGAATACAACGTTCATAGAGACGGTAAGCTGTATGTACGCATGAACATTGTTTCTGTCTTTATTATTGTATTGAAAGAAAGTATGTAAATGAAATATATATACACGTATATATATCATTATTATATTAAAATTAATATATAATATATATATCATATAATTTTGTTAAAAGCATCATTAATACATTCCACATGGTGTGTGAACGAATCACATCAATTTGAGGGGTGGTAGTCCACACATCTGCAAGCGAGATTTCATATTAACACCAAATGGAAGGTAAAACTATTTGTATTGTAAAAGTAATAAATAATATTAAATAAATAATAAATATAATATATTACATATATAAATATATTTTCTTTCATAATGGAAACCATGATTGGAGGTAAAGTGAGAAATGAACAATCATCATTTCGTGAGGCAGTAGTTTGCTGTATAGAGAAACAGTATGTTAAACATTCATTAGATGGAGGTATTAGTAAGAGTAGGTAATAAAAATTGAATATAAACATAATATTATATGGAGGATACTGGTTTCATCACACAAAATGGTATAATTATATTAGAGGGGCGTAGAAGGAAAATAATGGAACGGAGTTTGAGAGAATACTTTGTGTCTTAATCAGGTTACTCATTTTGGTTTGTGCTAAAAGGATTACTTGAGAGAGTTTCATCAAAAAGGAATGGTTAAAGGTATAAGGGACTATTTTTGGAGGAAATTTGTTTAGGTATTTTCCAAAAATAAGTGTCTTGATAGGTGTGAGTAATGGATAGAGGTGGTCACTTTTTATTGGGAAGAAAACAGATTCACATGGAATTTTTAAAATCAAATTAGGTGTAAAAATGTTGTTACCTAAAACTACTAATAAAAGACCAAACAACCCAATAATGTATGGTTTATAGATTATATATTGACATAATATGGGTTTTGGATGATTTTATAGGTCATTTGGGCCCTTAATTTTAAGTTTTAATCTTTAATTAAGTTTCTTTTGGCCTTAATTATTGTGATTAATTTTAATCACTTTTACAAATAATTTTGGTCAAAAATTAACATTTTATCATTAGAATATAAATATTAGATTGAATAAAATGGTTTATGTTGGATTTTTAAAATTCCAATTATAGAAGAGCCAAAATTAATATTAGTGTTAATCCCGCAGACAGGACAAAATAATGGGGTTTTAAAGTAGGAAAAAGTTCAAAAGTTTGTTAAGTTTTTTTATTTAGTTTCAAAGTGATGTTGATTCTAAATAATTTAGTTGTATTATGAAATGTAATATTCATATAATTTAAACTTAAAACATATTTATAATATCATTTCTCTTTAAAATTTAATTAGACAAAAAGGTAGTTTGTAACTAAAATGTAGTATTTTCATTATTAATAAAAAAATGATGTTTCTCAGAAAAATCCCAAATTTTCACCCTAGGATAATTTCAATGTTCAGAATTAAAAAAAAAATTAATTTTATTTTATCAAATTTAATTTCTAAATGTGTCTAAAACTTCATTTATTATTAAAATTAGTTTATTTGAGATAGCGTTGTTTTAAAACATAAAAAGGACTTTACCAAAAACCATATCTTTTATTATCAATATTTTATATTTATATAAAACAATTATAAGAAATATTTGATAAGAAGTTATTACTATTAATATTACTATGTTTCACCTCTATGTTATAAATTTCTTATTTAAATAATTAAAATAATAAAAATAGATATTTCATAGAAACTCAGTGTTGTGTGTATCGCTCACCAACTCAGTGTTGCGTCCATCACACACCAAGTCAGTGTCGCATGCATCGTATTCCAAGTTAGTGCTATGTGTAAAATATTCCATGTTGTTGTTTCATGTAACATACATAGAGTTAGTTCTGTGTAAAAGGAATCTTTGACTTAGTTCATTTTATGATAAAAAGGAACATTTAAATTTATTTGAAAAAAACATGTCCATAAAAACATGGGTTGTTACATTTTACCCCCCATAAAATTAATTTTGTCCTTGGAATTCATCTAGGTTATCAAAGGTGTAATAATTAAATTTTTCATTCATTAAAACCCACTTCAAAAACTTGTATACTAAAACATTCCTAACTAAGGGAAATTCAGAACCATAATAGTTACCAAACTAACATATAATTGGGTTTCCACATAGGAGAACATTGTTTGGGGGTAAAGATTGGACATGGAAGGAAAATGTAAATATTTAAAGAGAGTGATTGAGGTCATAAATCACAAACAATTTAATGATAAAAGTATATTTTATGGCATCAAATCCATAAATATGTGATGATTCCATAAGCAGTTGGTTCAAAAGAATTTAAGGTATTATGACAACATTTTTTGTATCACCTTCTTAATGTAGAGTAATTAATGACAAATTTCTATAAATAAAATTTTATTCTTGGGATGTACATTGAAAAACTTATAATTCATCAATTTCCTTATGGAATGAATGTCCATAAATTAAATTTTATTAATAAAGCACTAAAATATGCTTTTAATGGATTTTAAGGCCTATAAAAAAATAAAAAATCTAAAAAAATTTATCTTACAAAATCAACATGCATTAAAAATAAAATGTAACACTACTAGTTCATCATAAATATTTTTCTTTTCAAAATAATTATACATTAACCAGGACATCACATAGGCTAGTAGTAAGTGTAAAATCCATACCATCCTTTGGTCATGGATCCAAGGCCACTGGCCTTGCAGACGTGATTTTTTGTCACACAACATACAAGATGTTATTTTTGAAAAAAAATAAAATAAAATATAGACATCCTTCAAATAAGGTTAATCAGTTATTAGCCTCTTAACAATGTTTTTCAACACAAAATCAATGCACATATACATCCCCAAAATCTTAACTTAAACTTTTCATGAATGGTTATCCTTAAACCCTTCTCAAAGGTGAAAATTCAAAAGATTAGAAAGAGAGTCATGAAATAAGATTAACATTGATTCCCTAGTGTATCACAAAGTATCTCTTAGTTGTCACATTCCAAACATGTGAATAACTTCATCATATATTCTCTTGAAATATGGTAATAACCTGAATTACCATAAATACATTTGAAAAATATACATGATTCTTTATTCTAATAATTACTAGATACATCCCTTCAATCCAAGAAGTTTTAAACTTCATCCATGATAACATAGAACGTTTTTTCAATAATAAATTCTAGGGAAATCTATACCATCCAGTTTACTTATTAATATCTAGTTTATATTTATCTAGACATCCTTATCTTAATATCAGTCATTAATTAAGGATTACCTTCACTTAATCAAAATATCACATTTCCATGAAATCACATTTCTAGTAAAATTCATACATAATTCTCCATTATTAATTATGGAATCTAAATATAAAAATACTTCAATCATTAAAATTTATTGTTTCGAATAGATGAGGCCCTTACTTGGTTTAAAAGTAAATCCTTATATAAGGGCATTGTGTTAGGTAATTCTCATGTTCTCCACATATAATACATTGAACTCTGTGAAAACTATTCACTCTATGACCCTTTTCCCTGCACAAATAACATATCCCCCTAATTTAAGGAATTCCCCAACATTCTTCATCCATTATTCTTGATATGAAGGAAGATGAATATTCATTCATCTATGTTCCTTACCATGAAAGTGTATCATTCTCTTATTATACCAATTAGAAATATCCCCAAAGATAACAATTTCAATCATATACCACAGTAGCTGATTATATATAATCACAATACCTTTTTATCTACTGATCATCTCATTTGAAAAATCATTAAAAAATATTCCATAAATTTCTACATTAATTTAGTTCCTTCTGGTTCTCACAATTGACTAAAACCAGAAGAATAGTGTGAGAAATACTTATCAAATAAGATAACCTCATGGTCATGAAAAGAATTACTTATAAGATAAATAAATCATGACACCTTCAATAATATATGATACCTTAGGTTTATCCTAGGTTATTCATAGCAAATTTATATATAAATTCTTCATGATGGTTCATGAAGAGTTTGTGGATTACAAAATCATATCCCCCAAGAGTGTCAAGCCAGGTTTGTAGCAAGCCCCATTGTCGTGTACCAGATTACCCTGAGTCAAGCCCAAAACATCTTATCAGAGTTTTTACACCTAGGTAAATATGTTCCAGATCCACATACACTTGTAGTATCAATACAAGGATGTATTTATTGGAAACCACTCACTCTAACCTTTACCAAAATTCCAAAACATTTTCCAAAATTCTATCTCATCCTTATACTTATCCCTAGAGACATCCCAGGAAATATCCTTATAATTATACCTAGGTATTTGAATAATTTTTTATCATCCTAGTTTACAAAGGTTGACTAAACCTTTCCTCTAATACCAACTATAAAGCCCCAAGATTAACATACATGGATATTACATCTTTTTGGATGAATATTATATAAATTACAAAAATAAATTCTAGTGGACTGTAATAGTTTAGTATCTTCAGAAACATGGAAAAAAAATCCTTTATCCTAGTGAAATATCTTCAACATCTCCTATAAAGATATCCCCCTTTATTACTAAAACCTAAAACCTTTCTTCATAACCTGGTGAAAGGAAACATAAGAAATGTGTGAGCTCAAATTCTCAGTAAGGGTAAACAAGGGAGAAATGTAATCATAAACATGAACATAGTAGTATGATAATGAAATCATAACATTAGGAGATCATACCCTACATATTAAAGGTCATAAACATGATTTTTTAGAAAAATATAGGTAGTTTATAAGACATGAATTATAATGAAATAAACATCAGGATCCATGAAATAATAACTATGGAATAAGACATAGTATTTTTGGCATAAATATAATAATAGATACATTTACATTAGGGATACATACCTAGACCTTTATAATATGACAGGATTGGTATACGCCCTATGTACCTACTTCGGGCTTGGTCTAGCAACCTGTGTACTGTCTTTTAGGCTTGGGAAACAACCCATGTACCTTCTTGTTTTTGGTTTTTGGATAAAACATGTATACCCTCTTTCCTTTAGTCTTGGGATACAACCCATGTACCTTCTTGTTTTTGAGATAGGGATATATTCCATGTACCCTCTTTCTTTTATTCTTGGGATACAATCTATGTACCTTCTTGTTTTTGGGCTTGTGCTACCTCCTGTGTACCCACTTTCATTTAGTCTTGGGATACAACTTGAAAACCCTCTTTCTTTTAGGGATTCAGATACAATCTATGTAACCTTTTAGAAAATATAAAACATATCATTACCTAATTCATTGTAGGTAGATATAGGTCCCAACTATCTCATAGTAAAATCTTTAACACATTTTCCACTAGAAAATAAAACATTTATCATATCATGAACCTCAAAAATATATTGGTCTTGTAAACATCAAACCATAACCCATAAAATTAAATGGGTATCATTAACATTTTGTCACATAATAACCTATGTAAAAGATATAGGTTTCATAACAATTTCACCTAATCATAACCTATGAAAGAGAAATCGATATCATAAACAAATAACCCACGAAGGAGAAATAGGTTTCATAAAGGCCATGACATTAAGCGTGACCCATTCATCGAAAAGATATGAATAGAACCTTTATAGAATTTATGAAAATGGAATGAGTAACACTAATGTATTTATTCCTAGATGTAAAAGAGTTTTTAAATGTATTTCAAAAAAATTTATTGAGGAAAATACCCTTTACTCTTTGAAAAAGGATTGTTAATACAGAAAACCATTTAAAAATCATTTTCTTAGAAAATACAAGGAAATTTTTTAAAGAATACTTGAAACCATTTTGAAAATATTTTTTCCTGAAAATTACTTTTAAATTTTTTTCATAAGCATTAACCTTTTAAAAATGAAAAAGAATCTTAAAAGTAATGGAAGTGGGTAAATCTGTGCATGTCGTACGAAGTAAAGAAGTACATTTCCTTTCCATGGTAAAAAGGTTATAAGGAATGACTTGTTCGAAAGAGAAAAGAATATTCCATTTAATAAATTTGTAAAATAAAAAATAGTAAAAAAATTATTTAAAATCTTATTGGATAATGTTAAAATATTAATGGAAATGCTTTTTGAAAACATAGATTTCCGGCCGAAGAGATGGTAAAGTCAGGCATTTCTAAAAACACCTCCTTTACTATATTGTGTACCAGAGAGTAGAATATGGTACTAATACATGATTATACCATGAAATAACACAAGATAGATAAAATCATTAATATTCATCAGTTATAGATCATAATATTACATCAAGGTAATCAATAACATAAACAATCTTAGAAAGCAATGAGATTGTCTCAATAAACTCTTATAACTTACTGACTTGGGATAATAATCTTCATGTAAAAAAAGAAATTAAATGAAGCTCAATATATCATTAAGAGAATTATATTCATGATATAATGTGTAAAATTAATGTATATACAACTCGAAGAAGTGTTTAGGTTCTTAACAAAACATGAATCTCAAAGAAGGAAAATTGAGAAAAAACTATTTTACTGATTTGGTAACTTTTGAATGATAAACCCCATGGAAGAAGGATCATAAAATGAGAATTTGAATACCGAAAAATTTTATTAAAATATACATATAATAGATTCATGGGAAGTATATAAACATCAAAAAATAAAATTGTGACCAACATAGCTTGTATCTCACAGCAATTAAAAGTGAGATGAAATCCACTTACCTTGTGTCTTGACTCTCTCCATACTCGTACAAGCTTCAGGTATAATAAATAAAAATTTAGTATAAATATTTTATATAATAATATTATTATACGTTATACCATATATGGTTTTATTATTTCCTTATATTACATACTTTTTAATGATCTTATGTTAAAGATTCACTTCAGGTAAAATCTACTTTGTTATTCACGTGTGTATTAATTTGTTACATCTTTTATCCTTAAACTTATATCATGATTCCAAAATGTAAAATGTGATTTAAATATCATCTATATTATCTATCTTTATATAATAATAATCTATATAATATAGGAGTATTAAATAGAAAAACACCATTCACAGAGATGGTAAGTCATACGTACGCATGAATGTTATTCTGTTTTTATTATTGTATTGAAAGGATTTATGAAAATGAAATATATATATATATATATATATATTATTATATTATCGTTAATATATCATATATATAATATAATTTCATTAAAACCATCCATAATACATTCCATGTGGTGTTTGAACGAATCACATCGCTTTGAGGGGGTGGTAGTACACACTTCCACAAACTAGATTATCGTATTAACACCAAATTGAAGGTAAAAATATGTGTGTTGTAAAAGGAATACATAAGTTTAAAGAAATAATAAATATAATATATTCCATATATAAATATATTTTCTATCATAATTCCACCGTGATTTCTGGTTATTGAGAAATGAACAATCATTGTTTTGTGAGCCAGTAGTCCGTCGTACACAGAAACAATATGTTCAACATCGATTAGATAGAGGTGTGAGTAAGTGTAGATCATAGCCTTTTCATTAAAAATCCTATTATATGTATGATACTGGTTTCATAACATTAGGAGGGTATAAATAGAGTGTATGTGTGGTTAAGGAAAATAAAATAAAGGAGCTTGAGAGAATACATTACCCCTTAATCGGGTAACTCCTTTTGGTTTGTTCCAAAAGGAAACTTTGAGAGGGGTTATTCCCAAATGGAGGGTTACAGTTCAAAGGAAATATTTTTGGGAGGAAATCTAAGAAAAGATTTTCTGAACTTAATATGCTTGATATGTGTGACTAATGGGTATAGGTGGTGGCCTATATAGGGAAGGAAAAGGACTCACATTTAATTTTTAGAAACAAATTAGGTGTGCACATGTTATTACCTAAAAAAATTATTACCAAACCTAAAAATCTAAATAATAAAAGGTTTATGGATTAAATATGGACACCCGGTGAGTTTTTTACAAGTTTCGAGGCCACTAGTCTCTTTATTTTAAGGTTTAGTCTCTAATTAAGCTTAATTTGGCCTTAATTACTATGATTAATTTTAATCACTTTCACTAATCATTTTTGTAAAACATTAAAATTTTCTCATTAGACACTAAATATTATACTAAATACTATGTTTTATGTAATTTTTTTTAAATTACAACCATAGAATTAGAAAAATTAATATTAGTTCTAATCTCAAATACGGTACGGAATAACAGCGTTTAAAAGTAGGAAAATTTTCAAAAGTTTGTTAATATTTTTTATTCAATTTCAAAGTGATGTTGATCCCATTGAATTTAATGGTATTTTTAGTTATAATATTAATTTAATTTGAAATTAAAAGATATTTGTTATATAATTTTTCTTTAATTTTGATTTAAACAAAATGGTAGTTTTTCACTAAAAAGTAGTATTTCCCACTATTCATCAAAAAAATGAAATTTCTCTGAAAAATCCCAAAAATTCACCCTAGACTAATTTAAATGTTATGAATTCAAAAATGGAGTTCAATTTATCCAATTCAATTTAAAAATTTATTTAAAATTACTTTTATTACGAAAATTAGCTCATTCGAGAAAACAATGTTTTTAAACATAAAAAGGACTTTACCAAAAATCATATCTTTTTTAATCAATATGATTTATTTATAAAAAAATTATAAAAAATATTTTAATATCAGTTATTACTATTAATATTACTATGCTTAACATCTAGGTTATGTTTATCTTCTTTAAATAATTAAAATAATAAAAATTGATATTTCTTATAAACTCAATGTTGCATGTATCACACACCAACTGAGTGTTGCATGCATCTCGCGCCAAGTTGGTGTTGTGGGCATCATATGCCAAGTTAGTGTTTCATGGAACATATTCCAAGTTGGTGTTTCATGTAATGTATGAAAAGTCATTTTTGTGTGAAATGAATCTTTTAATTAGTTCATTGGAAGATATAAATAAAAATTTAAATTTTTTAAAATAACAAATAGGTCCATAAAAACTCATGGTGTTACAAAAAAGTCATGTTAAACCCAAAAAATTGAGTCCTAACCAAATATATGGTGAAGAGGAAGAGTGTTACTCACGATCACCAAAACAAAACACCAAGTTGTGACCACTGTCAATAAGTACTGTTACGATCCTTCTAAACAAGATCTAAAAAATTAATCATAGAGATTAATATGATACATATAAGACATGGAACATTAAATATGTTCACACGCTGGGATAAGTGTTTATATACCCAATATGACACCTTAAAAACTAAAGGAGATGTAATAAAAAAAATAGTCACCTTAACCCGCGCAACAACGATTATAAAAGAAACCCAACATTAGATATGGTCATAAAGGAACCCCAATCTAAGATAGATTAATATAAATCCTCATAAATAGATAAAAATAACAATTATACACACAACTCAATATATGTCATCTCTAAAACTAAGCACCACATGTAACCTCGTGATAATAAAAATGGTGGAACCACACTTCATTGATGGGTACCACACTAGTGGAAAAAACTTTTAACACGTCGGCATTTTTCATGTCGGTTTTATATAACCAACATGCAAAGCTATAAAAATCGATTTATCACGTCGGTATTTGTATAACCTACGTGATAAACTGACAGAAATCTATTTTTACGTCAGTTATTTTATAACCGACCTAATAAAATCTGATATTAGCTTCATTACATCGGTTATAAAATAACGTACATGACATATCGAATCTGGGCACTTTATCACATCGATTATTTTATAACTGACGTGATAAAGAAAATCTTGGAAATTTATCACGTCAGTTATAAAAGAACTGATGTGATAAAGTGCCATTTATAATATTAGTTATAAAATAACCGATGTTCTAAATAATTTTATATGATGGTTATTAAATAACCAACATTATAAACATAAAAAAATAATTTATCACGTCAGTTATTAATAAACCAACGTGATAAATATTTTAAATGATTTATCACGCCCTGTATTCAGTCATTCCATTTTCATTAATCAGGTGACTTGTGACTCATCTCTCTCGTGTGAAAACCCTATAAAATATTCTTCGAAGTCATGCCCTCCAGCCTCATTTTTTCAACAACATTCATCATCTTTATTATCACCAGATATATCAGGTCAACTTGTAACACTCAAGCAACCCTTACATGGCTCGTTTTCATTTTTTTCATGATGCCCTAAACTAATTTTTTTAGTTGTTATTTTTATATATTTTTTCTTTCTATCATGGTAAGTTTATAGTGATCATTTATACCATGCTAAATTTTTTCAGGTAAAATAAACCTTGGAAGTGATATAAAGCATGTTTACAATTTTTTTGTGTTCTATCATGTGGGTGTGTGCGTAAAGGGGTTTCCAAGGGGGTGGGGGATATCTAGGGGATGGGGGTGTCAAGGGGGTATCAAAAGGGATGGGGGTGGTGTCTAGGTTGGTGTGAGGGTCTCCCAAGGGGGTTGGGGGTGTCCAAGTAGGTGGGGGAGGTGTCCAGGGGTGAGGGGCTGTCCAAGGGGGTAGGGGTGTCCAGGGGTTGGGGGTGTCCAAGGGGGTGAGTGGGTTGTCCAAAGGGGTAGTAAGTTTCCAGTTAGGTGGGGGTGTCCAGGGGGGTTGAGGGGTTGTCTAGAGGGATGTGATCTGTCCAGGGGTGGGCGCTATCTAGAGGTGGGGTTGTCCAAGGGTGGGGCTTTCTAGAGTGTTGGGGGGTGTCCAGGGGTTGGGGGATATCTAGAGGGGTGGGGGTTTTCCAAGGGGGTGGTGGTGTCCAGGGGTGTCCAAGGGGGGGTGGGGGTGGTTTCTAGGTGGTGTGGGGGCGTTCCAATAAGGCAGGGGTGTCCAGAGGGTGGGGGTGGTGTTGAGGGGGTGAGGGGGATGTCCATGTGGTGGGGGTGTCCAAGAGGGTGAGTGGGCGGTCCAAGGGTGTATGAGGTGTCCAGGGTAGGGGGGTTTCTAGGGGTGGAGGGCTCTCTAGAGGGGTTGGGGCTATCCATGTGGGTTTTCCAAGGGGGTGGTGGTGTCGAGGGGGTGTCCAAGGGGGTGGGGGTGGTGTCCAGGGGGTGGGTGTTGTTTCCAGGGGTGAGGGGGATGTCTTGGGGGATGGGGGTGTCCAGGGAGGGTGGGGGATTTCCAGAGGGGATGGGGGACGTCCAGGGTTGGGGGATGTCTAAGGGGGTGGTGGTGTTCAGGGGGTTTCCAAGGGGGTGGGGGTGGTTTCTAGGGGTGATGGGGATTTCCATGGGGGTGGGGGTGTCTAGGGGGAGTGTTGGAACCATGGCTATTCTATGCAGGAATTGGAGTTTGTTTTGTGTTTGTTGTCAATCCTTAGTGGAAGTTCAAAATGTGTGCCAGCAAAGTGGTCATAGAGATCAAGCAGACAACAGTATTGATGGTGGTGTTGTTTCCCAGTGTTTGCCAAATTTTTTGGCCTCAAAATCGGAAAATGAAGACACTGGTTGTTGGAAAAACCCAAAGAGGAAGTGGTGTGACAAATATCAGGAGGCGTGCGCGAAAAATCAAGGGTTGTGCGAAAAATAGTGGGTTTGCCCGAAAAACAGTAGGTTTGCACGAAAAACAGTGTGGTGGGTGAATTAGAGGATCGAGGGATTTCGCGCAAATAGTGTTTCGGAATCAGAACGTCGAAAAACAGAAAAGGCATGGGCTGCGCGAAAAATCTAGAAATGTGCACAGAAAATGATACCAGTGCGAAAGATTACGTGCCATATGAGAGTTTTATGCGTCATAGAGGATTTTTCGCGTGGGGGTCTTAGACACCTATAAATAAGAGGTGACCCCCCTCATTCTGTACAGTTGAAGACTTAGAGAAGATTTGAGGTCTGATGCACGAAAAAGGATCACATAAAGGGGCTTGCGTGAAATATTCTGGGTTGCGTGGAAAATTCTGGGATGCACGAAAAAGGAAAAGTTGCGCGTAAAAATTGGGGTTGCGCATAAACGATTCAGTTGCATGAAAAAAAGGTGTTTTGCATGAAATATTTTTCCGCGTGAAAAGTAAATTTTGTGTGCAATAGAAAGGTTTTGCGTGCAAAGGGTGGGTGGTGCGCGCAATTGTTAGTGAAGTTTGTATGCACGTTCTGGTTATCCAGTTCAGTGGTTCTATGCATTCTAGTGCATCAATTCTAGTCTTTGATGCAAGAAGAGTCTCGTGCTAACCAGTGACAAAGACTTCAATTCAAATCTATTGAAGATACCTTCACGTCTATAAAATGAGTGGGACTTCATCAAAGGAAGAGATCCAGGGGGAGTCAACGGGAGTGACCCAAGGGACGATGTGAGCTATCCCTGAAACTTTTGTAAAGGAAGTGAGCCAAGGACAGAGTGACTATGCCCAAACCTTTTTAATCCACAACTAGTGAAGATTAGTGGAATTTGGTCTGACCGAAAACATGTCAACGTATGCTGCACGGACGTAGCCCTTAGTGGCGAACCAAGTAAAAATTGTTGTGTCGTCTCTTTGCATGTGAATGTTTTATTGCTAATCATATTCATCATACATATTTAACTAATTCCTACCAACATGGGAACAAGATCCTTGTTTTTAAAAGAATAAGTTGACACCATGATTCACCCCCCCCCCCTCAGGGTGTCCCGGGGTCCTATAGGGAGGGGGTTGTCCAGGGGGTGGGGGTGTCCATGGGCGTGTGGGGGTGTCCAAGGGGGTTTCCAATGGGTTAGGGGGTCGGGGTGGTTTTCAGGGGTGAGAGGGATTTCCAAGGGGGTAGGAGTGTCCAGGGGTGGGGGTGTCCAGGGGGTTGGGGTGTCTAGGGGGTGTCTAAGGGGGTAGGGGCAGGGGATGGTGTCCAGGAGATGGGAGTGTCGAGGGGGTGGGGTGGTGTCCGGGGGGGTGAGTGGGCAGTCCAAGGGTGTAGGGGGTATGTAGGGGGTGGGGTGTCCATGTGGGTGGGGGTGTCCAGAGGGGTGGGGGTTCTGTTTAGGGGGTGGGGTGTCTAGGGTCTGGTGGTGTCCAAGGGGGAGGGAGTGGTGTCCAATGGGGTAGGGGATTGGACAGCCCCCTCACCCCTGGACACCACTCCCCCACCTCTTGGACACCCCCACCCCCATGGACACCCCCACCCCACCCCCTGGATTCCCCCTACCCCCTCGGACACCCTGGACAACCCCCTACCCCCGTGGACAACCCCTACCCCCTTGGACAACCCCCCCGGATAGGGCTATTCCAACGGTTCCTGTAGAATCTTTGGTATAGGGCTATTGCATCGACCATCATTCCAACGGTGTGTGAAACTGTTGGGGAATTCTATCCCAATGGTTTCAAATCGTTGGGATATGTGTAATTTTTAGTAGTGAATGTATACATATTTTAATATTAATACTTCATATTTCTTTTTTACAAAATGGTGAATTTGGTATCTAGTTGCACCATGATGTATTCTTTGTGTACCTTAAGAATAAAGGATCCAAGATGAATTTAAAACTATTATATAAAACGATATTTTCTTTTCAAAACCCTTTTCAAGCATATATTTTTCAAATATGCATAAATTTGTTTTATATTTCAAAATTGTATTACAATAAAATTATGTTGTTTTTCATATAAATATATATTTGTCTTATCTTAACAAGATGAATAATTTTGGTATTTGTTATAGTTAATAATGAGTCGAATTTGGATTACAGAACATGTAATGAGTAACGAATTTGAGGAGGGTGTTGATGCATTTTTGGAATTTTCTAAACAAAATGTTCCAATAAGTGACATTTGTTTCTGTACATGCCTGAAATGTTTCAATACGAATAATTTAAAAAGTAAAGAGTTCAAAGATCATCTAATTCATCATGGTTTTAATCTGAGTTATAGACCTCGGATTTGACATGGAGAAACTGAATAGAATTTCAGATCTACTAATGATGATGATTTGAAAGATGGAAAATCCAATGGAATTGAAGATATGATTCATGATATTGCAGTAGAACAAATTGAGGTATAACTGATAGTTGCGAGTCTATATGATGATGATAAAAAACCATTGCATCATAGTTTTATGGATGTTATAGTTTTTTCTGTGGTGTTAATATTGATTAACCTGAAGGTGAAACATGTGTGGAGTGATATAAGTTTTACAGAGCTATTATAATTGTTGAAAGACGTTCTTCCAAAAGACAACGATCTTCCAAAATCACATTATAAGGCCAAGAAAATATTATGCATGATGGGATTAGGGTATAATAAAATACATGCCTATATGAATGACTGTGAGATATATAGGAATGAATATGAATTTATGTTAGAGTATCCCAAATGTGGGAAATCACAATATAATTTGAAAGAAAAATCATTGGCTGATATAGATATTACAAATATCCCTTCCAAGTTTTTTGGTATCTTCTTATAATTAATCATTTGAAATGTTTATTTTCTAATTCAGATGATGAAAAAAAGTTAAGATGGCATGTTTATGAGAAGATATGTGATGGAAAAATACATCATCCATCTGATTGTCCATAATGAAAGAAAATTGATGAGAAGTATCCTACATTTGGAATTGAAATTAGAAATCTCATACTTGGGTTGTGCACAGAAGGAATGAATCCATATTGAACCCTCGGTATCAGACTTAGTTCATGGCCTATTTTATTGGTAATTTATAGCCTCTCTCCAGAATTTTGTATGAAGCGCAAATATGTCAGGTTGAGTATAATGATATCTGGTCCAAAGAAACGTGGAATTGATATTGATGTTTTCTTTCCCCCATTGATTGATGATTTGAAACTTTTATGGGAGGATAGTATTAGGGTGTATGATTCTTATAAAATGGAATATTTTCGACTACATGAAGTGCTTATGTTCACAATAAATGACTTCCCATCATATGGAAATTTGTCCAGATACAATGTTATGGGGAATAAATCATGTCCAATTTGCGAACAACATACATCGTATTATCAATTTCATCATAGGAGGAAAAAGTATACATGGGTCATCTAAAGTTTTTACCTATGGATCACTCATATAGAAGAATAAAAAAACATTCAATGGCTCATAAGAATTTGATATTGATGAAAACCCATTATCCCTAGATGTGTATTTTTAGAGGGTGGAAAAATTTCTTATGACATTTGGAAAAACACAAAAATCTGGTAATGATAACCATATTTGGAAGGAAAGGCCAATATTTTTTGATCTATCATATTAGAGATATCATGAAGTGAAATATAATATTAATTTCATGCACATGAAGAAGAATATATGCGAAAGTTTGATTGGAACATTGTTATATATTAAAGGAAAGACAAAAGATGGGTTGAATGAAAGATTAGACTTACTTTCAATGGAAATACATTTGGAGTTAGCTCCCACTAATAATGGAAGACCAACATTTCTTCCCCCATATTGTCATAAATTATATAAGAGGGAGAAAATTAGCTTTTTTCAGTGTCTTCATGATTTCAAGGTGCCTCAATGTTATTCTTCAAATGTAAAATATTTTTTCTCTTTGAAGGATTTGAAGGTGATAGGTATGAAATCTCATGCTTATCACATCAAGATTCAACAACTTATACCAGTTGAATTGCATGAAATATTGCCCATCCATGTTAGAAAGACTATAATAATGTTTTGTTATTTAATCAATTCAATTTTTAATAAGGTGATTGAGGTGAATGATTTGAACATTTTGGAAAAGGATGCAATTTCTATACTTTTTCAATTGGAAATGTATTTTCCTCCATCTTTTTTTGATATAGTGGTTCATTTAATGATTCATCTTGTTCAAGAAATAATGCTTTGTGGACCTATATATCTTTGTTGGATGTATCCTTTTGAAAGTTATATGAAAATATTTATGGGGTATGTTAATACTCTTTATTGACCTGAAACCTCTATTATTAAAAATTATATTTCTGAGGATTTTTTGGTGTTTTGAACAAGCTACATGGATGCGGTGGAGCACATAGGTTTGCCTCCATCTCACCATGAAGGAGTTAATAATGAGGGAAAGGGGATTTTTGGCTTGAAATTAAAATCATTGTTATTTGAACAGATGAATAAGATAGAATTATACATCTTGAATAACATATTTGATGCTCAATCGTTTATCATATTGCATATTAATGAGTTAAAACAATGTCACCCAAAGAATAAAGAAATGTGGATTTTGAATGAGCACAAGAAAACATTTTTTTCATGGTTTAAAAAGACCTTAGTTGGTAGATCAAATGTATCAAGGACACTAAGATGGTTAGTGGGTGGTCTATGTTTACATGTTATAACATGGTCTAGGTATGACATTAATGGATATACATTTCATATGAATTTTCAGGAAAATAGAAGTGTAGTTCAGAATAGTGGTGTATTAGTGTTTGCAGAAGAAATTCATTTTTTGAGTTCTAAAGATAAAAACCCAATTTATGCATGAAGTGCATATTATGGAGTCATTGAAGAAAAATGGGAGGTTGATTACTTTAAAATTAAAGTTTCTGTTTTTAATTTCAAATGGTTTATCAGTAACAACATTGTTAGACACAATTAATTTGGAATGAAAGTTGTTAATCTGAATAGATTGGAAGTCACAAGAGATTCTTTTATAATGGAAACACATGCAAAACAGATTTTCTATATAGTTGATCAATCAGATATGCAGTGGTCTGTTGTTTTACAAGGGAAAAACAATATGTTGGTGAGGATCAACTTGATGAAGATGCTGATTTATGTGAGATACCTACTTCCATAGAAATATTAGCAGAACATAATGATTAGAATGTTGAAGACATGGTATGGTCCATAATTAACAATCATGATGAAGGAATTTGGGGAAAAATCCATTTGTATGTTCCTAATATTATAGATAACATATGTTTATTTTTTGTTTACATTTATTATTTTAAAAAAAATCGATATTATAATTTATTTTATTTATTAAAACACATATTAAAACAAATAAGTTGAAGTTTTTGTTTGTTTTAATTTTTTATTTTATTTTATCATGTTTACCATTACGTAAATTATATATCGATTATTTTTGTTGAATCACAACTACATTACCATGTCTACCATGTTTACCATGTCTACGATGTTTACCATGTCTACTATGTTTACCATGTTTTCCATGTTTACCATGTTTTCCATCTTTACCATGTTTATCATGTTTACCGTAGTTTACCTTTACATAACTTTTATTGATTTTATTGAATGAAAATTACACTACCATTTTTACCATGTTTACCATGTTTACCATATTTACTATTGTTTAACATGTATACCATATTAACTATTTTCAGTATTACGTAACATAGTTCAGTTTTCCTTTTTCTATTTCAATTAGCATTAGAATAATTGAATATGTATATTTGTGAACTAATGTATGTTTTTTTATTTGAAGAATAATGACAGATCAATCAGTTGATCAACCACATGATTCTGGAGATGAGCATAATGATCATACCACTGGGAGGAACATTCAAATTCTCCTCTTGATGTTCCTAAATCTTCCTCATGTTCTCCCATAATGAAAAAGAAGAGGTCAAGAGTTGGTAAATGTGGGTGCACACATTTACCAAAATTATCACTTACCCATATGCAGGACCAGAGGATACTCATTGATTTTGATGAGAATGATATTCCTAGAGGTCCAAATGCAAAATATTTTGAGAGTTTTGTATCAACTTAGGGTAAGAGAAAAGTAATTCTTTTGTATGATGATTGGAGTAGTGTGGACAAAGTGATAATATATTAGTTGTTGGAGATGGTTTTGGTAAGATATTTTTCTATTGTTTTCCTATTATATAAATGTTTCTAGTATAATATGTTATTCCACTTCTTTATCATATGACATTTGATATTCCTGACACTAGAGGAGTCAGGAAGAAATAATTATCGATGGCTGCTAGGAGATGGAGGGATTTTAAATCAACCCTCATATTTGATTTAATTTTTGGTTATAGGAGTCATGACAATCTATGTCATATATATCATTTCATATATGAATACACATGGAGGCAGTTTGTTGAAAGTAGAAGAAAAGATTCATATTTTTTAAGGGAAATGTAAACTTTTATAATCTTATTTATATAAATGATATTATTAATGTTTTGTTAATGATTTCTTATTCTTAATTTACAGCAAACAAGGACATCTCATTAGGATATTCAATCTAAAAATGTATACCCTCATAGTTTATCTCAGGGAGGATATACATTATTGGAATAAAAAATGATGGTTGAAAAATTAAAAAAACCAAGAGTTGAGTCTTCAAGCTCTTGAGAGGTTTCCCCTCCATCCCCTCCATCTAGACATGAAAAATGGAAGAGATCTCAGACGGGAAAAAAGGGGCAATATCTTTCGAAAGAATCAAGAATCATAGCTAAGAGGATTGTAAAATATTTATTTTATTTATTTATGTTAACATGTTATTTATATAATTTGAATCATTTTAGAAATTTTCAATTAATTAATACAGGATTCTCTTGAGGAGCAGATCTTATTAGGGGTATTTACAGCTGTTGGGAGGAAATATATTCTATCTGCAGCTTTGGGAAAGCCCAAACATCCTGGTATTTTATGAGGATATTCGAAGGGTGTATCGGTAAGAAATGTGTTTCAATGTTCTTTATCTTCTTCCATTGAGGATGTTTATAAAAAAATAGAATCCTTGGAGTCATAAGTTCATAATATTAATGTGAAGATGGAGGAAATGATTAGAGTGTTGGTACAGTCTATGTTTGCAGACATGAAAAGTCAATTTCTGAATATAGCTCCCACTCCTCTACCTCCCCCTTCAGACCCCATTATTTATCCTCCACCTCCGCTAGTAGCTCCCACTCCCCCACCTCAACCTGTGGACCCAATTTTTTATCCCACTCCTCCACCGCAGCTTCCTACTTATTGTGAGTTGTATGTTGATGATCCTCAACATCATATAGTTGCATATGGGTTGGTATATTATATAAGAGATACAATTTATTATCAACAGTTATAGGTAGAGAATCATACAATCACACTATAGGATATTATAGATAGATCAGATCGAGTACCATTACCTATAGATGAGGTGACGACAGTTGGACATAGTATCAACCATTTTTTAATTTGGCCTTCCAGACTTCTGCGACTCATTACCATAGAGGTATATATGTTATATCTTCTATTTTATTTTTAATTAACAATTTTTTAACATTTTAAAACTAATATATTTTTCTATTTATTTTTACATGAATACTTCAAAGGTGAAGAAATACTTTATAGACAACAATAAAGACAAATGGCTAGGACATCAAATACTGATTCTTGTAGTCTTGACAGATTGTCAAGATATTAAAATTTTTTGGCAGATCATTATGAGTTTCGAATGGAAGCTCATTTTTTTGGACATGCAATAAATGTGGAGATTGTGAAAAATGATACCATGGAGATTTTTACTAAAGATAAGTTGGGAATAAACGTGGTAAAAAAAATTTCATGTAAGTCTTAACATCTTTTCCCTATGTTATATTTATTAAAAATGTATACATATGTCTATTTTGTATTAGGTATCTTTATAACATGTGTGAGAAGAATAAGCAGACATATTTATATGTATTTATGGTCCCACAATGGATTTCCCCTGAAGAACATGCATTGGATAGGGAAAAAATAATGCTTTATATTGCTGAAATATTTGAAAAAATATAATCACACGGTGTTGGATGATGCATTTTTGCGAGAGGTATGAAAAATATCTCTGGAAAATAGTTCATTATCTTTTAACATAAAAACCACTAACCTTAAATTTCCATTTATCAGTGATCATTAGATTTTATGTGTTTTTTCAAAAAGAAGAAAACAATTTATTGGATATTCTCTGTCCATGGTGATGTGCGGGGACATTTTAAGAATATATTAGAAAATTATGTTTCAATTTCTTAATAGTTGTATATATTATAATGAATTTAAAATTTATCAAATTCCTATTATTTTCAAACAAGGGATGGTTCAACATTCTGAAAAAACCAATGAAAAGGAGTGCCAAGATTCAATATGTAAAAGTGAAGGTAAATGTCCATTAATAATTTGTACTTTTTGATGTATTACATAAGAATAATATTTTGAATTTACACTCATTTAAATAGAATTGTCATGAACAACAAGGAATTATCAAATGAAAACATTATATGTTAACATTTATGTATGAAATCATTACAACTGGAACACTTGTGAACTTTAACCTGGTAAGATTTCATTTTAAACATTTCCATAATTTTTCAATTGATTTATTCATTATACATGTTAACTACTTTACTTTTAATTTGAAGTTATTTGATGACCCTCAACCCTATAGTTCTCAAGAGGTCAAACACTTACAAGTGGAATGGTCAAATTATTTTACAGGTTTAACTGGATTTTAGTTTTTTTATAGTGTAAAATGTAATTTTGAATATTTTCATAATAATTATGTATTTGGTATTCCTTTAGGTTGGATTTAGTTTTTTTATTGGACATTGTAAGTTTTGAATGTTATACATGTGGATGTTAAATTTTTATCTACTTCTTGTTTATTCTAGTCCTGATGGTTTTTATGGTATGGATTCTGGTCTTGGGGGGGGGGGTCCAGGGGTGTGGGGGATGTCTAGTGGGGTGGGGGGTATGGGGGTGTGGAAGGGATGTTCAGTGTGGTGGGGTGTCTAGGGTGTCCATGGGGGTGGGAGGGTTTCCAAGAGGGTGGGAGGGTTGCCCATGGGGTAGGGGATGTCTAGGAGGGTGGGGGCTGTCCAGTTATGTGGGGGGGGGGGGGTCCAGTGGGGTGGGGTGGGGGTTTCTAGGGTTGTGGGAGGGCTGTCCAGTGGAGTGGAGGGTTCCAGGGTGTCTATAAGGGTGAAAGGGTCTCCAGGAGGGTGGGAGGGCTATCCAGGGGGGGCTGTCCAGGAGGGTGGGGGGGTTGTCCAGGGGGTATCTAGGGGTGTGGGGTGTCCAGTGGGGTGGGGGGTTTCTATTGGTGTGGGATGGATGTCCAGTGGGGTGGGGGTGTCTAGGGTGTCCATGGGGGTGGTAGGGTGTCCAAGAGGGTGGGAGGGCTGTCCAGGGGAGTGTGGGGATCTTCAGGAGGGTGGGGTTGTCCAGGGGGTATCTAGAGGTGAAATGGTTTCTAGTGGGGTGGGGGTGTTTTAGGGGTTTGGGGGGGGGGGTTTACAGTGGGGCGGCGGTGTCCAAGGTGTCCAGGGGGTTCGGAGGGTGTCCAGGAGGGTGGGAGGGTTATCTCAGGGGTGGGGGCTATCCAGGAGAGTGGGGGGAAATCCAAGAGGTGTCCTAGGGTGTGGGGGTGTCCAGTGTAGTGGGGGGTTTTTAGGGGTGTGGGGGGTTTCCACTGGAGTGGGGGGGTTCCAGGGTGTCCATGGGGGTGGGAGGGGGTCCCAGAGGGTGGGAGGGCTATCCAGGGGAGTGGGGGCTATGTAAGTGCATGGGGGGGGCTATCAAAGGGGTATCCAAGGGTGTGGTGGTGTCCATTAGGGAGGGGGTTTCAGGGGTGTGGCAAGGATGTCCAGTGGGGTGGGGGTGCCCAGGGTATTCATGGGGTGGGAAGATATACTGGATGGTGGGAGGGCTATCAAGGGGGTGGGGTTGTCTAAGAGGGTGGGAGGTTGTCCAGGTTGTGTCTAGGGGTGTGGGGGTGTCTAGTGTGTGTGTGTGGGGGGGGGGGGGGTCCAGGGGTGTGGGACGGTTTTCTAGTGGGGTGGGGGTGTCCAGGGTGTTCATGGGGGTGGGAGGGTGTCTAGGAGGGTGGGGGGTTGTTCAGGGGGTATCTAGGGGTTTGGGTGTGTCCATTGGGGTGGGGGGTTTCTAGGGGTGTGGGAGGGAAGTACAGTGGGGTAGTGGGTATCCAGGGTGTCCATAGGGGTGGTAGGGTGTCCAGGAGGGTGGGAGGGAATTCCAGGGGAGTGGGGGCTATCCAAGAGGGTTGGGGTTGTCCAAGGGGTATCTAGGGGTGTGGGGGTGTCCAGGGTAGGGGTTTCCAGGGGTGTGGGAGGGATGTCTTGTTGGGTGGGGTATCTAGGGTGTCCATGGGGGTGGGAGAGAGTCTCGTAGGGTGGGAGGGATGTCTCGTGGTGGGGTATCCAAGAGGGTGGGGCTGTATAGGGTGTGTTCAGGGGTGTGTGTGTGGGGGGAGGGGGGTCCAGTGGGGTGGGGGGTTTACAGGGGTGTGGGAGGGCTGTCCAGTGGGGTGGGGGTGTCTAGTGTGTCCATGGGTGTGAAAGGGTGTCCAGGAGGGTGGGAGGGCTATCTAGGGGTGGGGGCTGTCCAGGAGGGTGGGGGTTGTCCAGGGGTGTCCAGGGGTGGGGTGGGATAGTGTGTTGGGGGTTTCCAGGGGTATGGGTGGGGGTTTCCAGGTTTTCCATGGGTGGTGGGAGGGTGTCCAGGAGGGTGGGAGGGCAGTCCAGGGGAGTGGGGGCAGTCTAGGAGTTTGGGGGGTTGTCTAGGGGTTGTTCAGAGGTGTGTGGGTATCTAGGAGGGGTTTAGGGGTGTGGGAGGGTTATCGAGTGGGGTGGGGGTATCCAGGATGTCCACGGAGTGGGAGGGTGTCCAGGAGGGTGGGAGGGCTGTCCAGGGGGTGGGTCCATCCATGTGGGTGGGGGTTGTCCAAGGGGTGTCGAGGGGTGTGGGGGTGTCTAGTGGGGTGGTGGGGGGGGGCTTTCCAGAGGTGTGGGAGGGTTTTCCTGTGGGGTGGGGGTGTCCAGGATGACCATGGGGGTGGGAGGGTGTCCAGGCGGGTGGGAGGATTGTTTAGGGGAGTGGGGGATGTCCAGGAGGGTGGGGCTATCCAGGGGGTGTCTATGGGTGTGGGGGTGTCTAGGGGGTGAGGGTTTCTAAGGGTGTGTGAGGGTTGTCCATGTAAAGACCTAGAAATTTCAAGGAAATTCTTTTCATAATTTCTTGGGAATTTTACAAGTACACAGTTTCTAACGGTGCCTGATTCTGAGGCCTGGTGTGCCCAAAATCAATTTCCAAAGTTAGGCTCCGGTATGTTTAGTGAACGAACAAGCGGGTTTTTCTAACTTTTAATTCAGTGCTCGGAATCGAAATCCAAGCGCACAGATGAAATCGAAGCGCCGGTAATTGCATAGGAATAACTGTTCTGTAGTTGCGTTTGCTTGGGAAGAGTTGTTAAAAACAATGGAATAAGTTTAAAGTGAGATAAAAATTGTGTTACAATTTTTACTTCACATCTTTGTGGTTTAACTTCCATGTGAGAGAGTTGGGGTGGGACCCACTAAAATCCTAACTCTTGGTAGGATATTACTGATGTGGGGCCCACACGAGTCCCCAACTTTTCAAATTCTCTAAACCCACTAAACCTCCCTTGTAATAAATGTTGTGGCTACCTCTCTTCCTCATAAATGCATGCCAACCAATCTCACCATTAATTTTTCAATTTAAGACTAATTAATTAAGTGAGTTAAGGTTTTTGAATTTTAAAAATGTATCAAAAAGTAATAAAATAAGGAAAAGGCCTTATTTTATTTTGGTTTCTTCATTGTGTTGAGAGAGGGAGCATTATTCACATTTGAAGAACTTTATCTTCCTCGTGAAGAATGCCAAGGCTCCGACGAAGAACACTGACTTGGAAATCATAGTTCTTCATCCTCTTCTTCCTCCACGACAAGGGAGAAGTCACCTAACACAGTAAACATCTCCAAAGACAACGTACCTTCCTTCTTCATCTCCGCAAAAAGTGAGGAGATGTCGTTTCCTCCTCAGACGCACCCCGACGTCCACATAATCTACGTCCGACCACCGCGATGTCGTTCTCCGCGATGCCCGACGTGCGACGTCAAATATCCAAGTAGGGGTTGTTTTGAAAATGATAATACTCCCATGTTTTTTTCCTCCAAAATATGAATGCAGAACAACTAATTAACAAGTTGATCCGCGGATTATTATTGCGAGTTGGGATTTATCATTGGCCAGGAAATGTTTGGAGTTGTTTCAAACCATTAACGTGGTGGGTGCGGATCAACGAACAAGTCTGAACCCACCTTTTTTCTGTTCTTCATGCGCGGAGTTTTTTGAAATGACGGAACAGGACCGGAATGGTGATTAGAGGCCTTCGCAGTAAAGTACGGGTCTTGGGAGAGCCGTAGGCGCAGACAGCGGGAAAATCCGACCACCGGAGTGCGTCTGGTGGTCCGAGGAAGACGTCGTCGGCGCACCGCACCGGCACGGTGGCACCGACGGCCGGAGGCGGTGGCTGGCACCGGCCGGCCGTCAGGAGGCAGCGGTGCCCAGCGCACCGCTAGGAAGAACCGCCGCAGCTGAATCTGCAGCGGAAGGCGGTCGGATCCCGAGGTCGTGCGGGATCCGGAGGAGGAGGACGTGGCGCTTGCCGCGTCCGTGGGTCGAAAAAGGGGGAAAACACGTCCCCCCTACTTGACCGATAGCCGAGCCAGCACTCCCCCCCGGCCGGGCCGGGGCAGGTCGCGCAGACCGGGCTAGGCCGGACCAGGACTCGGGTCGGGTCGACCTGGTTCGGACCGACCAAGGGGGGGTTGGGTCGGGCCGGGCCCAGACCCCCCATTTCGGACTGTTTTCAGTCATTTGCTCATATCTTGCGCTACGAACCTCCAATCGATGCACCGTCAGTTGGAATGCATTCCTTGGATCGAGACAGTCGTTTCGGTATATTAACCTCATTTTTTCCAAGAAATTTGAGTATGGCCGGGTTGGTTTGAAACCAACCGGGCCCTCGGAGTGGAAACGCCTATAACTTGAGCTCCGGACGTCCGATTGACGTGTCGTCGACTTTTTTGGATTCCTCTTAGTGAGACGGACTTTTTGGCTTACTTCGCTCGAGGTTTGGACATAGTTAGTGTATGTCTAGGTTGGATTGTACCCGAAATCAAACCGGTCCCCTGGAACGGAAAAGCCGATAACTTTCAGACCGGACGTCCGTTTGACGAACTGTCAGCGGCGTTGGTGATCATGTCGAGAAACGGCCCCCTATGAGTATACCCCATGTGAGTTCGGGATACAGTTTAGATACGATCGGGTTGGTTCGTACACGAAACCAACCGGGCCCCTAGGACGAAAAGGGAAATAACTCACAGACCGTGCGTCTGATTGACGCGCCATCTGTTGCATTGAGACCCCTAGGACGAGGAGGTCTTTTGTGATACTTCTTCTTGGGACTTTGTGATACTTGGAGTATCGACCAGTAGCTCATGGAGCGGACCCTCCCGGTGATGAGATAGTAGAGTGCAGAGACCTAGTAGCTGGATGAGACTTGATGACTGCTGATCGATCGTCTCGGAGTGATTCAGATAGCCTAGTGGGGTGCGCTTGGTATATAGCAGTAGACCCACGGAGGAGGTGTGCTTGGTTTGTAGCAGCAGACCTGCAGTTTTCGACATAAGGAGTACCTCTGTAGGCTGTGAGGGGGTGCGCTTGGTTGTAGTGGCAGACCCATGGTGGGATGTGCTTGGTTGCAGCGGCAGGCCCACAGTACTCGATAGGTGGAGTACTTCAGCAGTCCAAGGTTAGTGGGGCACACTTTGTTGTAGCAGCATGCCCACTGTACTCGACAGAGGAGGAGTTCTCTAACAGTCGTGGTTTTCGACATCATGAATAAAAATCTTTTTTTGAGATGAGTCTATGAACTTTGTGTTTACCTCATGATTGATATGGTTCACTTGATAACTTAGGTATATGTATGGGCATATACCTAAGTAGTGGTTATCCGTTGATTTCATAACCTTTGTGTTTCCTCATGATTGAGATGGGTTACTTGATAACTTAGGTATAAGTATAGGCTTATACCTAAGTAAGGGTTATCTGTTTAGATCCTGCTTTGTGGTTATTATTGTTGGATTTAGTGAGACCTTGAGGGTCTCGGGGGTCCCTACTGAGTATCGTTATACTCACCCCTGCATGGGCAATGCCCTCACCTCGTTGTGTTGGTTGCAGATCACAGACAACGCTGGAAGAGGCCAAGTGTTCGAGGACCGGTTGGTACCCGAAGGTGGACCTCACGAAAAGTCTGTATCCGGAGGTGGACTTCACGACGAGATGATACTCGGAGGAGGTTGACGGGTTAGAGAATTATGGAGGGTATCTGTACATACCCTTCAGGTAGGATCCATGGTGGACGATCCAGGAGCTGCGCTATCTGTACCTACCCTACAGGTAGGACTCGAGGTGGACGACCCAGGAGCTACTTCTACTTTCCCAGCTGCTTGTCTATTCTGTTGTACTTTCGTTCAGTTGTAGCTGTAATTTTCAGTTGGGTTTGTATTCTGGCCCATTTACTTTTCAGCACTTTCTTTTGTACTTAGTGTATTACTTCCACTTGTACTCTGTGGCATTTTGTTTACTTTATAAAGGCAATGCCTTCCCAGTTATCGTGATTTACGCCTTTGGTGCTAGTTTCTAGCCTCTGACCTATGGAAGGCGGGCTTGGGGTAGTCACGGCACGGGCCCTGAGGATGGGTCATGACAAATTGGTATCAAAGGAGTCGGTTCTAATGTAGAACTTATAACTCTAATATTTTTCTTTCTGTGAAGAAATAGTGTTAAGGGTACCGAGTGTGGTTTTCAGTTCAAGGAGTCCAGTTTTGGTGCGGGCGGCCGACATATCCATACACCAGGACCCTGACAAATGATTTTCGACTTTGTGCATGAAAACACTGATTGCGTGTATGTTTCCAAAAGTTTTTAAAAGTCATCTCACCAGTTATAAATTACATGACCGTGTCACATTTGTTTCTTTCAGGATGCCTCCCCGCGAATGACCAGCTAGAGCCCCAAGATTTGTACGTACTAACAGCCCACCCAGTGATGTGGCCTTAGTACATGGCCCTATCCCATTTGTGGCACCAGCAGAGGCACCAGCGGTACTACCACCCGTTAGGCCATCGATGCCACCAGCCCCAGCAGTAGAGAGTGCACGTCTCTTGAGTGCACTGCACGAGTTCCAGCACCGGAGGCCACCCAGGTTCATGGGAGAGATGGACCTGCAGACGGTTGAGGACTGGCTGGAGGCTGTGGTGAGAGTCTTCTGGATAGTAGGGATGCCAGTAGACTTCATGGTGATCCTTGCTGCCAGCCTCCTTCAGGAAGCAGCAGGCAGATGGTGGAGCCTGATGCTCTAGATGCATGACAAGGCGACACTTCTGTGGACAGACTTTGAGAGCCTGTTCTGGGCAGAGTTTGTACCCACCACCCTTCGAGCGGTGCATATTCAGGAGCTACTGCATCTACAGCAGAGTAGCATGATGGTGTCACAGTACTCAGCGAGGTTCACAGACCTCTCACGCTACTCCACAGATATGGTACGAGACCCGTTCTTCAGGGCGTGAATCTTCGAGCAGGGGATTAGGAAAGAGATTAGAGCTTCTGTTGTTTCTCACAGCATCCCGACGCCGACATGGGTGTTGAAGCGAGCCCTCTTAGTGGATAGTTTCCTTGCTGAGCAGTCTCCAGTAGTAGGACCCACCACTACCCAGCATGAGGCAGAGTCTTCTACAGCAGGTAGTAGACAGATGACGCAGATGTCAAAGAGGACCAGACCTATAGGTGGTAGACTACATGACACAGGATCGTGTGTGCAAGGCACCCAGGGTGGACAGCGACTTACCAGGAGTGGACAGTGTTACTCTTACGGTGGGATTGGTCACATGGAACGTTATTATCCGACCCTCCATACAGATGACCAGTGGATAAATGAAGGACCTCCTAGTAAGAGGCAGAGGTTCAATCGAGGCAGACAGCAAGGAGAAGAAGACCGAGGCAGGGGAGATGGAGGTGGACGATGCTTCGAGGTGTTGTAACCACCACCACCAGGAGGTCCACCCCGACCGCAGGGAACATGTGGACATGGGAGAGCTCAGCTTCAAGAAGTAGAAGCATATGACTATGGATCTCCAGAATCTGGCAAAAAAGAGCGGGAATAGTTCCAGGCATGGGACCTTTGATCATGGTGCTTCTAGTTTCCTTGTTGTCATTGTTGTGTGTCTTTGTTCTTCAAGCTGCAGTAATAAACGACACTTGTCCTTGTGACATTGGGTTCCTTCATTTTTGTGTACTAAGAAGTTCTGGTTTAAACTGTTGACTTGACCCTCACTTTCGAGATTCCTACTAGAGGAGACCCAGTGACCTCACGCTGATGCCGAAAGTGTGACTCAACCCCTAGAGGCGAGAGTGGTGGTTTGATCTCTTGGTAGTAGCATCGAGGCCTTACGATGTAATCCATGGAATGGATTACTATCATTCATGGCAGGATTGACTGTATTAGTCAAAGAACGTGGTTCATCCAGGGGATGAAACCAGATTTTTCTTATCACCAAAGAAGAAATCTTTGCAGCTCTTGTGGGACCAGAGATGGTCCAGGTCACGACAGAGAAGGTCCAGGTCATCTAGGAGCAGATGAGGATAGCTCAGAGCTGACATAAGTCTTATGTTGACAGGAGGCATAGACCACTAGAGTTGTAGGATGGCGACCACTTTTTCTTATGGGTCTCACCTCGATGTCGAATTACAGAGATTTGGCTGAGGCGGAAAGTTATCTCTGCGCTTCATCGGATCCTTCAAGGTCCTCAGCAGGGTAGGCGAGGTGGGTTACCGCTAGACCCATCCACCTCAGTTTCAACAGGTGCACGAAAACTTCCAGGTATCTCAGCTGAGGAGATACAAGCACGAACCTTTGTATATCATCGACCATGGGGAGATGGACTTTGCCGATGGGGTGACTTTTGTTAGGTTCCAGTAGAGGTTGAGGATCGATAGGAGTGGATCCTACGAGGATGGTCGATTCCCCTTGTGCACTTTCTATGGCAGCACGGGAACCTCCAGGAGAGCACATGGGAGTGGAAGGCTCAGATGCATGCTCAGTACCACTTTTTTATCCCTAATTTGTGTTAAAAAGCATTACGGGGGACGTAAACCCTTGAGGTGGGAGTTAATGTAAAGAACCCAAAATTTCAAGGAAATTTTTTTCTTAACTTCTTGGGAATTTTACAAGTACGCACTCTCTGACGGTGCCTGATTCTGAGGCACGGTTGTGCCCGGAATCTAATTACCGAAGTTAGGATTGGGTATGTTCAGTGAACGAACGAGCGGGTTTTTCTAACTTTTAATCCGGTGCTCGGAATCGAAATCTGAGGGCACCGATGAAAATCACAGCGCCAGTAATTGCTTAGGAAGACCTTTTCTGGAGTTTTGTTTACTCGGGAAGAGTAGTTAAAAATAATGGAATAAGTTTAATGTGAGATAAAAAATTGTGTTACAATTTTTATTTCACATATTTGTGGTTTTAACTTCCATGTGAGGTAGTTGGGGTTGGGACCCACTAAAATCCTAACTCTTGGTAGGATATTAGTGAGGTGGGTCCCCACACAAGTCCCCACCAATTCAAATTCTCTAAACCCTCTAAAACTCCCATGTAATAAATGTTGTGGCTACCTCTCTTCCTCATAAATTCATGCCAACCTATCTCACCATTAATTTTTTCAATTTAAGACTAATTAATTAAGTGAGTTAAGTTTTTTGAATTTTAAAAATGTATGCAAGAGTAATAAAATAAGGCAAAGGCCTTATTTTATTTTGGTTTCTTCATTGTGTTGAGAGAGGGAGTGTTCTTCACATTTGAAGAAATTCATATTCCTCGCGAAGAACGCCAAGGCTCCGACGAAGAACACCGACTCGGCAATCACGGTTCTTCATCCTCTTCTTCCTCCACGACAAGGGAGAAGTCTCCGACCACGATGATTATCGCCAACGACAAAGTACCTTCCTTCTTCATCTCCGCAACAAGTGAGGAGGCATCGTTTCCTCCTCGGACGCACCTCGACATCCACAGAATCTACGTCTGACCCCCCGTGACGTCGTTCTCCGCGATGCCCGACGTGCGACATCAAATATCCAGGTAGGGGTTGTTTTGAAAATGATAATACTCCCATGTTTTTTTTCCTCCAAAACTTGAACGCGGATCAACTAATTAACAATTTGATCCACGGATTATTATTGTGGGTTGGGATTTATCATTTGTCGGGAATTGTTTAGAGTTGTTTCAAACCACTAACGCGGTGGGTGCGGATCAACGAACAAGTCCGAACCCACCGTTTTTTTTGTTCTTCATGCGCGGAGTTTTTGGAAATGACGGAACGAGATCAGAATGGCAATTTGAGGCCTTGGTAGTAAAGTACGGGTCCCGGGAGAGCCGTAGGCACAAATAGTGGGAAAATCGGACCACCGAAGTGCGTCAGGTGGTCTGCGAAAGACGCAGCCGGTGCGCCACGCCGGCCCGGCGCGCCGCCAGGAGGTACCGCCGCGGTTGAAGCCGTGGTGGCAAGCTGCCGGATCCCGCGGCTGCACGGTATCCAAAGGAGAAGGACGCGGCGCTTGCCACGTCCGTGGGTCGCCAAAGGGGGGAAACGCGTCCCCCTGCACAGCCGCTGGCCGATCCAGCGCACCCCCCCAGCCGGGTCGGGGCGGGTCGCGGGGACCGGGATGGGCCGCGTCGCGCCCCGCCGGGCCAGGCCCAGACCCCCCATTTCAGACTATTTTCAGTCATTTGCTCATATCCTAGGCTACGTACCTTAGATCGACACACTTTCAGTTGGGATGCGATCCTTGGATTGAGGCGGTCGTTTCGGTATATTACACTCAAGGTTTCGGAGAACTTTGAGTACGACCGGGTTGGTTCGAACACGAAACCAACTGGGCCCTCGGAGCGGAAACGCCTATAACTTGAGTTCCGGACGTCCGATTGACGTGTCGTTGACTTTGTTGGATTCCTCTTAGTGAGACGGACCTTTTGGCTTACTCCGCTCGAGATTTGAATGCAGTTGGAGTATGGCTGGGTTGGATTGTACCCGAAATCCAACTGGACCCCTAGAACGGAAAAGCCGATAACTTTCAGACCGGATGTCTGTTTGACAAACCATCAGTGGCGTTGATGATCACGTTTAGAAACGATCCCTATGAGTATACCCCATATGAGTTTGGGGTACAGTTGAGATACAGTCGGGTTGGTTCGTACACAAAACCAATTGGGCCCCTGGGACGAAAAGGCTAATAACTCACAGACCGGGCATTCGATTGACGCGCCGTCTATTGCGTTAAGACCCCTAGGACGAGGCGGTCTTTTGTGATACTTCTTAGTGGGACTTTGTGATACTTGGAGTATCGACCAGTAGCTCGTGGAGCGGACCCTCCCAGTGACGAGCTAGCAGAGTGCAGAGACCTAGTAGCTGGCTGAGACTTGACGACTGTTGATCGATCATCTCGGAGTGATTCGGATAGCCTAGTGGGGTGTGCTTGGTTGTAGCAGCAGACCCACAATGGAGGTGCGCTTGGTTGTAGCGGCAGACCCGCAGTACTCGACAGAAGGAGTACCTGTATAGGCTATGAGGCGGTGTGCTTGGTTGCAGCGGCAGACCCATGGTGGGATGCGCTTGGTTACAGCGGCAGACCCACAGTACTCGACAGGTGGAGTACTTTAGCAATCCAAGGTTAGTGGTGCGTTCTTGGTTGTAGCGGCAGGCCCACTGTACTCGACAGAGGAGAAGTTCTCCAGCAGCTGTGGTTTTGACATCATGAATAAAATCCTGGATTGAGTTGAGTGTATGAACTTTGTGTATATCTCATGACTGAGATGGGTCACTTGATAAATTAGGTAAATGTATTGGCATATACCTGAGTAGTGTTTATCCGTTGATTTCAAAACCTTTGTGTTTCCTCCTGATTGAGATGGGTTACTTGATAACTTAGGTATAAGTATAGGCTTATACCTAAGTAAGGGTTATCTGTTTAGATCCTGCTTTGTGGTTATCCTTGTTGGATTTAGTGAGACCTTGAGGGTCTCAGGGTCCCTACTGAGTATCGTTATACTCACCCTCCACAGGCAATGCCCGCACCTCATTTTGTTGGTTGCAGACGACAGACAACGCTGGCATAGGCCGAGTGTTCGAGGACCTGACTGTATCCGAAGGTGGACCTCACGACAAGTTAGTATCCGGAGGTGGACTTCACGACGAGACGATACTTGAAAGAGGATGACGGGCAAGAGCGTTGTGGAGGCTATCTGTTCCTACCCTTCAGGTAGGATCCGTGGTGGATGATCCAGGAGCTGCACTATCTGTACCTACCCTACAGGTAGGATCCGAGGTGGACGACCCAGGAGCTGCTTCTACTTTCCCAGCTGCTTGTCTATTCTATTGTACTTTCATTCAATTGTAGTTGTACTTTCTAGTTGGGTTTTTATTCTGGCCCATTTACTTTTCAGCACTTTATTTTTCTACTTAGTGTATTACTTCTGCTTGCACTCTATGGCGTTTTGTTTATTTTATAAAGGCAATTCCTTCCCAGTTATCGGGATTTACACCTTTGGTGCTAGTCGCCAGCCCCTGGCCTATTGTAGGCGGGTTTGGGGTAGTCACAGCACGGGCCCTAAAGATAGGTCGTGACAAATTGGAATCAAAGGAGTTGGTTCCACCGCAAAACTTATAACTCTGATATTTTTCTTTCTGTGAAGCAATAGTGTTAAGGGTACCGAGTGTGGTTTTCAGTTCAGGGAATCCAGTGTTGGTGCGGGAGGCCGACATATCCATACACCAGGACCCTAACAACTGATTTCCAACTTTGTACAAGAAAACACTGATTGCGTGTGGGTTTCCAAAAGTTTTTAAAAGTCAGCTCAAACCTAGTCAGCTCACCAGGTATAAATCATTTGACCGTGTCACGTTTGTTTCTTTCAGGATGCCTCCCCGTGGATGACCAGCTAGAGCCCCGAGAGTTGTACGTACTGACAGCCCACCGAGCGACATGGCATCAGTACAGGGCCTTATCCTAGTTGAGGCACCAGCGGAGGCACCAGCGGTACTACCACCCGTTGGGCCTCCGATGCCACCAGCCCCAACAGCAGATAGTGCACGTCGCTTGAGCACACTGCACGAGTTCCAGTGCCAGAGGCCACCCAGGTTCAGGGGAGAGATGGACCCGAAGGAGGCTGAGGACTGGTTGGAGGCTGTGGTGAGAGTCTTCAGGCTAGTAGGGACGCCAGCAGACTTCATGGTGATCCTTGCTACCAGTCTCCTTTAGGCAGAAGCATGCAGATGGTGGAGCCTGATGCTCCAGATGCATGATGAGGCGACACTTCTGTGGAAGGACTTTGAGAGCCTATTCCGGGCAGAGTTTGTCCCCGCCGACCTTCGAGCAGTGCGTATTCAGGAGCTACTGCATCTACAGTAGAGTAGCATGACGGTGGCGTAGTACTCAGCGAGGTTCACAGACCTCTCGCGCTACTCCATAGATATGGTACATGACCCGTTCTTCAGGTCCCGAACCTTCTAGCAGGGGCTTAGGTGAGAGATTAGAGCTTCTATTGTTTCTCACAACATCCCAAAGTAGAAATGGGTGTTGGAGGGAGCCCTCTTAGTGGAGAGTTTCCTTGATGAGCAGTCTCTAGTAGAAAGACCCACCACTAGCTGGCATGCAGCAGAGTCTTCTACAGCGGGCAGAAGATTGATGACGCAGAGGTCCAAGAGGACCATACCTACAGGTGGTCGACCGCATGACACAGGATCATGTGTGTGAGGAACCAGGTGTGGATAGAATATTACCAGGAGCAGACAGTGTTACTCCAGTGGCGGTATTGGTCACATGGCATGTGACTGTCTGACCCGCCATAAAGATGACCAGCAGATAAATGAAGGACCTCCCAGGCAGAGGCAGAGGTTCGATCAAGGCGGATCGCAAGGAGCAGAAGACCGAGGCAGGGGAGATGGAGGTGTATGACGCTTCGAGTTGTTTCCACCACCACCACCAAGAGATCCACCCCAACCGCAGGGAACAAGTGGACATGGGAGGGCTTAGCTTCAGGCTGTAGAAGCATATGACTACGGAGCACCAGAAGCTGGAAGACAAGAGCCGGACTAGTTCCAGGCATGGGACCATTGATCTGGGTGCTTCTAGTTTCCTTGTTGTCATTTTTGTGTGTCTTTCTACTTTAAACTGTAGTAATAAAAGACACTTGTCCTTGTGACATTTGCTTCCTTCCTTTTTGTGTACTAAGAGGTTCTAGTTCAAACTGTTGATTTGACCCTCACTTTCGATATTCCTATTGGAGGAGACCCAGTGACCTCACGCTGATGCCAACAGTGTGACTCGACCCTTAGAGGAGAGAGTGACGGTTGGATCTCTTGGTAGTAGCGTCGAGGCCTTACGATGTCATATGTGGCATGGATTAGTATGATTCATGACAGGATTGACTGTATTAGGCAGAGAACGTGGTTCATCCAGGGGGTGAGACCAGATTTCTCTTATCGGAAAAGAATAAATCTTAGTATCTCTTGTGGGACCAGAGATGGTCCAGGTCACGACAGAGAAGGTCCAGGTCATCCAGGAGCGGATGAGGGCAGCTCAGAGCTGACAGAAGTCTTATGCTGACTGGAGGCAGAGACCACTATATTTCAAGGATAGAGACCACATTTTCTTACGGGTCTCACCTCGATGTGGAATTACGGAGATTTGGCTGAGGTGGCAAGTTATCTCCACGCTTCATCGGACCCTTCAAGGTCCTTAGCAAGGTAGGCGAGGTGGGTTACCGCTTGACCCATCCACCTCAGTTACACCAGGTGCACGACGACTTCCACATATCTCAGCTGAGGAGATACGAGCACGACCCTTCGCATATCATCGACTATGGGGAGCTGGACTTTGGCGATGGGGTGACTTTTGCGGTGTTCTAGTTGAGGATGAGGATCAACAGGAGTGGATCCTACGATGATGGTCGATTCCCCTTGTACGCTTCTATTAGCAGCACAAAAACCTCCAGGAGAGCACATGGGAGCAGAATGCTCAGATGCGTGCTCAGTATAACTTTTGTATCCCTAGTTTGTGTTAAAAGATTTACGGGGATGTAAAGTCCTGAGGTGGGAGTAATGTAAAGACCCAGAAATTTCAAGGAAATTTTTTTCATAATTTCTTGGGAATTTTACCATTACAGAGTTTCTGACGGCGCCTGATTCCGAGGCCCGGTGTGCCCGAAATCAATTTCCAAAGTTAGGCTCGGGTACGTTCAGTGAAAGAACGAGCGGGTTTTTCTAACTTTTAATCTGGTGCTCGAAATCGAAATCTGATGGCATCGATGAAATCACAGCGTCGGTAATTGCTTAGGGAGACCTTTTCTGGAGTTTCTTTTTCTCGGGAAGTGTTGTTAAAAATAATGGAATAAGTTTAATGTGAGATAAAAATTGTGTTACAATTTTTATTTCACATCTTTGTGGTTTAACTTCCATGTGAGGGAGTTGGGGTGGGACCCACTAAAATCCTAACTCTTGGTAGGATATTAGTGAGGTGGGGCCCACACGTGTCCCCACCTATTCAAATTATCTAAACCCTCTAAACCTCCCATGTAATAAATGTTGTGGCTACCTCTCTTCCTCATAAATGCATGCCAACCTATCTCACCATTAATTTTTTCAATTTAAGACTAATTAATTAAGTGAGTTAAGGTTTTTGAATTTTAAAAATGTAGGAAAAAGTAATAAAATAAGGGAAAGGCCTTATTTTATTTTGGTTGCTTCGTTGTGCTGAGAGAGGGAGCGTTCTTCACATTTGAAGAACTTCATCTTCCTCGCGAAGAACTCCAAGGATCCGATGAAGAACACCGACTCGGCAATCACAGTTCTTCATCCTCTTCTTCCTCCAAGACAAGTGAGAAGTCACCGACCCCGGTGATCATCGCCAATGACAACGTACCTTCATTCTTCATCTCCGTAACAAGTGAGGATACATTGTTTCCTCCTCGGAAGCACCCCGACGTCCATGGAATCTACATCAGACCCCTGCGACGCCATTCTCCACGACGCCCGATGTGCGATGTCAAATATCCAGGTAGGGGTTGTTTTGAAAATGATAATACTCTCATGTTTTTTTCCTCCAAAACATGAACGCAGACCAACTAATTAACAAGTTGATCCGCAGATTATTACTGTGGGTTGGGATTCATCAATTTTTGAGAATTGTTTGGAGTTATTTCAAACCATTAACGTGGTGGGTGTGGATCAACGAATAAGTCTGAACCCACCGTTTTTCTGTTCTTCATGCGCGGAGTTTTTGGAAATGACGGAACGGGACCGGAATGGTGATTGGAGGCCTTCGTAGTAAAGTACGAGTTCTGGGAGAGCCGTAGGCACAGACAGCGGGAAAATCGGACCACTGGAGCGCGTCCGATGGTCCGCGGAAGATGCCGCTGGCACGCTGCCAGGAGGAACCGCCGCAGCGGTAGGCGGTCGGATCCTGCGGCCGCACGGGATCCAGGGGAGGAGGATGCGGCGCTTGCCGCGTCCGTTGGCCGCCAAAGGGGGGAAATACATCCCCCCTGCTAGGCCACTGGCCGAGCCAATGCACCACCCCGGCCGGGCAGGGGTGGGTCGCGCGGACCAGGCTGGGCCGCGCCCAGCCGGGCCGGACCCGTACCCGATTCGGGTCGACCCGGGTCGGGCCGACCCAGGGGGGGTTAGGTCGGGTGGGACCAGGCCCAAACCCCCCATTACAGACTGTTTTCAGTCATTTTCTCATATCTTGGGCTACAGACCTCCGATTGACGCACTGTCAGTTGCGATGCGATCCTTGGATCGATACGGTCGTATTAGTATATTACAATCAAGGTTTCAAGGAATTTGAGTATGTTCGGGTTGGTTCGAACATGAAACTAATCGGGCCCTTGGAGCGGAAACGCCTATAACTTGAGCTCCGGATGTCTGATTGATGTGACGTCGACTTTTTTGGATTCCTATTAGTGAAAAAGACCTTTTGGATTACTTCTCTTGAGTTTTGGACGCAGTTGGAGTATGGACGGGTGGATTGTACCCGAAATCCAACCGGGCCCCTAGAACGGAAAAGCAGATAACTTTCAGACCAGACGTCCGTTTGACGAACCGTCAGCGGCGTTGGTGATCACGTCAAGAAATGGTATTTATGAGTATACACCATTTGAGTGTGGGGTACATTTGAGATACAGTCGGTTTGGTTCGTACACAAAACCAACCGGGCCCCTGGGATGAAAAGGCTAATAACTCACAGACCGGGCATCCGATTGACGCGTCGTCTGTTGCGTTGAGACCCCTATGATGAGGTGGTCTTTTGTGATACTTCTTCATGGGACTTTGTGATACTTATTGTATTGACCAGTAGCTTGTGGAGAGGACCCTCCCAGTGACGAGCTAGCAGAGGGTAGAGACCTATTAGATGGCTGAGACTTGAAGACTGCTGATCGATCATCTTGGAGTGATTCGGATAGCCCAGTGTGGTGCGCTTGGTTGTAGCAGCAGACCCACGGCAGAGGTGCGCTTGGTTTTAGAGGCAGACCCATTGTACTCGACAGAAGGAGTACCTCGGTAGGCTATGAGGGGGTGCGCTTGGTTGTAGCGGCAGACCCATGGTGGGATGCTCTTGGTTACAGCTGCAGGACCACAGTACTCGACAGGTGGAGTACTTCAGCCGTTCGAGGTTAGTGGGGCGTGCTTGGTTGTAGTGGCAGGCCCACTTTACTCGACAGAGGAGAAGTTCTCCAGTAGCTGTGGTTTGGACATCATGAATAAAATCCTAGTTTGAGCTGATTCTATGACCTTTGTGTTTACCTCATGATTGAGATGGGTCACTTGATAACTTAGGTATATGTATGGGCATATACCTAAGTAGTGGTTATCCGTTGATTTCATAACCTTTTTGTTTCCTCATGATTGAGATGGGTTACTTGATAACTTAGGTATAAGTATAGGCTTATACCTATGTAAGGTTTATCTATTTAGATCATGCTTTATGGTTATCCTTACTGGATTTAGTGAGACCTTGAGGGTATTAGGGTCCCTACTGAGTATCGTTATACTCACCCCTACACAGGTAATGCCCGCACATCGTTGTTTTGGTTACAGACGATAGACAGCGCTGGCAGAGGCCGAGTGTTCAAGGACTGGATGGTACCCGGAGGTAGACCTCACGACGAGTCAGTATCCGGGTGTGGACTTCACGACGAGACGATACTCGGAGGAGGTTGATGGGCGAGAGCGTTGTGGAGGCTATCTGTAACTACCCTTCAGGTAGGATCCATAGTGGATGATCAAGGAGATGCGCTATCTGTACCTACCATACAGGTAGGATCCGAGGTGGACGACCCATGAGCAGCTTCTACTTTCCCAGCTGCTTGTCTATTCTGTTGTACTTTCGTTCATTTGTAGCTATACTTTTTAGTTGGGTTTTTATTCTGCCCCATTTAATTTTTAGCACTTTCTTTTGTACTTAGTCTATTACTTCCACTTGTACTCTGTGGAATTTTGTTTACTTTATAAAGGCAATGCATTCCCAGTTATTGAGATTTACGCATTTGGTGCTAGTCGACATCCCCTAGCCTATGGAAGGTGGGCTTGGGGTAGTCACAACACGGGCCCCGAGGACGGGTCATGACAGTCCAGTGGGGTGGGGTGTGTCTCTGGTGTCCAGTGGGGTAGGAGGGTGTCTAAGAGTCTAGGAGGGATGTCCATAGGGGTGGGGGCTGTCCAAGAGGATGGGGGCTGTACAGGGGGTGTACGGGGGTGTGGGGGGGGGTGTCCAGTGGGGTGGGAGGTTTTAGGGGTTTGGGAGGGATGTCCAGTGGGGTGGGGGTCTGATTTTGGTCTTGTTTTTTTTTCTGTTTTAGGTCTTCTTTGGAAGGACATCGTTTTGGTTGAACAATCTTATTAAAAAAATTGGTCTTTACGTTGGTTATTTTATAACCGACGTAAAAAATGCATAGGAATGGGTTTAAACGTCAGTTATTTGAAAACCAACGTAAAAAATGAATGGGAAAGAGTTTTTACGTCGGTTATTTCATAACTGAAGTAATAAATGGAATGGAATGGTTTTTTATATATGTTATTTTATAATTGACGTAGTATATATGTTTTCATGTTGGTTATTATTTAACCGACATGAAAAATGCTTCACAGACTGGTTTCTCACGTCGGTTATGAAAATAATTGATGTGATAAAAGCTTCAGAAGTGTATTTTATTATGTAATTTATATAATAATTAATATAATAAATTATATACCACGTCGGTTATTTAAAAACTGACATAATAAATCATGACTCTAAAGCGTTTTCCACGTTGGCTTTTTAAGAACCGATGTGAAAAACGCTTCTTATTTTTGGTTTTTACGTTGGTTTTAAAATAATCGACGTAAAAAACAATATTTATAATGTCTCCTATAAAAACTTCTCCCAAAAGACAATGTAAAAAATAAAAAATAACCACCGTAAATTTTTTTTCACTAGTGTCATGATCGCGGGAGTACTGAATCTAGTGGAGGATGCACTCCCCACTGAAACTTGATGATATGGGAGTACCCAATTTGAATATAGAGGGAGCACAACCCTACAATTTTGGGAAGTATTGATTCTAATAGAGAAATGATATAGGGGACCCACTCCCTTGAAAACATAAAGGTCATGGGATTATTGGCCCCAACATCCCTCTAATGATCATAGATGGTCCCATTTTTTGGAAACGAACCATTAGAATAAGAATTCATCTAACATCACCTCAGTCCATATCACAGATGTTGAAATAGAATCCATCATCACATCAAACATGTAATTTTTCTTAGAATAGACAACTCATGTTCTCAAATCCATGTCTTGAGGAAGAAGATACATAAGGTAGAAAAACTTGGGAAATTAAACATTGATCCCCTTATTTCATATGTGGTGTAACCCCAAGTCCCCTCTTTTTTATGTCATGATTCTCCACATGGTGTATAAAAAACAATATACATGGTTTTTTCTTGAATAAAAATGATGTGTGGTACCATCCGGGGACCTTGGTGCATTCTTACAAAACATGGATAGGCTACCCTAGTAGATACACATTTTGTGTGGGTTCACCACACAACCCTATGATATTTTAAATTGTTGTAAAAAATAGCATTAAAAAACACAAAGGGTATATGGAGTGTGTTCCTTAGACTACATACAGGTTTTAGTCATAATTTCTAGGCTAGTTATAGCTTCACCCTGGAATATCATAAATTCTGTTGTTAGTTTCTCTATTCTCACACATACCATCTCAAAATGCATCCATCATGGATATACTCCCACAAGAATTTTATTTATATATTTCACATAATATGAATTAAAATATTAATTAAATAACATCATTCCCATACACACAAAATTTGGAAAACATATAGAGATGATTCACGCTCAAATTTACCCAAAAGAAGAAGGTAGGATGGTCCTTATAGTCTAGCTTGGGTTGTCAAATCCTCAAAGACCTAAGAAGTACCTATAGACACGTACATTATATAGATTTGTTTTGGCTATTAAGTGGCCAAATTGGGTTGATTTAATATTGTATTAAAGGATCACTAACATATTTACGTTAATTCAAATTATGGTAATGATCTGATCCTAGGTTATTGCTTGGGGTGGATTTGATGAATTCATTTCTTAATGATTTCAATTTCATATATTTGAGATGGGTTCATTTAAGATGATAAAAAAAATCATCACTTACTAGTTTAATGCCTACACACCCTAATACTAATCACCTATACACTCGAAGGATCAAAGTTTGAGCACTCCAAGGTAAAGGTTGGTATTAGCACTTGAAATGTGTGACCTTAAATTCAATAAGGATTAAGGGGTTTTAAAATCATGAAATAAAAATATCATTTAAAATAAGTTATTAACCATTAATGGGGTGAGAAATAACATTCAATCCAGGCCCTTGCTACTCCCTTGGATCAACCCATAAAAAATTTATCCTTCCATTGATGACATGTCTTCAACAGAAGTGTGAAGTGGACTTATGAGGGTGGAATTGAAGAAGTAAAAACAACAACAAAAATCAATCACTCCACGGTTGAATGATAAATATCACAAAGTATGGTCTGAATAAAATCACACCTTGAACCAATGGTATCAATGTGATATTTATATGAACAAAATAAGATTAAAGGAAGAAATTTTGTTAATAAACTAAGGTGAATTAAACAACTTACATTAGAAAGAAATGTGATTGCAAACACAAAGCGACAACATAACACTACAATGAAACCAAGAACCAAAGATGAAAAACTCCTCCATAACCACTGCCTTAAATAGGCATTTTGGTAGCCTTGGGTAGATCCTCCAACAGTAAAAAGCATCCCACTTGATTATGGTAGGCCTAGGGTGGTGGAATGCTTGTGGAACGTGGACTTTTCCACTCTTGACCCGAGGTGGAAGCCAGCTTGAAACAACCGAACAGACGTGCATGGACGACCTTCTCTATGGCCGAATTAGAGTGGGCCAAAGAATAATAAAATGGAACCTAGGATGTTTCCTAACCTCCTGTGAAATTTGGACCCATTTTGAGTTTTTTATTTCGAGGTAGGATTATATTGGTAGAATGTTTTATGGACTGAAGAATCTATCCCAGAATTTTATTTCAAAATTGGGAAACCTTAATAACCACCATGGAGGCTGAATTTCCACTGGATCCTGAAGATTTATTTTTTACTATAAAATTATTATAGAATCCCATGAAATTTGGGCTTCATTGGGGCTTTATGTTTGGCCCCACATTCTCATCAGTGGGCTGGTGTCCAATATTCCTTCTCCAGAATTGTTTCCTTTCATCACAAAATATCCCCATTTTCCTTTATGAATCCTCCATTGATCCCTGAATGAAAAATTCTCATACTAAAGTGTAGATAAATTTACCAAAATATCAGGTTAAAATATGGATAATTAAATTCCTTAAAATTAGATTAATAATTGGGCCTAAATTGGTATACATTATGCATGAAGTGCACGGATGATGAGAATGGATGTTCAAAATTAAATTCCACTAAATTAGGCCCATAAGATCAAAAATGAACATTTAATACCATTAAAATGTAACTAAAATATGTATTTTTATTGTCTAATCAAGTTATCTAACAATATATCTCATTTATACCATCATTTTTTGAATCTATAAGAACCATGATCATCATGGCAGTCAACATATAATTTAAAATGAATCCTACGGTTTGATCATGTTTTCAACCAGATTGAAAGTATTCAAGCCACAACCCAAAATTGGGCGAATGTTGATGGACATGAAGAAATATGAGAGAGAAAAAAATGAACATCAAAGTAAAAAAAAAATTCATCACTCGACGATATGGATTTTTCGAAATATCATTATAGAAAAATAAAAATAATGGAGCATAATTAATTAAAAATAATAAAAATAAAATTTATAAATTGATCTGGACAAGAGAATACATGGGTTAATCATGAACAATAAAATGAAAATTAATCCTTGAAATAAATAATGAATGGTAGGGTAAAAGAATCCATAAATAAAAAAGTCTTACCTGGTGATTGGATCAATCATTTGTGAAGAAGTATTACACATTATCTTTGGTGGTGATATCCTGAAACTCTGTCATTAGTGATAAATCCCATATAAATTTCGTCTATCAACAATCCCCATTCATCTAATCTTCAAATGTCCTTCCCCATGGTTATGTATCCTCTAACTCTAAATCCCCTAGGGTTTTGTAGCTACCCATATAGAATGGTTAAAACAATATTTATATATAAATTCAACCTAGGTTAAAAATTAAATAAATTAAATAGTTTTATTATTTAACAAACATAATGCATCTTCTAGTGGCTCCACATCTATTAATACCTAATCCATACAAAAAAATATGTCATTCCATGGGTAAACCCCATGCTTCAGATCCTATAAGAATCTTGGAAATTCTTTCCTAGAATCCAATCAATGAAGAAAACCATTTTTCTAATAAATTTTGGTGTGAATAGTTTAATATTATATATATATAATATATTTATTTTAGGGTCCACTGACACCTGTAACACCAAAACAAATATGATGAAAAATCCAGTTATATATATTGAGATATCCAAATGGTCTAAACATCAAAACCAAAGTTGTTATATCCTCTACACCTTCAATTATTTTCCCAAAAATAGAAAAATCCTCCTTGAAAATTTGATTCCATTGAGCTCACATATAGCTCTCATGCTCCTATGATATCTCATGTATGTTGCAATGCTACTAAAGTATTCACACTAGGGGATAGCTCACCGAAGAAGGAACCTCCCCTATCAAACTTTATGGTTGAAGAGTGATATAAATTTGTGTATCAATACTCTAAATCGAGTTTTACCTAGTCAATTATGTCTGATGGGTCATAAAAATATATCATTAGTTGTAACATGTGAAAGACATCGTACACCAGGTCCAACTACTGGGGTAATTCAAGGGTATAATTACCTCCCCAACACTGCATAGGACCCTTAATGACATGATGCACCTCGAGGATAAATTATTATCCCAACAAAACCACCAAAAAAATCATCATACAGAGAATGTTATAGACACATGGGGTAACTTCTTATATTCCAGGATTCTACTATTATGATATAAAAAAATATTCCAACATTGAGAGGTATTAATTTTCAAATGGATCACCTGAACTTTCCCCCATCATTACCTACACTGTTTATGGTCCCATAATTATTGAATCTACTACCTTTTTCTAATACAAGGGTGATCCACAAAATATCCTATAAAGAGATTTTAATGGATCCATGTTGATAGTGGAGTGATAATAGTAATTATAATTGAAATCCACCAACGGAAAGTGGTCCTATAAAAATAAAATGATGCTTAACATGAATTTTCTCATCATATTAAAAAAACCAAGATGGTTCACTCATTCTAGACATATATATTAGGGGAAAACAAAATGATCTTCTGTAACTAGGTATTGAATTCATTCTATAAAGATCTATACATATTTGATTTGAACTAATCTTTAGGATTGGAGAAAATTATCTAGAGTAACCTATGAAGGAAGATGGTATCCTATATAAACAAGCATCCAAACCCTCAAAAGGAATCTTCTCCCTAATATTAATGAAGTTAGATGACTTAGTATGTCAATAAATAATCACATAGATAGTTTCATGGCCATTCGATGTCTTTGGAAGCCCAATAAAAACCCATTAATCTGTTATCCATATTAAACTCAAGGATACCCAGAAGTCGTGTCAAACCTATTAGAATGTGATTCTCTTCCTTTACATAATGATATGTGAGGAATTTATAAACAAACACAGCAAATATTTTCCTACTACCTTCCCACCAAAACGTCCATAAAAGGACTTGGTTCATACTCATCAATATAGGATATATGTAGAGACCCAAAGCTTGGTGTACATGGACATTACATTCCTTTTTCGGAATAATTAACACATAACAAAACCAACACACAAGGACCATAATAGTTTAGTGTCTTTGGAAACTCGGAACATAATCTTCTAATCATGGTGACAGATCTTCAACATCTCCCATAAAGATCTTCCCCTTTTGTTTTCTTACCTAAAACCATTATTTATATCTTTGGGAAAATAAAACATAAAAATGGTGAGATCAAATTCTCAGTAAGGGTAAACATAGAGAATATAAAACAATCCATAGACATTTGAATGTAAAAATATGAGCATAAAATCTAAACAAAAAAATCTTGAGCAATGACATATAACATTGCAGTACATAATGAATAGATCATAAAATAACATTAATCATGATAAAATAGCATTGGAATAAAACTTTTAATTGTGGAAAAACATTAAGCACATGATATGATTTCCATAGTAGCCAAGGCACTGCTGCCAAAACCATCTTAGTGGACACAGTCCCTTACTGAACTGAGTTTACTTGTCGTTCCAGCCCTGTATTACTGAACCACATTTAATTTTTGTTCTAGCCATGTCTATCTCATGAGATATAATTCTTTACCCAATGCATTGGAGGGAGATATAGGTCCCACCCATCTCATAATGAAACAATTCTTACTTGTTCCACAACATGAACATAAATCATTCATCATTACCCAAAGTATAAAATGGGTTTCAGAAACATTATCCCATTATAACATAATCCATCAAAAATGGATATCATTTCATGATAATAAATGTGAAACCTTTTAAATCATAGAGACATTATACTTGAAACATGAACATACTTAATAATGTCATCTTAAATGGAAAATAGTTTTGATAAAACACTTGAAATGAATTCTTGAGGAAAATATCCATTCTTCTTCAAAATTATTTTCTTTTCACAAAATGCCATGAAATTTTAAAAGAAAAGGATTTTGTTGAAAATATTCATCAAATATTTTACATTAATCTTAATTAAGAAAAGTCTTTATTAAATTGTAAAAATCAGTTCATGTTGTATAAGTTAAAAAAACATTTTTCTCATACTTTTGCCAGAAAAGTCAAAAAGTACCTCGTATGGTAAAAAAAGAAAGATTCCTTACATACCATGTAGTAAAATTCCAAAATGGGTAAAAATGACTTTAAAAATACATGAAACCATTTTTAGAAAATAGGGACATGAATGATAAATATAACCCTAGTAAATACTTACGAATAAACAATCTCGGATAAAAATGAGATTGGAAAGGTTATCCATTACCTTAGGTCTGATATGCTTCGTATGTATCTAAACCTACTGTATAATGATTAAAATAATTTCGTTGACTTATTAAAGAATCATATTCACTGTGATGATATCATATATGGTTCACTTATCACTTTATATTACACGTTCTTTTGTAAGTTCCATGTTAAAGCAGCGTTTTGGGTAAAATCATTTTATTTATCGTACGTGTTTGGAATTGTTGTTCTTGGTATTATTATTACTTATATCTTGACTTAATTAATTCCATAATTTAAATAATGATCTATATATTATATATATATTCAGTATATATATATATATAATATATATATATATATAAATGAAATGAAATACACCGTTCATGGAGACGGTAGGCCGTACGTATGCATGAACGCTGTTTTCTTTTCTTTATTGATTTGAATGGATGTAAGTAGATGAAATATATATATATATATATATAAATTAATAAAATATCTTTATCATGTCATATATTTCATTAATACTCACTATATATAGTTTATAATAATTCTTGAATGGTTTACATGGAAAATGAATCTCATCGCGTCGTGGAGACGTTAATCCGTACGTACGCACGAGCGATGATATCATTCCCATAATCATTGAATTGAATTGGAGTGGATGATATAATATCACAGAATCAATATTATGTTATAATAACTTTATATAGTTATTCTTTACACCATTATACCCATCCATGTAAGGTGGTGGTGGAAAAACAGATTACACCATGGCGTGGAGACGGTATTCCGTACGTACGCAGGCGCGGTGATTTCATTTTCCGTAGGATGGATAGAAGGTGAAATGGGGTTGTTTAATATTTATAATAAAATATCAGTATATTATAGATACTGATGTTATTACTTTATAATGAAAAAACTAAATAAGTAGAAGTTGAAGAAAAAAGAAAACTTCAAAGAATCGGTAGAAGAGATTATCTCTTCTTCGACGCACCTCTTTTAAACTTCTTCTTAGGGGGATAGAGTTGGTCGTTTGAGAATACCAGAACCTATATGATATAACTAGAGAGGTTGAGAAGATTAATTTTTTGGGTTTGGTAGAGATTAAATGCATAAAAGGGTGTGAATAGAAGAGGGAAGGGGTGCCCTTTTTATAAGGGAGGAGATGGGCACCATAGGAAACACTTAAAATATTATTTTATAATAAAGTCATATTTGGTTTTTAATAGCTAAAAATTGATTTATTTTTAAGATAAGGTGGGTATGGGTCTAATTAATCTCAACCAATAGGTTTTATAAAATTTTAGGTTACTATTTTAACCTTATCATTTAGATTTAACTCTAAGTTAAATAATTTAACTTTAACCGTGTCTTTTTGTTTTCTTACACTATATGGTTAATAGAATTACTATTAAAATCCAAAAGAACCCCAAGTGGATAATTATTAATATATATAACCTTATCTAAGTAATTTGGCCCAACCTTGGATTTTTATAAAAATAATAACAATTAATAATATAATATTTGTTTTAAAAACTATTTTATGACCATTTTCACACTATTTGGTACATGATTTTTGTGGAAATCATAACAGCATGATTAGTTCTAAAAAAGTTCATTAATTCAATATTAACATGTCATATTAACCTATAAAATTGTTTTAATTCATAAAAAATCTAAAATTACATTTATTTGGGATTTTATAATATCAATTATGTTAATATTTCATAAATAAGGTAATTACTGCATCATAATTGTGTCATAAATAAATTAAATTATTTAATGTATAAAAATTATAAATAAAATAACAGTATGTAGTAAATCCATTTATATTTCTAATGAATATTTATAGTCGAATTTATCTTATGTATAACCCTATATTAAAAATGTTTTAGTTATTAAAACTTGATTTTAACTATTTTAACACTTTTTTAAATAAAATAATACTAAATGTCCTAATCTAATCCAAGTGGACCTAAAGGATAATATTTTATTCCTAATTTTGTTTCTGGTATAATTACACTTATCCAATAGAATTAGGACATGTGTTAGGGTAATAATAATATCATTTTTTACCCTTAATTACCCTATTTACTTTTTACCGTGGTAAATAAAAGTAAAAAGTTACTATTCACCAAAAATCATTTTTATCTTATTGAACCTCATTTTACTTCTTAATATTAACCGTGTCTCTCAGAGTTTCTAAATTCCACTCCCAAAAGTGGTAAAATTACGTTTTATGTAAATTTTCAAATTTTCTTAAGAGGTGGGTAAGAGACGATGAAAAGTTCAATAAAATTTTTATATATCTAAAATTATTATAAAATGACTCCAATGAATTAAATTGAACATATATAGGTATTATGTATCAATTTTGACTTAAAATAAATTTAAATAAAATAAATAATTATTTAAATAAAAATTCAGTTTTTAAATAGTAACCTATTGTTTTCACTATTCATCAAAAATTTAAAGTTTTTAGAAAAATACCAAAAATTCACCCTAGGCTAATTTTGATATTCCAAATCCCGAAATGTAGTCCATTTTGAAAGATAAAATTTATAAAATTTCAAAAAGTGAGTATTACTATTCATAACGGCTAGTTCATAATAATATTATAATAATATCTTGTTTAGTGAAACTCAGTATTGTGTACTACACACATTATCGAGGATGTTCATGATTGTGTGTAATGTAAGCCAAGTCAGGGCTGCGTGTAGTGAAAGCTCCGTTTGGTGTTGCGTACAAATTAATCAAAACTTATTTCATTTATACATTACACAAAATCTATACTTCATGTTGCATAGAATAATTTCTACAAAATGAACATGAAATTTTGTTTAACACGAGCCAAGAATAGTGTTGCATATACTACAAGCTAATACGGTGTTGCGTATAGCACAAGCTAATTTTGGTGTAGTGTACAACACAATACATCAATGAAATTAAAAAGAATAATTCTCAAAAAATCTCAGGTTGTTACATTCTACCCCCCTTAAAATGAATTTTTCCCTCAAAATTCGTCGGGGTTATAAACGGTTTACTACATGAACGTTTCTTTCATAGAAGCCCACATCGTAAAAAGGAATACTGAAACTTAATTGTAAAAAGTGAAGTATGAAACATAACAGTTACCGAAATTAACTCATCACTGGGTTTCCACATAGGAGAACATAGGTGAAAATATGGATATGGACGAGAAATCTATCCATCAAGGTCTGATGGAAAGTGATAGAGAACATGGCTACAAGAAAGCCAACAATCACAAAGCCATAAATTTGTGATGATCTAATGTACCATCTGATTCATCAGATATAAGATCACTAGGGCAGCATTTTTGGTTTTCAATATCCTTTCCCTAAAGTTGAAAATTTTGAATTAGAAGAAATACTCACTTTATTTTGTTACAATCTCACTGTTGTTTGTGCCTTGAACAATTTCCACTACATCTCTTAATGAAATGAATTTTAATTTGTCTTCCGTGAAGTGTTATCAGATCATGCGATAGAATAATAGGTCATTCCATCTGTCTCAAACATAAGGTTACCAAAAGTTATATACATAAGTCTATCTATGGTGAGATTAATCGTATATGGTTTCTAAAATGGACTTTTAATTCATCTATCGTACCGCTTAATAATATAAAACTAGTTATTACTAATCAGGGACTTCTTGTAGGGTAGTGGTAGGAGATAAAGGTATGTCGCACTTCGGTTGTGGGTTCGATTCTCGCGTCCTTGTCCGACGCAACGGGTTGTCACCCATCCTGCAGGTTTTCCTTTTTTTAAACTACATTATTATAACATTCCATCAATAATATTGAAAAAAGTTCTAGCCTTAAACAATACTAACTTCTGTCCAACATAATCCTTTCCAATCTTTAGGCTTATCCAAAATACTCCTACCCATGCTCATAGTATAAAGAAAACAATAAATAGACATTTCATGAGCATGTGAATATCAACATTTATCCACCATATATCATACGATATATCTTGTTGGTCAAATTACAAACATGTGAATACCTTGATCATGTATTCTCTTGAAAAATGAATACCCATTGAACCTTAGTGAAAACATGAATGTTGTCAAAAGTTAACACTTTCCACAACCAAAATCTCAAAAATTCTATATACTCAAACCATAATATCACTTAGTCCTCATATCAGTCATGAGCTCATGAATACTATTAAAAATTTCATTTTATCCTTATCATATCATCTGCTTTCCAAAATATTTGAATTAATTTTCATGGTTACCAGTACCATATAATTATTGAAAACTATAATAAACCAATACATAGATATTCCAATATTCCACAGTACTATAAATTAGATTCCACAACATTCTTTTGGAATCCCATTAAGTAAACACATAATCATTCTACTATATCATTGTCATACTCAACATCGCCAATAGTGATCGCATGTGACTTCCCTTTTTCCTTTTCCTTAAGAGGTTTCTCACGTCGATCATCATTAACCCTTGGATTAGGTAATTGGTTAGCATAATGCCATATTTCCTTACACTTGAAGCATTGATGTGTTGGTGGAGCGTTCTCTGCAGTCTTTTCTTTATTCACATCATTAGAAACCTTTTTCCCATTACTTAGGCACTCATCTTCTTGATGACCTTCTTTTCCACACTTGAAATATTTTATAGTACCTTTCAGACAATCTCCACCACACTTCTTTCCACACTTTGAGCATAAAGAAAAATTTATCTTCTTTTCACCATTTTTATGAGGTTTTTCCTTGAACTCCATCTTTATTTTTTTGTCAAAACCATGAGATGGATATGTAACTCCAACTTCTAGTTCTACCTTGATAGCACAACGCACAATTTCTTCATAACTACTGAAGTCTCTTATAGCTAATACCCTTCGAAGACTTGGTTTTAAGACACTGAAGAACCGATCAACTTTACATTCAAGTTGGATGATAAAGCTAGATGCATACCTTGAAAGCCTTGTAAAATTTGATTCGTATAAACCAACATATTCATCATCCTTTTTCTTAAGCTCAAGGAACTCATTTTCCACCGTTTTTCTAAGAATACAAGGGAAGTACTTCCTGAAAAACATGTTCTTGAACTCGTCCCATTCCATGGATTCAATTTCATCTTGGGGACTTGTATTCTTAATTAGAGTCACCACTAGTCTGCTTCACCTTCTAAACGGTAAACAGCTAGAATGAATTTATCATGTTCTGTATAGTGATGTATGGAAAATATCTTTTCAATGGTACTGATCCATTTTTTAACAACAAGTGGATCAGAAGACCCATTGAAAGAAGGTGGATGTTGCCTCATGAAGGACTCAATAGAATATTGTTTCATTCTCTGATCATTTGGAAATCCAGAATGATTCATAGCTTGTGTAAGTATATCAATAAGATTTTGCACTCCATCTCCCATAACATTGGTTTGTTCAGGAGAACAATCATTGTATTGTCTGTTACATTGATCAACACGGTTCCTTCGAGTTCCATCCATCGTATAAAACCCAAAAAGAATAGTGTGAGAGGAAAAAATCATGTAATAGAAAACAACATAATAAAGGGGGAGTACCTTCAATATATAACATCTTAGGATTAATTCTAATATTGTTACCGTAATTCTATGACTATAACCTATACTTACACTTAACCTTACGGACATCCCTAGACAAACATTTGAAATATCTCTAGGAATCTCACTAAAGTTTTCGCATCCTAGTTTCCAAAGGTTAACTAAACATTTCCTCTGATACCAAATATAGAGACCCAAAGCTTGGCATACATGGACCTTACATTACTTTTGTGGAATACTTAATACATAAAAAAACCAACACACAAGGACCGTAATAGTTTAGTGTCTTTAGAAACTCATAACATAATCCTCTAATCATGGTGAATGATATTCAACATCTCCCATAAATATCTTCCCCTTTTTTTCTTACCTAAAACCTTTCTTTATATCCTGGGTAAAATAAAACATAAAAAGGGTGAGCTAAAATGCTCATTAATGGTAAACATATAGAATATAAAACAATCCATAGACATTTGAATGTAAAAACATGAGCATAAAATCTAAACAAAAAAATCTTGACCAATGAAATATAACATTGTAGTACATAAGGAATTGATCATAAAAGAACATTAATCATGATAAAATATCATGTGAATAAAACTTGTAGTTGTGGAAAAAAATTAATCACATGCTATGATTTCCATAGTAGCCAAGACATTGCTTCTAAGACCATCATAGTGGACAAAGTCCCTTACTGAACCGGGTTTACTTGTCGTTCTAGCCGTGTATTACTGAACCAGATTTACTTTCCATTCCATACATGTCTATCTCATGAGATATAATTCTTTAACCAATGCATTGGAGGGAGATATAGGTCCCACCCATCTCATAATGAAATCATTCTTACTTGTGCCACAACATGAACATAAATCATTCATCATTACCCAAAGTATAAAATGGGTTTCATAAACATCATCCCATCATAACATAATCCATACAAAATAAATGGATATAATTTCATCATAAGAAAATTGAAACCATGTAAATCATATAGACATTATACTTGAAACATGAACATACTGAATAATGTCATCTTAGATGGAAAATAGTTTTGATAAAACATTTGAAATTAATTCTTGAGGAAAATATTCTTTCTTCTTCAAAATCATTTTCATTTCACAAAATCCAATGAAATTTTAAAAGAAAAGGATTTTGTTGAAAATATTCATCAAATCTTGTAGAGTAATATTCATTAAGAAAAGGAATTATGAAACCGTAAAAATCTGTTCATGCCGTATAAGTTAAAAAAACATTTTTCTCATACTTTTGCCGGAAAAGTCAAAAAGTACCTCGTATGGTAAACAAAAGAAATATTAATTAAATACCATGTAGTAAAAGTAAAAAATAAGTAAAAAGGACTTTAAACATTCATGAAACCATTTTTAGAAAACAGGGACATGAATGATAAATATAACCCCAGTAAATACTTACGAAGAAACAATCTCGGATAAAAACGAGATTGGAAAAGTTATCCATTACCTTAGGTCTGATATTATTCATACATATCCGAACCTCATGTATAATGATTTAAATAATGTCATTGACTTATTACAAAATCATATTAATTATTATGATATAATATATGGTTCACTTATGACTTTATATTACCCGTTATTTTGTAAGTTCTTTGTTAAAGAAGCGTTTTGGGTAAAATTGTTTTATTTATCGTACATGTTTTGACTTGTTGTTCTTGATATTATTATTACTTATATATTGATTCACTTACTTCCAGAATGTAAATCATGATTTATATATCATATATATATTCATTATATATATATATAATAGATAAATAAATGAAATGAAATACACCGTTCATGGAGACGGTAGGTCATACGTACGCATGAATGTTGTTTTCCTTTCCTTATTGACTTGAATGGAAGTAAGCAGATGAAATATATATATATAAATAAATCTAGTAGCATTATAATGACATATATTTCATTAATATTCATTATATATACTTTATAATCATTCTGGAATGGTTAACCTGGAGAATGAATCTCATCGCGTCGTGGAAACGATAATCCGAACATATGCACGAGCGATGATATCGTTCCAATAATTATTGAATTGACTTGGAGTGGATGATATAATATCACAGAATTAGTATGATGTTATAATAACTTTATATAGTTATTATTTACACCATTATAACCATCCAAGTAGGGTGGTGGTGGAAAAACATATTACACCACGGCGTGGAGACGGTATTCCGTACGTACGCACGCGCTGTGATTTCATTTTCCATAGGATGGATAGAAGGTGAAATGGGGATGTTTAATATTTATAATAACATATCAGTATATTATTGATACATATGTTATTACTTTATAATGAATCAACTAAAGAATATTAAGTTGAAGAAAAAAAGAAAACTTGAAAGAATCGGTAGAAGAGATTAGCTCTTCTAAAATTATTCTTAGGGCACTAGAGTTGGTCTTTTGAGAAGACCAGAACCTATATTATACAACTAGAGAGGTTTAGAAGAGTAATTTTCAGGGGTTCTCCGAGATTAAAGGCTCAAAAGGGTGTGAAGAGAAGAGGGAAGGGGTGCCCATTTTATAAGGGAGGAGAGGGGAACCTTATGAAAAACTTAAGATATTATTTTATAATAATGTCATATTCTGTTTTTAATAGCTCCAAATTGATTTATTTCTAATATAAGGTAGGTATGGGTATAAATCCTCTCAAAAAATAGGTTTTATACAAGTTTAGGTTTCTATTTTAAACTTATCATTTATATTTAACTCTAAGTTAAATAATTTAACTTTTACCGTGTATTTTTGTTTTCTTACACTATATGGTTAATAAACTTACTATAAAAAACCAAAAGAACCCCAAGTGGTTAAGTATTAATATATATAACATTATATAAGTCATTTGTACGAACCTTATATTTTTAGTAATAGAATAACAATTAATAATATCATATTTTTTTAAAACACTATTTTATGTCAATTTTGACACTATTTGGTACATGATTTTTTTGAAACTAATAACAGCATGATTAGTTCTAAATAAGTTAATTAAATCAATAATAACATGTCATATTAACCTTGAAAATTATTGGAACTCATAAAATGTCTCAAATAAATTTATTTGGGTATTTGAAATATCAATTATCTTAATATTTCATTAATAAGGTAATTACTGCATCATCCTTGTGTCATAAATAAATTAAATTATTTAACGTATAAAAATTATAAATAAAATACCATTATGTAATAAATTGTTTTATCTTTCTATGTAATATTTATAGTCGAATTTATCTTATGTATAACCCTATATTAAAAATGTTTTAGTTAATAAACTTTGATTTTAACTATTTTAACTCTTCTTTAAATAAAAAAATAATAAATGTCCTAATCTAATCCAAGTGGACCTAAAGGATAATATTTTATTCCTAAGGTTGTTATTGGTTGATTTAGACTTATCCAATAGAATTAGGACATGTGTTAGGGTAATAATAATATCATTTTTACCCTTAATTACCCTATTTACTTTTTACCGTGGTAAATAAAAGTAAAATGTTAATATTCACCAAAAAATATTTTTATCTTATTGAACCACATTTTACTCCTTGAAATTAACCGTGTCTCTTGGATTTCTGAAATTCCACTCACAGAAGCGGTAAAATTAAGTTTTATGTAAATTTTCAAATTCTCCAAGGAGGTGGGTAAAAGAAGCTGAAAAGTTCAATAAATTTTTTTTATATCTATAATTATTATAAAATGACTACAATGAATTAAATTGAACTTATATAGGTATTATTTATCAATTTTTACTTAAAATAAATTTAAATAAAATAAATAATTATTTAAATAAAAAGTCGGTTTTCAAATAGTAACCCAGTGTTTTCACTATTCATCAAAAATTGAAAGTTTTCAGAAAAATACCAAAAATTCACCCTAGGATAATTTTGATATTCCGAATCCAAAAATTAAGTCCATTTTGAAATATAAAATTTATAAAATTTCAAAAATTGGTTATTACTATTCATAACGGCTCATTCATGATAATATTATAATAATATCTCGTTTAGTGAAACTCGGTATTGGGTACTACACACGCTATCAAGGAAGTTATTGATTGCGTGTAATGCAAGCCAAGTCAGGTCTGCGTGTAGTAAAATCTCCGTTTGGTGTTGCGTATAACATAATCAAAACTTATTTCATTTATACATTAAACAAAATCTATACTTAATGTTGCATATAATAATTTCTACAAAATGAACTTGAAATTGTGTGTAACACGAGCCGAGAATACTACTGCGTATACTTCAAGATAATATGGTGTTGCGTATAAAACAATTTAATTTTGATATAGCATACAAGACAATACATCAATGAAATTAAAAATAATAATTCTCACAAAATCTCGGGTTGTTACAAAATACCTCTAGGGGGGTATAAAAATTAATCAATACCTATGCACACAACATGATCAGCACCACTATATGTACTTGGAAAAGGTATGTTCTCCCCAAATTTAGAAAAACCATATTGTGTATCTCTTGAAGATATCTGTTTGCATAGAAGTTAACAATCAATCTCTCCCAACTGAGACACTCTCACATGTTGGAGAAGCGGTTCAGTCACTACCATAGATAGTAGAAAATTTATCCCTCTCTCCCCCACTATGTTAATCTACAAAGAGGATGACTTCACTAATGCCTCATACACCATGTGATACTTGGATTTATTTCAAAGGGAATTATCTACAACATTTTTCTTCCATGAATTATATACTATCGTAAATTAAGATTCTTTTAATAAATCTATACAATGTCTCTATCTCAATTTGAGGCCTCATTGGGAAAATATGTACCCAATAATCTGGACTCATGAGTAAACTAAAAAGTAAAAACCCAAAAATAATTCCTCTAAATCATCAAGGTGAAGACTACTACTTCCAAATATAAATCTTAGATCATGTATTCTTCCTCATGGGGTCTCAGCTAACACAACCCATAAGTAATCACTTTTTATGAATGCATGCAACAAGCACACAAGACCATCAATGAAGGAATCTGGGAACACCACATACTTGACACCCTCCTCCGGAAAACACAATATAGGATCACTAGTCAACCTCTACCTTAGATCATTGAATGATTTATATCAGTGCTCAATCCAAGTAAATTCTATCGTTTTCATGTCAAGGTATTCAAAGGCTCCACAATCCTAGACCCTTTTTTATGAAAAACTTCTATAACACCCTATAAACCTGAAGAAACTCCTCACTTATAACACACCCTTGGGGGATTCCAATGTAGCACCACCTCTATGTTCACTAAGTCTATAGACACACCATTATTTGAAAGGATATTCCCTATTAATTAAACATCTCTAATCTAGAACTAACACTTCAAGAGCTTAACATATAAACGGTTCTCCTGGAGTATGTTCCATACCACCCTGAAATTCCCTGTACACTACTCTTCAGTTGTAGAGTAAATTATAATTTCATTAGTAAAGAAAACCAAAAACAAGTACAATAATGGTTGAGAGATCTGGTTTATATGCACTATGAAGATGGTAGGGGGGTTCATCATAATAATGGGGATCACCCGGAAATAATAATTCTTGTACCGAAATTGGAATTCCATCTTCATATTATCCTCCTCATGAACCCTAAAATGGTGTTATAAATGCCTTTAATAAATCATTTAAAACCATCTTATTCCTTTTAGTTGGTTGAAGAGATCATTGATCCTCAACAAGGGTAACTTATTATTGATCATCACCTGAATCAAGCATCAATTGTTAATTCTTGGCCTAAAGATCCCGTATTCCTTCTTGATGAATAATAATAGAGCTTCCCCAGTGGGACATAATGTTCAGAATAAAATAATTCTCATGAAATTAAGCTAACTACAACCTCATATTCCAAATCATTGAAGGGGCCATCTGATATGCTGCCAAATATATCAACGATGACCCATACTAGAGGTCAATAAAAAAGTTGATATCCACTCTCATAGGCTATCATAGAATATCTTTAGTGAAAAATTTCATATAGTAGTCCACAACCACATGAATCTATATCTATGAATGTCCCACTATTATAAGAAAAAAACATTCCAAATGATAGGATATTGGTTACAAATTCTTGTTCATGAGCCCTACTCATTTCACTAGTAGGTCCATATCTCTATTTAAGGTGATTCTCATCCCAACAACTCAATGTAATAAAACTATACTATAGTAATAATTTATATGATCATATATAATATATAACCAATTCATAATCAATATGATTTCATATGGGTTTATGAAATAACCAAGAGGCTTGATGTGATTCTTTTTTTATCGATCATTACCTCAAATTGTTAGAAAAAGTGAAAAAGTGGAGTCACTCCTTACTTGAATGTAGAATACTAGTTCTGATTCACTAAAATGTAATTGAACCTAAGAGACACCTGGCCTTAAGAATTCATCCATGTATGATAGAGGCTACTCCCTAGTAACCTGGTTTAGTAATAATGTTGTGGAGAGACTATACCCTCAAGATCAGAGTGTAGAAAATCACTATAATAAAAGAATAAGAAACATAAATAGTTATATAAATAAATCCTAGAAATATGTAAAATGACCAAATATACTAAAAATACTGGAAAGAAAAATAGAAAAACCATATCCAGATTCATATAAAAAATTATAACCAAGACATGCTGTGAAAAAATGGTGAGATACATGGGGAACAAAGAATCAAGAATATAAAACATGCTATACAAAAGTATAAAAGTACAAAGAGATATATCCACTTGAATCACGATCATAATCATGGTTCCATGATCTCATACCTGATCCTAGTAACAAAATTAGGTGTTAAAATCTAGAACCTTCCCTTTGTACATGCCTACAACCATAAATTCTATCCATGTACCAATCGATGGCCTAAATAAGGTGTGAGATATAATTAGTAGGCCACCAAAATTTTTGATTATAATAAGTATTGTTTTTTTATACAAGTTATAATAGTTTGTTAGTATATAATGAATAAATATGTAAATTAATAATTTATATAACCCAAATCTACATGTATATTTTATGACAAGAAATATGTAATAAAGAGTAACTATATAACATAATAAATCATCAACTACAAAATATGTCAAATGTTTCAATTATTAGACCTCTGAGGGCCATGACCAAAGGACATTGAATCGGGAATCCTATTTGAGTCTATAGAGCTAGTTTATAGGAAACTAAGTATAATATTGAGCTACATGGTCCAGGACCCAAGGGTATTGACCAAGGAATCCGATTTGAGTCTATGAAGTTCATCTATAGAAAAATTTGTAAAGGCTTAGGTGCATCCCAAGAAGAATGTTTAAAGCGGTCCACTTAAGTGAATTCCAAGGTAATAATCCAAGGAAACCAATGTGAATAAAATTTTAGTTTCATATAGCGGTCTCAGTACCATACCAAAATATCTATCATTAACCACATCACATAATGTTCAAAGGGACTTATTAGTGTCCATTCCTTGGTTAAAATTTTTATTAATTACATTCATTTAATTTATAGATTCAATATTAAGTGATAAAAGAGGGTCCATGTTAGTGTCCATGACACATTAACTACAATTTACATTAATATTATTAAGTCAAGAGATCATCCATAACATTTCATAATTCCCAATTAAATTAATATGTCATTACATTCATTTGTAAATGAAAAGGTTCTTCAAGAAGTAGTTAACTGTTAACAGTTCATTTTAATTTAAAATTGTCTTCCATTCATGGTTGGAAAGGCCATCTCACATAATGGCTAGCATAATAATTATAATTTTAATTAACCAACACCAAGGGGAGATTTGGGTTGAATTCAGAAACTTCCAACTATTTCATGGGCCAAATAAACATTTAAATGTGCTTTACAACACATATTTTAAGGTATTAATCATTTTAGAAGAATCATGTGGAAGGATCGGCTTTAAACACTATAGAATGAGATATAAACTTGAATACTTTAATGAACAAGGTATAGACTACCTACCATAGATGGGTAGTACTCTCTTATTCAGTTATCATCCTCTAACTCGAGATCAAACATAAAAAATCAGATTAAAATAAAAATATACTAAAAATAAGGTACATTAACTCGCATGAATTTACTATTCCATACTATGAAAAAAATGAAGAAAGTATATTTAAGAGCATACTGATACACTGAAAAAATAGAAAAAAAATTTATTTTGACATCGTACGATGGATTCATCTCTAAGGCTTGGTGGTGAGGGGAAACATCCAAGGGTTTGGAGAGAGATATTGTGCATGGGAGAAATAAGGGAGGTATTGGGAATTATAATTTTAATAGTATGTAGTGAAAATGGTCAATTTCCAAAAATTAAAGGGGTCTCATCATTGACCAAATCATACACCAACCATGCACTTTCACAGAATAGGGTAGACCCCCCCCCCCCCAATATTATTGCAATACAATTTTATAATTGTGGGTATCCCATGCATATCCTCTATAACTTTCATCACTCCAACATATCCATGAATACTGACTCACATGGTTTCTCAATCCAAGCATCAGCCTCTTGGGGATGCATGGTTGAGTTGCACAGTTACTAAAATTTGTGCTATAACCATGTGTGTCATCGGTTTTCTCTAAAAACTAGAGCACTGGGTTTTTAACAAGCCACAGACACCACCAAGCCCCTCCGTAACTCTTAAAAAAATATATTAGATTTAAAAATAATAGGTTTAAGAAATAATTTAAATAATACACACCTCTCTATAATGTTTGGAATGTACAACCTCCCCTCCTAAAAACAAATCATTGCCGAGTTTCCACTATGTGGGTGGTAAAGCATCATCTATGAATAGTTTTCTCCACTGAAAAGGTACATTGTTATCTAACTCATACATCTCATCCATCACATCGTCGTGTTACCAAAACACCCATACTAGAGGGGTTGGTCAACCTTATAGGTACTTTAAGCTCCAATAGATAATAAATATAGTATACTTCTCAAAATAAGACTTAGTCTACAGTATAATATCCCTTAGATCAAAATAGTGATACATGAAAGAATAACAATGGCATAGATGATATACATAAATGATATTGTGCATAGACCGGTACCTCTAAGGTAACTACAATCGATATGCTACCATCCCAACTCTCTCCAAGATCTCAACTTTCTTGACATTACTAGATGATAGTTTACCATATCTCCAAACTAGTCTATCCCCCAACCTAGGTGAAACATGTAAGAAAACCCTATCCCCCACATCAAATTCCAAAGGTTGGTAGTGATGATTGGCATATGAATTGTACCAAAAATGGGTTGTGGATATAAGATTTCTGATAAGTTATACCTTCTCTAAAGTCTCGGGAATGATACATGGTCCTGATAGTTCTAACTCACCTGCCTCTATCCAACGTAGGGGTGAACAACATGTCATGTTGTACAATTCATCATAAGGATCTATATATATAGTTTCCTAAAATATATCACTATAATAAAAATCAAGTAATGATGTCTATTTTATTTGAGGAAATTATAAAATTTAGGATGAATTACAAGAGAATTCCCTCAAAAAGAAGAATCATATGCTTGATCTGACCGTTGGTTTGTGGGTGATATGATGTTCTCAGAATAACCTTTGTTCCTAGAGACTTCAACAATCCCTTTTTTAACTATGATGTAAAATGATCAACCCATTATGATATGATTGCATGTGGATGTATAAGAAGGTTTAAGATCTTCTTGACATATATCCTCTCTATCTCATCCACTTAAAAGTTCTCCCAAATGGGTAGGAAGTGCGAGACCATTTTCATTCTATGTATGATCACCCATACTACATAGTATCTTCAATGTAACCAAGTTAATCATGTCAAAAAAACCAAAGTGTCATAGTTCCATTTCATCTTAGGATTAGGGATATATTGTAAAAGTCCCATAGGATAATGGTTTTCTTCTTTAAACTACTAACAGGTGTAACATCATGTAAGAAAGCAATTTATCTCCCTTGTTATCTCTGACCACAAGTAATGGAAATATAATCAATGGTATATATTTCTAAGATCGATATGTACTACCCATGAAGTGGCATGGTATTCTCACATTAATCCCTCTCAAATGTCACATCCATGAATACGAGAGACCTCATAATTTCAAAAACCCATCTAGGTGGTTATTCCTCACCAGAAATGTTATCTTGTAGGACCAAGCACTCAAGATTAGAAAGAAACCTCATCTTTACTCTATCTTGAAGTAAAGAGGTCACTGATAAAGCTATGTGAAATGAATTCATGTGATGATATTCTAACTCTAAGTGTATCTCATAAAATAATGGCATCAACTACCACTCACCACTAGCCTCCTTAATTTCTTGGGTATGAGCCTTTCATCTAAAATCATCTACAACAGCATTTCCTCTCCCATGTGTATAAGCAATATCAATGTCAAAAAAATATAGGCATCCAATCCATATTCACTCTATAAGGTTCAAGTCACACAACATGAATATTTATTTGAAGATTTTTTTATCATTGAATATAGTAAATAATTCCCCCAACAATTAGTACCTCCAACTACGCAAGTTATGAACCACAATTTATAGCTGAAGATCATGTATCAGGTAATTCCTCTCATGAGTTCTCAATTAGAGAGACATATTTTCCATGAATCGATCTCTCTAACCCATAACATATCTCATCCCAACACATGATGCTTCATAGTATACTGTACACCCTCTCCTAGAATCAGTAAAAATCAAGATTGGTTCTGAACTCAATATTCATATAATCTCTTGAAAGGCACCCTCACATGCTAGAGACCTTGTAAACATGACATCATCCTGGTCAATCCAATGATTACTAAAAAAATCATAAAAATCATGTATATGGACCTTTAATATACATCCCATTCTAATATTCTTGGTATCTCAAATATGTCCTTGGGTTTCTCCCAATAAAACATGGGTCTCTCCTTCTATGGGTCAATGGGTACTCTAATATTTGAGATTATGTGACCCATGAAGTTAACTTTATCAATGAAAAAGTATAATTTTTTGAGATAAGCATACAAATAGTAATATACTAAAGTATTCAGAATGACATTATGATTTTTGGATTGGTCACGTCGAGTATGTGAGTTCTAAAAAAAATTATCCACAAAGACCACCAGAAATTAATATAGATATAGGTGAAAAAACGGATTCATCATATCAGTGAAAACTATCGGCATATTCATGAGGCCAGACGACATGAATAGATACTTGTAAAATATATATCTACTATGGAATGTTTTATGTGGTATATCTGATAGTTTAACATGTACATAATGGTAGACCAACCACAAATAAATCACAGATAAAACCATTTCTCCTTGAATGTAGTCAAATAGGTCATATACACGAGGTAGATGATACCGTTTCTTAATTTTAAGTTGATTTAATTTCAAGTATTCAAAGCCCATCCTAAGGGTCCCATCCGATTTCTTAGAAAAAATCACAGGTACACCCCATGGTGAAGCACTGGGTCAAATAAAACTCTTTTCTACTAGATCCTCTAATTGTATCTTGATCTCTTCTAATTCAATAGTATCCTCTTTTCAAGTAGGAATTAATACAAGTTATTCTCAAATAACAATCATAATCATAAGCTATACCACTATCTCAAGATGAAAACAAGTAAAATTTTGAGGAAAAGCATCCTTGAAAGGACCCACTACATGAGAAAAATATGTACATCATGTCCTCTAGTCATCCAGAAAGAGAATAGTAATCTAATATTTCATTTCACTCATCCCCTGATGTACAATTCCATATCGTATCTTCTGAACATCCCATTCAACATGTTAATATAATTAATACCCTCAAGTGATGTTAATGAAATCTTCTAGTGATAATAATCAACATTATCGTGGTTTGGAACCAACCATTTCATCCTAATAATGATGTAAAACCCCATCATATCGAGGAAGAAGAGGTTCTATATAAAATGATATATGCCTACCTTAAGGGGGAATTTCTTTTAATGGAATAAAATTTATGATTGAATTTAAAATGGGGTATCAAGTGTCACCAGCCCACATAAAATCTAAATCCTCATCCCAATGATCTCAACAATTTCTATATATATAAATGAGTTTTAATCTCCTTTTTTAAATTAAAAACCATTAAAGTATAGCTACTAAAATTTTATATTAAACTATAGAATGACATACACATTGTTCCTTGGGTATCATCTATACAGTATATATCTGGCTTGATTTTCATCCTAGAGATACAACATGACAACCTTTCATATGCCCACTCTACAAGTAATATAAATCGGTTGTCTAGCTCCCTCATCTAAAACCACCTCCTTAGCCTAATTGATTGGTAGTGCTCCAACTACCCACCTAGAAAGGTGCTTCTAATCCCTATCACGGAGGTGTATTTTTTTTGGATACTTATCCACTATACATAGGTTTAATAGTCCACAAAAACATCTAAATATGCCATATTCTTCCATAATCTCTACACTTGATGGAGGATCTGTTGAAATGGGTCTTTATATGACCCTTCTTACCACATTGATGATAGATCACATGACTATCCAGGTGAACACTCAAGATACAACTACCTCCTTGGGAAAACTAAATATAAATCATTATTCTACAAGAATAAATAATTCTCTAATGAGGTACTAAACTTACATATCCCACGCCTCCACCATATCATTGGTTATTCTTAGTGATGAGGGCCTGATTTACTATCCTACTGACAATAGTCAAATGAACTGCATTCACCTAAGGATAAATGGTGTATATGAGCGCATCCTCAGAACTTATGGCTTTGGATAGCTCATCACCAAGTAGATGAGGAATAAAACAGTGAATAACCATAATATAAGTGAAATAATCCATATTTAATATAGTTACCTTCTCCATCTGTATAAAAACTATGGCTCGATCATCCCTCAACATCTAAAGAAACAAATAATCATAGAAGGAGTTCTCGAAATCCCTCCAGACCATAATTTGTTACTAGTTGGACTAGTTCAAAACAACCCCCAATCTCTTGGATGAACCTCTAAGAATATACATGGAAATATTGACCCTCATCTATAGAGGTATTTCTAGATGATCGATGATAGATAACATAGAATGTATTCATGGAATAAAAGCCTAAGGACCTCTCTACCTTAAAAAATTAGTTGGATGATACTTATGAAACACATGCATCAACTCTACCATAGTTTAAAAAGTCATGGGAATCCCTACATGATCCTTATGGCTTGTGTAAAACCTTTTTGAAACTAGGAATTAGTACCTAGGTCATGTATAACAATAGGTTAAAAAAGTTTTATTGGTGGCTCTACTATAGGTGATACTGGTGGCCTAGGGCCAACCACCTCTCGAGCATGGTTGTCTTAACCCTCCTAGAACTTGACTTGAGTTTGTTTTGGTGGTATATGTATAAAATTATAAGAACTAGCATTAGAAATGTATTTGATATCGAAATGATCCCACAATAGAAAATAGGGTAGGTACAAGTATTTCTATGCAAAATTAACACCCCTTTTTCTACTCCTAAGGCTAGTTATATTAGATATAAAAGATCATTTGGGTAATGAGAGACACTCTTTACTACCTACTAATAAGAGAAGGTCAAAGGAAAGTTCCATGTTCCGCATTAGGGGATCCAAAATGTAGATTATAAATTGTATTTTATAGAGTAAAACACCATTTAAGATGCAATTGGGGACCCCATTTAATGAAAATCATTCCATCTTAATAATTTAAACTCAGTAGTTCATATACATATATCATGTTCCAATTATATGAATTAGCATTCCAAATTTATAATGGCATATACTTTATAAATTGAAACTGTCTTGTCATGTAACTTCAACCATTAATTTACAATCATTTATCTAAATTTATCACCATTCCCATTTTATAGCGGAAAATAAACTTTTCAAATTTAAATTAGAATCCATTCAATTTCAAACACTAGTTTTTTAGCTATTGTGACCAATGTTACATGGCTCAAACATACCATAATTGATAAATTAAGGTTACACCATCAAACTATATGGGAAAAACATTTAGGTTGATGCCGAAAGGTTATTTAAACTAATATTTAACTTATCCAATAAGAACATTTAGAAACATTTTAACATAATAATCAAATAACTAAATCACTCTATAGGAAAATAATGGGGTAAGGAAAATATGGCAAGGAATATTCATGACATTTCAATCTTCAAGTTCCTATAATGATGCATGAAGAATAATATATTTTACATACAGTCCAATTGTAAATAAAACTCTATAGTAATGATTATATCATCAAAAATCATGTTCATTTCCAAAATATAAAACCATGACTACTGTAAAATGAAAAAACAAGAACATAAATTCTCACACCATGTGACATGGATTTTCCCAGTACATGGGTTAGCTACCCCCAAGCATAAAAACACTATCAAATTCTAAAAAAACATTAGTCTTTTATCCACCAATCCCAAATAGTAAGAAAAAATGAATTAAGGATCTGAAAAAATTTATAGCATCTCAGACCTGGTTTAATAGTATATAACCAAACCTAGGAGACATATAACCTCAAACATGCCTTCCCATATGCCAAAAGATTCTAACTGATAGTGAGGTTCAATGATGACATGATGGGGAGACTTTACCTTCAAGATCATAGTGAAACAAAATGGTATAATATAAGAATAAGTAGCAGAGACATATATAGAAGTAAGGCAGAAGAATGTGTAAATCATCCAATTATATTAAAAATATTGGAATAAAATTTAAGAACAATATCCAGTTTCATATAAAAAATTAAGATCATGTCATGTTATGATAAAATTATAGATACATGGGGAATATAGTAATAGGAATATAAAACATACTATAAAATGTAAAAATATACCACAATCTATTTCAACTAGCATCATGAGAAAAATACCATTCCTCTACTCTCGTACTGCATTCCAGCATTGAAATTAGGGTTCCAAATCTAGACCATTCCCATTGTCCCTACTATCAACCATGAAGTCTTTTTCGGTACTAATTGGTTTCCTAAACAGGGTGTGATATATACTCATTAGGAGACCACAAAAAGTGTCTATAAAAAGTCTTGTATATGCATATAATATGTAACTATCTGTAGGTATATCACGAATAAGGATGTAAATGAATAAGTGATACTACCCAAATATTCATGTACATGCTTTGACAATAATTTTTTAATGATGATTAGTTGTATAATGAAGAAAATATTTAACTACAACCTAATCCAAATTTCTCGTGTATCATACTTATGAGGGGCATGACCCAAGCCCATTCACCATGATTTCCTATTCAAGTTCGTGGAGATCATCCACGAAAAATATAGTATAATGCAGACTTATATAGGCCCGGACCCAAGGCCACTGAACAAGGAGTCATCTTTGAGTCCACGGAGATTATCCATATAAAACTCTATAAAGACTCAGGTGGAGCCTAATGAGAATGTTTGGTGCCGTCTAGGAAATCTGGATAAAAGGTAACAGTCCAAACATTCTGATTTGAAATAATCACTGATGGCATGCAGTGGTGTCCATGGAATACCAAAATATACACCATTAACCACATTAAATAAGTTTCAAAGGGTCATGTTATTGTCCATGCCTTTTTTATAGTTCAATTCAATACATTCAATTAATTTATCAATTTACTTTAAATTGATAAAAATAGGATCCATGTTAGTGTTCATACCACCTTATAGACCACTTACACTAATATTCATAATACAATAGATAATCCATCACATTGTGTAATTAACAATTAAACCATTCTAACATCACATTCAGTTGTAACTTAGAAGGTGGAATAAAAAGTATCTACGCATTAATATTTATTTTTAATTCATAAATGGATTCCACTAAAGGGTGTAAACCTCAACTCACCTAGCATGAATTTTAACGATCCTAGCTAAATGGGGGGGGGTTTGTGTTGAGGTCGGTAACCTTCAACTATGTCATAGGGAAATGGAACGTCTAACCAAGATCTAAAACACCTAATTTAATGTATTATCCATCTAGAATAAACACAAATAAGATCCAATGTGTGGAACTATCAAAAAATATATAAAAATCAGTACTTTAATGGAGAATTAATATACCACATTCATTAGATGGGTAGTACTCTCCAAATTCATTATTGGCCTCTAACTTAGGATCTTAGTGATGAAATCATAGATAAAGTTGAATAACCTAAAATAGGGTATATTAGCTTTCTAAAATTTATCATTCTACATGGTGAGATAAAGGCAGAAAATAAAAAAGTTAATTAAAGAGCTTAATGATATGCTTCTAGCATGATGAACCATAAACCATTCCGATGTCATATGAGGTAGTTATCTCAAAGCCTTGTAAGAGAGGGGAAACTTCCAATGATTGGGATATTGATGTTGTGAATGGGAGAAATAATTGATGAAGAGGGAATTATAATTTTAATAGGAAGGTGGTAAAAATGGTAAATTTTTCCAAATTAAAGGGTCCACATGATTTGGCTACATATTTGGCCAAACCGTGCACCAACCATGTGCCACCATTTCTTTAAGTGGCACCCCTCCCCCCCCAATGTGGGAAAGGTGCACAGTTTCAAAACCATTTCCCTCAGAGAGATCCTCTTCAATATTCTATAGTGATCCATCATGGACATGTATCCTAAATCGCATGGATTCTCAAAATAGACACCAAACTGTAGGGTTTCACTATTGAGAACCATGATTACTAATAAAAATTTTCTAACCATTCACCTCATATATTTTCTCTAAATACGAGATCTCTAGGATAATAAAAAGATATAGACACACAATATCCCCTCCTTAACTCTTAAACACTTATATTAGAGTAAAAAAAAGATGATTAAGGAGTAATTTAAGAATAAACACATCATTGAAAAGTCATGATCTTGCATCGAATCTCCCAACACTACTAATAGGTTAAAGGCTCCATGTGAATATCGAACTCATACATAGGGGAAAATGTTTTAAAATAATCAATCTCTCTAATGTCCCCATGTATTTATTCTATAGTAGATAAGACATAAATAATGCCCCAAATAATATAAGGTACATCTTGATCATATCCCACCATAACATATAACTCACTAAATCTTCATCATGATGTTACCTCTTCCATTGAGGTTTGTCACCTAACAACCCACTATTTTCATTGTGTCATGTCAGGAAATAACACCCCATATGACCTTGACCATCATTAGAATAAAATCATCCATCTCTAGGAAGACTATATCTTCTACATTAACACTTCACAATAGATCCCAACATATGATTATAGGAATGATCATGACTCCTACATCGATATCCCAATGCCTTAAATTTTCTAGTTGAAGTAGTAGAGGACTCTACTCCATGATGTCTACTACGAAATTTGAAAGACCGGATCTCTACTTCTAGGAAGATCTTAATCATCGAGGCCTTATCTAGCACTTAAACATATGTGGTAATAAATAGAGAGACTAAAATATCTTGGATGACCTAGTGGAGGCCCTACTCAAACTTTCATACTTGAAAGTATCTATCTCACATTATATTGAGAGAGTAGCACGTGAGGTTAGTGAACTCAATATGTAACTAAAAATAGTGATATCACAATACTATAACTCAGAATCTCCTAAATCCACATAGATAACAAGTTATAATGATAATACTCATCAGTAAATGAGTCCTAATACTCTTATCATGAAAGTGCCACATCACCATGGGTTTGGGTTACTAGAATCCACTATTTCCATCCTACTCTGTGAAAAATACTGATTTTAAGTGAAACTATATGATTATTTGATTTATTCACGATTCTGGAAAAAAAACCTCCGACTCAGGATAATCATTTTCTTCCCAATGATCTAGCCCCCAATGAAACCTAATAAGGTTCAATTTTTAAAACTCACACATCTCACTCGGCTTGAATACTGTCTTTTTCTATCCCCATAGAATGATCAACTTCTAAACAAGAAAATGAAAATCATATTGAAATTATAGAGTAAGACCCATGCATTTCCCATCAATTATAATCATTTTTATATACATTCATAAAGGGAACATCTCATGGACAAGTCTTTATACTAAGGAATCATAACTCAACTTGTTATCATGACTCTATCTTAGTATCCCAGATGGATGACATTGTAGAGGTTCCATAAAAGTTAACAAGAAATAATATTGTTATATAATAATATCTAGTGATTCGACCCAATAAGGATATCAATGTTAAAGACCCATTACTAAATTAGTAATATATTCTTTGTTTTCCCGATTCTAGTGTCTTATCATGATGAGTGGAAAACATTGTTAATAGAGTCCAAGTGAATGGATACATCAGCCATTGCACCATTTATGGGTTCCCTGGATAGTGATCCAAACTAAAAACGCTTTAAAACCATTTCTCTAAGTTCTCAACATAATAATCACAACAAATATATCTCTAAACACTATTCTTAGGATAGAACACCCCTCTGATACCACTTTTCTATTACCTAACATAATAGGGAGTCACTAAAAATTGATTTAAGCTGAGGGTGGCATCCCAATCCCACCTAAAATAGGTAAGGGGATGTAAAATCACACTAATAATACATATCTTATAAATGGGAGTCCTTATCATAATGAATCTTTGTACACACACACACACATAGACACACACCTCCTACTACATCACAACCATGAATGATAAAAGAGTATATTAACACAAGATAAAACAAAGGCATGTAATAACCTATAGTAAATCCATAGTGCAAAAATATATATCCATTGTATGAAAGGTAAAAAATGTACACCCAACCATAAATAAAGTATTACTGATCTAACAACTGATGAGAAGGAAGATTTACACTCATGATAACTAAAACTTTCCACCAACCTGTGACCACTATCACTGAGTACTACTAAGATCCAGCTACACCAATCCTACATAAGTAACCATCTAAATACCCACTGTCAACATAAGACATGAAATGTGTGTGAAGATACTATGTAGGGTTATGAATATACATACATATTAGTATTCCTTGAAAACTGAAGGGTAAGAAATATAAATAATCAATTAGACCAACCCACAAGAAAATAAGGGGAAAAGAAAACCAACATCATGTGTGATGATAAATTAACCCCTATCTAAGAGTGAGGAATCCCTATCCTAAAAAAATATAGGAATTATGAGTCTACCTATAGCTCCATATATCCCATCATAAAATCTAAGAACCGTTTATAACCTCACATGGATCAAAATGGAGGACCCACAATAAACTAATGGGTAATATCGATTAGAGAGTAAATAACCCAAACCTAGTGGTCCAGAATCGATGGTTACATTATTACAGTGGAACTAAATAAATGAAATAACATCCTAAAGGACCAAATAGTTCATTATTCTTGGTAATCTTGATACAAACAAGAATCTCACATTATATTTGAAAACATAAAATAAAAAACATTGTAAAATTAAGTATTATGCATCCTTGAACTCATTAGAATATTCCTTCTTCATATGATGGGAAAAGGGAAATAATAATTGTGAGATAAAATACATTTTAAATGTTACATACAATGTATTTTATCATAAATAAATAGGGAATAATCAATATTTTTTAGGGTAAATAACTAAAAATTCATTCTATTTAATCAATTACTTGAGCATGAAGAATAATAAAGTAAGAGTAAATGATGTTCAAAAAAATGAATTATAAATAATAAAATTACCTTGAAACTTATCTATGGATATCATAAAATTTAAATAGTAACATGGAAATTAATAACTAATATCATAATGATTCACATATAATTTCAGACATCTAAAACTTATCATTGAGGCCTTATACCAAGACAATTTGTACTATAGGTTGGTATGCACCAAAAAATAATTTCATAAATCTAGCCAAATAGTTTATCTCATGATACCTAATGATGAATCAAGGGGTTATTAAATTTAGGGTCTCACCCATCACTTAATTATTTCAATTCATTCATCATATGAATAAATAATATAACTTAATCAACATTGCTTATTCAAAACTTTTTTCATAAAAAACTAGCATACAGAATAACAATACATTCCCAATTGAAACTGATCCTAAGGAACCAAGAGAGAGAATAAGGATGGTGTCATTATAACATATTTCTAGTAGAGAATAAAATATTTTTTGTTATTGATAAATATACATACCATAAAAATCATGTAAAATATTCTTAAAGAAAATACATTTTTCACTTTCAAATTTACTTTTAAAAACTAAAAATTTTAAAAATGGTATAGAAAAAAAATTAAAAAATTATCAAGGAATTATTTAAAGAAATATTAAAATATTTGAGATTTCATGATGGTGGTAAATTCCAATCATTTCAAGTATGTTAAAATAAATATTCCTTTCACATTTTTGGTACAAAGTTGACAATTACCTCATTTGGGAAATGAAAAAATATTCATTTTAAAACATTTTTTAAAAAGTAAATAATGGGTAAAATGAGTTTAAAAAATTAAATAGGAATATTAAAAAAAATTGAAAACATTTTTAGAAATCATGAACATGGTAGAAAAAGATTCTATACTAAGAAGAACATATTTCTTGTTCTTATTTCTAAACATTTATTTAATTTTTGAGTGATAAAAATTGGAAAGTGAAAGGAAAAAAATATAAATTTTAAAAATATAAAGAATACTAGAAAATATAATGGTCTTAAGATAAAAATATTATATAATTTCCCTATAAAATACTTAAACATAATTAATATTTAATAATGAAGAGATTGTGAAACAAATCCTTTCTACTTTGATAACTTTTGGATCATAATCCCCATGAAATAAATAGCATTAAATTAATCCTTAAATAAAATTAATATGATGAGAATCCTGATATACAATATCATTGTTATAATAGATACACATCCTAAAATAATGATGGTGTATATCATAATATATGTTCTAAGGAAGAAAATTTGAGATGAAGAACCCTTAAATGAACATGTCATTGATGTGAGAATTAATCTATGTAGTGATCATGTGTAACAATGGTATATCCAAAAAGCAAGAAGAAATAAAACATAAATCAAACAAGGGTCATTTCACACATAATATTTTAATAATATAATTCATAAAGAAGTTATATAACCCTATAAACGAAAATTTAGTTATGAAACACTTACCCCTTGGTCACTTTCAATTAAAATCTCCATGGATGAAATATTTTGAATTGAAACATAAAATAACATGAATTATAAGGTATTTATGATATAAAATTTTAAATGGGTCAACACATAACCCATTTAAAATAATTTATGTGCATAACATTAAAATATCTCTTAACGAAAGGAAATTGAGAAAAAACCATTTACCTCAGGTATGACTCGTCACATATATTCTTAATATTCATGAATAATAAAATCATGTTAATTATTTAATTTACTAATAAATTTTTTAAATTTTATTATTTATTTAATTTCATTTATTACCATGTAATATTTTTTTGCTTAATCAATTAATTTTTCATTATGTGTTTTAATGATATTCGGTTCATATATCCAAAATGAGTTTGGTAGATTTACTATGGTAAACAATTAATTTGTTACAAGATCTCAATAATGACAATAATGTTATAATTTTTATTTTTATACATAAATTATACTTTTAAAACTAACTATAAATTATTTTTATGAAAAATTGACAATTCTATAATCATGGAGGTGGTATGGCTTACCCACATAAGAGTAACTTTCCATTTTTCAAAAATCATGATGGATAAAAGGTAAGTAATATTTTATCATTATAAAATTATCATTATATGAAATTTATCATATTATTTATTTAATTACACGTATATATATCTTCCATATGATGTTGGAATGAAAAACTAATCACATCGCTTCAGGGATTTTGTGGTCCACACGTACATTGGAATGAAATTATCATTCTTCAAAGAATGGAAATGTAAGAAAATATATGATATATTACTTTTCTAGAATGATAAATATTTAATTAACATCAAATATAAAAATTAAATAAATCATCATAAATAGTCATTAGTGGTGATGATGGAATATGAATTACATCGGTTCGCTAGGAGATAGTCCACGCATACACATGAACAATAATTTCATTTCCCATATAGGGGCAGATGAGATAGATATAGGTTATTCCATTTAATAAATAACACCTTAATATATGATATACAATGGTTTCATAATATTACTATGTTTGAAGAATATTTTAATGTGGTGGAATAATAAATAAAAACCATTCAATTAATATTGATACCTCTTCTTCGGACAACCTCTTAAAATTTACATCAAAATCCTTCAGATGATATTTTTATAACAAAACCAGGGCCACTGTGATGTGATGATAGAATTAAGTAAGGTATTTTGGTATGTTTTGAATGAAACAAAATCCTTTTGAATAATTAATAAAATGGGATATGAGGTTTTCTTTTATAAGTGAGGTGAGGGTGACTTTTGGAACTTCATAAAATATTAAATTAATATAAATAAAATTTTCTAGAGAAAGGGATCCAAAATATTATAATTCAACGATAATATTATTATGGTTCAAACACTATCACCTTATAAAAATTGTGCAATACCAAAATAGTTTTTTACCCTCATTTCTTTATTTTAACCTTTCTAAACCCTTTTGACAATTACAGTGATAACAAAATTTCGACTCTTTATGAGTCATGATTGTTACTATAAAAATGAAATTCCTAAATTAGTAGACCATAGTTTATAATTTAAAAAATATACCAATAACTTGTTCAAACATAGGTTTATTATGAATTTTAAATCATTTAATAACATATTATTTATTAAGAAATAACAATACTGTCACTTTTGGATCTATTCAATAAATTTAACAATCATAACAACATGAATGAAAATGAATTTGAATAAATTACATTAAAACCTATATAAAATGATATATGTATATAAAAAAACTCATGTCTTGACCCAAATCATTAAGGTCTTCTTAGATAGTGGAAATCCAAGTCGTCGCTACCCCAAGCCCGCCTCCAGAGGCCAGGGGCTAGCGACAAGGGATAAAAGGCTTAACTAAAATGGGAGGCCTTTGCCCAATATACCTATATGAACAAATCTAAACATCTCCATATAGAAGTGAATAGGAATAAAAATAAAATATAGTATCATATACAGTAAAATTCATACAGGTAATAACCTCTAGGGAATATAAAAGAGTATGAAAACAAAATCATAAAAGTAAAGGTGAAAAATACCCACTCAACTACAAAAGATGTGACAACCTGACAAAAACTATAAGAGAAAGAAAGATGATAGATTCCTACTCCTGATCACTTAGTCATAACCACCATACGTTGTCAAAGACACCCAAGTATCCATAAACTCTACCAATACTAGTCTTACATGTATGTCATATTCATAAGACATGACATGTGTGGTAAAATCACAGGCAAGGGTGAGTATATACATACCCAGTTGGATACCATAAAAACTGAAGGGGGTGATATAAGACAAGATAGAAGTATTCAGCCTAACACATCAATGGAATTTCAATTACTATATGTGACATCATCCATAATGAAAGACCAGACATGGTCAACAATAACTCCAACATGAGATAAAGGGGATGTCCATATCCATATCTCATATTAGAAAAATATGTCTACCTATAGTTCTAAGAAGGGACCTTATCTGATGATTAGTGTCTTACCTGTTTGTTTCAAGAATTCAAATCGAGGAACCACACCATGGTGCGATAGGGGAGTACCATTTCCATGGATAGAGGACTTGTGCCATGGTTCCACAGGGTAGTATTATCTCTATGGGTAGAGGACATGTTCCCTAGTTCCACATGGGTGTACCATCTCTATCTTGATAAGGAATGTGGATGACTCACACACTAATACGACAACAGACTCCAAAGGTATAATACCCTCATGTTGATACGACAACAGAGTATTATCCCTATCTCAATAAGAAATGTGAAGGACCCATACACTAATATGAAAATGGAGTATTATCTCCAAGGATATTTGACTTTCATTATTATATAATAGAGGAGTACCATATCTATATCGATAAAGAATGTGGAGGACAGACATACAGATATGATAGTGGAGTACCACCCCCATGGATAGAGGATTTTTTCTACTGATAGGATAGTGAAGTACCATCTCTATCTCGATAATAAATTTAGAGTACCTAAACGTTGGTACAATAGCATAGTACCATCTACAAGGATAGAGGACCTGCATTCTAATACGATAGTGGAATACCATCTCTATCTTGATAAGGAATATGGAAGACCCACACATTGTTATGATACTGGAGTACCTTCTCCATGGATATAAGACCCACATGCTAATATGATAAGAGAGTATTATCTCTATATTGATAAGGAATGTGAAGTAACCGCATGATGATATGATATCAGAGTATTATCTCCATAGATAGGGGACTCATTCATTGACACAACAGCGGATTACTATCTCTATATGAAGTATATGATGATACTACTTGATAATTATCACCATGAAATGTCTTCTAAAGAATCATAATTCTTAAAACATATTTCATCATATCTGAAAAGCCACTAAAAAGGTAACCATAGCATTCTAGGTGGAAAAAAATAATTTAGATGGCCTACTCATGGCCCAAAATATGAGTCAAAACTAAAAAGATATGAGTGGTAGAATATTATAAAGAATTAAAATAACTGTAAGGAGTCTGGAATAAATGTTACTATACTTCTCTATATTTTTATGTCCTCTATAGTACATAGCTTAATTTCCATGTAGTATTACACAGCTTGTAAGGGTACTACATGACGTGTCTCATCCAAAATCCTGACGAACGCATGAGGCTCTCCATCGGCCCTATGGGAGAAAATTGAAAACCAATGATATATAATTACAATTTTCCATGAATGGAAAAATGGATCACACTATGGTGATCCTCATGGTAAAAAATTTGGGATTGGCTACTCACTTTCCCAAATTGGGAACCCTATAAAAAAACGCCTTTCGCCACAACATACATGAATGATGATTTTTGGGCTTGATCCACAAACCCCAATTAGACACTATATATTAGTCATGAAACATACATCTCAATATTGGTATCATAATTCCTTATATGGTTTGTTATTCCGACATAGTATGAATGAGTTATAATAGACACAATATTACACAATAATAATAATAATATTTTTATTGGGGATTTCTTTGAACCAATCCCTGAGTTGGAAAAAGATATCCATCACTATTATGGAAATGAATGTATCGATACATTAATCACAATTCTACAGATGTATTTCCAATCTGATGTCTTTATTAAAAGATATAGCACATTTTCTCTTATGAACATACATGAATAATACCCAACACCCCTTTTTTATTTGATATTTTAACATTATTATTATTATAAAATGATGATTATAATAGAATGAGAAAATAAATTCTGTATTTAGAGAAGCCTCCACACTTCTCTTCCTTCAATTCATCCAATAACACACAATGAGCCTCTGTTGAGTTTTTGTCTATTTATTTATAAGATGGTGTTATTATTATTATTATAATTTTAATATAACAACAACAATAATAATAAATTCTCATTTTCAAACAATGATTCATGTATATATAAAACTTTAAGAACCTCAATCATTACGCCAAGGTCTCCATGCCTTTAGTTTCATTATTTAAATAAATTTTATTTATTATAATGTGATAATTAAACACCCAATTTTCATTTTTATAGACCACATATATTTTTTTAATAATTTATTTATTGTTATTAAAAATAATAATAAAACACACCACATTGACCACATTAGAAAACCTCATCTTAGATCTAATTACATCCACACTACTAGAATTTTACCATTTAACAATAGTTCGAAACCGTTGGTAAAGGTTGGGAAACTGTTGGTATATTATATACCAACGGTTTCCAAAACCATGGACAAGTAAGCTGTTTGTATAGGCTTATACCAACGGTTCTGTGTAAACCGTTGGCACATGTGTTAAAGTAAGATATATACCAACGGTTTCACAAATCATTGGTATATGTTACCCTTATACCAATGATTTAGAACTTTTGGTATATAGTGTACAATATATATCCAAAGGATATACCAACAGTTTTGAAAACCATTTTTAGAAGTTTATACTAACAGTTACAACGAAACCGTTGGTATAATATACATCAAAATTCTATACCAACGGTTTTGAAAACCGTTGGTATACATATGCTGCAGCTCCACAACAGTAGAAACCAATAGCCTCCTCCAACCTGCAACTCTCCATGACCTACAAGAACACATACACCCAGAATCCAAAAAGCTACATGGGATGTATAAAATTCATCCATAATTCATAAATTTAGAAATTTTAAATTCATTCTTCACTCAAACCACAATAAAAATAGAAAAATCTAGAATCCAATACATGCACAATCCAATACATCCATGATTTAAATGGAATAACACCCATAACACCAATACAAAATTAAAATCTAATAAATCCATAATCCAATACACATAATAATATTCAAAATTTAGAATTCATTACCAATACAGCCAGAATCCAATATATCCTGAATACATAATTTTAGAATTGAAAAGAAATAACACCCATAATAGTATTCAAAATTTTGAATTCACTCCTCACTCAAACCACAACACCAATACACACATGAAAAAAAACTACATGTTATAGGAAGCACATGGGATGTTTACTCATGGTGTTGGGTTGAATATCTTAAAACCAACAGAAAAACATGGGTAGGGTGGACAAGGATCATGATACCCATAAGATAGACAACGGTAGTGGTAATGTGCTTAGTCATAATATGAGTTATAGGAAGCGCATGGGATGTTTATATTCCTATAATAAATATGTATCTATGTATAAATGGTTCTTGATGTGGTAGTGGGAAACATTGGCCAATCTCAACATATGAGATGGGTTACCAGAATAGCCTTCATGTTTTTCATAGACTTTTCAATTGGAATAATGGGTTATGTGGCTAATTGGAATTTGGTATCCTGGGTGTGATGTGAGATGAATCCCCATTTTGGGTAGTGGGTATGAATATTAATTTATGTCATTGGTATTGGGATCTCAAAGGGACTTTGGTTTGGTCCTAGAACCCACTGTTTGAGGATGATATTGGCGTATTAAATGTCATGTGTTTTAGAATAGGGGTAGGAGTTCCTCACATGAGAAGTGGATTGTGTGAGGCTGGACCGTGGATCCTTGTGTTAAAGTATCAACACAATCCGAAAACGTTTGGTCGGTTTTCTGTATGCAAGTTGTTGTTTTCACTTAAAATCCTGTCAATTTCAAATTAAAGTAAGACACTTCGAGTGGTACCAGCCACACCATGCCTTTTATTGAGGTGAGGTTGACTCGTAAACGTCAAAAATGACCCATGGATAATTTTCATAAAGTATCAATAGAATCTGAATGCATTTGGTTGGTTTTCCATATACATGTTGTTGTTTTCACTTAAAATGTTGTCCATTTCAAATAAAAGTGAGACACTTTGAGTGGTACCAGCCACACCATGCCTCATATTGAGTCAGAGATGACTCTGACACATCAAAAATGACCCATGGATCCTTGTGCTAAAGTATCAACACAATCAGAATATGTTTGGTCGGTTTTCCGTTTGTCTGTTGTTTTTTACTTAAAAGAGTGTCCATTTTAATCAAAAGAGAGACACTTTGAGTGATACCAGACACATCATGCCTCATATTAAGGCGGGGTTGACTTGTATGTGTCAAAAATGACCCGTGGATCATTTTCCTGATGTATCAATACAATCAAAAAGCATTTGGTCTGTTTTCCATATGCAAGTTGTTCTTTTCACTTAAAATCCTGCCCATTTCAAATAAAAGTTAGATAGTTTGAGTGGTACCGACCACACCATGCCTCTGATTGAGGCAGGGTTGACTCATACATGTCATAAATGACCTATGGATCATTTTCTTAATCTATCAATAGATTCCAAATGTGTTTGATCGGTTTCCCGTATGCAATTTATTGTTTTCACTTAAAATCTTGTCCATTTCAAATAAAAGTGAGATAGTTTGAGTGGTACTGGTCACAACGTGACTTGGATTGAGGTAGGGTTGAATCATACACGTCATAAATGACCCATGGATATTTTTCCTAATGTATCAATAGAATCTGAATGAGTTTGGTCAGTTTTACGTATGAAAGTTGTTGTTTTCACTTAAAATCTTGTCCATTTCAAATTGAAGTGAGACAATTTGAGTGGTACCGACCACACTGTGCCTCAGATTGAGGTGGGGTTGATTCATAAACGTCAATAATGACCCATGGATCATTTTAATAGAGTATAAATTGAATCGGAATGCATTTGGTAAGTTTTTCGTATTCCAGTTGTTGTTTTCACTTAAAATTTTGTCCATTTAAAATAAAAGTGAGACACTTTGAGTGGTACCGGCGACATCGTGCCTCAGATTGAGGCAGATTTGAATCATACACATAAAAAATGAATCATGTATCATCATTCAAAATTATCAACACAATACGAATATGATTGGTATATTTTCTGTATGCCAGTGGTTTTTACTTAAAAGGGTGTCCATTTTAAACAAAACAAAGACACTGTGAGTGATACCAGACACATTGTGCCTCGGATTGAGGCGGGGTTGACTCTTACATGTCACATATGACCCATGGATCGTTTTCCTAATGTATCAACACAGTATGAATGTGTTTGGTCGGTTTTCTGTATGCCAGTTGTTGTTTTCACTTAAAATGTTGTCCATTTCAAAAAAAAGGTGAGACACTTTGAGTCGTACCAGCCACACCGTACCTCAGATTGAGTCAGGGTTGACTCGTACAAATCAGAAATGACCCATGGATCCTTTTTCTAAAGTATTAACATAGTAATAATATGTTTTGTTGGTTTTACATATGTCTGTTGTTTTTACATAAAACAATGTCCATTTTAAACAAAAGAGAGACACTTTGAGTGATATCAGCCACACCATGCCTCTTATTGAGTCGAGGTTTACTCATACACATCAGAAATTACCCATGGATAATTTTCCTGAAGTTACAATACAATCAGAAAGTGTTTGGTCGGTTTCCCGTATGCAATTTGTTATTTTCAATTAAAATCCTATCCATTTCAAATAAAAGTGATACAGTTTGAGTGGTACCGGCCACACCATGCCTCAGATTGAGGCGGGGTTGACACATACACATCAAAAAGGACACATGGATCTTTTTCCTAAAGTATCAATAGAATCTGAATGTGTTTGGTTGGTTTTTCATATACAAGTTTTTTTTCACTTAAAATCTTGTTCATTTCAAATAAAAGTGAGACAGTTTGAGTGGTACCGACCACACCGTGCCTCGGATTGAGGCGGTAATGACTCATACATGTCACAAATGACCCATGGATCCTTGTTCTGATGTATCAATACAATCATAAAGAGTTTGGTTGGTTTTTTGTATGCAAGTTGTTCTTTTCACTGAAAATCATATCCATTTCAAATAAAAGTGACACAGTTTGAGTGGTATCGGCCACACCGTGCCACAAATTGAGTTGGGGTTGACTCATACATGTCAAAAATGACCGATAGATCCTTGTGCTAAAGTATCAACAAAATAAAAATACATTTGGTAAGTTTTTCGTATGCCAGTTGTTTTTATTTAAAAGGGTGTCCATTTAAAAGATAGCTTAGATTGGGATCCAAGACACCAAATAAAAAGTGTTATTGTCTCCAAAATCAAGGTAGGTGGTCCTTATCCTTTATATAATTGTCATGATATTTTATATATGCTGAATCGCCGCTCTCCCAATGTTGTGATGATGGGTCGGGGGGTTGTCCCGGCTCTAGGGAGGAGGGTGGGGGTGATGTCCGGGGTCTAGGCAGGAGGGTGGGGGCTGTTTGGAGTCCAGGGAGAAGTGGGGGGGGGGGATGTTAGGGGGTTGTCTGGGGGCGGTCCGGGGGGCAGTTCAGGGGGATGTGTGGGGGCTGTCCAGGGTCCAGGGAGGAGGGTGGGGGCTATCCAGGGTCCAAGGGGGGCTGTCTGTGGTCCAGGGAGGGGGGTGGGGGACCGCCCAAGGTCCAGAGAGAAGGGTGGGGGCTGTCTAGGGGGCTGCCTCAAGGGAGGAGTGTGGGGGGGGCTGTCTGGGGGGCTGTACAGGGGGATGTCCAGGGGCTGTCCATGAGACTGTTTGGGGGCGGTCTGTCCGGGTCCAGGGAGGACGGTGGGGTGGGGGGGGGGGGCTGTCCAGGGTCTAGGGGTGAGGGGGACTGTCTAGGGTCTAGGGAGGAGGGTTGGTGTGTAACACCTCAACCCCAATTACCTAGATTCGGTGCATTATTTTAATACATTGGCCTGATTACAAGGAATCAAGTCCCAAAGGACTGATCGGTTTAGCAGTCTTGGAAAATATATTACATACATGAATGTTACATTACAATTTATAAAATACAAAAAAATATAAATAATCCATTATAAACACCATTATTCTCTTAGCTTAACCCTGAACAACAATCACAATACACATCTTAGAATCCTGGGAAAAATAAACCATAAAATGGGGTGAGCTAAAATGCTCAGTAAGGGTAAGCAATACAGTGAAGGATAAAATAAATATTAAGCATGGTGAATAATTGAAACCACATGCCTTTACCAAAAATAAACATGAATACTTTTATGGCAGGAATATGAGCTAAGTAAATAATTCCATAATAAAACATAATCATAGGTATTCTACTAGTTGAATGACCACATAAACCATTCATATTATTTTCATAATGAGGGGATGTATAATTCCAGACTTTATTTTATGTGTCAAGGCCTTGTTCCAGGACCAATGGGATAACTGTAACCGGACCCAAACCCAGAGAGCCTCTGTAACCGGACTCCATCCTGGATAGCCTCTATAACCGGACTCCAACCTAGAGAGCCTCTATAACCAGACTCCACCCTAGAGAGCCTCTATAACTGGACTCCAACCCAGAGAGCCTATGTAACTGGACTCCAACCCGGAGGGTCTACTGTAACTAGACTCCAACCTGGAGGGCTTACTTTTACTGGTCCCCAACCTGGAACATAGTAGTCCAATAATTCATTATTATTAAAGGTTGAAATATAACATAAACATCTGTATTAAAACTAGCATACAAAATGTCAGTACTTTACCCATAAACCATGAATGGAACAAAAATAGCACTTCCAAAGTCAAACATATCACAAACCCATAAATACAATATGGAAGTTTTGTATCATAATTAATCAACTTTAAACAAGTTTAAAATCCATCAAAGGATGTTGACATATATGAAATTGATTTGTAAAACTCTTTGAGAGAAATATCTCTTTTTCATGAAAACATTTAAAAGTCATATAATTTAAAAAGTAATACATTTAAAGACATTTTTGAATCAAATTGTCCCATACCACTTTGAATCTTTTCAAAGTAGTTAACATATTAAAAAACATTCATCTCTATATAAATAAATCCTTAAAAACCATTTTGAAAACATGAACATTAATGAGAACGATTTAGAAGAATAAATATTTAAAACATTTAAAATGCTGTTTTAGTAAAGAAGTACCTTAAAAATAATCCCTTTGAAAACTCTTTTATGAAACATGTACATGGATAATAAATATGTCCTTGTAGATACTTATGTAAAAACAACCTTGGATAATAAAGATATTATGAAATTAACCCTTACCTCATTGTAATCAATCGAGTCTTATGAAAAATAGTCAACAACCACCAAATGAATCAAAGAATATCATAAATATAAATAGAATCATGATAATATATATCAAATGGTAGTAAAAAATACACAACATGCAATAAATAAGTGTTGAACAACGGAAATATCACGGAATTAAAAGTGAGATAAGAAACCCCATACCTCATGTCCGACTTGAACCGCTCGTTCTTTAATATCCTGAATAATAAACTACTGTTAATTTATACATGCTCAAGAACCTTTTTCAAGTTTATTACTCCTTTTATATCACTTATTACCATGTTATAAACATTATAAAATCATTTAAGTTAATAACGTTCATTTTGTCGATATTTGGCACTTGAGTAAAAAATGAACACCTTCTAGTTACAAGTTGTTCACATATTCAAAAGTTCATTATATCCAGAATGATATTCATGATTTAGATATCATATATATCATATAAATCCATTATATACATGTATTTATAACATTACATATCATATTTGGGTAAGAAATGAAATTCACTGTTCATGGAGACGATAATTCGTACGTACGCATGAATGCTACTTTCATTTCAATTTATTATTTTAATGGAATTAAAACATAATGATATAGAGTTATATTATAATTCAAGTATAGTATCATATATAATATCATTAACTCCATCCTTTATACATCCCAAATATGTTATTAACGAGTCATATCACTTTGAGGGGGCGGTAGTCCGCACTTCCTCAAATTAAATTATCGTGTTTACCCATAATGGAAACCAATAAGGTATGCTATAAAAGAAAAATAAAGAAGCATGAAGAAAACATAAACATAATATATATCATATATAAATACAGTTCCATTATAATGGCCATGATGAGAGGCATTAGGAGGTAATTGAACATTCATTGTTTCGTGAGGCGTTAGTTTTCCATTTATAGAAACAATATTTTTCTTCACCCATTTGATGGAGGCGTGTGTAAGTTTAGTTCAAATACATCTCATAAAAACATCCTAGTATATTGAGTATACTGTTGTTGTTATAAAAGAAATTAATAAAAAGATTTTAGTGGTTGGAGAAGTAAAACAAAAGAAAAGAAGTTAAGAGAAACAGTTACCTTTAATTTGGGTATCTTCCTTTGGTTTGAACCAAAAGGACTCCTTGAAGTGCCTTATGCCTAAGGTAAGGCTTCTAAGATGAGGATAGGTATGTAGGGAGCTTAATTTGGTAGAGTTTGGATGATCCTAAAGGCTTTAGAGGTGTGGGGAATTGGTTAGAAGTGGTCTCCTTTTATAAGGGGGAGGAGGGGATCTTTAGGAAAGTGTGAAAATATCATTTTATTATATAAGGATATTCGGTTTCTAAAGGTCCAAAAATAATTAGTTTCAAAGATAATATGACTCATCGTCAAAATAAAATCACCAAATAAGAATTGGAAATGTTTTGGATATTATGTTAATATTTATAATCTCATTTATTTAAATCATTTATTAATGAGGTAAATACTGCATCATCATTGTTTCATAAATAATTTAATTTATTCGGTGTATAAAAATTATAAAAAAGACCATGATTTAGTAAATATATTTATATTTCCAATTAATATTTATAGTCAAAAATATTACTTTTATAACACCAAATAAAAATTAATTGCTAAAAGATTCTTGTTTATGTCAATTTTGTCTTTACGTTAAATTAATTAATCTAAATTGTCATTATCATTCATAAGTGGCTCCATGGGGCACAACAATGGACCCAAGTATGCCCATGGTTGGCCATTACTCATCAAATAAGGTTAGGACATATGTTAAGGTAATTTTGAATTATTACAATATTATTTTTACCTTGAATTACCATATTTACCTTTAATCGCTGTAAATAAAAGTCAAGAGTTACTATTCACCCAAATTTATTTTCATCTTATTGAACCACATTTTACTTACTTAGGTTAACCATGTCTCTCAGATTTTTTAAATTCATCTCACAGAAGCGGTAAAATTAAATTTTATGCAAATTTGCAAATACTCCTAGGAGGTGGGTAAAAGACGGTAAAAAGTTCAATAAAATTTTTATATCAAAAATTATTATAAAATGAATCTAATGAATTATTTTTAACATATATAGGTATTATGTATCTATTTTGACCTAATATAAATTTAAATAAAAAAACAATTATTTAAATAAAAAGTCGGTTTTAACCAATAACTCAGTGTTTTTCACTATTCATAAAAAATTGATGTTTCTCAGAAAAATACCAAAAATTCTGCCTAATATATATTTGATATTATGAATTCAAGAATGATGCCTATTTTAAATAATTAAAGACAAATAAGTTTCATTAATTAATTTAAAATTATTTCTCGTTGTCCAAATAAATAGCATGTTTTTAAGCAACAATATCTATCAAAAGATTGACACTTATTTATGTCCAATTTCAAAGTGAAATTAATTTTAATGACCCAAATTTTATTAGATGATAAAAATATATTCTAATTATACTTAAAAACCAATCAAATGCATAAATTTAACACTATAAATTATTTCGATTAAAAAAGTTGTTTTTAATTAAAATTTAGTATGTTTCACTATTTACCAAAATATAAATGTTATAAGAAAAATACCAAAAATTTATCAAAACTAAATTTTTATCTCTCGATTCTAAAGAAGGTGTTTATTTTGTCAAATTTAATAAAAAAAGTGTCAAATATTGGATTTAAAAAGGGTTCATCCTCAAAAGGCGGTAAAATTATATTTTTTGAAAAGTACTTCCTTTATTTAAAAATTTGAATTTGTTCTTATATTATGTCTAAGAAACACATAATATGAATTTTAGAATTATATGGATTATATAAAATTCAAAATTCAGTTAATACTATTCATAACCTATTTTGAACGGCTAGATTGGTGTGTCATGGTGCGCTTGAACTCGGTGTTATGTGTAGTGCAATTTATTGAATTAATTTGAAGAAATAACATAATATAAAATCTTGGTGTGTTACATTCTTCCCTCCTTCAATAAATTGAGTCCTCGAAATTTGAAATTGTTCTTCGAAAATAGAAGGTTGAAAATATAAAATACCTTTGTGGGAAAACCCACATTAGAAATTGAGTTAATAAAATTTACTCTTAATAAGAGGAAAAGTGGAATGAAAAAGTCACCACCAAATTATGATCTAGATTAGAAGAAAATTTGTGGAAATTAGAGACACATAATTGGAGGAAAAACATAAATATTTATAGGGAGTTATTTAGGTCTTCAGTCACAAACCATTTTAGAATTGAGGGCATAAAATCCATCAATGTATGATGATTTAAAATATCATCGATTCAACAAAACATAAGGTATTAGGATAACAGATTTTTAGTTTTAAGATACCTTACCTAATGTTTAGGAATTAATTTCTTCATAGAATAAGAGAAGAAAAAAATATATATACTTGACAAGTAGAGTTCCATCCTTTAACTAATTTCTACCACAAACTCAACTTTCACTCTAAAAGATAATATAACTTAAAAAAATATTCTATTTATCCTATTCGTATAGGGTCCAAAAAAATTAATTTATAATTCAAATATCAGACCCTTAAAAAAATAAACTACATTACAAAATCCAGGGACTTCACGTAGTCTAGTGGTAGGCGATAAATCCCAATCACATTATAGTTGTGGGTTCGATTCCCCCAGCTTTGTCCGACGTGATGGGTTTTCACACGTTCTGTGTGCTGTCCTTTTTATAAAAATCCAAAAATAACCTTAACAATAGTATCTTAATCCATTCCAACCTTTATAATTATCCAAAATAAATCTATCCAACCTCACAGTCCAAAATTTATAATGAAGTTAAACACAATGAAAATATTTTTTCCATGTAATAACATGTGAACACCTTCATCGTGTATTATTTTAAAACATGGTAACACCATGAATTACTATAAAACCTTATTGATTACATTCATGATCACTTATCCTTTATATATTACTAGATATATTCCTTATATCCAAAAATATTGAATATTACAACAATGATAAAATAAAAAAACTATTAATCAGTTCCAAGGAAGTCAGGAATATCCAATATAATTTATCCAAATCAACCATCTCTTATTCCAAAATCACTACCTCTGTATCAGAACCATATTATGGTTTATCTTTTTTTCAACCATATATTTTCCAAAAATTTAACCTGAAATTGAGTCACTTTTCTTCAATCCACACAATCTCAAGTCCTTAATGGAATAGTACTGCAGTACAATCCTTCTATAGTCTATAATTATTATAACATGTACAATATTAATACAATACTCAAATGACACAATACTTTAATAACAACATAATAAATCTAAGCATTCCTCTTAATCTTCGGTAGTATCATAACTTTATTATTATCCAATAGCAACATTTGGGGTATACTCTGATGATTTGGACATTGATTCGCGCATTGTCCTAACTTCTTGGAGATGAAGTATTGTACATTGGAAACTTTTTTCTTACCCTTGCAATCATGTACATGGTTTCCATTTTCTATACACTTATAACAAACTCCCATTCCCTTCAAAGATTTATCAAGGTTATTCTTTCCACAGTTATCACAAATGAGAAAATCCTTCTTTTCCCTCTCCCCTTTAACTATCTTTCTCTCTTCCATCCCTTTATTCTCTTACTTCCCTTAAAATCCATAGGACTCATAAAATTATTTACTTATCTTATTAACACATGATACTATTTCTTTATTTGTTTAGAATACATGGGAGACTATTTCCCTTATAAATGTTGTCTTAATACCGTGGAAGATATGATCCTTCTTACTCTTTGGATAATATGTATTGTCGGAGTTCACATTATTTCTACTGGGCACCATTTCTATATAATGGAATAAACTAGATTAGTTTATGAATCGAAATACATAATTCCAAACATGTAAAACACTTAACATAAATTAAACAGTTTATGGATATAATCCATAATTATAAAAATGTTTTCTTTGAGGAAGTATTTACTCTTAAATCCTTTATAATGGCTTCTAATGAAAATGTGAATTATCCTATGCATATCCCCTGGGAGTTTCGTAACCAAGAGTGCAGCAAGGCCTATTGTCATGCACCAGTTGCTGTTTGAGTCTAGCTCAAAACGGTGTTTTAGGTTTTTACCCCTAGATACATTTGTTCCAAATCCACCTTTACCTGTCTGTATCTAGACAGAGATGTATTGCATGGAAAACTCACAAAATCTATACCTTAACAAAATTCTAGGAAGTTATTCTATACTAATCCTCAAAGTCTATATTACGTTAGTGTTCTCTAATCATATTTTATCTAAATCTATCTCCAAGGTTGTTTCTAAACTTCCTCTGATACCAACTGTAACACCCCGACCCCAGTTACCCAGAGTCTGTGCATTATTTTAATACATTGGCATGATTACAAGGAATCAAGTCCTGAAGGATCGATCGGTTTAGCAGTCTTGTAAAATAGATTACATACATGAATGTTACATTACACTTTTTAACTTACAACACAACATAAACAATACTTTATGAATGCCATTATTCCCTTAGCTTAACCCTACATATCAATCACAATACACTTCTTGGAATCCTGGGAAAAATAAAACATAGAAAGGGGTGAGCTCAAACACTCAGTAAGGGTAAGAAATACAGTGGAAGATAACATAAATATTAAGCATGGTGAATAATTGAAACCACATGCCTTTACCAATAATAAACATGAATAATTTTATGGTAGGAATATGAGCTGAGTAAATAATGCCATAATAAAAAACAATCGTGGGTATTGTACTAGTCAAATAACCACATGAACCATCAATATTATTATCATAATGAGGGGATTTATAATACCATACTTTAATTTCTATGTCAAGGACTCGATCCAGGACCTATTGGATAACTGTAACCGGACCCAATCCCGGAGAGCCTCTGTAACCGAACTCCATCCCGGAGAGCCTCTGTAACCGGACTCTAACCTAGAGATCCTCTGTAACCGAACTCTATCCTTGAGAGCATCTATAACAGGGATCCAACCTAGAGATCCTTTGTAACTAGACTCTAATGCAGAGGGTCTACTGTAATCAGACCCAAAACCATAGGGCTTACTTTTACCAGTCCCTAACCCAGAACAAACTAGTCCAATACAATCATCATAAGTAAATGTTGAAATATAAAATAAACATTCATATTAAAAATTGAATATAAAATGTCAATACTTTAACCATAAACCGTGACTGGTATAAATATAGCACATCCATATTCAAACATATCACAAAACCTTAAATACAATATGGAAGTTTTTTATAAAAATTAATCAACTTCAAACAAGATTGAAATCCATAAAAGCATGTTAACATAGATAAAATTGATTTGTAAAATTCTTTGAGAGAATATATCTACTTCATGAAAACATTTACAAGTCACAAAATTTAAAAAGGAATACATTTAAAGAAATTTTTTAATCAAAGTGTCTCATACCGCTTTGAAACATTTCAAAGAAATTAACATTTTAAAAAACATTCATGTCCAAATAAATAAATCATTAAAAACCATTTTGAAAACATGTACATTAATGAGAACGATTTAGAATAATAAATATTTAAAACATTTAAAATGATTTTTTAGTAAAGAATTACCTTAAAAAATAATCCCTTTGAAAACTCTTTTATGAAACATGTATATGGATAATAAATATTTCCCTGCAGATACTTACGTAAAGACAACCTCAGATAATAAAGAGATTGTAAAATTAACCCTTACCTCGTTGTAATCAATCGAGTCATATGAACAATAGTAAATAACCACCAAATGAATCAAAGAATATCATGAATATAAATATAATCATGAAAATATATATCAAATGGCAGTACACAATACACCACATGCAATAAATAAGTGGTGAACAATGGAAATCTCATAGAATTAAAAGTGAGATAAGAAACCCATTACCTCATGTCCGACTTGAACCGTTCGTACTATAATATCCTAAAAACTAAACTAAAGTTAGTTTCTACTTGATTAAGAACCTTTTTCAAGTTTACTATTAATTTTATATCACTTTTTACCATGTTATAAACATTATGAAATCATTTAAGTTAATAACGTTCATTTTGTCGATATTTGGAACTTGAGTAAAAAATGAACACCTTATAGTTACAAGTTGTTCACATGGTCAAAATTTCCTTATATCAAGAATGATATTAATGATTTAGATATCATATATATAACATATATCCAGTATATACATGTAATTATAATAGTACATATCATTTTCGGGTAAGAAATGAATGCACCGTTCATGGAGATGGTAAGCCGTACGAACGCATGCACGCTATTTTCATTTCTATTTCTTATTTTTATGGAATTAAAACATAATTATACATAGTTATATTATAATTACAGTATATTATTATATATAATATCATTAAATCCATCCTTTATAAGACCCACACAATGGTATTAATGAGTCATATCCCTTTGAGTGGGCGGTAGACCGCATTTCCTCAAATGAAATTATCGCATTTACCCATAATGGAAACCATTAAGGTATGCTATAAAAGAAAAATACAGAAGGATGAAGACAACATAAACATAATATATATCATATATAAATTACAGTTCCATCATAATGGACACCATGAGAGGTGGTAGGAGGTAATTGAACAATCATCGTTTCGTGAGGCATTAGTTTTCTATCCACAGAAACATTATTGTTCTTCACCCATTAAATAGAGGTGTGTGTAAGTGTAGTTTGAATCCTTATCATAAAAAAATCCTAGTATATTTAGGATACTGGTGTTTTTATAAAATAAATAAATTAAAATATTTTAGGGTTTGGAGAAGTAAAATAAAATAAAAGAAGTTAAGAGAAATGATTACCTTTAATTTGGGAAACTTCCTTTGGTTTGAACCAAAATGACTTATTTAAGTGCATTCTTCCTAAGGTAAGGATTTTAGAAGGAGGATAGGGATGTAGGGAGTTTAATTTGGCTGAGTTTTGACAAGACTAAAGGCTTGATAGGTGTGAGTAATTGTTTAGAAGTGGTCTCCTTTTATAAGGGGGAGGAGCGGCTCTTTTGGAAAGTGTGAAAATATTATTATATTATATAATGATATTCAGTTTCTAAAGGTACAAAAATAATTAGGGTCAAAGATAAGATTACTCATGGTCGAAATAAAATCATCCAACAAGAATTGGACATGTTTGGGATATTATTTTAATATTTATAATCAAATTTATTTAAATCATTTATTAATGAGGTAAATACTACATCATCATTGTGTCATAGATAATTTAACTTATTCGGTGTATAAAAATTATAGAAAAATGAATCATGATGTAGGAAATTTATTTATCTTTCCAATTAATATTTATAGTCAAAAATATTACTTATATAACACCATATAAAAATTAATTACTAAAATATTTTTGTTTATGTCAATTTAGACATTACTTTAAATTAATTAATCTAAAGTGTCATTATCATTCATAAGTGGCTCCATGGGGTCCCCAACTCGACCCAATGATTCCCATGGTCGGAAATTACTCATAAACTAAGGTAAGTACATGTGTTAAGGTAATTTGGAATTATTACAATATTCTTTTTACCTTGAATTTCCCTATTTAACTTTAACAGTGGTAAATAAAAGTCAAAAGTTATTATTCACCAAAAATTATTTTCAACATTTTTACCCACATTTTACTTACTAAGGTTAATTGTGTCTCTCAGATTTTTGAAATTAAACTCACAGAAGTTGTAAAATTAAGTTTTATGCAAATTTACAAATACTCCTAGGAGGTGGGGAAAAGACGGTAAAAAGTTCAATAAAATTTTTTATATATCTAAAATTATTATAAAATGACTCAAATGAATTATTTTGAACATATATAGGTATTAAGTATTTATTTTTACCTAAAATAAATATAAATAAAATAAATAATTATTTTAAAAAAAAGTCGGTTTCAACCAATAACTCGGTGTTTTTCACTATTCATCAAAAATTGATGGTTTTTTTAGAAAATTACCAAAAATTCAGCCTATGATATAATTGATATTCCGAATTCAAAATTGATGTCTATTTTACCAAATTTAAAGCTTATAAGTTGCATTAATTAATTTAAAATTAATTCTCGTTGCTAAAATAAATAGCGTGTTTTTAAGCAATATTATCTATCAAAAGATTGACACTTGTTTATGTCCAATTTCAAAGTGAAATTAATTATAATAACCTAAAATTTATTAGATTATAAAAATATAACCTAATTATACTTCAAAACCAATCAAATCATAATTTAACACTATAAATTATTTTGATTAAAAATTAGTTTTTAATTAAAATTTAGTATTTTTCACTATTTACCAAAATATGAAAGTTATCAGAAAAATACCAAAAATTTATCAAAACTAAATTTTTATCTCCCGATTTGGAAGAAGAAGTATATTTTTTCAAATTGAATACATAAAAGTGACAAATATTTGGATTTAAAAAGGGTTCACACTCAAAAGGCGGTAAATTTGCATTTTCTGAAAAATAATTCCTTTATCTAATTTTTTTGAATTTGTTCTTATATTATGTCTAAAAAACACATACTATAAATTTTAAAGTTATATGGAGTATATAAAATTAAAATCAAAGTTAATACTATTCATAACCTCTTTTGAACGACTAGATTGGTTAATCATGGTGTGCTTGAACTTGGTGTTGTGTGTACTGCAATTTATTGAATTACTTTGAAGAAATAATGCACTATGAAATCTTGGGGTGTTACATGTGGGATTTCCGGGGACCATGGTAGAGGGTGGGAATGTCCGGGGGCTATCTGGGGGGCTGTCCGGGGGGTTATCAGGGGCTGTCCCGGGTCCAGGGAAAAGGGTGGGGGCTATCCGGGGGCAGTCCGGACACCTGGGATGGTATTTACTGATATTTTCATCAGACATAAAAAAGATACTAGTGTCTGGGATTAATGGAAACTACCAGATTACTTTCTGTGGCATATGGGATTGTGTTCCATTAGATTTTGACTTCCAGTGGGATGTGCCATATTTTATACAATCATTTCATTCAGCGGTTTCCTCCCAGAATAAACTGCAATCTTTCGTGAAAGCATGAGTTTTGTTTCTTGAAAATCCAAGCTCCTCAAATAACATCCATGCCATATAGTGTTTTGAGGGAATATCTGCTTCATCTGGAAGTAAATACTTAAATAAGGTAAGAATGTAATCGATTTCTGTATTAGAAATCCCAAACATAGTTTTCCCATGAAACAATCAGATTAAAAATTCCTGATTTTTCATTTTAATCGCATTATCGATATACTGGAGTCATGGTAGCATCATTCAATTTTTTCACCCTGAGAACATCATCATTTTTATTAGACGCATCATGTGTGCTCATATCAAAGTCTTCCTGGGTTGGAATCCTTTCTTTTTCATGATGATGAATAAATGGAAACCGGTTATATAAAGAAATCTCCACTCCAGTCCTCTCATTTGGATTATCATCAATTTGAGATTTCATTTTCTCCCCATTTTGATACACACATAGTATTTTTCCTTGAAAACCATATTTGATTATGTGGTAGAACGACTTCTTCATGGCTCAACCAAGGTCTTCCAACACAAATGGAACATGGGCAGTGTATGCGACCACTATCTGAAGCATTGTGAAATGAAAAATCTAAAAATCTCTCCAAATTGTTTTGAAAATATCTTAAGATACGATCAGTTTTTATACATCCAACTTCTATCCATTCTGTAATATATAATTGTTATAAGTCATTTTGTCAAAATAAATTCAATAAGATTGAAGTTTCATTTACAATATATTTAAGTAATTGAAATTTTTTCACTTTATATGAAACCATAACTGACACACTACTCTATATGAGAATCATAATATAAAAGACAACAAAATACTATATTTATAACAAAATATCTTTGAATAACTATACATGAGTGTACAAGATCATGTACACTTGTGGAGGAGAATTATTCAGGAGTTGACTAAATTTTAGATCGAAGAAATTTTATATTCTAAGTATACAATTTGAGTGATCACATACATTTCCCAAGGGGGAGGGACTGTCCAGGGGGTGAGGGGTGTCCTGGGGGTGGTGGGGCTGTCCAAGGGGTCGGAGGTGTCTAGGGGGTGGGGGGCTGTCTAGGGGGGGTCGGGTTGTCCAGGTGGGTGGGCTGTCCATGGGGGTGGTCAGGCTGTCCAGGGATGTAGGGGGTGTCCAGGGGGTGGGTGGGCTGTCCAAGGGGGTGAGCGGGGTCTCCATGGGGTGGGCGGGGTTGTACAAGGAATACATAGTGTCTAGGGGGATGGGTGGGCTGCCCATGGGGGGTGGCGGGACCGTCCAGGGGGGTACGGGGTGTCCAGGGGGGTGGGCGGGCTATCCAGGGGGTGGGGGAGCTGTCCACGGGGGGTGGTCGGGCTATCCATTGGGGTGGAAAGGCTATCTAGTGGGGTCGAGGTGTCAAGGGGGTGGGAGGGGGTCTTTTCAGGGGGTGGGCGTCCGGGGGGACGGGGGTGTCCGGGGGGGGCTGTCCATGAGGAAGGTCTATCCGGGGGTACATTGCTGTCTAGGGGGTGGGCGGGCTGTCGACAGGGGTGGAGGGGTTGTCCTGGGGGTTAGGGGTGTCCAGGGGGTTGGGGGATTTCCAGGCGTGGGGGGTTTTCCAAGGGGTACGAGGTGTCCAGAGGGTGGGTGGGCTGTCCAGGGGGGTGGCGGGGGTGGCAGGGGTGGCGAGGTCGTCCAGGGGGTATGGGGTGTCCACGGGGTGGGTGGGTTGTCCATGGGGGGTGGGGGACTATCCACTGGGGGGAGGGGTGTCCAGGGGGTGGGTGGGGCTATCCAGGGGGTACGGGTTGGGTGTGTGGGCTGTCCACGGAGGTGGAGAGGCTGTCTAGGGGGTACGAGGTGTCTAGGGGGGGTGGGCGGACTCTCTATAGGGGGTGGGGGTGGGGGCTCTCCAAGGGGGTGGGAGGGCTATCCAAGGGGGTGGCGGGGCTGTCCAGGGGTTCGAGGGGGGGGGGGTTATCCAGGGGTACGATGATTCCAGGACAACCCACGCCCCTTGGACAGCCCACACCCCCACCCACCCCCCTTGGACAGCCCCCCCCCCCACCCCCCGATAACCCACACCCCCCTTGACAACCCACACCCCCACCCCCACCTCCCTAGATTGACCAACACGCCCCCATGTCCCCCACCTAGACATCCCACCCCCTTAGACAACCACACCCTTGACATCCCCCCCCCTCTCCAACCTGGATAGCCCACCCACCACCACCCCCGGACAACCCACCCCCCTCCCTGGATAGCCCACACACACCCTCCCCTACAAGCCCCCCCCCAATAGCCCCCCCTAGATAGCCCCCCCCCCTGAACAACCCCCCCCATTGGATAGACCCCCCCCCCCCCTTTGGACATCTCATACCCCCTCCCCCACCTGGATAGCCCCCCCCCCCCCCAGGACAGCCCCCCCTAGGATAGCCCACCCCCTCCCAGGATAGACCACACACCCCTCCCCTACAGCCCCACCCCACCTGGATATCCCCCCACCTATACATCCCTCCACCTCAATATCCACCCCTCCCCCCGCACTTGGACATCCCCCCCCCACTGAACTAGATAGCCCCCCCCCCCCCACTTGGATAGCCCACACCCCTCCCTGGACACCCCACACATCCTCCCCCACCTAGACACCCCACCCTGACCCGCTTCGACATCCACACCCCTCCTTGGGGTAGCCCATACCCCCCTCCCCCACACTTATATAGCCCCCCTATCCCCCATGAATCCCCCTACCCCTAGACAACCCACCTCCCACCTAGATAGCCCCCCCACACCTGGACAACC